>JAUCEA010000007.1:5387087-6733859 GCA_033557915.1 Phytophthora tentaculata | reverse complement strand
CCTAAACCCTAAACCCCTAACCCTAAACCCTAAACCCTAAACCCTAAACCCTAAACCCTAAACCCTAAACCCTAAACCCTAAACCCTAAACCCTAAACCCTAAACCCTAAACCCTAAACCCTAAACCCTAAACCCTAAACCCTAAACCCTAAACCCTAAACCCTAAACCCTAAACCCTAAACCCTAAACCCTAAACCCTAAACCCTAAACCCTAAACCCTAAACCCTAAACCCTAAACCCTAAACCCTAAACCCTAAACCCTAAACCCTAAACCCTAAACCCTAAACCCTAAACCCTAAACCCTAAACCCTAAACCCTAAACCCTAAACCCTAAACCCTAAACCCTAAACCCTAAACCCTAAACCCTAAACCCTAAACCCTAAACCCTAAACCCTAAACCCTAAACCCTAAACCCTAAACCCTAAACCCTAAACCCTAAACCCTAAACCCTAAACCCTAAACCCTAAACCCTAAACCCTAAACCCTAAACCCTAAACCCTAAACCCTAAACCCTAAACCCTAAACCCTAAACCCTAAACCCTAAACCCTAAACCCTAAACCCTAAACCCTAAACCCTAAACCCTAAACCCTAAACCCTAAACCCTAAACCCTAAACCCTAAACCCTAAACCCTAAACCCTAAACCCTAAACCCTAAACCCTAAACCCTAAACCCTAAACCCTAAACCCTAAACCCTAAACCCTAAACCCTAAACCCTAAACCCTAAACCCTAAACCCTAAACCCTAAACCCTAAACCCTAAACCCTAAACCCTAAACCCTAAACCCTAAAACCTAAAACCACCTCCTGAGAATCCGGCGCGTCGTTAGTCGCCTAGTCCGCCTCCGCGCGCATCAAGAGAAGCTGCTGCATCGTGAGTCGCGCCAATTAGTGCGCCATCTCGGCGTCTTTTCAAATTCGTGAAACCGACGAAACCGGTGACTCTTCAACGGTCTGAACCTTACGCGAGTCTTCAAGTCCGTCTTCCGATCTTCCCTCGTGAAGACCCTCCGCCGGTGATTATCGCGTCAGGCACTAGGCGCTGGATCGCCGAGTGCATCGGCGATCCAGATGAGGGGCTGATGCGAACGAGCAACAGAAAGACTCTATCGATTCCGCTAGCTGAGTATTTACCAGCAGATGAGACGTGGGAACCGAAGCGCCGTCTGATGCACGAAATTCCAGACGTCGTGAGCGAGTAAGAAGCCTCGTTTGCAGTGGCGACACCTGGGGGAGCCCCCATTGTTGAGATCGATCCCCCGAGTGATCGCGCTCGTGTGGCCGCGTTTGACAGAGTTCAGATCCGCCAAACACTGACTAGGGTACGACGTACGCGACGCTGGTTTCCAGTACGATGCTTGAAACATCAGCGAGTTGGGTCTTGACTTTGCGTGAACCGCCGCGTCGCGTACCGCGGCGTTTACGATTTCGATGTATTTCCGAACACTTGTGGCGTTCACGACGACATCACCGATACTTAGAACGTGCCCACTCTCTTGGAATTCTGCGGAGAGGATCCGGCGTCGACTAGCGGCCCCAGCAGCTCGCTCAGTTCGAAGGACTATGCTTCTGCGTTCACAATACCGTAAGTGCAACTTAGACAGGAGGGTGTTTGACGGGCAACATTTAATTTACAAATGTGGGTAGAGCTACATAGTTTGATAAATCAAAGTTGCTACAAAAGCACGCGGATAGCGCGTAATGTGTTGTCTCTATCTGATTAGCTATTAGGAGGGTGTTTGACGGGCAACATTTAATTTACAAATGTGGGTAGAGCTACATAGTTTGATAAATCAAAGTTGCTACAAAAGCACGCGGATAGCGCGTAATGTGTAGCTGTAAAAGGGGGTATTAGAAGCTGATAAACACTTGTTGATTGAGGGCCTCCGTCCTGGGTCAGAGTTGTATTCACCTTATTCTATTAACGTCAGTTTCGTTGTGTGACCATCCTCAGGTTAATAGTGTTAGCCTAAAACGATAGTCCTAACCCCATTAGAGCATCTCCACCGGTGAGGTCACAAGTCAAAAGTCAAAAGGGCTATTTGATACACTTTTACAAGCCGAGATCACACTGGTAGCTTTTAAATCTGCCAAACATTGTCAAACGGTTATGGATACGTAATATGGAAGCCACTAAAGACTGGGCAGCGTGGAACTAAGCTAT
The DNA here is from genome assembly GCA_033557915.1 of Phytophthora tentaculata. Lineage (NCBI taxonomy): Eukaryota > Oomycota > Peronosporomycetes > Peronosporales > Peronosporaceae > Phytophthora > Phytophthora tentaculata. The sequence continues at coordinate 6,731,697 of JAUCEA010000007.1, read as the reverse complement.
AGCTTCAACTGGTTCCATTCCCCATTCCGAACGCCATGGCAGACGACTTCGACGCCGATATTGAGCGCATTGCACTGAAGGATTCGTTTATAGAAGACGTGTGGATGACTTGCTTCCACTCGGATTCTGACTAAGAGAATGAGAAGCCAAGACCGGGTGGGTCCCATCCTGGGGAAAGTCGTAACAAGAATCGGAATATCATGCGCACTATCGTCGCCTCTGCGATCAGTATTTGATGACGATCTTGTCTACAACGAGATCGACTTTCGTAGGTGCTTTCGAATGAGTAAGCGGCATTTCTTGCGTGTGTACGAGGTTGTTCTCAAGAGCGATCCTGGCTACTTCGAGCAGAGAGCTGATTGTACAGGAAAGATGGGAATACATCCAATATTACAGATTGCATCAGTCCTGCGTGTTTTAGCCTACGGAGTCGCGGCCGACATGCTTGATGAAAACCTTAAATTAGCCGAGACAACCATCCTGGATGCGTTGCGCCATTCTGTTGACGCGGTGGATTCCTGTTTCGGAGAGGTGTATCTTCGTGATCCCAGCAAAGAAGATATATCACGCCTTTTGGAAACCAACGCAAAAGGTGGCTTTGTGGGTATGCTATACAGCATCGACTGTATGCATTGGCAATGGAAGAATTGTCCGAATGCAGAAGCTGGTCAGTTTAAAGGCAAAGAGAAGAAGCCTACTGTGGTCCTAGAAGCCTGTGCAGACAGTGAACGATGGATTTGGTACGCTAATTTTGGCTGGCATGGATCTCTAAATGATTTGAACATTCTGGACCAGTCAGACTTTTTTATTACACTCATGCGCGGCGACGCTCCTAGTGTCACGTTTGCCGTCAATGGTAACGAGTACGACAAGGCGTACTGCCTCGCTGATGGCACATTCCCCGATTGGCCTGTATTCTTAAAATTCATCCACGAGCCCACTGGACAGAAGAGGAAGCACTATGCCTTGATACAGGAAGCCTGTCGTAAAGACGTCGAGCGAGCATTCGGGGTATTGCAAGCTCGGTGGCGAATCATAGACCTCCCTTGTAAGCTATGGCGTCGGCTAGATCTGTAGCGGGGCTACACGGTGTGGCGCACACATGGGTACGGAGTACCCGGAGAGTTAACAGACTCTCAGTCCATGATGTTTTTAATCAACAGTGGGCTCAGTACATAGGCTGAGAGCCACACGTTATGCATGTGGTTAGGTTTAACTATGCTGGATAGTTAAACATAGATAGCGGCTTGGCAGCAGTAAAGATAAATAAAAGCACTTCGGATTTGAAAGCAAAGAGTTATTTCGAGTTAATTACTCTTGAGCCTGGTAATAGGGCTGTGTTAAAGTTCTTTTGGATAAGGCACTTTTTACGGTCTCTTTGAGTCGAACGTCTTCCTCTGACGCTATCGCTACGGCAGCCCCGCTACACTTGGTAGCACTTGTAGTCAATTCCGCACCTGAGTCGGTTGACTGTATCCTCTGTGAGGATGGAACACCCTGTGTTCGCGAATTTACCCCCGGCGCAGCAGCACGCGCTTAACAAGCCCATGTCCTTTCTTGGCCCGGAGGGCGTGGCTCATCTTGCGTCGCAAGGTCCAGAGGCGGTGGTCGCCAGACTGGAATCGTTCTCCCGTTACGAAAATGCGCTCTTCAAGCATGTTCAAAAGAAGATGAGCGCCGCAACGGCGTCGGTGACGCGCGACGGATCTGTGATAACCAAGCCGCTCTTGGTGAGCGCGAAGACCTTCGAAGGGAAGGATGGTGATAATCTCCTTCTCTGGATTCGTGAGGTCGAGATGGCCATGGGTTCGGTCCTGCTTCAGTCTGAGCAACAGCGCGTGGCGCTTGCTATCTCCAAGCTTGGAGGGCACGCACGCGAGTGGGCACTAACGTGCGGTACGTCTGTTGACGCTGCATTCCCCTCTTGGGCTCAGCTGAAACAGCAGTTGTCGCGCATATTCGCGCCGCCTAACCAGGCGTACCGGGTTCAGCCAAAGTTCCTTGCTACCCGCCAGGATTTATTGGACTACGTCCAAGAGTTCAGATCTCTGACCGCCGGCATGGGGCGGACCCTCTGCCAGAATTGGTCACGGTGACAGTGTTCATGGACGGACTGCGCGTGGGCGCGGCCCGAACGGAAGTGTTCCGTGTGCACCCTACCTCTTTCGAAGAGGCGGAGAACGTGGCATTGAATGCCGAACACAACTTCAAGTCGGCTCGACCTGGTTGGAACGCTGGTAGCTCGAGCTCGTCGAGCGGTCCGGAACCGATGGACCTCAGCTATGCTGAAGATGAAGTAGCGGAACTTCTTGCTGCGGAGCAGCTCGCCGATGCTTTTTGTGCAGGAGCACCAAACATCTGAGGGCGCAATGCCCACTGCGCTCCAGGCGCCAGGCTCCGGCGAGCCAACCCTCCGGGTCATCGCTGGGAAACGGCAACTCCCAGTCAGCGCGGGGCGGCCTACTGGGAAGAACTGAGTTCTGTGGTGCCTCGAGGAGGTGGAGGGCAACGGGCTCAGCCCCGAAGAGAGCTGGACTCTGTCACAAGCAAAGTGTGTGCAAGCCGGGCTTGCTGGTCGTTCAAGCGAACGTGAAGGACTTCGCGGAGCCGTGGGGAGTCTTGATTAACTCGGGAGCTTCGGGCAACTATGCCCGTCGCTCCCCCCTGGAAGGGAGTCAGCTGTATGCTAAGGCACTGGAAGCGCCAATGCGAGACGAGATCCCAGTCCGTCTGGCGACGGGGACACTTGTTACTGCGTCGAAGGTCTCTGTTGACCTTAGTGTGAAGTTCTTGGACTTCGATAGCGTGGGACGCTGTCTGGTCTTGGACCTAGATTCGAGGTATGACCTCATCCTCGGCATGGCATGGCTGGAGCGCCATGAGCCATGGATCGACTGGAAGTCGAAGACACTGGGTGCTACGCACCCTGCTCCTAGTGGAGCTTTGGTGACTCATGAACCCACCTCTGCTAGGAAGCGGGAGCGCTATTGGCGCGATCATCAGGCCGAGGCGGCCGTGGTTCTGGTCATTGGTATGTCGGAACTTGTGATCAACGAGGTTGCTGTGTGTCCTGGCAAGGACGAGCGCGGAGTGGCGCGTTATCCACTGAGTGGTATGGATCAAGTCGAGGACCTACCGGTGCGTGGCCCGAGGGCTGCGGTCGACTGTGAGTCGAGGCATCGTGGGCGCGGCCCGGAAGATGCAGGTGAAGTGACACCTAGTTCAGTGTGTGAGGGCATGGACCGCATGCCTCTGAGCCGAGTGTCTTGCGAGACACTGGTTCCTCTCCGAGGAGTGTCGTTCTGCTGCACCCGTGGTGGTGACAGAGATGTCGCCACACCGCCCTTGTCCGGCCGGGCTCGGTCGCAGAGGGAGTGGAGAAGACGCAGGGCGTCTGCGACGTCTTCGACGTCGGACGAGGTGTCCAACGTGACGGGCAGTGCGGCTCCACGTGATCGGTGTGAGCAGATGTACACATTCATGAATGGAGTGACGGGGGAGGTCGAAGGCGACATCAGCCTTGACTCTCTGCCCGCTGTGGATACTCTGGTAGAGCTGGACGAGTTGTCCTTTGCCGAGTTCGGCGAGGCCTTGAAGGCGGGCGAGTTAGCCGAAGTGGTCTTGGTAAGACCTGAGGAAGAGTTGGACTCCTCGTCCGTCGTAGACGACGCGGTCCTAGAGGACACCAAGAAGGCGCTCAGCGCGAGGAGTGGGTCGGTGATCCTGAAAGATCAGTTGGATCCGTTCTATCATGTTGTTCAAGAATACCAAGATGTGGTATGTAAGAACCCGCCGACGGGTTTACCTCCGGATTGAGGCGTGCGTCATGAGATTGACCTGGTTCCTGGAACCAAATACTGCTCGACGCGGCAGTGGCCTTTGCCAAATGAACAGTGTGACGTCGTTGACGCGTTCTTCCGTGCGAAGCACGAGGCAGGGCTGGTGCGTGAGAGCAAGTCTCCGCACTCGACACCCACTTTCTGTGTCAGAAAGCCGAATGGCAAGTGGCGCATTGTGCATGTTTTTAATAAGCTGAATGCGGGCACCATACCGGCGCAGACGCCGATCCCTCGTAAGAATGTTCTGCAGAACAACTTGGTAGGCTGTACGCTGCACAGTGCACTCGACTTAATCGATGGTTACTACCAATTGCTCATGAGAAAGAGCGACATCCCGCTGACAGCGGTGAGCACTCCGAGCGGTATGCTCTGGGAGTGGTTGGTGATGCACCAAGGGCTGTAGAACGCACGGGCAACGTTCAATCGTCTCGTGACACAATTGTTCAGGCCCCGTCGGGCGTACGCGCAGACGTACTTTGACGACATTTTCGTCCGTAGTCGTGCTGAGCACGGAAAGTCAGATGTGGAGAACCCCCTTGACCATTTGCGAGCGGTGCTCGAGTGCATGCGCACTAATACGTTGTATGCCAACTTGGACAAGTGCGTCTTCAGCGCAGAAGAGATCCCTTCCCTCGTTTGCTTCATTGGAAGCGTGGCTTACGGGCAGATCCTGCCAAAGTCAAAGCCATTGTAGACTGGCCGGTTCCCATGGACCAAAATGACTTACGCAAGGTTTTGCCAATTACTTGCACAACTACAGCACGAACTACGCGGAGATGGCTCGGCCATTGTCGGATCTCCTTAAGAAGGATGCACCTTGGTGCTGGAACGTCGAACACGACGAAGCCTCCGAGGGTCTGAAGGAGAGTCTCCTTCGAGCGCCAATACTTGCCCTACCGGACCCGGACCGTTCGTTTAGCGTCGTCTGCGACGCCTTTGATTTTGCAATCGGTTGTTCTTTACTACAAGCAGACGCCGATAGGCGTGAACGCGTGATTGCGTTTGAGTCTCGCCAGTTTAAAGCTGCAGAGAAGAACTATCCAGTTCATGACAAATAGCTACTTGCAATGAAGTATGCTCTAGTCAAGTTCAGGGTACATCTGCTAGGCTCGAAGCCTTTCGTGATCTTTACTGTTCAGGCGTCGTTACGCACTGCGACTCACTCGCCTCATTTCTCTCGAAGAATGGCAAGATGGCTTTCATTTTTTGCCGAAAACAACTTCGAGGTGAAGTATAAGCCGGGGCGGCTTAATGTGGTGGCCGACGCGCTCTCGCGCAGGCCGGACTACGAGTTAGCCCATGTCACAACGGTGACGTCGTCGCATGCACATGATGACATGTGTGTAGCTCTGCTACGCGCTCTGGGGAGCGATGAGTTTCAAAACCGAGACAAGAACCTGTCAGGGCGCGAGGCTGCATCGATACAAGCTCGATGGCGGCCTGCTGTATTACAGCACCGACCCGGAGGATAGCCCTCGTGTGGTCGTTCCTCATGATGAGGATCTTAAGTATCGTATCCTGTATGAGGTTCATGATACGCCCGTTGACGGGAAATTAGGTCGTGAGAAGACCTATGGCTCGGTGAGCTCGATGTACTGGTGGCCCAAGATGTACAAATGGTTGAGCACCTATGTACGCACGTGTGAAACGTGTCAACTGACGAAGTCTCCGCCGAATACGGCGGCGTCTTTGGCGAGTTTGCCTGTCCCCAGGGGATGTTGGCAATGCATTAGTATAGACTTTGTGTCTGGCCTGCCCAAGGATAAGGCAGGCAACACGAGAATTGTGGTCTTTGTAGATCGACTGAGCAAGATGGCTCATTTAGCGGCTGTGCCGGACACCATTGATGGTGAAGGAACAGCGTTGCTGTTCTTAGACAAAGTCTTTCGCCAGCATGGCTTGCTTGTGGCAATTGTCTCTGATCGAGACCCGCGGTTCACTTCGAAGTTCTGGACGTCCCTCTTCAGAGTGCTCGGTACTCGTTTGGACATGTCCACAGCGGACCATCCGCAGACCGACGGTCAGACTGAACGCGTGATGGGGGATATCCTCCGAATCGTATGCGCCGAGGCGCCGAAACGCTGAGCGAGATGCCCCCACTCGTTGAGTTTGCATTAAATAATGCCGTGCATGCCTCTACAGGCTTCACTCCGTTCTACGTGAACGGGTTAGTGAACCCTCGTGTCCCACTGACGCCGCCACGTAGTGGCTCAGGGCTTGGTGGGGGAGGGATAGCCGAGCTGCTGGCTGATGTCAGCCCTGTTGCGATTCGCAAGCAAGTCGATGACTTTGTCTCTTTGAGATTGAGCGTCATGCGCAGGGTGCGCGACGCTATGGCTGAGAGCCAGGACCTTCAGAAGGAATATGCAGATGCCAAAGGCAGAAGCAATGTAGAGAGGTTTGAGATCAGGGACCTAGTTTTATAAAACGCAAAGAACCTACCTACACATGCAGTGTCTGCAGTCTTTAAGACGAAGTTACGAACTCAGTTCATCGGACCGTTCAAGGTCGTGGTCAGGTAGGGCCTTGCATTTACGCTTAACCTTCCGAAGGAGATGCGTACGCATCTTGTCTTTTATGTTGGATTGCTCAAGCCGTATCAAGGCCCGGCTCTGGCGAGCGCAGATGCATTGGTGCTGACCCCGAGGGTTGCTGGAGAGCAGTCGGTGGCTGGGTCACGGCAGGCTGGTCAACAGCGGGTGGCGGGGCCACAGGACGAGGCACAACTTGCTGGAGACGCAGCAACAAGTCGATCTGGCCTTGAAGCTAAGCGACTTGATGTTCAAGGTCCACGACTCGGTTCTGAACCGACTGTGGTTGCTCAAACCAATCCACACGGTGGTTCGTCTCGTCGAGACCGTCTGCAAGACGACTCAGAGAGTCAGTCGTATCGTGAAGGTACTGGTTCAGAGAGCCCAGACGCTGCTCCATCGCAAACAGGTCATGACGGCTTGCAGCGTGAGGTTCCAGCTGAGACTTCGATAACGGCAGCGGTAACATGACGACCGCAGGACACTTAGAGAGATACACTGCTATGTTTCCGGAGATGCGGAGACCGGTGAGTGCCGTGTGTGACAACCACAGCTTAGATGCAAATAGTGCGACGGCTCTTTGGGTGGCTTGCCAGAACCAACAAACTCCGTCTCCCAGTGGAAAACGCGTTGTAGTTTTGGACTCGTACTGTACACGACATGCGTTGGCAAACCGTGTGCTTCACATGACTTTGGAAGAAATGTGAGTCATTGGAACCTGTCGGTTGAATTATGTGGATAAGTGGTCGAAACCCGCTGTGGAAGAGGCGATTACTGCTTTGGATAGTGCCGAGCATGGCGACGGGAAGCTCGTTGCGGCCATGGATACGGCGGACAAAGTGAAGGAGGCTGAAAAGGCGCACAAACAAAGTCAAAAGCACTTGAAAAGGGCCCAAAGAACAGTATGTGTGCGTCCGCTGCAGCGATCGCCACACGCAGGCTATATCATCTTTCGTGACAAAAAAGTTGTTCCATTCTACACGAACGACCTGGCCATGACCCCACCCGAGGATGTACCAGATTGCCACACGCCTGAAGCCCAAGCATGTTACCGTGGTATAAGCATGGTGCAGCGACGGACAGGAACGGAAGTTTTTCGACGATCTGATGTTAGTGTCCCAGCTCCTGTAGGTGCCTACAATAAGTTTATGAACGCGGTCGATAGATATGATCAGCTTCGCAGTACTAACCCGACTCGGCGCCGTGAAAAGTGCTTGCCAATGAGCATTTTCACGTGGTTACTAGCTGTAGCCATCCATAACGCTCTCATATTATACCAAGCAATATCCGGAGACAATGGGGCAACCTAGTCGCTGCGCTCGGCGAAGGAGGATATTGTGTCCGCGCTGGTATCCGCCCAGCGACAACATATGCAAGAGCTAAGACAGCGAGCCATCCACCAAGAGCCTATCCAAGACGTCATTGGCAGTGGCTCGTCTCAGCACATGCTTACTCGCAGCCGAGGAAAACTGCTTTGCTTGCTGTGCTCAATACGAGGCGGCAAGAACCGAGTGAAGTACGCGTGTACGCGCTGCAGACGTGGGTATCACGTGGAGTGCTTTATGGCAGTTCTCTACAAGCATATGATGACAGAAAACAGGGCAGTTATGGGCGCACTCGAAGCGGTTATTCTCACAACCAGCGGAATGCCTCTAACGAAAACCAGACGCAGGAAAACACACAAGCATCATCATGCCCAACGAAATCGAGTTGCCACGCCTAGTTCAAGCGACCCACAGTCCAGCTCAAACAAGCGTCGTCGTCTTAGCCCAGCAGTGTAGTAGATAGGTGTCAATGTATTCATGTTCATACCAAATATGCGCTCAATCGTTCCACCTTGCTCTAATCTCTCGCATCACACACTCGGAACCTAAACGACGCGCGTCCTCACCAAGCTACCAAACTTTTTTGAGGTACACATAAAGGTGGCAGACAGCCTTCCGATTCTTCTTCATCTGACCTGCGTTCAAGCTGCTGATGAGTTTGTCACCATGAGCAACAAGAGTGTCCTGCAGAACGTCCCAGCCGCACGGTGTTCCTCCACACGAGCCACAGATATCACCGCTGCTGCTCTCGCTGTCGCTGATGCCACTGTCACTCTGGTCGCTCATTCTTCAAATGTCATCCCCTCCGAAGCATCACTGCGTTGTCGCCACGTGAAATTGCTGATCTCTGATTTGACGATTTTTTTTAAAGTCACATCAAATCATTGGCTTAATAGAAGGCCCCGAGAGGGACTCTTAAAATTGCTCAGGTCCTAAAGGGTTAAACAGTGAGGTATTCCTGCAAACTAGGAGAATTACGCCAAAAAACTTGCTGTTATTGTTACCACCGCGGAGGATTGTGATACAATTGGTTAGAACCACCACCGTCTTATGTACCTTTTCTACAGGGACCCCACCCGAGTATATCTTCCGTTTGAAATCCACCCCAGCCCAAACATTAGTCACTTGGCCATACGACCATTCTACGGAGGTCCTTACAGTCGATATTGATGCATTAATTTCGGCTTGAGCAGGGGTCAGACATGAGCCTTTGAAAGGTGATACAAATACATCGGTTTGGCTACGCTTGGTCACCGTAGATAAATTAGCCACAAAAACAAGCATCTGTGCGTATGCGATTCTCTAGCATTGACTACCGTAGCAACACAACATCATGGCGACGCCCTTCCATGAGCCCGTAAGTATGGAAGATCATGCCGTTGGGTGTAACGACGGCTTGGAACTTGAACCTATGCTTCCTTTGGTGACCACTGTACACACTCTTTTGCGCCTGAGCTCCTGTCGGCCTTCATATCCCTCGCACTGTACCTTCTACGAAGCCCCATATTTGATCCAGCTCAGCACCTTGGTCGTAGATAGCTTGGCTAAACCCACGCAATCTAGAGCTAACGAAATCTAAATTTCCCTCCAACACTCTTTGGCTTCTCTTACTGATAACACAAACAACAAAGTAGATAACACTACTCAGGGCGCTGGGCCAGCACCCGTAGACCCCCGGTAACTGTAGCCATCTATTGGGGTACGACAGGCGATGGAGAGTGATGCAAAGCCCTTCCAGATCACTGCAACACACTCGAGTTTTTTATATATATATATATTAAATAATTAATATTAAGTGCGTATGATGTCAGGAAATCCGAAGGCAGCTTGTAGGAGCCGTAGTTGACGGTGCGTAAAGCGATAGAATACTAGGCACGTGTCGTCTGTGACGTCGCCGATATCGAACTCGACATGGGGGACTGAAAACCGAGGAGTAGAATCGTATAGGAGAGCCAAACCGGGATGACGTAGCCATGATACTGCCTCCCTGTCTTCATGGCGTTGCTTCACCCGCGAAGCATGCAGCAGTTCCCTCGCGACACGGCGGTACGTGAGGATGTCTTCGTCGCTATCGGAGTCCATATCAACACTGCTCTGCCACTGAATTTCTACCTGATTCCGTTTCGTAGCAAAAAGCACGAGCGCAAGTATCCGTCGCCCGAGAACGAAACGAAAACCCTGCAAATTTATCAGAAATCACCAGATTTTTCTCAGATTTTCGTTTAGTTCTGACTTGCTTAACCCCAATACTTTTGGCCTGGAAAAAAGGACCAAAATCCGTTTGAGTACGGCTGTTGTGTAGCGTTTTTGTCCTGGAACTGCAATCCAGGACAAAAAATAACTTGATTTTTGTATTGGTGACCTTTCAGGCGGGAGTGTCACGTACTTCGAAGTATAACAAATAAGAATCCGCTGCCGAACCCACAATGACAATCGTCCCATACTGAAAGCAAGTTACTCGGCGCTTTTTGTCCTGGATCCAGGACAAAAATGGGAAATTGGCATGTTTTAGTGGCGTTGCGAAGCTACAATTTTCGTCATGAAGGAAGACAGTAGACGCCATGACAGACACGCAGCATATCAATCTAGCGCAGGTCCGTATAACCATGGCAGTACATTCTCGTAAAATCCAATATTGAAGTCAAGCCGAGGCTCTAACTTTTGGTCCTATTTTTTGTCCTGGAATTGGAGGGTGTTGGGGTTAAGCGCTCTAGTGTTGGCAAAAATCAACGTTTTTGAAGCAGGACGGATGGGTTTGTTCTTATTTCATGGGGGGGGGCGTGGACAAAATTGGGTGGGTATTCCATCTTAGGCAAAAACCCAATTAACATCATTCTAATTAGTTGATACAGTATGTAAGTACCAGCCACAGAGTGTTTAAAGGTACACTCGAAAGTATTCGCTTAGGCGGTGTTTGTGCGATTGAACAGAATAAAAAAAGGCACAGACTACTTGGTCTATCATGCAACGGCATGCTTGGGTCTACATACTGCCGCTATTAATACGTGGGACAATACGCAGAGCGCAGGAATTACGTATAAGGCGTTATGACCTCGTTTATCTAGAGATGCCAAAGGTGTATAAAATAAAAAAATGGGTAAAAACAGACGCTTAGCAGACACGGCTTCGGGCACAACGGCGCCCAATGCATATGATCAGAGCAAACGTGTTCAGCTGCAGTTTCAGCGGCTTGCTCTCCTCGAATCCAGTTAGTGCATGTAGTAAAGCGCCGTCCTTCTCCCGAGAGACGAACGCCTCCAAGCCTTCAAGACATTCAGAATTAGTTCTTCTGTCACACTCATATTCAATTTACTCGTCCTCGCGCTAGCTGTAAATGAGAGTTCTTCGATTGTTGTCGCCAATTAAAAACAAAATATGACCACCTCGAGTAACTACCACCCCTTGTGCACCCCTACCAATTCGGCACGCGGTAGCGAGAGGTGTTCCGCTGAGGAAAAATGATTACCACAGCGACCGAAAAAGTAGGAGTGAGCTGAGCGGTGAGATAACCGCATATTTCTATAAATGGACTACCAATAAGACAGAGCCTGACATTAGCTTACTTTGACGAAGAGATACTCTATCGATGGGTAGAAAGTGACGATATCTTTCAAATGATATTACCTTCCTAAAACGATTAACGAGTTAGAGAGGCGTAAAATGAAATCGCTTATTATAATAATTATTATATTAAGAAATCTTGTAAAAAAGATTTTTTCTAGTACGGCACTACCAGCCCAATCCTCTAGTCCTGGTTGGGCAGTACGTACTACTACTCGTAGCACTACCAGGATTATTTCGCTAAATTGGTCATTGCGGTGCACATAGTTTTCAGGCGTACAAATTTTAGCTATATCCCGTTAGTAAATTGAGTATTGTGCATGGCTGGTGCAGGGCTATAAATTCACGGGGGCAAATGACAACAATAATCGGTCAGTTTTCTAGGTATATAGGATTATGAAGGTCAACTGTTTACGTAGGTTTCATGAACCCTTTTTAAAGTACTTCAAAAATACTACGTAGCACTTGCTTAGGCGGCGTTGTACCATTGTATACGAGAGGAGTGGGCTGGTAGTGCTCTGCTAACGAATTCGTGTTTGTGGAAGTTAAAAAAAGAAGAAGACAATATTTTTCGCGTCTACATCCATCAATCGTTAGTCTATGACCTCTTAAACAATTTTGCCTATTTTTTAGCATTCATATAGTGGGTTAGTGAATCCCGCTTTATCGTTCTTTATAGCCCGCTATTTTCATACGGCTGCTCTCCTGTTCTCGCACCAACGCATTCACGCTTCCGGCAAGGATTGCGGTGCTGTGGCAGCCACTCACTCTATTCAGGGACAAACTCCCGCTGCTGCTGGAAACGTGAAAATTGATAACCATTACCTGTTCTACGCATTAGCGCTTCATTTACCTATGATGTTAGCGCATTAACGTATACATACACTAGCTAAAGATTGGCGAGCGCTGCAAGAGCCACCCGCCCTACTCAGAGTCAATCCCATCCTAGTCCAACTGGCAACCGGAGCGCTTGGTTGTATGCTACGATGTGTTGTAATTGGCGGCGACGTCACCTCCATTTACACACGCCGAGCAGTGAGTTCTGTACACCTTTGTTTGCATTCGAGCTGTCACTCGCCCGTGCTCATGTGTAGGCTCTTGTGTGCGCTGTTACTGCCAGTCACTAGCGTGGCTTTCTTTGCGAACGTTGTAGCGGCTTCTCATCCTAATCAGGACACCCAATAGTTTACACCGGAGCCAGCGCCTTTGTAAAGCAGGAGCACCGAACTGAGTGGCAGTTCACACTCGCACAGAAATCGAACGTGTTTGCTCTTCCTCTAGGACCGCTCAGCACTACATATAGCTGGGTTTGCGGCCGACTTCTGTGCTGGCGTGTACTGCGACAAAAGGCGCTGGATAGACTAGTGCTGGTATCTTGGGTGCGTTCGCTGTTTGGCGTGTTGCCACTGACTACTCAGCGATTCTGCGTACGTACTCCTGTGCCTACTGGCACAGTGTGAACGCTGTATACTCTTGTGTCCACTGCCACTACAGACTACTGTATACGAAGGCTGTGGTGGTTAAATTGGTCATCTTTAAAGTTCTGTATACAAGCAGTAAGGTTCTTGAAATCCATACTTAATTCATTACTGTAGTGTGCTTTATCTGTGAGAGTTGGTTACCTGTCAATAACTAATAAACTGTAGAGAAGTATGCATAACGGTGAAAATATAGGACCTCTTTACTTAAAATTTGTATCGACGCAAAAACAGCTGTAAGAGTGGCCCACACAGCTCGAATTAACCCTTTTAGGGCTGTCTGTACAACGTACCGTTGTACTACCAGGATAATGAGTTCTAAAGGCTACTGGTTTCTATCATGCAACGGCTGAAACTGCAGTTGAACACGTTGCTCTGGTCATGTCCATCGTGGAAGCAGGCGTCGAAGCCGGGTCGGCAAAGCGTCTCTTTCGAGTGAAAAGTTTTGACCCTTTTTCTCGCCAGAAACAACGTGGTGGTAACGCCTCGTTAAACATCGGCTTGCTCTCCATGAATGCAGTCAGTACGTGTAGCAAACGTGCAGTCCGCTCGAGCGGCGAGCGCCTCCAAGCCTTTCGCAACTAACAGCTCTGTCACTCTCACGTTCAGTAAACTCGTCGTCGTGTTAAATGAGGGTGTTCTTGCTGCTCATCGATTGTTGTCGCCAATTATAAGAGGAAAGTGTAAGCACTTAGATTAACTTACTAGCCCCTACCAATTCGGCGCGCAGTAGCGAGAGGTGTCCCAATGAGGGAAGAGTGGCTACCGCAGCACCTAATAAGTAGGAGTGGGCTGATCGGTGAATAAACGCATATTGCTAAGAATTGACTACCAGTACGTATGACAGAAGTCGACATTAGGTTACTTTTCAAAAAGCTTCCATCAAGTCGACGGAACGACATGAAGGGAGCCGACACGCACCTGCAAACATTAGTTCATAAAATAAAAGACTATTATAAAAGTAAAGGCAAAACGGGAGAGATATAATTTCATATATTTTATTTGAACAGCATTAAAACATGAACAAATGCGCAGTTAAAAAACTAAGAACGGTAATGTACCACCCTCCCTAGGAACGGCGACCATAGCACTTTGATCAAATATGCCACCAAATGGGCGTCTCCTCCAGCGCAGTATTTTTGGTGAGAAATAGGTCAGCAGTCAGTGTGAACACTAACAAAGTGCTCATAAAAATGTTCTATAATCCCGGTAAAAAGGTGCAATCAACTCTCGTTGTATCTGATTGGTTGATACTATTGACCTGTAGGAATGAGTTGTTAGTACTACTACGAAAATTATAATATAGTAATTAATACAGATGCAGATGTAGGACGGCTGTAGAAGCTTCTAGAAGCTTCTATCCGTCCGAACTGCTGGGGCGGCACATTTCCTTTTGGCACGCCCTCCCCCAAGTTTCCTTATTCCAGATATACGCGTTGTATTCCAACGCTAATGGTATAGCGCTTTTACACTACCAGCCCAACCTTCTAGTTGGCTTTTAAATCTCACGACGTGGGTGGAGTTTTCGAAATCAAAACGGCATAGTAACTTAAGAGTGTGGTGTAGCGATTTCTGCGCCTGTGCCGACAATTGTCAGCAGACAAAGATCCGACGGCCTTCAAGTTGCCCAAGCCTCGAATACTCGGTCACATGACATACAGTGACTTGATGGTGCGAGAGACTCGACCGTGTCACTACCGAGTCTTCAACGAGTCTTCGTTGAGCCCCGTTAGTGGTCGAGATGTCACTGAACCTAGGCTGTCCTTATTCATAATAATGGGACTGGCTGGATTCGCATTCAGCGGCCAAGAACTGACCAGCCACGGTACGAAGACTCGGTGGCGGATGGGATGAGTTCGTGGAAGTCTCCATGACCTTTGAATGCTCGGTCGTGGTCTGGGAAGGGACGTTGGAGGATGAAGAGGCACATGCGACGGTGTGAGCGTCGCTTGGCATGCACGAAGATCCATAGCGGATCGTAGTTCACTTGATATTAGTATACATGATTAGGATTGCATATTAGGACATGGCCCGAAAGGGCAACACAAATACAGAACAGAATTTCCACTCAACCACACAGAGCGAGGTCCGGCTTCAAGGTAAGCGTCTGGTCAAGCTTATTTGGGTGTGTTATGACTGTCGGTGGACTCGAAGCTTATTAGCGAGGGTTCATCCGGCAAGGCCAAGAGATTGTGTGTGTATTGGCCGATTATATATTGGAAGGTTTACGTGACGGCTATATCTTGCCTATTTGCAAGGTTAGGAGTGCTTTTATTGCCTCCTATATATTCTTCCAACCGAGAGTTGAGCACTCGGTGCCCTCGCAAAAGGCTTAACTGTGCCTGGTACCCTTCCGCTGTTGAGACCACGAGGGTTCATAACACCTGCTAGCTTTGCTCATGCTAGTAGCGTGTTCTCATATTTACTGGTTGGCCTATATAGGTAGTTCGCAAGGTCCAGTCTGTCCCGGTGCAAGGGCAGAACTGAGGTTTTCAGGTCCGCTAAACCCTAGGTCGATTTGATTATGTAGCTTAAGCGCTCTACTGGTTATAAAATACCGCAACCCAAACTTGTGCTATTTACGATCTGACGACGGAAATTATGGAACAAAGTCGCGCTTTGCACGAAGAAGCTTTGAAATGTGAATATGCAATAATACTTTTTTATAAAAAAGAGTCAGAAATGATAAAATCCTGAAATTATTCATTAAAGAATATAATACTGTATTTTACTATTGGTTACTGACCCAGTCATGTACAGATACCACGTTTGCGGATTTTGTGTTTTAACGCAAAATCCGCTTTTTAAAGAGTTCCTGTGTCTTCTTCAAAGGCCATACTCCCTTTGCGCAGAATTCGCGCTTATTATTGGCCAATATATTACCGTACTTAGCTGAAGTAGACGGTTCGAACGACACGCATGAAATTTATAAACTTATCGGGGGGTTACTAAGATAAAAATGATTCATTTTTGAGTCACTTAGTATTTATAAGAAATCTTTCTGTTTTGATCAATCTCACAACCAATAGATTACTAGGTTTTAATTCATGGAAAACCATACCGCCTATCTGATCCTCCCTTAGCTCCGAAATAAATGTCAGAGAATATTTTTGGCACGAAAAATAGGACAAAAATCCGTTTAAGTACGATTGTTGTGTAGCTTTTTGTCCTGGAACGGCGAGGTTGAAAAACAAAATAACTTGAGTTTTGTATTGACGACCTTTCAGACGAGTGTCACGTACTTCGAAGTATAACAAATAAGAATCCTCTGCCGAACCCACAGTGATCATCATCCTATACTGAAAGCAAGTCACTCAGCCTTTTTGTCCTGGATACCAGGACAAAAATGGGATATTGACATTTTATTAATGGCATCGGGAAGCTGCAATTATCGTCATGAAGGACAACAGTAGACGCCGTGACAAACATGCAGCATATTGATCTAACAAAGTCTATATATTTCCCATGGCTGTACACTTTCGCAAAATGCAATTTTGAAGTCAAGCTGAGGCTCTAACTTTTGGTCCTATTTTTTGTCCTGGGATTGGAGGGTGCTGGGGCTAAAGCAACACTTGTAGCAACCCCGCTCAGCCTAAAGCTACCTTAGAAAAGTGCAATCTAGCGTATTTTTACGAATAATGCCCGGGGCACTATGTATTACTGCCCCACACACTTGAC
Organism: Phytophthora tentaculata; assembly: GCA_033557915.1. Classification (NCBI taxonomy): domain Eukaryota; phylum Oomycota; class Peronosporomycetes; order Peronosporales; family Peronosporaceae; genus Phytophthora; species Phytophthora tentaculata. Next base: position 6,715,285 of record JAUCEA010000007.1, on the reverse strand, counting down.
AAGAAGATGAAGAAGCAAGGGCTCAAAAACGACGTTGTCGTCACCAACAACCCCAAGCTCTGGAAGTTTAGCGGGTAAGGTCACTTTACTGCCGTGGTTGCCGTTGGAAGGTTGCTGTATACTAAGGGTCGCTCTATGAGGGATACTTTAGGGAAAGAATTTTTTAGGGGTTGCTTTACCAAACGTTGTCTAACAGATGATGTCTTGTGTATTTACAGATAGTATGTATATGCTTTGACTGCGTTCTACGATACGTAGGCGAAGTGTAAATCGTGGATCGGGGACAGGGAGTGGATTGAACAGGACTCGATGAAGAATGACTTTTCGGTGGAACTTTTTTGTGCTGAAACCAAAATCGTGGGACTTGGTCCACAAGCAGTCCGGGTCCGACACAAAGAAATTGCCAATGAGACTATATCGAAGTTTGCATTGATCCCACTTCGTACTACATTTGTGGCGCGATCTAATACGCTGTAGCTCGGGTTTGACAACATCATCGGGGCTCTGTGTCGAGGCTGGTTGAACGATAGTTCGGTGACTTCTGCCTGAAGCTATTGCGGGGTTAATCGGATAGTCCCTAATGCTGGGTTGAACAACACTCCCCACGACAAAATACTTGACACAAAGTCCATTGTTCACCCAGTGAATTTGAATGCGAATCGCTGGGGTCTCATTATGGTGCGTCTGTATCACGATGTCGCGGCTAAAACGCTACGGGTAAGTGTGCTCATGTGCGAACCACTTGTCGATAAAGAGTATCGAGAACAAATGGACGGTGTGGGAAGGTGTTATGAACGATGAGGAAGGGAGTGATGTGGGAGAGAGCGAGATGAAAGAGGCTTCGTGAAACGCTGTGGTTACGAGCTTGAAATTAGCCCGGCAGAGTGGGTTGAGAGGCCACAACAGCCTGACGCCGTCAGCTGCGGCCTCCTTGTCGTAGCGCAAGCATACAACTATCTTATAGGAAGTATGCAACTACTAGAACACAGAGCGTCAAAAAGAGATGTCAGTGTTATGCGCCTCAGAATGTTCTGAATAGTAGGGTGCCATTTCAATGAGCGTTCAATTTCCACGTATGACGCAGACAAGGCTAGTCAAATTCACCAACTGCTGCAGAAGCAACTACGCGAATAAAAACTATTTGGTTAACGCCTAAATACATTTTGTTTCCTTAGCGATGCTTATTTGTGGTTAGCTATTTTGTTCACCAATTTCTCCAGTAGCATATCAAACGACAGTGGCTCCGTGTTGGCAGTTCCTAAGCCTTATTCGCCTATAGTATCCAACAGATCATAGCTGCGCTCTTTGTGCTCTTTAACCATGGCCAGAAACTCTAGCTGGGCCTGCATGATCCTCTCCAGTCCAGCGCTGATCTGTTCCAACTTTCTTTCATCGTTGCAATGTCGACAAGCCGAGCGCGCACCAACTCGTGCGCCAGCTAGTCGTCATTCATGAGACGTTGTCGTTGCGGTGGTGATCTTTTTACGTGTTTTGCTTTGTGCGAGTGCGTCTTTATGAGAGTGCGTCTTCCTGCAAGTGTGATTTCGTGCAAACATACGTGATTTCTCTACATTTTGAAAACGATGTCGAAGCCGCTCATGATGCGGTCCACACATCATCAACTACTCGTATTTTTTTAACGTATTCTTACTGGTAGAAGCCCTGTTACGATTAGTACCCCGAAGGGTAAAATTTTGGTAGCCAAATTGAATAGTGACCCTGGTCCAAAAGTGCCCTCTATTTGTGTAGCTGCTTAAGCCCACTCTCCAAGAGAAACGTCGACTGGAAGGCTCTCGCTAATAAGCTGCAGTACCCTGTGAGCTCAGTCTCGACTAGTCAAGTCGCGGAGGGCTTGGCCTCACTGCTGCTGGCGCTCGGGTACGAGAAAGAGACGTACCCGTCGACAATGTCACTCCAGGACCGGAGTCCACATGAGGCCGGACCTGCTCTCCAGAAATGGAAGAAGAAGCTTTGGCCTTTGGAGCGATCGGTATTAACTCTGGGAAGCAACCTGTGAGTAGACCGTCAAGAGGAAGGCACGTCCAAGATTCAGCTTCTGCAAATACCAAAGAGGCTCGACAAGACCCCACCGACCAAGCGTGAAGCTGACCGTGATACCTTCGGCACCACCGAGGCTTCACCGTATTTCAAAGACTCGCACATGGTCCCACCACGTTCGAAGAGCCGTACTCGACGTGTAACACGTAGAACGAAGCAATGTCTAATGTGTCCCGAATCTCCTGCACTATTGACATACACACCCACTTTCAGCTTATAGAGTGTCAACTCCATACTTGATATTCTTGGATTCAAAGTATAGTTTTGCGCTAAACATGTGCTCTCCGACGTCGTCATCCCTCGTCCCGGAGAACTTAGGCAAAGCGATGCCTTCAGCTCGATACTCACGTGTGTCTAGGACTGGAGGGTCACTAGACTGCCGCTGCGAGGCTACCGCCTGTTGTTGTTGTCGCTGCTGCTGCTGCAAGGTTGCCGCCATCTCGAGTTGTAGTTCTGCGGTCTGTTCCATATATTACTGCTGATCACGCATTATTGCTGCGAGAGAGGCACACGTTCGCTGCACATTGCCGGCATGTTGCCTTGACGCTTCGTCCATGTTTCCACCTGCACTAACACGTCGTCACTAGATGACTAAGTCGTGAAAGCTCCTCAGCCAAATTAATCAAAAGTTCGAATGAAGTCGCAGGCACTCCCTGGAGTGCTGCTTCCGTCAACTTACAGAAACCCAATAGCCAACGATGTACCCTTCCTCCGGTACACCCCTCAAAACCTTAGCCCTCTCTTAAACGCCCCTGACGACGCCACCTAGGAGGTTGAGTGTGAGGTACCTGGTACTCCTGGTGAGATCAAACGCCGACTGAGTGAAATTCGGCAAAAAAAAAGCAAGGAAGAATTGCACTCGGCAATGTCGGCGGTGATTGGTCCTAATGGGCCAATGTGACGTCGACACGGAAACGACATGTGCTACAATGCCCCTCCCACACAGACACACACAAAAGAAAGAAAACGACGGGTCGCAGTGACCACGCCGAATGGTCCGCTGGGGCGAGAAGTTGGACGGGAGGCGACAACTAGCACGCACGCGGCGCCCTTGGAAAGAGAAAAACTGGTGTCGAAACTGCACCAGCGAAGTGTAGCACTTGGACAACACTCTAAGGTCTGGGCGCAGTTGGGGGTCAGAACGCAAAACCTGGGCGAGACTAATTGGAACTAGAAGTGGAGGCTGGAACTGCGAAGACGAAGGGTGCTGGACCGAAGAAGTGCTACCAAGTGTAAGAGTTGCTGCTGGACTTGTCGGCTGAACTGTAAGCTGAAAACTGGCATTGATCGTTATGTTTGCTATGCTAGTCTTCACACCGCTGTGGCGCTGTTCTTGGACATGCAGTGGTTGGCTGTGACGCGACGGAGCGGACAGCTTGCGCAATCGGTAAGTATGCAGGCGACGACTTGTACGCTCTGTTCATGGGCTCAACTGATGATGTCTTGCTAGTTCTGCCTGTGTGTATGCAGATCATTACAGGTGACATGCCATTAGGACCGCACGTTGGTCCACCGCTGGCCCGTATGCAAGTCGGCTATGAAGATGTTCCCGAGATGGGCTACACAAACCTCGTCCGCGTGGTATGATTCTCACCAAGGACCCGCTAGTCTTCGCCGGGTACTTCAAACAGCCAGAGAAGACGGCCGAGGTGATAGACGAGAAAGGTTGGTTCCACACTGGCGATATCGGCTGTTGGAACACCGACGGCACCTGGATAGGTCTCTTGAGCAACTCAAAATCGGTATTGAAATGGGAATTGTGCCAATCTCGAGTCAGATTCAAATTAGGCATCCAAGCTCCATATGTGTATCAAGTCAATAGTACAAACCGCTGATGATTGCCAAACTAAGACCACTTCAAGCTGCTGATCGATTTCAATAAGCGCTTCTGTGTGGTTTAGGTGAACCACAAGGACACAAGCCACCTGCAAACTAACAACAATTTTTCCGTGATAAATCTATCTGTAAGATGACAGCATGTCATTGAGACAGCTTATGACAATGTTTTCGCGTAATTTGACGAGGAGTGCCGAGAGCTACTTAAATTCAGTCAGTTGTTACCAAAGTTTAGAACTTTATCCGAGTTGTAAAACCTGGTCACTATTGCAAAGTGCATTAGAACAAACAATTGCGTGTTAATGATGCATTTTTAAATTATTGGATTTACCATGTGCTCAATATAGATGTAGCTACACAGTCATAGTCCAGTTTCTTGGAAATAAAAGCACTGCTACCGCTTACAAGCGATTGGAGTACGCGCAACTTATTAAGCATGTTAACTTCGTAAGATTAGTAAATTTCCGAGTCGGTATCACGGCAAAGAAAAATCAGAAAGTGTTTGAGTTTCTGCCCCGACTGCACAACGACTTTCTGCATTTGTCATAAGTTGTATGCTATATATATTAAGAGCAATAGCATTTTTGGCTTCTAGCAGCGTGACCGTGCAGGTGCTAGTTTCGAGCTGCTTCCGCAGAGAAGTCACTTCATCGGTGCGGTCCGGGCTATATTTTTAAAGGTCCCTACTAAGTAGATATTTTTAGATACGCTAATAACGATACGTTTAATGACCCGTTAAACCAAAATAATTTATTCCCAGACCAAAAACAGAGAAACCAAGGCCGTTCAAACTTCGATCATCCCTCGGCCCCGCCGGCCGGAAGGCAATAGCTTACAAAGTGTCATAACACTACGAATTATCAGCCGTACGGGGATGAGTTTCGAGTGTAAAAAAACTGGTTTTCGAGTCCAGACAGTTTTCTGCTGGATAACGACTGTACACCTACAGTAGTGTAGTGCATACCTACGGCTACAACCGATTTCAGAGATATACAAAAGCGAAATCGAGTGCTTTGAGAGTTCTGTAGTGATGTTAGCATATGCGTCCCTGCTACTCTAAATTTTGCCACAATATTTTGATATATTGGTAAATGACCTTTCAGCAGCAGGCTTACACGTAAAAATGATCGATGCAAGTGGAGCCATTAGTCCATTCAACAAATATTGTCTCGTGCAGGTACAATAAGTTTCCTTGCGACAACACTCCCTCGTTAGAGCGATTCACAACATTAAACGGTCTTTGTACTCGATTGTTTTTTTGAACTCGAAAACCACCTCGTTCCGCCGTAGCGAAGCGAGCGAAAGGATTTTCAGGTGTCTATAGTAGCTATCAATAGGACAAGGGACACACTACAGGACAATTCGGTGAGGATTCAATGGATAAATCAGCGCTGTGATAAGATAATTATTCTTTCTTCGAGTACAATTTCCTAACCTATTGAATCGGTTCCCGCAGAAGTTGTCTCGGCATCATCAATTGCTTTCTTGGGCTTCCAATGCCCCCTTGCCTTCACAACTATTCGTCACCGTTTGTCAAATCAGCGACCACACCAGTCTCCATCAAGTTGAAGGTTGTTCTTAACAATTGTGCTGCAATTTTTTTTTTTGCATAGCGGATCTGCATTTCGTCAGCGCATTTTGGCTCAGTGGCTAAATTTTCACATTTCTTGATGGCCAAATTTGTACACTTCTTTTAAAAGGCTTCTATCCAATAAAAAAACAACGTCAAAGACCACCTAACATCGGATCAGGTAGGCGATTAGTTTAGACACCTCTGAGAAGCATAAAAATGCTGAGGCATTTGCTCACAAAAATACGCGTATGGTACACCGTACACTAACCCATATGTAGCGTTTATGCAGCAAAAAAAACCCAGCTTAAAGTGGCCGGCAGACACCAAACAGAAAAAAATGACTGGGAAGCGGTCATGTCTAAATGCCTTTCATCTAGCTCAACTGAACAAAACAACAATATGACCGGCTGCAAATAGCGAATAATCAATTGAGAAAGGCGTTTTGGCGGTTGTAAAACGTTTTTTTGTGCGGTGGCACGAATGTTGACCCCGGTCAGGCTTTTTCATCTATACAGCACCGTGGAATTAATTCGATGCGGGCTGTCCATACCTCTATGAGGCATCCCAGTATTATGCAATAAATTACGACAATGACTTGCAGGGGGTAAAACTTTTAAGAAATCTCCGCACACTTTACTACCTACTACTACAAGATATGCGGTGTATTCTTGCAAAGACAATACATACAAATGAACACCTGAAGTACTTTGTTCCAGGGGTCAGAATACAGTATGATACCTATATATTATTAATCTAGCATACATATACTTCAAGTATTACTGAAAGCTACTGCCCTCTGAACCACAGTAACTGGGGCTTGGAAATCACATAGTCACGTGGTCGATAGCACAGCAAGTCACAATTAAGTACTAATTACGGACGTAAGGACATTTCGGTGGTCTGGAGGGGTTAACTCAACGACAAAAATGATGTGCTTGCGACTTTAGGGCAAACTACTTCGCCGGCCCAGGATCCTGAACATGTTCTTCTACATACGCAGCCGCGTAGCCACGCATGATTACACTGTCGCATGAGCTGAGGCTGTGCTTGTTAGATTTGTTTTAGACATGGAGGTTATGGAGATCCACCAGTCTTCCTTCTTCAAAGACAGAAAGGTAGCTATCATAGAACAATTGAAATGCTTTGAAAAATACAAGTAGTAGTATATATCATACCTGATTGATACGTTGATGTCATCCTTGTATCTACTTCACTGGGTCCTGTTGAGTCGTGCTGCTTCCCTGGCGAATCGACGTATGTCCTCCTCGATTCCGGCGAAATTAAAGCTTGCAAACTCGTGTGTAGCTCAAATGTTTTTTGCTTTTAACGTATCGACGACCGTAGCGCGGTTGCCAATCCGAAAACTAAGGTGGGGATCGATACGCATCTATTGAGTAAAGATTTCGATTAGTGTCTTTGCGGAACGACAGCAAGTGTGTCTAGATCATTAGATCAGGGTATTCGTCTTGCTGTGGAGCACCAAATGGTTACTCTGGATGGACGAGGGTATTATCGAAAGCGGTGTTTGCCATTCTTTCATCAATGTCGTCGATACATTCAGGCATGTGGATTAAGTGTAAATCTTTGTGCGTAAGGACCAAAGGCATGAGTCGGCTTGCTTGCAAATCAAGGTGCCGAATGGCAGCCATTAAGGGTGGTAGGAGGGCTGAAAATTAACAGGCCACTCACTGGCCGGACGCTCGGCGATCGTTGTAGGTGGTGGCCGAGATTTCACCGTCGGGAGTCCCCTGTCGAACAGAGCCTGGCTTAACGGCGTAGGACTCCAACCGAGTCACACCGCGCCTGAGGGTGCACACTGCCCCTTACCACGTGGTCTTATCTTGTTGTCGGTTTCTTGATTTCTCGTCGTAGTGTCTGTGCCTTCCTGCATTCGGAAAACGAATTTCCTCTTGGCCCCTCCATCTCTGCTTGCCACACCGTGGAAAGTTCACTTTCCTTACTATTCACCTCCGCAATGTATGGGGCACAGACTGCAACTATATTTAGTGATGATGTGGCGGCCGATTGCAGCTTCATCCGGTCGGACAGGAGCTGAGCCCCTCGAATCAGACGGCCGGTGACGGTCACTGTAGTGTAGTTGCAGACTTTGCCCCGCTTACCATTCTCGACGAAATCAAGGCAACCGAGTAGATTTTGAAGGTGACCGAAGCCCACTTCCCATCAAACTACATCGTTAATGCGTCCACGCCCTCCCGGTACATGTGTGTGGCGCCTCCCGAACAGAGAGAGAGTGTACTGTAGGCGTCGGGGCTGCTGCCGTTCTTGTATGACGCTTGCCACCTGCCGGTCCGACATGGCCGTGATCGTTCCGGACTTTGACATGTATGTGACGACAGGTAGATGCATCGGTAGCCTCTGTCGGGCCCGTTAGAGTAGGTTGGCTCCAACCACCTGAAACAAGACACGGTGACTCGAAGGACAAAGAATGCGAGCCGTGTCTTGCCCGGTTTGGTTGGTGTTTGATCCGCGCAGCCTGACGTGTCCGGTCTCTGGCGCTGACGCATCCATGGTAGCGCTATCGTGTGGCGAAGTGCTTTTCGAGAAATGAGAAGATGGAAAGTGACAGCTGGACACTATTCGAGATTAATGACTTGGTTGATCCGAGAACAAGGATCTGGATCCGGGGATGACGGTCTGGGGCAGAAGCTGTAACGATTTGGACGGGGGGCAATGAGGCTAACTAGGACCCAAGTGGAAACCACAAGAGCCAAGATCTGGATATCGTGAGACCCGGAATCCGAGTGAGTAAGCTGGAGATCTGGGTGATCTAGGACCGAGCTCTGAAACCAAGATCCAGAAATATTCCTGATTGGGGGTATTCTTGATCGGCCCCAATACGATGATTGCGCCACGGATCTGGGGAAGTCAGGTGCGGATACAGCTGGGAAGATGGACCAAGGAGAGAAAGGACAAGTAGCCAGACCTGGCAAACGATTTGACGAGTAAAGGATAGAATATCTAGTGTGGGTAGTGATAACTGGATAATACATTGGCCAGATCCTACCACCTAGTGAACTTTCCCTTTACAAGTGCAGATCCGTAAGGTTAACCGGATTTACTACTTGGCCGGGTATATCTAAGAAGCTCTTAACTCTCAAGATCCCGCTATAGGAAGCGGCAAGTACGACGAAAAGGAGCTCCAAGGCAAGGGAACACACCCGCAAAGCAACCCTACGATCAGATCGCAGATCAAGACCGCCAGATCGCACAAGCTCGAAGGACTCGCTTGTGATCTGGACTGCATCGGACGTAGTGTGAAGATCTTTCACTACTACTCCAACCCATCCCTACGTCTCGCCAAGACACTCAAGCTTCGACCCCTTGAACCTCTCTGCAGTTATCAGAGGAGCAAGATCCCGCCCTACCGACGGGTACACAAGGTGAGAAAAGTTCGGCAGATCACGGATCATCGGGGGACCCCCTCCGTTAGTCGGTGTCTGGGTACTGGTGGGGAGTCGGATCCGGCAATCTCGCAGGTTTTGCTGATCCCACTGTGCTGCAGCCGAATGGTGCGCGTGACCGGGTCTTCAGGTGACTCAGGATTTCACCGTGAGTCCAAAAAGATGTTCAAGTGAAGATTGAACCGGGGAATCAAGCGGTAACGGACGTCGGATCGACGTCAACGCCTCTGAATGAAGCAAGATCCGCGGATCGACAGAGTGCTGGGAGGAACTCTGTCGACGGAGTGAGATACAGATCCGGATCTAGAAGAGAAACCTCTCTATCCTCTCCAAGTCCCCTCGGGGACTCCTGCGGATCTTGACTACGTCAAGATCCGCTAACAAACAACGAAGGGAGAGCGAAGGCAAAACGGTATTCATTTAATGATTCACCTGTTAAGTCAACACCGTACCTGAGATGAAGCCCGCTATTCGAAGATCTAAAAGAAACGAAGAAGAAGACGAAGACTACGCGGGCGTAGGAAAAGCTCCAGGATCCGAGGAAGAAAACCGATCCGGATCAAAATCGACCTGGGCCACTCGAGTTCTGGAGTTTGTATACCGACACAAGGCACTCCGTGAGTTCCTGCACCAAGATCCCGTCATGAAGATCTTGGAGCTCGAACAGATCGAGGATCCAAAGACGCCGGTGATGGCTCCGGTAGAAACGACGAACAAGCTCACGGCGGTGACGAATCTGCTACGTCTGCTCAAGGATGCAGGTATTGTGGCGGGAGCATTCGACGCCGAAGCCCTCTTCGAGCTGGGTCTGAATGAGATCCAGTCAGCTGCTCAGGATCTTTTCAGTCGGGTCAAGATCATCACCGGCGTAGCCCCAAGGATCCAAGATCCTATGGTTTCACCCCGGGTCAGCCAGACAGCGTCGTCCAACTACGCGTCGGCTGCGGAGGACGGACCCACACCTCGTCGGAGCCACGACGCATGAGCTTGGGAACGTCGGGTGCGTCAATGCTTAAAGCGCGTGCCAAGGCGCAAAGGCAAGACCCAGTGTCGCCGAAGTCCGAGCTGACTGGATCTAACGAAGTGCAAGCCAGATCAAAATTCTGCTAGCAGATCCCGTGCGAACGGTGCAAAGGAGGTGTCGACAATGCCAGATCAGGTGACGGCGACTACAACGTCGAACGAGTCGACCGGATCGCTGCAGAACTACTTTCAAGCAGCAATGGGCCGATTACTCGCAGATCAAGGAATGATCGCTGCACCAGCAATGGCATCAGCGCCGATCAATCCTGGATCACGCGACGTGGAGATGGAATCAGTAGGAGGAGACAGTTCTCACGATGAGTACGACTCAAACGATCGGGACTTTCCATCATTAGTTCCTGCCGTTGTTTCCGCCGCGACAGCCGGAACAGATGGCTCGACTATGATCCAGCGAGTCCGGACGTCGGCGATCTCGGACCAGAAGGAGTTTACTGGCAAGGATCAAGATGGAGATCGAGCGCGAGCATGGATTAGCAAGGTCAAATCGGCACTCATGCAAGATCAAGCGTCCGATGCAGAGAAATGCCTAACCTTTGCATATTTACTGGCAGAACCTGCGAGAAACTGGTATCGACAACTCGGCAGATCTACCAGGAACAAGTGGCCAGATCTGCTGCGACGTTTCCAGATCCAGTATTGTGGGCTGGGAGTATCTGTCGCGAGACAGTACTACCATTTTCCCGTCGACGATCGCTCAAATCGCCACTGGAATATCTCCATCGTCTCAACGTGGCCGGTCTGCGCGCAACTTGAAGATCAAGGATGGGGGGTTGAAGGTACTTCGGGAACATGTGGATCATTTTATTGAGACATTGGGAGACCCGGATCTCGCCGATCGGCTGACACTGTTGCGACTACCGGATGCGGACGAGCTCGAAGAAGTGCTACGTGCCCTCGATCGCGCCAAGCATCGCTAAAAGAAGCCGGCAGCTGGATCTGGTAATTATCGGCTAAAGGCTTCAGCACCCATAGCCCCAGCGAGACGAGTGCACAAGATCCAAGCGCCCGACTCAGGATCCGAGTCTGGTTCGGAAGGATCCAACTCTGACATGGAAGATTACCGCCGGATTTGCATAGCCGTCCCCGAAGTTCGTGGGCTTAAGACCGGAGGCGGCTCGAAGAACCCTGATCTGCTTTCTAGAGACCGCGGAGTTTACGGATCTCGGGGTCAAGAAGATGGGACAGGACAAATCCGCTGTCAACAATGTGGTTCGAGGAAGCATACAGACGCCAGATGTTGGAAACATCTGATCTGCGAGAAGTGCGGATTGAGGACATCCGGGCGATCAGTGCTTCTACGTGTGCCGCGGGAGCGGCGAGATCCATGGCGCTGGTAAGTTTCCAATGGAGGAATTCTACAATCTGATCCGCCAGTGGTTCAATCCAGGCAGGCATGGAGGACTGCTACCCTGGGAAGCGGAGAAGATGTTAAACTAGAACACTCGCCGGGTTGGAATCCGGTACGATTCGAGCGTTCTAGGTATTGCATTTATGCATTTGTGAACAAGATGTCGATATATCAAGGTAGCAAAATACCAGATTAAGTCGATAATACACGTGATCTAAATGGGATGTCTGTTGCCAAGATCTCAAGTCTCAATCGAATTGGTGAATTTGCTAGATCCGAAGTCTCATCGACCTTGGATCTACATCTCAGTGAGAACAGGTCATTTTGGAAGCAGCAGGATCAAGATCGATGGCTTACACCCACTGAAGGTGAGATCGTCACTGAACCTCCCAAGATCCCCCGGATTGCAGAAGTCCGCGGATCTGAGGTCGGATCTATGGATCTTTTGCCTGGGGGGTCCCGTGGATATTGGAAGTATCACGCTCCGGGAAAGTGGTTTCGACAGGCCAAGGTAGGAGGCAAGATCAACAATAAGAAGGCCATCATGCTTCTGGATAGTGGCGCCGAAGTGTATATACTGGACACCACCTTTGCTGGTAAGGTGGTGTGCCAGATCGATCAGAGCCAGATCCAAGACTGCGTTGGTATCGGGGAAGGTGGGTACAGAACGAATGGAACGATTCGGATCAAGATCACGCTGGCAGGTTGCCTAGTGTATTGGTTTGAGATCTGGGTCGGGGATCTAGCTGGCCAAGACGCGATCCTAGGTATGGACTTCATGGTACCTGCCGGGTGAGGCTTGGTCTTGGCCGATGAGACTAAGAGTCTCCCTGACGAGATGCAGATCCAGCTTAGTGGACGTCGACCTCTGTACGGTACCAAGATGCGGATCGTGAGAGCAGATCAAACGATCTGGGCCGAGCCTGAAGAAGTTTGGGAGTTGCTTGAGCGTCTGAAGTGGACAGATCGCGAGAAGCTGTGGGTCACACGAGGCGAGACGTGGGTGCCTACGGTAGTACAAGGACCTAGCCAATCCCAATATCACCAGATCACGAACATCAGCGATCGGAGGTTGCTGCTAGATCATTATCAGGAAATTCGTCGCTGGCTGTCCGCGGACGGAGTGAGGCGCCCAGGACATATGTCGATTGGATCTCGTCGCTATCGAGAGTTGCAGAATTTGGTATACGAGGCGACTACCGAAATCAAGTCCGAGACCTCAAGCGAGTTGCCAGAAGAGCCGATCGGACCCCTAGTGGATAAACCGGTGTATCCCACGCCGCGTATGATACTAAAGAGGGACCGTCAGACTCCGACCAAGGTCGTAGAGGCTGGATCTCATGTGCCGAAGGGCGATCGCGGCGACCCTTATCTGGATCTGGAGTCGGTGGAGTCCGGATCTCAAATTGCGAAGAAGTACCCCGAAGATTCAGAAGTTTCGTTGTCGGATTCAGGGACTACGTCAGCCAAGATGCCCAGATCATCTCCGTTGATGGTGACGCTGGTGAAGCAAGAGACGTCAGGCGGAGATTGGCCTTTGGATACCCCAGATCCTGAAGTATCGAAGAAGGGGGAGGAATGCAAGCAGGTATCCGTGCCATCTGTGTCAGAATCGGGTGAGCTGAAGCCTGATCCAAATCCACTTTCTGCAGCGTCACAAGAGACTTCACCGTCGGATCCGGATCCGCCGCTGGATGTGAAGGTCCCTGAGTAGACGAAGCATCTGGCATCTGAGGATCCGCCAATCATGCGACTAGAGCAATCGGATGTCGTGAAGGAACAAGAGTCAGATCTGGATCCTTGTACGCAGCCGGCTAACGCCGATCGAGATCAAGATCGAACAGCGAAGTCAGAGAAGATGGAGGATGAGCAGATCTGCTATCATGAAGGTGGCTATCTGTATGCGGAAGATATTGGAGATGACATGGCCGTAATCCCTGAAGTGCCATTAACGACAGAAGAAGTGAAGATCGAGGATGTTCAGTTAGGTCCTGACGCAAATCATCCTGCAGAAGTGGAAAAACTACTCCAAGATATCTGGAATAGCCGACATCAGCTAATCGGCAAGGGCAACGCGCTGTCGCCGGCGGCGCGTGGGGTTATGTGCGAAATCGATGTCGGCGGCGCGAAGCCGATCGCCCAAAAGGTGCGAAAAATGGCGCCCCAGTTTCGTGAAAAGCTGTCAGATCTGGTAAAAGGACTGTTGCGAGCCAAGATCATCAACTTCTCGGCGTCACCGTGGGCATCCCCGAACGTGATTATCGTCAGTGGATACCCGATTGTGTATTGATTACCGATTAGTTAATGGTCTGACAAGGTTGATGATCTACCCTATGCCCCTGATTAATGACCTGTTGGAAGATCTCGACAAGGTACTCTGTTATTGTTCGTTTGACATGGCAAGTGGTGACATGACGGATCGGGCTCGTGCGATCTCGGCTTTCACCACCCCGTTCGGGCTCGTTGAGTGGAATCGGATGCCCTTCGGATTGCAGAATGCATCTTAGATCTACCAACGTCTGGTCGATAATGCGCTATACGGGTTCACCCGGATCCCAAGACTGGGTGAAGATTCTGACAGTGAAGACCCTTTTGAAGCAGGCGAACTTGATGATCCTGGTACACCGTCAGTGCTGGGGCGTAGATCCTACATTGACGATATTCTAATCCCAGAGTATTCGTGGGAACAGCTGTGCGAACGAGTGAAAGGTCTACTGGATGCGTGCAATAAGTGGAATATCTCGATCAGTGTAGTGAACAGTTATTGGGGAATGCGCAAGGTGGACTATCGAGGTCATCGGGTGTCGAAGGATGGGCTGGAGACGAATCCATAGGATCTGGCAGCGTTGACAGATCTAGCTTTCCCGGGATCACTCCGAGCCATGCAGTCATTTCTGGGTAGCTTGAATTATTACAGTCGATTCATCGACGATTACTCGATCTTTGCTGCTGTACTCTATGAACTACGAGAGGTGGATTTTGCTGCGATGGCCAAATCGGACGTTCGGACCAAGATCGAGCAAGTTCTGACGTTGGAGGCCTTGGATCCGGAGAAAGTGAAGCTGAATCGGGATCCAGATTATAAGGATCTGGGCGTGAACTCGTCTGATCGGGGCAGAGAAAGCCCCCCCCCTCGAGGGTATCGAATCTCGATGGATCCGAGCCCACCGAGCGTTTACTGAGTTGGAAAACAAGATCGCGACGACCCCGATCCTTCGCCACTTCGATCCGGATCGCCAAGCTGCGGTAGTCGTTTACACGAATGATTGGGCCGTCCCAGCAGCTCTGATGCAGAAACATGACGAAATTTACTATCCCGTCACGTTCGCTAGTTGAACGCTCAAATCTAACGAGCTCAACTACGGTGCCGTGGAGAAGAAGATCCTCCCCCTTCTGCAAGTCTTGAATCTCAACTACAACCTGCTTGTGGGACGATTTATCCAAGTCTTGACCCGGCACTCTACGTTGACCTGGCTTTTCAAATCAGCCGGCCTCCAAGGACGCCTGGGTCAGTGGGCAGCTCTGCTCTCACCATTGACTTTGGAGATCGTGAAGTGTTCGAAGGGAGAAGACGAGATGTTGGGAACTCTCGCAGCAAGCATCACACCCCGATCCAAGATGGACGAAGTGCTAGTTTGGATCGCGCCCGAGAAGAAACCCATGCGCAAGATCCAGACTCCGATTCCAACGGTACACCCCGACGAAGATCTGTATGTGGTGAGTTTTGATGGATCCGCGCGTGTGAAGCGTGGGTGGGGGGTGGGGGGTGCCTGCAGCGCGATCCTGTGAAAATTACCCGAATGGACGGTGGTGAAAGCACGATCTGCATACGCTGAAGGACTCACAATCAACGAAGCCGAGTACCATGAGCTGCTGTTAGGCCTGAATCTGCTGACCGAGGCCGATCCGAAAGATTGGTGACCTGTGGTGATTCGAATCTGGTCCCGCAGGTTCGAGGTGAGATCGACTACAAGGCGCCCGGAAGGTACTAAATCGGATACGACAGTGGCCAGAATATGATTTGGTGCATGTAAAGCGGGATTACAATTCCAGTGCAGATCGCCTAGCGAGTGCGGCGTTACAAAGCCAATGCGGGATTGAAGTAGAGGAGGAATCCGACTACCAAGATCCCGTTACGTTAAACAGATTGGAGGATGTTATAGTGGCGCGATCGGAGGGCCAAGTCGCGCAGATCTCAGCTGTGACCACTCGATCTACAGTTAGGACAACGTCCACACCCCAGATCTTGCAGGATGAGTATGTGAGAGGGATCCGGATTGACCGGAGCCGGAAGGCGCAAGACGAGGAGGCGTGGATTTCGAGCTTGAAGAGATACCTGACGGGGTGTGTGTCGGAGCTAAGCCGAGAAGAGGCCAAATCTCTTAGTCTCATTGCTGCGGACTACGAGGTGGATCTGAACAATCTACTCTTCTATTGTCCTCCCACTAAGCGGACCGATGAAGATCGGAAAGGATTGATGCGATTGATGCGATTGGTGATGCCGGAAGCTCTACATCAAGACATCTTACATCACTATCATGCCAGCTAGGAGGGTGGACACCAAGGTATTGGTCGTACTATCAGCGGATCAGAGATCGGTTCCACAGGAGAGGACTGTACAAGAGTGTGCAACGTTATGTTTGTGCATGTGTGGATTGCGAGGCTGTGACGGGGTCACATGGTGTGGTGCACACATGGGTACGGAATACCCGGAGAGTTAACAGACTCTCAGTCCATGATGTTTTTAATCAACAGTGGGCTCAGTACATAGGCTGAGAGCCACACGTTATGCACGTGGTTAGGTTTAACTATGCTGGATAGTTAAACATAGATAGCGGCTTGGCAGCAGTAAAGATAAATAAAAGCACTTCGGATTTGAAAGCAAAGAGTTATTTCGAGTTATTTACTCTTGAGCCTGGTAATAGGGCTGTGTTAAAGTTCTTTTGGATAAGGCACTTTTTACGGTCTCTTTGAGTCGAACGTCTTCCTCTGACGCTATCGCTACGGCAGCCCCGCTACACTTGGTAGCACTTGTAGTCAATTCCGCACCTGAGTCGGTTGACTGTATCCTCTGTGAGGATGGAACACCCTGTGTTCGCGAATTTACCCCCGGCGCAGCAGCACGCGCTTAACAAGCTCATGTCCTTTCTTGGCCCGGAGGGCGTGGCTCATCTTGCGTCGCAAGGTCCAGAGGCGGTGGTCGCCAGACTGGAATCGTTCTCCCGTTACGAAAATGCGCTCTTCAAGCATGTTCAAAAGAAGATGAGCGCCGCAACGGCGTCGGTGACGCGCGACGGATCTGTGATAACCAAGCCGCTCTTGGTGAGCGCGAAGACCTTCGAAGGGAAGGATGGTGATAATCTCCTTCTCTGGATTCGTGAGGTCGAGATGGCCATGGGTTCAGTCCTGCTTCAGTCTGAGCAACAGCGCGTGGCGCTTGCTATCTCCAAGCTTGGAGGGCACGCACGCGAGTGGGCACTAACGTGCGGTACGTCTGTTGACGCTGCATTCCCCTCTTGGGCTCAGCTGAAACAGCAGTTGTCGCGCATATTCGCACCGCCTAACCAGGCGTACCGGGTTCAGCCAAAGTTCCTTGCTACCCGCCAGGATTTATTGGACTACGTCCAAGAGTTCAGATCTCTGGCCGCCGGCATGGGGCGGACCCTCTGCCAGAATTGGTCACGGTGACAGTGTTCATGGACGGACTGCGCGTGGGCGCGGCCCGAACGGAAGTGTTCCGTGTGCACCCTACCTCTTTCGAAGAGGCGGAGAACGTGGCATTGAATGCCGAACACAACTTCAAGTCGGCTCGACCTGGTTGGAACGCTGGTAGCTCGAGCTCGTCGAGCGGTCCGGAACCGATGGACCTCAGCTATGCTGAAGATGAAGTAGCGGAACTTCTTGCTGCGGAGCAGCTCGCCGATGCTTTTTGTGCAGGAGCACCAAACATCTGAGGGCGCAATGCCCACTGCGCTCCAGGCGCCAGGCTCCGGCGAGCCAACCCTCCGGGTCATCGCTGGGAAACGGCAACTCCCAGTCAGCGCGGGGCGGCCTACTGGGAAGAACTGAGTTCTGTGGTGCCTCGAGGAGGTGGAGGGCAACGGGCTCAGCCCCGAAGAGAGCTGGACTCTGTCACAAGCAAAGTGTGTGCAAGCCGGGCTTGCTGGTCGTTCAAGCGAACGTGAAGGACTTCGCGGAGCCGTGGGGAGTCTTGATTAACTCGGGAGCTTCGGGCAACTATGCCCGTCGCTCCCCCCTGGAAGGGAGTCAGCTGTATGCTAAGGCACTGGAAGCGCCAATGCGAGACGAGATCCCAGTCCGTCTGGCGACGGGGACACTTGTTACTGCGTCGAAGGTCTCTGTTGACCTTAGTGTGAAGTTCTTGGACTTCGATAGCGTGGGACGCTGTCTGGTCTTGGACCTAGATTCGAGGTATGACCTCATCCTCGGCATGGCATGGCTGGAGCGCCATGAGCCATGGATCGACTGGAAGTCGAAGACACTGGGTGCTACGCACCCTGCTCCTAGTGGAGCTTTGGTGACTCATGAACCCACCTCTGCTAGGAAGCGGGAGCGCTATTGGCGCGATCATCAGGCTGAGGCGGCCGTGGTTCTGGTCATTGGTATGTCGGAACTTGTGATCAACGAGGTTGCTGTGTGTCCTGGCAAGGACGAGAGCGGAGTGGCGCGTAATCCACTGAGTGGTATGGATCAAGTCGAGGACCTACCGGTGCGTGGCCCGAGGGCTGCGGTCGACTGTGAGTCGAGGCATCGTGGGCGCGGCCCGGAAGATGCAGGTGAAGTGACACCTAGTTCAGTGTGTGAGGGCATGGACCGCATGCCTCTGAGCCGAGTGTCTTGCGAGACACTGGTTCCTCTCCGAGGAGCGTTCGTTCTGCTGCACCCGTGGTGGTGACAGAGATGTCGCCACACCGCCCTTGTCCGGCCGGGCTCGGTCGCAGAGGGAGTGGAGAAGACGCAGGGCGTCTGCGACGTCTTCGACGTCGGACGAGGTGTCCAACGTGACGGGCAGTGCGGCTCCACGTGATCGGTGTGAGCAGATGTACACATTCATGAATGGAGTGACGGGGGAGGTCGAAGGCGACATCAGCCTTGACTCTCTGCCCGCTGTGGATACTCTGGTAGAGCTGGACGAGTTGTCCGTTGCCGAGTTCGGCGAGGCCTTGAAGGCGGGCGAGTTAGCCGAAGTGGTCTTGGTAAGACCTGAGGAAGAGTTGGACTCCTCGTCCGTCGTAGACGACGCGGTCCTAGAGGACACCAAGAAGGCGCTCAGCGCGAGGAGTGGGTCGGTGATCCTGAAAGATCAGTTGGATCCGTTCTATCATGTTGTTCAAGAATACCAAGATGTGGTATGTAAGAACCCGCCGACGGGTTTACCTCCGGATTGAGGCGTGCGTCATGAGATTGACCTGGTTCCTGGAACCAAATACTGCTCGACGCGGCAGTGGCCTTTGCCAAATGAACAGTGTGACGTCGTTGACGCGTTCTTCCGTGCGAAGCACGAGGCAGGGCTGGTGCGTGAGAGCAAGTCTCCGCACTCGACACCCACTTTCTGTGTCAGAAAGCCGAATGGCAAGTGGCGCATTGTGCATGTTTTTAATAAGCTGAATGCGGGCACCATACCGGCGCAGACGCCGATCCCTCGTAAGGATGTTCTGCAGAACAACTTGGTAGGCTGTACGCTGTACAGTGCACTCGACTTAGTCGATGGTTACTACCAATTGCTCATGAGAGAGAGCGACATCCCGCTGACAGCGGTGAGCACTCCGAGCGGTATGCTCTGGGAGTGGTTGGTGATGCACCAAGGGCTGTAGAACGCACGGGCAACGTTCAATCGTCTCGTGACGCAATTGTTCAGGCCCCGTCGGGCGTACGCGCAGACGTACTTTGACGACATTTTCGTCCGTAGTCGTGCTGAGCACGGAAAGTCAGATGTGGAGAACCCCCTTGACCATTTGCGAGCGGTGCTCGAGTGCATGCGCACTAATACGTTGTATGCCAACTTGGACAAGTGCGTCTTCAGCGCAGAAGAGATCCCTTCCCTCGTTTGCTTCATTGGAAGCGTGGCTTACGGGCAGATCCTGCCAAAGTCAAAGCCATTGTAGACTGGCCGGTTCCCATGGACCAAAATGACTTACGCAAGGTTTTGCCAATTACTTGCACAACTACAGCACGAACTACGCGGAGATGGCTCGGCCATTGTCGGATCTCCTTAAGAAGGATGCACCTTGGTGCTGGAACGTCGAACACAACGAAGCCTCCGAGGGTCGGAAGGAGAGTCTCCTTCGAGCGCCAATACTTGCCCTACCGGACCCGGACCGTTCGTTTAGCGTCGTCTGCGACGCCTTTGATTTTGCAATCGGTTGTTCTTTACTACAAGCAGACGCCGATAGGCGTGAACGCGTGATTGCGTCTGAGTCTCGCCAGTTTAAAGCTGCAGAGAAGAACTATCCAGTTCATGACAAATAGCTACTTGCAATGCAGTATGCTCTAGTCAAGTTCAGGGTACACCTGCTAGGCTCGAAGCCTTTCGTGATCTTTACTGTTCAGGCGTCGTTACGCACTGCGACTCACTCGCCTCATTTCTCTCGAAGAATGGCAAGATGGCTTTCATTTTTTGCCGAAAACAACTTCGAGGTGAAGTATAAGCCGGGGCGGCTTAATGTGGTGGCCGACGCGCTCTCGCGCAGGCCGGACTACGAGTTAGCCCATGTCACAACGGTGACGTCGTCGCATGCACATGATGACATGTGTGTAGCTCTGCTACGCGCTCTAGGGAGCGATGAGTTTCAAAACCGAGACAAGAACCTGTCAGGGCGCGAGGCTGCATCGATACAAGCTCGATGGCGGCCTGCTGTATTACAGCACCGACCCGGAGGATAGCCCTCGTGTGGTCGTTCCTCATGATGAGGATCTTAAGTATCGTATCCTGTATGAGGTTCATGATACGCCCGTTGACGGGAAATTAGGTCGTGAGAAGACCTATGGCTCGGTGAGCTCGATGTACTGGTGGCCCAAGATGTACAAATGGTTGAGCACCTATGTACGCACGTGTGAAACGTGTCAACTGACGAAGTCTCCGCCGAATACGGCGGCGTCTTTGGCGAGTTTGCCTGTCCCCAGGGGATGTTGGCAATGCATTAGTATAGACTTTGTGTCTGGCCTGCCCAAGGATAAGGCAGGCAACACGAGAATTGTGGTCTTTGTAGATCGACTGAGCAAGATGGCTCATTTAGCGGCTGTGCCGGACACCATTGATGGTGAAGGAACAGCGTTGCTGTTCTTAGACAAAGTCTTTCGCCAGCATGGCTTGCTTGTGGCAATTGTCTCTGATCGAGACCCGCGGTTCACTTCGAAGTTCTGGACGTCCCTCTTCAGAGTGCTCGGTACTCGTTTGGACATGTCCACAGCGGACCATCCGCAGACCGACGGTCAGACTGAACGCGTGATGGGGGATATCCTCCGAATCGTATGCGCCGAGGCGCCGAAACGCTGAGCGAGATGCCCCCACTCGTTGAGTTTGCATTAAATAATGCCGTGCATGCCTCTACAGGCTTCACTCCGTTCTACGTGAACGGGTTAGTGAACCCTCGTGTCCCACTGACGCCGCCACGTAGTGGCTCAGGGCTTGGTGGGGGAGGGATAGCCGAGCTGCTGGCTGATGTCAGCCCTGTTGCGATTCGCAAGCAAGTCGATGACTTTGTCTCTTTGAGATTGAGCGTCATGCGCAGGGTGCGCGACGCTATGGCTGAGAGCCAGGACCTTCAGAAGGAATATGCAGATGCCAAAGGCAGAAACAATGTAGAGAGGTTTGAGATCAGGGACCTAGTTTTATAAAACGCAAAGAACCTACCTACACATGCAGTGTCTGCAGTCTTTAAGACGAAGTTACGAGCTCAGTTCATCGGACCGTTCAAGGTCGTGGTCAGGTAGGGCCTTGCATATACGCTAAATCTTCCCAAGAAGATGCGCACCCACCCGGTTTGTTTACGTTGGCTTGCTCAAGCCGTACCAGGACCCTACTCGTGTGAACGCCGCGTCACTGGCGCCGAATCGACAGAGAACGGCTAGGCCGCGTGCGGCTGCGAGGCAGCAGGTGCTACAACTTCGGAAGGTTGGGCGACAGCAAGTGGTGGAGCCACGGGGCGCTGATCAACAGCAAGTGGCGGAGCGACAGAGTGTGAATCCAAATGCTCGGGACGCAGGAGCAAGTCATGCTGAAGACACAGCTGAGCAACATGATGCTCAAGGTTCGAGACCTGGTTGTGAATCAACTGAGGTGACTGCAACCAGTCCACGCGGTGGATCATTTCTTCGAGAAAGAACGCTTGGCGGTGAACGTGGACGCACACGCCACGAACGCATGTGTCGTGTTGACGCTGACGTCGTTCCGGCGTGTGCAGACTCGCGGCGCGAGAATCCAGCTGAGGCAAGGTCTCCTCCAGCTCCGTTCGATGAGCACGGCGAACACCACTATCATGTGGAACGCCTTCTGGCGCGGCGTCGCCGCCGGGGTCGTACCCAGTACTTGGTGAAGTGGAGAGGTTATCCACACACACAGAACTCATGGGAGCTCAAAGTACCCCTCCGTGAGGACTGCCCTGATGTCGTTGACTCCTATGACCTGGCGCATCCACTGCCACTGCGCCACAAGGGCTCGCGACTGCGTCAACAAGCGCTTCCCGCCAGTCATGCGAGGTGTCTACAGGTCGGTAGGTGAGATCAGGCTCTGACCAGTGGCTGGAGCAGCCAGCTCAAGTGTGGGCATCGGTGCACACAGCGGGAGCAGGAGGCAGGTGTGCCTCGTAGTGTAGTCCCGAATGAAGCAAACACTTCGTGTTGTGTTGGACGATGTCCAAGCACAAGCGTCCTGATTAACGCGTATTCGCTTCGGAGAAACTTGCTCGAGGAGCATTATCCAAGTTTGGAATTGCGCTGTTACAGCGAAGGTGTGTTGTGTCCCGGACGGGATCGAACCACCGACCTTTGGCTTTCAAAAAAGCCAATGCTCTACGATTGAGCTATGAGGGAAGTGCCCGTAAGCTTGTCCGTGTATGGACTAATGCTCATGGTATGAGAGGGCTGCGCCCTGGTGGGGTTGAACCACTGACGTCTCGCTCGCTAAGCGAGTGGTAGACCACTGAGCCATTTGGGTAATAGCTTCTGGAGCAGGCACAGCGTGCGCGTGATGGTCTGAGACCTCGAGGGATCTTGAGGAGCGACGCGCTGATAGTGTTGGGCCGTGAGCAGATCTCGGATCCGGCGAGTTCGAAGTGGAGAAGATCACAGATATACGATCAGGCAAGCGAACTCGATATGGTCAGATCTATCGCGAATTCCAAGTACACTGCTCTGGATATGACGACCAATCTGGGTGGATGAGGCAGATTGAAATTGTCCAACATTGTTACATGAGTTCTTGCGGGATCACACGAACCGGAATCGGCTTGGCGTGATGTAATCCCACGAAGAATAGCCCTAGGGGTCTACTAGTGTGAGTTGGCCACGCTAGTAGAGGGGAGGTAGGAGGATTCACAAGGAGGTTGTGGATCGGAGGACGGGCATTGATGTTCGTGCATTCAAGTGATGTGTACATGCAAGAACGAGGATAAAAAATGCAAGATCCGAGACAGATAGACTCAGGTCTGGAGGCGAAGACTCTAATACATGCAGGATCGAAGACGAAAATGCCAGTTCCGAGACGAGAGGCTCATATCTGGAGGCGAAGACTCTTGATTCCGAGACGTCCGACAGTGTCACGATCAGATCCCGGATCATTTAATGTCAAGGAAGGATTTGGAACGTACATGGATTATGGAGATTAAACGATGAGTTGAAGAGATTTGCCTACGTTATGCTGTCACAAGTTACTGCGGCTGAAATTTTACGAAGAGAAGAAGTGACTAGAACCGACCCGAAAGGCTAAAGCGCGATTCTGTATCTTGAACATGTGGAGAGCTCGGATCGCAAAGCGACGGTGGCGGATCTGCGAGATCCAGCGACTCTGACGTTGAAAAATTTGCCGGTCAGGCGATGGACTTGATTGGCAAGATGGCGGGCCAAATCATCCTGATATTGATTGCGCCGTGGCCCCGCTGCGTCGGTTTCACGTAAAGCCTCCAGTTAAGCGGTTGGTTCAGGACGATTGAGGTTGTGATCCGCCAGATTGGCCTTACGGGTCTTGGATCCGGGATACCAGATCACTAATTCGCCACGCGTCGGTAGGAGGAGGAAGTAGAAGTCCAGGAGGGTGTCCAAATCACACCAACCTTTCTGTGTCGCGTGGATCAAGACTATGTGGACATTTTTTCACATGGATCCAGCGTGACTGCGATGGTTGCTCCGCTGCTTGTTGAATGTAGCCATCTACGGCGGTGACGTAAGCTGATCGAGAGATGTTGGTGTGGTGGGCGTCTTACCATGTCCTTGACTGGCTCGTTCGGGCGGAGTCATGGCGTATGCGCCGGATGAGTCGATAAGGAAAGCGAGAACCGGACGGGTGCGCGCAGTGACACCGTTGGGCGGCTACAACTGAGCGCAGGAGGCGGCTGTGGCGAAGTGCTTTTCGAGAAATGAGAAGATGGAAAGTGACAGCTGGACACTATTCGAGATTAATGACATGGTCGATCCGAGAACAAGGATCTGGATCCGGGGATGACGGTCTGGGGCAGAAGCTGTAACGATTTGGACGGGGGGCAACGAGGCTAACTAGGACCCAAGTGGAAACCACAAGAGCCAAGATCTGGATATCGTGAGACCCGGGATCCGAGTGAGTAAGCTGGAGATCTGGGTGATCTAGGACCGAGCTCTGAAACCAAGATCCAGAAATATTCCTGATTGGGGGTATTCTTGATCGGCTCCAATACGATGATTGCGCCACGGATCTGGGGAAGTCAGGTGCGGATACAGCTGGGAAGATGGACCAAGGAGAGAAAGGACAAGTAGCCAGACCTGGCAAACGATTTGACGAGTAAAGGATAGAATATCTAGTGTGGGTAGTGATAACTGGATAATACATTGGCCAGATCCTACCACCTAGTGAACTTTCCCTTTACAAGTGCAGATCCGTAAGGTTAACCGGATTTACTACTTGGCCGGGTATATCTAAGAAGCTCTTAACTCTCAAGATCCCGCTATAGGAAGCGGCAAGTACGACGAAAAGGAGCTCCAAGGCAAGGGAACACACCCGCAAAGCAACCCTACGATCAGATCGCAGATCAAGACCGCCAGATCGCACAAGCTCGAAGGACTCGCTTGTGATCTGGACTGCATCGGACGTAGTGTGAAGATCTTTCACTACTACTCCAACCCATCCCTACGTCTCGCCAAGACACTCAAGCTTCGACCCCTTGAACCTCTCTGCAGTTATCAGAGGAGCAAGATCCCGCCCTACCGACGGGTACACAAGGTGAGAAAAGTTCGGCAGATCACGGATCATCGGGGGACCCCCTCCGTTAGTCGGTGTCTGGGTACTGGTGGGGAGTCGGATCCGGCAATCTCGCAGGTTTTGCTGATCCCGCTAGACCACAATCGTTTTTGCCCAGGATCGCCACATCCGATGCTCGTAATGTGAACCAGCGGAACCTGCTTTTGGCGACGGCTGTGATCTCTGACCGCCGAAGTAGAAAGAAAAGTGATAGCCACAGTACCCCCAAAGCGCTTGAACCGAATGGGGGGCGTCATGTCGAGCGACTGGAAGTACGACTCTAGCAGATGAATTGATACAAGGGACTCCCGCTGCGGAGGTGTGCTGAGATGGCTTACCCCTTTGAGGAACATGCGGATCTGTGGATGATCAGAGGGGAATGCACGCCCCTGAGAATGGAAGAAATGGCGGATGCCGACTAAGGTGTTGGCGATGGTAGCGCTGCGGATCTGTAGGTCTGATCCGTAGCCTCGCCGAAACCCGACGATGATGAAGCCGGATATGTGTTGGATTTGGGCGTCGAGCGAAATGCCCTCTAGCGATGGGTTCACTCCGTATTAGGAAATGAAGGCTTGTTAGACTCCGAGGGCGCGTTTGTTTTTGTCGAAAGTGGGTCCGCCACTGTGTGCTCGCGCAGATATTGAGCCAGACCCGCTCCAGACCTGTGACATCCACCGTAGGTTGGACCTGCGACCATGTATATCTAGCTGAATCCGTCGTACAGTTCCATCGAAATCTGCGCGCTGAGCTTCGTCTCGGGTTGGGATACAACTGCGAGGAATTTCCACAATACAGTACATATGTACTGTTTTGTCCCAAAGCTGAACTGTAGTACGGGTAAGTACATGTTAATTTCGTAATGCGAACCTAAGGGTAATTAAAGGCAATGCTTCTTGCAAAGCCCTGATAAGTAAGAACGATTGATAAACTTAGCGGACACGGTTGTCATTTATACATCACATAAACTTAGTAAGCTTTTCGTGATACATTACAGTCATTAGTCTACATGTAACCAACGACTCTTCTACACTGCTACTGATATGCTTGTAAGAAGCATAATGATATCGCCTCACCAATTGCGCTGGCACCTCTTCTTCTAGTAAGAAGAACTAGGGCATTGTATGCGTGTACTTTTTTGGGTGATACTTGTTTGTGAGTAATCAAGTTCTGACTTCTGAGTAATGGCTGAAAATTGAGTAATATTTGGACATTTCGACCGCTCCATCAATACTCAGAGCGATCTGGCCACTACAAAGCTACATGAATGTCTTCAATTACAGGATACAGGGCCTAATGAGTGATAAAGGGACCAAACATTTAAATTGTGTTTCTTCGAACGGTTGCAAGTACTGAATCCTGAAAGGTCTGCTTGAACGTACCCGAAGTAAAAAATCTGCCGAGTCCGATGAATATGGCAGCTTTAGTCGTCATACCCCTCTCGAAATTATCTTGGTAAATAGTTTAGCCTAGGAGAGGAGCTATCGGGCTTTCCTCAGAATTCAGTATCGTTTCCTCACTTTTAAGGCCGTTCCATACTTTTTAGTAAGCCGGCAGTTGGCTAACTATACAATACACGATTAAAAACAAGAAGTTTGCAAACAGGTATGCTAGCAGTACAGCTAGTGTTTCTGTAGTACAGTTGATATGCTAGAAGAAACTTGCAAACTGTGAGCTGAAATTGGAAGATAACCTGACGTTTGGCTTAAAACCATCTAGTAAGACTATCAAGTTCGTGAACTATGGTAATCAATATATTAGTTCTGTGATGATTTTGGTCACGTCACCTGGTCAAATGGAAATATGTCAAGGTAGGCACTTGGCCGGCATGTACAGCTAAACATCCCACGAGGGTTAGAAGCAGTTCGTTCATAATACTACCTGCTCTAGGCCTCACGAGGTGGTGTTGAGGACTGCATGTTTGGCCTGTAACACTATAACCAATAGGAATCGACGGAAGATGGGAGGATAAGTTAGCAGTAATGGTGTAGAGACCACCAAGGCCAATGTGAACGCTTTAGACAAGTGATCGATATCGATATTCGTGATGTGTTTCGATGTCTGTCAAATACCTGGCAAAGGTATATTTCTTACGTGACCAAATGGCGTTACCAGAGTCATCAGAGACCTAGTCTGTCTATATCCTTCGGTGCAGTTATCATCCATGTGAGCCGCTCAAGTGAGTGCCTTATTAAAACCGAACTATCGGATCACACATTTAAAATAAAGTACGTATACCCAAATACAAACGTTTCAGCCTGCAAAGCAATAAAATTCTGTCAGTTCAATAACTTATCGTCGATAAGAGACTTACCCTTCTTCACCTCCCGCCACATTTGACTAGATCATTCATAAAATTTGACTTCATATAGAACTTAATATACTATTATAATATAGAGTTGTCGACCGTGCTCTGGTTACATCCTAGCAGACTGCGACTGACTTCAGATAAACCGTTGGCTCTGCCGGGAGGACGACGCTCAATCATCGGCTACACTACCGCCGGTTTGTCCGCTAAAGCTTAGAAACGAACTGAGCAGATGAACTGGATTGTAAATTGTGCGAACTTAACTGGATTGGAGCAAATCTTCATTTGAAATTGGGACAAAACAGTACATAGGTACTGTATTGTAGAAATTCCTCATACAACTGCAAACACTGGACAGCGGGTGATGAGCGAGCTTCGCGTCATGACCTTGCCAGCCACGGGTATGAGAACATGTGGAGCGAAGATACAGCTGATGAACACGTCACGTACACAACCTGCTCGTACGGGTGAGGATGGCTGCCACCGGTGTAGTGGTGTGGTCGGTAAGTGAGCGATTACGCTGAGAAAGCAAATTTTGGCGCCAAAGTGGAAGAGCGAGAAGAACGACAGCCGAGAAATTACCGATGCCATTGCCATCCGGGGTCCTTTTACTGCAATGTTTCTCCATCTAGTTTGTGGACGCAGTAGTCAGCCATACCGTACCGGTATGTCCTCGTTTCTAGTCCCATTTCGTCGGTATTAGACCAACAGGACTAAAAAATGTGGGGAACTACATATTTGAAAGCGAGGAATCGAGCCAAATGCTGGATATGTGTGAAAAGACGGGTAAGTCTGGTAATAAATGAGAAACGTGGTATTTGCAGCTACAGAGCTGAGAACTGGGAAAATGCACATTTAAATACGGGAAGTCGAACCATACTCTTGATATGTGTTAGAGACGGTCCAGTCAGCTTAGAATTATTTGCGACGTGGTTGTTGCAGCTACAGGGATGAAAACTTGGGAGACTATGCAATTTGACATTTTGAATCTTGTCGTATATGTAATACGCGCTATAGCCATGTTATAGGCTGGTTGATGATTGGGTATTATACATACAGCCATTTACAGCTTCAGAGATGAACATTGGGGCGAAACACACTGTTACACTCTTCGTACTAAAATATTCAATTTTAAAAACACTATAGTTTATCATTTTAGTACAATTTTTGGGAAGAGACTAGCCAATCTCAACTATATTAACCAGTATGCCTACCATATACCTCCATACAGATGAAAATGATTGGCATTTTCTCCTCGTAGAGAAGGATTGAAAACCGTCTAATTAAGATAATTGCCACTGTACAGAAGTTAATACATGCTATTCGTATATATAGACTTGTACAAAGTAGTGACGCACATACAAGTAATTGTGGGTAAGGTCATATTATACATTCGACATGTCAGAATTTGGGTTTGAATGAAATAGTGGAAAGTGAATACGATGTTAGTGTATCGACCTGGTTGTTGACGTTGCACATGTACTTCTTCGTGCTCAACATCGCTCTATACTTTGAAAAACTTGTCTAGTGTTTGAGGCTATATGGTACATAAGCCATATTCGACCTATCGCTAGTATAGGAAACGATAAACATGGTGAAATTGGCTGTAATCTTCGATTTTAATGGAACTGCGCCTAAATTAAGGATTATATGAGTGGTACATAGACGTAGACTTGTACAAAGTAGTGCCACATGTCCTACTAAGTAGCGATAAAGTCATACTATACATTTGACAGGTTAGTGTTGGGGTTCGATTGGAATACTGGACTTTGACCGCAAATTTACTGTTTTGGCGTGGTTTTTGACGTTGCACACGTACTTTTTCGTACTGTACAACGCTCTATGCTTTGGAAGACTAGTGTTGGGTGCGGGGTCAAATGGTACATATCCCATATTTGATCTTTCGTTTGTATTCGAGTGGATAAACATGGTGAAATGAGATGAAATCTTCGAATTGAATGAAAGTGATCTTATATTCAGGTTTCTATGAGCGGTGCATAGACGTAGATTTGTACAAAGTTGTGCCGATTATACTACTACGTATGGGTAATGGGAACGTATACATTTGACACGTGATAGTTGTAATTTTGGATGGTAGACTGACCTTTGACCGCAATGCCACTGTTTTGACGTGGTTTTTGACGTTTTAAGAGTACTTTGCTGTGCTGCAGCGGTATTTGGGTGGAACAACATGGTGTGCCATGGGATGGGTAGTAACATAGAAAAGCTATACATAAAATCCGGCCGATACATAGCTATCGACTTTTTCTTGTAGTCCATTATTGCGTGTTATTTTGGGTTTTCATTTTATATGTGTCACGTCTTTGCGACGGCGAATTACATGCATACTTGACATGCAGTCAGTCGTTTGCTTTCATCCCTCTTTTCAAAGATGTACTTCCTCTGTCCGAAAATATAGGGCCACATCAAATCAAAATTCAAACTTATGACCGAGAAAATAAATTAGCGTTAGCAGATTGGTGATCAGAAACCTTGTAACTGTCTTTTTGCCGTAGGCATTCAATTATTATCAATCAGTGGCTCAAAGACGAGATGTAACTGAAAGAATTCGCCACTTCCTCCATAGGTACGATTATAAATACGATTTTTCGTCTCGTCCACACGCACCTAACCGAACAAATACATGTTTTTAAGTAAATCAGGTGGCCTTATATTTCCGGACGTACTTAAGTACGACCTGGCCCTATATTTTCGGACAGAGGGAGTGCATTTTTAAGTGTATATAGTGGAAGCAAGTCTCGGCTCTGGCACCTATCAAACATATGGCTGAATTCCCTGTATGATAAAACGTAGTCTCCCAAATTTTCATGTCTGTACGTGCTTTAGGGTCTACGAGCCGCGCTATTTAGGCATCCTAAGGTCCCAGAACCATGCATATAAGGTCTCAGCCGCCCAAAAGAGCCAATTTTCGGGTGTGCTGAAACGGTAGTTTAGGTAACTCCCGTAAAACGGCACGTACAGTCATAAAAATTTGAGAGCTTTTCATACAGTGAATTCACTCATTTGATTGATAGGTGCCAGAGACGAGACATACTTTCACTATGCACACTTACAAGTGTACATCTTTGAAAAGAGGGATGAAAGCAAACGACTGACTGCATGTCAAGTATGCATGTAATTCGCCGTCGCAAAGACGTGACACATATAAAATGAAAACCCAAAATAACACGCAATAATGGACTACAAGAAAAAGTCGATAGCTATGTATCGGCCGGATTTTATGTATAGCTTTTCTATGTTACTACCCATCCCATGGCACACCATGTTGTTCCACCCAAATACCGCTGCAGCACAGCAAAGTACTCTTAAAACGTCAAAAACCACGTCAAAACAGTGGCATTGCGGTCAAAGGTCAGTCTACCATCCAAAATTACAACTATCACGTGTCAAATGTATACGTTCCCATTACCCATACGTAGTAGTATAATCGGCACAACTTTGTACAAATCTACGTCTATGCACCGCTCATAGAAACCTGAATATAAGATCACTTTCATTCAATTCGAAGATTTCATCTCATTTCACCATGTTTATCCACTCGAATACAAACGAAAGATCAAATATGGGATATGTACCATTTGACCCCGCACCCAACACTAGTCTTCCAAAGCATAGAGCGTTGTACAGTACGAAAAAGTACGTGTGCAACGTCAAAAACCACGCCAAAACAGTAAATTTGCGGTCAAAGTCCAGTATTCCAATCGAACCCCAACACTAACCTGTCAAATGTATAGTATGACTTTATCGCTACTTAGTAGGACATGTGGCACTACTTTGTACAAGTCTACGTCTATGTACCACTCATATAATCCTTAATTTAGGCGCAGTTCCATTAAAATCGAAGATTACAGCCAATTTCACCATGTTTATCGTTTCCTATACTAGCGATAGGTCGAATATGGCTTATGTACCATATAGCCTCAAACACTAGACAAGTTTTTCAAAGTATAGAGCGATGTTGAGCACGAAGAAGTACATGTGCAACGTCAACAACCAGGTCGATACACTAACATCGTATTCACTTTCCACTATTTCATTCAAACCCAAATTCTGACATGTCGAATGTATAATATGACCTTACCCACAATTACTTGTATGTGCGTCACTACTTTGTACAAGTCTATATATACGAATAGCATGTATTAACTTCTGTACAGTGGCAATTATCTTAATTAGACGGTTTTCAATCCTTCTCTACGAGGAGAAAATGCCAATCATTTTCATCTGTATGGAGGTATATGGTAGGCATACTGGTTAATATAGTTGAGATTGGCTAGTCTCTTCCCAAAAATTGTACTAAAATGATAAACTATAGTGTTTTTAAAATTGAATATTTTAGTACGAAGAGTGTAACAGTGTGTTTCGCCCCAATGTTCATCTCTGAAGCTGTAAATGGCTGTATGTATAATACCCAATCATCAACCAGCCTATAACATGGCTATAGCGCGTATTACATATACGACAAGATTCAAAATGTCAAATTGCATAGTCTCCCAAGTTTTCATCCCTGTAGCTGCAACAACCACGTCGCAAATAATTCTAAGCTGACTGGACCGTCTCTAACACATATCAAGAGTATGGTTCGACTTCCCGTATTTAAATGTGCATTTTCCCAGTTCTCAGCTCTGTAGCTGCAAATACCACGTTTCTCATTTATTACCAGACTTACCCGTCTTTTCACACATATCCAGCATTTGGCTCGATTCCTCGCTTTCAAATATGTAGTTCCCCACATTTTTTAGTCCTGTTGGTCTAATACCGACGAAATGGGACTAGAAACGAGGACATACCGGTACGGTATGGCTGACTACTGCGTCCACAAACTAGATGGAGAAACATTGCAGTAAAAGGACCCCGGATGGCAATGGCATCGGTAATTTCTCGGCTGTCGTTCTTCTCGCTCTTCCACTTTGGCGCCAAAATTTGCTTTCTCAGCGTAATCGCTCACTTACCGACCACACCACTACACCGGTGGCAGCCATCCTCACCCGTACGAGCAGGTTGTGTACGTGACGTGTTCATCAGCTGTATCTTCGCTCCACATGTTCTCATACCCGTGGCTGGCAAGGTCATGACGCGAAGCTCGCTCATCACCCGCTGTCCAGTGTTTGCAGTTGTATGAGGAATTTCTACAATACAGTACCTATGTACTGTTTTGTCCCAATTTCAAATGAAGATTTGCTCCAATCCAGTTAAGTTCGCACAATTTACAATCCAGTTCATCTGCTCAGTTCGTTTCTAAGCTTTAGCGGACAAACCGGCGGTAGTGTAGCCGATGATTGAGCGTCGTCCTCCCGGCAGAGCCAACGGTTTATCTGAAGTCAGTCGCAGTCTGCTAGGATGTAACCAGAGCACGGTCGACAACTCTATATTATAATAGTATATTAAGTTCTATATGAAGTCAAATTTTATGAATGATCTAGTCAAATGTGGCGGGAGGTGAAGAAGGGTAAGTCTCTTATCGACGATAAGTTATTGAACTGACAGAATTTTATTGCTTTGCAGGCTGAAACGTTTGTATTTGGGTATACGTA
The DNA here is from genome assembly GCA_033557915.1 of Phytophthora tentaculata. Taxonomy (NCBI): domain Eukaryota; phylum Oomycota; class Peronosporomycetes; order Peronosporales; family Peronosporaceae; genus Phytophthora; species Phytophthora tentaculata. The sequence continues at coordinate 6,682,697 of JAUCEA010000007.1, read as the reverse complement.
CTTTATTTTAAATGTGTGATCCGATAGTTCGGTTTTAATAAGGCACTCACTTGAGCGGCTCACATGGATGATAACTGCACCGAAGGATATAGACAGACTAGGTCTCTGATGACTCTGGTAACGCCATTTGGTCACGTAAGAAATATACCTTTGCCAGGTATTTGACAGACATCGAAACACATCACGAATATCGATATCGATCACTTGTCTAAAGCGTTCACATTGGCCTTGGTGGTCTCTACACCATTACTGCTAACTTATCCTCCCATCTTCCGTCGATTCCTATTGGTTATAGTGTTACAGGCCAAACATGCAGTCCTCAACACCACCTCGTGAGGCCTAGAGCAGGTAGTATTATGAACGAACTGCTTCTAACCCTCGTGGGATGTTTAGCTGTACATGCCGGCCAAGTGCCTACCTTGACATATTTCCATTTGACCAGGTGACGTGACCAAAATCATCACAGAACTAATATATTGATTACCATAGTTCACGAACTTGATAGTCTTACTAGATGGTTTTAAGCCAAACGTCAGGTTATCTTCCAATTTCAGCTCACAGTTTGCAAGTTTCTTCTAGCATATCAACTGTACTACAGAAACACTAGCTGTACTGCTAGCATACCTGTTTGCAAACTTCTTGTTTTTAATCGTGTATTGTATAGTTAGCCAACTGCCGGCTTACTAAAAAGTATGGAACGGCCTTAAAAGTGAGGAAACGATACTGAATTCTGAGGAAAGCCCGATAGCTCCTCTCCTAGGCTAAACTATTTACCAAGATAATTTCGAGAGGGGTATGACGACTAAAGCTGCCATATTCATCGGACTCGGCAGATTTTTTACTTCGGGTACGTTCAAGCAGACCTTTCAGGATTCAGTACTTGCAACCGTTCGAAGAAACACAATTTAAATGTTTGGTCCCTTTATCACTCATTAGGCCCTGTATCCTGTAATTGAAGACATTCATGTAGCTTTGTAGTGGCCAGATCGCTCTGAGTATTGATGGAGCGGTCGAAATGTCCAAATATTACTCAATTTTCAGCCATTACTCAGAAGTCAGAACTTGATTACTCACAAACAAGTATCACCCAAAAAAGTACACGCATACAATGCCCTAGTTCTTCTTACTAGAAGAAGAGGTGCCAGCGCAATTGGTGAGGCGATATCATTATGCTTCTTACAAGCATATCAGTAGCAGTGTAGAAGAGTCGTTGGTTACATGTAGACTAATGACTGTAATGTATCACGAAAAGCTTACTAAGTTTATGTGATGTATAAATGACAACCGTGTCCGCTAAGTTTATCAATCGTTCTTACTTATCAGGGCTTTGCAAGAAGCATTGCCTTTAATTACCCTTAGGTTCGCATTACGAAATTAACATGTACTTACCCGTACTACAGTTCAGCTTTGGGACAAAACAGTACATATGTACTGTATTGTGGAAATTCCTCGCAGTTGTATCCCAACCCGAGACGAAGCTCAGCGCGCAGATTTCGATGGAACTGTACGACGGATTCAGCTAGATATACATGGTCGCAGGTCCAACCTACGGTGGATGTCACAGGTCTGGAGCGGGTCTGGCTCAATATCTGCGCGAGCACACAGTGGCGGACCCACTTTCGACAAAAACAAACGCGCCCTCGGAGTCTAACAAGCCTTCATTTCCTAATACGGAGTGAACCCATCGCTAGAGGGCATTTCGCTCGACGCCCAAATCCAACACATATCCGGCTTCATCATCGTCGGGTTTCGGCGAGGCTACGGATCAGACCTACAGATCCGCAGCGCTACCATCGCCAACACCTTAGTCGGCATCCGCCATTTCTTCCATTCTCAGGGGCGTGCATTCCCCTCTGATCATCCACAGATCCGCATGTTCCTCAAAGGGGTAAGCCATCTCAGCACACCTCCGCAGCGGGAGTCCCTTGTATCAATTCATCTGCTAGAGTCGTACTTCCAGTCGCTCGACATGACGCCCCCCATTCGGTTCAAGCGCTTTGGGGGTACTGTGGCTATCACTTTTCTTTCTACTTCGGCGGTCAGAGATCACAGCCGTCGCCAAAAGCAGGTTCCGCTGGTTCACATTACGAGCATCGGATGTGGCGATCCTGGGCAAAAACGATTGTGGTCTAGCGGGATCAGCAAAACCTGCGAGATTGCCGGATCCGACTCCCCACCAGTACCCAGACACCGACTAACGGAGGGGGTCCCCCGATGATCCGTGATCTGCCGAACTTTTCTCACCTTGTGTACCCGTCGGTAGGGCGGGATCTTGCTCCTCTGATAACTGCAGAGAGGTTCAAGGGGTCGAAGCTTGAGTGTCTTGGCGAGACGTAGGGATGGGTTGGAGTAGTAGTGAAAGATCTTCACACTACGTCCGATGCAGTCCAGATCACAAGCGAGTCCTTCGAGCTTGTGCGATCTGGCGGTCTTGATCTGCGATCTGATCGTAGGGTTGCTTTGCGGGTGTGTTCCCTTGCCTTGGAGCTCCTTTTCGTCGTACTTGCCGCTTCCTATAGCGGGATCTTGAGAGTTAAGAGCTTCTTAGATATACCCGGCCAAGTAGTAAATCCGGTTAACCTTACGGATCTGCACTTGTAAAGGGAAAGTTCACTAGGTGGTAGGATCTGGCCAATGTATTATCCAGTTATCACTACCCACACTAGATATTCTATCCTTTACTCGTCAAATCGTTTGCCAGGTCTGGCTACTTGTCCTTTCTCTCCTTGGTCCATCTTCCCAGCTGTATCCGCACCTGACTTCCCCAGATCCGTGGCGCAATCATCGTATTGGGGCCGATCAAGAATACCCCCAATCAGGAATATTTCTGGATCTTGGTTTCAGAGCTCGGTCCTAGATCACCCAGATCTCCAGCTTACTCACTCGGATCCCGGGTCTCACGATATCCAGATCTTGGCTCTTGTGGTTTCCACTTGGGTCCTAGTTAGCCTCGTTGCCCCCCGTCCAAATCGTTACAGCTTCTGCCCCAGACCGTCATCCCCGGATCCAGATCCTTGTTCTCGGATCGACCATGTCATTAATCTCGAATAGTGTCCAGCTGTCACTTTCCATCTTCTCATTTCTCGAAAAGCACTTCGCCACAGCCGCCTCCTGCGCTCAGTTGTAGCCGCCCAACGGTGTCACTGCGCGCACCCGTCCGGTTCTCGCTTTCCTTATCGACTCATCCGGCGCATACGCCATGACTCCGCCCGAACGAGCCAGTCAAGGACATGGTAAGACGCCCACCACACCAACATCTCTCGATCAGCTTACGTCACCGCCGTAGATGGCTACATTCAACAAGCAGCGGAGCAACCATCGCAGTCACGCTGGATCCATGTGAAAAAATGTCCACATAGTCTTGATCCACGCGACACAGAAAGGTTGGTGTGATTTGGACACCCTCCTGGACTTCTACTTCCTCCTCCTACCGACGCGTGGCGAATTAGTGATCTGGTATCCCGGATCCAAGACCCGTAAGGCCAATCTGGCGGATCACAACCTCAATCGTCCTGAACCAACCGCTTAACTGGAGGCTTTACGTGAAACCGACGCAGCGGGGCCACGGCGCAATCAATATCAGGATGATTTGGCCCGCCATCTTGCCAATCAAGTCCATCGCCTGACCGGCAAATTTTTCAACGTCAGAGTCGCTGGATCTCGCAGATCCGCCACCGTCGCTTTGCGATCCGAGCTCTCCACATGTTCAAGATACAGAATCGCGCTTTAGCCTTTCGGGTCGGTTCTAGTCACTTCTTCTCTTCGTAAAATTTCAGCCGCAGTAACTTGTGACAGCATAACGTAGGCAAATCTCTTCAACTCATCGTTTAATCTCCATAATCCATGTACGTTCCAAATCCTTCCTTGACATTAAATGATCCGGGATCTGATCGTGACACTGTCGGACGTCTCGGAATCAAGAGTCTTCGATCCTGCATGTATTAGAGTCTTCGCCTCCAGACCTGAGTCTATCTGTCTCGGATCTTGCATTTTTTATCCTCGTTCTTGCATGTACACATCACTTGAATGCACGAACATCAATGCCCGTCCTCCGATCCACAACCTCCTTGTGAATCCTCCTACCTCCCCTCTACTAGCGTGGCCAACTCACACTAGTAGACCCCTAGGGCTATTCTTCGTGGGATTACATCACGCCAAGCCGATTCCGGTTCGTGTGATCCCGCAAGAACTCATGTAACAATGTTGGACAATTTCAATCTGCCTCATCCACCCAGATTGGTCGTCATATCCAGAGCAGTGTACTTGGAATTCGCGATAGATCTGACCATATCGAGTTCGCTTGCCTGATCGTATATCTGTGATCTTCTCCACTTCGAACTCGCCGGATCCGAGATCTGCTCACGGCCCAACACTATCAGCGCGTCGCTCCTCAAGATCCCTCGAGGTCTCAGACCATCACGCGCACGCTGTGCCTGCTCCAGAAGCTATTACCCAAATGGCTCAGTGGTCTACCACTCGCTTAGCGAGCGAGACGTCAGTGGTTCAACCCCACCAGGGCGCAGCCCTCTCATACCATGAGCATTAGTCCATACACGGACAAGCTTACGGGCACTTCCCTCATAGCTCAATCGTAGAGCATTGGCTTTTTTGAAAGCCAAAGGTCGGTGGTTCGATCCCGTCCGGGACACAACACACCTTCGCTGTAACAGCGCAATTCCAAACTTGGATAATGCTCCTCGAGCAAGTTTCTCCGAAGCGAATACGCGTTAATCAGGACGCTTGTGCTTGGACATCGTCCAACACAACACGAAGTGTTTGCTTCATTCGGGACTACACTACGAGGCACACCTGCCTCCTGCTCCCGCTGTGTGCACCGATGCCCACACTTGAGCTGGCTGCTCCAGCCACTGGTCAGAGCCTGATCTCACCTACCGACCTGTAGACACCTCGCATGACTGGCGGGAAGCGCTTGTTGACGCAGTCGCGAGCCCTTGTGGCGCAGTGGCAGTGGATGCGCCAGGTCATAGGAGTCAACGACATCAGGGCAGTCCTCACGGAGGGGTACTTTGAGCTCCCATGAGTTCTGTGTGTGTGGATAACCTCTCCACTTCACCAAGTACTGGGTACGACCCCGGCGGCGACGCCGCGCCAGAAGGCGTTCCACATGATAGTGGTGTTCGCCGTGCTCATCGAACGGAGCTGGAGGAGACCTTGCCTCAGCTGGATTCTCGCGCCGCGAGTCTGCACACGCCGGAACGACGTCAGCGTCAACACGACACATGCGTTCGTGGCGTGTGCGTCCACGTTCACCGCCAAGCGTTCTTTCTCGAAGAAATGATCCACCGCGTGGACTGGTTGCAGTCACCTCAGTTGATTCACAACCAGGTCTCGAACCTTGAGCATCATGTTGCTCAGCTGTGTCTTCAGCATGACTTGCTCCTGCGTCCCGAGCATTTGGATTCACACTCTGTCGCTCCGCCACTTGCTGTTGATCAGCGCCCCGTGGCTCCACCACTTGCTGTCGCCCAACCTTCCGAAGTTGTAGCACCTGCTGCCTCGCAGCCGCACGCGGCCTAGCCGTTCTCTGTCGATTCGGCGCCAGTGACGCGGCGTTCACACGAGTAGGGTCCTGGTACGGCTTGAGCAAGCCAACGTAAACAAACCGGGTGGGTGCGCATCTTCTTGGGAAGATTTAGCGTATATGCAAGGCCCTAGCTGACCACGACCTTGAACGGTCCGATGAACTGAGCTCGTAACTTCGTCTTAAAGACTGCAGACACTGCATGTGTAGGTAGGTTCTTTGCGTTTTATAAAACTAGGTCCCTGATCTCAAACCTCTCTACATTGTTTCTGCCTTTGGCATCTGCATATTCCTTCTGAAGGTCCTGGCTCTCAGCCATAGCGTCGCGCACCCTGCGCATGACGCTCAATCTCAAAGAGACAAAGTCATCGACTTGCTTGCGAATCGCAACAGGGCTGACATCAGCCAGCAGCTCGGCTATCCCTCCCCCACCAAGCCCTGAGCCACTACGTGGCGGCGTCAGTGGGACACGAGGGTTCACTAACCCGTTCACGTAGAACGGAGTGAAGCCTGTAGAGGCATGCACGGCATTATTTAATGCAAACTCAACGAGTGGGGGCATCTCGCTCAGCGTTTCGGCGCCTCGGCGCATACGATTCGGAGGATATCCCCCATCACGCGTTCAGTCTGACCGTCGGTCTGCGGATGGTCCGCTGTGGACATGTCCAAACGAGTACCGAGCACTCTGAAGAGGGACGTCCAGAACTTCGAAGTGAACCGCGGGTCTCGATCAGAGACAATTGCCACAAGCAAGCCATGCTGGCGAAAGACTTTGTCTAAGAACAGCAACGCTGTTCCTTCACCATCAATGGTGTCCGGCACAGCCGCTAAATGAGCCATCTTGCTCAGTCGATCTACAAAGACCACAATTCTCGTGTTGCCTGCCTTATCCTTGGGCAGGCCAGACACAAAGTCTATACTAATGCATTGCCAACATCCCCTGGGGACAGGCAAACTCGCCAAAGACGCCGCCGTATTCGGCGGAGACTTCGTCAGTTGACACGTTTCACACGTGCGTACATAGGTGCTCAACCATTTGTACATCTTGGGCCACCAGTACATCGAGCTCACCGAGCCATAGGTCTTCTCACGACCTAATTTCCCGTCAACGGGCGTATCATGAACCTCATACAGGATACGATACTTAAGATCCTCATCATGAGGAACGACCACACGAGGGCTATCCTCCGGGTCGGTGCTGTAATACAGCAGGCCGCCATCGAGCTTGTATCGATGCAGCCTCGCGCCCTGACAGGTTCTTGTCTCGGTTTTGAAACTCATCGCTCCCTAGAGCGCGTAGCAGAGCTACACACATGTCATCATGTGCATGCGACGACGTCACCGTTGTGACATGGGCTAACTCGTAGTCCGGCCTGCGCGAGAGCGCGTCGGCCACCACATTAAGCCGCCCCGGCTTATACTTCACCTCGAAGTTGTTTTCGGCAAAAAATGAAAGCCATCTTGCCATTCTTCGAGAGAAATGAGGCGAGTGAGTCGCAGTGCGTAACGACGCCTGAACAGTAAAGATCACGAAAGGCTTCGAGCCTAGCAGGTGCACCCTGAACTTGACTAGAGCATACTGCATTGCAAGTAGCTATTTGTCATGAACTGGATAGTTCTTCTCTGCAGCTTTAAACTGGCGAGACTCAGACGCAATCACGCGTTCACGCCTATCGGCGTCTGCTTGTAGTAAAGAACAACCGATTGCAAAATCAAAGGCGTCGCAGACGACGCTAAACGAACGGTCCGGGTCCGGTAGGGCAAGTATTGGCGCTCGAAGGAGACTCTCCTTCCGACCCTCGGAGGCTTCGTTGTGTTCGACGTTCCAGCACCAAGGTGCATCCTTCTTAAGGAGATCCGACAATGGCCGAGCCATCTCCGCGTAGTTCGTGCTGTAGTTGTGCAAGTAATTGGCAAAACCTTGCGTAAGTCATTTTGGTCCATGGGAACCGGCCAGTCTACAATGGCTTTGACTTTGGCAGGATCTGCCCGTAAGCCACGCTTCCAATGAAGCAAACGAGGGAAGGGATCTCTTCTGCGCTGAAGACGCACTTGTCCAAGTTGGCATACAACGTATTAGTGCGCATGCACTCGAGCACCGCTCGCAAATGGTCAAGGGGGTTCTCCACATCTGACTTTCCGTGCTCAGCACGACTACGGACGAAAATGTCGTCAAAGTACGTCTGCGCGTACGCCCGACGGGGCCTGAACAATTGCGTCACGAGACGATTGAACGTTGCCCGTGCGTTCTACAGCCCTTGGTGCATCACCAACCACTCCCAGAGCATACCGCTCGGAGTGCTCACCGCTGTCAGCGGGATGTCGCTCTCTCTCATGAGCAATTGGTAGTAACCATCGACTAAGTCGAGTGCACTGTACAGCGTACAGCCTACCAAGTTGTTCTGCAGAACATCCTTACGAGGGATCGGCGTCTGCGCCGGTATGGTGCCCGCATTCAGCTTATTAAAAACATGCACAATGCGCCACTTGCCATTCGGCTTTCTGACACAGAAAGTGGGTGTCGAGTGCGGAGACTTGCTCTCACGCACCAGCCCTGCCTCGTGCTTCGCACGGAAGAACGCGTCAACGACGTCACACTGTTCATTTGGCAAAGGCCACTGCCGCGTCGAGCAGTATTTGGTTCCAGGAACCAGGTCAATCTCATGACGCACGCCTCAATCCGGAGGTAAACCCGTCGGCGGGTTCTTACATACCACATCTTGGTATTCTTGAACAACATGATAGAACGGATCCAACTGATCTTTCAGGATCACCGACCCACTCCTCGCGCTGAGCGCCTTCTTGGTGTCCTCTAGGACCGCGTCGTCTACGACGGACGAGGAGTCCAACTCTTCCTCAGGTCTTACCAAGACCACTTCGGCTAACTCGCCCGCCTTCAAGGCCTCGCCGAACTCGGCAAAGGACAACTCGTCCAGCTCTACCAGAGTATCCACAGCGGGCAGAGAGTCAAGGCTGATGTCGCCTTCGACCTCCCCCGTCACTCCATTCATGAATGTGTACATCTGCTCACACCGATCACGTGGAGCCGCACTGCCCGTCACGTTGGACACCTCGTCCGACGTCGAAGACGTCGCAGACGCCCTGCGTTATCTCCACTCCCTCCGCGACCGAGCCCGGCCGGACAAGGGCGGTGTGGCGACATCTCTGTCACCACTACGGGTGCAGCAGAACGAACGCTCCTCGGAGAGGAACCAGTGTCTCGCAAGACACTCGGCTCAGAGGCATGCGGTCCATGCCCTCACACACTGAACTAGGTGTCACTTCACCTGCATCTTTCGGGCCGCGCCCACGATGCCTCGACTCACAGTCGACCGCAGCCCTCGGGCCACGCACCGGTAGGTCCTCGACTTGATCCATACCACTCAGTGGATTACGCGCCACTCCGCTCTCGTCCTTGCCAGGACACACAGCAACCTCGTTGATCACAAGTTCCGACATACCAATGACCAGAACCACGGCCGCCTCGGCCTGATGATCGCGCCAATAGCGCTCCCGCTTCCTAGCAGAGGTGGGTTCATGAGTCACCAAAGCTCCACTAGGAGCAGGGTGCGTAGCACCCAGTGTCTTCGACTTCCAGTCGATCCATGGCTCATGGCGCTCCAGCCATGCCATGCCGAGGATGAGGTCATACCTCGAATCTAGGTCCAAGACCAGACAGCGTCCCACGCTATCGAAGTCCAAGAACTTCACACTAAGGTCAACAGAGACCTTCGACGCAGTAACAAGTGTCCCCGTCGCCAGACGGACTGGGATCTCGTCTCGTGTTGGCGCTTCCAGTGCCTTAGCATACAGCTGACTCCCTTCCAGGGGGGAGCGACGGGCATAGTTGCCCGAAGCTCCCGAGTTAATCAAGACTCCCCACGGCTCCGCGAAGTCCTTCACGTTCGCTTGAACGACCAGCAAGCCCGGCTTGCACACACTTTGCTTGTGACAGAGTCCAGCTCTCTTCGGGGCTGAGCCCGTTGCCCTCCACCTCCTCGAGGCACCACAGAACTCAGTTCTTCCCAGTAGGCCGCCCCGCGCTGACTGGGAGTTGCCGTTTCCCAGCGATGACCCGGAGGGTTGGCTCGCCGGAGCCTGGCGCCTGGAGCGCAGTGGGCATTGCGCCCTCAGATGTTTGGTGCTCCTGCACAAAAAGCATCGGCGAGCTGCTCCGCAGCAAGAAGTTCCGCTACTTCATCTTCAGCATAGCTGAGGTCCATCGGTTCCGGACCGCTCGACGAGCTCGAGCTACCAGCGTTCCAACCAGGTCGAGCCGACTTGAAGTTGTGTTCGGCATTCAATGCCACGTTCTCCGCCTCTTCGAAAGAGGTAGGGTGCACACGGAACACTTCCGTTCGGGCCGCGCCCACGCGCAGTCCGTCCATGAACACTGTCACCGTGACCAATTCTGGCAGAGGGTCCGCCCCATGCCGGCGGTCAGAGATCTGAACTCTTGGACGTAGTCCAATAAATCCTGGCGGGTAGCAAGGAACTTTGGCTGAACCCGGTACGCCTGGTTAGGCGGCGCGAATATGCGCGACAACTGCTGTTTCAGCTGAGCCCAAGAGGGGAATGCAGCGTCAACAGACGTACCGCACGTTAGTGCCCACTCGCGTGCGTGCCCTCCAAGCTTGGAGATAGCAAGCGCCACGCGCTGTTGCTCAGACTGAAGCAGGACCGAACCCATGGCCATCTCGACCTCACGAATCCAGAGAAGGAGATTATCACCATCCTTCCCTTCGAAGGTCTTCGCGCTCACCAAGAGCGGCTTGGTTATCACAGATCCGTCGCGCGTCACCGACGCCGTTGCGGCGCTCATCTTCTTTTGAACATGCTTGAAGAGCGCATTTTCGTAACGGGAGAACGATTCCAGTCTGGCGACCACCGCCTCTGGACCTTGCGACGCAAGATGAGCCACGCCCTCCGGGCCAAGAAAGGACATGAGCTTGTTAAGCGCGTGCTGCTGCGCCGGGGGTAAATTCGCGAACACAGGGTGTTCCATCCTCACAGAGGATACAGTCAACCGACTCAGGTGCGGAATTGACTACAAGTGCTACCAAGTGTAGCGGGGCTGCCGTAGCGATAGCGTCAGAGGAAGACGTTCGACTCAAAGAGACCGTAAAAAGTGCCTTATCCAAAAGAACTTTAACACAGCCCTATTACCAGGCTCAAGAGTAAATAACTCGAAATAACTCTTTGCTTTCAAATCCGAAGTGCTTTTATTTATCTTTACTGCTGCCAAGCCGCTATCTATGTTTAACTATCCAGCATAGTTAAACCTAACCACGTGCATAACGTGTGGCTCTCAGCCTATGTACTGAGCCCACTGTTGATTAAAAACATCATGGACTGAGAGTCTGTTAACTCTCCGGGTATTCCGTACCCATGTGTGCACCACACCATGTGACCCCGTCACAGCCTCGCAATCCACACATGCACAAACATAACGTTGCACACTCTTGTACAGTCCTCTCCTGTGGAACCGATCTCTGATCCGCTGATAGTACGACCAATACCTTGGTGTCCACCCTCCTAGCTGGCATGATAGTGATGTAAGATGTCTTGATGTAGAGCTTCCGGCATCACCAATCGCATCAATCGCATCAATCCTTTCCGATCTTCATCGGTCCGCTTAGTGGGAGGACAATAGAAGAGTAGATTGTTCAGATCCACCTCGTAGTCCGCAGCAATGAGACTAAGAGATTTGGCCTCTTCTCGGCTTAGCTCCGACACACACCCCGTCAGGTATCTCTTCAAGCTCGAAATCCACGCCTCCTCGTCTTGCGCCTTCCGGCTCCGGTCAATCCGGATCCCTCTCACATACTCATCCTGCAAGATCTGGGGTGTGGACGTTGTCCTAACTGTAGATCGAGTGGTCACAGCTGAGATCTGCGCGACTTGGCCCTCCGATCGCGCCACTATAACATCCTCCAATCTGTTTAACGTAACGGGATCTTGGTAGTCGGATTCCTCCTCTACTTCAATCCCGCATTGGCTTTGTAACGCCGCACTCGCTAGGCGATCTGCACTGGAATTGTAATCCCGCTTTACATGCACCAAATCATATTCTGGCCACTGTCGTATCCGATTTAGTACCTTCCGGGCGCCTTGTAGTCGATCTCACCTCGAACCTGCGGGACCAGATTCGAATCACCACAGGTCACCAATCTTTCGGATCGGCCTCGGTCAGCAGATTCAGGCCTAACAGCAGCTCATGGTACTCGGCTTCGTTGATTGTGAGTCCTTCAGCGTATGCAGATCGTGCTTTCACCACCGTCCATTCGGGTAATTTTCACAGGATCGCGCTGCAGGCACCCCCCACCCCCCACCCACGCTTCACACGCGCGGATCCATCAAAACTCACCACATACAGATCTTCGTCGGGGTGTACCGTTGGAATCGGAGTCTGGATCTTGCGCATGGGTTTCTTCTCGGGCGCGATCCAAACTAGCACTTCGTCCATCTTGGATCGGGGTGTGATGCTTGCTGCGAGAGTTCCCAACATCTCGTCTTCTCCCTTCGAACACTTCACGATCTCCAAAGTCAATGGTGAGAGCAGAGCTGCCCACTGACCCAGGCGTCCTTGGAGGCCGGCTGATTTGAAAAGCCAGGTCAACGTAGAGTGCCGGGTCAAGACTTGGATAAATCGTCCCACAAGCAGGTTGTAGTTGAGATTCAAGACTTGCAGAAGGGGGAGGATCTTCTTCTCCACGGCACCGTAGTTGAGCTCGTTAGATTTGAGCGTTCAACTAGCGAACGTGACGGGATAGTAAATTTCGTCATGTTTCTGCATCAGAGGTGCTGGGACGGCCCAATCATTCGTGTATACGACTACCGTAGCTTGGCGATCCGGATCGAAGTGGCGAAGGATCGGGGTCGTCGCGATCTTGTTTTCCAACTCAGTAAACGCTCGGTGGGCTCGGATCCATCGAGATTCGATACCCTCGAGGGGGGGGGCTTTCTCTGCCCCGATCAGACGAGTTCACGCCCAGATCCTTATAATCTGGATCCCGATTCAGCTTCACTTTCTCCGGATCCAAGGCCTCCAACGTCAGAACTTGCTCGATCTTGGTCCGAACGTCCGATTTGGCCATCGCAGCAAAATCCACCTCTCGTAGTTCATAGAGTACAGCAGCAAAGATCGAGTAATCGTCGATGAATCGACTGTAATAATTCAAGCTACCCAGAAATGACTGCATGGCTCGGAGTGATCCCGGGAAAGCTAGATCTGTCAACGCTGCCAGATCCTATGGATTCGTCTCCAGCCCATCCTTCGACACCCGATGACCTCGATAGTCCACCTTGCGCATTCCCCAATAACTGTTCACTACACTGATCGAGATATTCCACTTATTGCACGCATCCAGTAGACCTTTCACTCGTTCGCACAGCTGTTCCCACGAATACTCTGGGATTAGAATATCGTCAATGTAGGATCTACGCCCCAGCACTGACGGTGTACCAGGATCATCAAGTTCGCCTGCTTCAAAAGGGTCTTCACTGTCAGAATCTTCACCCAGTCTTGGGATCCGGGTGAACCCGTATAGCGCATTATCGACCAGACGTTGGTAGATCTAAGATGCATTCTGCAATCCGAAGGGCATCCGATTCCACTCAACGAGCCCGAACGGGGTGGTGAAAGCCGAGATCGCACGAGCCCGATCCGTCATGTCACCACTTGCCATGTCAAACGAACAATAACAGAGTACCTTGTCGAGATCTTCCAACAGGTCATTAATCAGGGGCATAGGGTAGATCATCAACCTTGTCAGACCATTAACTAATCGGTAATCAATACACAATCGGGTATCCACTGACGATAATCACGTTCGGGGATGCCCACGGTGACGCCGAGAAGTTGATGATCTTGGCTCGCAACAGTCCTTTTACCAGATCTGACAGCTTTTCACGAAACTGGGGCGCCATTTTTCGCACCTTTTGGGCGATCGGCTTCGCGCCGCCGACATCGATTTCGCACATAACCCCACGCGCCGCCGGCGGCAGCGCGTTGCCCTTGCCGATTAGCTGATGTCGGCTATTCCAGATATCTTGGAGTAGTTTTTCCACTTCTGCAGGATGATTTGCGTCAGGACCTAACTGAACATCCTCGATCTTCACTTCTTCTGTCGTTAATGGCACTTCAGGGATTACGGCCATGTCATCTCCAATATCTTCCGCATACAGATAGCCACCTTCATGATAGCAGATCTGCTCATCCTCCATCTTCTCTGACTTCGCTGTTCGATCTTGATCTCGATCGGCGTTAGCCGGCTGCGTACAAGGATCCAGATCTGACTCTTGTTCCTTCACGACATCCGATTGCTCTAGTCGCATGATTGGCGGATCCTCAGATGCCAGATGCTTCGTCTACTCAGGGACCTTCACATCCAGCGGCGGATCCGGATCCGACGGTGAAGTCTCTTGTGACGCTGCAGAAAGTGGATTTGGATCAGGCTTCAGCTCACCCGATTCTGACACAGATGGCACGGATACCTGCTTGCATTCCTCCCCCTTCTTCGATACTTCAGGATCTGGGGTATCCAAAGGCCAATCTCCACCTGACGTCTCTTGCTTCACCAGCGTCACCATCAACGGAGATGATCTGGGCATCTTGGCTGACGTAGTCCCTGAATCCGACAACGAAACTTCTGAATCTTCGGGGTACTTCTTCGCAATTTGAGATCCGGACTCCACCGACTCCAGATCCAGATAAGGGTCGCCGCGATCGCCCTTCGGCACATGAGATCCAGCCTCTACGACCTTGGTCGGAGTCTGACGGTCCCTCTTTAGTATCATACGCGGCGTGGGATACACCGGTTTATCCACTAGGGGTCCGATCGGCTCTTCTGGCAACTCGCTTGAGGTCTCGGACTTGATTTCGGTAGTCGCCTCGTATACCAAATTCTGCAACTCTCGATAGCGACGAGATCCAATCGACATATGTCCTGGGCGCCTCACTCCGTCCGCGGACAGCCAGCGACGAATTTCCTGATAATGATCTAGCAGCAACCTCCGATCGCTGATGTTCGTGATCTGGTGATATTGGGATTGGCTAGGTCCTTGTACTACCGTAGGCACCCACGTCTCGCCTCGTGTGACCCACAGCTTCTCGCGATCTGTCCACTTCAGACGCTCAAGCAACTCCCAAACTTCTTCAGGCTCGGCCCAGATCGTTTGATCTGCTCTCACGATCCGCATCTTGGTACCGTACAGAGGTCGACGTCCACTAAGCTGGATCTGCATCTCGTCAGGGAGACTCTTAGTCTCATCGGCCAAGACCAAGCCTCACCCGGCAGGTACCATGAAGTCCATACCTAGGATCGCGTCTTGGCCAGCTAGATCCCCGACCCAGATCTCAAACCAATACACTAGGCAACCTGCCAGCGTGATCTTGATCCGAATCGTTCCATTCGTTCTGTACCCACCTTCCCCGATACCAACGCAGTCTTGGATCTGGCTCTGATCGATCTGGCACACCACCTTACCAGCAAAGGTGGTGTCCAGTATATACACTTCGGCGCCACTATCCAGAAGCATGATGGCCTTCTTATTGTTGATCTTGCCTCCTACCTTGGCCTGTCGAAACCACTTTCCCGGAGCGTGATACTTCCAATATCCACGGGACCCCCCAGGCAAAAGATCCATAGATCCGACCTCAGATCCGCGGACTTCTGCAATCCGGGGGATCTTGGGAGGTTCAGTGACGATCTCACCTTCAGTGGGTGTAAGCCATCGATCTTGATCCTGCTGCTTCCAAAATGACCTGTTCTCACTGAGATGTAGATCCAAGGTCGATGAGACTTCGGATCTAGCAAATTCACCAATTCGATTGAGACTTGAGATCTTGGCAACAGACATCCCATTTAGATCACGTGTATTATCGGCTTAATCTGGTATTTTGCTACCTTGATATATCGACATCTTGTTCACAAATGCATAAATGCAATACCTAGAACGCTCGAATCGTACCGGATTCCAACCCGGCGAGTGTTCTAGTTTAACATCTTCTCCGCTTCCCAGGGTAGCAGTCCTCCATGCCTGCCTGGATTGAACCACTGGCGGATCAGATTGTAGAATTCCTCCATTGGAAACTTACCAGCGCCATGGATCTCGCCGCTCCCGCGGCACACGTAGAAGCACTGATCGCCCGGATGTCCTCAATCCGCACTTCTCGCAGATCAGATGTTTCCAACATCTGGCGTCTGTATGCTTCCTCGAACCACATTGTTGACAGCGGATTTGTCCTGTCCCATCTTCTTGACCCCGAGATCCGTAAACTCCGCGGTCTCTAGAAAGCAGATCAGGGTTCTTCGAGCCGCCTCCGGTCTTAAGCCCACGAACTTCGGGGACGGCTATGCAAATCCGGCGGTAATCTTCCATGTCAGAGTTGGATCCTTCCGAACCAGACTCGGATCCTGAGTCGGGCGCTTGGATCTTGTGCACTCGTCTCGCTGGGGCTATGGGTGCTGAAGCCTTTAGCCGATAATTACCAGATCCAGCTGCCGGCTTCTTTTAGCGATGCTTGGCGCGATCGAGGGCACGTAGCACTTCTTCGAGCTCGTCCGCATCCGGTAGTCGCAACAGTGTCAGCCGATCGGCGAGATCCGGGTCTCCCAATGTCTCAATAAAATGATCCACACGTTCCCGAAGTACCTTCAACCCCCCATCCTTGATCTTCAAGTTGCGCGCAGACCGGCCACGTTGAGACGATGGAGATATTCCAGTGGCGATTTGAGCGATCGTCGACGGGAAAATGGTAGTACTGTCTCGCGACAGATACTCCCAGCCCACAATACTGGATCTGGAAACGTCGCAGCAGATCTGGCCACTTGTTCCTGGTAGATCTGCCGAGTTGTCGATACCAGTTTCTCGCAGGTTCTGCCAGTAAATATGCAAAGGTTAGGCATTTCTCTGCATCGGACGCTTGATCTTGCATGAGTGCCGATTTGACCTTGCTAATCCATGCTCGCGCTCGATCTCCATCTTGATCCTTGCCAGTAAACTCCTTCTGGTCCGAGATCGCCGACGTCCGGACTCGCTGGATCATAGTCGAGCCATCTGTTCCGGCTGTCGCGGCGGAAACAACGGCAGGAACTAATGATGGAAAGTTCCGATCGTTTGAGTCGTACTCATCGTGAGAACTGTCTCCTCCTACTGATTCCATCTCCACGTCGCGTGATCCAGGATTGATCGGCGCTGATGCCATTGCTGGTGCAGCGATCATTCCTTGATCTGCAAGTAATCGGCCCATTGCTGCTTGAAAGTAGTTCTGCGGCGATCCGGTTGACTCGTTCGACGTTGTAGTCGCCGTCACCTGATCTGGCATTGTCGACACCTCCTTTGCACCGTTCGCACGGGATCTGCTAGCAGAATTTTGATCTGGCTTGCACTTCGTTAGATCCAGTCAGCTCGGACTTCGGCGACACTGGGTCTTCCCTTTGCGTCTTGGCACGCGCTTTAAGCATTGACGCACCCGACGTTCCCAAGCTCATGCGTCGTGGCTCCGACGAGGTGTGGGTCCGTCCTCCGCAGCCGACGCGTAGTTGGACGACGCTGTCTGGCTGACCCGGGGTGAAACCATAGGATCTTGGATCCTTGGGGCTACGCCGGTGATGATCTTGACCCGACTGAAAAGATCCTGAGCAGCTGACTGGATCTCATTCAGACCCAGCTCGAAGAGGGCTTCGGCGTCGAATGCTCCCGCCACAATACCTGCATCCTTGAGCAGACGTAGCAGATTCGTCACCGCCGTGAGCTTGTTCGTCGTTTCTACCGGAGCCATCACCGGCGTCTTTGGATCCTCGATCTGTTCGAGCTCCAAGATCTTCATGACGGGATCTTGGTGCAGGAACTCACGGAGTGCCTTGTGTCGGTATACAAACTCCAGAACTCGAGTGGCCCAGGTCGATTTTGATCCGGATCGGTTTTCTTCCTCGGATCCTGGAGCTTTTATCTACGCCCGCGTAGTCTTCGTCTTCTTCTTCGTTTCTTTTAGATCTTCGAATAGCGGGCTTCATCTCAGGTACGGTGTTGACTTAACAGGTGAATCATTAAATGAATACCGTTTTGCCTTCGCTCTCCCTTCGTTGTTTGTTAGCGGATCTTGACTACGTCAAGATCCGCAGGAGTCCCCGAGGGGACTTGGAGAGGATAGAGAGGTTTCTCTTCTAGATCCGGATCTGTATCTCACTCCGTCGACAGAGTTCCTCCCAGCACTCTGTCGATCCGCGGATCTTGCTTCATTCAGAGGCGTTGACGTCGATCCGACGTCCGTTACCGCTTGATTCCCCGGTTCAATCTTCACTTGAACATCTTTTTGGACTCACGGTGAAATCCTGAGTCACCTGAAGACCCGGTCACGCGCACCATTCGGCTGCAGCACAGTGGGATCAGCAAAACCTGCTAGATTGCCGGATCCGACTCCCCACCAGTACCCAGACACCGACTAACGGAGGGGGTCCCCCGATGATCCGTGATCTGCCGAACTTTTCTCACCTTGTGTACCCGTCGGTAGGGCGGGATCTTGCTCCTCTGATAACTGCAGAGAGGTTCAAGGGGTCGAAGCTTGAGTGTCTTGGCGAGACGTAGGGATGGGTTGGAGTAGTAGTGAAAGATCTTCACACTACGTCCGATGCAGTCCAGATCACAAGCGAGTCCTTCGAGCTTGTGCGATCTGGCGGTCTTGATCTGCGATCTGATCGTAGGGTTGCTTTGCGGGTGTGTTCCCTTGCTTTGGAGCTCCTTTTCGTCGTACTTGCCGCTTCCTATAGCGGGATCTTGAGAGTTAAGAGCTTCTTAGATATACCCGGCCAAGTAGTAAATCCGGTTAACCTTACGGATCTGCACTTGTAAAGGGAAAGTTCACTAGGTGGTAGGATCTGGCCAATGTATTATCCAGTTATCACTACCCACACTAGATATTCTATCCTTTACTCGTCAAATCGTTTGCCAGGTCTGGCTACTTGTCCTTTCTCTCCTTGGTCCATCTTCCCAGCTGTATCCGCACCTGACTTCCCCAGATCCGTGGCGCAATCATCGTATTGGGGCCGATCAAGAATACCCCCAATCAGGAATATTTCTGGATCTTGGTTTCAGAGCTCGGTCCTAGATCACCCAGATCTCCAGCTTACTCACTCGGATCCCGGGTCTCACGATATCCAGATCTTGGCTCTTGTGGTTTCCACTTGGGTCCTAGTTAGCCTCATTGCCCCCCGTCCAAATCGTTACAGCTTCTGCCCCAGACCGTCATCCCCGGATCCAGATCCTTGTTCTCGGATCAACCAAGTCATTAATCTCGAATAGTGTCCAGCTGTCACTTTCCATCTTCTCATTTCTCGAAAAGCACTTCGCCACACGATAGCGCTACCATGGATGCGTCAGCGCCAGAGACCGGACACGTCAGGCTGCGCGGATCAAACACCAACCAAACCGGGCAAGACACGGCTCGCATTCTTTGTCCTTCGAGTCACCGTGTCTTGTTTCAGGTGGTTGGAGCCAACCTACTCTAACGGGCCCGACAGAGGCTACCGATGCATCTACCTGTCGTCACATACATGTCAAAGTCCGGAACGATCACGGCCATGTCGGACCGGCAGGTGGCAAGCGTCATACAAGAACGGCAGCAGCCCCGACGCCTACAGTACACTCTCTCTCTGTTCGGGAGGCGCCACACACATGTACCGGGAGGGCGTGGACGCATTAACGATGTAGTTTGATGGGAAGTGGGCTTCGGTCACCTTCAAAATCTACTCGGTTGCCTTGATTTCGTCGAGAATGGTAAGCGGGGCAAAGTCTGCAACTACACTACAGTGACCGTCACCGGCCGTCTGATTCGAGGGGCTCAGCTCCTGTCCGACCGGATGAAGCTGCAATCGGCCGCCACATCATCACTAAATATAGTTGCAGTCTGTGCCCCATACATTGCGGAGGTGAATAGTAAGGAAAGTGAACTTTCCACGGTGTGGCAAGCAGAGATGGAGGGGCCAAGAGGAAATTCGTTTTCCGAATGCAGGAAGGCACAGACACTACGACGAGAAATCAAGAAACCGACAACAAGATAAGACCACGTGGTAAGGGGCAGTGTGCACCCTCAGGCGCGGTGTGACTCGGTTGGAGTCCTACGCCGTTAAGCCAGGCTCTGTTCGACAGGGGACTCCCGACGGTGAAATCTCGGCCACCACCTACAACGATCGCCGAGCGTCCGGCCAGTGAGTGGCCTGTTAATTTTCAGCCCTCCTACCACCCTTAATGGCTGCCATTCGGCACCTTGATTTGCAAGCAAGCCGACTCATGCCTTTGGTCCTTACGCACAAAGATTTACACTTAATCCACATGCCTGAATGTATCGACGACATTGATGAAAGAATGGCAAACACCGCTTTCGATAATACCCTCGTCCATCCAGAGTAACCATTTGGTGCTCCACAGCAAGACGAATACCCTGATCTAATGATCTAGACACACTTGCTGTCGTTCCGCAAAGACACTAATCGAAATCTTTACTCAATAGATGCGTATCGATCCCCACCTTAGTTTTCGGATTGGCAACCGCGCTACGGTCGTCGATACGTTAAAAGCAAAAAACATTTGAGCTACACACGAGTTTGCAAGCTTTAATTTCGCCGGAATCGAGGAGGACATACGTCGATTCGCCAGGGAAGCAGCACGACTCAACAGGACCCAGTGAAGTAGATACGAGGATGACATCAACGTATCAATCAGGTATGATATATACTACTACTTGCATATTTCATAGCATTTCAATTGTTCTATGATAGCTACCTTTCAGTCTTTGAAGAAGGAAGACTGGTGGATCTCCATAACCTCCATGTCTAAAACAAATCTAACAAGCACAGCCTCAGCTCATGCGACAGTGTAATCATGCGTGGCTACGCGGCTGCGTATGTAGAAGGACATGCTCAGGATCCTGGGCCGGCGAAGTAGTTTTCCCTAAAGTCGCAAGCACATCATTTTTGTCGTTGAGTTAACCCCTCCAGACCACCGAAATGTCCTTACGTCCGTAATTAGTACTTAATTGTGACTTGCTGTGCTATCGACCACGTGACTATGTGATTTCCAAGCCCCAGTTACTGTGGTTCAGAGGGCAGTAGCTTTCAGTAATACTTGAAGTATATGTATGCTAGATTAATAATATATAGGTATCATACTGTATTCTGACCCCTGGAACAAAGTACTTCAGGTGTTCATTTGTATGTATTGTCTTTGCAAGAATACACCGCATATCTTGTAGTAGTAGGTAGTAAAGTGTGCGGAGATTTCTTAAAAGTTTTACCCCCTGCAAGTCATTGTCGTAATTTATTGCATAATACTGGGATGCCTCATAGAGGTATGGACAGCCCGCATCGAATTAATTCCACGGTGCTGTATAGATGAAAAAGCCTGACCGGGGTCAACATTCGTGCCACCGCACAAAAAAACGTTTTACAACCGCCAAAACGCCTTTCTCAATTGATTATTCGCTATTTGCAGCCGGTCATATTGTTGTTTTGTTCAGTTGAGCTAGATGAAAGGCATTTAGACATGACCGCTTCCCAGTCATTTTTTTCTGTTTGGTGTCTGCCGGCCACTTTAAGCTGGTTTTTTTTTGCTGCATAAACGCTACATATGGGTTAGTGTACGGTGTACCATACGCGTATTTTTGTGTTTGTGAGCAAATGCCTCAGCATTTTTATGCTTCTCAGAGGTGTCTAAACTAATCGCCTACCTGATCCGATGTTAGGTGGTCTTTGACGTTGTTTTTTTATTGGATAGAAGCCTTTTAAAAGAAGTGTACAAATTTGGCCATCAAGAAATGTGAAAATTTAGCCACTGAGCCAAAATGCGCTGACGAAATGCAGATCCGCTATGCAAAAAAAAAATTGCAGCACAATTGTTAAGAACAACCTTCAACTTGATGGAGACTGGTGTGGTCGCTGATTTGACAAACGGTGACGAATAGTTGTGAAGGCAAGGGGGCATTGGAAGCCCAAGAAAGCAATTGATGATGCCGAGACAACTTCTGCGGGAACCGATTCAATAGGTTAGGAAATTGTACTCGAAGAAAGAATAATTATCTTATCACAGCGCTGATTTATCCATTGAATCCTCACCGAATTGTCCTGTAGTGTGTCCCTTGTCCTATTGATAGCTACTATAGACACCTGAAAATCCTTTCGCTCGCTTCGCTACGGCGGAACGAGGTGGTTTTCGAGTTCAAAAAAACAATCGAGTACAAAGACCGTTTAATGTTGTGAATCGCTCTAACGAGGGAGTGTTGTCGCAAGGAAACTTATTGTACCTGCACGAGACAATATTTGTTGAATGGACTAATGGCTCCACTTGCATCGATCATTTTTACGTGTAAGCCTGCTGCTGAAAGGTCATTTACCAATATATCAAAATATTGTGGCAAAATTTAGAGTAGCAGGGACGCATATGCTAACATCACTACAGAACTCTCAAAGCACTCGATTTCGCTTTTGTATATCTCTGAAATCGGTTGTAGCCGTAGGTATGCACTACACTACTGTAGGTGTACAGTCGTTATCCAGCAGAAAACTGTCTGGACTCGAAAACCAGTTTTTTTACACTCGAAACTCATCCCCGTACGGCTGATAATTCGTAGTGTTATGACACTTTGTAAGCTATTGCCTTCCGGCCGGCGGGGCCGAGGGATGATCGAAGTTTGAACGGCCTTGGTTTCTCTGTTTTTGGTCTGGGAATAAATTATTTTGGTTTAACGGGTCATTAAACGTATCGTTATTAGCGTATCTAAAAATATCTACTTAGTAGGGACCTTTAAAAATATAGCCCGGACCGCACCGATGAAGTGACTTCTCTGCGGAAGCAGCTCGAAACTAGCACCTGCACGGTCACGCTGCTAGAAGCCAAAAATGCTATTGCTCTTAATATATATAGCATACAACTTATGACAAATGCAGAAAGTCGTTGTGCAGTCGGGGCAGAAACTCAAACACTTTCTGATTTTTCTTTGCCGTGATACCGACTCGGAAATTTACTAATCTTACGAGGTTAACATGCTTAATAAGTTGCGCGTACTCCAATCGCTTGTAAGCGGTAGCAGTGCTTTTATTTCCAAGAAACTGGACTATGACTGTGTAGCTACATCTATATTGAGCACATGGTAAATCCAATAATTTAAAAATGCATCATTAACACGCAATTGTTTGTTCTAATGCACTTTGCAATAGTGACCAGGTTTTACAACTCGGATAAAGTTCTAAACTTTGGTAACAACTGACTGAATTTAAGTAGCTCTCGGCACTCCTCGTCAAATTACGCGAAAACATTGTCATAAGCTGTCTCAATGACATGCTGTCATCTTACAGATAGATTTATCACGGAAAAATTGTTGTTAGTTTGCAGGTGGCTTGTGTCCTTGTGGTTCACCTAAACCACACAGAAGCGCTTATTGAAATCGATCAGCAGCTTGAAGTGGTCTTAGTTTGGCAATCATCAGCGGTTTGTACTATTGACTTGATACACATATGGAGCTTGGATGCCTAATTTGAATCTGACTCGAGATTGGCACAATTCCCATTTCAATACCGATTTTGAGTTGCTCAAGAGACCTATCCAGGTGCCGTCGGTGTTCCAACAGCCGATATCGCCAGTGTGGAACCAACCTTTCTCGTCTATCACCTCGGCCGTCTTCTCTGGCTGTTTGAAGTACCCGGCGAAGACTAGCGGGTCCTTGGTGAGAATCATACCACGCGGACGAGGTTTGTGTAGCCCATCTCGGGAACATCTTCATAGCCGACTTGCATACGGGCCAGCGGTGGACCAACGTGCGGTCCTAATGGCATGTCACCTGTAATGATCTGCATACACACAGGCAGAACTAGCAAGACATCATCAGTTGAGCCCATGAACAGAGCGTACAAGTCGTCGCCTGCATACTTACCGATTGCGCAAGCTGTCCGCTCCGTCGCGTCACAGCCAACCACTGCATGTCCAAGAACAGCGCCACAGCGGTGTGAAGACTAGCATAGCAAACATAACGATCAATGCCAGTTTTCAGCTTACAGTTCAGCCGACAAGTCCAGCAGCAACTCTTACACTTGGTAGCACTTCTTCGGTCCAGCACCCTTCGTCTTCGCAGTTCCAGCCTCCACTTCTAGTTCCAATTAGTCTCGCCCAGGTTTTGCGTTCTGACCCCCAACTGCGCCCAGACCTTAGAGTGTTGTCCAAGTGCTACACTTCGCTGGTGCAGTTTCGACACCAGTTTTTCTCTTTCCAAGGGCGCCGCGTGCGTGCTAGTTGTCGCCTCCCGTCCAACTTCTCGCCCCAGCGGACCATTCGGCGTGGTCACTGCGACCCGTCGTTTTCTTTCTTTTGTGTGTGTCTGTGTGGGAGGGGCATTGTAGCACATGTCGTTTCCGTGTCGACGTCACATTGGCCCATTAGGACCAATCACCGCCGACATTGCCGAGTGCAATTCTTCCTTGCTTTTTTTTTGCCGAATTTCACTCAGTCGGCGTTTGATCTCACCAGGAGTACCAGGTACCTCACACTCAACCTCCTAGGTGGCGTCGTCAGGGGCGTTTAAGAGAGGGCTAAGGTTTTGAGGGGTGTACCGGAGGAAGGGTACATCGTTGGCTATTGGGTTTCTGTAAGTTGACGGAAGCAGCACTCCAGGGAGTGCCTGCGACTTCATTCGAACTTTTGATTAATTTGGCTGAGGAGCTTTCACGACTTAGTCATCTAGTGACGACGTGTTAGTGCAGGTGGAAACATGGACGAAGCGTCAAGGCAACATGCCGGCAATGTGCAGCGAACGTGTGCCTCTCTCGCAGCAATAATGCGTGATCAGCAGTAATATATGGAACAGACCGCAGAACTACAACTCGAGATGGCGGCAACCTTGCAGCAGCAGCAGCGACAACAACAACAGGCGGTAGCCTCGCAGCGGCAGTCTAGTGACCCTCCAGTCCTAGACACACGTGAGTATCGAGCTGAAGGCATCGCTTTGCCTAAGTTCTCCGGGACGAGGGATGACGACGTCGGAGAGTACATGTTTAGCGCAAAACTATACTTTGAATCCAAGAATATCAAGTATGGAGTTGACACTCTATAAGCTGAAAGTGGGTGTGTATGTCAATAGAGCAGGAGATTCGGGACACATTAGACATTGCTTCGTTCTACGTGTTACACGTCGAGTACGGCTCTTCGAACGTGGTGGGACCATGTGCGAGTCTTTGAAATACGGTGAAGCCTCGGTGGTGCCGAAGGTATCACGGTCAGCTTCACGCTTGGTCGGTGGGGTCTTGTCGAGCCTCTTTGGTATTTGCAGAAGCTGAATCTTGGACGTGCCTTCCTCTTGACGGTCTACTCACAGGTTGCTTCCCAGAGTTAATACCGATCGCTCCAAAGGCCAAAGCTTCTTCTTCCATTTCTGGAGAGCAGGTCCGGCCTCATGTGGACTCCGGTCCTGGAGTGACATTGTCGACGGGTACGTCTCTTTCTCGTACTCGAGCGCCAGCAGCAGTGAGGCCAAGCCCTCCGCGACTTGACTAGTCGAGACTGAGCTCACAGGGTACTGCAGCTTATTAGCGAGAGCCTTCCAGTCGACGTTTCTCTTGGAGAGTGGGCTTAAGCAGCTACACAAATAGAGGGCACTTTTGGACCAGGGTCACTATTCAATTTGGCTACCAAAATTTTACCCTTCGGGGTACTAATCGTAACAGGGCTTCTACCAGTAAGAATACGTTAAAAAAATACGAGTAGTTGATGATGTGTGGACCGCATCATGAGCGGCTTCGACATCGTTTTCAAAATGTAGAGAAATCACGTATGTTTGCACGAAATCACACTTGCAGGAAGACGCACTCTCATAAAGACGCACTCGCACAAAGCAAAACACGTAAAAAGATCACCACCGCAACGACAACGTCTCATGAATGACGACTAGCTGGCGCACGAGTTGGTGCGCGCTCGGCTTGTCGACATTGCAACGATGAAAGAAAAGTTGGAACAGATAAGCGCTGGACTGGAGAGGATTATGCAGGCCCAGCTAGAGTTTCTGGCCATGGTTAAAGAGCACAAAGAGCGCAGCTATGATCTGTTGGATACTATAGGCGAATGAGGCTTAGGAACTGCCAACACGGAGCCACTGTCGTTTGATATGCTACTGGAGAAATTGGTGAACAAAATAGCTAACCACAAATAAGCATCGCTAAGGAAACAAAATGTATTTAGGCGTTAACCAAATAGTTTTTATTCGCGTAGTTGCTTCTGCAGCAGTTGGTGAATTTGACTAGCCTTGTCTGCGTCATACGTGGAAATTGAACGCTCATTGAAATGGCACCCTACTATTCAGAACATTCTGAGGCGCATAACACTGACATCTCTTTTTGACGCTCTGTGTTCTAGTAGTTGCATACTTCCTATAAGATAGTTGTATGCTTGCGCTACGACAAGGAGGCCGCAGCTGACGGCGTCAGGCTGTTGTGGCCTCTCAACCCACTCTGCCGGGCTAATTTCAAGCTCGTAACCACAGCGTTTCACGAAGCCTCTTTCATCTCGCTCTCTCCCACATCACTCCCTTCCTCATCGTTCATAACACCTTCCCACACCGTCCATTTGTTCTCGATACTCTTTATCGACAAGTGGTTCGCACATGAGCACACTTACCCGTAGCGTTTTAGCCGCGACATCGTGATACAGACGCACCATAATGAGACCCCAGCGATTCGCATTCAAATTCACTGGGTGAACAATGGACTTTGTGTCAAGTATTTTGTCGTGGGGAGTGTTGTTCAACCCAGCATTAGGGACTATCCGATTAACCCCGCAATAGCTTCAGGCAGAAGTCACCGAACTATCGTTCAACCAGCCTCGACACAGAGCCCCGATGATGTTGTCAAACCCGAGCTACAGCGTATTAGATCGCGCCACAAATGTAGTACGAAGTGGGATCAATGCAAACTTCGATATAGTCTCATTGGCAATTTCTTTGTGTCGGACCCGGACTGCTTGTGGACCAAGTCCCACGATTTTGGTTTCAGCACAAAAAAGTTCCACCGAAAAGTCATTCTTCATCGAGTCCTGTTCAATCCACTCCCTGTCCCCGATCCACGATTTACACTTCGCCTACGTATCGTAGAACGCAGTCAAAGCATATACATACTATCTGTAAATACACAAGACATCATCTGTTAGACAACGTTTGGTAAAGCAACCCCTAAAAAATTCTTTCCCTAAAGTATCCCTCATAGAGCGACCCTTAGTATACAGCAACCTTCCAACGGCAACCACGGCAGTAAAGTGACCTTACCCGCTAAACTTCCAGAGCTTGGGGTTGTTGGTGACGACAACGTCGCTTTTGAGCCCTTGTTTCTTCATCTTCTTGCCAAGTGTGTAAGGCAGTAATACATAGTGCCCCGGGCATTATTCGTAAAAATACGCTAGATTGCACTTTTCTAAGGTAGCTTTAGGCTGAGCGGGGTTGCTACAAGTGTTGCTTTAGCCCCAGCACCCTCCAATCCCAGGACAAAAAATAGGACCAAAAGTTAGAGCCTCAGCTTGACTTCAAAATTGCATTTTGCGAAAGTGTACAGCCATGGGAAATATATAGACTTTGTTAGATCAATATGCTGCATGTTTGTCACGGCGTCTACTGTTGTCCTTCATGACGATAATTGCAGCTTCCCGATGCCATTAATAAAATGTCAATATCCCATTTTTGTCCTGGTATCCAGGACAAAAAGGCTGAGTGACTTGCTTTCAGTATAGGATGATGATCACTGTGGGTTCGGCAGAGGATTCTTATTTGTTATACTTCGAAGTACGTGACACTCGTCTGAAAGGTCGTCAATACAAAACTCAAGTTATTTTGTTTTTCAACCTCGCCGTTCCAGGACAAAAAGCTACACAACAATCGTACTTAAACGGATTTTTGTCCTATTTTTCGTGCCAAAAATATTCTCTGACATTTATTTCGGAGCTAAGGGAGGATCAGATAGGCGGTATGGTTTTCCATGAATTAAAACCTAGTAATCTATTGGCTGTGAGATTGATCAAAACAGAAAGATTTCTTATAAATACTAAGTGACTCAAAAATGAATCATTTTTATCTTAGTAACCCCCCGATAAGTTTATAAATTTCATGTGTGTCGTTCGAACCGTCTACTTCAGCTAAGTACGGTAATATATTGGCCAATAATAAGCGCGAATTCTGCGCAAAGGGAGTATGGCCTTTGAAGAAGACACAGGAACTCTTTAAAAAGCGGATTTTGCGTTAAAACACAAAATCCGCAAACGTGGTATCTGTACATGACTGGGTCAGTAACCAATAGTAAAATACAGTATTATATTCTTTAATGAATAATTTCAGGATTTTATCATTTCTGACTCTTTTTTATAAAAAAGTATTATTGCATATTCACATTTCAAAGCTTCTTCGTGCAAAGCGCGACTTTGTTCCATAATTTCCGTCGTCAGATCGTAAATAGCACAAGTTTGGGTTGCGGTATTTTATAACCAGTAGAGCGCTTAAGCTACATAATCAAATCGACCTAGGGTTTAGCGGACCTGAAGACCTCAGTTCTGCCCTTGCACCGGGACAGACTGGACCTTGCGAACTACCTATATAGGCCAACCAGTAAATATGAGAACACGCTACTAGCATGAGCAAAGCTAGCAGGTGTTATGAACCCTCGTGGTCTCAACAGCGGAAGGGTACCAGGCACAGTTAAGCCTTTTGCGAGGGCACCGAGTGCTCAACTCTCGGTTGGAAGAATATATAGGAGGCAATAAAAGCACTCCTAACCTTGCAAATAGGCAAGATGCAGCCGTCACGTAAATCTTCCAATATATAATCGGCCAATACACACACAATCTCTTGGCCTTGCCGGATGAACCCTCGCTAGTAAGCTTCGAGTCCACCGACAGGCATAACACACCCAAACAAGCTTGACCAGACGCTTACCTTGAAGCCGGACCTCGCTCTGTTTGGTTGAGCGGAAATTCTGTTCTGTATTTGTGTTGCCCTTTCGGGCCATGTCCTAATATGCAATCCTAATCATGTATACTAATATCAAGTGAACTACGATCCGCTATGGATCTTCATGCATGCCAAGCGACGCTCACACCGTCGCATGTGCCTCTTCATCCTCCAACGTCCCTTCCCAGACCGCGACCGAGCATTCAAAGGTCGTGGAGACTTCCACGAACTCATCCCATCCGCCACCGAGTCTTCGTACCGTGGCTGGTCAGTTCTTGGCCGCTGAATGCGAATCCGGCCAGTCCCATTATTATGAATAAGGACAGCCTAGGTTCAGTGACATCTCGACCACTAACGGGGCTCAACGAAGACTCGTTGAAGACTCGGTAGTGACACGGTCGAGTCTCTCGCACCATCAAGTCACTGTATGTCATGTGACCGAGTATTCGAGGCTTGGGCAACTTGAAGGCCGTCGGATCTTTGTCTGCTGACAATTGTCGGCACAGGCGCAGAAATCGCTACACCACACTCTTAAGTTACTATGCCGTTTTGATTTCGAAAGCTCCCCCACGTCGTGAGATTTAAAAGCCAACTAGAAGGTTGGGCTGGTAGTGTAAAAGCGCTATACCATTAGCGTTGGAATACAACGCGTATATCTGGAATAAGGAAACTTGGGGGAGGGCGTGCCAAAAGGAAATGTGCCGCCCCCGCAGTTCGGACGGATAGAAGCTTCTAGAAGCTTCTACAGCCGTCCTACATCTGCATCTGTATTAATTACTATATTATAATTTTCGTAGTAGTACTAACAACTCATTCCTACAGGTCAATAGTATCAACCAATCAGATACAACGAGAGTTGATTGCACCTTTTTACCGGGATTATAGAACATTTTTATGAGCACTTTGTTAGTGTTCACACTGACTGCTGACCTATTTCTCACCAAAAATACTGCGCTGGAGGAGAGGCCCATTTGGTGGCATATTTGATCAAAGTGCTATGGTCGCCGTTCCTAGGGAGGGTGGTACATTACCGTTCTTAGTTTTTTAACTGCGCATTTGTTCATGAGAATTTGATGCTGTTCAAATAAAAAATATGAAGTTATATCTCTCCCGTTTTGCCTTTACTTTTATAATAGTCTTTTATTTTATGAACTAATGTTTGCAGGTGCGTGTCGGCTCCCTTCATGTCGTTCCGTCGACTTGATGGAAGCTTTTTGAAAAGTAACCTAATGTCGACTTCTGTCATACGTACTGGTAGTCAATTCTTAGCAATATGCGTTTATTCACCGATCAGCCCACTCCTACTTATTAGGTGCTGCGGTAGCCACTCTTCCCTCATTGGGACACCTCTCGCTACTGCGCGCCGAATTGGTAGGGGCTAGTAAGTTAATCTAAGTGCTTACACTTTCCTCTTATAATTGGCGACAACAATCGATGAGCAGCAAGAACACCCTCATTTAACACGACGACGAGTTTACTGAACGTGAGAGTGACAGAGCTGTTAGTTGCGAAAGGCTTGGAGGCGCTCGCCGCTCGAGCGGACTGCACGTTTGCTACACGTACTGACTGCATTCATGGAGAGCAAGCCGATGTTTAACGAGGCGTTACCGCCACGTTGTTTCTGGCGAGAAAAAGGGTCAAAACTTTTCACTCGAAAGAGACGTTTTGCCGACCTGGCTTCGACGCCTGCTTCCACGATGGACATGACCAGAGCAACGTGTTCAACTGCAGTTTCAGCCGTTGCATGATAGAAACCAGTAGCCTTTAGAACTCATTATCCTGGTAGTACAACGGTACGTTGTACAGACAGCCCTAAAAGGGTTAATTCGAGCTGTGTGGGCCACTCTTACAGCTGTTTTTGCGTCGATACAAATTTTAAGTAAAGAGGTCCTATATTTTCACCGTTATGCATACTTCTCTACAGTTTATTAGTTATTGACAGGTAACCAACTCTCACAGATAAATCACACTACAGTAATGAATTAAGTATGGATTTCAAGAACCTTACTGCTTGTATACAGAACTTTAAAGATGACCAATTTAACCACCACAGCCTTCGTATACAGTAGTCTGTAGTGGCAGTGGACACAAGAGTATACAGCGTTCACACTGTGCCAGTAGGCACAGGAGTACGTACGCAGAATCGCTGAGTAGTCAGTGGCAACACGCCAAACAGCGAACGCACCCAAGATACCAGCACTAGTCTATCCAGCGCCTTTTGTCGCAGTACACGCCAGCACAGAAGTCGGCCGCAAACCCAGCTATATGTAGTGCTGAGCGGTCCTAGAGGAAGAGCAAACACGTTCGATTTCTGTGCGAGTGTGAACTGCCACTCAGTTCGGTGCTCCTGCTTTACAAAGGCGCTGGCTCCGGTGTAAACTATTGGGTGTCCTGATTAGGATGAGAAGCCGCTACAACGTTCGCAAAGAAAGCCACGCTAGTGACTGGCAGTAACAGCGCACACAAGAGCCTACACATGAGCACGGGCGAGTGACAGCTCGAATGCAAACAAAGGTGTACAGAACTCACTGCTCGGCGTGTGTAAATGGAGGTGACGTCGCCGCCAATTACAACACATCGTAGCATACAACCAAGCGCTCCGGTTGCCAGTTGGACTAGGATGGGATTGACTCTGAGTAGGGCGGGTGGCTCTTGCAGCGCTCGCCAATCTTTAGCTAGTGTATGTATACGTTAATGCGCTAACATCATAGGTAAATGAAGCGCTAATGCGTAGAACAGGTAATGGTTATCAATTTTCACGTTTCCAGCAGCAGCGGGAGTTTGTCCCTGAATAGAGTGGGTGGCTGCCACAGCACCGCAATCCTTGCCGGAAGCGTGAATGCGTTGGTGCGAGAACAGGAGAGCAGCCGTATGAAAATAGCGGGCTATAAAGAACGATAAAGCGGGATTCACTAACCCACTATATGAATGCTAAAAAAATAGGCAAAATTGTTTAAGAGGTCATAGACTAACGATTGATGGATGTAGACGCGAAAAATATTGTCTTCTTCTTTTTTTAACTTCCACAAACACGAATTCGTTAGCAGAGCACTACCAGCCCACTCCTCTCGTATACAATGGTACAACGCCGCCTAAGCAAGTGCTACGTAGTATTTTTGAAGTACTTTAAAAAGGGTTCATGAAACCTACGTAAACAGTTGACCTTCATAATCCTATATACCTAGAAAACTGACCGATTATTGTTGTCATTTGCCCCCGTGAATTTATAGCCCTGCACCAGCCATGCACAATACTCAATTTACTAACGGGATATAGCTAAAATTTGTACGCCTGAAAACTATGTGCACCGCAATGACCAATTTAGCGAAATAATCCTGGTAGTGCTACGAGTAGTAGTACGTACTGCCCAACCAGGACTAGAGGATTGGGCTGGTAGTGCCGTACTAGAAAAAATCTTTTTTACAAGATTTCTTAATATAATAATTATTATAATAAGCGATTTCATTTTACGCCTCTTTAACTCGTTAATCGTTTTAGGAAGGTAATATCATTTGAAAGATATCGTCACTTTCTACCCATCGATAGAGTATCTCTTCGTCAAAGTAAGCTAATGTCAGGCTCTGTCTTATTGGTAGTCCATTTATAGAAATATGCGGTTATCTCACCGCTCAGCTCACTCCTACTTTTTCGGTCGCTGTGGTAATCATTTTTCCTCAGCGGAACACCTCTCGCTACCGCGTGCCGAATTGGTAGGGGTGCACAAGGGGTGGTAGTTACTCGAGGTGGTCATATTTTGTTTTTAATTGGCGACAACAATCGAAGAACTCTCATTTACAGCTAGCGCGAGGACGAGTAAATTGAATATGAGTGTGACAGAAGAACTAATTCTGAATGTCTTGAAGGCTTGGAGGCGTTCGTCTCTCGGGAGAAGGACGGCGCTTTACTACATGCACTAACTGGATTCGAGGAGAGCAAGCCGCTGAAACTGCAGCTGAACACGTTTGCTCTGATCATATGCATTGGGCGCCGTTGTGCCCGAAGCCGTGTCTGCTAAGCGTCTGTTTTTACCCATTTTTTTATTTTATACACCTTTGGCATCTCTAGATAAACGAGGTCATAACGCCTTATACGTAATTCCTGCGCTCTGCGTATTGTCCCACGTATTAATAGCGGCAGTATGTAGACCCAAGCATGCCGTTGCATGATAGACCAAGTAGTCTGTGCCTTTTTTTATTCTGTTCAATCGCACAAACACCGCCTAAGCGAATACTTTCGAGTGTACCTTTAAACACTCTGTGGCTGGTACTTACATACTGTATCAACTAATTAGAATGATGTTAATTGGGTTTTTGCCTAAGATGGAATACCCACCCAATTTTGTCCACGCCCCCCCCCATGAAATAAGAACAAACCCATCCGTCCTGCTTCAAAAACGTTGATTTTTGCCAACACTAGAGCGCTTAACCCCAACACCCTCCAATTCCAGGACAAAAAATAGGACCAAAAGTTAGAGCCTCGGCTTGACTTCAATATTGGATTTTACGAGAATGTACTGCCATGGTTATACGGACCTGCGCTAGATTGATATGCTGCGTGTCTGTCATGGCGTCTACTGTCTTCCTTCATGACGAAAATTGTAGCTTCGCAACGCCACTAAAACATGCCAATTTCCCATTTTTGTCCTGGATCCAGGACAAAAAGCGCCGAGTAACTTGCTTTCAGTATGGGACGATTGTCATTGTGGGTTCGGCAGCGGATTCTTATTTGTTATACTTCGAAGTACGTGACACTCCCGCCTGAAAGGTCACCAATACAAAAATCAAGTTATTTTTTGTCCTGGATTGCAGTTCCAGGACAAAAACGCTACACAACAGCCGTACTCAAACGGATTTTGGTCCTTTTTTCCAGGCCAAAAGTATTGGGGTTAAGCAAGTCAGAACTAAACGAAAATCTGAGAAAAATCTGGTGATTTCTGATAAATTTGCAGGGTTTTCGTTTCGTTCTCGGGCGACGGATACTTGCGCTCGTGCTTTTTGCTACGAAACGGAATCAGGTAGAAATTCAGTGGCAGAGCAGTGTTGATATGGACTCCGATAGCGACGAAGACATCCTCACGTACCGCCGTGTCGCGAGGGAACTGCTGCATGCTTCGCGGGTGAAGCAACGCCATGAAGACAGGGAGGCAGTATCATGGCTACGTCATCCCGGTTTGGCTCTCCTATACGATTCTACTCCTCGGTTTTCAGTCCCCCATGTCGAGTTCGATATCGGCGACGTCACAGACGACACGTGCCTAGTATTCTATCGCTTTACGCACCGTCAACTACGGCTCCTACAAGCTGCCTTCGGATTTCCTGACATCATACGCACTTAATATTAATTATTTAATATATATATATATAAAAAACTCGAGTGTGTTGCAGTGATCTGGAAGGGCTTTGCATCACTCTCCATCGCCTGTCGTACCCCAATAGATGGCTACAGTTACCGGGGGTCTACGGGTGCTGGCCCAGCGCCCTGAGTAGTGTTATCTACTTTGTTGTTTGTGTTATCAGTAAGAGAAGCCAAAGAGTGTTGGAGGGAAATTTAGATTTCGTTAGCTCTAGATTGCGTGGGTTTAGCCAAGCTATCTACGACCAAGGTGCTGAGCTGGATCAAATATGGGGCTTCGTAGAAGGTACAGTGCGAGGGATATGAAGGCCGACAGGAGCTCAGGCGCAAAAGAGTGTGTACAGTGGTCACCAAAGGAAGCATAGGTTCAAGTTCCAAGCCGTCGTTACACCCAACGGCATGATCTTCCATACTTACGGGCTCATGGAAGGGCGTCGCCATGATGTTGTGTTGCTACGGTAGTCAATGCTAGAGAATCGCATACGCACAGATGCTTGTTTTTGTGGCTAATTTATCTACGGTGACCAAGCGTAGCCAAACCGATGTATTTGTATCACCTTTCAAAGGCTCATGTCTGACCCCTGCTCAAGCCGAAATTAATGCATCAATATCGACTGTAAGGACCTCCGTAGAATGGTCGTATGGCCAAGTGACTAATGTTTGGGCTGGGGTGGATTTCAAACGGAAGATATACTCGGGTGGGGTCCCTGTAGAAAAGGTACATAAGACGGTGGTGGTTCTAACCAATTGTATCACAATCCTCCGCGGTGGTAACAATAACAGCAAGTTTTTTGGCGTAATTCTTCTAGTTTGCAGGAATACCTCACTGTTTAACCCTTTAGGACCTGAGCAATTTTAAGAGTCCCTCTCGGGGCCTTCTATTAAGCCAATGATTTGATGTGACTTTAAAAAAATCGTCAAATCAGAGATCAGCAATTTCACGTGGCGATAACGCAGTGATGCTTCGGAGAGGATGACATTTGAAGAATGAGCGACCAGAGTGACAGTGGCATCAGCGACAGCGAGAGCAGCAGCGGTGATATCTGTGGCTCGTGTGGAGGAACACCGTGCGGCTGGGACGTTCTGCAGGACACTCTTGTTGCTCATGGTGACAAACTCATCAGCAGCTTGAACGCAGGTCAGATGAAGAAGAATCAGAAGGCTGTCTGCCACCTTTATGTGTACCTCAAAAAAGTTTGGTAGCTTGGTGAGGACGCGCGTCGTTTAGGTTCCGAGTGTGTGATGCGAGAGATTAGAGCAAGGTGGAACGATTGAGCGCATATTTGGTATGAACATGAATACATTGACACCTATCTACTACACTGCTGGGCTAAGACGACGACGCTTGTTTGAGCTGGACTGTGGGTCGCTTGAACTAGGCGTGGCAACTCGATTTCGTTGGGCATGATGATGCTTGTGTGTTTTCCTGCGTCTGGTTTTCGTTAGAGGCATTCCGCTGGTTGTGAGAATAACCGCTTCGAGTGCGCCCATAACTGCTCTGTTTTCTGTCATCATATGCTTGTAGAGAACTGCCATAAAGCACTCCACGTGATACCCACGTCTGCAGCGCGTACACGCGTACTTCACTCGGTTCTTGCCGCCTCGTATTGAGCACAGCAAGCAAAGCAGTTTTCCTCGGCTGCGAGTAAGCATGTGCTGAGACGAGCCACTGCCAATGACGTCTTGGATAGGCTCTTGGTGGATGGCTCGCTGTCTTAGCTCTTGCATACGTTGTCGCTGGGCGGATACCAGCGCGGACACAATATCCTCCTTCGCCGAGCGCAGCGACTAGGTTGCCCCATTGTCTCCGGATATTGCTTGGTATAATATGAGAGCGTTATGGATGGCTACAGCTAGTAACCACGTGAAAATGCTCATTGGCAAGCACTTTTCGCGGCGCCGAGTCGGGTTAGTACTGCGAAGCTGATCATATCTATCGACCGCGTTCATAAACTTATTGTAGGCACCTACAGGAGCTGGGACACCAACATCAGATCGTCGAAAAACTTCCGTTCCTGTCCATCGCTGCACCATGCTTATACCACGGTAACATGCTTGGGCTTCAGGCGTGTGGCAATCTGGTACATCCTCGGGTGGGGTCATGGCCAGGTCGTTCGTGTAGAATGGAACAACTTTTTTGTCACGAAAGATGATATAGCCTGCGTGTGGCGATCGCTGCAGCGGACGCACACATACTGTTCTTTGGGCCCTTTTCAAGTGCTTTTGACTTTGTTTGTGCGCCTTGTCAGCCTCCTTCACTTTGTCCGCCGTATCCATGGCCGCAACGAGCTTCCCGTCGCCATGCTCGGCACTATCCAAAGCAGTAATCGCCTCTCCCACAGCGGGTTTCGACCACTTATCCACATAATTCAACCGACAGGTTCCAATGACTCATATTTCTTCCAAAGTCATGTGAAGCACACGGTTTGCCAACGCATGTCGTGTACAGTACGAGTCCAAAACTACAACGCGTTTTCCACTGGGAGACGGAGTTTGTTGGTTCTGGCAAGCCACCCAAAGAGCCGTCGCACTATTTGCATTTAAGCTGTGGTTGTCACACACGGCACACACCGGCCTCCGCATCTCCGGAAACATAGCAGTGTATCTCTCTAAGTGTCCTGCGGTCGTCATGTTACCGCTGCCGTTATCGAAGAGTCCATGAACGTAAAGGGTCTTCCAATCTACGAGAGCGTAGAAGCGTACTGCAAATTTGTCTGGTTTTGATGGGGTGAACGTCCGTGCTGCCGACCGTGCCTTCGCCCGAATCGAGCTTTCATCTAAGAACACACCTTTCGGCACCGCGTAGCTAGCACACTTCCTCAAAATATTGTTGAGAATGCTTCTACAGTGCCATAATGGGTCCCGAATCTTCAATTCCTCCGGAACTGTGCCAATAGGGTGTAGTGTCAGTGCAGCCCGGACACCGAGAAAGATATCTCGCTGCATTGTGGATTGAAACAGTGGATGGCCATACAGCTCGTTGGTAGACCAGTAACCGTGAAGTCGGTTCAACGGGCAGAGACTTGTTGCAAATTCGAGTCCGATGTACGCGTTGAGCTCACGTAGAGAGATTTTAGGGAGACCATTTTCTTTAAGGCGCGGATTGAGCTATTGAAGCAGGGTGCTGCGAACTTTGCGGCTAAAAAAAGAGAACGAATAGTCGAAGCATGTCTTTTGTTTGGTACGCTCGTCTTGTTCTCGCTTCTATGTGGAGTATGATGCCTCCGTCGTTATCAAGCTCTCTCGGGTAAGCTTGCCCGACTGAATCCTCGGCAGCAGCCGAACCAGCCAAGCCGTCCCCGTCACCACCAGCTTCGATGTCGTCCTCACTCTTATCGGCGCTTGAATTAGCATGCTGCTCCTAACTCACAGGGGTCCTGTCCGACAACAGTAACTCGATACCCATGATGAGTAATGGCTCTTTACGACACACAGGAAGATTCTGATGTGAAGACGCAATATTTGAATATGATAGTAAAATATTCACGAGCAAGGACGTCGCCCACCCTTGGTGCTGGTTGAAGTAAGACGAGATCGGGTGACTAGAAGGACCGGGGAGGGCCTTCAAGGCCCTGTGCAACTGTTGGCGAGGTTGTTTTATCCAATAGGCTGATATATTTGAGTCCCATTATGGGCCTTCTACTTTCCCGGTCCTACAGGGTTAACAATGAAGTAAAGTTTTATCTCCTTCATTGCTTCTTACTAATAGTTTCAACTAAGTGTTTCAAAAACGTTTCTGATTGAGCTGCATGGTGCTGCATGTACTCGCGGAGCAGCTCGTGTTGGTGTCGCTGCTGGTCGAGCCCGTCCCTGCGTAGCTGAAGCTCCTGCTGGTGGAGCTCAGTCTTTTGCTCTTCAATTTTGCTACGCTCAACTGCTGCATCATGCTCTTCCTGTAGTAGTGTTCATAATCGCCGACGCTTTGGTTTGCTCGAGCTCCCTGACTGTTCAGTAGCAAGCCTCACCGCGACTCTGTTCGACATTGTAAAATAAAGCAAGAATTATGAGTCATACAAATTACAATTAAATTATACCAAGTGGTGCTTTGATCGTACCGTTCCTCCGCTGCTTGCATCAAACGTTGGCCTGCCGTCTCCAGCTCCTGTGCTTTTGCAGCTGATTTGTTCTTGTCGTCCTGATTTCGAGCTACAACTTCGTGCTTCAGTTGCTGCAGCTGTTCTAGAACTTTGTCATCGTTTGTGTACACCTCGAATATTCCGCTTGCACTCTCATTTCTTTTTTTTCGGATAGCATACTTTCGTAGTAGCAGGCTGATACGGTCGCGGCACGACCGAAAACTAACGTTTGTAGATAGAGTACGGTTCAGGCGCTTCGCTATTCCTTTCCACACACCGGGCACAAGCTTACTCTCAGTTGCAAAGGGCGGCGTTGATAGAACTTCCGCTAGTAGAGCCGTATCGGCTGTGGCATTGAACTGGGGCCTGGGCTCTGTTTCAGAAACTTCCTCGCAGTCCTCCAATTAACGAGCTACCAAGAGAAGAAAAAGAACAAGAAACAAGAAACAACAAGCAAAATGGCGAAAGGATCATTGGCGGTACCAGCTACTCCTGCCAAGTCCGGCGGAACACGCTACGAGGGTTTAAGTCCGGACGGGACGGCTGCATGACTTGCAGCTGTCTCCGAACTCTCGGTGAGCTTCGAGGACGAGGCGGACAACGATCCTGACGCCCATGATTACGATGATTACGGGGAGAAGATGCCGGCTCTAGAGCCAGGCGCAACGACTCCGGAGACGGCCACGTTATCGTCGGTACTGAGTGGGGCGACAAAGTCGCTGTCGAGGAACCTCGCCGCTGAGCTTGACGACGTCGCTGGTCCAGACCCGGACTATAACGACTTTGACGATGGGACCGAGTGTTCTAAACCCTCGGTGGCGAGTGCAAAGAGTTTAGCATTGCTGAAAGCACCTCGCCCACCTATCAACGGTGCTACACCTGCTGCCAAACGCGTTTTCGATCGCGTACAGGCGCTAATGAATAATTATGAGTGGATGCAGCTGTTCAAGCCCATCCCCAAGAAACAGGCCGACTGGCCGGCTCTTGCAAACGAGCTGCAGTATCCTGTGAACTCGGTATCGACAAGCCAAGTCGCGGAGGACTCGGTTTCGCTACTACTTGCGTTGGGGTACGAGAATGAGACGTACCCGTCGACGAAGTCGCTCCAAGACTGGAGTCCACATGAGGCTGGAGCGGCTTTTTAAAAGTGGAAGAAGAAGCATCGGAAGGCCTTTGGGGCGATCGGAATCAACTCGGGGAAGCAGCCAATAAGTCGACAGACCGTTCAAGATGAGGATCCGTCCAAGGTTCCGCTTCCACCAACACCAACGAGGCTCGAACGGACCCCACCGACCAAACGATGGACTGACCGAGGTGCTTTTGGCTCTGCCGAGGCTTCACCGTACTTCAAGACTCGCAAATGGTTACACCACGTTCGGAGAGCCGTACACGACGTATGAACACCGATAACGAGGGTTCGCGTGGTTGTCGTGGCGGTGCACGAGCTTCCGTAAGTGGTGCTGGACAACGCCGACACCACCGACGATTTGTCTAGTGACGTCGATGACTTATTGGCTCTTGTATATGACGACGAGGGCCCCCAGGCCGAGTTGACTCGCCAGATGCGGGAGATTGCTGCGCTGAACGACTCCGACCCTACACCGAGGACCGTTGGATCGTATCAAGCCGTTCTCAGGCTCGCGTAACAAGAGTGATAACTCTAGGCAGTGGCTCCGAACGTTCGTCTACGAGATGACTGGAACGCATACTGAGGCTGACAAGTAGTGCGTTCCGTTCGAGTTGAGCCTTCGGGACGGAGCCGTTCTTTGGTTCCATCAACTTCCGAAGTAGACGAAGCGCAAGTGGAAGCTGCTGAGCAATGCGTTCATTTGCTATTACAGCTCGCAATTTACCCAGACTGCACTGTCTCGCTACTACTCGGCGAAACGCGAACGTAATGAACACCTCTGCGACTACCTAAATCGACTGAATGGCTACGCTCGGAACGCTCGCCTACAGCTCAAGAAGGGTGGCCGAGACACAAAGGAACACGTTCAGCAGTTTTTGGTGGCGTGTGGTGATGATCAAATGGCGGAGAGCCTTTACCATACCCGGGTGAATAATATTCACGAGCTCGAAGAGATCATTGGAGACGTTCTCAAGGGCAAGGAGCGTATGGCGAAGCGTGACGGGGTGCCCCGCCTCACCAGGAATCATGATTCACGCCGAGATGAATCCCATGACCGACATGGTCGACGAGACCGACGCGAGTCAGACCGTCGCCGTGACGACTATCGCAATACATCGAGAGTGACGCTCGTTGAAGCCTCGGTGGACGATCTATTAGCTGAATTGGAGGGAAGCGATGCTGTTCCAGGTGGTACCGAGCGTTCGGAAGGCGAATGGGACTCGTACGACGATGACCAAGACGATTACCATGACTATCATTTCGACCATGG
Organism: Phytophthora tentaculata; assembly: GCA_033557915.1. Taxonomy (NCBI): domain Eukaryota; phylum Oomycota; class Peronosporomycetes; order Peronosporales; family Peronosporaceae; genus Phytophthora; species Phytophthora tentaculata. Next base: position 6,642,362 of record JAUCEA010000007.1, on the reverse strand, counting down.
TGATAAAGATGGTTCACCAGTGGATGAAGATCGACACCTTGCTGAGGCTAACGAGGATGAGCGACGAGCAGCAGCTGAAAGCACGTACGCTCGTTCAGACACTCGTCAGCAACGTGGGAACTTCTCTGATCGCGACCGAAGCTTCAATAAAGACCGCCGAGGTGGCGACCGAGGATTCAATCAAGGCTTTCGTGGTCGCCGCGACTTCAACCGCGACATCCGACGTCCACAGTGCGGCGCGTGGTCCGAATTGGCAAGGTCTTGGAAGTTGCGGAAGAGCTCGCACTGTCCAGCGTCGTGAAGCTGCTTGCAGAACTTGCACCGCTTGTTGCAGTAGTGGGCTGAGTGACTCATGCCACCATGTGCGGTGGCATGACCGTGTGCGGTGGCATGAGTCACTCAGCCCACTACTGCAACAAGCGGTGCAAGTTCTGCAAGCAGCTTCACGACGCTGGACAGTGCGAGCTCTTCCGCAACTTCTAAGACCTTGCCAAATTCGTGCGAACGAAAGGCACGAAGGAAGAACTCCCTCCTGAACTCAAGGCCGCCGTTCAAGAACGCCATTTAAACTAGGCAGCCCTCCAACTACAACTGGGTTGGTCCCTACAGGGCTGCCACAGTTAGCTGAGCCTTCGTTGAACGCGGAGTGTATCTTCGCGTACACGGGGGTGAGCAAATGGCCTGAAGATTATATAACAAGTGTGAACGCGACGGAAAATGAAAAGGAGAGGAGTAGAATCCTCGGTGGAGGTGTTGGAGAGAGAGAAGAGTGTGCTGGTGCCGATGGTAGCGCCAGCGAGGGTTCGTTCGACGTGGTTGCGAGTGCAATACGAGACGAGCCCAAGGGTCACTCCAAGATGATGAAGTTGAGCCCTGGCGAGAGATAGGGGGGGTGGTCGGCGAAGAAATTCGACCGACGAATAAGGATGAGAGCTCTGGTGCAAGGTGCAGTGAATGACAAGCGAACGAGGATTCTCCTCGACACCGGAGCGAACGTTAGTGTCATAACCGACACCTTCGTCAAGAAACTGAGGCTTCGCGATGTTCCAGATCACGGACGCCGCATTGACATTCAAGGCATCAGTGAAGGCAAGGTGTCGACAACAAGGCGAGCGCGTGTCAAGATTACGCTCGGCTGGGAGATGGCGTACGAGTTCGAGATGTGGGTCATGGCGCATAGCGCCGGCGTCGACGTCGACGTGGTACTCGGGACCGACTTTATGATCCCAGCTGGGATCCGTTTGGTCCTGTTTCACGGCACTGCGCAACTACCGAATGAAATTCAGATGCCACTCGTCAAGACGAAGAACATGATTGACAGCGAGGAGCATAGCAGGCATTTTCAGCAATGCCTACCGAGCCCTGAGCATAAGTGGCGAGAGTATCGACTGTTGAAACGACAGACAGCATTGGACACACACGTACTGTGGCTCCAACGGAAGGAGAAACTTATCCCGTCGGGAACGAGTTTATGTCGCGGACGTCCGGCGCGAATCAAGCTGACGAGTATTTCAGACAAGATGATACACTTTCCAGCTTTTCAGCCCATCGCTATGCTGGTACCAGCAGGTGATTGACGACGGCTACGTGCGTGTGGACTCCAATAGGTATCAATATTGGCAAGTGCTCGCCTACGAAGGTTGTAGAGAACGCGAGCTGCTCAAACGTGAGTGTGAACTCTACGAACAAGGGCTAGCAACTCAACCTCCATCGGTGGAGCGACCGGAGTATCCAAAGCCACAAGAGGTTGCGGTACGGCCTTTTGAAGACTCGTTGAAGGATCCAAGTGATCGTCTGACGTGTGCAGATCGTTGGGAGAGGAGCTTTGAAGAGCGTGAGCACGCAGAAGCCTGTCTAACGTCTGGGGTGACAGCCGGGGATCCAGTGGAGGTTCAATTTACCGGAAGTCCCTCGGATATATGTACGACAGCTTGTAACAGAGTCAATATGATAAACGAAGACTCGGCTGCGCGTCGACACGATCTGCAGATTGTACCAAACGCGATGCATGCCCTACCGAGTGTTCGTTTCGAGTCTGGCGTGACGACGGAGTTGGCGAATGACGACACTAGTTCAGATGGCTACATCGGTCAAGGTGACGTTGGACCGGTCCTGTGTACAGCCAAATCTACGAACAAATCATCGATGGCTGGTCCAGAGGACGCAGACGTTGTGGAGAAGGTGATGGACCGTGCACCGAGTGTTCAATCCAAGCCAAGCGAAGATGCGAGGACAGAGGAGACGGTAGTCGCCACATTGGATGCTACATATGTTTTTGTGGCACGCGTACTGACGACCGAAGGAAACGAAGCTTCAGACGAGGCAAGGTCGGACTACTACGAGCATCCAGCTAATAAAATCGGTTTGGAGGACTATGCAAAGGAGTTGGCATTCCTTCCCGATTTTACTGAGGAATCTAATACAACAATCGACTTTGACTCGCTTAATGTGACGGACCCGCGACTATCGTCGGATCAGCAAGAACGGCTGAACGCTACGCTCAAGAACAACGGGCAGATCATGATTGCAAGCGGTAACGCATTACCACAGCCAGCGTACGGCGTGGTGTGCGACATTGACACGCAGGGGCACGCACCCATCAAACAGCATGCCAGACGCGTGCCGCTACAATTTCTTGGCAAACTGTACGAATTGCTGAGGGCTTTGCTGCGAGCAGGACTCATCGTTTTCTCAGACAGTCCTTGGGAATCGCCAAATCGTGATTGTGATGAAATAGAACGGTGACGACATCCGGCTCTGCATATATTACAAGATGGTGAATGCTATCACCGCAATCATGGAATATGCGATGCCGCTAGTCGACGATTAGCTGACTGATGTCGAAAGTTACCTGTGGTTTTGCTCGCTGGACGATGCAAGTGGCTTCTGGGTCATCATGATGACCTTACGAGCACGGAGAGTGTCGGCTTTTGTGTGTGCGCTGGGCCATTTCGAGAGGTTGCGTATGCCTTTCGGGTTAAAGAACGCGCCTATGATATACCAGCGTATGATCGACAACGCACGTTGTGGGTTCGTTAAACCTAAAGGTGGGTGGTTTGAAGACTCGGAGGCTATGCGTTTAGCCGAAGAACAATCCAAGGAACGTCGTGAGACCGGCACCGAGCGTTCAAATCAAACCAAGTTCGAGGCAGACCAAGGCACAACGGCGGAAGATGACCCTGTCCTACAACTAGTCAACAGTCCCGTCGCTGACATGTTTACGACCGTGGAGCCAGATGAATCATCGTTGGTACCTGTATTCGGTCGGCGGTCATTCGTAGATGACATTTTGCTTCGGTGGCGAGGATTTCGACAGTTGTCTGGCTACGTTGGACCGATTACTGAGAAGATTTGCTCAGTGCTGGATCAGTATTAACTTCACCAAGAGCATCTTCTGTCAGCCCAAGGTGGACTTTTTGTCCCATGAGATTTCGCCAGAGGGTATTATGGCTGACCCAAAGAAGCTTACAGCCATCACCGAGTTTTCGTTTCCAACGAGTAAGCGCGGAATGCAGTCGTTCCTTGGGGTACCTAATTACTACAGCCGCTTTATCCAAGATTTTGCAGTCTATGGTGCAGCGCTGTATCAGCTGAAGGAAGAAGACTTTGGAGCCGGTGGCAACCTTTCTGTGGCACGTCGTGCTTTCAAAGCACTGCAAGCAAGAGTTGCACAGGCGCCCATCCTCAAGCACTTCGATCGGTCGAAGGAGGTTCATGTAATGCTGTTTGCGAACGAATGGGAGTTAAGTACGACGCTTATGCAGGAGCACTAAGGCAAGCTTCACCCCGTACGATTCCTCGGTCGGGTGCTGAAGGAGTCCGAGATGAACTACCATCCAGCTGAGAAGGAGGTCCTAGCGCTACTTCTGCTATTGAAGGTGTGTTACATGCAGCTGACCGGGAAGACGTTACATGTCTACACCAGATTTTCGACGTTAGAGTGGGTACACAAATCCAAGACGCTCTTCGGACGTGCGGTCCAGTTCGCAGTACTACTTTCGCCGTGGCATTTGAAGGTAAAACGAGTCAAGGAGAAGGATGTTGCCATTGCGCAGCTCCTCCAGTCCGGTATTACGAACTTTGTAGACTTGGAAGAGTCGCTGGCGCCGGTGGCCCCACCGAGTAAAGGCTCACCAACAGTTCGCATGGACCCTTCTATGCTGTATGCGAAGTTGCCCCGCGACTGTCGAGGATTCGTTATGTCGTTCGATGGATCGGCGAAGACGGAGAAGTACGGTGGCTACGGTAGCTGTTCTTGGGTACTTTGGAGCCTTCCGGAATGGAAAATAGTGATCGCTGCTAACGCTTACCTTCCATCCACCACTGTCAACGTTGCCGAGTACACCGGGATGATAAACGGAGTGAAAGCAGCAATTTTGCGCATAGCGCTGAGGATTTGGTAATTGTGGGTGACTCAAGGCTCGCGATACAGCAATCACTAGGGGTGATCGCATGTCGGAAGGAATCATTGCTGAGGTTGTTAAATATTCACAAGGAACTCACGGCCAAGCTGCGATCAGTGAAATATCTCCATGTAGTACGTGCATACAACGCGTCCGCGGATTCGTTGGCCACAGAAGCACTGGAATCGAAGGCCAGTCGTGTGGTTTCGGCTGAAAATTGCAAGTCGGAGTTGGTGTCACTGAACCGCATCCAAGAAATGATCTACGAGGCGAACGAAGACTCCGCAGACGTCCTACCACGTGAAGCAGAGCATCAAGTACATGTATTGAAAGGCAGCGAGTGTTCAAAGCGAAAAACTTTTGAAAATTTCGTGCGCGATGACAATCCACCAGAAGGCGATTATGGTAATATGGCAGTGATGACCAGACGACAGACGAAAGCCAGGAAACGCGTCAGGTTTGCCGGTGAACACTCGGAGGGGGTCACAAAAGCTCTAGAACAGCATGGGGAACGACGAGATACACCCAACGAGGATTCAATCGGTAAAGATTCGACAAAGGATGCCTCCAAGACTGTGCCAGCAGCAGTTCTCGCTGCTGATGACATTAACCCTGTTGCGATACAACGCGAGCGACGTAGACGGATAGCCGTGGCGCAGGACGAGGAGCAGAAGTGGTCGAACATCAAGAAGGTGCTGCAAGGTCTAACCGAAGAGTTGAATTATAAATAAGCTCGAGATGCCTGGAAATATGCCGACCGATTCATTTTGTCGGAGGACGGTTTACTTCACTACTTGTGTTTGAATCGTCGGTACGACCATGGTTGGCAAGAGGAGACCAAGCTGCGTCTAGAGGTGCCGACAACGATGATTCAAGAGGTCTTGCAGAACTGTCATGACTCGTTGGAAGGAGGATACCAAGGTGTGGTCAGAACGTTCCAACGAGTTAAGTCCGATTACTATTGGATTGGCTTATATGCCGACGTGGAGTAGCACATGAAGTCGTGCCTGGACTGTAGTTCAAGCAAAAGTCGTCCACAGCTTCGAGGCTACTCACCAGGAAACGTGCTGGCCGAGCGACTGTTCCAGATCGTCTCAATGGACTTCATCATACCGCTACCGAAGACTCGTAGGGGCAACACGGCGTTACTGTTATTTCAGCGCTCGTTTACGGGATTTGTCATTGCCGAGGATATGTCGGACACATCGGCTCTAAGTGTAGCTCAAGTGTTCGAAGAATGTGAGTACCGAAGGTTCGGGGCACCGTCGTTAATCAGACGCTTCATGAGCGAGGTATTCCAAGCGTTCACTGAGATGATTCATGCAAGATCGCGAGCGACTTTGAGTTATCGGCCGGAAGCCAATGGACAACAGGAACGCTCGGTGAAGTCGGTGATGACTTCCGTACGTGTGTACACGGAGGACCCTCTGCAGCAAGATTGGGATGAGATTGCTGAGAGGTTGGTATTCGCTATTAATACCTCCCAAGACACTACAAGGAAGGAGACGCCATTTTACCTTGTCCATGGCTGGGACGCGCAGTCGACGCTGCGGGCAATGTCCTCGTCGCTCAAACGAAGACTCGGTAGGCAGTCTGATGCGTTGGCGTGGCGTCGTGAAGTCAATGGACAGCACGAAATCGCCTTGAATATGGCCAAGGATTACCAGGCGGCTGAGAAGGATCGACGTGCCAAGGAGCGCAATAACGCTTTGAGTCGACTGGAGAAAGCCGCTGTACCTCAGTCAAGTTAGAATGAACGCTCGGTAGATCCACCAGAAGCTTCAACGGGTGTGGAAGATGCTGTAGAAGAGCCACCGAGGTCTCTTTTGAGATTGGAAGCAGAGTGTGGGTTTACATGGAACGCGTCAAGCCTGGCCTAACGAAGAAACTGACTCATCGGTGGCATGGACCTTTTCGGATCAAACGCAAGGTGGAGGATCTCGCGTATGAGCTGGAGTTGCCTGATCGGAGTGGATATCGATTCTATCCGGTGGTGCATGTGTCAAGACTCAAGGCCGTGAACGATTTCCCTAGTCGACCGAAGGTTCGTTTGGTACCATAGGTAACGGATGAGTTAAGATTCGACTTTGACGAGGAGTTGCTGCCTGAAGACAGCTGGGAACCGGACCACGTAGCCGGTGAATATGAAGTCGAAGCCATTCTCGACGACCGAACACCACTTTCGGCAAGCACTGAGCGGGCTGTACGAGAGTTTAAAGTCAAGTGGGTCGGCTACGACGAACCAACGTGGGAACCAGCGTCCAACTTGTCGTGTGGAGGTCTGCTGAACGATTATCTGCTGACCGGCTTCGGAACATGTACCGAGAGCAGTACATGAAGTGTTGCCTTGAAGCTGGCGACCACCCAGGGCGAACATTCATTCGTCCTGAGATGATCTTTGAGCCGACGATTCAACCTATCCGATCGAGAACCTGCCGTTCGTTCCTCGGACGACCAACTGGATATCAGAGGTAGCTGGTCTGGATGCCCGGCAGCCGTGGCGCACTGGGTGGATGAACGCTGCACACCAGCACCCGTACAATACCACACACTTCTTGTGTCAACCCAACGCCGAGTTCTTCAACCACCGTGGCACAGGGTTCGTGGATGTGTACCGTAGCGTCGTAGTCAACCCAGCACTGTCGTCGACCGAACTTATTCCCCACTGGCGCAGCATTTTTGACTTGCCACCTGGTACTCCTCATTCTCTAGCTGCTGCTGCATCTGCTGGCACCGGTACCGACCGTTTGCAAGCTCAAGGTGACCCGCCTCCATCTCAAGATTCACCTCCAGACGAAGAGGAAAAGGAAGCTGGAGCATCTTCGCCGTTGTCCGTATTGGTCGATGCCACCCGACATGTGGAAACTTCTTGAAGCCTCGGTACTGGCCTCACCACATTCCTTGACGTCTCAGCAAGCTGTTGCAGGTATCACCGAGAGTTCGTTTCCAGTAGTCGCAGCTTGGCTGGCATTCATGTCTTCATTCTTAATTCCATTTCCAAAACGCAATCTTGTTCACATAGTTTGTCAAATGCATATACAAATTTTGGTACAGTAGCTTGTTTCGTCTGTTACCACAAGCTGTACCGCCTTGTGGACAGGTCGTACGTGGTTCAGCCACGCTAGTCTTCGTCCGCGACTTGAACCATCTGCAGCCGTCTCTCGCGCTTCTTGGCACGCACGCTTGTTCCGGTCCTTGACGTGAGTCTTCCACAACGCATGTTTGGCTTCAAAGGTCCCTTGTCGTGACCAGGAACTCTGACTTCCTCCTCGAAGCCCTTCTCGACGGCTGCAGCGACTATCCAGTGGAGACGTTCCCACGCTGCATAGCCGAGATATTTGGTCGGACCATCACCATGAAGATTAGCCCACAGGATCTTGAACCGAACTTTAATTGGAGCACGCTCGGACACTCGTGCATGCGGAACGAGCCCCTCCATTCCGAAGAAACACGGCTGGAGAGGCAAGAGTCGGCGGAAGATCTGGCACGGATGATTCGGGTCCTCGTAGTCCATGAAAGCCTGTAACTCTTCAAGCGTGACGCGGATTACCACATCACTAGACGTCGGCTCGGGCAGAACTGTACTGAGGATACGTTCCGAGCACTTCTTGGCTCCTGGATCAGTGAACGCCATGTCAAGAACGGGAGAACCCACGTTAGTACGCTGGCCGAAGCCGGGACAGCTAGGTGGCCACCCGCTGATACGTGGTGAGGTATCGGTAAGGGTTGAGAGGTGTCCGAACCACCACGACGGGCAATTCCCGTGTATGTCACTACAATCTGACGACCGGGGCCTGCATCCTGTGGCATCATCGATTGCTGAGATGGCTGAGGTGGTAGCGACGGGTGAGACTGTGGCGAAGCTGAGGGAGAACGACGCTGAGGAGAAGTCGGAGGTTTTGGAGGACCCAAACTGCCCCAGTTGTCGCTCGAATCACTAGAGTTACCGCTATCCGGGGAACCTGAACCCTCGGTGGGTGGTGGAATACCTTCGTCTTCGGCAGTTCCACCTGCTGGAAGTCTAACAAGGGTTAGTTGTCACCACCAGTGTCTCCAGTGTTCATGCGAGAATCTCCATCATCATCGATATCCATATCGTCATCATCGGAGCCTGGTGCTGATGCGACGGGATGTGGAACCGACGGGGAGGCACTTGAAGACTCGATGGCTGGTGGAATAGCTTCACCGGATGGAGGATGTGCAGGGGACACCGGCTCCGAGTCTTCATTGCGTGCTGGGGTAGTCGCAGACTTCGTAGCAGGCGGGCCAGATGAAGCAGCATGGCTGGGTTCATCATCCTTGTCATCCGTGCCGAATATAAGGCGATCTTCTTCAGCTTCTCGTGCAGCTCTCTCTGTGGCACTCAGTGACGAAGGAGGCTGAGGGACAGTCGGGATGCGCGGCTCGACAGGCTGATGGGGCTCCTTGTCAGGTCGCGAAAGCTCGTCAGACGTCGGAACAGGTCCAGAATCGCCCATGTATGGTGCGGAAGTATCGGTACCAGCCTCTGGAGGGTTCTCGGCGCCACCAGGTGAGCTCTCGGCCATCTCCACATCGCTCGGGTCACCACTGAGGTCGAGAATGAGCGGCGGACGGTCAACCGGAGGATTCGACGAGCTGACCGGTGACTTTGGAACAGGCGTATGTGGTCTCGACGAAGAGCGTGGAGAAGACGGTGCAAATTTTGAATGACTGCTCGGTCGATGCTTAGGAGACTTCGGCAGCCCTGATGAAGTTGAGAGAGGACGCGAACGAGCTCTCGGTGAGCTCAGACTTCGACTGGCGCGAGACCGAGCAGGAGATTGAGACCCAGAGCGAGTCATCTGGCGTTACTTCTTCTGAGCTTGCTTCCAGGCCTTCGGCTTGAATAGTGATCGACGACCAGATGTGGAACTTGAAGACTCGGCAGGGGCATCATCTCCAAGACCAGCTGACGCCATAGCTGGACTGGCCTTGTCAGTGGGGATGGGAGCCTTGTCTCCAAGTGATGAGTCCGAGAAATCATTTGACCCTTTGCCACCTGGGCGAAGGCGTTTATGCGGCTTACCATGCGCCACCTGGTGGGCTGCCTTGGCCAGTGCAGCAGGGAGAGCCTGGGATCCGATAAATCAGCGGCCGCAGCTTGAATTCGCTGTAGAGCCACAAATGTTTCCTGGTCAAGGTCCAGACTAGTGAGATCCAGCTCACCCGAGGTGAGACCTGTCACGAGCAACAGCAAACGAGAGTTAGTAATCGAACGATCGGTGACCATCCCAGTGGAAAGAGACATACCTTGTACGGCTATCGCCGAGACGTCGGGATCCATACCGGCAAGACTTATGTGAGAACGAAGCGCCCGGTTGACGTGGAGGAGATGAGTATTGTGAGCTTGCTACCTCTCGAGGACGGTGAGCGTATCGTCATCGATGCACTTGCCTTTGGCCAACTTGATCAAGAGCCAATGGAGTTGACGAGTCTGCTCAGTGTTCGCACCAATATCAGCCTTGAACACTTTGCGCTCCTTCTCCAGCTGCTTGCCTAGCTTCTCGACGAACTTGTCGCGGGCGTCAATCTGAAACTGCAGAAGCTGCAATTCTTCGGTGTGCTGGTCGGTGGACGCCTTCGTCTTCTCCAGGGCGGTTCTGAGTGTTCGTCTGTCGTAGCGTCTTGACCTTAGCGTGGAGTAACTCGACTTGAGCATTGGCAGTCTTCAGATACTGCTCAGCATTCTCACGCGCCATGATCTCAGGGGAAAGCGAGCGACGTACAGCGTTAGCTTCTGTCTGGGCGAACCGGAAATGAGTCTGAAGGTTCCCGACTTGGGTCGGAAGGTCAGCCAGAGCGTCGAGAAGTGGCTCCACAGCCGCCAGTACATCATCGAAGCCGACCGCGCGTTCGAGACGTCGTTTTGCGCGTATATCACCCTGCAAGGGAGGCGCCACGCTGAGCTGGACTTGGTGGCGAGCCATGGACGTCAGATAAGGAACGAGGGACGTCACCATGAGTTCCACCAACGCTTCTGCGCTTTCCACAAGCATCGAGCGCAACAAATCCTCGGTGATAGGTGGAGAAGCTTCAGCAGGCTCAGGAGGTGCTGGTGGCACGACGACCGAGGCTTCAGAAGGCGTGGAGGCTGCGGCGGAGCTTGAAGCAGGAACGGAAGACAATGGAGTAGGGGGCACCGACGCTGCGGCGGATGAAGGTTCTGCTTGAGCTTCTGTCGGCATTGGTGGGTCGTTCGAACAGCTCCTGTGACGATTCACGACAGTTGATAAGAAGTGATGAGCAAGGTGCCGAGGGGTGATGGTCAAGATGTGCAGACTTACCTCCATCTGTTGACGTTCCCGCCGATGCTGTGGTCCAAGTTATTGGAACGCACGTGAGATAGCACGACTCAGGCGCTTCGACATCTCGGCATTGGTGTGGGAATTTGAAGAATGAAGCAGTGTCACGACGGGCACCAGTATCGTGGCTTCCATTGCGACAGGGGCAGTTGTGGTGTAGCGATTTCTGCGCCTGTGCCGACAATTGTCAGCAGACAAAGATCCGACGGCCTTCAAGTTGCCCAAGCCTCGAATACTCGGTCACATGACATACAGTGACTTGATGGTGCGAGAGACTCGACCGTGTCACTACCGAGTCTTCAACGAGTCTTCGTTGAGCCCCGTTAGTGGTCGAGATGTCACTGAACCTAGGCTGTCCTTATTAATAATAATGGGACTGGCTGGATTCGCATTCAGCGGCCAAGAACTGACCAGCCACGGTACGAAGACTCGGTGGCGGATGGGATGAGTTCGTGGAAGTCTCCATGACCTTTGAATGCTCGGTCGTGGTCTGGGAAGGGACGTTGGAGGATGAAGAGGCACATGCGACGGTGTGAGCGTCGCTTGGCATGCACGAAGATCCATAGCGGATCGTAGTTCACTTGATATTAGTATACATGATTAGGATTGCATATTAGGACATGGCCCGAAAGGGCAACACAAATACAGAACAGAATTTCCACTCAACCACACAGAGCGAGGTCCGGCTTCAAGGTAAGCGTCTGGTCAAGCTTGTTTGGGTGTGTTATGACTGTCGGTGGACTCGAAGCTTATTAGCGAGGGTTCATCCGGCAAGGCCAAGAGATTGTGTGTGTATTGGCCGATTATATATTGGAAGGTTTACGTGACGGCTATATCTTGCCTATTTGCAAGGTTAGGAGTGCTTTTATTGCCTCCTATATATTCTTCCAACCGAGAGTTGAGCACTCGGTGCCCTCGCAAAAGGCTTAACTGTGCCTGGTACCCTTCCGCTGTTGAGACCACGAGGGTTCATAACACCTGCTAGCTTTGCTCATGCTAGTAGCGTGTTCTCATATTTACTGGTTGGCCTATATAGGTAGTTCGCAAGGTCCAGTCTGTCCCGGTGCAAGGGCAGAACTGAGGTCTTCAAGTCCGTCCGACGATCGTTAGCTATCCTAGCTGACGTATTGATGTGGGAACATCCTAACTACAATAGTAGCTAGAGTTCACGTGGGATTTACTACACCACAAGAGCTACTACTGCTAATCTGCAGAACATTTACGGGCACATTATTCAATTTCACTTGTCAAAAAAAAATGTCACTACATTCTTCGCCGATGTACACAATGGCGTGCGCATCTGGGTGTTGTTAGATACTAAAGCACGCGTGATTGCATCTAATTATTATTATCAGTCACTCTGCTCCCACCACAGGCCTTACCAGCCTGTTCAATGTTTGTCCTCAGCACTCTCAGGTTAACCTACCAGCGTCCGTAACAGACGATAGATCGTAGTAATTTACTCTGTCACATTAGCAACAGAGACTGCTCTATTCAGGGGTGTCCACTCACATTGCCATGTGCAAGACGTGTCTTCCACATGAACATGTTAGCGCACTCCAGCTTCACATGTGATAGTCTTGAACCACATTTGCCCCCACTGCAGCTTCGTTTTAATCCAGAGAGACCGCATTAAGTTGTCTGGGAATCAATTTGGGGCGGGCTGCTATTATCGTGGGTATGTTGCCACTAAAATACTTCTCAATAGGACGAAACTGCTTCCAACTACACCTAATTGGGGACATACACCCAACCGCTATGCCTACGCCGCGCACTGCGTTTCCCTGCATGATACAGTGCATGCTTGGTTGGTCGCCGTTCAAAACGAAGTGTAACGAAGTTTTTAACTGTGTTTGTTGTAGCGTGACTCAGATCTTCTCTTTTCGGTGTTTAAGGACACACCTTGACACCCTAAGATTATCCCAGCTTACAATCATCCAGTATCATGTTCTTAAACCCAGTACGACATGCCGTGTGGTTGACATAAAAGCAAGATCTGAGAATAAAAATCAGCCTGGATTTAGTGAGCCATATATATAGCTTTGATCTGGTTTTAACAACATAACGGATGCTCATACTTGGTTTTTGTAAGACACTCAGATCGACAGACACTTCTCGATAAGGTAAATGTCGTAAAATCGAAGTGTCTGTAAACGTTTTCTCAGATTCACTCAGATATCGACGACGGAACGACTTTCTTCCGTGGTTTACATTATCTTGCTCACCCACGCTGCTGGGGCCCTCCTGAGTCTACATTATCCTGACTTATCCTGCTTAACCACACGGTGAGGGTTTACCGTATGCTGTATTATCTTGCTTTTCTACTCGCGAAAGGTTTACCGAATGCTGAAATATCCTGCTAATGTACACGTTGAGTATTTAGCGTCATTTGCTCGTATACACTGCGAAGCAGAGAAGCGCATCTATGAATAATAATACATTAGGTTACTAAGGCCCTTGTTCAAGTGTGGAACGCGTTCTGAACCGAGGGTCATTGTGCGGTATTATTGGCTAAAACTCCTTTGGTACATGGTACCATTTTGCTTAGCTCGCGTTCTCATCCACTTGTTCCAGTAACATCTCCAGCAAGTGATGGGCACAGCACATCTGTGCCATGGACGACGTCACGGCTGCAGTGCTAGCTGTAGTGTTTGGAGCATGTGTGAGCGCTGTTGTCGCCGTTGCAGACAAGTGTGGCTTTCGGCAGCCCCCCAAGGCTCCGATGACTTTCAAGGTACACGCGTTTGAGACAGCACTACGGACCCCGGGGACAGGGTGGTTCCACAAGAAGCTACGCTGCGACAAGGAGTCCTTTCTTCTAATATATGCTCTGGTACAGGCAGCATGGGGTACCGAACCGGGCCCAACTGCATAGCGCTGACGATGCTGTATCTGGCCCAAGGGGGCACTGTGGACCAGGCAGCCACGGCGATGGGCATATCCAGACCTCGCGCTGTCGTTTATATTAACGAGACACTGGATGTGCTCAACGGCATGGCTAAACGGTTCATAGTGATGCTGAGCTGCCAATAATCGAGGAAGGTTTCTTCGCTATTGCTGGCTTCCCTGACACGATCGGCGCAGTTGACGGCACACTCGTCCGCATCGCCCGGCCTCATGATTTTGAGGGGTGGTACTGTCGTAAAAATTTCCCTGTAGTCATCATTCAAGCTGTAGTTGACCACCATGGTCTATTTCGGTCGATTTCAATCTGATCTGGGTCGAACAATGATCAATCTCTGTGGAATGGCTCTGGGGTGCGGAAAAGGTATGTATTTGGAGCTACTTATCTAATAGTATTTGGCTTGCCTATTAACTATGGGACTCTTGGTTTGTTATAGAATTTCAAGCTACGTGCCACCGGGGAAGCACTTGGTTGGCGACGTGGGCTACAAAATGTGGGCCCACATGCTGACTCCGTTTCCGGAAGAGGAAACTATGGAAGATCGTCGAAAGCGTTTGTATAACTACTTGCATTCCAAGACTCGTATCGCGGTCGAGTGCGCCTTCGGTCGTCTGAAGAACCGTTTTCGAGTTTTGCTAGGGAAGCTAGAACAGAAGACTGCTGACCGCGTATGCAAGGTAATTCTTGGCTGTGCTGTTTTGCACAAGCTACTGGTACTAGCAAAGGATGGGGTACAGGTCGGTGGCATCGATCCTCTACTAAAAGAAGCTGCAGCTCCTGTTGCCGACGATACACAGGAGCGCGAACAGGCAATATGCCACGAGCAAGGGATTGCAAAACGCAACGCCATAGCAGACATTTTAATGGAAGCTTGAAAACATTACATTTCTAAGCAGTTATCAGAGATGTAACCAAATCATGCTAGTCATGGTCGCTGCGCGAGCAACTCGCGGAATAATTGCAATTGCATCTCTTGGAACCGACGCGTCGCTTCATGTTGCTGCTGTAGTGATGCAGTCAACGTTCGCATGTCCGAAGAAGACCGCGAGCCCAACGCTGTATTTCCTGTCTGCTTCAGCTCACGCTTCTTCTTCCTATAGACACACTTCAATTTCCTATATTTGAAAGAAACCTTAACAAAACGCCAGGCGTTAGAAAATTATCCTCACCTCTTTATACGATTAAACTCACCTGGTCGTGGCTAAGCACCATTCCGAGCGACTCGGAGAGCACACTCGCGAAGTATTACCAAGCCAGTGCCTTTTTGGTTTTCGTGTCGGCTGTCTCAAGGCGCCGCTTAACGTCCCCGTCCGAGAAACGGAGGTGCATCAACTCGCCCACCCTCTTGTCCGTCCACTTAACCCGCTTGCCTTCCCCCTTTCTGTCTCCCTTTGACTGCCCACCTGATTGCCTCTTTTCCTTTCCCCTTTTGTGAGCCTAGAGCCGCTGAAGCAGCCTCCACAACGACATGAGCATGGGCTGTCGACGGTGGCGAGCAAGTCATGGCCGCCTGTGGCTGCGGCAACTGCAGCAACTGTACGTGGGGTGTGCCAGCCTGGCTGTCATGCAGACTTGAGTCGGTCTTGCTCTTGTCGGTCGTGCTCTTGTCTGGCGGATCCATCGGAAAACGGCTTGTGCCGCCGAGACTCCAGCAAACAGAAAATTGTTGGCGGCGAACGCAGAACTTCACTTGGACGTGCTGGGGCACAGCGTTCTTGACATTTGTGCTCTGGTCCAGTAAAGTCGTGGTAACTCTAATCCGTTTGCGACAAGAACTCGTTCCTCACTTGAACAAGGGCCTAAGCAACGCTTTATTTCTAACATCCTCCTATAAATCATTTGGAAAACTCATAAACTCACTAGTACGGCAAGACAGCAATTGTCTATAAACATCCACTTTGCTTGGGAATCGAAGTTCCCGGTTCAAGGTGCAAACCTATTTCCTTTGAAAAAGAATATTCTCCTGTGCCTGATGTAGCATGACTTAAACGAGCAACTTAATAGAAACAGCGAATTTGCTAGTCTTTATAACGTTACATGACGTTTTGATTTGGTCTTACCCGTACATGGAAGTTGTCCACTTACACTGGGTGCTAAATACATGTTTGCATTGAGTCCGTTGTTCTTGTCACATTGTGCGTAGCTCAGTAGTATGGCATTGCCCTAACGCCATCACCACATTTTGTGCAAGAGGTACAACTCACTGATGCTCGTTCCTCCATAATAAAATATTGGTATCCTTTCGAAATGCATGTTGCACCGCTTTGCAACTTAAATATTCTTTCAGCTTTTCACGTAACACTTACAGTATAATAGCGCAAATAATTAAGCCTCACTACCATGAGCCGTCTCGAATTTATCTCCCGCCGAATCAAAAGAATGGTACTTTTCTTTCATAATCGCTTAGTACGCTACCAAATCTACTTCAAAGTGATCTGCAGCGTGAACTTTTGTTTTGTTTTTGTAGTTCGAAGCAGTTGTACACCGTCGGTGTCTCTGTCGTTACGAGGAATCGGGTCCAGCTGATAATGCAGCTGACCAAACGCAACAGGTGTTAATAATTAAATATTCAGCTCTTTATTTTTATTGCAATGGACCGTTTTCCATTTTGTTTGTATACTCAAATCAAAATTTAAAAGGAAGTGACTATTTTGCCAGACTGGCTAACCGACTATACAATTATACTCTTCGACATGCATAAAATGAACTTAGCCGACGGTCTTGCAACACTGCCTCGGGATTAATTTCTAATCCCAGACACAGCGCCTTGCCGAGTCGAGGACTTAGAGGCCGGGGTGGGGCAGGCCGCGCAGCGGCGCCCCCCGAGCGCAGCGCAGCAAGCGAAAAGAGGGGCGGGCCCACGGCTATAAGTCCGCAGACGAGTGCAAACGCGCTAGTGTCCTACCTTTACTCCAATTTAACCGGACTTTACTCTCTGTACACGTATAAAAGTCGGTGCTACGTGACCTCAGTCTGGCAAAATAGCGAGTGCCATTTTAAAATCTGTTCCCGTTTCCGTATAAGGAATCTACCGATGCGAAAACGCAGGCAATTGAAAACATGAAGACAAATCTTAGAGGCCCTAATACATAATACATAGGACATGCGGACATATGAAAGGCGAGCCATGTTATAATTTCGGCGAAAAAGCTTTTTACTGCGGTTCCACGATGTTTTTTTTGCAGGCCCGCAATCGGGTACCCGATGTCAGGTAAATTGCTTACCTGTCTGGGTATACCAGTTGTCGGGTATGGGACGAGTACCCGAAACTATTCTTGGGTGAGGGCGGGTATATTTGATCTTAACTGTTTTGTCATATTCGTTTATTGCAGTCTTCACATCCATCTCATCTTAGCTTCAATTCACAACGCGGTCTTTTGGACATAAGTTTTTTTTACTTGGCTACCTAAAGAACTATGAGCTTATAGGGGGTTTCAAATTACCAATAAATGAGGATTTTTTTTTGCCAAAGATTGGTTTCATGTTTGTGACCTCGAATCTATCCTGCTCGCTTTGAATCGTCCAAATAATTAGTCCAGAAAACAGGGGATTTTCATCACCACGTTCAGGTGACAGCTTCCTGACAAGATGGCACTGCTAACGAGCTCCCAGCTTCGCCAGGGGCCTTCCACTGCGCGCTAACCCCGATCGCTTTGTATCTCATCTACCTGCCGGATATACGTAGTACACTTCATGCATCTAGGAACATAGTAAATCGACTGATTAGTGCAGGCTCTCCAGCGTTAGTTGGGTCTAAGCAATTCTCGGGTAAAAAGACCGTACAGCTCAAAAAAATAAGCCCAGTAAAAAAATATTCCAAGGATGCGTCTCCCGAGGCCCATTTTTGGACTAATCTTTGGCTCATCTTTGGTGGAAAAAAAATGCTCATTTATTAGTATACTGAAACCCGCTAACGCAAGGCGTTTAAAAAAAATATTTTTGCGACTTGGTTCCTCTTCGTTGACAAGATCGCCAAAACAGTATAACTAGTCCTTGCAGCTCCCCGAGTGTTCCCTTTACAGCATTAAAACTTGCTAAAGTTTCGCTTGCGGCGCGGGGCTACATGTATAATATCCATTGTAAAGCAAATATTCTGTTTGTGGCGAATGTACATTTGTTGCCCTGTGGAATTTCCACAGTGGAAGTGATAGGATGTTTTAACACAAAGACTGAAAATCAATAAATGATACTTTTTTAAAAACGTATCATTTATTGATTCCTATCTTTCGCCTTTCCATTGGTCAAGATTGAAGTCGGATATTAGTACCCAAGTTGTCCTGGGAAGCCGACCCAGGCGGGCAACCCGAAACCCGTCATTTGCGAGCTCTGTGAGGTTACGTTATACCCCGTTATGGACTCTCTGAGGACATTCACATTACAAATGAACGTGTTGTTCCCATCGATAGTCATTGAGATCTTAAGTTTATGAATTCGAAGGGAGTTTTTAATCGTATGATTGGCAGGTACCGATGGTTTTTCGAGTCGAAGCGCAGCTGTTTAAACATTACATGTTAATGTCCATGAGAAATACGCAGAACCTATTACTGTAACCAGCACTGTTGCTGGGTTTTTCTTTTTTTTGCTCCACGGCTTTGTGCGCCACCAGCGCTACGCGCCTGCTCGTTCATGGCTTGCGGAACACGTTGAGGAACTGTGCCCAGGGCTTGGCAGTACTGGCACTTTTTGCTTTCTACTGCCAGTAATTTACTGCTGCTAAAATATAAACTACTGTAGTACTTAGTAACTCAATTGAAGTCTTCCAAACTACTGTAGTAAAAGTACTATATTACTATTGAACTACTGGTTACGACCACCTAAACTATCACTCCGTTGTCGACACTGTGGCCGCCAGCAAGGTTCGCCATTTCCATCTTCTGGATCTCGCTGCGGTTGTGCTTCATAAGCACCTGCATCTCGGCTCGACGGTTGTCGGTGCTCGTGCGAAGTGAGCTCAAGACGAACGCGCCCGGCAAGAAGACACGCTCCTGAAAAGCGTTTGACGGACTCCTGCCAAGCCAAACTCGTGCAAGAGCTGCAATGGACGGGAACATTGCGGCTCCATTGTCGCGATACCAGCGACACACGTCAACATGCTTGCACAGAGCAGTGAGATTCCAGCAAACCGCGTTGTTGCGTCGAACCAGAAGTAGCCTGGTGAAGTCCTCCGTCGTCAGCTTATCACCCGACGCTTGTTGTACGGCAACTCGTACCCAGTTCACCGCGTGCTGCTGCCACTTCTTGAGTTATTCGTCGGCTTGGTCATGCAGACTAGCCACTGGCGTCGTCGCTGTAGTCGTATCAATCAAAGGTGCGCCGTACATCACCAGGTCGTTGCCAGCCGACGTCACCATTTCTGCATAACGTACCGCACGGCAATGTTGTCGGGGTCAAACAGGTCGTTTGAGCACAGATGATGAACTGGACGATGGCAGATCGAGCAGGGGTCCGTTATCGTGAGCTCTTGGTTCACGCAGTCAGCGAAAGCGCCCTTCATCGGTCTCGCTGGCGTTGGATGGGATGGAAGGGTAGGTATCAGTCTTCGGGGTTGCAGCAAAAGTTGCGGAATGAACGAAAGCGAGCGCGAATCTCCCGCGCGCGCTGGCGGTGCACATTGGTCGATAGAAGCACAACGTGCTAAGTAGCATAAGTGATTCCAACGTGAGCGTATCGCCAGGGACTTCAGTATGGTGCTAGTCCTGTGATGCCGCGCCTCACGTTGGAATTACCGTCGCAGTCGTGCGACGAAGACGGCAGGAGCTGTGCACGATTGACGCGCCTTTCAGTGAGCAAGCTGTGGTGCCCCAGCTTGCTATCGATTTCGGTGGACCATCGGCTGCTGGCGGTGGTCTGAAGAGATGAACGCCAGGTGCCATTCTAGACCTCGGCAGTAACTCGATAGTACTAACGGAGCTTCAATCTGAGTTACTGGTTACTACAGTAATTGTAGATTCCATATCCGCCAAACAACTGTCTGTAAAATAACATTTGGCAGCGAAAAGAGTACTACTTTCCAGTATGATATCAATAGTCATCATTGATGACTGATGCTCAATAGTAATATGAGAGTACTATGCCAAAATACAAGATACTATGCGTCCTGCACAGTAAGAAGGAGTGTGAATTGACCTCAGCAACAACGTTGCGAGGCGTTGTTGTCTACGCTATGAGTTCCGCCCGAAGCAAGCCGCCATTTTCTTCACGAAATTAAAACAGTGCTTTGGGTGGGTGGGCAACCCCAAAATTCCAAAAACCAAAAACACACGGCTGCCATCACTGTTAATAACGCCATTCGGTAGAAATCGTGTCGAGGACTGTAAGGTAGTCCAGGACGACGAGGCAGTGAAGCTAGGCAAACACAGCAGGAACGCTGCGCACCCACTACAGTTAGTTGTATTAACAATTACTACGGCTACGCATTATTGAGTCTCGTTCAGTGTAAGCGCGTTCGGCTGGCATTCGCCTGTAATCCTGTACACCTCTAATGGCTGCACCCGAGCTCCCTTCGGTGTTGAGTTTAGAGTTGTTACACCTCCTTTCCCAGTCGGCTCCAGAAACCACTTCACTGTTTGCAGGTGCGCGTGGTCTCCTGCTGCACAATGCACCGCGACGAATTGGTGTAAGCGTATACCACTCGGTTGACTGGCACTGTTCGTACTTACTTTGCTCAGCTTTCTAGTCAAGATCGAGCCAATTTGTTGGCGACTGCGAAATGCGTCTAGCTGCCGTGCGATCTGCGGACTCGCGCAATGATATAACACAGAGCCAAGCCCTCGGGTACTCCATTTAGCCACAAATGCGCGGCCACTCGTGTCTCTAACAACACCGACCTTGTCGACAGCATTTCGGAATGCCTGACTGCACAGCCTCCGTCTATCGGTTGACGCTACATGCACAAAAAGAAACCCCATTGAGATGGTGACTGCCACAAGCGACCCACCAAAGATCGCGTAGAGATGAGGATCGGAATGCAGCTCGGCATTACGGAAGAAAAGATCAGCACTCGCCTTGCATGAAAAGAGAATCACCAAAACTGCGACTGCGTTTAGTGACCAAAAACGAACGAAATCATTGCGTTCAGCGTGATCGAGGCGCATTGTTAGAGACCTTGTCTGCAGTGTGACTCGAATTACCCAATAACTACTACTGAGGGTTGTGAACACAAGCGTCAAACTGCGCATAGGGATAGCTGGTACGCAGTAAATGACAATACTTCCTTCTTCAGTGGAGAGTTGAGCCGTACAACTGAGCGAGAAAATATTGCTGAGAGCGCCAATGGCACCAAGATATAACAGTACCATTGTACCTGGGTGTCCCAGTGCCCCGTCAGCTGGGTCACATTGAAGCAACTCGAAAATACCGATTCGTAGAGGTTGAGCGGCATTCTTTAAAATATCTAAGCTTCCGACTTGTGACAAAGTCTTCGCTTTCATACCAGGTTGGTAGACGCTGTTGTGTATAAAAACCCAAACACTTCGAAGGATGAAAATGTAGATAGCGTAGTGTGAAGCGCCAATCAAGCTGAGAATCAGGAGAAACGTGCGGATCTGCCGGCTGGTATTGTCTTGAATACGGATGCGTCGAGTTAACATAGTGGAATCCACCATGAACCACTCGATTTGGCGCAGATATGTGCTCGAGCGCCTGGGTCTCATTACTGGAACCGGCGGTAATTAACGATGTGCAAGTGGGAAGCTCGATAATGGTCCCGTTGAGAGTGCGAAACATATCTTCCTTCGAAGTCATGAAAAAACGACAGTGTTTGTAGCACAGTTCCTTGTGAGTCACGGAATGCGCAAGTTCCAAGCCCGTCGCCCATATAGGCTTGATACTTTTGCAAATTCCGCCCACTTTGCAGAATAACGAGGTCGGCAGTACCTTGGTGTACAAATAACCATATGGCGTAGGTGGTGTCCGTGCTGGTATTGTTTCTGGGACTTTAACGCGAGGTTTGGTCCATTTTGTTCCATCCATTGAGAATTGCGAGAAACCTTCTAATATTTCAGGCACTTCCAGTGGTACAAAATCGGCAGCGGATTCTCGTCGGCGCCCAAGTGTGTATGTGTTCGTGTTGTCCAGTTCAGTGTAATCTCGCTCATTTTTTTGAAAGAGAAACATCAAGTTCACAATCAGCGTTGGGATAATTAAAGCTACTTCGCTTCCGCACTGCTTGAATGCCGCTGCAATGACGGCGTCGATTGTGAGTGACTTGTTCATTGTCGTGTGCTGAATAGCGCAGTGCCAGAATGGCGCTAAGTGCATCGCTGAAACCAAGTGCATCCCAATCGTGTTAACGAGAAAGTCCGAAGTAAAGAATGCAGTTGTGACATGCATCACCTCAGCGAAAATGGCAGGCTCCTGAAAGTTGCTGCGAACCAAGAAAATGTGAGAGAAGAGCGCTCACACCTAACACATCAACAAGTGCCACGTTGCTCTATATCAAACGATCCAGGAAGCAGAACCACGAGATCGGCAAGCGAAATTCCTTCTCCATAAAACGCTAAAATTGCATTGGCAGCCTAGTCCGAGTATTCTGGTAGCTCCAAGCCAACGTATCCTTCTTGCACACTCTTCATGATTTTGCGGACTACAAGTGCATCCTCGAAATGGCGCAGGTATTGCTCAGACATATTGACGGCAGCGATGAGACCAAGTGTGACGTTTCCAATGTCCTTCAAGTGTGGGTCAATTGGTGTTCTGTACTGGTGGGTAAAGAATCGATGCCGTGGAAACTTGTCATGAAAGTATCGACAAAACTCGTGTCGAATCGCAGGAAACCAGTTCCCAAAGAGTAACCGGGGCTGTGTTGTCCAAGATGCTGACGAAGGAGTTACCGGGCCACAAAGAGGTGCGTTCACGTCGAACATGATGTTAACGGGAAGCATCATAATATCTACCGGCAAATTGGCTAGAAGATCAGCACGGCGCAAATTGGTACGAGCGAGAAAGTCTGTCAACGACAGAGCAGCTACAGATGTGCGAGTAAGCTCAGCCTTCGTGTCGAAGTCGATCAATGGAAGCAGCTTGCGATTAAACGTGTCGAAATAATGTACGCTACTCATAACAACGCCTATATCCTTGAGTTTTCGTGCGACAACTTCATCTCGAACTTCATCAAGCGACTTTGTCTTGTAGCTCCCCAGATAGTACTCTTCGAAAGGGACATGCAACCCCAATGAGGACGAGAATTAAGATAGCGATGCACGTGCTGTACGCAACTTCATAATTATGAAACCACGGTGGCTGAATTCGTGAAGAAACCGGGGTTTTCGTATTGTCGCTTTTCCTCGTCATCATGGATCCGTGTGTTGGCAGTATGCTACCGATGTTGTTGACTAAAAAATATTATTAGAGCGGTGTTTCCATGCTCCAAGAAGAGCACTTAAAATCTTTGTTAAATCAGCGGGTTCAAGAGTGATGGTAGTGTTTGCCCAAAGTCAGACAACAGGCTACAGAAGACCATGATGCGTGCATTATGAAGAGCTAACTAAGTGAGCTACTCTTCATTTTTTGGAAAACCGACGACGCCAGCGAGTGTTTTCTCTCGCCTAAACTGCTAGCAGTAGTGAAACTGTTGGTAGCGGAACTGTAGCTCGATGAGGACGACAAGTAGTAGTCGGATGGTGATGACGAAGCTGAGCGTAGCGAGGGGTGACCTGTTGGTGGAGTGTTTAGGCAAGCACCTTTAGTTGGTGACAGCGTAGATACCATTGTTGACGAACTAGATGTAGATGCCGATTCGCAGCTCTTTCGGCGCTTCTGGACACACCCGATACACACACGTACGCTTGTGGATCCCACATCAGGGAGAGCAACGTCCATTTTGGGGCAGCACTCTGAGCAACAAATTTCACCACACAGACGACAATGGTGACGTCGACGTGACAGCCCAAATTTTGCATCGCAAATACGGCATCCCAAACGTTCGCGATTGTGCACCCAGTGTGGTGCATTCACAAGTAGAGACTGCGATAAGCGCCGACTCGTAAGTACCTCTTCCAGGCGTGCGATTTTAGCACACAGGGCGCGCTGCTTTGCACGCCGAGACGCCATCGGCAGCTGAGCTTTCTCCAAAATTGACGCTACAAACTGAATTTCTACGTATCCATCGCGACCACGCGCTTGGCGTACCATAAAACCTGTTGGTTGGAGATCTGTAGGTCTGGAGCCTACCTCGTCCAGCCATGGCTGACAATGCGGGTTGTAGCAGGACTGCATCGCACGCACGTACATTGGCGTCGGGTCTGCATTTTCGTCCCAATCATTCACCAAAATACACTCGTAATCCAAGAGACAATAGGTAGTTCGCGATGCAAACATCCGACTGGACTTTTCGCCGATAACCCACTTGATGCTGAGGTTTCCCTGATGACCCGAAGTTGCCATTGCTGTACGATAATCCTCCATGTAAGAAGGGGACAAGTACGGCCCTGATTTCGTAGCTCCTAATCGATCGGTCTCTAATGAATCGCCGCGAGTGCCTCGAGCGCGCCCGGTAGTTGATTCTCGACTAAAACCTGTGAAAGGCTGTAAATCATCTTCAATTTCCAAGTCTGAGTCCGAGTACGAAGATTCGCTGTCACAGTCTTGAGTCGACGCCTGGGAGGCCATTCGCTGCGGCATACTGCCAGTAATGTTCCCATTGGTGCCATTGATCGTATTGTTATTGCTACGACGCAGACGCTTCTTTTTGCGGCGATAAATGAAGGCCGACGCGCTTGTGCGGACACCCACAAGATGTTGCATAGGAAGTTCCATATCTTCTCGGTCAGAACGCACGAGTAAATCCACAACCTCCTCAATCGACGAAGGTAACAGCGCCACACACTTCACAAGGTACTGCTGCAGCACTTTGGACGCGAACACGTTGCCTAGTCCAGCAGCCGACGGCGCTGCGTCCCAATCGGAGGTGTCACTATCCCATGCCCCGTTGCCGTTGACGCCGTTGTTGTTGCTACCATTTGCTACGGTGGGGTCTGCGCTAGAACTCGCCGGGTCGTCGCCTCCTTCACCACCGTTGACGAGCGAGTTCATAGTGTTCCAGAGGAAATTGTTGGTGCCTATGGGGCACACACGCTCCATAACGCGGACCTTGATCGCGCCGCCAGTACCTGGATTATCTGTGGTGGACGCGGCCGCGGCGGCTGCGCTGGCGCTGACAGGGCTCCAGTTGACCGAGTCCTGAGAGCCGAAGCCGAAGAGGTTGAGTGATGCGCGCGCCTGCGACTCGAGATCCTCCTCGACGGCGCGCGAGAACGTAGCGCTTGTCAGCGGTGCTGGCTGCAGTGACAACGCACTGGACATGCTCTGGGTGCTGCTAGTGGGCTTTAGAAGCCTCGTGGTGTTCCTGCTCGCCATGCTGCTGCGGTCGGCGGCTCAAAGGTCTGGCTGTGAGCTGAAGGGGGTGGTTCGCGCCGAGGTCCCACTGGATCCGTTGGAAGTGCCGTCCGCAGCGGCGAGGGGAGAGGCAGAAGGAAAGCGACTGCTTGTGGCTCGCAAGTGCTTCTGGTGTCGCCAAACGACGAGCACGACACCAGCCGACGATGCGCGAGAGAAGGGAAGGTGACCTCATTTTCACATACCCCGTTCTATCGGTTTTTGTAGATTTCCGGATGCCTATTCATATGCTCTGGAAAATGTGTGGGGCAAAACTTAGCCTGTGATATTGAATGCAGTCGTGCAACATTCGATTTCTTCGAGTACCGGTATGGTTGTCATTACATAGTCCATGGCCTTTGGACATTTGGCCGGGCTTGTAGACTACAACACGGTGTTGCCTTGCCGGTGTTTGCCACTGCCGGTAGCGAAGACCTTGATGTGCACGAAGCTGTAATCCTGTACCGGTACATGTAGCTCTGCGTCCGGATCTGCCTCCGTACAACTTGAACGGAGGTTGTACTACAAGTTTTGTATTCCTCTGGTATGGAATAAGTGCAACAATTTTTTTTGTACAATTGCAGTTTTTTTCTGGGAGGGTCGATTACAAGGTGCTGATTGGTGGAATCTACGCGTTTTGAACTCCTCTTTCCAGCACTGGTTTGAGCGCGAAAAAATCTCTTCAAACGCCAAAGTTATGGCGGAAAGAGTGCTCTCCGCCAGCTTGCTTGTGTGCAATTTTCAGCATCGTTAACACCACACTCGCCTGTCAAGCATGCACAGTACAAGAGTACAAGATGCCGGTTCCAGGATAGCAAAGCAAGCTGCCTTGGTACAACGGCAGTTTGTTCGTACCTTTGACCTGTCTCAGTTTTATCTATTCTTTTTTTTTTTCAAGTGGCTGTTGCCATATAAAAAACTAAATATCACTTTTACTTTTGCTCGTAAACCAGCAAGTGCCCTCTGCAAGCCAAGGCCAGCTGACGAGACCTCTAAACGGCCCCGCTGCGAGCCAAGGGCGCGTCACTTTGAGCTAGCTCAAATAAACAGTTTGGAGCAAGGAGATCAGTGCAAGTAAGAGCAGCATAGCGAAGCCGTGAAGGGCGTAACCTTCCAGGTTACGACTCGTGAGAAATCGGCCTTCAATGAGCGAGAATACGTAAAGGTCACGCTGCCAAGATTTAGTGGCGGAACTGCACAAGACTGGTTGAAATGGAACCTTCAATTTAGTCATCTGTGTGAAGTAAAACAGTGGACGCCGGACGAGAAGGACTTCCACTTGCAGTTGGTGCTACAGAATGAGGCGCTAGATGCATGGAACTGGCACGGGGCGGCAAGCACATGGCCAGTGCTACCGACTTTGCGAAGGTGTATGCTACGTGGGGACGTACGTACGTGCCCGCAAACTACAGTGAGCAGTTGGAAGAGGAATTGTTCCTCTTTGCCAAGCGTCGGAGTGAGACCGTGTCGCAGTGCAACCAGCGTATGAGGGAGTTGACTCGTAGGTTGGCGAACTTGCCTGTGAACGCCATGACCTTGGACGAGAAGACGTTGATCCGGTACTTAAAGAGAGCCGTGCCAAGTGACTGGAAGAGAGCTTACGAGTGTAGTGGTATCAGTCTAATTCACATGCATCAGGCTGTCCAATATTTCGAGCGGCACGAGGAGTCTGAGAGACGACAAAGCAAGGAGCACGAATATAAACCGAAGCCTGGAAAGCAGTACGGTAATAATGGCAATAATGGCACTCATGGCCATAATCGTAATTTCCACCGTAGTGGGAACGAGAGCCATAAGCCGCGGCAAGGAACCAATCAGCAACCATCCGGTAAGTGGTGCAAGCTACATAAGACCGCATCGCACAGTGATAGCGAGTGCTTCACGCAGAAGAAAGCTGTTAATGCGCCCTTCCGTCCGAAGGCGAGTGCTAAGAAGACGGACGAGGCCAAGTAGACGTGTGTGGAGGACGTGGAGCAGTCAGATTCGGACTCTGAGTATCAGTACAGTGCGGACAGTGAAGGCAAGGTCAACACCAGTATCTTGCAGGTGAACGCTGCGAAGAGAGAAGGTCCGATGCGTCTTAGGGTGAGACTATCAAAAACCAGAGAGCCGCGAGTGGCACTGCTTGACTCTGGGTGCAGTACGAGCTATATTAACTCGAGCATAGTGGACGCCAACAAGCAGTTGGGAGCTGAGGTCACCCCGTCATCTATGATGTTCGAGCAGGTGGATGGCATGGTGAAAGCTGATGGATACATGATGGTGAAGTTCAGGTTCACGGATCTGAACACTGTGTCGCGCATCACCCATAGGTTCGCGGTGATTAATGACACGAAGGATGAGATGGTGGTCGGGAGAGATCTGATGAGCGCTCTGGGAATTATTGTCAATTTCAAAGATAGCCAAGTGGAGTGGAACGGCAATGTGGTGGCGGTGAACACAGGGTCCAACGGTGTGGCGAGTACTGGAGCCAAGGAGCAGATGAAGGATAGGATTCCGGACGTCGACACCCACGAAGAGCTCAAAGAGATCAATGACACGTCCGTCAAACCGTCGGAACTGATAGGAGACGCAGAAATTGATCCAGAAACGTATGAGCAAGTGCTGGAGCTGTTGACCTATTATGAGAGCCTATATTATGGTCATTTAGGGACAATGAAACTTCCGGATTATGTCCTGCCAATAATGGAGCCCTACACGCCAATCCACGCGCGGCCGTACACGATTCCAAGGAGCGAAGAGGAAGGAGCACGCCAAAAGATTCATCGGCTCCTCCAGTACGATGTTATTGAGCGGATCTTTAATGGCGAGTGGGCATCGCCAGCGTTTTTCCTAAAGAAGCCTGACGGGAGGCTGCGACTGCTGACTGATTTTCGCTGGCTCAATAAGTTCCTGAGAAGACACCCTTACTATGCGCTACTAATACGTGTAGTGCTTTCTCTTCTTGGTGGACCTAAATATTTCTCTTCCTTGGACGCGAATATGGGGTATTACGCACGCCAGCTAGCGAAAAGCAGCAGAAAGTTCACGGCATTCTGCACCCCGTTCGGAAATTCCAGTATAAGAGACTCTCAATGGGAATTCTACTGCACCAGACGAATACCAAGCCTGCATGTCAAAAATACTCGGAGATTTGGATTTTGTTATCATCTATTTAGATGGCATCCTGATTTTCTCCAAGACAGCTCAAGATCATATTGAACACCTACGCGTGGTGCTACAGCGGCTACAGGACTTTAACGTGACGCTTAACGGACATCGGTGGAGAATGATGCAGTCGAGAATATCAAGAAGGCGTTGGCTAGCTCAGTTTTATTATCGGGTCCAGACTTCACGAAACCGTTCGACGTCTTCGCGGATGCAAGTGGTAAACAACTCGGCGGATTGTTCAACAGGAAGGAAAACTATTAGCCTGCTATTCCAGAAGCCTTACAACTGCCCAGCAAAAGTACACTACGATGGAATTGGAATTGTTGTCCGTTGTGGAGATACTCAAGGAGTACCGCCCCATGCTTCTTGGGTTTCCGATTGTGGTGTACACAGACCACAAAAACTTGATTTATCCCTCGGAGAACTCTTTGAGAGTTAAGAGATGGAAGCTACTGCTTTCTGAGTATCATTTGAGCTGTAAATACGTCCAGGGCAAATCAAATATTGCTGCGGATGCGTTTTTTTAACGGCTGGAGTATGAGCCTGGAACCGAAATGACCAATGATGAGTGCTGGAGGCTCTGATTGTTACTCCTGTGGAATGTGTCATCTAAGGAGAGTACATAAAGCAGCAGCAACAAAACGACGACGCTACTCAAGCAATGATTCATTCGTGTCTCAACTGCAGTGGAAATCCAGATTATCGCATCGTGAATGCCTTAGGTGCACGATTATTGACCTTCCAGAAACGCGTGGTCATCCCATCTACACTACGGAACGAGTTGGTGGAATGGTATCACTTAAATCTGGTTCATCCTGGACCAAAACGACAATATCTGACGATGGAACCCACATTTTACTGGTCGGGAATGGAGAAAACCATCGTCGCTTACTGCAAGAAGTGCTTGCAGTGTAAGCGTGCAAAGTTGCACGGAGGCCAGCAAGCGTATGGCAAGATACCACCTCGCGATCTGCACGTCGTCGACCCATTTGACGTTGTGCATGTTGATACTAGTGGTCCGTACGGTAGTGATCGGCAATATGCACTTACAGTGATTGACGAGGCGACTCGGTGGCTGGAAGTGTCGGTGCAAAGCGATAATCGAGGAAAAACTACTGCTGAAAACCTCGATATGACGTTGCTGTGCAGATATCCACGTCCAAAGAAAGTGATCTTCGATCGAGGGAATGAGTTCAATACAAGCGAGTTTCGGGAGATGTTGGCGAGCTACGCGATCAAAGCTAAGCCAATCTCGGTGAAAAACCCTCAAGCAAATGCAATTTGCGAGCGCGTGCACCTGGTGCTGCCCTGGTAATGACTGGCGTCAAATTATCCAGTATGCAGCTTTTGCAATTCGAGCTAGTTACTGAGTTTAAATGGGAAATCATTTAATTACAGCTTCTACAATGAGCTTACTTTCTCTTTTGCCCTCTTAGAATGCAACAATCGTTACATCTACAGACTTCCAGTAGCGAGTACGTGTACTCTGTCTGCCGCTTTGCCTCTATCGACTTCGTGCCCGAGAAACAACTGGAGGTTGACGTCGGCGCGTTGCTGCATCAACCGAATAGCATCGAACCTGGCCGGAACTTCATGGAACCTGCGCCTTCGCTCCTTATCTGCTTTCATAGCAGCCAGCATCCGCTGAGTACGTTCACTGCTGGGCAATTGAAGAAAAGTGGTGGATGGTACTCTTCGAATCGTGTGAAGTATTATTAAAATAGTGCATTGCGAGCTTCGATGTGGCCCTATCATTAAAACGTAAAGTGATGCTGCGATAGCGGGTATATTTAAATACACGTATTTACCACCGTGGTTGTTGAGATGCGTTGTGAAGTATAGCCAAGTGCTTCATTGCTATTACAACGCCAGCAGCGTCTTCTTCGGTTTTTCGGACGGCTTGTTGTATGCGATCCTCTTCGTTTATAAAAATATTGTACATTGCTCTCGATGACGACAGTTTTTCGAGAGTTAGAGGGGCGGTAAGCGCTATGCCATCTCTACATCGAACTCTACAAAGCGCAAAAGAAGCATTAGGAATGGACGTAGAGTGAAATACTACTTTAGAGCACGTCAAACCCTGAACCGTATGAACTGTCATTGCATATGCTAGTCGCACAGGAGTTCCCTCACGAAATACACTTAAGCCACTAGATTTCTTGCTCCAGCTAATCCTTCTAGGTACAATTGGCACAATGTTTGGCACGTCGGATAGAAATGAAGGCCCAACGTATTCATCGGTGATCTGAACTAAAGCAATCGGCAAATCAGAGTCGGATGAAAACATGTAATCGTAGCTAACACTGTTGGTGCCGGTACAGAGACCGGCAGATTGCTCCATGTTGAACGTCAACGTTACTGGGGCACCCACTTCAAGTTTGACATAGGTTGCCACGACTCGATCTCTGCTTGAGTTTGGTGCTTCTGCTTCTTGCAGCAGCAGTTTTACTGTAGTTGGTGACATTTCACGTTGTTTGGCTAGTCGTTTCAATTGAACACTATGTTTTGCATGTAAACGGAGGATTGGCGATGGATTCGCCTCGATACTTTTGCTGTTTGCAGTGTTCACATCAATGTTCATAAATGCTATATGTTTTGCTGTTGCCACGAAGGCATTTTCTCGTCGCTGTAAACTCTACTATTAAATAATGCAATGTCTTCTGTGGTAGGTGCCTTACAGCGAAGGCTAACGCAGCAAACCACTCAGGGCCACATTTCCCTCGATTTTGACTAGTTAAAATGCACACATTCGTAATGTTCTGCCAAATCTCTCGGCCTAAGCGTTGTATTGGATGTTTAATGTTTGACAGAGGCGTAGAAAGATAATACGGAATTACGGGGTCAAGTTGCGCGGGATCGCCAGTAAAAATGATACCTGGGCCTCCAAATGGTAATGTGCCGAACCTAGGCCAAATCTCCCGCATTCTTTGGTCAATCCAATACAGCATCCCGCACGAAATAACGCTAAATTCGTCGATAATGGACTGCCCCGCACACTAGCTACTTAATCCAAATTGAACGACTACATGAACTCATCCTTTTCCTCCTCGTTTTCGCCTGCGCGTCCACGGCGTTGGCCTACACCATCCAGTCTCGCTCGCTTGGCAGACTCGAAATCACCAAACTCCTTAATAATACCAGGGTTCACTGCTCCAACGGACTGTATCGACGCCTGGATCAAATCGCGGTAAAACTTCACGCAGTGAAATTTTTTGCACCTCGTAAACGACGCCCACCAGGAAGCGAGGTTTTCCCACCGCTCGGTTCTTGGGGTCCCAGACCGTGAGCTGGAACGATCGAGAATCTCTGCGATGCAAGTCCATCTTGTGCAATTTCTTTGCATACCTTTTCAGGTGCGGCTGCATGAACCCGTCCACGATGGGCACACGTGGGCCCTTGTTGTTTTCAAGCCTCTCCGTCGGCCGCAACGTCATGATCACAGAAAAGAAGACATTATGGTCCGGCGACTCGTACTTCACAAACGAACGGAGCTCCTTGATTGACACGAACATGTTCGACATCTCGTCTTCTTCTTGCGCAACGAGCTCCTCGTCCGCCTCTGCTAGTAGTAAGGCCGCATCATCTTCGTCTCCGACTACGAGCTCTCGCATGTTGTAGTATTGCTTGGTGTTGTTCGGAGATTGCAAATCAAGAAATGAGCGAGGAACGGTCGACTCCGAATGAAGTCCGAGCGCGATCTTCTCAGTCAACAACGACTCCGAATGAAGTCCGAGTGCGATCTTCTCAGTCAACAACGCATCGCCAGCTAGAACAACCTAGCACCCGCTTTGCAAATCCGTTAACTATAAATCGAAGCATCCTTCTTGCCCTTTTATCGTGTGAGGAGCCAGCGACTGTACGTCACTGCACTTCAACTAGAATTCTGCGCGCGTTTAATTAATCATCCGTAACGTTTTACAAGGTCAAACAGGTTCACCCCATATCCAGATGTATCTACGGCTTTCCACTATATTCTACACGTAGACAAACAATAAAATACTTATCTTAATCCTCATTTTCCGCTACACAATATGTTTATTTGTTTCCTTATCTGTGTCAACTAAAACCACCCGCACTCGTTTGTAACAGCACATTCATTAGTCTTGTAAAGCTATGGTCCGCTCTCATTAGCATCTACACTGGTTACATACCGTAGTCGAAGTGAAACATCCGCCGCGCCTTACATGTGCCATGAGCATGCACAAGGCTTTCCTACCTCCCCGGTTACATAACGTAGTCGTAGTGAAACATCCGCCGCGCCTTACGTGCGCCATGAGCATGCACCAGGCGTTCCTACACGAGCTCCAGCGAGAGTTCACAATGCCGCTTCACCTACAAAAAAGTGCTGCACTTTAACGTCTCGGTGACGACGTGCCACCAACACCTGCACGGATAACTTCGCTGCTTCGAAAAATGAGAAAAAAATCCCTGTGTTTTCTAACGTTTGAAGAGACGGACAGTGATACATTCTAGATTTTTACTGTTGCCATTACAACTCTTTAATGGCTGGAGGCCATTAAACTAGAGGGAGGCGTTACCTATTAGCAAAATCGAGCGTTACTATCGGGAAGGTGTGAATAGCTGTAAAAGGCCACTTTTTACAGCTAAAGAAGGTGTACCAGTTGACTCTTAGACTCGTATTTAAGCCCCTAATTCGTCGAAAAATACCTGTAATCGCCTATACACCCTGTGGAAGTGTAAAACGTCTGTAAGAAGTCGCGTCGGAGCGATCGCATCGGGCACTGCTTATCGGGAAGTGCACTAGAGCAGCGTCGACTACGGAGAGGAAGGGGGGGGCGCCTAGGGACGCCAGGGCTGTTGTACTGGCACGATGAAATGATACACCAACTTTTGAGCCACTATAGGTCTTCAACAGCTTGTCCAAATCCAACAAATGAACCACCATTTTAAAGATCCGTGTCTCCTGTTTAAATTACCGTTTCTCGATGCTTTGTAATTGCAATCAATTACAAACTATGCCTAAATGAAAACCTTTTCTCGTCGTATTCGCCAAAAAAACGAGGCTATGTACATCCCGTCTGGTGCACATAGTGATGGGAAAGGCCTGATTCAATATGCTCAAAAACCCATATCCTCCTATATTTCGTTTATCCATTATTAGAAATAATAGTACGCGTAATGTAACAATCCTTAAAACTAGTAGGGCTCGAAAGATCCCCGTCCCGTATTATATCGGCGATATAACCGTGCATGGCGGACACTTCGAGCAATGCGGGGCAACCAAATATGGCGGCAAATGCCGCGAAGAGGGCGTCGCCGTGCATGCCTCACTTGGCTGCCATGCAAGCAACCAGTATATCCAGGGAGCTGATGCGTTGAGCAACCCATTTGCTCATATCTTGTTGTACGATATTGATATTCAACCCTAGTAGGGGCTAAAAGCCCTTTCGAGCCTGTTTTACAGGTGTGGTTTCTTGACGTGTTTGGAGGCTTATAGCAACTCGTGTAATGGTAGTTAGCGCTTGCAAGTTGGCACATATACTCTACAGAAGCAGGCAGTTCTATTCGCGTGTCGATGGTTTTCCATCGTTTATTTGGATAAAGTTATGGACCCAAATGTATTGTGCTTTGCAAAGCTTTTGTCGTTTTCACTTAGATGGACGCTCGATTTATATCAAATCGAGGTCGTTTTATAAGTCGAGGTAATAAAAAGGGACAGATTGATCTAGTTAGGATAGCTAATAAATCGAGCTACGACAAGCCAATCGAGCGCTCATGGTCGATTACGACAAATTGATATCGATCTTCTGTAAAACGACCCCTTTTGCGTATTTGAAACGCAAATCGAGGACAGATATAATAACTCCAGGTCTGGCTTTCCTATATCATTTTTACGTTTGGTTTTATGCGCCGACCATGCTCGATCTGGGCCATAAAACGGAGCGATACTTCATCTGCAAAGCACAATAAAACTCATGTATCACATCATTGTGCCAGTACAATACTGTATGGGCGGCAGTTGGGGTGCGGACTACGACAGGCGCTATGTTTGCCCCAGGAGAAGATTCCAAAACGTACACCTACCCCATTGTAAGAAATGATATGTATTGTGCTTTGCAGATATGTCGCTGGTCCATTTTAGCTGTTAGATCGATCACAGAATAAAATAAAGTGGGGTCATAAAAAGACGGCTAGGTATAAATCGAAAGCTAAATCGGGCTTCTGGCCTCCAATGTCATACTCAAATTATTTGCTGCTTATTTCCACCAGGTAAAGCGTATGGCAGTTGTTGGTGGCCATAGCTTTGCTAATACTGCTATGTTTGCTGCGCGCGATGGTTCTATAGCTTCGTCTACTACGGCCCTAGAGGCTCCTGCAATCTCGCCGCCGTAGCTGCTCGCGTTGGTGCTGTGGCCCTCGACCAAAGTACGTTTGACTTCGTTTTTGTATGGTCGCTCGGAATGGCAGTTGTCGGTGGCCATAGCTTTGCTAAAACGGCTCGTTTTGCTGCGCGCGATGGCTCTATAGCATCGCCTACAACAGCTGGGCCGTTCGATCTCTGGGGCAGTATGCCAGGACCTCGGGCAGGCGTATTGCCGACAGACGGACCCCTTTCGAGGTACTGTACTCTTTAGGATGGGGAAGCGATCGAAAGGACCGCGTAAGGGAATCACAAACACGCTGACGTTTAGCATTAGCGAGGGGTTCCTTGTTGCAAGAGCCAAAATTTTCCAACTGATGATGGAGCCGAGTTTGGAGTAAGCCCGGTCGTTCTAGAAGGCGAAAACATATTCCTAAAGGGTACTAAGAGCGCTCGCCAGCAGGACTTAAAAGCCCTTTCAGAAACCAATTTTGCAGAGCTAATCCGCCGCAGTTGGGCATGTATCACGGAGCCGGATATCCTAGCATTGACATCAAGCGCATTGACATCAAGCGCATTGACATCAAGCGACGCCCCAATTTACGAGCAGTTTGTATTTAATTTTTTCGTCTACTTGGCCCCAGTGGCGAAAGCAACGGATGGCATTTGTCGAGCAACAGCCGATCGCGTTCGCGCCGCTGCAGCGGAAATTGCAGCATTGAAGGCTGATGACAGAGAGCGGTTGGGTCCAATAGCAGCGCACCACTTGGCTATTCATCATGCTTTACAGCCTGACGGAACACAGCTCGTTGTGCCAGATGACAACACGATGCAGCAAGCCAGAGCTCTAGTTGCAGCAATGGAGGACATTTAAGACGGTGATGACGAACAAGATGATTATATAGCGGAAATTGAGATTGAGCTATTTGGAACATGGGTAAAGGTACGAGCAAAGCGCTCTAACCTCAGATCGGCGTTACGCTTTCCACAGCATGACATCTTTACGAAGGAAATTTTTCATGGCTTTCAGCCTCACGCGATGATGCCACAGGGCGAGAATATTCCGGACACGGATCACAGCATGGAAGGACAATGAGAGGCTATGGTTGAAGAAACAAAACAATAGATACCCATTACTATTCAGATTCATTATCGACCTCGTCCTCTTGCCCCTGATCCACAATAAACTCTTTTGATCGCAGCTTTTTGTCGTCGTAACCGCAGAGTGCGTAGAGATTTATCACACCGATGCGTTTAGATTTATTTTCTACTCCACAACAGGAACGCATCGCCACATCCAATACGAGCTCTGGATACAGCGGGAAAACTAGTTGGCGCTCTTCTGAATCCAGCGCTTGAGAAGACCAAAGCAAACCTCAATGGGGTTTAGCTGAGGAGAGTATGGTGGGAGGTAGAGTAGTCTGGCTCCTGCTTGGTGAATTACCTAAATTAGAATAAAACAAAAGTTAGAGCAAGCCTAATAAATAATTGATAGCATTGTAAACATACGCTTCCAGCTCGCGAAACATGTGAGTTTTTGCGTTGTCCATCACAACTATCGACCGTGGCGGAGGCCACGGATTCAATAATGGCAGGATTTGTTTAACAAACGCTCTGTGGAAGGAATCCCGAGTGTAGGACCCTTCGGTATAGTCCCAAGCGACGAAACCACTATGGTTTAACGCAGCTAGGATAGATAGCCTTTTGCCGCGGCTAAAAGAAAGTCATACCACAGCTTTTGTGTTCCGTTTCGACCAAGCATAGCGCCGGTATGCATGTCTTCCATCTTTAGCAGTCTCGTCGATGAAAAGTAGTTGCTCCGGGTAGGAGTACATAGCCTCTAGCTTCACTTTATACGCATTTACTTCGTGTGGCACGCACTCTCTTGCCGCCTTTGTTAGTACTTTTCTAGATAAATTCATATCAAAGTATAAACTCTACAAATTGTACTTAACGCGGTACTTTTTACCTCAGGTAACGTGCATCTCATAAAGTCTTGCAGCTCTACTAGGTAAATGTAGGATGGTCTTTCACATACTTGTGCACACGTTCCACTACGTCACATGGCCACCGTGTCGAGCGTTTCGTTTGGTCGCTGTCATCAACTATTCCGTCAGATAGAAATAATGCATATCAACGCTGCAGCGTTCTTATACTAGGACCATATATCACTCACATATTGCATGCAAATACCATACACCTGGATGAGAAAGACAGCACGCCAGCGGAAGTCGTGAGAGTACATTCGGACAATGGAGTGATCTCAGTACTCGATAATATCGAGCACGGTGTAGAGTCTGCGAAGTTTGGACTGCGTGTGGACACACGGAGTTGCTCGTGACCAGCGAAACCGACAAAAAACTGTCCAATTTGAATTGCCCACATCATGGCCCATCAAAATGAATCTGGGCAGTTAAGAGTAGGACTATTTGCGGTGTTAATTTTAAAATAAAGTGGTCCGAATTGCATACTTTCACACGCAAAAATGACTTATAAAATAAATCGGAATATCTGCTGGTCGAGTTGCATTTTTTATGGGAACTTTTTCCTGTAGATCGATCTCGTACTTAAGCAAAGTTACTATCTGATGAAGGGAAAACGCCAAAACGCTTGCAAAGCACAATACCACCTGTAAGAACTAAATGAGGGAATAAATTAGAGAAATAAATCAGAGTCTCACGATTATAGCCGCCCCAAAGAGTTTAAACTACAGGTAGTTTCCGTGATGTTGACGACCCTCCACTGAGACTCTCGGAGCCCACATCGAATTTTGACTCGAATGACATGGCAATGCGACTCGAAGTTGTTCCCAGCTCGGACGGATACATGTGTTCGCTCGCCTCCGTGTCACGTGATGCATACTCAACGCTTGAGAGACTCGAAGCGAAGCTCATAGTTGTGCTGGAGATGACAAAGTTCATAACGTCCAGGTCGGGTGAGGGTTCAGGCTCTGATGAGGCATCCGAGTCTCGTATCGAATCCCCGCTGTACGTCGCTGATAGACCTCGGAAGGAGCCACTTGAGATATCCTCCGACTCGTACATGCGTTCACTCGGTGGCTGTGCACTATCTGAGGTCATACTCGATGAAAAGCTCACTTGGGTGTTGGACGTATCGAATATCGGGTCGTGCGTGGGGGAAGGCAGATCCGATGACGATGGACCATGCGAAATATTGAACTGCAGTTGTGAAGCTGGGGCGACATTAAGGAAACTGTTGTCCACGCGGAGCTCGCCGTCGCTGGCCTTCGCACTCTTCGTGCGAGCGTAACTACCGAACATTTTCTCAGAAAACGACCGGCACTGTTGTCCCGCACCGTAGCCGATCGGGGCGAGTAAGTCGTCGTTTGCACCGATCACAACGATGGAAGCCAGGACGGTGCTGTCGCTGGAATCGATTGAGCCTTTGCCACCGTGTCTGCCTTTGTGGTATTTCCCGTCGAGACGATCGGTCGTCGGCGTTTTGAAGGAGGAATCGTCATCGTCGGTGGGCGTTTCAAGCTCCTTTTTCTTTTTATCTTGATCCCTTCGCACTGCAACCAAGACCGCAATGGCAGCGACAGCAGCGATGACAGCTAGAATGGTGACCATAGCCTTTAACCGCGTTCCAGACCAGTCGGAAGTATTGGATGACCCATTGTTGGTATCGAGCTCCTGTGTTGACCCACTGTCCGACGGAAGGATAATGTTTTGCTCCGTTGAAGTGGCAGTGTTAGGTTGCGCTGGTTCTACCGTGCCGACATCCGTAGGGATCGCAGTTTCATCTTTCGTATCCTGGGTTTCCGATCCTTTGGTTCGAGAACTTGATGCAGATGAAGATCTTGAATTTGACCCGACCGAGATCGAGATAGTGACGCTGCTTGAAATGCTACCGTCAGAGCTGGCATTTACACTTGGACTTGGGTCAAGTTTAGCTGAACTGGAGCTCTCTTCTTTGCTGTCACTGCCGACATCGACGCTGGTACCCACGCTTGCACTTGGGTCAATTATCGATGAGGCTGGGCTAGCTTCTGCACTACTACTACCGTTGACGTTGGTGTCGGCGCTTATACTTGGATCTACTATCGCCGAGATTGAGTTGGTCTCTTCACTAGCATCGCTGCTTCCAACATCGACGCTGCTATCGACACTTATACTTGGCTTAACTGTCATTGGGATTGAGCTGGCTTCTGCGCTCGCATCACTGCCGTTGGTGATGCCGACTTCAGCGCTGGCACTGAAAGAGGAGTCGCCGACGTTAGTGTTAAACCCGTCGCAGGAACCAGAGCCACAAGCGGTGCTTGTGCTCCCGCAGTACTCTTTACCGGATGCGGCGTTGTTCGTACATGTCGTAGCATCTCCCGATCCGACGCACACGACCCAAACCGCCGTCACTCCATTCACTGAAGAAGTTTTCTTCTCACGACATGAGCAGATCTCGCAAAGTGCCGCGTCAGATCCAGTGGAGTTGTTGCATTCCACGTAGCCCGTCGGGAACACCGTTTGAGAGGCAGCGGTATTGACAACGTAGCGGTTCTCCGACGTGTAGTTACACGCACTTAGCGTTAGATCCGTCGAAGGTATCGCAGCACAAAGCTGCACAAACGTCGCGATCAGCAGCCACCGAAATTGCATGAGCGTCATGCTACTTGTGTGCGTGTAATGGTTTCGAGTGAAATCGCAAAGTGCTGTGTTGAAGCCACACCTGGACCACCCCCACCGATATCAGGAAGTTGATCAGCTGGGGGCTTTTGCATCCTCACCTCATGGTCGAGCTCCACGATCTCCACGAACTTCAAAGTGGTAAGAAACGTTTCACCGGCTGGAGACTTAAGTCTCTCGCTAGCCGTCCGCGTTTGCCCCGGGCACAGATGGCACAATGCGACTGTTGCCTGTCGCCGCCCACGCCACGTGATGAAGACGAAGTGGCCATGATAGCTTGGACTATTTTAGGTCAATTTGTGAGGGGAGCTGAACCTTGAAAAGTTCACTTGTCTTTCCGATCTATTTTCTGGCCACCAGTTAGTCACGAGAAGAAGACTCCGCCATGGGCTGTGCTTTTATCGTTACGAGGTTTTCTAGGGTTTAAACCCTAAACCCTAAACCCTAAACCCTACGACCCGTGTGTCTCATCGATTACTTCATGCTTGCGTGCTCACTGCTGCTACACTTTTCTCGATCTAGTAGGCGACGCTTTGCTAGGCAACGCTCTGTTACGGATTGAGTGCTATCCTTAGCTTATCACCTTGTCATGAGACGTGGTGGTGCTCATGCGGCGATGCAACTCGCTTTTTAAAACCTCTGAGACCGTTGATGGCTATAAGTAACAGTTGACATTTACCTTTGACACTTGTCAAAACACGTTCACTCTCCTTGGTAGCAAAACACCAGCAACACTCTTGTCGGCATCATGAAGACCTTACAGGACCACCTGCAAGTTCCGATTAGCAACCCACATGACTAACTGGTCTACGCTCCAAACTAACCACTCCGTATGCTACCCTTTAATTTTTCCTACCTGCACTTGGCGTTGTACTCGATTCTTGGGGTGGCATCTGGTGGCTTGGTCTTTGTTTTTTCAGTTTGGTACCCGCAGATTTTCACCTACCTAGCTCGTATGCGGGTTCCAATCACTTCAGCTGGAGATGCCGACTACATGCTCATTCTTGTGTATGGCAGGGGGCTGCATGCTCAGTGGATCGAATGCCCTGTAAACCGACCTTCTGGGAGCTCCAGACACGACCCCATTAAGGCTGAGGGGATCTGGTTTGAGTTTAAGAAACACCGCTACATCTACAGTATTGATGATGCCACGTTCAAACGATACCTTGCAACCATCAGAGAAGACCTTACAGCAATTAGCAGTCGTGTCGAAATTGGCCTCAATACTCTCGATGTTAGTGCGAGATTTGAGCGTTTTGGGATGAACCGTGTGCTCATCGACAAACCAAGCATCCTGAAGCTTCTGTTCCACAAGCTCATAACTCCATTCTACATCCTCCAAGTGATCAGCGCTATTATCTGGTTCACTGAGGAGTACACAGTCTACGCGATCATCATCGTCAACCTCTCCGCGACTTCCATTACGTACGAGATCTACGTTGAAGTGTCCAACAGCAATCGTCTTCGGAGCCTAGTTCGAAGCGACACCGTCGTCGCTGTCGTTCGAGCTGGTACAACTGCTGAAGTGCACGAGCCTGAGTTGGTTCCAGGTGATATTGTAGACGTGACAGAAGGCCCGGTTTGTGCCGACATCCTGCTGCTTTCTGGCTTATGTGTAGCCGACGAAGCATCGCTAACAGGTGAGGCAGTTCCAGTAAATAAGGAACCAGCAGTAGGAACCGGTGAACTCACAGAGGCATTGGCACGATCTCAACACAAATCATCATGTCTGCATGCTGGATCAACAATTATTTGAGTACGAGAAGGTAGTGGCAAGTGTCGAGGGGTGGTTTTCAGCACGGGGTTTTCCACTGGTCGAGGTGATCTCTTCCGCAGCATTCTCTTTCCGAAGCCAATCGCGTTCGAGTTCGAACGCGATAGCTACCGCTATCTTATCGTTCTGTGGTCAACTGCAATTGCTGCTTTTATTAAACGAGTTGTCGATGGATCTGACACGGATACGCCACTCTTCAGTACTCTGCTACACTCACTGGACCTGATTACCATAGCTGTGCCTCCTGCATTGCCACTGGTTCTCTCATCTGGGATAGGTTTCGCAATGCAGAGACTTCAGAAACGTGGCATCTTCTGTATCGACTCACGTAGAGTGAACTCATGTGGACAGGTCATCTGCTACTGTTTCGACAAGACTTGTACACTGACCAAGGAACACTTGAGCTTTGTTGGTGTTGATGCTCTGGAATTTTCTGGTTCTGGTTTCCCGTCACTCGATATGACACCACAAGCCAAGCTAGTCATGGTAACCTGCCATAGTTTATCCAAACATGAAGGCAAGTTGCAAGGATATCCTTTGGAAGTTGCCATGTTCAACGCTTCTAAGTTTAAAATGGACTGCTTAAACGAACAAGGGGGAGGTGGGTATATCGCGCAAGTGACTTCAACTGAAGATGCATCAAAGAAGTACGGGGCTTTGAAGCGCTTTGCTTTCGACGCAGCACATCAGCGCTCCAGTACAATTGTAGAGGAATCGGAAACCAAGAAACGCTTTGTATTGGTGAAGGGCTCGCCAGAAGCGATTTGTGGAATTTTGACATCTACCCCAGCGGATCTACACCACAGAGTTCATTCCTATTCAGCTGATGGCTTTTACTGCATCGGATTTGGTATGAAAGAGCTCAACTCCAGCATTCCCATTGACAAGATTGTTCGTGACGATATTGAATGCACTG
This sequence comes from Phytophthora tentaculata, assembly GCA_033557915.1. Lineage (NCBI taxonomy): Eukaryota > Oomycota > Peronosporomycetes > Peronosporales > Peronosporaceae > Phytophthora > Phytophthora tentaculata. The sequence goes on along the minus strand of JAUCEA010000007.1, from coordinate 6,600,556 downwards.
TCGAGTTCCAAGGGCTAGCAATCTTCAAAAATGAACTAAGACCAGAGACAAAGGCATGCTGGACGAGCTCCAAAATGCGCAGATTGACGTTCGCATCATCACGGGCGACAACGCACTGACAGCAGCTCACGTTTGCCGCGAGTTGGAGATGCCGTTGAAAGCCAAAATTGCCGTGGTTGACGTGGACGCAACAACGGGAAACACCGTGTTCGTTTCAGCCGATGCCATCAAGACCTCAGCGGTTGCACAATGGGAAAGCTTCAGTCGCAATACCATGGATCAAACGATGGAGGAGTGTGATCTCGCTATTACTGGCGCTGCATTAGAGAAAATTCGGGACGATTGCGGAAATGACACGAATCGGCGGATCATCAAGCAGACGCCGATTATTGCTCGGGTCCGTCCGCAGCAGAAGACGTGGATAGTGGAGCAGCTGATTGATATGGGGTTAACTGTTTGGGTGTGTGGCGATGGTACCAATGATCGCGGCGCATTGAAGGCTGCTCATGTCGGCTTGGCATTATCGAGTGCTGAGGCGTCGATCGTGGCGCCATTCACGAGCAAAGCAAAGGTGATTTTGGATGTCCCGGAGCTTCTGCGTGAAGGGCGTTGTGCGCTTACAACATCGTTCCAGAGCTTTAAGTTCATGTGCCTGTATCCTATCATTCAATTGGGTATGACAGTCGTGTTGGCCCACATAGGAGCTTCCGCTGGAAGTGAGTTGATTTTAACCAACAACTAGTACGTCTGGGATGACATGGCGATCGTTCTTGGGCTCTCAATCTCGATGCTGTATACGGGACCGACGTCTGAGGTTCGCCAGAGAAGCCGCCGAATATGCTCTTCTCTCCAAGCATTGTAGTATCTATCATCGGCCAAGTCGTCATCTTCATAGCTGGATTTGCCTCAGCATTGGCGATTCTACACCATGAGGATACTTGGTTCTGTTCGATCAAGGATGCATTGGCCTATGTCAACGGTAGCGATCTAACCGTACCATCAGGGTGTACTGCCTTTAAAGGGTACGACGTGGAGGCGATGGAATACTCTTATGAGGGTTCGACGACATGGCTGTTTGTGCATTTGTCTTATATCGTGGTGGCGATCGCCTTTAACATCGTCAAGGACTCATTTCGTCTCCCATTCTACACAAACCGCATCTTCACAGCACTGACGATATTGGTGCTTGCTGTAAATCTTTGGTTATTGCTAGATACTTCGGGTTTGATCAACGATACGTTCCAGGTGATGCCGATTCCATTCTCCTTTCGCTGGAAATTGCTGCTACTTTTCATTGCGGAATTGGTTCTCGCTACTGCCTGGGAACCAATTGCGACCCGGCTGTTATGCACATTGCCTAAATTCTAGATTCTCATAATATCCACAATAATTTCACTTAGTACTTCAGAAGTAGTAAACTTGCTTTTACTGGTAACTGCAAATACAACCGAAATCAAGATCAATTAAAAGGGTTTTTTTCACCGATGAAAGGATTATGCAGCAAATATATTCGGGGTCAACCTAGATGCAAAATTCGATCCTCTTGTCGAGCATGTTCATATCCAGTCGCAGTTCGTCTTACCAGTCGAAAGTTGCGTTCCCTTGAGGTGAAAAGGCCGGTTTCATTGCTTGTGCAAATGCTTGCTTCCGTAATCCACAGTCAGAGGCCTCGTAAATCTCAAGTGCATTGTTCAGTTGTTCGCTGCGTAACAGATAAAAAACAGAAACGTAAGAATTAAAACCTCAGTCCACTGAGAAGCAGTAATTATACAGACCGTAGCGCCTGCACTCGTTCCGCACTAGGTGGGTGGGTCGAAAAGTACTTGAACTGAGATCCCTTGTCTAGCTGTCCCAACGACGTGTTCATCTGAATGCTGGCACGAGGGTCATAACATGCTTGCGCCATAAGCCTCAGACCAATTGAGTCGGCTTCCAGCTCCAGCTTGCGAGAAAACGGCAGATCAACTGCGAGTTTCATCATCTGAGAAACAAAACGTGTTAGAAATTCAATCTTTTTCTAAATAACACATTCAACACAGTCGCTACCAGATCGCTGATCTGTCCGTAGTCCGGGAATATCAGCGCCAGAAGTCCATACACCAGCAAACTGAACGAGACTTTTTCCGCACCATGTCCTAACTCAACCACCACAGTAAATAGTCGGTCAGCAACCATAACTACAGCACAAAACCCAAATAGACTCACGAGCCAAGCCATGCGCAGCTTCATGGAACATCACTGCGGCCAACGCGTCCTCGTTTCGCAATACTTTAAACAATCCCGAGTGTACGAACACTTTGCCACCAGGCAGGCAGAAGGCGTTAGGCTCCTTAGCTTTTATCACGTGGAACGTCCACTTCATGAACGGCGCATCCGTCTCCTCCGCAATCTTGCGACCAACTCGCGTTACTGCTCGCGACATCTTCGCGTACGTTGAAGAATAATTGAGAACGGAATTCTAAAGTGTCGGACATTTTTACTGCATAAGTGTATATACCGGATGTGAAGGCGGCAGCAGCCGAGAACTGCTGAGTATTTCGCGATAGGCCTGCTCGCCCAATCGCTCCTCATGCTCAGGAGACAGGAACATGATGCGGCGCCGATTGGTGAGCGGCATTGTCTCGACATGATTCACGACATACACTATACAAGTAGCGCAGTGCAGATACTCAGACGACTTAATATGCTACATGTGACATCTGGATCAACACGTACGTCCACCTATAGTCGCGGACCCAACCACCACCGCCTTCAAATAAGGTGGCATGCGCTGCCAGTCCTCACGCCAATATCGGACCCTGCTCATTCTTCACAATTTCATGTGGTGATTCGCAAGAAGTGTCCTAATGGTTATTGGGCGAAAATCGGAAGTATCTTCATTTTTCATCCAATTATCCACATTTAAAATCTCACAGCTTTCACTTTGTAGGAAGTTCCTACATTTACCAAGAGATCAGCATAATGTGGCAGCGTCTCCTCCACGCTCGGCGACCCACGGCGCTACTTCCTTCGTTCTCTCGCCTGCTAGCGACTGACTCTAGCTGCCGCATCCTGTGCGTAGACGTACCCGAACACGTGGCCGAAACTTCGTGCGTCCAGGAGCTCGTACAGCGCGGTCACGTCGTTGACCAAGTGCGCGCCGCCTCGGACGAGTATCTGACATCAGTGGTGAAGGACTATGATGCGCTCCTGGCAGCTCCTGGTACCAAACTACCGCGCGATCTTCTACGCATTGGAGCCAAACACAAACTGCAGCTGGTGGCCGTACCCGCCGCTTCCATCCCCAGTGAGGACATCGACCTCATGGAGGCTACCAATCAGGGCGTTATGCTACTCCAACTCGATTCCAAACAGGTGGGTGACCGCTCGTCCGTAGAAGCGGAGATTGGCCTCAGTCTTCTCATCCAATTGGCGCGGCATCTGCCACGCAGTATGGCGTGTATGCGCTCGGGTGAGCCGTTCGACCGGCAGCAATTCGCTGGTACGGAACTGGTGGGGAAGAGCCTGGGAGTTGTGGGCATTGGACAAGCTGGGCGACGTGTAGTGGACATGGCGCATGCTCTCGGACTGCAAGTATTTGGCTTTGACCCCAATTTGAACCAGGAAGCGGCCGAGCTCATGGGAGTCAAGTGCGTGTCCATGGACGAGTTGTACGCAACCTGTGACTTCATCACTTTCCACGCTCCATTGACGGCTCGGACGCGCGGTATGTTTGGAGACGAGGCCTTGGAGAAGTGTAAGCCTGGCGTCAAGATTGTGTCAGTCGCTGAGTACAAGGGAAGCCACGGTCTGCTGGACGAGAACACGCTGCTGCGTGGCTTGGAGTCGGGCAAGATCAGTGGCGTGGCGCTGGATCTGCTCCAGTCGGCGGACGGACTGGACATGTCGCTCACGTGGCAGGAGTTGATGAAGCACGAGAACGTCATCACGCGTGCCCACGCTGACGGCACGTCGTCGGACGACGTGCTTCAGCGCCGTAAGTACCGTCTTCTGGCGGAGAATGTAGGCGATGCACTGGCACAGCGCTACTACCGTGGTGTAGCTAACGGTGTGTTCATGCCACTTACGCTGTTGCCGGAGATGAAGCCGTTCCTGGAGCTGAATGAGTCTCTCGGTCGCTTTGTGCACCAACTCACTCTGTCGGCAGACCCAAAGGACCGCATCACGAACGTGTTTCTGGCTGCTACTGGTGGGCTACAGATTGACATCACCACGCCACAGGCTCGTCAGGTTCTGCAGAACGCGCTGCTCAAGGGAATGCTGGAGAGTATGCGGGAGTACAAGGAACCCGCCGGGGACGAGGACCAACCCGAGATTAGTCTTCTGAATTCGTCACTGCTTGCTATGGCCAAGGGCATTGACGTGCGTCAAGGTGACTTGAAGACCGACCCAGCAGCTGTGCGCCGTCACCTCAAGAACTGTTTAGCTGTGGTGGTGGAGACCAAGAACAAGGACCGTCTCCTGGTCAAGGGTAGCGTCTTCGGTGAGGATCCCCGTATCGTGCGTGTGAACGAGTACTCGGATTTCCCGGCCTTCCGTCCGAAGGGCAACATCCTGGTGTTCAACAACGAGGACGTCCCAGGTGCAATCGCCGGCATCTTGAGCGAGCTGTCGGACGCGAAGATCAACATCGCCAACTTTGGCCTTGCTCGCCAGAATAACGTTGAGCATCCTTTGGGTATTCTCGCGCTGGACTCGGTGCCATCTGACGAGACGTTGAATGCTCTGAAGGAATTGCCTAGCGTGCGTAGTGTTCGCTTCGCTCAAGTTTAAAAAGCAAGGGCTAGTATAGTGAGGATAAGCTCAAAAAAAGTAGCATAGGTCCAGCTATCGCCTTTTATCCATTTAACGGAGAGCTGGTGCGCTTCAGTATTACTGGAGCTCTGTGTGCAAGACCCACTTACAACCAAAGAATTAGAAACATGGTAGGGCTTCAAGCGGATGTAGAAGCAGGAGCCATCGGAATGGACTGCGAGAGGCGTCTCTCTTTCTGTTCGAGAGAGGCCACGTACTGTTGCTTTTTATCAGTTGAGGTCTGCATGAAGCGCTTCATGGTTCTGTACAGGAACGGACTAATGGACTCCTTCTCGTGCTGTTAGATCGTTCAAAAAGCGAGTTAGTCGAGTCAACTTGCAAGTAGTTTCCTCGCTCTTTGCCTTACCTCGTAGCAATACATCATCACGGACATTGAGGCCGAGAAAAGGGCGACTTCGCCGAATTTGAAGCCAGAGCAGACTCCTCGGTCGTGTAGGATCATTGCCAAGCTGTCGAGCGCACGGGGTAATACGTACAATGCCAACTCTGTGCATATCAAGTGACGCACAACGAATAAGTATCATAGCACTGCAGAATCTTCCCTACTAAAGGAAGTAGCATCTCAACATACCGGAGCGTCGGCTTTTCGGTTCCAGAAGAATAGTCGGCGATGCTCCAAGTCCGGCCAAATAATAGATGAAGCGATGGTCTTTGCTGACGACCCGGCGGTGCATGCACACGAGAGACAAATAGAGCGTCACGAAGGACGCTAGGAAACAGTTGGATCGTGTCGCATTCAGCGTTGAGCGCGCTAACGTGTGGAATGGCGAACGCAAGAAGCGCTTGAAGTGGATGACCACGCCTGGCACGATGAAGAGCGACAAGTAGAGCGGGAAGGTCTTTTGGAAGGCGCGTTTGAAGCACAGCAACGCTCCCACCGCACACGAGTCGGCATTGGCGTGTACGAGTCTGCAAGGCACGATATCCTTCGGCAACGGGAAGTCCTTGGGGATTCCTGGCTTCCGATTGATCAACTTCTGAAGAGTTGCAGCGCTAACTGGAACGCTTCGGTTCACTTGCTGCACCAGTTCCAGCGTCTCCAGCTCCACTGGGCCTGTCTTCTGGATAAATCTGAAGTATTCAGAGGGCAGCGTCGTTGGTCTCATGACGTAGGCGTACATGACCTGAGCACTTGAAAGAGCAAATAGCAGCGCGTCGCCATACTGCCAATCGCTGCCCCAGAAGTGCCAGCGCTCCTGTCTCTTAGCTGTGTTGTAGCCACACTGCAGCGCTCTCGTGAGCGCATACAGTGCCAAAGATCGCCGCCGCTTTGCGTCCACGAAACCCAGTGCCAGAGCTGCAATGGCTCCAGACCCAAGAGCTGAGATCTCCTTCAGCTTTTTCTTGTTCTCAAGCTGTTTATTGGGCAGAATACGTCGTAGAATCACAGGCAGTAAAGCCCTGAGGCCTCTGTAACCGCCTGTGAACCAGCCCAAGAAGAGGCCGAGCCGCACGGCGTCCACGCGGAAATTGAGGTGCTTCTCGTCCAGCAACTGCCGCAGATCCACCGCTGCCTTCCAGTCGCGTCGCTGTAGCAACTTAAGCAGACGCAACAAGGCCGCGATGCCCGCACGTGTGTTGTAGGCCAGTAGGAAATTGCTCGTGCCGAGACGTAGCGCCTCCAGCAGCTCCTGGCCCAGTGTCTCGCCCTCCTCGCCGTCGTGCTGCTCACTGACGAGCGTCCGCACCGCCAATTGCTCGTCTTCAACAGCCATCCCAGCGTCTTCCCCTGCGCTGGCGGCTTCGTCGTCTGAGCGACTGAACAGACTAATGTCGGACGCTGTCACGTGCAAAGTGGAGGCGGTGGACGGCACGCGCGGCGGCAACGACGACATGATCCGTATCGCAATTTTGACTAAGGATTTGAAGTTGGGATGTTTAGTCACCAAACTTAAGTGAAAGTTTGTAAATAAGTTGGCGGTCGTTCAGTGACTTCAACTTCTCTTCAACGCGGCAACTACATGTACTTCGAAGTACATGTACGTACTTTTACAGTGGTCCAGGATGGAATTCCCGCATTGAAAATTGAAATTACAATTACCTACTACTGCCCAAGAGGACGAAGCTGGTCCTCATTCAAGCGATTCTACCGTCTACAGCGTCTCCACGAATGTCATGAGGTCCGAGCTGTCGCCTGTCGACGTGCCAATGCCGCCCTGACCCGATGGTCCCTGGCTAGAGCCGTCGTCCCAGTCGAGCAAGTCCATACCACCGAAGTTTGTGGGCGACAGCGCGTTGGAGAAGTCCATGAGTCCGCCCGACGAGGTTCCGGAGGGCGTCGGCATCTGCAACAAGTCGTTGCTCATACTACCGTACAGCGAGTCGTCCAGGCCCAAGCTCAGACCCGAACTGATCGACGGGCTCTCTCCTCGCGACGTTGGGGGTTGCTGGCTTTGGTTCTGGCTGTGGCTCTGCTGAGGTTGGACTTGCTGGGCCTGCGGAGGCTTGTGCTGTTGTACAGGATTTGGCTGCTGTGGTCGAGCTGGGCCCTGCTGTCCCATTTGCTGCTGTGTCTGCTGGCCGCTCTGCTGGTTGGCCGCATTCTGGCTATTCTGTTGCTGGTGCTTCATTTGACTCGCCTGTTGAGCGGAGAATTGTTGCTGAGGACCCTTCTGCTGCTGCATTTGCTGCTGTCGCATCATTTGCTGCTGCTGCTGCTGCATCATCTGCTGCTGGCGAGCCTGCATTTGCTGTTGCTGTTGCATTTGCTGAGCACGCTGCTGCATCATATACTGCTGCTGCTTTTGCTGAGGCATCTGCGTCGATGTGTTGACGGCGTTTTGCTGCTGCTGAGTCTGCCCCGCAGACTGCGCCTGTGCCATAGCACTGCTGAAGCCACCCGAGGGCATCGTGTTGGAGCCCGAGCTTGTCATTGCTCCCGAAGACGTGGGTACACCAGGGCCAGTTGTTGCAAGTTGCGGACCAGTGTTACTGGCATCGCCACTTGGGTAACTGCGTTTGTCTGTCTCCGTGCGCAGCTTTTTCAAGTATGGGTTGACGATCTTGACGATGTACTTGAAGACCTTGTCCAGCTCCTCGATCTTCCGGGGCGGATGCGTGGCCTTGTCTTCGTTTAGGATATTGGCGCACAGCTCAACGTAGCTGAGAAGATATCGGAGCTTCTTCTTCTGCTCCGTCTCATCATGGCCCTTCATGTGATCCACATACTTCTTGAAGGCATTGTGCACCTTCTCAACGTCTCCCTGGTGCTTTGCTCGTAGCGCTGCATGCTGCTGCCAGTACTCGGCCACTGAGTTCCCCGAGCTACTCGTGTCCGTCTTCACTGGGGTATTACTAGCCGATACCGGTTTCGGTTGCTGCTGCTGCTGTGGCTGTTGTTGCTGTTGCTGTTGCTGTTGCTGTTGCTGTTGCTGTTGCTGTTGTTGAGCTCCCGGGTGGGAGCCAGGTGCGTTCACTTGATTGTGTCCAGGATAGCTGCTCACCTGCCCCCCAGTGGCGCCTCTCTGGTTCAGGTTGAGCGTGTTATAGTACGAAAAGTCGAGTCTGGACAGCATGCCCTGATTGGGAAGTCCCTGCGCCGCCATGGCCGCGTTCATATCCGACTGCTGTGCTCGCAGTGACTTGAGCCGCGTAAATATCTTGTTAATGTAGACCTCCTGCGTGGGCGACTCCTTGTACAGCGACAATTCGTACCACGACACATTCATCCAGAGCTTGATACCCGGCACGGGGTCGGCTGATACGCGCACCATCTCGTTGTATATCTTGGCGATGAGGTTGGCGCGGTGTTCCCTCGTCAGTTGGATTCGCCAGTCGCTCACTTGGGGAGCGTTCATGACGTTCGGGTTCATTTGGGTCATGCCCATGGAGCCCATGGGCATGTTGTTCATCATCATCTGCGGCTGGTTATACATCGCTTGAGGGTTCATACCCATGCCCATGGACTGCGGGTTGGCAGCACCCATACCCATGGACATGGGCATCGACATGCCGCCACCCTGCATCCCCATAGAATGCGGGTCCATCGCCTTCTTCGCTGCTTCGCGTCTTTTTCGCAAGTGAGAGGCACTCCTGGAGCGCTTGACTTGGGTCCACTATGGACTGGACACTTGAAGCGAAAACGGACGACAATTGGTCGAAAGAGGGAGGTAACCGATTGGCCAAAACCTAGCATTCACTTTCATCCAATCAGCATATGGTAGACAGTTGAAGCGGAGACAGATGCTCCAAAAAGATACGTAGCGATTCAACATGTTTACTGCGACCGACATGGGCCACGGGGCAGCAAACCTGCAAAATGAAAATTGCTAACGTCCTTACGCCACTTGATCAAAAGCTCAGAAGCGAGTGGACGCCAGGTCGGGACGCGCGCGGTTGCACACTTCGCAGTAGAAATTGGCCATCGAGTTGAAGAATGTGCAGCCGCCCTGATCTCCAGCGCAGACCCACTTGCCACGAGGTACGCCACGCTGTCCGTCCATGTCGAGCTCGCAGATAGCACAGCACACGTCATCCGGCTGGTTAATGAAAGTGCAGTTGCCACAGCGCCATCCCTGTTGCTGCTGCTGCTGGTGCTGGGCGTCCTCGTCCTGGTGTTTGGGGTTGGGTTCGCTACAGGCCCCGCACACATCCGCCGCTCCATCGTTCACGTATGTGCACACAGGACAGCCCCACGAAGCCTCGACATCCAGATCCGCTGCAGCAGCATGCTCTTGATCGTCGCGAACAAGCGCGTTCTTCATCTCCTCGCGGGAGATGCCGAAGGCGGCGCAGATTGTCTCCATCGGAATGCCCTGTTCGTGTCCCTTCTCACCGTCTGTGAAGCGAGCGTCTGCGATTAGTCCAATGATCTCGTTCAGTTCCTTGGACGAGAATCCCAGCTGGAAGCTCTCGAAACACTTGTGAACTTCTTCTGCACTCAGTCGACTGTCCTCGTCTTCATCGAATCGTCGCAGCGCCACCGCAAGGTGAAGAGCAGCCAGTGTCGGCTTTGGATCTTTGCCCTTCTCTTTCTTTTTCTGATACTGTCGCTGTTTCCGCAACAGACTCTGCTGGAATTGCTGCAGACGAGCACGCACAGTGAGCAGGTGCCACTCGCTCTGAGCAGTGAACACCTTCGCCAGCGGTGTGTCTCCCCACAAGTGGCGCTCGCGGCGTCGTAAACGCAGGAGACACTCGAAGAACTCGTGCCGCAGCGAGATAGGCACAGTAGCCAGCCCTTCCAGCAACATCTCGAGCTCGTTCGGGAAGTAGTACATCTCGTTGTTGAAAAAGCGCAAGCACTGGACACCCACGGCCACGGTTTTCTGACGAGGCGCCATCTCTGAAAGAGCTGTGGGAGCAGTCTTCGGAGCCCAGGACGAGAAGAATGACGAGCTCTCGACCAGCTCACCCTCGCTTGTTCGGAGCTGCACCTGGCTTAATTGGAACACGGGGTGCCTCGTATGGATCATACGACGAATCGTCTCACCTTCAGCAAGAGATAACGTTGCCAAATACACTGGCATCTTGCTTGTCGTAGCTGTCACCGCATCTTTCACTGCGTCGGAAACTGCGTCAGGACTCGTCGTAGCCATTTCAGCTGCCGCTTCAAGAGCCTTCACCGCGATCTCATTTGCATTGCCGCCAGATCCGTCCGCCATAATTGCCATAAAGAGTTGCTGCACAACTGTCTTCATCGCTTCTTGGTGCAACAGCGGTGACCACTCGAGAATAAGCCCAACGTTTTTCACGCGACGTTCGCCAAGACCAACCCATCGGCGACGGAAAAAGTTCCCAGACATGAGCAAATCTGCAGGGAACGCGATCTTTGGACACTCTGAATGGGCTTGGAAGTGTGAGAACGGGTAGAATACGCTTGCTTCTTCTTCTTGCTGTTGCTCAGCTGCCATCTTCATCTCTTCGTCTCCACTGGCTACTGCCGCAGCTCCCGTAGGTGGTTGAGCAAGAACTGATGCGCTCCACGGAATTGGGTCTTCATCATCACGCGTGAACGCACTCATCTTTTGCTCTTCCTGCTCGGCCTCCTCCTCGGCCTCCTCTTCCGCTTCAGCCTCGTTTTCATGCACAACCTCAGCGGTGAGGCGTAGATCCCCTTGCTGCGATCCATCTTCCGCAAGTGCTTGCTGTTGGCTTCCAGATGAATGAGCCAGCCGTTGCTGTACGGCAGTGACACGAGTCGTCTCCTCATCTGTCTTCAAGAAGTCTCCATGGCCCTCAATGAGACTTTCTATCACATCCGAAAGCTGCTTCCTCGTTGGCACAGCGGCGTCCACAGTATACGAGATCTCCACGCGGAATATCGCAATGCACTTGCGAAGCCAAGCCTTGCCACTGTCTTCGCGGCCGATAAAGCGACGGAGCCGAGAGGATAGTGAAGCGTTCTTAGACGTGGCCAATGCAATCTCGTCCAGCAAGGAGCGCAGAGCGCGTCTACGCCAAGAGTTATGCAGTTCCTGCAGCGACAGTTGAACAAGTTGCATGGACTCCATGCGCATCGAGTTGACGAGAAGCCACGCTGGCACAAGCAGTAGAAATTCGTCCAGCCGTTGCTGCACTGATCCCTGTGAGCTCAATTCGACGTGAGCAAGTTTCATCTCGTGGCGAATGCGGTTCTCAACTTCAGGAATAAGGAAGAGGCATATCGACTGGCCTGTAGCTATGCCACGCATTCGATAAGCACCCTGAGCGTAGTCACGGAAGGTCATATCCTTGCCTAACGTGACGACAGCACGCGCGTTCACACACTGTTTGATATCCATTCCGGTCGTATGAACTTGGTCGTAAAACGTAAATCTCTTGCTCGGGCTCAATCCGCACTGCACTAATGGCATTGGTGCATTGTGGTCACGCAGTATAATCATCTGTCGGTCGTTCTCGTCCAAGTACACGACTCCTTCCATTTCAGCAGGCAGCTCCCCCAACAAAAACGCAGCCACTTCCTGATTATCGAAACCTGTGATCAGTGCGCCCGTATCAATCAGCGCATGCACCGGCGGTTGCGCGTGGGCGATATCCAAAAGCAAGCTTCGAGCCGTCCACTCCACTTTACGCTCGATAGACACGATGCGTTTGTTCGTAAGCGCTTCAAAAATGCTTCCATCACTGCGAGGCTCATAGTAGCACTCGCCTAGATCCATCGGTAGCAGGTTCGATGGTGTTCCCGAAAAACCAATTCGTTTCGCAAAGAGCGAGTTACTGCCGAGTTCGTGACCGCAGGCCGAGATCTTCAACTTCTGGAAATTCATGCACGACGGGAAAACATGTTGACGCACATAGTAGTACACCACGCCGGCAAGTTTAGCTACCAGGAAGTGCAGTCGAGCCACTTGCGCTGAGTCACGAAGCTGGAAAAGAGGCAGCGGAAGTACACCGCCAGACGCGTCTTGCTTTTCCGACGAAAGCAAAGCTAGACCCGTTCGGACCCACTCGCGGAACATGGCGCAGGCTGGACGTTGGTCACGTGGCCCGAGCTGGCGACTAAAATCTTGCTTTAGTTGTGACACGATGCGTACGAGATCTGATACGCGTATACCTTCGTAACGATAAGCAAGAATGGTCAATCCAATCAACACGTCGGGATGCGCAAACTCGGACGAGCGACTCGGCACATCTTTTCCAATGAATGGAACTGCCAGCATCAACCGTGAATGCGCGTTTCCTCCACTGTGTCCTGAAGCAGCAGCTGCTTGATGCTCTCCTCTCAGAAGACCATACGACACTCGGTTGATCTTGGAAAGAACGTGTGGCAAGATCGTACGCAGCCAATCACGCGCAAGATTGAGCAGCTTAATTGACGACTCGGAGAGGCCATTCTCGATATCAGCTCGAAGAGAAGCATCGGTGTGAAGCTCTGGGCGGGGACACTCCAAATAATACTTGATTCGATCGACCGACACCTCCATTTTGCCCATACGGAAGAGCTTTAACAGCCAATCAATCGCAATTTCGGAGAGCAGCGGTAGCATCTTCGCCTCGTAAAACTCCATGTCCAAAAGCACAAGGTGCGGGAAGCGCTGCAATGTATGAGCAGCGTATCCTTCGTCCAGCACGGCATGTAAACGTGGGATTAATCCAGAGGGGTCTTTCGAGTCGTTTGGCGACGCGAGAACTGCATCGATCAAGTAAATGGGAAGCTCCCACCTATTGGCAGCAAGGTCAATGGGGAATTTGTTGCCGATGGGGAAGTTGAGCTCCGACCGTAACGGGTGCAGCAACACATCCACCTCGTCCATGATCAATATACCGTTTTGCCATAGCCTGAGCGTCTTGTGGAGCTCGTCCGCCATCTCGGAACGGTCTTCGAGCACACGTCTGAGGCGTCGAATGTTCTGCGACGCCGAAGTGAGGGGCAGCTCAATGATGTCAGCTGATTCATCTAGTGAGTGTAATAACTCGACGAGCTTGAGCATCATCGACTTGATCGACTCTGGGGAGGCACACACCACTTCGCCATGACGACGAGCACGGTCTAGCTTTGTAAACATCCGCAAGGCAGCCGCAGGGTCATCGCTAATGGCACGGTCGAACTCGAACGTGAAAATACGTTTGCGCAGGACGCGATTGCTGAAGCGGCTTCGCAGCACCTGACGAGACTGTTCCAGAAGAGCGGTTGGCATGACATGCATCACAAGATGCTCCTTGTCTGCGAGGATGTAGGTTAACAGAGGACCAACCACCGTCGTTTTACCCGCGCCCATGATCATTTGTTGTACGCGCGAGTCTCCTTTCGCAAGGCTCGTCAAAAAGCTGTCGATCATTTGAACCTGTCGCCCGCGTAATAAGATGTCAAAAACGTATTCAAACACCAAAAAGCGCGGGTCGAATCGCCACCCTGAGGATGCTCCTTCAGCAGATCCCTGGAGATAGTATCGCTTCGAAAGCAGCACATCAGCCAGATCTCGAGAAGCTTGACGAGTCATTTTAACTCTGCTAGAATAATCATCTCCACTTTGACGGGTAGTAAATCCATTGAGATGTTTGACAAGAGCTCGAGCAGCTTGTACAGTTCGGTTGATGTGGATAATGCGGCTGCAGAGGAAAAGTACCAGCAAGATCTTCTCGATCAGATCCGCTGTCACGTCTACCACGAACGGATTACGAGCCTTCAGATCGGATTCGAACGAGTCGGATGCCAAAAGGGACGTGAGGAAGTCAAACGTCACTCGAGGATATACCCCAACGTGACGCTGCATCACAAAGCGGTCAGCGGCAATAACGTGTTCTGCATTTCCATGGATGTCGTGACGAATCTCGTTCAACTGCATTTCCAGCGACGCAATTCCCTCCTCTACCATCTTGCGGTCCCTCGTTCTCATCTCTTCACATAAATGAATCAGCGTCTGAAGGTTTTCAACAGCCGACCTGCTTCCAGTCTGTTCACTAGTCGATGACAGATCCATGGGAGTCACCCCCGTAATGAACGCATCTTTGCTTCCGTTTACTGCTTGTGCGTTTATAGCAATGTCATCGCCGAGTCTCTTCAGCAAATCTTTCGCAGCTGCAGTTTGAGCGACTGGGTGGCTTGACAAGTCAAATGGCAATGTTGTCTGCACTTCGGCCTCTGGATCGCAGAAGGTGATGAAATGCTTCACATCTATCGCTTCCAGTGGGAACTCGGGATTAATGGGGCTGTTCTTGTCTCCCACGAAAATAAGTTCGCCGCACGATGCGTTCGACGCGTCGAACTTCTTCGTGTCGTCCGTGAGAACTACGGGTATCTCGAACACATGCTCGGCAGTATGATGCAGCTCGCTGAACTGGGCTTTGATGGGCCCAATAATACGGACCTGGTGATCTTCGGACTCAAGTTTGGATTGGAATTCCATCTCGCCGAAGTCGAAAAAGTGTTTTAACATCGTCCCCACCGTCATCTTAGAGTACAGGTTTGCACCGCGAGAGAGCATGTGCACACTGTCTTGATCACATGGAGAGAAAGGCCAGCCACTGCCAGGGTGCGCGATAACCATTGCCAACTGCGCCATGGCAAATGACGGCGCACACTCTTCTTCACCGTCATCAACGGTTTCACGACCCCATCTCGATAGCTTTAAATGCAGGAAGCGCGCAAATAAATCTCCAAACGAGCGCGTGCAATCATCGCCACCCATACGAACAATAAGCTGCTGATTCAGGCATTCATACAGGAAGAGGAAGCCCAGGCCTCGGTTTGTTCCACTGATCTCATCACCAACAACTGCGCAGTTCCACACGAGTTTACCTGCTTCCTCGTCATCAATTAAAAACTTGTTGTCGATCCCGACCCCATGCTTCGGTCGGTTATACCGCACGGTCGAGAGCTTTTTACCATGCGCCGCAAGATATCCTTTGCTATACAAGCGAAGCTTCATCCAAGGTTGGCCTCCAACGCGCGATCGAGTCAACTTGAAGTCAACTTTTGTGACAGTATCAGGCTGGACGTGGTCACAGAACTCCTTGCGCAGCAACAAGAGAGAGGACCGCTGGTGGCAGTGCTCCAGAGCTTCCTTTTCTTCCTCCAGCGTCAGCTTGCAAGAAGCGTCGACATGGCCAGTCGTGATAAGATAGTCGTGCAATTCGCCACTTAATTTCCACGGAGACTTGTTCTCACTGTAGGCGATACCCAGTGATAGGCGAATACGACACGCACAGGCATTCGGGTTGCGATCGTCCAGTGTCTTGGCCAGCTGGTCGAACACTCGCTTTTCCTCGTCAGTAAACTTCACGTCCACGTTGCATCCCATGATTAACTCCATTGCAGCCGCATAATTGCGAGTGAGCAAGCTTGTAAGAATTAGATACAGCGTGGAGCTCAGAGACGAGGGAAGCAGGAAGGTGTTGCTTGAATGCACAGGATACGTGTAGAATCTCGTTTCCATCGCTTGCTGCCAGCCCACCGAACCGCGGTCGCTGATGAGGATGGAGGAAAATGGCTCTCCACGTATTGCGGGACGATACAAATCGTGATTGGGACAGATGAGCTTTAGATCCGTCGTGTCTGACTCGAGGACAAAGCAATCCGGGGCAATCTCAACGAGTCCTCGAAGATATTTGGAGGTACCTTCAGGCATCGCAACAGTAAAGTCACTCACAAACCAGCCGTTTTGATCCATCACACTCAGGCGGATACGTCCAGTCGCTGGGTCCTTAATTGGTAGCAGCTTTAGCTTCAATCTTGGTAACTCGATGAAGGCGATTGAGGATAGTCCAGTAGGTACGCTTTCTGCGCCATTGTTAATACACCAGACCAGGATATGCGAAAGATCCTCCACACGAGTAAGCAGTTCGCACAATGTCAGAACTTCGACGCTTTCACGTGCCGTGCAGGCTTCGAGTATGCTCAGCAGGTAGAAAGTCTCTCCGACAGTTTCTTCAACAACTTCAAGAGCATCATTGTCTTCCTCACCGTCTTTGGACTCCTCATCAACCTCCATGGGTGTAGCCAAATCTTCTACTGAGTCCCCTGGTCCCGATACATCGCCACTCTCAGTACCTTCTGCTCGTTGAATCTCGGTACAATTAGCAGGGTCCGATAGCCACGCTGTCGCTAGCTCCAGATCATTGCCAAATAGTCCCAACGCATACTCGATCGAACTTCGTGATGGTGATCCCTCCAAGCTCATCAGTAAGCCAATATTTTGCTCATGCTGCTCCTCGGGGCTAAGAGCAACCTCGCCAGATGCGGCTGCTTCTTCAGCGGCAAGGATTTTCATCTGATTGTTCTCATCCAGCAGCCATTGGGCTGCTAAGCCCACATTATTATGATTCTCGCGCAAGGCAAGTCCACATCCAGCGTATGAGAATCCCATTGCCATGAGTTGGACCACGTCATCATCGCTAAAATCAATAGCATCAGGCGCTGGGTATGCCGGTGTGCGCGAGGCTTCAACTGTTGATCTTCCGGACTCTCGAACTGGAGCTGGAGGAGGTTGCATTTGGCTACTGGCTGCCGACCGCTCTTTCTCATAACTGTCCCGGTAGATACGCGAAAAAGAAGTCACGATAGACTTCCGAATGATACATGCTTGTCCATTTTTCTTCATCTCAACTTCCACTCGGTATCGGAACCACTGTGACTTTGAATCCACAGGTTCGCCTCGAACTCGTCCATCCTCGCCCATCCAAAAGCGGAAATTCTCTAGCAAGCAGCTCGGAATAACGCCCTGTAGAAGGCGTGGAGGAACGAACTGCTCCGTGCCATTGAGCAAATGATTCTTGCGTAAAATGATGAGAGACCCTCCAAGCATTTGCCGCTCTGTGGGCTCACCGCTGGCACGCAATAATGCTGGGTCCACAGGGCCTTGATCAGGGGAGATATTTAAAGGGAAGCTGTGAAGACTCATGCGAGAATTGGACGTGAAGATAAGCTTGCGATAAAGTCTCCGCCCGTGCGATACCAGTGCGTAGATGTGCATCACTTGCATAGTTCGGTACGCCACAATTTCTTTGAAGGTCGCCATCTTCTCCTTATCTTTATCATCCGAGCCTCGGTCAAGCCCAATCAACCGCACGTGAGTAGCATTGTCTGGCAATGGATCACTGGGAAGAAACAATGTGTATGGCAGCTTCTTATCATCAGGTACAGGAGGGTACATGAGACGAAGAGCGTTGCCCACCAGATCCACAAACCATTGTTCGCCAGCATGAGGGTGTTCCTCCTCCAAATAAATGTCAAACGGACGCGAATAAACCCTGCCAAGATAGCGGAATCCATCATCACCAGGTTGTTTGGGCTTCTCTTCTCGATTTCCTCGCGATGGCTGCGGCGGTGCACGCGCAACACGAGGAGTTCCACACACATCGCACACAGCATTAGGGTTGTCACCATTGAAGTTTGCACAAGTGCATGTCGGACACTCCCAGTACATTTTAAGCTCTTGAGGATTGCCGTTCGGATCGTCTGCATGACCTGCAGCGCCAGGCTCATGCACTACCGGAGCACCTACACCCTGGTCCACTTCGTCCGTAGGATCATCCCACTCAACAAGCTGGAAATCCGTACCAACAATATTTACCCAAAGACGATATTCCTGACGGGCAACAAGGCCGCAATGAAGCGATTTATTCCCAAAAATGGCCATGAAGTCGGCATATTGGGTCATCGAGTCCGGAACAGGTTTCAACTCGTCATTTCTCCACAAAATCTCTCCCGTCTGAGCGTCCAGCTTTAACTCTTGTTGATGACAACTGTATTTTCCTGCACCCCCGACGCCAGATTCCTCGATCCATTCCCACGAATCCGTTTGTTCGTTCGAGCGCAGAGCAATTCGAACAATGCCACCGAGAACTCTGTTTCGTTGCGACTTAGGCAAACCTGCAAGCCAATCCACGATGGAGCGGCGATGCAGCTGCATCGTCTCAAATATCTCTGCTTCAAGAACGTCACCAGGCGGTAATTGTAGCTCCTTTCCCTCGCTGTTGCGTAGTGCGACAATGCTTGGTGCTTGAATAGTCTGCATGCCAATTTTCAAGTACAGAGGTCGCCCCTTCAAGTACTTATCAAGGGATTTTTTGCCGACATTTGCCGTGTCGATACCTTGAGCCTGAAGCCAACGAAGAAGTCGCTCCTCTGCTGACAGTCCACCGTTATCATAACCACTGTCTGTGGACAGCTTCATCCCGAAACAATGCCAATTGTGGACATACGCAATGGACCCGATCATCTCGGAGATTTTCTGAGCGTCGTATTCCGAAGGCCGCAAGCTCACGTGGAGAAGCACCAGGTAGGAATGAATAACGCACGCCGTTTGGAGGTTGTTGGCATCTTCGGCTTCCTTCCTCCACTTGTTAAGCGTTGAATGCGCGAAACCAAACCCGTAGCTCATCAACTGAGCCCGGTATCCCTCCAACTTCTCGACTCGAAGCCTGTCGTCACTGGTAATACAACGGTCGAGTGCGAACGTCATATAACGTAGAACATCGACCCCTAACTTGATCATGAAAAGAATAAAGCGAGCGTCAGCCGAATGGACCGATGCCTCACCCAGCTCCTTCACAGCATCTAACATCCTTAACAGCGGGACTGCAATCGCCTCTGGGGCGTGGATCAATTCATTCAGCAGCAGTCCATTCATCGTGCCCAAATGATCTTCGCACTTTTGGTGATGAACTCGAGCATCAAACGTCCGTTGAATGGCTTCCTCGTGCATCACGAGGTTCGACTTTCGTAGCGGAATATGGGAAATGTCGTCAGCTTTCGCATCAAAGACCCAGTCCCCTCCTTCGAACAAAACGGCGCGGAACAGCTGCTGCAACATCGGATTGAACAAATATGTCACGCGGTCTCGTGACGAAAAGAACGACACCACGAGTGGAATCCAAGTATACGGCACTGTTAAGTAGCTCATGAGGTATTCCGACTCTTCCGCGGACAGCGTCCCGTTGTACGTGGGCAGGTCCGTCATATGCATGATATCATCTTCAGTGATAACAGTAGGAAGACCTTCTGCGGACGCATTACTCGAACTCTTAACGAGAAGAGCACTCAGATTTGCTGGACTTGTGATTACCGGGCCCTCACCAAAGTATACTTTTCTCTCCATGAACCCTTCCACCTCCACATCAGCGATATCTTGGTCACTTCCACGAAAGTTAACTACCTCCCACTTCAGTGTCGCGTGGAGAATTCGATTCAATCCTCGCATGCCGAAAAAGTTTCGTCGATGAGTTGCCGATGAATCGTCAAACGAAAGCTGCCACATCTGCCAGTGCTGGTGGCATCGGCGCCTCATCAGCTCAACCTCCTTCGTCTCCATCGTAGCTAGAAACTTCACCACCATAACTAAATCGCGAGTCAATCCCACTTCTGGATGATCGTCGGCCATGGGGGTGGTATCTCTACAGAACCACTCCATCAACGCTTCCATTTCAGTTGGCGGAGTCTGATTGTTTGGATCGATCAACGGATAGTGATACCGCTCCATGAGTTGGCGAAAGAATAGAAGCGTTGTCGAATACTTCTTCACCTCAACCTTGTCCTCCGGCATATGATAGTCGAACAATTGTCGCTTGCCCTTTGCGTCATGGCTGTTAAAATAAGCAAGCACTTGACCTCGGACCACGCAGAAGTTCGGTCGGGCAAACTCCATCGCCGACGTCAACTTCTGGATCGAGAAATTAGCTTTGCAGAACGTGTGTGCCAGCACGTATCCATCTTCTTCTTCCATCATCAGCGAGATTTCGAGTGGCTCGTCGGCTGCTGGGGTGCGGATCAGAGCGTCATAAATACACAATACACACAAGGCCGCTAGCGCGCGCTCGGAGTCAAACTGGCGACTTGGCTGCTCCACCGATTGCCAAACTGATCCAAGAATCATCAGTAATGAATGCAAGTGATTCAGACAACGAAGCTGCATGTCCTTCGTGACTGGCTGACGCCACATGCAGGTGGGCGACGCCATCCCGTCTGAGCTTACAGGCTGCGGCACAGGTAATACCTCCACCAGGACACTTGTAATAAGCTGGATAACTTCGAGATGCAAGGACATCCTAGAAGATGACGAGCCCTCTGCTGCTCGCTTCAGCAACGACTCACACAAAGCCTCGCATCTGACAAACGCTGCGACTGCTAGAGCGATAGACGTGACGCGCTCAGGTACATCTAAAAAATTGTTAAGAACAGGGATTTCGAGCTCCGACGCATTTCCCGCATACTCACTCTCCTTTCCTGGTAGCTGAAGCAGTTCCACGTTAGCGTGGGGCGCAAACTGAAACGTTTCACCCAACGTAGCCGTCTCTCGCTTACTCAATTCTTCGGGCACCCCTACCGCCTCTATAAGTTGTTTTGTCTGGCTCATAAGCTTATTCACGTGGCTAAGACCTCGAGCTTCGATGTTCTTACGTTCATGATGTTTCAACGTCTTCAGACCAATTTGCTTGACACCCATGGAAATGCACTTTGTATCGGACACCGTAAGAGTTGACTTTGGTAACGCGAAATCTGCGCTTGTCCACGGGAAAAACTCGCCTGTTGGATCCGACATCACCAATTCCTTTCCCATCGGCGTCAATATACTCCCATCAGATCCCCGCACTATGAGTTGAGGCACTTTCGTAACACCAAACGTCTGGATGAGTTGCTTCCGAGCCCCCATTTCTGGAAAAGGCACCATATACCAAGTGTGCACCGGCAAACTCTCCACAAGTGCTGCGTAGTCAGCTTGCTCCTGGTCAACGGAGACTACGATCACAACGAACTTCTTTCCTGCAGCATGCAGACTTTCGCTTAGACCAGTCAGCAATTTTGTCAGTTTCCGGCAAGCTGCTGACTTGGACAGCGCGAAATAAATACCAACGACAGCCTCTGGGTCGATATCTGCCACTGTGTGGGTGCCTTGCAGCGAATCCTGGAGCGAAATAGTGGACAGCGTTCGCAGCGCATTGTCCAGCGTGCCTTCTGGGATCGCCTTTGCGGGGTTTTGGGCGATTTCCAAATCTTTGACGACTTGCTGGACTAAACGGTAGCGCAACTTGTACAAAATTGCATATTCCACCTCGTCGTTCGTGAAGGCTTGGCTACGCAGACACAAGTACCGCACTGCTTCGATGACACTCTTGCAAAAGCCCAGTTGACTGCGTTGAGCCGTGTGCAAACCACCAAGAGCTGCAGTCGTCCAATCAGCAGGCGTACGCTTCTCTGTCATCTCGCTCGCCAACGGCAACAATTTGTCGCCCGCGAGCCAGGGCAGCAGCACGTCGTAAATGGTCTCCACTCGATGGTACTCGGACGGGGGTTTGCGCACCCAGAGCGAGAATAACAGCGTCCAGAAGGCCATGTCCAGGAAACGAGTCGCCGGGATAGCACTGATCTGGATGCAAGACTGCACGCGGATCTTATCGGCGCCTCCCTCCACCTTGCACGGGTGGTACATCTCGGCTCCTGGGCCCTTGTTACACACTGTGAACGAATACTCTGCGTCATTCGTCTTCTCCACCACGTAGATGATCGAGTGGCTGTTAATGTTGCCTACATAGCCGCCGGGCACAAGCACGGGCTGCCCCACTTGGAGCTTGGCGAGCTCTGCTTTCCATTCGGCCAAGAACGCCTGGAACTGAGCGGCATCCTCCACCTTAGCGCCCAACTCAGCCCACTGACTGCAGAATGCCAACTGGGGCAGTAGCGTTATTTGCAACACGCGCTCCTGCTCGACCGTGAGCGAAAAAGTAACGGGATCTGTCTCGTTTTCTCTCTGTTGTTGCGGCTGAAGCAACTGAGAGAGGCCGCTGAGCGCACCAACGAGAGCCTGCGGGTCCCCTCCAGCCTCGTACGGCGTACCCCGCAGGTACGGGTCACCAAACACGCCCAGGAAGGCCGCGGAGCGCCACACCACCATCGCTACGTATCTTGCTTGTCGGTGTTCAACCCACGAAGAAGAATGCGATATGGACGCAGATAAAAGATCGCGACTGGAAGAAAAAGCCAATACACAGACGTGATTGGTAAACAAATTGGTCGAGATTACAGTGGATTGGACAATATCGAGGCCGATCTTTGAAGGACTCCTCGTAAAAGGCTTAACTGTGCCTGGTACCCTTCCGCTGTTGAGACCACGAGGATCCAGAACACCTGCTAGCTTTGCTCGTGCTAGTAGCGTGTTCTAATTCTAACTGGTTGGCCTATATAAGTAGTTTGCAAGGTCCAGTCTGTCCCGGTGCAGAGCAGAACTGAGGTCTTCAGGTCCGCCCGAACGATCGTTAGCTATCCTAGCTGACGTATTGTTGTGGGAACATCCTAACTACACTAGTAGCTAGAGTTCACGTGGGATTTACTTCACCACAACTGGAGCCGCGGCCCGGGAACAGAGTGTGACCATTGTGTATTGTTTGTATGGCCTTCCAGTTTACGAGCAACCAAGAGAAGAAGAACAAGAACAAGAAAACAACAAGTAAAATGGCGAAAGAATCATCGACGGTACCAGCTACTCCTGCCAAGTCCGGTGGAACACGCTACGAGTGTTCAAGTCCGGACGTGACGGCTGCACGACTTGCAGCTGTCTCCGAACTCTCGGTGAGCTTCGAGGATGAGGCGGACAACGATCCTGACGCCCATGATTACGATGACTACGAGGATAAGACGCCGGCTCCAGAGCCAGGCGCGACGACTCCGGAGACGGCCACGTTATCGTCAGGACTGAGCGGGGCGACAAAGTCGCTTTCGAGGAACCTCGCCGCTGAGCTTGACGACATCGCTGGTCCAGACCCGGACTATGACGACTTTGACGATGGGACCGAGGGTTCTAAGCCCTCGGTGGCGAGTGCAAAGCGTTCAGCATTGCTGAATGCACCTCGCCCATCTATCAACGGTGATACACCAGCTGCCAAACGCGTTTTCGATCGCGTGCAGGCGCTGATGAACAATGATGAGTGGATGCAGCTGTTCAAGCCCATCCCCAAGAAACATGCCGACTGGCCGGCTCTTGCAAATGAGCTGCAGTATCCTGCGAACTCGGTATCGACAAGCCAAGTCGCGGAGGACTCGGTTTCGCTACTACTTGCGTTGGGGTATATGAGAATGAGACGTACCCGTCGACGATGTCGCTCCAAGACTGGAGTCCACATGAGGCTGGAGCGGCTCTCCAAAAGTGGAAGAAGAAGCTTCGGAAGGCCTTTGGGGCGATAGGAATCAACTCGGGGAAGCAGCCAATAAGTCGACCGACCGTTCAAGATGAGGATCCGTCCAAGACTCCGCTTCCACCAATACCAAAGAGGCTCGAACGGATCCCACCGACCAAACGAGGGACTGACCGAGGTGCTTTTGGCTCTGCCGAGGCTTCACCGTACTTCAAGACTCGCAAATGGTTACACCACGTTCGGAGAGCCGTACACGACGTATGAACACCGATAACGAGGCTTCGCGTGGTCGTCGGTCTTAGCCAAGTTCATACCAGCTCCGGACCCGGCATCATGGGAGGATATCATTGCCTGCGCAAATGGTTTTCAGCAGTACTGTGGCTCTCATTGTGATTCAGTGACGAGGAATCTCGCGACTACGCTCTACAGTTTTGTCGTCGAGCTCAAGGTTCGACAGGTCTGGCCGCATTACACGCTGCTAACGCTTGTACTATGGATTGACGCTCAGCTTGAAAGATAGCGTAGCGCGGTAGTGGCAGATATAGACCATGCCACTTCCACAAGGGCCCTGATTTCAACAAAATTTACTCCGAATAACATCGAGCTCGATGGCCTCTTGCTCGCCGAGCAGCGAATTCAAGTGGAGGCGATGAGCCGTTCCGGTGGGCTTTCTACCAGCACCGCCCATCCCCTGCGCCAACCACGTTCTCATCGACATGGAAACAACAGCGATCGCAAGGAGCGGAACGACAATCTTCCTCCGCTTCCGCAACAGGACGGAAAGGACGTGTGCCTCAAGTACCTGTCGAAACGAGGGTGTCCGTCAAAAGACCCAGAGGTGTGTCTACGCTAGCAGAGTGCACTTCTATCCAGCGGCTCTATCCAGCCAACTTCGCACCTACATTCGCCGTAAGTTCGGTGCTATCAACAGCAAGTACGCCAACAATTGACGGGGTCCAGGGAGCGCTGGTCCTGGTGACCTTGGACAAGATAGTTTGGACCGTCAGAATGTAGCTGTACCAATACATACGCCTTCACCCTATGATTTACCAACTGTGCCACAAGCGGCCATGAAAAGTGCAGAAATCGCGAAGGCCTCCAACCCGTTGCCGCGTAGCACGTCGAGCTCGCAGCCTAGATGCCGCACCGAGTCACTGCGTATTCGGCAATCACGGCATATCGGCGCAGGTCCCACCAGTTCTGTCGACAAGGCTCAGTTCGAGCCCCTGCGTAACCGGCAATCACGGCAGCTCGGCGCAGGTCGCACCAGTTCGGTCGACAAGGCTCAGTTCGAGCCTTTTCATTGCCGACAGCCACGCCAAGTCGAAGCAGCTCGCACCAGCACAGTCGACGAGACTCAGCGCGAGCCACTGCCTCTCCATGACCGCCAACAGCAATTTACAGGCCCTATATGCCTGAGATCGAGTTGCGTTCGCGAATTACTAAACGAGCATCTGACCGCACGCACCGGTTTCCAAGACAAGTCCTTCATCAACACTGCACTCGACTCGGTATTAATACCCTCTGCGAAACTGCCGACAGCAATGGCAAATAAATCGAGAAAAACTACACGTCGTTACTACGATGGTAACGGACCATAACATGAGCTTACAAGACATCGTTGAGGCGGTTCGAGGCCAGACCAGCAGTGTTTCCGTCCAGACAAGGCGATGAATCCATCGCGACTCGCTCACCTCCTCGAGGGCTACAAACATTGGGAGCTCCTCGTCCAGATTGCTAGGGAGGGCATTCAACCATCGTGGAAGAAGGAGAGCCCATTCCAAACCAAACCAACGAAAAATCATGGTTCAGCCTCCCGCCACATGAACGGAGTACTAAGAGTAATCCGTAAAGGGCAAGAAACCGGGCAGTACCTTGTCTTGGATAGCAAAGTTCTGGAGGTCTGGAACAACATTCAAATAAGTCCCCTCGGTGCAGTGCTGAAGAAGGCCTATAACCCTGATGAAGACATTCGGCTGATTCATGACCTCTCTCTTACTCGCGAGGTAGTTCCACAAACGACATGCCGACCCGACGAATTCTGTCTTGTAAATCAGATCACAAAGAGGTGCGTTCCGCCATCTCGTGCTGGGAAGCGGTCATGTCCAGTGGATGGCTACCACAATTCTAAAACTGGGGGTCCTGGTAATCGACATGTCAGCTCCGTTCGGGTGAACTAGCTCACCTACATTTTACGGAGCATTTGGAGGTGCAATATCATGGTTAGTTGGTCGCGAATGCCCAGCGTCTATCGACCCGCGGTCGAGCGATCACCAGCCATTCTTTGCCTACGAGTGCGTGGACGATCACGTCCTCGTAGAACCTGACATCGGCAACAGACTACACCTAGCCAACGAAACACTTCGACGTGCTATGCTCGCGATACTAAGACCTGGAGCAATTAACGAGCAAAAGTTCTCGCAATGGGAGACGAAACTTCAAGTACTTAGACTCGAATGCGATACCGAAGCATGTACGGTCTCGATGCCAAGCAGCAAGATCCAGAAGGCTCTCGCTAGGGTTCGGCGCCTGCAAGGCCAGCGGCGGACGACACGTACTCAATTACAGCAGCTTCTGGGCAGTTTGAGGCACGTGTGTTCGTGCCTGCGCGCGACTAAGCCGTTCTATCAACGCATTCACGCGGTATGCGTACGGGCTCCACGTACGGCAGCGTCATCGTCGACAACCCCATCATTCAAGATCTCCAGTGGTTCGAGTCAATAATAAGTAAGGGTCGCCTTCAAAAGCTCCCTTGCCATGTATACCAACGCGCAGCCGGTTGACGTTCACCTATATATGGACGCCAGCAACAGCGGTCTTGCGGTGCTCGACCCAGCAGCAAAGCAGTTTTATTCATATACGAATCGACACGGATGAACAGCGAATGATTCGTATATCCACTGGGTGCGACGGGTTCAATATCAACGTCCGAGAGCAATTGTGTGTGTCACTCGCTACCTGGATATTCGGGCCAGCATGGGCCTCGGGCCATACAACACCGGTCCGCCTGGTCAAAAGCGTGGTCTGATAACGCGTCTGCTATATCCTGGTCGAACAAGCTCGCAAGCACAAATGCCATGGCACAGTAACTTAATCGTGCGATTGGACTAGCAGAAGCTATTTTCGGTTTTCGTATCTCGTGTGGACATCTCCCTGGACCCATCAACACCATGGCAGACGCGGGATCGCGCTCTTGGACAACACCCCACGGTAACTTTTGGTCTAACCTGTCGTTTGATTGGCAACAGATTCCGGTCCCCCCATGCTGCGCAAGGTCTACACGACCTTCTCAGCCAGCTTCAGTCATACACTTTGGCCTCTGGATCACGACCGAAGTACGCGGCCACTGGCGAAAGTGGTCACAGTGGTGCTCGGCATTCGGGTACGACAAGTGGCTACCGGCAGAAGCTCAGTTACACTCATATCAACTCGCCCTATTCGCTGTACACTACTGGTGTTCATCCAAGACAACCTCAGGGAAACCACTATCGACGAAAACCGTGCTGTCCTCTATTAGCCACATATCGTGGTATCATATGCGTGAGCGCGGCTACGCAGTCGGCCTCCACGATGGACACAAGTTGGCCGTGCGCGGGATGCAACGGTTGTCTCCACCACCTCGACAAAAGCAATCGGTCACGCTCGCACTTCTCCGAGCAATGCGCTCCCAATGCAACTTCCAAAAGACCCACGGCCGCGTTCTCTGGGGGGGCTGCGGTCGTGGGCTTTTTCTTCCGGCTCAAAAGATCTGAATATCTCGCGGAGGGAAAACAAGTCAAACCATACATAATTCGCACGAACGACATCAAGTTCATTTCCCAGCAAGGGATCTCGACTATGTTACTCAATGAAGCGGTGGCCATCTCCGTGTACTTCCGGGGAAGCAAAACCGACCAATCGGGAGCAGGAACAGCCCGGACTCTACATCGGTCCGGATCTAGGTGGCACTGTCCGGTTCTAGCAGCTTGGGAACTATTGTACTCCGCAAAATTCATGACACCAACTTTTGTAACCGGTCACATTTAGTGACACCATTAAGCCAAAATGAGTCGTATTTGGACAAATTTACCCTTAAAAGAAAGCGGAAACCCTCCTTATCCAGTACAGCCCCAATTGTTTCGTTATCTGGCGTATGGCTAATGTAAATGGAGCTCGACTACCTGTAATTACCCGGAGGAAAAGAAACAATGATGGTGAGCATCATGGGTTTCTCGAGTATTCAGGAAATACTAGAGCAGTAGGACGAAAAGTGCACCAGCAATCTTGTTACTTAGTGTCTTGGCTATCTACCTACGGTGGCTGCACGCGCTAATGCCTTTACAGCAAGCGGTAGATAACCACCAGAAAGGCAAATTTTGTCTCAAGTCTAAGCTAACGGTTAATATTATGACCTGTAATAATACAATTTCGGGAGTGCGCTGAATTGAATAAGCGATAGTGATAGGTAGTCAAGTTACCTCTAGGAGTATATATGAGGATAGTGAGATGCCAGCTGTTGGTTCAAGTGTCTTCGACTTGACGAATTGTGTTGTCAGTACGCCTTTCCCGCAAAAACCACATGAAACTTGATATTGTCCAATAATACCCCTCCAATTCTGCATAAAGAGGCCAGACCAGTCCACGAGCATTTTGGGGCTTCCGAATTACTTTTTTGGACAGCTTGTAGCGTTAAGACGGCTGCGAATTAGCTAATTCTGACCTCATTTTCATAATCAGAGCGCGCGAAACACCTATATTTCTAAATATCGATATAGGTTTTCGTAGTACAACGCCCTTCTATGACTTGCCAAACTTTGGTGTCACGACTTCTGCGGAGTACAATAGCTCACAGATTCGGCACCAATCAAGCCCTCTACTCAACAGGCCCCGGTAAAGTTCTCACAGCAAGCGCCCTAGGAGAAGCAATCAAGAAAGCCGCCACAGCAATTGGGTCAGATCCAACACATTTCGGGACACATTCAATGAGAAGTGGCGGAGCGACAGCGATGTTCACGGCTGGTATTGACAGGCTCACCATGAAACTATTTGGTAGGCGGGCCTCGGACGCATACGAATTGTACACAAGAATGAACGACACGGTTGCCAGCTCCCTAGCTCGACGGATGACGCAAGGCGCAATGTCAAGTGTTAGCCATCACCGGAAGGGCTCCGTCCAGCTCAACACTCGAGCCGGTCTCGCTAACACTTTAACATGACATGACTGCGCCCCCATCGCTAAATGCTCGCGGAAAATCGCTACTGATGGTGCGGCTGTGCACAAGTAAGCAGTCGCCATACCGTCGGTCTTCTCATCCCTCAGGATGCAGTTGAGCTTGGTACTTGGCTCCACCATGAACGCAATCGCCTGTACCACAACAACGTCGTTGTAGCTCCTCCTAAAGCGGCCTAGCTTGAGTAAGCTGTCGACGTGTAGTCGGCCGTCTTATCCCTCTAGATGCTACTGACCTGGGCACCTTGACCTTATCCGTCTGCGAGACGTTGGCCTCGTGGTTGCTGCTCTTTACGTGAGTCTTCGTGGTGCCGTCGATCACTTCATGCTTCTTGAGGTACTGCGCAATGGCTCTATAGGCATGGCGGCCGCTTGGAAGTCTTGGATGCGACTGAATTGAAGGCGGACACAGGTGCGACCACGAAACCGGAGTCCTTAATGACACCAGCAAATTTGTCTGAGTAGGAGCCAGTAAAAAAAAAGTTTCTGCATCGATTTCGATGCAGAACGACAATTTTGTTTTTCTTCTGTCCAATCAGGAGCCTCTATATTCTCGGAAAACATAAAAAACTTATTGCTGCTGCAAGAGTTGTCGACCACTATTAAAAAACATTTATTTTAATAGGGTTAAAAAGGGCTAACCCTTTTTCCTTAACCTATTAAAATAGACGAATTAAGGAGCGATCGACAAACCTATTAGGTTTAGGCTGAGAGTTCATTCATGACCCCCAGGAAAGCAAACCACTATTCATCGAGATTCCGTTTCACGCTGTACACTAACGTAACAAATAAACTTGAGATATTGTAAGAAAAGAAAACCTTAAACGTTCTCGACCTGCGTGTTCTCCCGCCGCACGTGCTCCGGGTAGCCTTTTTATTTCATGCCGCTTGTGGCACCGTGCATTATAAAGTACAAGACTGAAAACGGCGTTAGAGACCGTGATTGGATCAGACACCGAGAATATTTAGCAATTATTGTGATTTTCATCCATTTTGGGAAAACGGATGGTCCGAGATTCAATATATCGGTGCAGGATGCCTCTGATATATAAATTAGGGGTAAGGTAAGGCTGCTACGGATATATCGCTGGGCACTCAAGAGTTGTGATGCATGAACCCGAAATGCCGCTTTTCGACGGCAAAAGGGGCTGGATGCTGCCGCGGGGTCTGGGGTAAACATCCCCCTACCCTTGAGCACTTGTTTCGTAGGTCATTTTTCAGGCAACCACTGTTTTCTAGCATACCCTCGTAAAATTGCTAACGGTCGTGCCTGTGTAGCTCACACCACTGGTTGGCTAACAATTTGCTACTATAATAGCAAACACTCAAAGAGAGGAGCAAAACAACAGGAGACAAGTGTACGCAGCTTAAAATTCATGAAGAGTTGCTGTTCCGTGACAGCCGCGCGTATGAGCCACATCTCAGCTCACCCCAAGGCAACCTGAGAGCGCAGACACAGCTCAGGACACCCCAAGGAAACCTGAGAGCGCAGACAACGGCACCAACTCGCCTATCACTGCTACAGTCCCCTCCGCCTCTACGAACGTCCTCTGCTGCGGGCGTTGTGGATGAGCAAGAGATTGTAGCTAAACATCCAACTGTGTCTACAGATCCGACGAAGCGGAGACGTAAGGAAAATGCACCTACAGAGCTGTGGTCGACGGACGCAACCACAGCACTGCTTACGGCGAGGTAAGATTTTACTCGGTCAAGTACCATAACGATTCCTAACACATTGTCATATTAATTCTTTTTCTGTAGATATGTTACAACTAAGGATAACTTTAAGAGCGCTAACAACAACGCATATATTGATGCAGCTTGGATTCGAGTTGCTGCTCTAGTGAGTAAGAAGAAAAATCGGGTCTATACTGTGACGCAATACAAGGCATTGACAGTGTGAAACCAAAACATCCCTTACAAGGTGTACGACGCCAACAGCACCGATATTTCGCCCAGCGGAAGTGGTGGAAACAGTAAAGTAAGCCATTACAACGAGAACAGTTTCATGTATTATAAAACCTTAAGAGTCCGGATCTTGTTCTATTCGTTTGCTCCATGCGGCGACCACAAATGATCAATTAGGTCCTCTTTCAGCTGAATATGCTGACGTTTGCTTTGTAGCAAATGCGAGTTCGCAATGAGATCCGCAATGGTGGCAGCGCCATGATATCTGTCAGGTCGCTCCACACGAATTCCAGGAAATCCTGCAGGCCGAGCATTTTCTTGGAAAAGGTAGTCGTTTCCGTCACAAATATGGTCGTTCATCTCATCGTCAATGTTCATATTACGCAATATGATGCAAGCTTTCATAACGATCCCCATTGCATCGGCACTCCATAGTCGACACAGAATATCAATAATGCACCACCGCGCCTGTAGTACTCCGAAGCACCTCTCAACATGCTTCTTGTCGAGATGCAAAGTACTTCTGCTTCTTACCGCGGGGTCGGTCGATCGACTTCACAAATACGCGTACGCGAGTTGTCGTAGCGCTGCTGTCACCTTAATGACACTTGATATCCCGGTTTTACCAGTTGCATCAAGCTTTTGCACAAA
The DNA here is from genome assembly GCA_033557915.1 of Phytophthora tentaculata. NCBI lineage: Eukaryota > Oomycota > Peronosporomycetes > Peronosporales > Peronosporaceae > Phytophthora > Phytophthora tentaculata. The sequence continues at coordinate 6,569,466 of JAUCEA010000007.1, read as the reverse complement.
ATAGGGATCAGACTCACAAACGGCGTCTAGTAAGCGCTAGAACAAGCGCTTGGTCATGCAGAAACGTGTTCGAAAGTCGCGTTCGTTGTAAATGGGGTTGGGTCCGAAGTATTGCTGAAGAAGCCTTCGATGTCTTGTGGCAGGATCTCGGGCCTTATTAGGTGCTCGCCCGGGTCTGGATCCGCCTGGTGGTGATGGTGTGACGGCTTCTCGCGGAACTCCCCGACGATGGCCATAAAGGCATCTTCCTCGTCATTTGCTTCTTCAAGGAGATCTTGCACCCACTTTGCTCCATTTCCAGCGTGTGTGCCCATTACTTAGGTACTAGAGTGACAGCAAAATAGCGCTACCGCTGTAGAAACTACAGCTACTCGGTCTCTAAACCTAAAATAACACATGATTCACCTCCTACAAATAGAATGGAATAGCTCCAGCGGTGCGGATGCCCTCAAAAGGCTATCCTGTTTTAATTCCTAATCTCGGAATCAATTCCTGCCCTATAGCTTTATTTTCCCGGACCCCATACCCTCCCCCCCCCCGACAGGAACCAGGGCCTAAGTGATAGGTATAAAATCATTTCCGAGGTCACCTCCTATCAACGATGTAACTTATCACGAAAGAATTTAGGTACCATCTGCGTCCATAATGTTGTTTTACTTGGCAATTGTACTGCTGTATGCCAGTATTTTGGTGTCTTTACTCTTCCATGGTATAGAGTCTTAACTCGCCCATAGTTGTAGAATGTTTGTTTGATCAACTGAGGAACGACGTTGATCCATAAGTCCCTAAGTCTGATCAGATATAGCTAATTCTGACCTTTTTATCCTAATCTCTGTCCATTTTATCTAAATCGGGCTCCGAAATGAGACAACAAATCGGGCAACATGAAAACCACAATAATTTGTGGCAATTCACGAGACGAAATGTTTTAGCGTTAATTAAACCCTATGTATTGTCAATTCCTTTCAAATTTGGCGATAGTGGGTGATTTCCACTCTGATGCCTAACCGTCGGTCCATCTACGAACATACCTAATTGGTATATATATATCAGCCAGTCTCTTGCTATCAATTACTCTCAGTTCAACCTTCTGACTGTCACGTAAGCTGCTCCCTTCGCCAACTTGGAGCTAACGCTAACTTCTCACTCTTAAACGGTCTTGAGAAGGAGCTTTCTGAAACGCGCTCCTCTGGCAGACCTCGCTGCTTGTGGAGATCTCGTTGTTTGTGGAGTTCTCGTTTCCCGATCTCGTTACCGGCGAAGCTATCGCTGATTGTGGATATCTCGTGACGTGTGGAGCGCGTGGATATCTCGTGGAGTATGGAGCCCTTGCTGCCCACATTGCCAGCGTTATCGCTTGCCCCGGAGCTCGGGTTACCGGAGACTTCGTTGCCTGTGAAGCTCTTACTGTCTGTGCAGATCTTACATCCGGTGGAGATCTTGTTGCCTATGGAGCTATCGGTGCCGGAGATCTTGTTGAATGTGGGGCTCTTACTAGCGCTCTCACCACGTGGCGTCGTTTGCTGCGATTGAGCCTCAATTTGAGGCGACCTTGTTACATATCGTCGGGTTGCGACGACGTAGCTGGAGACGACGTCAACGGAGGGTGGGGGTCTTCTGGTCGGTGTGCATGAGTACGATGATCCATGTGCTTGGCTGCTGTCACTCGCCGCTGTCGAGCAGCTCTTGCCGCGTTTCCTCCTGAGGCAACCATATCCTTACAAAGAATGCTTCTCTAACGAACTGTAAGAAAACATAAATAATATTTATTTGTAGAGGGTTTTCGATTCACCGTGCATTCGCTTCCGGCAATTCGAACGGCCCAGCTCGGCAAATTAGAGAAGAACACACAATATCCCCAGCTGCCAAAACCGCCAACGAATCTGAGAATCTGAGAATCTGTGTCGAGGGTGACGCAGCCGATTTGTCTTCGGTGGCAGGCGAGGCTTAGGCTTTCGCCGCGATGTTCATGAGGACGGTCGTCGAGTTTTGTTTTACAAATTTAAAAAAATCTTATTAATACCCGACTGTCTTGAGTCAAGACTCTTGACATGCTGGCCACCAGAGTGTCGGATACGGTACGGAGTCCGTAGGCAAGTTTCCCGATCAACGATGTATCGACTTATCCACGCACCCGATTGGTTTATCTGCGACAAAAGCGAAAGGGCGCAATTGGCTATGCGTCGACATCGGTGGGCAGGAACCGCTGAAGCTGAAGCAAGATGCTAATTTCGACCACTTCCGCTTTCGCTCCACAGCTGCCTCAACACCACCGAGTGGGTTTGGCACTCCACTCTCTTCGATTGCGACAAGGTCTCTCTCCAAACAACCAACGGCGCGACTGAATCAAAATGGTGCTGACGGCGGCTAGACTCGTGTGCACCAACCGCGACGGTGTGAGTGAGCTGTCTCACGTGTGGACAGCGATGGACGAGTACCTCGACTACTCGGGCGGGTGGACGCTTGAGCGCGCCGCGGCGGAAGGCATGAAGTTTCTGGTGCAGCACCTGGCGCTTACGGCACCTAAGATGCCGCAGGACGACAGCAACTCGCTGGTTATGGACTTCGCTGCCTGTAACGGCCACCTGGACATCCTCACATGGCTGCACAACACGGAGCAGTTGAGCGGCTGCTCGACGCGCGCCATGGACGATGCTGCCAAAAACGGACATCTCCCTATCGTGCAGTGGCTGCACGCAAACCGCATCGAAGGATGCACCACCAAAGCCATGGATTATGCGGCAAGCAGTGGACACCTCCCGGTTGTGCAGTGGCTTCACACAAACCGCTCGGAGGGCTGCACAAGTCGTGCGATGGATTTGGCAGCACAGAATGGCCAGCTACATGTACTGCAGTGGCTCAACGATAACCGCTCCGAAGGCTGCACGTCGAGCGCTGTGAATTACGCGGCCACGGAGGGCCAGTTACACATCGTGCGTTGGCTCTGTGAGGTACGAAAGGAGGAGTGCACGTCCAGCGCCATGGTCAATGCTGCTCGTGGTGGCCATCTGTACGTCCTCCAGTACCTAGGCGAGCACTTCCCCCAATTGTTCGAGAGCGTCGGCCCCAAGATGGTGCACGCCGCCATTGCAAACGGCCAAGCTGCGGTGTTAACCTGGCTTATTGCCATGCTTCCAGTTAAGTCGCTCAAGTGCGAGGAAGCTGCTGGATCGTGGATGGACGTTGCGTCAGAATACGGCCAGGTCGGCATCCTCAAGTGGTTCCACGACCACGCCACAGCGTTTCCTATGAGTGTCGACGGACACCTGCCTGCCTGCACAGTTGAGGCAATTGAGAAGGCGGCACGCAATGGACACAACGATGTACTCGTGTACCTGTACGAGAACGAGTTGGTGAACCTCACCGTCGAGTCCGACGCCATGAACGCGCTGGTTGCAGCAGTTGAAGGCGGCCACCGCAACTGCGTGGAGTGGTTGGTCGCGAACTTCCGCGAGTTGTACGAGCAGAGCTCACCTGCGTCGACTCGCGCTATGGACGTTGCCGCTGCTGCCGGTCACGTTGACATTCTTCAGTACCTGCGTGACGAACATACTACGCGCGAGTGGCAGACCAGCTCCAAGGCCGTGGACGAGGCGGCTCGCCAGGGCTTCGTGCATGTCCTGCGTTGGTTGCACTTCGATCGCAGTAACCACGTCGAGGACGAGGAGCCTGTCGACGATGAGTCCAGTGACGATGACGTTGCGACAATGGCTGACTCACGCTGGACACCCATTGCTGTCGAGCTGGCGGCTACGAATGGCCACCTTCCGGCGGTCCAGTGGCTTACTGAGCACCACCGCGAGGTCTGCAACAACTACGAGGCGTTCAACGCCGCTGCCTACATGGACCATGTCGAGGTTGCCCAGTTCCTCTACGAGTACGTGCGCGGTTCGTGCTCCGTTGAGCAGGCGCTGGAGCACGCCGATGAAGGAGGCGCCGAGGATACGCTTGCGTGGCTCGAGGATCTCAACTGAGCTGCAATGATTGCAGCTCGCAATTAGAGATTTTGATAAGTTAGAGTGTTAGACAAATAGAGTGCATATAAATTGTCCAATGAGAACGCGTTGAAATAGAGTATCCGTTCAGTAACAAAAGGACCAACATGCAACACCTTATCGCCGCCTTCGCGGTGGCGACACGTGCGTGTGTGACGCTGCTGGCTTTGGCTACCACCGCCATCGTTACTCCATATGATACTTCTTCGCACCTACAGGCGGGAGATTCCTCCCTTGCGGCGCTGGGCAACTGGGACGGCGTCTACTTTTCGCACATTGCGGTGCACGGATACGACTTTGAGCACTTTCACGCGTTCTTCCCTCTCTATCCGCTACTGGCGCGATATCTTGCTCGTTTACTGCCGTTGGAGTTGTCGGCAGCTGTGATAACCAGTGGTTGGCTCATCAGCAATGCGAGCTTCGTGCTGGCGGCGCTGTTTCTCTATCGTCTGGGCTGTGTCGTACTACGGGACGAGACCGTCGCTCGACGAGCAGCCTACCTCTTCTGCGTTGCACCGTCCAGCATCTTCATGTCGGCAGTTTACTCGGAGAGTATAATGTGTCTTCTGAGCTTTAGCGGAATGTACTTCCTGGCCAGACACGCACAGCAGCCAAAAACAAGTCGATCCTTCCTGGACCTGGTGCTCTGTGCTCTGCTGTTTGGTGCAGCCTCGGCGACGCGATCTAACGGCATTTTGTTATCATGTACGTTCAACTGCAGTGTGAAGACTCTTGATTATTAGTCACCAATGTGCCTTATGTGAATTTTGTTGGCAGTGTTAATTGCGTGGCATCGAGTGACAGTATCGCCATCACCAAGAAAAGTTTTCCGGTTTCTAGGCTTCTGGATACGCACTGCAGCTCTCGGTATCCTTGCAATTGGACCTCAGATCGTTTATTTCGTCACCTCGATGGTGCCGTATTGCCCGTCAGTAGTACAGCGTTTCGGTTGGGGAGTTCCTGGGTCTGTTGAAATGGAGGACCGTAGCTGGTGTAAGAATGTGGTGCCCAATTTGACGGCCATGTACTCATTCATCCAGAGTGAGTACTGGAACGTGGGAATCTTCCGGTACTACGAGTTGAAGCAACTGCCAAACTTTGTCCTTGCTGCTCCGATCATTATGCTGAGCTTTCATTCACTCTACGGGTATTTTCGAGGTGGTATCGCGCCAGGACAATCCATCGTGGCATCACCACCGCAAGGGCGAGGTTGGAGGGGCACTGCTCTCACCCCGTACTATGTGCATTGGCTGTTCTTAGTTGTGAACGCACTGCTCGTCGTACACATCCAGGTGACGACGAGATTGCTGTGCGCATGCCCTCCACTGTTTTGGCATCCTGCTACGCTGATGTGTGACCCCGCAGTAAAACGGAAAGCGTCCCCAGTTTTGACAAGCTACGGCCGACTTGTGGTGGGCTATTTCCTGCTCTTCACTGTGCTTGGAAGTGTTCTCTTCCCTTCGTTTTACCCGTGGACATAAAAGTTTGTGGAAATCAAACAACATATGAATAACTACGTGTTTCGTAGCGTAATAACCATGCCATCCTCCACTGCACCCCAATACACGTCCCTGAATAAAAAGTGATCATGCTTACCGCAGCGAGTTCTTCCTGATTTTGAGCTTTTTCGCTAGCCGATCCCGCGCTGAGCTAGCCTTGCGCTTTCGACCACCTTGACCGTGAGTGTTGTTACTGCTGTTGCTGTGGCCACTGCCTCCAGAAGGCGGAGTGAGTGGAAGCGGAGGACGTACATCTGCTGAACGTGATGACGGGGCATCCGTTCTCGCAGAAGCAGGAGAATATCCTCGCAGCATAAGTCCTTTACCCCTCGGCGACGGTGTCACAGTAGTTGGGGGCGCAGCATCTTGGTCCTTATCGCTCGTTTCCGAGTGCGAATGTGCCTTCTTCAAAGACGACGGACTACTACCCACTGATCGGCCTCGCTTGCGACGTGATGGACTACTCGACGTAGATAAATTTTCTCGTTCCCTCTCGCTTCTTCGCTTCGCGCGGCTGTGGTTACGATCACGCGCAGATCGAGCGGAAGGTGGAGGTGGCGGCGATGGAGGTGGAGGGGGAGTGGACGGAGGAGAAACGGCCGGAACAGGAGGAGGGGAAGGCGATTGAGCAAGAGGAGCTTTCTTCTCCATCTTGGGCGATCCCTTGAGCTCGCCACGCCTGCTCCTGTGGGAACGGGTCGGCCTTGTCAATGTATCAATCGAGCGAGCAGCAGAGCGAACATCCACCGCAACTGACGGAGATGGATCGCTGTTTTTCCGATGATTTTGAGACTGGTCCGTGTGCCGCTGTCGATCACGACTACCGCTGCTTTTCGATGCTGATTTGCGCCGACGAGCTTTCTTCACACATCGAGGACACCGATAGTCGTCTGCTGGCTCCTCAGTCATCGGGATACCCACGCACTTTGTATGTTGCCACGTCTCGCAGTTTTCGCACTCGACCATCCGCTGACCGTCATCGTGGTTGGGTCGGCGGCGAATTTCACACACGCAGTCGAACATCCAGCCGCATCGAAAGCATAGAAATTTCTCCTGAGCCACGGCCTCCGGCTGCTTGTCTGCACACTTAGCATGCACCCAGTGAGAACAGCTATCGCACTGGATCATGGACGTTCCGTCGTCATAGTTTTTCTCCTTTAGTCCGCAAGAGCAGTCCACCATCCACTCATCCTCCGCAGTGTCGGCAGTGCCGGTGCTACCGTTTGTGTGATTGGACCCGTTGGACACCCCGTCACTCTGCCGTCGCTTGGACTGCGGTGATTTTTTCTTCTTCTTGGATCGCAGCGCTTGCTGTCGCTCTTGATGTCGTTGTTTGGCATCTTCTATCACCTCCTTCTTAAGTTTATCATTGAGTTGCAATTCTTTCTGTGCTGCTCGCTGTCGGAAAGCAATCAGCGTGTCCACTGGGGCCGAGGGTAGCTGTGGGTACGAGTTCTCCAAGTCCGAGCTTCCATCGCTCTCGCTTAAGTCGTCGTCCGTGGGGTCGATTAAATTGTAAGCTTTATCCTTTTCGTCATCTGTGTCAATCAAAACCCCGTCGTCCTCCTCCTGGTCACTCTCATCTGCTGAACTGTCACTACTCGAGTCACTGCTGTTTCCGTCTTCCTCGTCATCTTTTTTCTTCTGATCATCTCCCCCCTTACCACCTCCGCCATTAGCAGGTGGCGGTGGAGCCTCCTCTTCACTATCGCTGGATCCATTGGAGCTGTCACTTGAGTCGGAGCTGGAGTTGCCACTACTGGCACTGCTACTGTCACCACTGCTGCTACTAGACGAGGAAGGGCACGGGCTGCTGGATGGCCTCTGTTGATGGTCGTTGTCGGACACTGTTGCGTTATTCTCACTGGACATTGCAATATCTAAACCTCTGACCTCCAACGGGAGCGTCTTAAGCTCCTTCAAAGCAGCCAAATGTGATCCCAACCCCGTGAAGAACCGACCAACCCACTCACCGGCTGGAGCCTTGGAGCGCGCCGCCAGCACACGGATCTCAGAGCCCAGAGACGCATCTCCTCCCCGGAAAAGTATCAGAGGCACACTCAGCATCTTGCGCCTGCCAGCAAATGCCGCCACGCGTGACAACCTCTTCCTGGGTCTCTCCGAACTTGAGTATGTTACGCGATAGGCAACTGGAACTGACTCTCATAGTTGATAGTATTGATAGATAGAGGTCAAAAACGTACTGAAACGATCAAACCAATTGAAATAAAATGATAAGCCTACCTAAACTCAATCATTTCGATACATCAAAGTGCGGTGTGCAGCACACCAGCCAGTGAGCGGATACCGAGCAAGGCAGCGATGGCAGGTCAATGGACGCTGCTTCGGCGCTCTGCGCTGCTGCTGGCGAATGCTTCTGCAGGTGTAACACTAACTCTTCGCCACTTCAACACCCCGTCGGTGCCCAAGCCGCGTTCACGTGGCCACTTCAAGGGCAAACGCCAGCCTCACGAACCTGCGGTGGCCAAAACGGAGCCCAAGCAGCACAAAAACAACAACAAACAGCGGTCTAAGAGACGCCGCTCCAAGAAGGCGATGGAGAAGGAGCCTCCAGTTTTTACAAACAAGTTCCAGAATCTGCTTAGCTTCGCCTTTGAAGACGTAGCCAACGAGCAGTTAATCACAGAGTCCGCGTTGACCACCGAGCCGTCGTCCTTGGACCTACTGCACGGTATCGGAGCTGTAACGAAAGAGGATGACAGCCCCGAGCTTACTCTGGCACAACTGGGGCTCGACAGCTTTGATGACGACGACACGTTCACCAAACGACAGCCCAAGCACCCGCGACAGAAACCCAAGAAGACCCAACTGTTCTCGGGCAACAATGACCCATCCACGGTACTGGCAGCACTGGGCATCCCATCCGATGGAGAGAACGACCGCGTTGTAGCTCCACCATCCAGTCGCAAGGCCATCAAGATGAACACGAAGCGCAAGAAAGGCACGCGCAATTTGCTCAAGAATTTCCAGTTTGAGAACAGCATCTTTGACTCGACCGCGGATCTTTTCGGAGACGTTGACTGGGAGGACCGCAGTGACTTGGAAGACCGCGAGCGCCGTCGCTCTCAGAGACTGCAACGCAAGGAAGCCAAGCGGAAACCAAAGCAGGAGCTGCCAGCGCAGGAGGTGGAGATCCCAACGTCGCTGACGGTTAAAGATCTGGCAGATCGCATGAGCGTCAAGACGCGAGTAGTTTTCCGCGCACTCAAGGATCTGAGTGAGCACGGACTTAACGAAGAGTCAGTGCTGACAAACGACATTGCTGAGCTCGTGGTGGACTCGCAGAACATGATCCCAGTGCTGTTGCCTCCTGACTTTGTGGATCTGGAACTGACGATCCCGCCTGAGGACTGCTCGGGGTTCCCTGTGCGACCACCCATCGTGTCTGTGATGGGCCACGTTGACCACGGCAAGACGACGTTGCTGGACGCGCTGCGCAAGTCCAAGGTTGCGGCCACAGAGGCTGGAGGTATCACACAACGTATTGGTGCCTTTTCAGTGGACATGGGAAAGAAGTTTGGCTCCCAAGCGAAGGTGACTTTCATCGATACACCTGGTCACGCAGCGTTCAGTAACATGCGGTCTCGTGGCTCAGAGCTCACGGATCTTATCGTCCTGGTGGTAGCAGCCGACGATGGTGTACGCCCGCAGACAGTCGAAGTGGCGCGTCTGGCAGTCAAGAACAATGTGCCGCTCGTGGTGGCAGTCACGAAGATGGACATGCACGAACATGACAAGGGCGAGGTGACCAATCGCTTGGGTTCCGAACTACTGAGCCAAGGGATTGTAGTAGAGAGCATGGGCGGAGATACTCCTATGGTCTGTGTGTCTGGTAAGACTGGCGAGGGTCTTGACCAGCTGAAGGAGACCATTGCTCTCCATGCTGAAATGCTGGACTTGCGTGCTGATACCGAGGTGGCGGGTGAAGCTATTGTTCTGGAAGCCAATGTGGCACGGGGCGTTGGTACTCAATTGGACGCAATTGTTAAGTGGGGTTCTCTCAAGCAGGGCTCGTTTGTTGTATGCGGATTGGAGTACGGAAAGGTGCGTGCTCTGGTCGACCAAGCGGGAAAGCGTGTGAAGCAAATGACACCGGGCCACCCCGTGCGAGTGATCGGATTGAAGGGATTGCCTGAAGGTGGCGTTGCGTTACTGTGTGTGCCGACTGAAGAACGCGCCAAGGAGGTCGTGGCAGCACGTCAGGCCATGCTTGACTGGGATCAAATGGCAAAGGCCGAAGACGAAGAAGCGGATAATCAAGATGATGACACTGGCGCCCCGCGTCGCCGCCGTCGTTTTGCTGGTGCTCGTCGTAAGTGGGAGCAAGTGGAACTACGACGACGAGAGGCTGTCGAAGAGGCGAAGCGCGTAGCAGCACTGAAGCCCGGAGACGAAGGGTACATCGCCAATGTGGTTCCCATCATCGTTAAAACCGACGCAGTGGGTGTCATTTCTGCTATCGATGAACTAATTGCAACTCTGCCGAGTGACGAGGCTGCGATCAAGTGTATCATGTCTGCCGTGGGGCCTGTGACGTCGTCTGACCTCGTTATGGCTGAAGCTACGGGTGCTACGATTTACACGTTCAATATTAAGCACCCGGCTTCTATTGACCAAGAGGCACTGCAAAAGCAAGTGAGTCTGCGCCAACACCGCATTGTATACAGTCTACTGGATGATATCAAGGAGTTGCTGCAGGACAACCTCAAGGGCGTAGTGGTGCACGAGGTGATTGGCTCAGCTGAAGTGATCCAGTCTATCCCGATTTCAACGTCTGGCACCCGTACCACCAACATCGCTGGCTGTAAGGTGACTTCAGGATCGCTCAACATGCAGGCCAAGTATCGCCTCGTACGTGACGGCGAGACTATCATCGAGAACGTGGACATGGCATCCATGCGTCACTTCCAGCAGAAGGTGTCAGAGGTGAACAAGGGCCAGGAATGCGGACTTCAGCTTGCTGGGACGGACGAATTCCAACCTGGTGATATCCTCGAGGCATACACTACCAAGGTGGTGAAGCCCGAGATTTAGATTTGCTCACCTCGGAACAAAGCATAGATGACTTGGTAGAGTGGCACAAAGCGAGTAACCATAATGCACCCTATGACGATGAAAGCTGGTTGCGGCGCGAATAGTGTGCAGTGGCAATCTTCATGTACTGAGTGTTTACGACATGAAAGTCGAACGGCTAAATGGGTCCCGGTCAAACATGCAACAGAGTGGTTATCCTTTTTTTGAGAGTTGCGGATTCCACGCATCAACACTTAGCTTGAAATAGTCACAAAAGCCGGACAGGTATTCGTGCATGGGAGATTATCCTTCACTACTGTAGAAACCGCTTCAGGAAACTCCGACAACTATTCATGCCGTTCTGGCTAGCCCTCATTTGCACTTTAGCCTTCAACCTCCAGCACCAGCACATAAGTCACAACAAAACTTCCTGATCGTCGGTATGGGGGACGTGAAGCCTGGAGGGGTTAGTCGGCCTCGCCCGGGAAGTCGCAACTTCCTGACGACGCAGCAGACGCTACTATCCAAGAGCTGGTTGCTGAAAAAGCGTCACTGGGTGGCCATGTCGTTGGAGATATTTCTGCCGGTGCTCTTCATCCTGCTCATCACGGCACTCAAGGCGCTTTCGGACGACGTACATGTTCCTGCCGGTTGGAGCAGCACAGCTTCGGAGAAATCCTTCTCACTTGTGCAGAACGGATATCTCGTTCAGGAGCCGACACTCAGCGGGCTCCTGACGTATTTGGCGCTACGGGCTGCTTCTGAACTACACAACACAACCGGGGTATCAACTGATGACCAACAGGCCTGCGCCTTCAGCGTCGGCTACGGTGGTCTCGTCAGTACAGACACTACTTCAGCGTTTTCTGTGCTTGAATCTTGCCGGAACTACGTGACACCGTACAAATTGGCCATTACTCCCGATAACGACTTCACGCGCAAGTACTTTTTCGAGGCTGTCAGGACATGGTACCCCCGCGTGGTCGTCGATGCCACCGTAGGTGTGACACTACCGAGTCTTGAGAACAGTGTTGTTTTCTACGATTCCGAAGAGACTTTGGAGGCTTACATCGGTGAGGTAAGCTACGGTAAGTCCTTCGAGACACCGATCATTTATGCTGCATTGGTGTTCGATGAATATCCAGAAGATGAGGACATCGGAACATACCAGTCGATCGAGTACTCCGTGCGCATGAACTCAACGATGGGGAGAGGAGGCTCACCTGGTGCTGTTCCACGTACTCTTGGGGATCCAGCGTTTGAAGCCCCGTTCCAGCGCACCATCGAGCAGACTTACTACACATCCTATGCGTCGCAGGGTTTTATGACGTTGCAGACGCTCGTAGCACGCTTCGTTAACTGTATGCCTGATTGGGACGGGAAAACCAAGAGTACCACCGGTGCATGCACGCAGAAACTATCGACAGCAGTGAAAAGCACAGAGAACGATGCTCGTCTCTTCCGTGCTGTTGACGGCGACATGCTGTTGAACGCTGGACTGCCTGCTGCATTTGCCTCCACAGGCACGGTATGGCAAACTCTGCTATCAACCACTGCCAAAGAACAGCTTCTTGTTCCCCTACGTCAGGCTCCACAGCCGTACTTTGCTACAAGTGTGGCTCCTTTCCCGATTGAAAGCTTTCTCTCGGCCCCATTCTACGATCAAGTAAGCTCGGTCTTCCCGCTTGTCTTCGTGTTGGCATACCTGTATGCTATATCGCGAGTGCTCGTAGTGCTAATCCAGGAGAAGGAGACACGATCACGTGAATACCTAAAGATCCTCGGCATGTCCGAGAGTGCGATCATCCTGTCCTGGTATATCACGTACATTATCATCTTCGTCCTGAGCGCCATCATTCAAGCGATCGCAAGCAGCGCTGGACTCTTCCCGAACAGCGATCCCGTGTTGATCTTCATCTTCTTCCTGCTCTTTTCGCTCAGCGTTCTATCCTTCGGCTTTTTCATGAGTACGCTTTTCTCCCGTTCGCGAACAGGTTCGTTCGCTGGTATGGTGCTCTTCTTCTTTATGTACTTTGTGTCGAGTGGGTTCTCATCGACCTCGTCGGTTGATTCCAAAACTGGAGCTTGCTTGCTTCCACCTGTGGCATTGGCTTTCGGAGTTCAGACGTTGGCCACAGCTGAATCCACCGGTGTTGGTATGAGTTTCGCCTCGTCCAGCACAGTTGTCAACAATTTCAAGTTCGGCTCAGCAATTGGAATGCTCTTCTTCGACATTTTCCTTTACACGATTGCTGGACTGTATTTCGAGCGTGTGATTCCGCGTGAGTTCGGCACTGTGGAAAAATGGTACTTCCCGTTTCAGCCTAGCTACTGGATGAACGCCGTACGCTCGAGGAGTAGCAAGAGCAAGGTAAACGACGTTGCAAATAATGTCGTCAACGGCAGTCATGCCACACTTGATATCCAGAACCCCAACATGGAAGAAGCCAGTGAGGATTTACGTCACCAAGAGCGGTCTGGTGAGGCTTTGGTGATTCGAGATATCAAGAAGGAGTTCGCCGTACCGGGAGGAATCAAATACGCCGTTCGAGGTGTGAGTCTCGCCATGTACAAAGACCAGATCACGTGTCTGCTGGGCCACAATGGTGCCGGTAAAACCACTCTCATTTCGATGCTCACGGGCATGATCGCACCTTCCTCTGGAGATGCATCTTTCCGCGGATTGTCACTGATGCACGACATGGGAGAAATCCGGCAATCCTTAGGTCTCTGTTTCCAGCACGATGTGCTTTACAGCGAACTCACGGTCGAGGAACACCTGCTATTCTATGGACGAGTGAAAGGCTATCGCGGTGCGGCACTCCGAGAAGAGGTGAAGACCAAGATCACCGAAGTGGGTCTCACTGAAAAGCGACGCGTGTTTGCCGGTTCTCTTTCAGGCGGTATGAAGCGGAAGCTGTCGGTTGCCATTTGTTTGCTAGGTGACAGCTCGCTGGTGTTCCTGGACGAGCCCACGAGTGGAATGGATCCTTACAGTCGACGTAGCACTTGGGAGATTCTGCTCAACAACCGCGCCAACCGTGTGATGGTACTCACGACTCACTTCATGGACGAAGCCGACATTCTAGGAGATCGCATCGCCATCATGGCAGAAGGACAACTTCGGTGCTGTGGGTCCTCCCTATTCTTGAAAAATCGCTATGGTGCTGGATACAATTTCACATTGGTCAAGAGTAGTGACCCTGCAGTGCCTTGTAAAGAAGCGCTACTGCAGTCGCTGATTACAGCTCGGGTGCCTGCAGCAAAGGTACTCAGCAATGTCGGTGCTGAAATCGCTTTCCAACTCCCATTGGACAGTACTGCTTCGTTTCCACAGCTTTTTGAGGAACTGGACGAGAGGTTGCGGGATCTAGGCATTCTTTCGTACGGCATCTCAGTCACGACACTCGAAGAGGTGTTCATCAAAGTGGCCGAAGCTAGCGATGAAGATAACCAACATACGCTCAGCAAAAATGGCGCGAGTGCCAACGCCGCTGATGCAGCTTTGCCACCTGGTGGTCCATCCATTGCGAATTTAACTGGCATCGCCATGTTCCTCGTCCACCTGTCGGCGCTCTTACTCAAGCGATTCCGGATCGCAAAGCGTGATCGCCGAGTTATTATTTTCAGTGCGTTGCTACCCGTGACGCTGCTCGCTGCCGGATTCATCATCCTAAAGACCAGTGCGCTCACACGATCTGACGTAAAACTTGCGCTTAGTACTGAAGACTTCGAGGCTAAAGTGCCGAGTGTACCATATTTCTGCGAAGCTGACGACTCCCAGTGGTGCTCGAACACTATGGATTCGATCTTCACCGGTGGCGAATCTTCCCCATTTACAAGTGCCGATATTTCTTCTCCTCCCTACACAAAGTGGCCGACTTCAGTATTCAATGTGAGCTATGCTGAAGCAGATCTTGCGAGCTCAAGCAATCCTCACAGCAACGAGTATTGTCTGCGTATCGGTGACAAGATCTACCAGCGCGCCTTTGGAAAGACCGACGATGAAATGACCAAGGTGACACAAACCCCCGTGAAGGGCCAATACGGTGGCTACCTTGTCCATGCTTCCAGAACCGAGCAGATGTTCGGTTATCACCTTTTCGTCAATACGACCGCAGCGCATGGAGCTGTAATCTTCAAGGCCTTGGTGGACCAAGCCCTGTATCGCTTCATGGCAGGAGGAGATACTGATGTGACGCTCAAGGCAAACACATACCCTCTGCCCATGACGGCAGCTACACAGGCGCTCTTTGGGTCATTCCTTGCCTTTACAGCATGCATCTTCATCGTCATCGCGTTCGCTTTCTTCCCAGCATCCGTTGTCGGGTTCCTCGTGAAAGAAAAACAGTCCGAACACAACTCCAAGCACCAGCAGCTCGTTTCAGGCGTGAGTCTACCGGCGTTTTGGCTGGCCAATTATCTTTGGGACTTGGTCACGTACATTGTCCCGTTCATCGCGGCAATTGTGCTCATCCAAATCTTTGACATCGCAGCTTTCACTGGCAACGACTGCGTGAGCTGCACGAGCGAGACATTCTCTGCTATTGTGCTGCTCTTCATCCTCTTTGGCCTCGCCATCTGCCCATTCACGTATTGTCTCTCATATTTCTTCAAGGAGCACGCGTCCGCACAAACCTACACTATCATGGCCAACTTCCTGCTCGGTGTGGTTCTAATGGTGGTCTCTTTTATCTTGGACGTCGTGAGTGAGAGCAGCAGCGACGCGAACAAAGTCCTCAAGTTCTTCTGGCGCCTCAGCCCGCTCTTCAATCTGGGAAGCGCACTACTCAACCAGTGCCTCAGTGAGATTGGTGCTGCGTTTGGACGGACGTCGGAAACGATTAGTCCTTTCAAAATGGATGTCATGGGGTGGGAGTTGCTGTACCTGGCTCTGGACTCGATCATCTTCTTCTCGATTGCCGTCGGTATCGATTTCTTGCTGAGCTTCCCCAAGATCAAAACTGCTATCTTCAAAGATCCTGTTCTGAACGATGCACCTTACGAAGAGGACGAAGATGTGGCCCGTGAGGCTGAACGTGTACGAAATGGTGGAGCCGATGGCGATGCTGTTAAGCTCATTGGCATCCGCAAAGTGTACAAAGGCAACAAGGTGGCCGTCCGGAATCTGTCGTTTGGTCTTCCCAAAGGTGAATGCTTCGGCTATCTGGGTATTAACGGTGCTGGAAAGACGACCACAATGAAGATGATGACTGGAGACATCCTCCCGACATCGGGTAGCGGAACACTTGGTGGCTTCGACATCCTGAGCGAGCAACTGGAGGTACGCCGTCTGATTGGATACTGTCCGCAGTTCGATGCTCTTTTCGAGCTAATGACAGTCCGAGAGCACCTCGAGCTGTTTGCTCGCATCAAGGGCGTGGCCAGAGGGGATCTGAATAGCGTGGTGAAGTCCCTCATGCACCAAATGAACTTGGACGACTTTGAGAACAAGTTGGCTGGCACGCTGAGTGGCGGAAACAAGCGCAAGCTCTCCGTCGCCATCGCTCTCATCGGATCGCCTCCCATTATCTTCTTGGATGAGCCGTCGACAGGCGTGGACCCGGTCTCCCGTCGCTTTATGTGGAATGTCATCGCTGCCATTTCCACACAACGCAAGGAATCGACGATCATCCTCACGACACACAGCATGGAGGAGTGCGAGGCGTTGTGTACTCGAGTTGGTATCATGGTCAGTGGTCGTCTGCGATGCCTTGGCAGCGTGCAGCATCTGAAACACCGTTTCGGCGATGGACTCATGCTTGAGTTGAAGCTTATTGGCACTCCGACACACGACATTGCTGCTCGCGTAGCTTCCGTGTTTGGTGGCAGTGCTCCGACGACGACATTTCCTCGTGAAGAGCTGAGAGCCAAATGTGAGGCACTTGGTGATGCATCTTGGGCCGACAAGATTGTGATGAGCCATGCCACGGGGTACGCGTTGGCTGCGGCACTCGAGCGCGATGGCACCTTGCGACAGGGCATGCTGTGTGCGTGGTGGGCTGCTGAGGAGCGATTCTTGTCGCTGGATACATTCTTGCGCGAAAGTTTCGCTGTTAACGCCCACACCGGTGTGAAACTTCTTGAACGACAGAATGATCTGTGTCGCTACAAGCTCACGGGTCAGGTGCCGCGACTGGCGAACGTGTTCAGGTGCGTTGAAGGCAGCAAGCAGCAGCTAGGAATCCGTGAGTACGCTGTGTCGCAGACCACACTAGAGCAGATCTTCAACAACTTTGCGGGCCAGCAGAGCGAGGAGAAGGGTGTGGCACGTGGTATCGGCGGCTAGACACGTTGAAACATAACAATTCATACACATCAATTGATTTTTTTCTCTCCCAGCATCTAATGGGCAAAAAAAATGATTATGCGTGTTCGAAGTCATGGTTTATCTTAAGAAGGAGCTTGAAAAAATGGAAAGCGCCTTCGTGCTCGTCTATCACCACCATTCTCTAGATTTTTATAGGTCAGCAGGCATCACACAGTTGCCGTACAGGGCCTCGTACGTCTCGCGCTCGCGGCTGTAACATTATACACACAAAGCGGATAAAACTGACATGAGTACGATCATAGTGATAGCATCCCACACAAACAAAAATACGTACATGAGCGAGTCACCACCATCCGCACGCAGGAGAACCTCAGGAGCGCGGAGCTTGCCGTTGTACTGGAATCCCATCGAGTGCGAGTGAGCACCGGTGTCGTGGATGACAAACAAATCGCCCACTTGCGCCTTGGGCAGCGGACGGTCTTTAGCGAACCAGTCGTTATTCTCGCAGAGCGTACCCACAACGTGCGAAGGTGATACCTCCTCGTTCGCGCGCGCCGGGATGGAAATATGGTGATAAGCGCCATACATTCCTGGTCTCATCAAATGAGCCATGCAAGCGTCAACACCATAGTAGCGGCCGTACGTGTCCTTGATAGCCTCGCACCGCGTGACTAGCCAGCCGAACGGGCCAGTCATGAAGCGGCCGTTCTCCATGCACAACCGAGGCAACGTCTTGAGTCCGTGCTCCTTCATGGCCTCGTCAAACACCTCGCGCAGCATCTTAGCGATAGCCTCGACATTGACGGGCTCCTGGTCCTCGCGGTACGGGATACCGAGGCCACCACCAATGTTCATGAACTCAAACTCGATACCAAGCTCCTTCTTGAGCTGCACAATGGTGTTGAAGAGCACCGTGACAGTCTCGCGCCAGTATTCCTGGTTCATGACGCAGGATCCGGTCATCATATGGATGCCGAAGCGCTTGGCACCAGCCTGTTGCGCCTTGCGGTAGGCCTCTACAATCTGGAAGGGAGGCACGCCAAACTTGGCGTCGGGACCACCCAGCACGTTTGACTTGGTCTCCGAGTCAGTACGGCCAAGGCCTGGGTTGAGACGGAAGCTCATGAGTTCGGGGCACTTGCCGCGAACAGCCACGAGGCTGTCAACGAGCGACACATCGTCCAGGTTCATGATGACACCGTGGTCGAATGCCGTCGACAGGTCCTTCTGAGCAGTGAAGTTGGACGTGAAGATGACCTGGTCGCCGGGCACACCCAGCTCCTTGACAATATGCAGCTCGGCCGAGGAACTGCAGTCCATGCCGCAGCCCTCCTGGTGCAGCACCTTGAGGATGGCAGGGTTGGGCAGCGCCTTCACGGCATAGAACTGCTGAAAGTCCGGGAAGTGCGCACGGAAGGCGGTCAACAGGTGGCGTGCGTTATCTCGGATCAGTTGCTCATCGTAGAGCTGCAGTGGAGTGCCGTAGGTCTCAGCAAGCGCGTCCAGGCGCTGCAGTGCGGACGTAGGGAGTGGGAGCGGCATCGTCTCGGGTAGGAAGAGAGTTGAGGTGTGACGTCCAACACATTTGACCGTTTAGTCTCTTCAAAATTTGGTGTCTATACATTATCCATTTTTTCTACCGTGTGAAACTTGGGATAAAAATGATATTTTTGAAAAATGAATAGGCTATCTCTGAATAAAAATGATGTTTTTAAGAATCAAATTGGCTTTTTTTGAAATTTTGACGACATCTGGCCAATCAGAGTGCAGGAAAATAGCTCTTCCAATCACAGAAAGGGATGAGCTTAGAAATATTTCTAAAACTGGCGTTTTGCCGTCGGACAAGAAGTGCTTTCCTGCTCCATCACCATTACATTGTGATGGAGCGAGAAAACCTGCCGTCAACATGGGCTTCGTAGCAGGTCTCTGCTACTGTACGTTGACTCTTGCCAACCAGCAGTACAGTACAGTACATGTACAATGCAAAGATGTAGGAAGAGGTAGCCCTCCCGCCGCAATAGCCTCAACACGCATGGACACGGCTAGAAGCTGGTCAGGTGCCGTTGACTCGTGTTACGCTCCGTTCGCTGGCCCTTTTCGTAACATGGCTTCACAACGTCAGCAAAGATCGAAGCTGCATAGCCAAAATAAACGGCATGACTCAATGGATAAACCTGCACGCGGGCTTACCCAAGTCTGTGCTGCAAAGGCCAAATACTATGTTCATTTTTTAGGAACTGTTGTAGTATTTGTGTTGCCATTATGATGGAAGTGAGACCCTACATTGGCGATAAGAAGATACACTTGGGCCAGCCTGAGCGGATCGGAAGGCGCACACCTGCCCCTGTTCCGTGACTGCTCCTTGCAATCGAAGAAAAAAAGAAACGTACGGTGCCCTGCCATGCCGCTTCTTGCTCCTTCCACTGACGGATTGACTCAACTATTTACAGCGTTTTCTTCTCAGCCTCGACGGCCTTGGGCTTCCGCGAGCTCAGGCAGTAGTTCACGATAAAGAAGTTCATAAAGAGCCAGAACAGCGACTGCACGTAGATGAGGTACATGACAGAAATCTTGTAGGGCATACCAGGGCACGAGCGCGAGACCATGAGGTAGCCCTGCGCGTTCATCAGCAGGAATTGGATCATCTGGACCGTCGTCAGGTACGGCTTCCACCAGATCTGGCGCGTGTGCGAGCTCACGAAGTAGTACATGTACATGATCGCGTGCACGCCGCCGTTGAGTACGATGGTCATGTAGAGGTCACCATCGTAGGAGGTGCGGAAATTGGCCCAGTAGCACTAGACAAGGCAAATAAGTGTCAGTTTCCAGTGAATAGAGAACACATCATACCAAGCAGAGCTGAAAAATAAACTTACGAAGAAGACGGTGACGTGGTGGTACACGTGGAGCACCGAGAGCTGCTTCCACTTCTTGCCCATGACGATGAAGAAGGTGTCGCAGAAGTCGAGCACCTTGGATAGGTAGAAGATGTACATGAGATTGCCCATGACGGGGTTCTCGTGGTTGAAGGCATTGCACGGGGTGGCTGAGTAGTCCTGTAGGGGTAATATGTCAGTGGGCGGGTCCTGGCCGTTACTTTCAATAGTAAGATCTCGTGGCAGGAAACGTACGTTGCGGCGGGCCTGCAGGATAGCTTCGACGGTCATGTACGAGCACAGCACGACTTGAATGGGGTTGTAGATGAACTGAAGCGGGGCCGTATTGAGTGCGGGTATGCCTGACTTCATGACAAGCTGCAGACAGAGAACAAACGCGAGCAAACAATCAGCGCTTGTGCTACTTCGCTGCATGCAGGGATATGCGTACCGTTCCCACCACCACAAAGGTAAGGTAGCCCACGCAGACCGCGAAGACCGTGCCGAAGTCGGCGAGGAAGTAGTCCTGCATTGGCGAAAGGCGGTAGCGCAGGGTGGGGTCGACCCAGTCCATCAGCATGACATCCATGCCATCGGCCCACTGCTTGTAGCTCTCGAGGAGTGCGCTGGCCATCGCTGTTGGAGCTGGAGTTGCTGGTGGGGTCTCGCGAGGTGGTGGCCGATCAAAAGCGGAAGTGACTCGCTCACGCGAGGGGGCCAAGCCTGCAAAGGTCTGGCATGATACCGGTCACTCGGCTGGCGGCCATTCAAAGCGCACGTCGAGGGTGTCAACGCATCGGTTGTGACAGGTGCTCCTGATTTTGCCCTTGCGTTGACTTCTTCTTTGTAGCCTGTTTTTGACTAGCAGCACCGCAGCGTATCTGCTACGAAGAGTTATCGGATGTCGAGGTCATAATAGCATAACCGGGGCGTTTGGATACAGCGCCGGGTCAATGGCCCACTCCTCAACATCAAGTCTGACACGTCGTCGCGAGCAACTTGCTCGGTGCTGAGGTTTTTAAGGCCTTAATAACTTAATTAACAAGCATTGCTGGTCAGGCAAGATCTCTCCACGAGCGTGGCGATGGCAGGTTGTGGGTGTTTCACCGTGCAGCGACAACGGCGAGAGACGCACTGCTACAGGCGCAACAGGGGAGCTCAAAGACACCCTGCAAACGAACGGCAAATATGGCTATTCCGTACCGTGGTAGAAAGCAAACGCCTTGTCGCACTACATGTAGAGGAATGAATCCGCCGGGTACAGGCCGTCGCGGCGACGCTCGGATACGCGAAGGAGCAAAGATGGATCCATTGTGCTCACTGCATCGGTTGTCGGAGTTTCACGCCGCACTATGCAAAAATGAACTGGAACAGCCGGAGCGATGGATCCAACTAACTGGCGATTTCTGCACACGAAAGTGTAATCGAAGTATCGGTACCAACATGTATTGTACAGTTCACGAAAAGCTTGGCATGCTCCACCATTGGCACCAACTCGGCAAGGCACAGACGCCAAATCTCGTTAGGGGCTGGTTCGGGGCTGGTACTGTAGTTGAAGGGTTAACTCTTCACCTTCAAAAAGTTTAAAAAAAGGAACCTGTTACTTGTATTATAGGGATTAGGGTTTAATAATACAGTGTTCCTCTTGGGTGGGTGGCAGCCTTTGATTGGCTAGTGGACATCTAGGGAGAGCATAGACCATCCATCATTCGTTTCAAGATCCGAAAAACTGCCAGGTTGAAGTGCCTAGCAGAGTCGCCGTTGGCAAACAAATTGGCAATACCGTACATGCCCATGTAGCTGCGTTACTGGTGCACATTGAGGCCATCATACAGAATTACCACACGACGTAGACTCGCAAGTAGCTTGCAAGCCGCAACAAGTTGGAAGCAGAATCTCGTGTCGCAGTGGACTTCACTGTGGCGAGCCGAGATGCTGGACGCTCGAAACGCTGGCAAGCTAACCAATGAAAATTTATCCGCAGCGCCTCCCAACCAAGACACAACTTCAGCAAGGACATCAACAAGATTCACCTTCAGCGCACTCTTTCAGCTGATATTGGTCGCAGGAGCAGTTTCTAACCCCCGGCGGCGTTGTATTGGTCTCAAAATGTTCGCATAAAAACTGCTTTCCAACAGAGCCTCAAGCGGGGAGGTGTTGGCCAACATCGTCTACGAGCAAATTTCGGGATTCCCCGCTCTCTATTGCGTCTTCTTCTTGTTAGACGACTTGCGCGGCTTCGAGCAGTACGATTTAATGAAGAAGTTCATGAACAGCCAGAACAGCGACTGGATGTAGATGAGGTAGATGACCGGCACCTTGTGGGGGAAATTCTCGCACGAACGCGACACCATAAAGTATCCCTGCACGTTCATCGTGACGAACTGGATCAACTGCATGGCCGTGAGGTACTTCTTCCACCAGATGTCACGCGTGTGAGCGCTCACGAAGTAGTACATGTACATGATCGTATGGATGAAGCCGTTCAAAATGATCGTGGCGTAGATGTCGCCGTCGTAAGCCACACGGAAGTTCATGAAGTAGATCTGTTGGTCAGCAGTACCGAGTCAACACCATGTTAAATCTTTACCGCGTTGAGACACCAAATACAGGAGAGCGGATACTAACCGCAAAGATGGTGAGGTGGTGGTACACGTGCAGGAAGGAGAGCTGCTTCCACTTCTTGCCAAGGATGATGAAGATCGTGTCCAAGAAGTCAAGAATCTTAGACAGGTAGAACATGTACATCACATTGCCCATGATGGGCTTCTCCGCGTTGAACGCGTTGCATGGTGTGGCGGAGTAGCCCTGGAATTAGCGAAGTAACATGGAATTAAGAGGTGCGTGTGAAGAGTGAGTTGCAAGCTGACATGGGGAGAGATCAACGTGGTTTTGATCACGGTCAAAGCCACAATCCAGAAGCGAAGTACGTACGTTGCGGTAGGCAAGGATGCCAGCTTCCATGCACATGTACGAGCACAGCACAACTTGCAGCGGATTGTAAATGAACTGCAGCGGACTGGTCTTGATGGCCGGGACGCCAGCCTTCATCACGAGCTGAAGGAAGCACACAATTCAAGTAATAACAGTTAGGTATGATATACAATCCAACACCTTTCAGAGACGGATGGCTGACGGGCTCACCGTGCCGATGACGACGAAGGAGACATAGGCAACGCAGATGGCGAATGCCGTGGCAAAATCAGCGCCGGGCAAGTCCTTCATGGGCGACAACTTGTACTGGCCAGACGGATCAGCCCAGTCCAGGAAGAGCGTCTCCTGGACATCAGCCCATTGCTTGTAGCTAGCCCAAAATTCAGCGGCCATTGCAGAATCAGTTGCAGTCTCCGAAGCACGGGTCGAATTGCGTTCTGAAGGGGAAGATACTCGCCAACCACACAATCCATGCCCGCGTTTGGGACCATTTATGCGATTCTCAGGCTGTGAGATTATTGGCTGAAACTCAATTTCATCATTTGGTCCTGTCCGTGACGTCTACAAATATTAATTTCGGCCGGTACAATTCGCAATTTGCAGCGATCATGATGCCTCTGCGCCGAGCCTGTCCAGAGCTGCCGTTCATGCAGTTTACATACATAACTAAAATACCTGGCAACTATCGTTAATCCCTTCCTTTGATTTTAAAAGAATAAGGGTTCTCACTTTGCACTTGTAGAATCATTCTTCACTGAACGGCGTGACTTAATTGGTTAAAATAGCCATTCTTAATGACTCTCCCATTACCCACCTCGCGAGTTGCGTAATGGGAAAGGCGTTGCAGAATGGATTTGATTAATGATTCGCTTGCATTTACCTTAATCCACAGCAGCTATTTAGCCAATCATGTGTATCTATTCGGGCCTTGTAGAATCGCACGTCTTTGCAACGAAGTAGGTCAAAATGTTTCTGGATTGTGATTGGCTCTTTGCCATTCTTTAAGGATGGCCTGCAAAAGCTACGTGAGAACCCTTAACCCTCGTAGAGCGAGGACAAATTCTGTATTATACAGAATAAGCGCTTCACTTAACTTCACTATGGTTTCAGATCTGCCAGACTTGCGTTGCAAGCCGCTCTCAGTGAGAGGTGAGTAAGACGCTGTGAAGACGTCCATAAACGAGCATTTCATATTCAGAATCGAAGCAATCTGGATATCCTGAGTTGAATTCATTAGATTCGATTGGTTGAAAAATGATCTGCTACGATGTGTTCTTGTCGCAGAACCTTTAACTGCATGTATCCTGTAAAAACAGATCCATTTCACACTTGCGGTCAAACGGATGGCGGACGCGCTCCAAAGATTCTAGGCCTGGAATGCGTATGCACACCAACCTTTCGGCCAAGTTCTATTCTAGTTCTACTTCAACTTCTTTCTAGTCTAGAACTGGCCGAAAAGTTGGTCTATGGAAGCGGCACAGCGATCAGCGCCATCATCGGTAAGCACGTTGTATTTGATGGAGGACGCGCTTATACTATCGTATTCAAATATCCTCTTTCAGCTCTTCATCCGACTCACTGCGTATACGCTTCCGGAATCGGATGCGTTTCTTCAGGTCAGCTGGGATGGCAGTGCCGTTTGCCCAAGTCTCATGCCAAATCTGGCCGCACGTCGCCTTATTCAGTCTCTTTCCGCCGGACATAGTTGCAGAGTGGCACAAAACTGCCGTGGAGATCCGTGCAGCGCTGGCAGTAATAGCGCGTTTCAAACCCTTTTGTTTTCGCCGGTGACAGCGCAGAGCAGACCTTGCATAAGTGTTGACGGCGCTTGTGCTGGCCGCCGTCAGTATAGAAGTTGCTGACTTTGTAGCTGATGTTCACTAGTGGCAATCGGTGTAGATACCAGGTCCTCAGCGTTCATGTTGCTGCGTAAGCTTGTGCCAGTAATTGCCAGTAGCTCTTTATGCAGACGCCGCATATACTCAGCGTGAGTTGGTACCCGCCTGCCCTCCTTCTTCATGACCAGTTTGTAGATGATAAAGCCGTTGACTACAGCCATGTCGACGAAGCCGAGCAAAAGCTGTCTGTAATATTTCTTGAGCGCTACGCAGCGCTGTATGGAGTAGCGCTATAAGCGCAGCTGATCGTGAAAGTCAACACCTCCCATACCGCTGTGATAGTCCGCCACTAACTGAGGACAGGGAACCACTTGAGGCATCACAGATCCTTTCTCCTTTCGTGTGACTGTCGTGGGCTTTGTTCCGCACCCAGTAGCTATCATACTTACCGGCTTGGAGTCCATCCAGGACAATGCGACCAGCTCTGGATACTGCTTTCACTGCGCAATTCGATACGTCCCACGCGCCATGCTCTTCGGTCTTTTCTTTTGCTTGAACTCAAAGTTTGCTGGCCAACCCAAACGATCGTTTCGATGCGTCCCAACATAATAGTAACCGAGTCCCAACAGAGCGAGCGATAGAGCGCACGACGAATAGAAATTGTCAGCGATAATCAGACGTTTACCGGGCTGACCAACGAGCGCTTTAGGTACGTTGCGTATGACAGCTTTTTGAGCAACACCTTTCGCTTTCATTCGGGCCTCCTTGCGTTGTTCAGCAGTCTGTGCAGTCTTCGCCTCGTCAGACGCACCCATATAAACTTCTATTCTGTAGAACATAAATAGCATACAGAATAACAATTCCATCAGTCAGCTAGTTCTGTATTATACATCATACCAATTTTGGATCATACAGAATACGGTAACTCACCTCGAACAGTATCCGGCGCTAGCACAACAGGTCACGTAGGCCTTCGTGCCATGTTTGTGTGGTTTGTCCTTGTTGTACACACGGACCGGGTTGAACTTGCTACGGTTTGGTATGGTGCCTTCTTCGAAACTGATCCGAGGACCCAGACGATATCGTCGTCGAAACGTCTTCTCCATAGTTTGAAGTATAGGTCTCACCTTCTATGCCTTATCCTCTGTTGCCACTCCTGCGCTGTTACTTTGAAAATGGAGGTAGCGCGTGATGGTATTGAACCGATCTCGTGTCATGTACCGGTTGAACGTTCCACGCGGTATCGCTCCGTCCTCCTCTGTCTGCCAGTGCTTGTCAAGTCCATCGGTGTGAGAACAGAGCGATCGAGATATCAGCAAACCCACGACGTGCAGTATTTCGTGGGCTTTTATAGGCTTGGTCCGCGACAGTTTTTCCACGAAAGTCTCCAAAGGTTGAACACTTTTGCGGGGTGGAACTGGTGTGACTTGAGGGTCGCACCCGGGGAGTGTGTGGGTGCGGAGGCTTACGAGTCTCAGGGCACCATGCAATGTGTTTGCTTTTACATTTTTGGATTAATTACAAGCTGGTTTACGAGTGGAATGGTAGAGTTCAGTTTCGAAACGACTCTGGAGTCTCAACAGTGGAACGCCTGAGTTTGGCTTTGGAATGGTTTAAATGATTTTGTCGGGACGGCTGCAATCTCGACCCTGATAAGGAAAAGAAGGAGACTGAATCTAAGAATGAGGACGGAAAACATCAAGATGGAACGCTACTATTGGGAGCTAAGGGGAACGGAAGAATGAGTGAAGGGCGCTAGGTGGAACGCCTCTGAACTACTTACTGGTACCCTTCTTGACGTTGTTTTCCTCTTCTTCCTCCTCTTCTTCAGCTTCATCGCCCGCAGAAGCCTCCTCTTCTTCATCCCCCTCTTCTCCTTCTTTCTCGTCATCGTTGTCGGAGTCCTCCTTGTATTCTTCGGATTGAGACCCTGCGTCGTCGTCGGCGGCCGCATTTTCTTCGTCCTCCTCGCTGCCGTCCCCTTCAAAATCAGACCAGTCTTCTCGCTCACGTTCAGCGCGAGTAGGACCGTGGACGCACGGGACCTTGTACATGCCCTCGGTCATCTGGGCCATGATCACGACCTGGAGCTGCTTGATGCTGTTATTGTTGACGAGAGACTTCCAGGGCTCGTCTTTCCGGTCCCCGACCTAAGTGTCCTTGGGTTGAGTACTGGATATGAGGTCTTTCCGAACACGAGCCAGCGCCGTGAGAGAGAGAGAGAGAGCCGATTCTTCACGGAGGCCTTAGGGTTTAGAGCGTCGGTCGACTCAAGGAAGGACGACCGACGCTCTAAACCCACACATATTCGGGTATCCGTACGCATCGATATTGTCGGGATCCAGGGCGCTCCCGAGAGTGGCGTCGTGTCGTGCTCGATCTCTCTCCTTCAAGGGTGCCACGTCTTCGGCTACATGGCCGTCGTGCGTGCGGGCGTCTCGGGAAAACCGTCCGGGCTGTCCTCCGAGCCAGAACAACTCAGGATGCTCATCGAGCCGTTCCATGAAAGCGTAGAGGCCCCACGTCTCGATAAAAGTGCTAAGGAGGGCGAGTCGGGCTTGGACGGCGCGCATCTTCAGTTTCCGACGGTTGGACTGGGCCGCTCCAGCCTTTAGGGGATCGTGGAACGCCCACTCCCAAAACGCACGACGGTTGGACATCCAGAATCGCCAAAGGGCGCGAAAGACGTGACGATACTTGGCTGGATCGTAGAACAGGGGACGACCGACCCAAGGATAGGCCAGACGCCACGCTTCTTTCTTGCGTCTTCGGCCTTGGCGAGGACTGCAATGATAGCCTTGCGAACGGACGCGGGAGACTTATCGCTCACTTCAAGAACACCGAGATCGTCGGCCAAAAGGCGCGTGAGTTTCTTCTTCCCGGTCGTGCGTGGCTTCTTAGCAGGGCTCTTAGGTGACGCACTCTCACTGCTGGCCTTACGCTTGAGCGGAGCCTGCTTTTTGGCGGCCTTCCGGGGTGAAGTCCTTGTCGCCTTCGGGGGTACTGCCGTCGGGAGAGCCACTACAGTGCCTTGGAGAGAAGCCCGGTCGCCTCCGTCGATAATGGCTCGCACGAACTGGTCCAGGTGCTCCAGACCCGAGGACAAGGGGTTGCTGCCGAGGCGCTGGTACAAGTCGGCCCAAAACTCCGCTTGGATCATCTTGGCATCGTCTCCCGGGGTCCCGTGTTCGTCCTGCTCCAGTACGTCTTCAAGAAACCGACGGGCCTTCGCCCGCTCGGCGGTGGTGAAACGCAAGGACATGGCGGCAGCGAAGAAACTGCTGAAGCTGTGTGGAGTCGGGAGGAGAATCTGAAATGAGAGACTCCGTCTGTTAGATGCTGACTTAATGGCTGCCAGGGAGGTACGTACGAGTGGCGTTCCTGGGAAGCGGCGTTGAAGTTGGAACGGTTTGATGGAAACCGACTCGGACGAGACGAGTGTCACTGGGGCGCCCTAACGATCGCCTCTTCAGAGAGGAAAGATCTTCACTTCTCGAACTGCTAGTTTGATGGAGAGCTGGACAACGTGGTGGGAGGCATTGTCCTCGTCGGAGGCTGCCGAAGTCGCTGGAGAACTGAAACTAGCTGGGGCCGGGGTCATTGTATGGGTGGTGACGAGGCTGTCTCGTGAGCGTGCGTGGATGGATTTTTGGACAACGGCCGAGCGGTATATTTCTTTTGCTACATCTGCGGTGATAGATACGTGGAGGCTGCTCGGAGCGCTCACGCTCTTGCTCTGCCCCCTGTCGAGTACGCCGGTGCTTTACTGGCACTGGCGTTTCTGGTGCCGATGGTCGTGTTGCGAGAGTACGAGGAACGGTTCGGATTCGCGGGGCGCTTATGCCTGAAGTGGTGTGAGGCGTTCCATCACTCCTGGTGCCTGTTCCTGCCCGACGCGACCCTGCTGTGCTGGACGACGATCTGTAGATATACAAGGGCCACGAGCGAAGCCATAGTGGCTGTTGTGGATCGAACTGGCGACTTTGTTATGGGAGCTTACCTACTAGTTACGCTGCTATTATCGATCCCGATCTACGTGCCCCGCCTGGCGTACGAGAGTGTGGAGGGAGTCCTCCGCGGTTGGATGGGAGTAGCACTGCTGACTCTGGCAATGGACGTCTACTGGGAGTTTACAACATGGTGTTGTTACTGGAGCGCATCGCTATTGCTGGTTGGATGTTATAGCCATGTGCTACGCTACTATGGAATTCATCGTTCTGGCGTCGCTAGAGAACCGAAGGTGATGAATAGAAGGGGCTGGGAAGGACTGGCTGGACGTATAGGACGCCGAGAGCAGAGGGAGCGCGCGAGTGTGGAGCGTTTACGTGGTGTTAAGAAGGCTGGAACGCCTCCGACTGCCGAAGGTGCGAGCTCGAACCTGGGTGAAACGCCTTCCGAAGGCGTTCCAACGAGACTACCGGTGGTACCGTGAAGCCGGCGACGGGCGAGACAGCTCGGCGAGGACGCCGAGAGGCGGTCGGGGAGAATTGTCACGGTATACAACTAGAGAGAGGGATCGCTATTCTAGCGGACTGTATCCAGAAGGTCTGCTCGCTGCAGACACGCGGGGCTGCCTCATACAAACCAGGGGATCTGAGGTTGTCTCAGGCGTTCCAAGTATGAGGAAGGACGCCCATTGGTTGATTGTGGCGGGACTTCGAGTTGGACCGCCACCTGAGGGAGATTGGAAGAGAGGTAAGGAGCCGCGGGCTCAGTACGGAGCCTTAATTAGAAGCTCAGTCGTGATTTTCCTTCTTAAGAGAGAAGAGCTCAAAGAATACAACAACTACTTTACATTTAACGTCGAGATCCTAAGCTCCTACGTCGGCCTGCAAGATACACGACCCCGACTAAGGAGGATTACCGCGACATTTTGGTGGAGAAGCAGGGTATCTTCTCGCCGACAACTCGTAGGAACGTAAAAGAGGAGAGAGCCGCCGTTGGTGAAGGAACACCTGGGCGAAGAAAAAGGGAAGTGGAGACATCATGAGTACCCACGGATGGTCCGGTGAGGGACACGTCGGTGAGACCAGCGACAGGACCGGGGGATGGTCTTCTCCGTTACTACCCGAGTCGCTATGTAGTGCCGAGGCCCAAGAAGACGATGGGGCCGCGAGCGTGGCAAGCGTCGCGAGCACCGGTACGTGAGAAGGGACTCCAGCGAGAGCGGGCCGAGGTGCGTCTGAAGGAGGCGAAACACCCCGCCAAGCGAGCTCCGAGGGCAGGAGCGACGGGGCGCGGTCGAGTCGGACCGAGAAGAGGGGGCACTCAGCCTCGGGACAGTGGTGCTGAGGGCGCTGAGAGATGCAGCGTCTGGCACGGAGACACCACGGAACCGGGAATGGTTGACTGGACTCCTGGAGCACATGGCACGGCAACCAGGGCACAGTGAAGAGCCGAGAGTGACTGCCACAGGGACGCCTCGAGAGGTGGCATTCTCCTTCGACCCGTCGCGACCTTCGCTGACGACCCCGAGAAGCACTAGGAGCGACGTGACAGCGGGGACGCCGACGAACGTGACGTCAGGAGCGAGGATACGGGAGGGCAGGACAACGCCTGGCACAGCTTCTCACCGTTCGGAACGCCTTGGAGGGCTGGCAGGACCGCCTGCTCCATCAGTGACCACGCCTGCTAGGTCCTTGACTACGTCTGCGAGGTCAGTTCCTACGCCGGCCAGATCAGTGACGACGCCTGACCGATCCGTGTCGACACCTGCCAAGTCAGAAGCAGCTTCTGTCAAGTCCCAAGCGTCGTCGAACGACTCTAAGCTTCAAGCACTACTAGAAGAGCGCCTTGAAAAGGTACTCCGAAGGTTGCCGGTGCCCCGCGACGCTAACGCAGGAACACCTCGTTCACGAGCTAAGGACCCCGAGTCGCGCTACACGCCCGGGTCGACCAGGTCTGCACGCGCAAAAATTGGAACGGCCTGCATCAGCTTCCAGGATTGAGCACCAGAGAATCCCGAACCCTAGCGTGCCGGCGCCAGCTAAAACCTCGATGTCGGTAGGAATACCTTTGGGCCCCGTCCCTGCGTATGGAGGTTTGCCTTTCAAGATTCCCAGCCCGTACGAGAACGGCGTCATCAGTGGAACACCGCGAACAGGGGCACTCTATTCTCAGTACCAGTCGATGATTAAGCCGGCTGCCGGCTGGGATAACGTTAGTACGCTACCTGCCTGGTCGGCAGCTCCCGTGAAGACGACGTCCGTGTACCCTGGGACTTACTCAGTCGGTTTGCCGACAGTAGGAAAGCCTCTAGCAACTAGTGAGGCTTCTCCGACGTACATGCATGGCCGAGGGCTCGGAAGGGACACCGGTGCTCAAAGCGTAGGTTATCGAAGCGAAGGCGTGCCAGAACGGGAGGTTACCCTCAGCGAGCCGCTCCAAACGTCGGCATCCCGACTGAAGTGCGGAACGCCGTGAAAATGATCGTACCGTTCTACTCCGACAGGGCTACAAGCGAAAGAGCTGCGGCTTTCTGGCGTTCCTTCGAGAGATGCACTCTTGGAATGGACGGCCAGATGCGACTGACTGCGTTCGAGCAGTGCCTCAAAGGCAAAGTGGGCCAGGAGTGGTGGTACAAATCGAGAATCGACAGTTTCGAGACCCTGCGCGTGAAGTTTCACAACCGCTTCATCTGCCAGACTCCGGCCCAGTTGTGGAGCCGCCTCAAAGCCGCCAAACGGAACCGTAACGAGTCGGCCGAGGAGTGGGGTGACCGGATTTCTACTATGTGCGAGGCCCTCAACTACCACGAACCGCGCACGAGGTACGAGTTCTTCCTGGACGGCCTGCGCAACAAGCAGATGAAGGCAGTGTTGAACGGCAATATGGTCGCTACGATAAGAGAGGCGTGCGACCTGCTGATTTACAAGAATCTGCATAGGCCGGTCGAAGAGGTGGATGAGTTTGTGGACGAAGGAACGCCTGCGACTCGCTCGAACAACGCGGTTTTGACGCAGTCATAGATGCTACTGCAGCTACAGCAAATGAACCAGACGATGCAGAACTAATTACAGGGCGCGGGGATGCAGCCGGCCTACATCAGTGCGGTGACTCCGTCGGCACCCCAGGCCTCGAGCGTTCCTGCTCGAGTGGGGAACGCTTCGTCGCCGGGGTACGCTTCGTCGGCCAAGAACGCTTTGTCTACTCGGGACACCCCGTCGAACCTGGGACCGCTAAGGATTCGACTGGGGCCCGACACGCGTACCACGGAAGGCGAAGTGGAGTGCGGTCGCTGTGGGCGCGTGGGATGTGCTCGCGAGACGTGCCCGCGAGGACAGTGGCGATGCAACCGATGCAACAAGTTGGGTCACTATTCGATGGAGTGCAACTGGCCAAGGCCTCAGGGATCCTATCGGGGTGGAGAACGCCGTCGATTTGAATGCCTTTTTGCGGTGAAAAGACTCACGCGGTGGCAAAGTGCCCCAGCTTGGACAAGGCTACGTGGTCTGACGAAGGCTGCTGCCGCAGGGAACGCCTCTGCGTCATCCGGAATGCCCCAGCAATGAGGAGGGCAGGAGGGAGGGGAAGGAAGTGTCGCTTCTTCCGCTGGCGACAAGAAGGGAGATGAGGATTCACCGAAGAAGGGTGAGACAGGTGGACTCGAGAGGACTCCAGCGATGAGTGTGACGGATGTAAAAAGTACTCGAGGCTGGAAAGCCTCGAGTAGAGAGACTGAAACTGTAAACTGGGAAACGACGGAAAAGGGCTACCCAACGGAGCGGGTGGGCTCTTAACGGGGAACAAACAAGGCGAGCGACCCAAAGGAACGAGTTGACTCGATACTGGGGTAGAATATAGGAGGCAGTCCAACGGAACGGACTGTCCTACGACAAGACCGGGGAACTACAGGCTCTTTGAAGAGTCAGGAGCTAGTGCGAGTGGGCACGGAAAAAGCAACGGAACGCTTGGCCGTGACACAAGAACGAGGGGATGGAACGGCTAGTCGTTCCGAACAAGTCTCCGACGACGAGACAAGGGCGACAGGACACTCTGATGCGACGTCTGGGGTCGAGGAATATGCTCTGGAAGCGACGGCTGAAGATGCCGCGGGTGCAAGGGCTAGTCAAGTTTCGGTGGTGGTAGTAGTGTTTAGTGCGTCTGCCGCTCAAGAAACCGAGCGTACTAAGGAGATGGATCCGACGGAACGCTACGACCGTCTTTTCACCGATGAAGAGCTGGACTTGCTCGAGCAGGGTGAAGGTCACCGAGCAAAGGATGAGCCCGAGAGTACGAGAAGGAGCTCGAGGAGCGACTGTATCCCGTGAACGAGCAAGCGGTACTACGGAGGATCGAAGGGAATGCAGAAGAGCAAAGGACGCCGACCCTTGCGGAGATGAGTGCGGTGCTGGGGATCTCAGAGGAAGTGCTGGAACGCTCCAGAGAAGTCTCGTCAGGAGAGCTCAGAACGCCTGAGCATAGGTTGAATTGGTACGACCAGAAGTTAGAGGCGTCGAAGGGAGCCAAGCGAGCAAATCGAGACTTTAAGGAGACTGGCGAGCCTACAGAACGGCAGCCACCAGCTATTAGTTCAGTCTCGGGGAGGGAGGACCGACACGCCAGCTCGGAGGAGACAGCTGAGGAAACAGAAGAACGTGAATTCGTACAGAACGTGTGCAATGGCCTCGATGACACAGCCGTTCCGATCGCGTGGGTTCCAGAAAAGGAGGTTGGGACGCTTCCGTTCTGATGGCGTTCCAAGATACAAGGCAGGATATACGAGCTTTTGGAGCAGGAGTGGAACACCGGGAAGGGACACGAAACTGAGCGTCCGAAGGATCCGAAACGTGAAAGTAGGAGTGATGAAATTTCCCCATTGCGTGATAAGACGGAAAGTAGCCCTCTGGACGAGAAAACTCTGCGGGAGTACCTTCTCGAGGCAAGTGGGACGCCTAATGAAGCGTTCCTAAAACGGGCGACCTCCTGGGCTCGGAGCTATTTTAGGACCGAGGCCCCGACCATTCGTAAGAAGTTATGTGACAGGAGAAGAAGAATCTCCGAAACAATGGGATCGGTTGATGCGACCGTTGGAGCTAATCTACGAAAAAAGGTGAAGTTCAAGTAGCCAATCCAGGGCGAGGAGCTCAAAATAGTAGAGGAAGCCCCCGAAGTCTATCTTGCGAACACGAGGAGAGTGCCGAATGAGCGGAGGAAGCCAGGACTACGCAAGGTTGACGACGGAGGAGCCACAAGCGGCGATGGAGGTGTAGTCCCCTCAGGCAAGCGAGTCATCTGCAGTGTCGGCGGGATGCAAGCACTATCAGACGGCTTTATCGACTGCTGCCCATCAGAGATGCTGGCCGACACGGGAGCTGTCGCCAGCCTCGTGGACAAGCGCGTGCTGAAACGACTCGGAAGGGCTTCCGAGCCTCTGAGACCTTATACAGGGAGTCTGGATAGTGTTTCAGGACATGCGATCGAGTGCATGGCGTCGTTGACCTGCCAGTGACGCTTGGAACGCTGGAGAGCAAGCTTCCTTTCGTGGTTGTTGACCTCTTGTTCGTAGACGCCATCCTCGGAACGGATTCGTTGAAAGTGTTCCGCGTGGTGATCGACCTGGAAGAGCAGGAACTGACGCTGAAAGGGACTGCGGATGCGATCCCCTTAGGTGAAACAAGAGTGGAAGAGACGTATGCCACTACGTTGTCATCCTCGGTGCGTTTGGGACCTGGTCGCCAGGCTCTAATACGATTGAGGGTAAATGGAACGGTTGAAGACCGTTCTGTTGTGCTAGTGGAGGGCGTTCCAGGGGCGGACGAATCCCTAAAGGTAGCGAGAACGCTCTGCACAGTGACGGGAGGATCAGTGTTGGTGGAGGTACGCAACGCCTCTGCTGAAGAAGTAGAGATCGAATCTGGGGCCTATGTCGCGGCCGTGACTATCGTTCTTGACTCGGCGTTCGGGACACACGGTCCGAAGCCAGACGGAACGCCTAGGGATATCGACGCTGTATTGGACGCGGTTCAGGAAAGCGAGACAGCCGAGGCGGGAACGCCTGAGGAGGAAATGACTGCTGCCATGAGGAACGGTGAGGAAGACGACTTTGAAGTGGACTTTGAGGATTCGTCCATAGGAGCCGAACAGAGGAGACTTTTTGCGAAGATGCTCAGAGACATGCGAGACCTGTTTGTGGATAAGCCAGGAAGGACGGAACATCTCAAGTTCAGCATCGATACTGGAACACATACACCGATCAAGCAGCCGCCGTACCGCGTGTCGAAGGCAGAAGGAGATGTCATCGAGTCGGAGATTCAAGAATACCTGGACCTTGGGCTCATCAGGCCGTCGACAAGCCCGTGGGCCCAAACTTGCTCGTGAAAGCCGTTTTCTCCACGCTGTCAGGGTCCATCGGGACGTTCCAATACCCGGAGGCAAGTCCATCGTGGAGAAAAGCTTGGCGTTCCCGAAAACGTCCAGTACATCGTCAATTAACGGCATTGGGTAGCTGTCCTTCACGGTGACGGCGTTCAGCTTCCGGTAGTCGATACAAAATCGGATGCCCCGTCAGGTTTCCGGATCATCAAGACCACTCTACAAGTGGTTAGTCATGCCATTCGGCTTGTGCAATGCCGTTCCGGCTTTCGAACGACAGATGGAGAATGTTCTCGTTGATCTTAAGTGGAGGACCTGTCTTGTGTACCTCGACCACTGCGTGGTGTTCAGTGACGACTTCCTAACTCACTTGATCCGAGTACGCCAGGTGCTGGAGCGTTTCCGTGCTGCAGGATTCAAGCTGAAGATGAAGAAATGTCACTGGGGGCGTGATCAGGTGGTGTTCCTAGGTCATATCGTCACTCCTACTGGCATTATGCCTAACCCCGAGAAGGCGAAGGCGGTGATGAACATTGAGAGGCCTCATGATCTGCACACAGTAGTGAGGGCATTCCATGGGACTTACCAGTTACTTCAGACGCTACATACCGGGCTTTGCGGCTATCGTTGCGCCTTTGGAACACCTGAAGCAAAAGGACGTGCCGTTCCTGTGGAACGATGACTGCGAAGCAGCGTTCCGTCAACTGCAGAGAGCGCTGATGAAGCCTCCGATACTAGTGTACCCAACTTTTAAGAAGCGCTTCAAGCTGTACGTGGATTCGTCACACATTGCTGTCGGAGCGTGCCTCATGCAAGAAGTTGGCAAGCGCGACAGGGCGATAGTGTAAGCGAGCAAGATGCTGGTAGGGTCGTAGCGATATTGGATCTACAAGACTAGCGGAACAACCGAAATCGAGTGCTGGGGGGTCGTATGATCGACGCGTAAGTTCCGATGTTATCTCAGCCACGCTGAGCTCGACCTGTACACCGACCACCAAGCGTTTACTTGGATTTTTGGTGAGACTACGAGGACGACTAACGCCAAGCTGGCGCGCTGGGTGGTGGAACTGTCACAACTGAGGCTCAAAGTACACCATAAGCCTGGGACGTCGATGGGTCATGCCGATGGTTTGTCCCGTTTGTACCATCGACCGGATGTACAAATTGTCAGCGCCATTCAAATGGCCGAGCTGCTCAACGAAGATGAAAGAGAGCCTGTTGTCCGAGAGAAATTGCCGACTCAAAACGCGGAGCTCGAGACAAGCAGAACGGCTGTATTGGGTGACGGGACGCTGAGCTGGAACGCTTCCCGCGCTCCAATCCAAGTCGGGGAGGCTCCTACGGCGGGCGTTCCCGGTGAGATTCCCGAGAACGGCCTAGCGTGCGAAAGTGCTCCTATCAAAGCTGAAACCCTCACGCAGGATGAGCAGGACGAGGACTTGCAGGGAAGCGCTCCCCAGGCTGACCAGTCCCCTATTGATGCGTTTGGGTTGGACTACGAGAAGTTTGTAGCGGAACAAGAACGAGAACCCTGGATGCGGGCTTTGAAGGCGTTCCTGCAAGATGGAGCTTTAGCCCTCGACCTACAGTTGCGGGTGAGCGTACTGAAGATGTCTCCTCACTACCTGATCAGAAACGGAGTCCAAACGCGACTCGTTCACCTGGGGGCGCGGGCAGGGCCGGCCCGATATGTGTCCCGGTCGTGCCGTTACCGTTCATCGAGACCGTTCTACATTATTGTCACGCTGACATTTTTCTCGGCACACCTGGGCAAGACGAAGACGGCCGACAAGGTGAGGTGTCATGCGTACTGGCACGGATGGAGGAATGATGTGGTTGAGTACGTGCGCGAGTGTACGGTGTGCAGTGGTGGCAAGGGTCACATACCGTGGAGGGCTGGTTTGATGCAGCGCATGCCCGTCCTGGACTTATCCGGGCCGTTCTCATTGCTCGTAGTGGGTGCTATTGGACCACTGGTCGTTATTCCGAGGGGAAACAAGTTTATTCTAGTGTTCGTGGACTACTTCATCATGCGCTGGGCCGAAGCTTTCGCCGTTGCATCGTTGGGCACTATCTCCTTCTTGAATATGATGATCGAAGGTGTGATCTGCCGGCACGGCGTTCCGGAACGCCTGCTGAGCGACCGGGGATCGAAGTTTACGTCCAATCTGGCCAAGTCGTTGTACGAGACGTTAGGGATTAAGAAGCTGTATGGAGCCGCGTATCATCCGCAGATCCAAGGCCTTGTAGAGCGCTTCAATAGAACGCTGATGGGCATGTTACGGATGTTCGTGAACGAAATTCAGACCGATTGGACGTGTACCTACCTAGAATCCTATTTGCCTATAGAACGGCTTACCACGAGGGACTCGGCGACACGCCGTTCTCCAGCCTGTATGGGCGTGACCCTGTGCTACCAATTGATTTAGCATTCTTGAACACGGGTAAGACTGGAAAATTAACGGGGCGGCAGTGTACCGAAGGAAGCTGTACCATTCGTTGCGAGACTCACGGCGTCTCGTGGAACAACAGCTGCTGAAAGCCCAGGACCGACATGAGCAACGGGTCGGCAAACAAATGAAGGTGTCCTACGCTGAGGGTGATGCTGTGTGGGTGTACCAGTTCTTCCGAACGCGAGCCGGGGAGCGTAAGAGGAAAAAGCTGGCGTTCTCCTGGCACGGCCCGTACCGTGTAGTCGGCCAGGTCGGTGAGAACGCCTACAAGATCGCCATACCGACGCACCCTAACAAGGTCGTCACAGTGAACGTAAATCGCCTGAAGCGCTTTCCGTAATCGCTGGAGTCTGCCGTTCACTGATGAGAGGCCGGGTGACGCGGAAGAGGACGCCTCCGAGGATGGAACGGGTCCGTTGCGGGGAGAGGACCTGCCTCGGACAAGTTTTGTGGAACGCCTGACTATCGGAGGAGAGGAGACCGCTTTCTCGGGAGTATCGTCGCCCATTGTGGACGTGTTAGCAAAGAGGGTTGAAAAACGTGAGATCCAGTACTTGGTACTCACGGCTTCGTTCGAGACATTCTGGTTATCGCGTGCGGCCTTGACGCCCGAATTTGGAGCTCTGATCCGTGCCTTGAGGACGCCGACCGCAAGAGGCGGGGTCTCCCAGAGTTACGTCGGAACGCCCGGTTGGTGGAAGCTAACGCAGACGTTGACGACGCGGAGATATTGTTCTAGCTAGCGTGAGTCCTTCGCCTGAGCCTCGAGCTGTTTAGCGCGCTGCATCTCAGCAACCCTTGGAATGGACTCCACACGGTATGCTTCTGACTCTTTCGCTATATGATACCACAACTTCGTGGGAATGAAGTAGAAAAACAACCCGAGTGGTGAGTGTGAATAGGCTGCGGCTGATCTCGTAGGTCCCCACGGTCCATCGTACAAATCGACAGCTCCGTCCAGTTGCAAGTCACCTAAGTCAGATATTTAGAGGTTATACAGAATAACATTTAGTACTAGTAAGCTAAAAAACAGCACTATGTAAACCACTTCTCTAGAGTTATAAACTCAGCATTCATCATTATTCTACATAATACAAAATACAACCTGTTTATTTCATCATACACATCCCAGCCAGAGGCTGACATAACGCGCATCGCGTCGTCGTCTTGCTCGAAGAGATAGCTCTCGCCCTCGATGTCACTATCCGATTCATCTTCCTGTTGATAATAGTCAGATAGAGCAGCCGGAGCGCCCACCGTATTGCTCACGGAATCGATCTCATCGTCGGCGCCAGTGGAGGGCCCACCACCCATGTTTACATCGTCCACAGGAACGGGGCCAAACAGGTTTTCAGCACGCATGGCATCTATAAACTGGTCACAGTTGAACTCGTCGATTCCTGACTCGCCAACGGTGATTACCGGCGCATCGCTTGGTCCCTCCATCCCCTCCTCGTCTTGAGGTTCAACACAGAATACAGCTGGTAATTCCTGGTGCGGCTCCACCGCCCCATCAGCTACATAGTTACCAGCGACAATTCCGGCACTCATTGATGGTAGCTCAGCGGTAACGGGGGCTGGTGGCAGCGGCAAGGGCGCTGGTACCTGCTCGGCAGCAGGGGTACTTGCGGACGACGCCAGGGTAAGCTGCGTTTCTGCTTGCAGGGTAGCCACAGACTGGGTTGACACTGGGAGAGACTGAAAGCTCTTCAGACCAGGAAGCTGAAGCAGTCCAACCTTACGGCCAAAGGCCATCACGTCTTCTTCTCCTATTACGCAGCAAAAAAATAGATATATAAGTATGACGCGGGAAGCATAGCACCACGTATAACCCACCAACAAAGAAGTCGATGCCTTGGCGGCCGTCGTCTAAGCGTCCCTTCATCCCGGGCTTAACATAGCGATGGAAGCAGCTCGTGCCGGTTGGCAAGCGCGCCTTCCATCCAGCGGCACGTAGTTCGCGCCAAAACTGCCTAAAATTCTACTCTTCTGATCCGTTCATCGTGCTTGTTTCAAATTGAAGGGTGAGGGAGGAGGGCCATGCGTTTAAACAGCTTCTTCTCGCAACACCAGAATATCCCTGTCTACCTTCCCATCTATAATCACATAAGATAAAAAGACCAATCCCACCCATACTAATATCTATATGCGGTAATTTTACAAGTTGAGAAGTTAACTGAATATTATGTACTGCTAAAACGATTATTCTGTATAATATAGAATACCGCACTACGAGCGTTAATGTAAATAAAAGAAAAATTGAAATGCTAAATAAATCACTTGGTCGACATTTGACATAAGTTGGTACTACTGTTCACTGGTATCTTGTCTTTATCGCGGTAATCCTCCTTTGTCGGGGTCGTGTATTTTGCAGGCCGACGTAGGAACTTAGGATCTCGACGTAAATGTAAAGTAGTTGTTGTATTCTTTGAGCTCTTCTCTCTTAAGAAGGAAAATCACGACTGAGCTTCTAATTAAGGCTCCGTACTGAGCCCGCGGCTCCTTACCTCTCTTCCAATCTCCCTCAGGTGGCGGTCCAACTCGAAGTCCCGCCACAATCAACCAATGGGCGTCCTTCCTCATACTTGGAACGCCTGAGACAACCTCAGATCCCCTGGTTTGTATGAGGCAGCCCCGCGTGTCTGCAGCGAGCAGACCTTCTGGATACAGTCCGCTAGAATAGCGAGCCCTCCCTCTAGTTGTATACCGTGACATCTGCAGTGGAGATAGCTTAGTCAGTTCAAGAGCGTACCAATCGAAAGCTGCTGCATCGACGAAGAAATCAGGCTGTAGTTGACCTAACGACCAATTACACATCACCTAGCGAGTATCTGAGCAGATAACCTAACAACTCACAAAAATTGGACATCAAGCCGTAACTTCTCCTAGATGGGGCACAATCGAACTTTCCAGATCTATTAGCGATGCCATCGATCTTCTAGAACTTCATGCAGCTACGCAAAGTTACTTTATGGTTCGTAGGTTCCTCATTTGATTCGTTAAGGCCTCAGTCACTTTGAAATTCACCAAGTCCTTACCAAATAACTCTGCATCCACCCAACTCGCCCACAATGTCGAGTTACTCCACTTGTTGCTCGCCCGTCACCGACGATGAGCACCGCCAGGAATAGCTCAGAATGCTTGATGCTCGATTCATCGTCTGTCGGGCCGACCTCGCAGTTTTTTTGCGCTATTTGAGCGAGGACGAAGGTACTGATTGTGACCCCCGTGACCTTGATGCTTCCTGGTCATGACGCTTTAGGTTGCGACTCGGACGATATGCAGCAGTTGAGCAAACTATTTTCTACTGATTAGTTAATAAGTAATGAAGATTTACAGGAATGGGCTGCGTAGTTAGCGATCTCAACGATCTTTCAGAAGAAGTGTGGTCGTTTGTATTGTGCCCCTTCGTTTATTGCGGAGTAGGTAGCGTGCGAATTAGAATGTTACTGGTTATGAGATCTAGTGGCCTACCGGTAAATAGAATAATGGGTCATTCGTCTAGTTTGGTAATGAAGTTTGTTAGAAATGTTATAACTTAATGAGAATACCAAGCCAATTTCTCAGTTTTGAGAATACGCACGTAACAGCATTCAGAATTCAGGACTACGGTAGGCATGTTCCTTTCGGTGGCTCGCTGACGCTCGCAGTTCGCATGGAGTGGCCCAGGCTAATCCATCCGACATTGAGCTATTACAAGCTAATTAAAAATTAGTAAATAGTAAAATAAGTGAAAAAAGTGCGAAGCGCTTCAACTATGGCGGCTTTGTAGCTCCAACCCTGACGATCCTCGGGCGGTCGATGTATATGTATCTACGATAGTACTTATGGCCGTTATTCACGGTTGCGTGCTCAACTTCGCATTGTAGGCTCTGCTAAAGGGTCGATTCCATTGTGTCAACAATTTGTCAAATTTAACTTCAATGCCCTTGAATCAAAAAGGCACTGGCTGTTGCGCATATTTGCGTCGAAAGTAAGGACAGGAACGAGTTGGGCATGCGGTACTGTGCGACGCTGTTAATACTAGTTACACGAAATGTAGCCTCCGAGGTGGCGGTGTGTTCGCTGCCTGCCAGCGCGCTATACGTACAAGACGGCAACACGCTCATGGCGTGCGCTACAAGTGGCGCTTCAACACTCTCGACCCCGTGCCAAACTGCGTGTAGCTGCAGGCGACTCAAGAACGACCAGAATGTGTACGGCGTGTGCCTCAACAACAGCGTGGGCTTCGAATGTGATGCTGCAGAGAACGCCACGCGATGCGCACAATGTGAGAACTGCTTCT
Organism: Phytophthora tentaculata; assembly: GCA_033557915.1. NCBI lineage: Eukaryota > Oomycota > Peronosporomycetes > Peronosporales > Peronosporaceae > Phytophthora > Phytophthora tentaculata. The sequence goes on along the minus strand of JAUCEA010000007.1, from coordinate 6,527,967 downwards.
GAGCTAGCTGTTGATGGTGTCACGCACTCATAAACTGTTTGTGTCTATCTCGCTGTTTTCAGCATCTGCGTCGTCGTTTATAGATGGAACAAAATCGACGTCGTCGAGTGCTGCAGACATTGCGGGGGCACTAGCAAGCGACGACAGCAGTGGTGGGGGGTCATTAAAAGCGTGGCAGTGGGCGCTTATCGGATTGGGAATTGCACTAGTGATTGGATTGCTGAATTTTATCTTCAATTGGTTTAAGCATCGCCCGCAACGTGGTGACAATCGTAGAGAGGTGGCGCAGTCACTGGAGCAAAGTCGCTCGCAGCCCAAGGACGATGTCGATATGCTGCCTATTGCACTTCGTGAGAGCCAGGCAAAACCTGCGACGAGTAACCGCGAGAGTGCTGCGCGGAGTACTACCCTTTCGCATATTACGAATCCTTCCCAGATATCAGGATTTTCAGGCGGAAGCTACCGCACCTATGCAGGCAACCCCATGAGCAGCACTCTGACGGACACTGAAATCGTGGTTCAGCATCAGGAGCGCGCGTTTTCGCCTATCAGCGATTCTGCTCACTCGGTGAGGTCATCCAACTACTCCCAGGGCGTCGACACGAATACGACCCGAAACACTTCACTACTGGGACCCACTACTCGCGGCCAAAGCAATAGCAGTGACTCCGAATCATATCCATCTTTTAGCAGATATTCGGTCTCGAGTGGCATGGATTCGTTCTCCAGTGAGCTGACCGTTGACGGTGTCGAGATGGAGACTAATGAGAGCGCTCCACGCAAAAAATCTATTGAATTTTAATGGCAAATGGACTGAAACCTATTTAGGAGACGTCAGGAAGCCACCTTCGAGATGACGTCTCAGTCTCGTCCTGAGCTCCACCACTCAACGATGGTTGAAGTGCTAAATATGCATGTAAGCACTTCTCGTCCTTATCCGCCGACAAACAAAAATGGATGCTCGTCGGATGCCTTTTGCTTTTTCTTAGCTCAAGCTAAAGATGGAGTCGGCAGCTCGCTGGGCCGGACTGCGTCATACTATGGAGCGCTGCCACTTGCTCGTTGGTTTGCTCGTTGAGCGGTAGAGCCGCTGTATGCCCTCAATCTCCAATTTTCTGTCCAGCGCGCGGTTTCCAGCCCACTTCCAGCTCGCTCACAGACTACCTGCCAGCAATGGAGTCGCGTCTTTCCGGAACGAGCAGCATGAAGAGCATGAAGATTTCGATGGAGAGTGAAAGGATGTTTGCCGATATTGAAGATGAAATGCAAGCTCAGTCTCCTTCGAGGGAAATCCGTCGCGCATCCTCACGCATCATGTCCCCGAGCAATTCCAACACGTCCGTCTCCAATGGTGGACGTTTGAGTGTCAAGGATCAACTGTACTCACTAGAGTGCAAGGTGCAGTCGCATGAAGACACGATCCAAAAGTTGATGTCGATTCACCAGGCGGACAAGACGTTGCTCTTGACTAAGATTGAGGAAATCACGGAGCGCACCAGTGAGGAGCTCCACAAACTTCGCATTGACTACCAGAAGAAGCTCAACACCGCCAGCGAAGAGATTGAGCGCCTTAATAAGTGTTTGAACGTCCAACGCGGCCACATCACGACGTTGCAAGAACAGTGCCAGTCCCTGCACAAGCATGTCGTGCAAGTCGACGACGACGTCACCAAGCTTGCCACTGAGGTGCTTGGAGAGTAATCGCGTGCTTAGCTCAATTTATCTGCATACAATAGCTAAACTCTTTGAACCTGCAGCAAATAAGTAACAATATATTGCGCTTAGCGCTAGCATGAGCTCATTCCGAGTCGATTAACTGTAGTACAGCTCGCATCAATTCTGGAGAGATATCGGATTCCTTAGCGACATTGACGCCGGATACTCGAGGGTCCGACAGCAAGTCTCTAAGCCTGCGACGAGTGTGCTGTGTCGCAAAGAAGGCCTCCTCGACGATGGCAATAAAAATGTTCAGGACCACATACATGAAAAGCGAGATAAACGAGTACAAATACACCTTCCCAGATACGATAAACTGGTGGAGTTCCATCGCGTCAAAGGTGTCCATGATAATGTCTCCATTCATGAGCGAGAACAGAGAAGTCATCGAAGCACTCAGCGTACCAAACTCCTCGATTTTGTTTCCGAAGTAAATTGTCCCGAAAAGAGCATAGCCAAAGAATATCGGGGATACACCCAGTAAAAACTGCAACACGCGCGGTGTTCCCCACTTGAGCGTTAACACAATCGAATAGATATTGTTATTATGCTCCAGATACCCCACGAGGGAACTCCAGAGCAACAGCAACGCCGTCGCATGCAACAATCGATGCCAAAATCGAATCGGCATATGAGCCTCCAGGAAAATCAAGCTCCACATCGTACTCGCAAGCAGAAGCACCAGCGAGGTAAATACGATCAGTTGTCTGCAGTACAAAATATTCAAAATTGTCAGCCACGGAATTGCAGACGTTAGACGCGTTAACGTACAAGCCATTGATTAGTTTGAGCTTGAGAGTGAATGGCATCTCAGTCCACGATCTCAAAGGTTCGTGTTGCCTGGTGTAATGCTGCGGGTGGTCACCGTCTTTTTCATCGGTAGCGACTTCATGTAATCCCTTGTCTTGCTTATCTATGTTCTTAGCATCCCTGAATAACCCCCTGGCTCGAGCCATACTAATAAAAACACGATTAGACTAATTGAGGGGTTCGAACAATATACAACGTTTAGTCATCTCGTACTTACACTTGGAATGATCGCCGAAGTGCCTTGAGGCTGAGTATCATGTACAAGATCGAAACCACCGCGACAACAATATGCATCCACACAAAGCTCTGCCTGGCCGTAGTCCAGAACGGACGTGGGTGCGTGCTCGCACAGCGCGAAACTTCACAGTCGTCCAACTGAACATGAATCTGAGCGCTCTCAATGACTTCGAATCGTACATTCACTTGCCACTCGAAACATTCTTCGTAGAAATTCCCGAACTGGTGGTCACGCAACGGGAACGAAAACTTGACGGCGCGTAAGGATCGAAACAAATGCTTTTTCTGCCATAGTGACATTGTTGGGTCGAAGGGCCCAACACTCTCGTCGTCCTGAGAGACGAGGTATTCTAGCGTTTCTAAATCGCCATGAGGTAGAACTCGATCGACTGCCAGCTTGAGTGGCTGGATTTGGCCGGAAGAGGTGCGCAAGTACTCGTAATTAGCGACAGAGTCGTTGCCGATAGAAAAATAGGCGTCCCGCAGGAAGTGCACCGCCGTCATCGTGCGGTTAATTGTGTAGAAATCCCGCTGAAAGCGCGGTCTACTCGGTGGCAATTAAAAAGTTAGTGAAAGTGCCTTTCATATAGAGAGGCAGCAGTACAACTAATGCAATGGACACGTACACGACACCAACGTCCGCAGCAGAGGGCAGGAAGAAGAATGCCCTGAGCACAGTAACACAGGTCAATACTAGCTTGCAGCTGGACATACTAAAGCGCTGAGACTTACCAGTTACGATGTGAAGCACGCATGTATGCGGCATTCTGCGCGTCGAAGAGCTGCATCTGCGCAAAGGTGAGCAGTACCAGTGTTATGTGCAGCATCAACTTGTAAGGGAACCGGCCGTGTGCGGCCCACTTTTCCCAGGGCGATAGCATCAGTTGCTCCATTGGACCCATTGACGACGCACTCTTTCGCTGACCATCGTTGTCGTCGTTGGGCCCCGCAAGCAACCCGCGCCGCAGCTCAGCCTCGACCTCTTCGGATGTGTCCATGAACGCTCTAAAAATTAGAATTGAGTGAAAACAGAAAACCTACCAACTCTCATGAAGCATGAATTTCGGTAGTTGAGCGTTTGGGAGAAGCACTTGGCTGATTAACGGCAGCGGCAACAAGATGCGGCAGGAGACACTAGGCAGGCGAACGCTGGTGACGTCAACTGTAGCGGTGACATCATTGCGAGCGACGTGGATGCTGGTGCACGCGATAGAAACCCCGCAGGGGAGCGCAGAAGATGACATCAAGGAGAACGTGGGCGAGCAAGAACCATTCGATGCTCTGGGAGTAGGTGGTGGCGCTGCTACACCGGTATCTGCAGACATTTCCGACGAGCAGGAAAATCTCGATGCGGAGGCACTGGTTCTTGTGACCGAGGCTCCCACTGCCGCACCTATCACCGCACGAGCGGTGACGAACGAAGGGGAGAAAGTGGCGAGCGCTCAAAAGGAGAAAGAACCGACATTGAACTTGGATTATGCGAATCTCAACGAGGAAAACGATGCGCCTGCGCCCGCACAGACGACAGAGGTTTTGATCGCGGAGGTACCCACGACCGAGGCCCCGACAAATCTGCTGCCACAGACAACAGAACCTGTAGTGATTGTGGACACCACAACGAAGCCATATTTGCGCACACAAGATCCTGCAGTGATCTCAGACGCCGTAACAAATGGTGCTGCGGAGGCACAGGCGCCCGGCTATTTGAATCAGGGCAGCAACCCGCTAGTCCTGGTTGCGCTGGTTGGCTTTTGCTGCATCTTCTTGTTACTCTGGTGGCGTAAGAGACGTTCCAGGTCGCCCTCTAGCTCAGGGTCCTCCGGAAATACAACTTCGAAGGGGCCTCAAGTGCAATACACGCAAGTACCAGACGAACAGCCGTTTAGCCACAGGCAGGATGACGATGATGAGTACTGCGATGATTATGAGGAGGATACTTTCGCTAATGATCGCGACAACTGGGACGATTGGGAAGGAAACTCCACGCAGACTCAGGTCTCTCAGCTGAACCCTTTTATTGCAGCGCCCAGTGTTCCACGCCCGACGTCACCGCGGCAAGGCAGCCTTGCTCCTATTAAACTCACCCTGCCCCTACCTCCTCCACCACAACAGCAGCAGCACGTGGAACTTCAGGAAATGACTATCGCAGACCAAGTTGACTTGCTTCCTTCAAGTGTCGAATCAAACAGCTCCAGTGACTCATTCGAGGTCGTGACAGCTGAAGCACACGCACCACCAACTAGCACCCGTGGTGCTACCGCTGATGCGGAGAAGGAAGGCGAGAGCGTCGATGACTTGTTCAGCGTACGTTTTTTTGGAATGATGCATTTGATGTTGTAAGGTATTCTAAACTGACCATGGTTTCGGTTTGTAGCAATTTGGCATGGTACCGACGTTCAAAAAGAGTGCAGTAGTCCCACCCCTGCCTGTAGCTATCAGCGCGGCTCCTATTTCGCAGTCCGGAACGGTGGCAACACCATCTTCTTCATCATCAATGCCTACTGCTGCTGAGGCGTCGGCATTGTTTGCTGCTGAAATGGATGATGAGCTGACTGCTGTGGACGAATGGGGCGAAGATGACGAGTGGGTTAAAGGTATATGATCGCTGCACCATCGGTGTCAGAGTTAAACAGCATACACAGCAACGCACATATATTTCAAATCGTTTTGGTGTTCTATCTACACGGGCGTCAAAAAGGCTAACAGCGGGGTGAAAGGAGCGATGAGACTACACTTGCCTCAATGCTGGACCAGACGTAGTTTCATAACTCATAGGGGTATCTTCACTCGCATAGGAAGCGGATACGGGAGTGCCACTTTGTTGTTGCTGGAGAAGAATAAGTTCGCTGGTTGGAGCCTTGCTTGGTTCAAGACTGAACCCTCGCAATCGAGTAACGTCATTAATATCGAGCCCTCCCCCACTTGAGATGCTCTCGCGACGAGCGTATCCGGGAATGAGCTCTGGTGGGCCCTCCCACAGCTTGTTCAGAATTCCACGTCGCCATCCCACGATTGCCAGCAGACCAAGCGTGCACGGGACTAGATACATCAGCGCTGGTTGCCCGCTACCTGTTGTCACAACGGCGATATTTGCCAAAAGAAGCCCAATCGTATAACCCCACATGAGCAAGCAGAAAAGCCCACGGCGGCATGGATAGTGTTGTTTAGCACCACCGAGTTCTGCTCCTGACATGTCCAGGTCACGGTTAGCCGCCGCTGAAGAACCATTCAGGGCATCGCTTATTGGGTGTCGGTCGAACATCTTGCCGTGGGGAGGCGTCAAACGTCCAAACAACTGACCACGTGTAGCATAGTCGTAGCGCGCACAGAAGACTAACAGCAAACCAGGCAGGACGATATCACCTAAGCCCAATAGGGAAAAACCTGATCGCCAGTCCAGCACCTTGGGGACTCGAAGTAAGATTGGCATCGACTCAGAGCGACAGTCGTGCTTTGTATCGGTCGGGTAGCGCAGACAGTAGCCACTGGAGACTCCACCTGTGGCAGTGCTTTGTGCACCACCTGTGGCCACCTTGATCATGACGCTCTCCTTGAAAATGTAGGGTGAGATGAAAACCATGAAGACATCGTACATAAATACTATCACCAGTAGCACCGTGGCCACCTTGAGATTGGGTAGGCGAGCTGTCCGTAGAAACACGAGACAGAAGCAGACACCAAATAAATCTTGGAAGATCCATGAGTACGACTGGAATCGCGTCAAAAACCAAAAGAGCGCAATCCCGAACGACAATACCAGAGCTAGTAAATCCCCCACACTCCACGCTGCTGGCACCAGCAAGTCCTCCCATTGCCACAAGACGTCGCGCCACGGCAATTTGTGCAAAAACTTTACCGGAAGACGCCGCATGAGTGGTTCCCAAATAACCTGGAAAGTAGCAGACACGGCGCCGATGCCGAAAAGAACCACCACCACAATCACCACATTGACGAAAAATAACAACACGAGGAAGCCTGAACCGAGCACCAAGAACGCCAGGGCATGCCAGGAATTCAGGTCAAGCTGTTCCTGATCTGGAGCCTGCTCGTCGTGTTCCTCATATGCCACTCGAGCTTGGGCAATAGCGTCGGAAGAAGTGGCATCAGCTGCGATTAGCGCTGCCTGTAGCTGCGCCTTTGTACGCTCATAGGCAGCACCCTTGTACGATCCAACCAACACAGTCGCACAGGCAACTATCCAAAGAATCACCTGAGCAGGATCCATCACGGGAGGATCGCGTTCGTACACGGATATCAGCAATTGGCCATCCTCGTCCTCACTTCCGGTCGTCAGCATCTCCTTCAGCGAGTCACCATCGGCAATAGATATTCGTACAACAACAATATCGCTTACGAAGCTCTTGTCGGTTACAACATCCGTAGTACCAAATCCCATGAGGTCAGGGATGTCCCAGGCACAGCAGACCTGTTTGTTCGCACCACCCGAAGGCACGCACATGTGCGACGAGCATTTACTGTTGCGTGTGCAAGAACGCACCCCCACGTCGTCTTCCCATGAGGACGAAGTGAAGTCAGTTATATCGCCGTTCCAGACTGTTTTGCCTGAGCCGCGGGAGCAGCTGAACTCCATCTTCTTGTCCTCTTCACTGGCGTCTGCTTTGCTGGAGCGGTTATAGAGCTGCTCGAGCGTGTCTGTGACGATGAGAACGGTCGCTCCAAGCTCCTGCGCATAATATGCTTTCTCGGCGAAGGTGCATCCGCCGCGGTTCACGAGCAGAACGAAGGGCTCACCTGGCAGTCCGAGCAACGCCGCGCTAGTTGAGCCCGATAAGCTAGAAGTCGACATATTGCCACTGCTGGTACTGTTCAACATCTTCTCCTTGGACATGCAGCCATAACCGCCGTCAAGTCCTGTCGCTTTATACACGAGCGGATAGAACGCGTGTTTCTCGCCGTCCATAAGCTTCTGCGCCTCGAGTGATGCACCCCAGTCCTCCTCCGCGGCGCTAGATGCATAAAACACTGCTTCCGACTTCTTGACGTTTACGACAGCCGACAGGATCGAGTTGGCCGGGTTTGTAGCCGCGCAGGACGCCGCCACTAGTGCAGCCAGAAGCAGCGCGCGCGCGAGGGGCGCCATAACAGTGACCGACTCTATGCGGGGCTTTCCGCTAATACGGGCAGGGCACCTTTTGCTGCTATGTGAGCAGCGGAGACTGCGGTACTCCCACGGCCGAACGACAGCTTCTGAACAGAAACGAGTTCAGCATCGCACGCGGGTAGGTGATTGGCGTCGGGGTGTCACCTTTAAACCGTGATAATTAAAGTCGCTTTGGTACTTCGTCGCGGACGACCTCCGTCCTACACTTGGCACAGTGTACCCACTTCAAAACGTGGGATGTTGCAAGCATAATTTTTATCGTAAAACTCGGGTCTGGTAAATCCGGGGGCTGTATCTGCTGGTGACAGCTAGGTGACAGCTAGCAGATACAGCCCCCGGATTTACCAGACCCGAGTTTTACGATAAAAATTATGCTTTACCCTAATTCATTATTTATCCTATCGCCGAAAAATTCTAATTTTTGGCTGGGCCTTGGATTTCACGACGAGGCCCGGCCTGGTTACTGGTACATGCACTTCGAAGTAGTGTATTAGTTGCATACTATCCGTACATGTAGCTATTTTTCTAATACAAACGTTGTAAAAAGCGCATCAACAAGCGTGAATCGAGTGACAGTTGCCACGGAATGCACCTTGTTTGCCACTGTCCGACTCAGAGAAACGAGCGGTTGTCCAGTTATATTCGGGTTTGACACGATTTGCTGAAAATTGGGGCCCATTTCAGCCAATCTACAACCGACAATCGGTGGTCGCTACCGCAAAACGGCCGATGTCGACGCCCATTTGAACGGAGCCTCAGCGCGCGGAAAGTGACCTGCATTCATTTCCGTACTCATCCTGCAGTCTTCGAGGATCGCCAACACTGACGATGGACCCGCACGCCGTGAACGCGATGGGTATGCAGGGCGGCATGTCAATGCCAATGTCAATGGCAATGGCCGGTGGGAACGGCGCTAATCCGCAAGCTATGGCCATGGGCATGAACGGCGGCATGAGCATGAACGCCTACGGCGTCCCTCAGCAGCAGCAACAGCAGCAGCAAATGATGATGAATATGGGTCAGATGAACCAGATGAACATGGGCTCCATGGCCATGAAAATGAACCCGAATGCCATGAATCCTGCCGCCGCGGCGGCTGGGGTCCCGGGTATGCAGGTGACTGGTGCGCAGGCAGGCGCAGCTGGCACAGATTGGCGCATCCAACTCACGCGTGAACATCGTGCGAACCTCATCGCTAAGATGTACGGGTGGCTGTTTTTTCCTTGTTTTGACGATTGTTGAGATTTTTCTGACTTGGTGCTGCTGTTATTGCTTGTGCGATCGCAGCTACAACGAAATGGTCCGCGTGTCGGCTGACCCTGTGCCTGGTATTAAGCTCTGGATGAACGTGTCGTGGTACGAACTGACGCTCTACAAGGAGTCTCGCACGCAGGAGGAATACATTAACAAGATCTTTACTCGCCTCAAGTCCTTACGCGCGCAACAGACCGACATGAACGCAGTGATGGCGGCTCAGACGCTGCCCAATCAGGGCATGCTGTCGAGGTTAGACTTCTCGTACTATAGCACGCTGAACCTGAACCAACGCGCAGGCGTCCCCGGTGCTAATGGCGGTCAGGTAGGAGGTTACCCCGGACACCAGCAATTTGGCGGACCTGCTGCTCACCCTAGTGCTCAACAGCCTCAGCCAGCGAAGCCAGTGGTGATGGGTGCTGGAGGTATGTCTGTAACCCCTGCGGCACCCAATGGAGCTAATACCACTCCGCGGGCGGCAGCCAAGCCGGATGGAGGCGTCGCTGGCGCTCCCGGTGACATGACTGCAGAGTACTGGCGGCAACACGCAGCACTTAAGGCGAAGTATCACGATGATGTCGAGAAGGTGCACAGCGCGTTCAAGAAGTATGTAGATCACATGAAGGGCCACGACGAGACCGAACAGAAGAAGAAGCTGCGATATCTCCTCAGCTATGTGCAGCTGTGCGCGAGCATTCTGAACGAGGACAAGACAACGAACCCGCCGCGGAAGATTGAGGAGCTGGACAAGGTGTACAAGTACATCGTAAAGATTGTGAACCCTTATTTAAAGAAGCTACGGACGGAGACGGACAAGCGCAGCTTCACTCCTAACGCTAGCGGTCCCAATCCAGCCGGAGTGAACCCCTCTGCGCCGACGAACCCTTCTTCTAGTGCTGGCGTCCCCGCAAGTGTCGGAGGGGGTCCAGCACCTGCTAATAACTCAAATGGAGCTAACGGGGCTATGCATATGCAGCAAGGACAGCAGAACATGTCGCTCCAGCAAAAGCAGCAGCAGTATCTCATGCAGCAGCGCGCTCAGCAGATGCAGCAACAACAGCAGCGAATGCAGGCTCAAGCTCGCCAGCAACAAATGATGCAGCACCAGCAATTGATGCAACAACAGCAGAAGGGCCCAACTCCACCGAACCAAGCTCAACTCTCCACTCAGCAGGCAAGCCAACCAAACGTACCCAATCAACCGCAAAACGGCCAGTCTTCTAGTGCCCAACAGACTCCTCAGCAGAAGCAGCAGCATTTAACCCCGCAAGGTCAGACCCAACAAGCCCAGCGCACTCAGCAGGCCCCAACTAGCCAGCAACAACCTGCCCACTCTCAGTCCCAACAACCAGGTCCTCAGCAATCTCAGCAATCTCGTCAGGCCCAGCAGCATCCGCAACAAAACCAGCAGCCTCAGCAACAGACACAACAGCAACAGGCGCCGCAGCAGGCTCATCCCCACTCTCAGCAAAAGTCGCAGCAGCAGCACCAGCATCATCAGCAGGCTCCGCCATCGGCACCAACATCTCGTGCGGATACCTCGTCCTTAAGCCTGGACGACTCGCTATACGGAGGGATGGATAACAGCAGTTTATTGCAGATGCAGTCTAACCTGGGATCTTCAGGTTCCTCGTCGGGATTCATGAACTTCCCGAACGACCTCTCGCCCACTAATTTCTCTAGCATGGATCTGCTCGATATGGACGGCTTCATGGGCCACGATAGCAATAGCAGCTCAAGCGCCGGGCAGAACAACAGCAATAGCACTGGAGGAAGCAACACAAATTCCGGCGACGGAGGTGATTCGGACCTCATGTTCATGGAAGCACTTTGAATCAAATAGCCCCTGTGTGTAAGTGTTACCGAATGCAGTTGCTTTTTGATCGATTGCGATTTCTCACTGTAACGCACCAAAGCATCTCTTTCTTAAAAGTGTCGATGGCGACTGCACATGTCATGAGTGGAAGTTCCCCTTGCACTAGGGGCCCTACCGAAGTCATCGCTCGTCAGCGAAAGCGGGAAAGCCGGTGCTCGACTTGAACCACACTGAATCAGTATACGCCATGAGACAGACAACACAAAAGCATCAGACAACACAAAAGCATCAGTGATCAGTCACTGCATCAGTCACTGATGCTTTTGTGTTGTCTGTCTCATGGCGTATCCGCAACACGGTGTTGCCACTGCCAGTAGCGAAGAGAGCTTGATGCGCACGAAGCTGTAATGCTGTACCGGTACATGTAGCTCTGCGTCCGGATCTGCCTCCGTACAAGTTGTGCTACATGTAGTACAACTTGTAGTACAACCTCCGTACAAGTAGCTCTGCGTCTTGTACTACATGTAGTACAACTTGTACTACTTCCTCCGGGACAAGCCAAGCGCCGCCGCTTCGCGGCGGGGGCGCATTTATGTTACTCACCGTGTTGCGCCTCCGTTCCGCTCGCCACGGACTCGCTGCACTACACGCACGTTAGGTTGGTAAGTAGTGGCTGGGGAGTGCCCTTCGGGCCCGCAAGATGGTATCAGGTGCTGGCTTGGGCCGCTCGGCAGCAAAAATATATTTTTAGCCAATCGGGGCCGCCTTCGCTCCGTTCGGCAGCCAATGAGAATGCCCAAAAATCTGACCGTTATGTGTGACTAGGGATGGTTTTGGATTGGACGAGTAAAGAATATCTAAAATGATCGAAAATGTTTTAAACAGTTCAGAACGTCCAAAACTGTCTAAAAGCCAGTGCAGAGGAGATCATTCAATATCTTCGGGTCGACTATCATTCCCGCAGACTACCGGATCCATGCTACCCAACGAAGCTGCGCACTCCATGCCTCCAGTCTGCGCCACAGACAGCGATCCCCCAGTGGCAAGCATGCCAGCTTCATCACCACCAGCTGCACCGCGTGCGGCATACCCAGGGTCAAGTACGTTCCGGTTGCCCTCTGGCTCAGGATTAAGAAGGTCACCTCGCTACAGCCCGTATCGTTCTGGCGTTACAAATTCGAGCCCCTCACAACAACGTTCGCGGCAGTCTACAACTACAGGGCAGGTGGTGTTCTCACCACAGCCAACGCCATCGACACCTTTCCGGCCTCCTCGCTCCCCTGCCCTATCCAGCCGACGTCAATCGTCGCCAGCAAAAACCAGTCGGCCACGTGACGACATTTTGGGACCACTACGAGATCGAGAGAGAAGGAGGGAAGAAGCATGGCCGCTGCAAGTATTGTGGCGCTTTAAAGAAAAACGGCAAACCTAGTGGCAATCTGCTAAAACACCTTATAAACCCTAAGCAATGCCCTAGGGTACCTAGAGACGTCCAAAATGCACTGAGACCGACCGAGGTTCCGATGCAGCGCCAGTTCCAACACCTGAGATGCCCTCTCCGACGCCGCCAACTTGCTGAGTCAGGATGCTTTCGAAATGGCATTTGCTCGGGTATTCTTCGTGTGCGCCCTGCCGTTCATGCTTGTTGAGGCTAAAGTTTTTCGAGCTTTCTTTGCCATGATGGCACCAACAATGAAACTACCGTCTAGACACAAACTAAGTGGGGTGCTCCTAAAACGCGTACGAGAGGAAATGTGGCAGAACGTCATCCAGTTGATCAACAAACAAGTGTACGTCTCTCTCGTGACAGACGGATGGAGCGATGTCAATGGAGCTAGTATTATCAATTTTATGGTAGTAGCACCGAGGATGCCGTCGCTATTCTGGTCATCATGGCCTACACGATCGGAGCAGCACACGGCGACGTACCTGGCTGGCGAAATTGAGAAGGTAATTCTCGAAATTGAAAGTACTACAACAGCGGAAGTTATATCAGTGGTTACTGACAACGCAAAAAATGTAAGGAGCGCGACCAGCCAAATCGCAACCAGACGGTCCAACGTGGTGAGTGGCGGCTGCTCCGCTCACGTTCTCAATCTTCTCATGCAAGACGTTTGTCGCTTCCCATCCAATCAAGCTATCCGAACAAGAGCTGTAGCCGTAACTCGCTTTGTTCGAGACCACGTTGCGCTTCTTGACGAGCTTAAGCGCCTGCAACAAAGCGTACGTGAAGCTGGCATGAAAGTGAGAAATCTGGTTTTACCAGTACCGACACGTTGGTACTCTGTTTTTTCCTGCTTACGAAATGTGATGGACAACCAGGAAATTCTTGAATTTTTTTTTAAGTCCGGAGTATAAGCAGTTTCGCGATCGCTATAGAGGGACGGCTTCATATCGAAGAAAGCTCAACTACACAATTCAATTGATTCGCGACATCGGATTCTGGAATGGCCTGAGATCTATAGTCCGACTACTCGATCCTATTATTGCTGCTCTTAGAGAGCTAGAATCGGATACTGTGTTCGTGTCGGGTGCGTACCGGTGGTTCGATGGCTTCGATATCACGCAGCGTATGGAGTGACCTCACCTGAGCAAGAGGAGCAGACTGTTTTGGTGGGCTCCAATGGTGCTCAAGCAGAGCAAGATACTACTCAGCAAGATCAAGCTGGAATCGAGCTACTAAGTGATACAGCTGATCTGATATCCACCGCAGTTCCCTCCGATCATGACCTGGGAATTACGGCAGCACAGGGAGAAAACATGTACAATGGAGATAGTTATGAGAACGTCGAGTTACTCCAGCTTGATGAGCTACAAGTTTTTTTCCGGAAAAGATTAGAAAACATTGGGACTACGTTCACACCAATGCGATGGGAATCGCTTTCATATTGGATCCAACGATGGACCTGGATAATTTTATTGGCTCAGATGATGCCAAAGTAGAAGATCAAGCTTGTACATTGGCAGAACGCTGCGGTTTGCTCACGCCAACCACTGGTGTCCCTAAGTTGACATCGGAAATACTGGCATTCAAAAGCATGAAGAGACGGGGTGGGAAAGCAATGCGGGAGAAGTATTCAGAATCTAGCCCTCGGGACTACTGGGATGCTATGAGTGAAAAGAAGTTCCCATTGTTGAAGAAAATTGCGGCGATTGTGTTTGCAATTCCCACATGGTCAGCGGCCAGCGAACGGGCCTGGAGTATTTTCGATCACATACACTCAAAACGGGGGAATCGGCTCTCTGTTGAAAATGTTAAGATGCTTGCCTTTATCTACATCAACTACGGAGCGATGCAGAAAGGTGAGATTGACCTTGCACGACATCAATCTTGCCCAGAAAGTGTCGATGCAGAAGATCAAACCAATTGGTGACTTATGCGATAATAAATCCATTCATGTTTGGCTATTTGTTGCTGCTTCCATTGTTTCATTGACACTATTGAACCTAGGCCTTCCGTTTATTGTATGCCTGCTAATTCATACCATTTCTTCTGATAGAAGAAGAAAGTTTGTAGCACACAGGACACAATCTGAGAGTGGTCCATTATCTTGCCTTCTTCGTTATTTGTATCCATGGCAGCTAATGCGATAGTCTCCACTCGTTTGTCTCCGTTCGAAACCGTCTAAAGCCAATATCGTCGTCCTCCGCATTAGTTAACAGGTAAGGCTTGCACGATCTTGCCACCTTGCGTCTCTTAATCGTGTCGTACTCGTGTTCAATCCGTATTCCTCCGCAAGCCCCACCTCGGACACGACAGCTCTCTATCATATGTCAATGCAGAACCCAGACACGAAATTTACACGGTCAGGACTATACACAACTTCGCAACATAATGATGAGCGGCAATTTGGCGGAGGGCATCTGATCAGAGCGTCCTATGCTTGGCTTAAAAGACGGCTGAGCCCTTGGTTCAGTCAAGGTCGATCAGCTACTGAAACGAGTTAGTTTACGATGCATTCAACAGCCGCATTATTATAAGACGATATTAATAATGCAAGATTAACTGCAAACACACTGAGAAGTATTCGATTTAGGCATCATCTTGGTTGATACCTTTTCTGCATTGCGGGCTTACTCTCTTCATTCTTCAGATTGCATTAAGAATTATACCCCAAAACATGAGCTCATCATGTTCCTCGCATCTCTTAGCAGCAACACCGAACTCACCTGCGAATGTTAATCGTGCAAGTCGGCTCCTCCATGCTGACAGTTGCACCGCAGCCTTGGCGTCACTGAAAGTATCGTCGTCCTTCTTGTCGTGGACGCAGCCCGCCACCGCCGTATGTGCTTCATCGTTGCCGCATCCTTCTCCTGCTTCTATGCATTGGCGCCGTGCCCCACCGCCGGCGTTGAGCATCAAATACCGCATTTCTCTCAGCACCTCATGTAGAATGATAGAACGGCATCGAACGCATCTTACTAGGCGACGACGCTGATCTACGCCACCTCTAAGCTCTTAAACACGTCGAGCGTCAGCACATCATCCACCAGAAGGCTCACCGGGCTCAATTGGCGCACGGAACTCCTCGTATCTTGCAGGCGCCGTGTTGCTTTCAGTGGGGACCTTACTACGAAGAATTTCGGATGTCCAAAAGTGTCTAAAAGTCTTGAGATCGGTACAAACCTTTATTTGGGAATATTCTGTTGAATAGTTTGAAATACTTTTGAATTTTGGACGGTATTTCGAACATTATCCCAAAGTGTTTTAGAACGTTCTGAACCAGTCCAAAACCATCCCTATGTGTGACGGACAGACACCATACTACAGTTGATAGTTAAGACTAGCCGGCCGCCACCGCTTCGCGGCGGAGGTGACAGGTTTTAGTCACAATGGAATTAGGCACCCGCCTTCGCTTCGCTCCATCGGGGATTCTTTTTAACATGAATTGAATGTATTTAAATGCATATGGAACTGTGAATTCCTACTCCGCCTCGAAGATCTGCCTGTAAACAATGTTCTGTGTGTAAGCTCCGTCTTCATCCTCCATCCTTGGGTACTCGATCAGCGCTTTGAATCTTGATCTCGAAGTCACTCGCGACATGGCAACGTACAGCTGCCCGTGCGAGAAGCAAGAGGCAGCAAAATACAGCCTCAAGTACTGCACCGTTTGTCCTTGCGCCTGGTTAATGGTCATGGAGAAGGCCGGCTGGACACGAAACTGCTTGCGTCTCAATTGAAATGGAAAGCTACGAATGTCACCGTCGCTGATAAAGACAATGCGGGGAATGAAGACATCTTGCCCTTGTCGCGCACAAGTCATGATGGTGGCGTGAATGACATGTGGTTTGAGAGCAACGATTCGAAGGCGTGTTCCGTTGCACAGCCCCAAATCTAGATTCAGGATCCGCATCATCATGATAGGCATTCCTACCTTGAGTTTCAACTTGTGGGGCGGAATTCCACTGATATTCGTCGAGTGGAGTACCTCCTGCTCGAAGAATTGCCGTCACTGTCGTCGTGTACATAATCGGAGGACATGTATTCCCGTGCCTGTCCAGATAAACGGTCAGTCACCGCTTCATTGATGCGGTGGACGATCGCGTTCGTGGTCGTGAGGATCGTACGGTTAGCAAAGTACTCGTCGGTTGCAACTTCGGGATTGTTTATCTCGCCATACATCTCGTCGATGATCCCATGCCTTTAGGAATGACGCCAGGGCGAATTTCTTCGTCCTCGTCCTCGGGCGCAGGCGGGCTCTCAATCAACGTGTCGCGCGGAATCTTAATGTAATCCCCACCTAGGGAAGGGCTCACCTCATGTCTCCCCTCTCCTACCTGCAGTAGGAACTCGGAGAACGCAGCCATTTCCTCAGCAGTGTCTGCAGTATTAGCCGATCGCACTCGCATATTTTCTGTGAGACGGGAAGTCTGGAAAAGGGGCCACAACCTTGACGACTTGAGGCAAGCGTCGATTGTTTCGACGGGTGTTCCGTTCTTCACGACAGGGAGAGCATGGCGGAAATCCCCCGAAAGCACAAACACTTTCCCTCCGAAAGGCTTGGTTTCATTGTCATGTATGTCCCGCAGTGTTCGGTCAACTGCCTCGAGCGCGTGTCGATGGGCCATGGGCGCTTCGTCCCAAATAATCAAACTTGCTTACTTGATCAATTCCTGTACATGGGTGTTTTTGGAGATAGCACACGTCGAGCTCTCATTCAATTCCAAAGGGATCTTGAATGTAGAATGCGCTGCTCTTCCCCCCATGAGTAAGAGAGAGGCAATACCGCTGGACGCCACCGCAATGGCGACTTTTCCCGAGAGTCTGACCTTGGCCAGTATGTTTCGAAGTAGTGTAGATTTCCCGGTTCCTCCTGGCTCACCGACGAAAAACAACTTGT
Source organism: Phytophthora tentaculata (assembly GCA_033557915.1). Lineage (NCBI taxonomy): Eukaryota > Oomycota > Peronosporomycetes > Peronosporales > Peronosporaceae > Phytophthora > Phytophthora tentaculata. The sequence goes on along the minus strand of JAUCEA010000007.1, from coordinate 6,510,671 downwards.
TGCTCTCCTCGGGGTTTTCGACGGCTTGGAGGATGTGGTCGTAAACAACCCGCTGGTCCTCGTTCAGCTGATCTTTTGTGCTTACTATCGTTCCCAATGCTGACTCGTCGTACCCGGTGAGCTCACGTTGAAGTAAGCTGTTTTGCCGAAGCGACGCGCGAACCAATCTGGAAAACGTGCCCCGTTGGGGAAGATCTTCAAAGTCAGCAACTGAATGCCCGTTCGCTTGAAGAAGATCTTGAATGCTTAGCAGTGTTTCAAATTCCACAACCGCGGACCTAAAAGGGTCCGTCATAGCCTGATGTTTGCATGCATAGTCGTCGGAAAGATCAGCGAAGAACCGATCCCAAAGAACATGATAGTTTGCCGGGGCCGAATACACCAGAATAATGACGAATAGCTGTCGTAGTTGATACACCATTTTGAAATCTGCGGCCTCTTGCAAACAGGAAATCCACCCACGATCCAAAACCGCCTCGGGATCTTCCGTCTCTCTGAAGAAAACAGTCTGACCTGACTCGAGATGAACCGTTAGCTGTGTGACCGCATGCGTTTTGCCCTGAATCGTGAAATCGAGCAGCCTCATGCACGCTTCCACGGGAGAAATATACCGCGCACTCACGAACCGTAGAATCTCATTTGGTTCCCGGCGCGTACTCGGCTGGCCCCCTCGGATTTCTTCCACTGTGAGTACAGCCATGTCGGAACCCTTGTGCACGTACTTGTACGGGTATTAACCGCGGAGATATCCGTACAGACTTCCACATTGATGTGGCAATTGTACTTCTGGGATAAGTACGGGTTGTACGGCACAACCCAGTGGTTAATTGTGGCGTTATCGTATTCTCTGCCCCTGAATATTAAAACACCTTCCGATCGCCGACGCCGCCTGTACACTGGATACCCACTGGCATTGAACCGTGTAATCTCTGTTAATTGTCTCGGATACCATTTTGAGCATTTGCCGTCCTTCATACAGGCACATGAAGGGTTCGCAGACCCACAGGGTCCATGCAGCATGCACGACATGACGGTTTCAAACAGCTGAGGGTTCTTCTCCTTATCTGGGATATCTGCGCACAAGATCTTGTCAATGATCTCGCGCGTCCGAGGTTTGTCTTCGTCGGCCAAAATAATCAGCACGTGCGCGTGGGGAAGCCCTCTTTATTGAAACTCGACAGCGTAAATTTGTGCTCGCACTCGTTCCAGCACGCCCTCGTTTGAATCATCAAGACTCGCTTGTAATATCTGCTGCCACACACGCGCCACGATGTCCGGTCGATCTTGGGCAGTCTGGGTCCCGGAAGGGATAGCTTCCAGAATCTCGTCCCACTTGGGGTTACACGTTTCGGTCAGGAAGACATCAGGCCGCCCGTATTCACGAACGATTGCCATGGAATCTTGATAAGACTTGTACATTGAGCGCGGGGTACCCTGTGCGTTGCTGGTAGAATAATCCGCTTGCCAACCTGATTGAGAAAGTGGATCGAATCTCCTCTGCCATTTCCATTCCGATCGGGATGCATGAATCTGTCCTCAGTCCGGTCGTATTCAGACAGTAGCACTTTTCCTTCCCCAAAGCTAAAGTGTCTTCGTTGAGCAAAGCATCCTGAACACCCCTATGTTGCTCAGCGCGAAGTGTTTTCTGGTTCTTGGCCACCCACCGGAGCTGTTCTTGCTCACATTTCGCGCACTGATCCACACGCCACTGTTGAAATAGACGTCCCCCTTGGTGGAGAGCGGACTGATCGTCCACTTTCTGGTGTACGCGGCAAGCTACGTGTTCACGAAGCGTCATCTTGGTTTGCTTACGATACTCAGCGCCGTTCGCAAATTGGTCTTTGTAAGTCCAGCCCTTCTCACCGTACGGCAGTAGAAGTGGATATTGGAGTGGATCATAGTTGGTGTCGGTCTCGAACAAACGTTGTAGTCTATGGTCGCGTGTATAGAGGAGCAGATCCCGAGGCTGAGCCAAGTTTCCGTCCTCTACCAGAGTCGCCGCTACCTCAGACACTGTGGGACGGTTATGCGCTCGAGGTTGAGAGGAATTGTCGTGTAGGCGGATTATCAAGTCTACAGCACCCTCTGTGTTATGCTGGCGCACTTGTTCTCCAAAACCGAGGAACTCTTTGGCTAATGGGTTGTGCTCTGCCATCATTTGCTCAAGGTCCAACAGCGCAACACGATCCAGATCCGCGAATATACCCTGACGTCTCTCCGCACGCCGTTGCATGTCTGGGTCTACAATGAAGATCTGAGCAAACTTTGGAACAGTTCGCTCACCCGTTCGACGGTCGATTGGAGGCAGTAAAGATCCTAGGTAGTGCCCCATGGCCCCTTGGATGCGATATGTGTACACTCCGTGTGCACCTGCAACACTTTCGTCTTGGCGTACGTTTTGAAACGATCGGTTAGAGCACGATGCTCCAATCGACGTGAAAGCAAAAGCTTGGTTGTTCGCGCGGATATGGCGACGGAATTCGGGGTCTCTGTACAACTGAAGCAACTTTGTTGGAGCGGGAAGAAGGGGAGGCAGCTTAACTCTACCGCCTAGGCAGCAAGAAATGGCCGACTCGCCCGGCCACTTCCAAGCATTGCAGAGCGGGACCGTTGTAGGTGGGAGCCTGTGCCGGTCGTTATCCACGTTAGCACCCGTAACCATTGACGCATCGAAGTCTTCAAGAGAAATAAGTGCGTGTCCGTGGCGGGCAAATTGGCATCTAGTGCGCACCCGCTCGAGTTCTTGCCGGCGCTCTTCTTCAGTGAACCGAGCTCGTCGATCCGCGTGCCGTTGCCGATCAAGCTCACGCTCAGCTTCCTGTTGATGTTCGGGCAGCACGGCTCGCCGATCCGCTTGATGCTGGCGGTTTAGCGCGCGTACAGCTTGATGTTCTTCCTCCGACAGCTCGGCTCGTCGATTTGCATGTTGCTGGCGGTTTAGCGCGCGTACAGCTTCTTGTTCTTGTTCAGGCATATCCGCTCGTCGATCTGCATGTTGTTGGCGGTTTAGCTCGCGCTCGTGTTGTAGCTGCTGTTCAGTCAGTCCCGTTCCGTGTGCAGCCTGGAGCTCCCTTTCCTGCTCCCGTTGCTCCTGAACCTCCCGCCGCACAGTTGAGCTCTTCGAGCCCGTTTGCGCTCCGCGTCTTTCTTCCTCGCACGGTCGCGTTGAGAAAGCGCCATATTAGCTCGTCTTGCGCGAGCTCTCTGTGCGCCGCGGACACGTTCGCGTTCAGCGTGCGATAGCGTCCTATTAGCTTTCGCGAGCTCGCTGTGCAGCCGGTACCGAAACCACTTTTTCAACAGGAGCTTGCGGTAGGACAGGCAACGTAAATAAAGCCCCCCCCCGCTCCAGCTAGGTACGCCGTCCCCATTCAGCCGCAAAGCGCCGCTGATGTGCCGCAGGATCGGTCTCTTCCGTCTTCTCTTCCCGCTCTTCGGTGCCCGCCACGCGAACTTCCGTAAGCGGGAAGATATCCTGCTGCATGCTGAGAGCCTTCAGCTCTTTATTCAAGTCGTAACGTTTCTTCCTTCGCTTTGTTTGGCGTCTTTTTCGTGCGTCCTTGTCCTCTTGCGCTGGGTTCAAGTTAATGTGTTCGTTCTCGCGCAGGGCTTCCTCGAGCTCCTCGCGCGTCCGTTTCCGTTTTGTCCGAGCCATAGTTCTGCGAACACGAAAACGTGACGCGTTAGACAATATCTAAGTACACCGCACATAGCAGTAGGTTTTCATATAGTAGTGTCTTGGACGTCTGCGTGCTACCCGGGATTGCTTACTCCCAGCAAGGTTATCTCCGATCACTCATCCCACAGTCACGGGCCGTGAGGCCCGGAGCGGTGTTAGTTGCAAATTGTGCAGTCGAATTATTGAGGGTTGGGTCCCCGGGTTCACTGTAGCTTGATGTGCGATATCCTTTTGCCTTAAAGGCGGCCGTTAATTGCAAAAGCTGGTTATTGATAGGCAATTACAGCCCCCATCCTCAATTGTTGGTTATAATTGGCCAATTACGGTAATAACCGACCAATTATTATACCATCTTGCACCCCATCAATAACCATTAACGACCGGCTCAACTGGTTCGCTGTCGGGTTTGCGGTCAATGGACCAGGTTGCCGTAATGTGCTCTCGCGCAGAGTGGGCGGTGGGATAAAGCCCCGAGAACCCAAAGGGCTCTGGGGCTAAATCCCCTTATCACGGCTACCTACTTGCAGGATAAATCCCGCAAGTTATAAGCTACCCCCTAAGCAGCCCCATGAACCTCGGACTATCTGTGTATATAGTGTCTTGGTGTCTACTAATGCAAACTAACATACATACACGCAGCGTACCTTGCGTAACGTGGCCCTCCGCGGCTTCCGGTTTGAAAATGGGGGCAAAATGATATTTGAACAGTGCATTAAGTACGAAATGTACACCACTTAAAATATGCTCCGCACATAATTGTGTTTTGGCCAATGGGGCCGCCATCGCTGCGCTCGGCAGCCAGTAGAACGCCTGTTTTTTTGCGTTACAGTTATTAGCCCTAGCCGCGGACGGTATGACGGACGGGCTGGCAGACACGGTACTGCGGTTGAGGTTTAAGACTAGCCGGCCGCCGCCGCTTCGCGGCGGAGGTGGCATGGTTTGTTGGAGAAAAGGTACTCACAGATCGAAGGGCTTCGTGGTACCGCGTGCATCGAGTTCATCGCGTGGTTTGAGGTTCCGTGTAAGTTCGTGGATCCAAGTACTTTGTGGTATAACGTGTATTGTAACGGGGTACAAGCCCCAAGTGTACCCAGGTTACATGAAGAGTAACTAGGTTACTCTTCGAAAGGACTGGTACCTGGTACCAGTGGCTCCGGGAGCCAACCATTGGATAATTACATAGCTATAGATGACTCATAGTTCGTATTAGCTCAAGCTTAACCTTACCAATAAATACATTCAGTCTTAAACGTACCTTTAACTGGTTACTTCGTTCCCTTTGACAAGGGACCTGCGAACTGTCGTTCACTAAGAGTTTGTATACTCTTGGAAGCCAGCTTCCTCTAGTGCAAGGTGCTGTGTGACCCCGTCACACTTGGTAGCACTTGTAGTCAAACCACACCAACGCGGGTAGACTACGTGAACATCTGAGGTTCTGTCATCATGGACCGGAACAACTTTCCTCACCTGAACGACTCGCAGTTCGAGTCTGTTCGGAAGATGGCAGGCATCTTCGTGATGGAGGCCTTGCAGAGCCTGGTGGCGTCAACACCGGCCGAGCAGGTCGAACGTGTCAATACGTTTGACACTTATGAGCAAGGGCTCATCGCGCATGTGCGGGGAAACCTGCAGGCGCCGGCGGCTGAAGGGAAGCCGCCTCACCCGAAGCCATTGCGGCTAAAGGTGAAACCGTACGAAGGGAAGGAAGGTGAGAACCTTCACTTCTGGGTTCGAAAGTCGGAGCTCGCGATGGACGCGGCTCTGATCTCAACCGAGCAACTCCGCGTTGCTTTCGCGCTCTCCAACTTCAGCGGTCGTGCTAAGAGTTGGGCGTACACGCGGAGGGCGACCTCGCCTGGATGCTTCACATCCTGGGCTCAGCTGTGTGAACAGCTTCGAGCCGCGTTCCTCCCGGCGAACTACGAGTACCGGCAGCGCTCGCGCTTCCTCTCATGTAAACAAGGAAAGCGAGAGCTGCACGAGTACATCCAAGAGATGCGGGAGCTCACGGCATCCCTAGTGGGCAACCCACTCAATAAACACATCAAGGTGACGGTGTTCATGGACGGCCTTCGAGTGGGCCCGGCGCGCACTCAGCTGTTCCGGGTACAGTCAAATACTTTAGAAGAGGCGATTCAAGTGGCTCTTCAAGAAAAATACAGCCATCGCCAGGCGCTTACGCCGGCCTCAGCGTGGCCAGGGTATTCGGCATCGAATCCCAACCAGGCGAATCACACTGGACCAGTTCCCATGGAGCTTGGGTCCGCCGAACAGCAAGACATTCGCTGTTTCGGCTGAGGCAAGCTGGGCCACTTCTAGCGAGACTACCCTTCGGAGAGACACCGCAGGCGGCTCAACGCCAAACCTGTTCTCAAGGGTCGCTGGCAGAAGCCACGACCCCGAGGCCAGGAGAACGCCGGAAACCAGTAGGGACGGGGCGCCCTACTGGGGAAGATCTAAGTCTTTGTGAGCGGTACGCAGTTGGTGCGTACCACGGGGACTTGGCCCCTGAGTGTCTTCGCACTCTCGAATCGGCGAAGGGCAGCGATGGAATGCTTGTAGTACACGGGCGTGTTCGGGGATACGATCATCTCTTTAGAATCTTGATCGATTCTGGGGCGTCGAAGAATTTCGCACGCCGCCAGACGGTTGCTCGGAACAGCAACAAGTTGGCCGACACTTTGAGAGAAAGCAAAGGCAACAGGGTCGTGTCAGTGCGACTGGCCGACGGGAACAGGGTCACTGTTCCCAAGATCCAGATGGATCTGGCTGTCAAGTTCGAAGACTTCGACAGCCCAGAACAGTTTACTGTTCTCGACATGGATCCATACGATTTGATCCTGGGCATGCCCTGGCTCGAGAAACACGAGCCGTGGATCGACTGGCGAGGCAAGGCCATTGGTGCCGGCCGCCCTGCAGTGACCGACAGAGCATTGGTGAGTCATGTTCCCACCTCTGTCTGGACCTGGGGCGCCCGCAAGGGCCGCCAAGGTACCGAAGCATACGGCGGATACTTAGGAGTCGTCGACGTATATGACGACTCCGAAGGAGTATCGAAGGTGGCGACGCAGACAAACGTCGGCCAAGTGGGTAATATAGGTCCACAGACGGTCGCCTAGACCTTAACTGAAGAGGAAGACGCGGGAAGCGCTTCCTGTGTGGGTAACATAGTTCCACACGAGGCCTCGAGTGCCTCAGATGTACGGATCACAACATCCCCAGACGTGGGTAACGAAGTACCACGTCACGGTCGCCGTCGACGACGTCGCCGCCGCAAGTCAAGTCTGAACCATGTTCAGACTGGAGTCGTGCACAACGACTCGGAGACCAGGGCTCGGGCTCCTTCGACACCGTCGGTGGAAGAGTGTTATCACATCTTCGATGGCGAGACCGGTTTATCCATCAAGACATCTGGTGTCCACTTAGAACCGTTGCCAGAGGTTGCAGAGATACTGAACCTCGAGGAAATGACGGCAGAGTCTCTTCTGGCCAACCTCAAGGCTGGTGAGATTGCCGAGATGGTTCTCATCAAACACGAGACCTCTCAGGAAGAGTTGAACTCCTCCTCTGTCTTGGACGAAGACGTCCTCGAGGAGTTGAGTAAGCAGCGTTAATCGCGCTTGGGTTCTGAGATTCTTAAAACCCAAGGATCCGGTGTATCCTTTGGTGTCGGAGTATGCGGACGTGGTGACCATGAACCCACCGACTCAACTCCCACCAGATCGTGGAGTACGGCACGAGATTGATCTCGTGCCTGGCACAAAGTACTGTGTCACGAGGCAGTGGCCTCTACCTCGTGAACAGTGCGAGGTGATTGATGCCTTCTTCGCTGCGAAGGCGAGGGCGGGCATGGTGCGGGAGTCAAATTCCCCGCACTCGACGCCGAACTTCTGTGTTCGAAAATCGAACGGGAAGTGGCGTCTAGTTCACGCTAATAACAAGCTGAACACCGCGACGGTGCCGGTCCAGACACCAATCCCACGAAAGGATGTGTTGCTGAACAACATGGCCGGGTGCGTACTGTATAGTGCGCTGGATTTGGTAGACGGAAACTACAAGATCCTGATGCGCGAGAGCGACATCCCGCTCACCGCGGTGAGCACTCCAAGCGGCATGCTTTGGGAGTGGCTCGTCATGCCGCAGGGCCTGTCTAACGCCCCAGCGACATTCAATCGCTTGGTTACGCAGCTGTTCCTGCCGCTGCGTGCCTTCGTACAGACGTACTTCGACGACATCTTCGTCCATAGCCGTACCGAGGGAGGCAAGACGGCCATAGAGGTGCATCTTGGTCACCTTTGTCGAGTGTTGGACGTGATGAGAGCGAACAAGCTCTACGTCAACATCGACAAGTGCGTCTTCGCGTTACCAGAGATCAAGGTTCGCAGTTGCTTCGTCAGCAACGTGGGCATTCGGGCTGACCCAGGCAAGGTCAAGGCCATTGCAGCCTGGCCGACGCCCAGATCCCAGAAGGATCTCAGGAAGTGGTTGGGCTTGGCCAACAGCAGCGCAGGGTATGCGGGTCTCGCAAAACCCTTGTCGGACCTCCTAAAGAAGGACGTCGACTGACGCTGGGAGCAGACGCACCAAGACGCCTTTGACAGCGTCAAGGCCAGCCTTCAAGAGGCGCCGGTCCTGGCCTTGCCGGACGAGACGAAGCCGTTCAGCGTCGTCTGTGACGCTTCCGATTATGAGATCGGTTGCGCATTGCTGCAGAACGATGCAGACGGACATGAACGAGTCATCTCGTTCCAGTCCAGGCAGCTTAAGGCCGCCGAACGGAACTATCCAGTTCACGACAAGGAGCTCCTTGTCATTAAGTATGCCCTCGTCAAGTTTCGGGTACATCTTCTGGGCTCAAGGCCCTTTGTGATCTACACAGACCACACATCCTTGAGGACGGCGACCAATTCGCCTCACCTCTCCCAACGGATGGCGAGGTGGCTGTCTTTCTTCGCGGAGTACAGCTTTTGCGTTGAATACAAGCCGGGCAAGCTCAACGTGCTTGCCGACGCCCTTTCTCGGCGTCCGGACTACGAGTTGGCCCACATCACCCGGTTGACAACGGATCTTTATGATCGGATACGCATGACGTATCGAGACGATGAGGCTATCGCGCCTATCGTCAAGTTCCTGGCAGCAGGAACGGACGCAAAGTCGGACTGGCTTTCGCCTCGGCAGCGTTCCCGGCTCCACCGATATGAATTGGTGGATCGCCTCCTCTATTTCCGGGGGGAGCTTGGTGAGCCTCCACGGGTGGTCGTACCCAACGACGAGGATCTGAAGTTTGACATCCTCGCGGAGGCGCACGATGCGCCCTCCAGTGGCCACTTGGGCCGTGAGAAGACCTTCCTGTCGGTTTCTCAGGCCTTCTGGTGGACCGCCAAGTATGTGAAGACATGCGAAACATGTCATCGGGTGAAACCAGCAGGGCACGCTTCGGCTCCGTTACAGAGCCTGCCCGTACCTGCTGACTGTTGGAAGTCGATGAGTCTTGACTTCATCTTTGGACTTCTCGCCGACGGACACGGCAACACCGGGATCGTGGTGTTCGTGTGTCGGCTGAGCAAGATAGTACATCTTGCTCCGATGCCCGTTACGGTCACAGACGAACAGACCGCACGGCTGTTCGTCGATGGCGTGTTCCACTATCACGGTCTGCCCGAGACCATCGTCTCTGACCGATACCCGCGGTTTACCGTTGCGTTCTGGAAAACGCTGCTCCCTTTGCATGGAACTCGTCTACAGATGTCCACTGCCGACCACCCGCAGACGGACGGCCAGACGGAGCGCGTCAATCGGGTGCTCGAGGACACTCAGCGAAGTGTCTGCGGCGGAGCTCCACGTACGTGGTCGTCACAGCTCCCAGTTGCTGAGTTTGCGCTCAACAACGCGGTGCACGCGTCCACGGGGTCCACGCCGTTCTACTGGAACGGCTTTCACCACCCCAGAGTGCCTCTCACTCTTCGAGGAGACGTCACGTCCTCTATTTTAAGTGGGGGAGAGGATCGGAAAGCCCTTTCCTCCCAGGTCTCAGATGTGAGACCGGTTTCTCTGCGGAAACAAGTGGAGTCCTTTATGGACACCAAGCTGATTGTGATCAGCAGGGTCCGCGATGCAATGGAGCGGACATTTCGTCCAGCTCTACCAGAGCATCAACAGCGGGAAGAGCGTCTAGGCTGATGTCTCCTTCGATTCCCCCGTCACTCCATTCATGAGTGTGTACAGCTGTTCGCAGCGATCACGTAGAGCCTCACCGCTCAATACGTTGGACACCTCGTCCGACGCCGAGGACGTCGCAGACGTCGACGACGTCACAGACGCTTTGCGTCCTTTTCTCCTCTCCCTCCGAGCCCGTTCGGACGGGGGCACTGCGGCGACATCCCCGTCACCACCACCGGGTGCAGCAGCACCAACACTCCTCGAAGGGGTAGCAGTGTCTTGCGAGACACTCGGTTCAGAGCCATGCGGTCCATGATCCTCACTCAGTGAGCTAGGTGTCACCTCACCTGCATTCTCTGGGCCGCGCCCACGATGCCTCGACTCGCAGTCGACCGCGGCCCTCGGGCCACGCAGCGGTAGGTCATCGACCAGATCCATACCACTCAGTGGATTACGTGCAACTCCGCGCTCGTCCTTGCCAGGACACACATCAACCTCGTTGCTCACAAGCTCCGACATACCAATTTCCAGAACCACGGCCGCCTCGGCCTCGTGATCGCGCCAATAGCGCTCCTGCTTCCTAGCATAGGTGGGTTCATGACTCACCAAAGATCCACTAGGGGTAGGATGCGTAGCACCCAGCGTCTTCGACTTCCAGTCGATCCATGGCTCATGGCGCTCGAGCCATGCCATGCCAAGGATGAGGTCATAACTCGAATCCAGGTCTAAGACTAGACAGCGTTCCACGCTATCGAAGTCTAAGAACTTCACACTAAGGTCAACAGAGATCTTCAACACAGTAACCAGAGTCCCCGTCGCCAGACGGGCGGAGATTTCATCTCGCGTTGACATTTCCAGTACCCCAGTATACAGCTGACTCCCTACCAGGGTAGAGCGACGGGCATAGCTAGCCGAAGCTCCCGAGTCAATCAAGACTCTCCACGGCTTCGCAAAGCCCTTCACGTTCGCTTGAACGACCAGCAAGCCCGGCTTGCACACACTCTCCTTGGAAGAGGGCCCAGCTCTCTTCGGGGCAGAGCCCCGTTGCCCTCTACCTCCTCGAGGCACAACAGAACTGAGTTCTTCACCAGTAGGCGGCCGCCCCACGCCTACTGGGACTTGCTGTTTCCCGGCGACGACCCGGAGGGTTGGCTCGCCGGAGCCTGTCGTTCGGAGCACAGAGGGCATCGTGGCCTCAGATGCTTGGTGCTACTGCACAAAAAGCATTGGCGGATGCCGGCGAGCTGCTCCGCAGTAAGAAGTTCCGCTGCTTCATCTTGAGCATAGCTGAGATGCATCGGTTCCGGACCGCCCGAAGAGCGTGCGCTGCTCGCGTACCAGCCCTGTCGAGCCGACTAAAAGTTGTGTTCGGCATTCAATGCCACGTTCACCGCCTCTTCGAAAGAGGAAGGATGTACACGGAACACTTCCGTTCGTGCTGCGCCCACGCGGATACCCTCCATGAACGCGGTCACCGTGACCAGTTCTGGCAGCGGATCCGCCACCATCCCGGCGATCAGAGCTCTCAACTCCTGGACGTAGTCCAGTAACTCCTTCTTGCCCTGTTGGGTAGCAAGGAACTTCGACCGAACACGGTACGCCTGGTTAAGCGGTGCGAATACGCGCGACAACTGCTGTTGCAGCTGAGCCTAAGTGGGGAACGCGGCGACTACAGACGTACCACACGTTAAAGCCCACTGACGGGGCGCGACCTCCCAGCTATGAGATAGCAAGCGCCACGCGCTGTTGCTCATACCGAAGCAAGGCCGATCCCATGGCCATCTCGACCTCACGGGTCCAGAGAAGGAGATTCTCTCCATCCTTCCCTTCGAAGGTCTTTACGCTCAACACGAGCGGCTTGGGTCTTGTAGGCCCGTCATGCTTGACCGATGCAGCTGCCGCTGCAGCACTCATCTTCTCTTGAACATTCTCCAAGATCGCGTTCTCATAACGGGAGAACGATTCCAGCCTGGCGTTCACCGCCTCTGGACCTTGCTACGCAAGATGGGTCACGACCTCAGGACCAAGCAAGGACATGAGCTTGTCGAGCGCGTCCTGCTGCGCCGGGGGCAAATTCGCGTACCCTGGGTGTTCCATCGTCGCAGAGGATACAGTCAACCGACTCAGGTGCGGGATTGACTACAAGTGCTACCAAGTGCAGCGGGGCTGCCGTAGCTTTAGCGTCAGAGGAAGCCGTCCGACTTAAAGAGTCCGTAATGCAACGTTCCTTATCGAAAGGAACTTTAGCACAGCTCTAAAACCAGGGCTCAGAGCTATTAGCTCGAAATAACTCTTTTGCTTCCAAAACCGAAGCGTTTTCAATTATCTTTATTGCGGACAAGCCGCTATCTATGTTTAACTATCTAGCATAGTTAAACCTAATCACATGCACAACGTGTGGCCCTCAACCTATGTACTGACACCACCGTTAATTCTAGACATCATGTACGGAGAGTCTGTTAACACTCCGGATACCTCGTACCCATGTGTGCACCACACCGTGTAACCCCGTTACACCCAGTACAAAGTGTCCTTAGCTAAACCTTTGAAATTCTTACTAAGAAGGCTCCTGTCCTACTGCACAACTGCAACTGCTCCGCGCGTGTTAGCGACGAAGTAGTAGAAATACATGTAAAAATTTGTTTTCAGCCACAGTCTTTACTCCCCCCCCCCCCACCGTTTTTTTTCTTCTTGGTCGATTGCCATAGCTGCCCGATGTGTGCATATTGGTTGTTTGGCGCCTGGAGAACATGTGCAATTTCCGGTATTCCTATTGCTAAGTCAGCAATGCTAACATGATCGGAGACATCGGAGCCCTTCAAAAGTTAGCACATTTTAGTTCCCTACAACTAAAAAGAATGGATGTTACGCTGTAAAATCCGTTGTGTTTGTGTTAGTGAAATGACGCCGCTGCCAAAAAAAAACGGTCTATTTTGTGTTTTGGATATACTAACCCACGGGTCATTATTTATAGGCAAGCCCACCTATCAAAACAACACACTTTGTACCCCATGTTGGAGGCACGCACCCAAGCCGTTGCTTCTGGTGGTCGCTTGTAAAAACGCTAGTTAAAAGAAGAAGGCACTACTCCTTCTGTGGCTGCGCTCCACTCTGTTTTTTTCGTAATTACCTAACTGTAGCTGCGATGATTGACCCATCTAAGCCGGCTTATCATGTTCTGCGTGCTAGTAGGTTCGTGGGAGCTTTATCGCCGTAGTATCTTTCAAACCCGATTCATTTGACTGCTTACTGCACGTGTTCAGTGAATACGATAGCAACATGATACCTCGGATAACTACACACTTACAAACATGTTAGCGTATAGGTGCAGCCTATCCACGACGTCTTCGGCAAGGCCAAGAAGCTAGGACAAACCCGTGGCACCTCGTTTTCCCGTGGAGAGGTCATCAACTCTTCTACGCCTTGACCGAGTTCCCGGAGGTCTACAGCGCCCACATTCGGATTTACATGACCGGTCGTCGATTGTTCTAAGCATTGGCGTTACACACGCCCCTCGAGAAACAAGGCGTAGACCGATGCTCGACGGAAGCTTTAGTGGCGCATAGTGCACCTGCGCACAGCCCTTATGAGCCTTCAGATTGAGGTCTTCGACTTCTACGAGCTTTTCAGTCGTCTGGACGACTGCCCGACCTGTTCTGGATGGGAGGGCAGACCGGCACAGGCTCGAACGAGTCCAAGCACTACCCTGGCCCGTTCGCAGAGTTCCTCAACAAACTGTACACCCGGGATCGTAAGCATTTCGACTTCATGATCGCTGACACCCTGGACCCAGACCACATCGACGAATTCGGCTACCCCAGCATGTGCGTCTTGCCCGAGTAAACGGGTGCCTTGAACCCCGACGTCAAGTCGACTACCCGCTTGTCTGTCCTCGGTCTGGCTCGCGTTCGCAAGGACATCATGAGCTCCCGAGAAGTCCCAGCATCGTGGGTCGGCGACGTGACGCAGCATCCGTGACATCGTCTCGTTAAAACTTACCGCATCAAGCAACTCTAGGCTCGCTACTACGGTCAAAAGGGCAAGGGCCTTTTCGCCTCCATCTCTTGGCCTGATGTCACTCCCACAGAAGTGAACGACGAGGAATGGTCCGAAATTGAAGACGAAGACGGTATCCCACTGCGTTTCCGTCAGGTGCGCTTTTCTCGGACGATGAGGACGATGACAGTGACGAGAAGAAGAGCGACAGTAGCGTCAACTCCAGCGACGCCGAGTGGAAGGCCGCACTCACACAGTAGGTCTCCGTTTTGTTCCCGTAACAACCGCTACTTTAGCGAGCAATAAATGCCTTCCTTGAGCGTTCTCACTCACTTTTCTCTACCAGTCCGTTTTTGTCTTTTTCGAAGTCCTTCGCGCTGGCACCCTTGACATCGAACGTTCCAGCTTTTGTCTAAATAAAGTGACCAAAAAAATCCAAAATGCACTATACTCATTCCAAGATCCCGCAAAGCTTCGTCAATTTTTCTCTATTTCTTTTTTTCCATTTTCTCCATTTTTCAAGGAATAGGAATTCTAATACCAGTACCTGCTAGAAAAAAATTCCAATATCATCTACCACCGCGTTCGTTTCCACCAAGCGAGCGCTGCGAAGAATTTCTGGTAGACCCTTCATTTTTTCTCAGCGTTCGTAAACCGTACGATCAGGGCGTTATACTCAGGCGTCAACACCACTCGTGGCAACCAGAACGTTTCGTAGGTAGCCGTCAGCGTCAAATACTGCCGCTGTCTGGTCTCCCAATTCTTGGCTACGATATCAACGATCGGAGAACGCGCCAAAGGAAGGTGCTCGTCGTCTGTCGAAGTCTTGGAAAGTTCATGACTGACCTTGGCGTCTGGGCGGCACCAGCGACCGCACGTCAGCCTTCTTCACCGGCCGCATCACCTTTGCCAGCCTTCACCCAGCCTGCTATGTAGCTCTCAGAAACTCGCGCTCTTCTCCTGACACCCGTCCTTGGTATCAATGGTGCGACTTAACGCCTCTTCACCTCGGGCCAACTTCTGCAATGGCAGCTCCATTAAACTGGCTACTTTTGGTACTTTATACCACCTTGAAGAGGTCGAGTGCAGCCACTCGCTCGGCCTCTTCTTCAGCATACTGTTCGACGCGCTCGGATACACTTGTCATCGGGCATCCAACCGTGACCCGACAGGACTTTGGGCGACGCAATGAGTTCACCAGGACGTCCATCAGTGATGCTCTGTTTATCAGGGCTTTTAATGTAATAACGGTGCACAATCAAAAATGCATGAATCTCTTTCGTGCTGCTCGAAAGTGCACATTAGTGCAATGCCAAAACAGCCCTAACTTCTGGTCATTAAGTAAGGTACAGTACTGCACCCCGTTTTTGTACCCTCGGGGTTTCCATAAACCTCATCCTGAAACCAAATAAGCTAAGGTTTCTATTCCAAAATCTAATTTATTTGCAAATCCTAAATGGTCCACCCGCCAAAACGGGATGCAGTACTGTATTAACCCCTTCAAACCGGCCGATTTTTTTACTTTACCTAAGTTGCATTATGCACGTTAAGAGCTCTTAGCGTGACTATACTTGCGGGTTTGGCTGTGTACATCTGCGGATCATCTAGTGATGCGTGTACGATGTGCGACGCTTATCCTGCATTGTACCTTGCATATAAGATCATGATTAATTTATGCAATATATGAAGATGATGTGAGTCAAGGTTCGGATTTCTCTATGTATACACTGGCAGGCGCTCTTGGTGTTTTAGATATCCCAGTTTTTAAAATCAAGTAAAGTCGTGAAAGTATGCTGCAGTGTTAAATCGGTAGAGAGATGGGATACCATCCCTACAGTTTGAGTAACCGTTGGATGTGTGCCCCCGCCGAAACAGCTAATAGTGATTTCAAGAGAGAGCAAACAGGTGGCGGGTTTTGGTCAAAGCTTCATTGAATCTTGAAACACACTCTCTTGATTGCACACTAAAAGTTACGCAAAAAAAGCGAATAGCAATGGAAATCAGCATAAATGAAGGTTAATCCGATTGGCTCAAGTGCATATATGCAGTCCACTACCTACTCGACTACCGGCGCTTCTTCCGTGCACCTCCAGTCTCGGCTGCCGTAGTCGGTCGAATTCTAATTCGTCTGTCTTGATTCGAAGGCCGAACCTTACCGTCCTTCCACTCCTTGCGCACGCCACCATCACCCCGGGGATGGTGCGTCGGGTCACTATGCAAAGAAACAATGGCCCCTTATCATCTCAGGTTCCGCAGTAAAACCAGGTAGTGTTCTTAGATCCAACTTAAATCAGCGAGCAAACCTTGCAAGCGCGACGCCTACGCTTCGGCTGCGTCTCTTCATTGCGCTACAGATCCGACAGCTCGGTGATATATACAGCCCCAGCAGCGCCCGGAGCCTTTGCAGCGGCTTCGACCACGTATTTGCTTCATACATGTCTGCTTCATAAGGTTGACATAGCTCTTAGTGCAGACGTTTGATGAAATTCACGTGAGCCAGCGTTCGCGTTGACATCGACTGGTGGTAGGCTTTGCGAACAAAATAGCCGTAGACAATGGCAATGTCAATTAGGCCCAGCACGAGGCCCTTGTAGTATTTGCTGAAAGTAACTGCTCTCTGGATAGGGTAACGATGTAAGCGTAACTGATCATGGACGTCGACGCCCCCCCCACTCAATAAACTTGTGGTAGTCTTTGATGACTCGGGGGCACGACTTCACCTTCCTCTCCACACTCATCACGTCGAGCGACGCGATCGAGCCCTACGTTTCCACCGGTAGACAGGAAGTGTAAGGGCTTCGAATTCTACCAACAAATTGCGTGCATCCCAGGAACCTCGTCTGACCCCACAGTCTTGCACGAACCTTGCTCAACGCCGGCTGGCCTCTTCTTTCTCTTGTCAATAATGGCTTTGCAAAATCCGAGTCTACTCGTCATAATCGTACCAACACAGTAAAATCCCATCACCAAAAGCTGGATGGCTAGCGACACCGAGGTGTAGAACCGATCAGCAACAATTAGCCTTTTCACGATCGAGGCCACGTCACCTAACACTGCTGCCAGGATCTGCACCACCGCAGCAGCCCCCTCTTTTTATTCGATGAATGGTTGCCACTTGAGTGCTGCTGGTTCCTGCCGTAGACTTTGAACCTGCATATTTGCAGTATAAGAAATCGCGAAGCGTAGTTAGTATGACGCATTCTGCAAGATAAGAGAAATGAAGAGCACCCAAATACCTGATGCAGTACGCAGTGTGCGCACTACATAGATGAAGAGCTTGGTACCCAACTTGTGAGGCTTCGCTTTCATGTAAATTCTCGTCAACTACTGCTGCTTGGAAGCATAGTTTCATCAAAAGACAGTTCGGCCGGAGGAACGTACTTCCCGAAACGGCTTCTGCAGCACCTCCACAACTTTACGGATTCTCCATGCACGATCAGTCTTGGCGCTTGGGTCGTCGTTGCTATTGAAACGGATATTGCGGTAAATATCCATGAATCTGTCGCGAGCCGTGAAAGATCCCGAGAGAGAGCTCCATCGTCGATAGTCGTCCAGTTGTTGCGAGATTTTCACGATTAGGAGCTATCGTACGCGCAATCAGAAGTCCCACGAAGTGCCACAACTCGTGAGGCATAATTGGAGCGAATGCCATCATCTGCTGATATATGTCACACTGGGTTTATTCTTGATATCATGGCAGAGACGGCATTTCCTTCTGTGACGCTTGTACGCGTCCTCCACCCTCTTGGGGAGTATGTCACGCTGGTTCTTGTTAGAACAAAATTGCTATATTCTGCCACAGTCCCACGGGAAGGAAAATAGTGTATTAGGAAAATCGCCGCAGTGTATGACTTCATGTGTAGGTCCTGCGTAGCATAGCAGGAGACCAGGATAGCTTGCTCGATTGTCAACAGGAGTGTTTAGTTGCTGCAGAGGCTCATACATATCTAGTTTCCGTACATGCCCCCACCCCGAAGCCGAAAGACCTCTCACCTCGTCTGCTTTCAGTTTTCCAGTCAGAACAACAATACTACCTCCCTCGCCTTCATCCGTCGATATCTCCACACGGTTTTGCTCCGACTTAGTACCCGAAGAGCATTCACTACCCGACACAGATCCAGGCTCTGCCACACCCGACAGTACATAGTCCCCTGTAGCTTCGTTGTCCGTTTCCAGAGCGCCATATTCAGATTGTGCGTCGGCACGTAAGACTGCGTTCAAATTGTCCGTGGTAATAGCAAGAATATCTGGTCACGTGCAGTACAGCACATAAGTGTTAGCAACATATGCATGATTGCTAAATTGCATAAAGCCAGCTTACCGTTTCCGTCACCTTCACACACGGAGCCTACGCTGGCAACGTCTTCGACGTCCCCAACCGCCGACTCGTCATTGTCTTAGACACCTCACGGCGCTTGAACGGACGGGTGTGCCCGCAGAACACGTTGAGGCCCAACTTGTCGCGTACACGTGACGGTAAGTGCAGCAGCAGAAGGAGGGTCCGGTTGGCTCGGAACTGGAGCCATGTCTCCACCCGAGTCTGCTGCATCGCCTGAACACATTCAAGTTGTCTTATCTTGTACGCTGCTTATTATCCATGACATGAATATGCAAGATTATTTACGCGGTATCGAACTCGACTTCAAAAGTGGCTTCGCACGCGAAGTCGACTGACATCGTAGACCCGCAGGAGAAGTAAGCTTGGCCTTCGTCCTCTCCGACACTTGGTTGGCGCCGAGGATCGCGCACAGAGTACACCGCATCCGGCATGCCGAGGATCGCGCACAGAGTACTCCGGATGCGGTGTACTCCGGATGCGGTGTACTCTGTGCGCGATCCTCGGCGCCAACCGAGCTCGCGCTGGTTGGTATAGGTAGCAGTGTCGCAGGACTCTCCGTTATTCTGACCGTAGACGCTGAGCGAGTAGTGACTAATCCATAATAAAAAAGTTAATTGACCATACAGCGCATCTGGCAAGACGGTAGCAACAATCCTACCGAGGTTGTAGAAATCCAGTTACTCCTCCTCGCCCAAGAAATTGACGACGCTTTTGATTTCGTGTGGTTTGAACCCGGCCACACGTACTTCCACATCGACGCGAGCTGGTCAACGGCACCCCGCCCCCTCGGTTGCTCCGCAACCCGCCCTATCTTACGAAGTGCGAACCACGCCACTTGAGCGGCACGCCCTCGCCAGACCAATATTTTCCACGAACACCAACATACTCCAGCTTCGACTTGTCCCCGCGCTCAAAAATTTCAGAATGACTGGATAATGTGGCTGTCGGAAGGCCAATGCCGATACTTCCAAGAATTAATGCGAATTGCAGCATCACTGTAAAAATAAATATCCAAATTTTGACGATAACAGAGTGCCCAGTCTGTGTTGCCGCTGGTTTGAAGTGTGCAAAGCAGTGCAAGATGTACTTTTCCAATATCTTAAATTTTGTCAACCGATTTTCCACGAGATACCATTATTTACTGAAATTATGTTTAAATTTTCTTATGCAGCTAAAGGGTTAAAACGAAGGAGCGTGACAGTTTTGGGTGTCTTCTGCTGTATTTTGCCAAGCAAGATGCGGTACCGGTTTTTCCGGGTATCGAAAGCACGTTCGACAGTGATTCTTGTCTGTGAAAAGTTTGTAGTTGTAGCACCGCTTCTGAACATCACGTGCTGATTCATCTTCGCTAAATGAACTCAAGAGATGAAGAACGATTTGTTCCCAGCATCGCTTAGAAAATGCATTCCAGTAAGAATGGCCGTACTATTCCTAATGCAAGATTGATTCTATAATGCTTGGTCATTGATTGATCCTGTGCGGAAAAAATACGATCTGTTCATGGCTCGATGATCAACAACAGCCTGCATATTCACTGCCGAAAATTTATTCCGACAAAACCAGCCTTTGCTCCGCAGGTCTGCTGATACGTATCGATGAACCATGAACAGCCCCAATTACGTCAGGAATCCGGCAATTTCCTCGAAGCCAAAAGATCTGCCGTTAAATTCTAGAAGTGTCGATGGCATCTTGACCTTGTCCTTTGCCATTTTGGTTAAAACAGCTAAGACCTCGTTCATATACAGCACTAGAGTTTGACATTCCTAGAAGCGATGCAGCACTGTCAATTGTTGCACCAGTTGATAGATAAATCATTGTCACTGCAACGCGCTTTGTAATGCATGTATCGAGCTTCGCGTTGTTAGGGACACGACCAAGTCATCTATGATAAACGAGAGAAACAACTCCGAGGAAAGTACGTTTATCACATCTCATTTTCGCGTGAAACTACTTCGACTTCTTGCTTCTCAGAGCGCGCTCCAATGTTGTAGTCAAAATGTGCTGGTATTCTCTCGCGGTGCCCCACCAAGCCGGCGACGATCACTACAAAAAACCGCGAGCGTAGCACAAACGCATTGCAACACACAGACAACAGTAGACCTGCCTTTTGAAATCATTGGCAGAAGAGGGTGGGTGGGTGGTGTGAGTCTTCTTTCGTTCAAATGAAGAACTAGTGGTAGAGAAAACATTACTAGCAACCAGTTGACTACACTAAAAATAGCTCTTATTTGAGAACACTTCAGCGATGTGTTCTGATAACCCCATACAGAACGGACCAAAACTCAAACTCGTTTGAAGAGGGCCGTTTAATTTTAGCCAACCAGATGTGCAAATCATTTAGAACGCGTTTCAGAAATTATACTTAAGGGCCTAAGTTCGCGCTATTCCGGAAATCGACAGAAATGAGGCAAAACATACCACCTCTTGGTGTAAATTTTGGGGGCAGCTGGTATGCATTTGCTCAAGTTTGTGTGACCCGGAATAGCTCCATGATAGCATGCCGAAATGGATGTATATACACTATGCCGGTTCCGGACAGAATGAACTGGCCTATTAACCCATCAAACCAGACGATTAAGCTCATAATGAAATGGGTTAAGGACTCTTGCTAGGGCAAAACGAGACCTGTAGCAGAAATCAATTCAAATCGTCATATGTTTCTCTCATAATTTGATAACATTTGTTGGGAAACCATGAGGTAGAGGTTCATGTGGACCCCTACCGTATTACGTCAGCTTCCGCAAATCAGCTGACTCTATTATACCCAACTTCGGCTCATCATTCTTCTAGTAGACGTCCGGATAGACCTTTAGTTACTGCGAGTTATCGTGAACTGTTTAGCTGTATATAACCTGATGATTGAGTGGAAGGATACATATCAAGAACCAGGTCTTAATCCAGATCCAGCCCCTCTTTCTTCACTTTCATCACTGGATGTGGAGGATAACACCAGTCATGAGCAGGGATTGCTAAACGAAAAGCAGTTATGGAGTGTTTTTCATAATGTTGAAATTGCTCGGCTATTTGCAAACTCAGGAAACACGCCTTTGAGTAGGACAAGATCCTCTACTTCTAGCCCACAGGAGTAGGAAGAAATTGTAGTACCTTGCATGTTCGTCTAGTCCAAAAAAACTGACATGGTCGTTTTGACCAAAAAACCCCCGACATGATCGCTTTCTTCCTAGAACCTAGCATGTTCATTTTCCAGGGAAAAAGTATATCGTGTTGTCTAGAAAACCCTACGTCTTCGTTTTCATCCGAGAAACTGGCATACTCGTTTTTCCTTGTCTTTTTTCAAAAAGAAAGTAGGCTTGTTAAAGCAAAACTGTTCCATCAAAGTCTCAAACTCTGGTGATGTTGTATTTCTACGAACCAAAGTACAAAATCTACGTACAAAATTTATGATGGTTTCTTTCGTGAAGCTCAACTTTTCAACAAGAATCTCCATGAGCCTGAGTTGTCTCGCTTAACGTTCATGCGAGGCATCCTGGGAACCTTTCAACTCCTGCAGTACGCTGGCCTGTTTGTCATCAGATCCCTAAGACGCATAAATTGCGGTCATGCCCTCCTTCATCGCCTCTGCAAGCGTTGAAATAGGCGTTTTATCTTGAGGCTTGGTCGGCGACGAAAAAGAAATTCCCTCGTCGGGTATTTCGGAATCCCCTTCTGCATCAGCAAAAAAGCCCCGCTGCTGTCTGTGCGACCCTAAATGC
Organism: Phytophthora tentaculata; assembly: GCA_033557915.1. NCBI lineage: Eukaryota > Oomycota > Peronosporomycetes > Peronosporales > Peronosporaceae > Phytophthora > Phytophthora tentaculata. The sequence continues at coordinate 6,488,785 of JAUCEA010000007.1, read as the reverse complement.
ACTGTTAAGAATGCTCCAGATTTCACGTTCATCTTCGTGATCTTCGTTGCCAGTCACTTGACGAGATGCAGTGCTTTGACGATACTTGCACTTCAGCTTCTTATATTTGGAAGATACTTATTTCAATAACTTGCAGATAAGAAAATTATCTCAAATAAAACAATTGAAAAGTGCATACCTGCGCTCCACTGAGCGGAATCCCGAAGGATTCTGAAAGCCGGCTTGCAAAGAACTGCCAGACCGTTCGTTTCTTCATGTATGTATCCGCTTTTATGTACCAAATTTGGTCAGCGAATCAGATCTCTTTCTGAATGAAGTTTAAAACACGTGCTGCACTTGGACAAGGCCCTGGTCCGAGTAAAACTGTTCCGAGTTTGCTAGTAAAGATAGGTATAGCTCGATGTCAACACATGGTCAGAGTAAACCAGTGTTCTGAGACAGGTTATAGCTGAACCCCTGGTCAGCACGTTCTGAGGATGTACACGACTGCTCACATAAGACGTGAAGACAACGACAGGAACACATAAAACAATAACAGCATTCTTCGACTCACCTCTTTCAGCAACAACCTTCCGAAGCAAGATTGTCCCAGCTCAACGGAAGCGACCCAACGCCCTTGCGGCCTTTATGCACTGGACGACACCGTTCAGCTTCCAGCCCACCCTGCAATGTTGGCGCCGCCTCCAGTAGGTGCCCTTGTTGGTCGCAGTGGTCACGTCGGCTCGATGGAAATGCAACAGCCCGCACCTTCCTCTCCACCTGCTTAATCAACAAGAACGGTGACAGGAAAGCGTTCCGTTGGCGGTACTTCCGGTAGAAAACGAGGAGGGGAGTAAAAAAAGACAAAATCTACATAAACAACTCCAACGAAGCGCTTCGTTTGGACGAATTTGATGGTTGCAGACTTGCTGCAGATGCAGTTCAACGACGAAGAATTGGAGCTGTTTTTCAGAACACCAAAACATCGTGTGCCAGTCACCGCACATTTGTGCGAGAACCCCATCCAATCCATGGAGGATGGCACGACAGCCATTCTTCCCGAAGGCACACTCGACGAAAATACGAGTCCAGAACTTCACTCGACTATATAGCCGCTTGCTGCGCTCGTCTGGAGCATCTCCTTTTAGAAATGGGGCAACATGTGCGCCAAGATCTTATATCCTGCGTCTGCCAGCAAATGCTTGCCTGGTGGTATATATGTAAGAGGGCAACCAACACGAAATTTAAGTCGTGCTAATCATTTTTCAGTAAACTAAAGTTAAACTCACTTACCATTTCTTAATTCCAGAGCCGTTCCAAAATGCTTGATCATTGTTGGAGACTGATCAAACGGATACTGACCGGAAGTAGCCTGTGTTGCCCATAATTGCTTGTACATTAACAGCAGAAAAGTTTTTACTGCAGTACCAGCCGTCGAAATCACAAGGACGAGGGATCCTTATCAGCGTTTCGTCAACAGCACCCACGACGTCAGGAAATCCAGCGATCTCGGCGAAGCCGTTCTAAATATCTGGGAGCTCATCCGGTTGTCCTATCACTATGCAGCGAGAGACCAAACTACTCAGAAAATTTAACGTATCGTTGGTATAGACGACTGCTTGAGTTTTCAAACCCACCAACATGCTAGCTGCATTATCCATTGTCCGCCCCGAGCTATGTAGATTATTGTTAGTGCTACCCTCTAGATTAGCTTTGTGCTGCTGTTTGCAGTTGGCAGTTTAGGCCATTCGGCACGTAGAATCTTGTTTTATCCGAATGAAAGACGCCTTGTCCATCCTGAGTTTCTTGTGGAACCAGGTTATTCTTGTTGCGTTCATTGCTTGCTCAAAGGTAGTGGTTCGGAACATTGAGGTGCCGGAAGGAGGGGCACTAATGCTGCGTGGTTCTGCACAATCTTCTTATTATTGTCGGTGACACTTTTGTTGTGGGAGACAATGACCCGCTTGCGAGTGAGAGACGTTCACGAGCAGAAGAGGACCTAGAGGATCACGAGCTACCACTGTCTAATTTGCAGGGAGTATCAAAACGCGAGGACTTAGCATATGCATTTTCTTAATAGAGAATAAGAAAAAGACTAACAATCAACTTGCTTCTTAACTACGAGTTTGCAAATAAGCTAGTCTTTTTTTCTCAAGTAAACAATGTAGCAGCTGCAGCTGCATCTCTTGAAAACGGCGGTTTTCTTGTTGCTGCTCTTCACGTGCACGAGTCTGTTGTTGCACGGCAGTGGCAAGGGTGTAGAAGTGATTATCACTTGCACTACGGGCTCCCATAGTAGTCGCAATAGTTGTCATGCCGTTCTCCATAGCATGTGCCAGCTGCGCCACGGGCGGAAGCTTTCCTTATAAAGCTGGCGCAGCAGCAGCACCGTCGTCGTCTGATCCTTTCTTCGCCTCCTCCTGCACCTCCTTATTTGTATCAGCCAGCACGTCACCGCATATTCCCTCTTTCGTCGAGAACGCATCATTAAGAATAACCCACTGTGCTCATCGACCTTTTTGATTGATGACGGGTTATTACCCGTTTTCTTTATTTCACGCTTCTCTTTTTGATATAGGCACTTCAGTTTTCGATATGTTAGTGAAACCTGCGACAAGCATACATTTTATAAAAGCTAAAAAGAACTCATATATGAGGAGGGGTAAATAACCTGCACAGATTTGAGAGGCTGTTGTTCCTGATCGTGCCTAATGACTATGCCCAGCTTCTGTGAGAGAACGCTGGCAAAGAACTGCCCTGCAAGCGCAGTCTCTAGCTTTGTCTCTGCTGAATCGATGCGCTTCTTGACTTCGCCGTCCGCAAATTTCATCCGCAGTAGCTCCTCGATCATTGCATTGCTCCATTTCAACCGTTTAACCGTTTTTATGGCGGTCTTAGTAACTGTGCGAGATTTACCGGGGGGGGGGGGGGCTTTCCCCTACCTTGAGGCCCGTGTGGCTCTGTCTGCCTGCTCGTGGTGCGTGTCGGCCAGTTAGGCGCCCCTGACATCAGCCTATTGTTCTCACCAGCTCCCCCAACAACAAGCAACACAGGACGAGCGCTCATCGTGATACTGCTGGCCCCTGCAGGATCTTCACTCTGGACCGGTGCGTCCTGGTACACAAAGGGGACAACAATGTCAATGGCGCGGGGGGCTGTGGATGGCATGTGATGACCGGGCGAAGCGTCATCGTCGAAATATGAGGCTGGGGTAGCCTAGTAGTGCGTCTCCATCGCCCCTCGGATCGACGTGTTTGGTGTGTCTTGAAAACCCACCGCCTGAGCACCTACCATCAGTTTCCTTTTGATTGGCTGGTATTTACTTGGACTAGACTTGGCACACCAGGCTTGTTACGAAGCACATTAAATGTGCTTCGGTATAAACTCGTCAGAGACAAAATGTGTCTCTGACGAATTTATACCTAACCCTAGGCCAGCCTAGTCACTTGGACAAGGGTCTAAGAGCATTTCCACCATGTCCGACTATACTAAAGCTAAAATGCGAACTAAAGCTCGTCGTATAAAGTCGAACAGTTTGACAAAACCCCGACAAAACTGCGACAAGCGCCCTTACAAAAAAAATCAAGATAGCTGAAAAGTCGCGTGCTATCCGCTGGTTGACAGCACGATAGTTGGAAATGCACCAGTTTTAGCACCTGTGATCGGTTAAGTACGAAGAAGGTAACCGGATTCCCCGAACCGGACCGAACGGCGAATCCCTGCCATTCGCCGATTTGTCGCCAGGAGCTCAGAGCTCGGCCGGCCCAAGAAGCACAGAGCTTACGTGAAGAAGCAGCCAGGCTGCCAGCGAGAATTTTTTCCCGTTATCGCGCTACACCCGGCCATCCCTGTTCCGAACCCGCCGCGCTCCTCGTACGCCAACCTCGGAGGCCGCACCGTACGTTCGGAGGCGCCCGACGAGCTGCCAGGCAGTTGGAATGGCCGAGTATACGCGACCCTCGACCGCGTCCCGTGTCTCCTGGAGACTGCCACGAGTCCGTTCTTTGGCGACGCGGATGGTGCGAAGCGGCCCGCCTGGCAAGCCGTTCTGACGTTTCTTCTTCCGGGTCAGCGTCGCTCAGACCTCGAACCAGCGCTCCAGCAGCACGTTGATGTCAAGTATTGGATTCCGCACTGGCGTTTCACTCAAGCCACCTACGCGATGGCTTCGGACCTCCTGGAGCGCCCACTCCTGTCGGTATTTCGGTTCCTCCGGTTCTCTACGTTCTTTGTGGCGTCCGACACGCACGCAGACAAGTTTGTTCGCAGGACCTCTGAGTTCATGCTGTGCGTAAAAGTTCTCGAGTATGGATGTGCCTCTTCCATCGCACTGGTGGACACGAGCGACCTGATCCTGGATCTAGATTGCAGCTAAGTGTGCACTGTGGCCATCCGAGGCTACGCCCACGAGATCCGGCAGGTTGTGGTCGTTCCGCTGGATGATATACGCAGCCACCAAATCTCTCGCGACGATTTCATAGTGGGGTTTTGGCATGGGGCACCAGGTGCCTTCAGCCCGCCACCGTTCAGAACGGCTTGGCAGGCATTCACGTCCTCGCCGCCCACTCGTCCAGACGACGTCCGCCCGGCTCTCGCGCGCGCCTTCCCTGCACCAGGCACGGGAGGCTACTCCACGGTGGGCATGGGCACTCGGGCCATTCCGTATGTCACCACGCGTGGGGCGAAGGCATCCATCGTACCTTCAAATTGGGCCTGGCGGGCTGTGGCTCCGCGCGAATACGACGAGTTGGTCCCACGGGACATCACCACCCTCCATGCTCATGATGATGACATCCTACCACTGACAACTAACGCAGATACAAGACCGACGCCCTACACGGAGTTTGTTCTCCCGTCCGCTCCAGGTGTGGCACGGTCACCAGGTGTCCAGTCAGCTGCAGCCGCTCCTGCTATGCCGGATCTTATCCAGGTCATGTTCCAGGAACAGCGTCGGACCAATGAAGCATTTCGGGCCCAGATGGCCACAGTGGCCGCCGCCCTGGCCTCCCAACAACAACACGCCGCGGCAGCCCCGGCTCCTACGCTACCGCACACGACCCAGGGCCAGTCAGACCTCTCCCAATCTCGACGTGGACGTTCTCGCGCGCGGTCACGTTCGCCACGTGGGCCACATGAGCGACGCCGCCACCGCGCTGAGCCCCTTGAGTCGCCGGCTCGATCCAGATCTGCACGCTCGGTGCGACGTTCCCGGTCTCGTAGCCCACGCCCGCGCCCACGACCAGGCCGTTCACACTCTCCGATCCCAGGGCTCCTGCCACGCCGATCATGCTCGCGCAGTCCCCCGCCCCGGTCTCGGCCACATCATCGTGCACGCCGTAGTCGGTCCAGTTCCCGTCGGCGTCGCTCTCGTTCTCCTGGACGCCGATCCAGATCTCGGCACCGACACTCCCGATCCCATGGCCCAGGGCCATCTACCCGTTGGAGCCCATCTCTTTCGGCCGTCTTCCAGCGAAGTATCGGCTCACCAAGGCGCCCGTGTCGGTCCACGTGTACCGGTACCCAGCGCAGGTACGGACGATCAATTCTTTCGCTTCGCTAACATGTCCTGGCACGACAGAGTCTGCACCATCCACCGACAGGAGAGCTTCGGGGGCCAATACCGACTCACCAACAAGATGATACTTTTCTGTGGATGTTTTCAGCCGACCGTTCGACCACTTTCTTTCCTCGGAGGACACCGGCGGCTACCGCCAAGATCGGACCGTCGTTCACGATGACTCGCTGCGGAGTGGCTCTGAGCCGGCCTCTGCGCTTTAAATCAGCCGGGTGGACCAATTGCACCAGGCGCTTCACGTCCTCCAGGAGGTGGCCGCGTTATGGTACCCTTTTGACCTTGCTGCCGTGTTTCGCGTCATTCACGGGGACGCGACCCAGAACGTATCTGTCTCGACACCCACGACGCTGGTCAATACCATGTGCAATTTGTACCAGGCCGTGTATTCGAACCTGTTCGACATCCTGGCTGGTGTCGCCCTCCGTGATCTTAGTAGCCGGACATATCGCGCCCTGCGGCGTGAGTATCAGCGGTTCGTCTCACGTGTGATTAACGACGCCGTTGTCCAGTCCGTATTTTCGGCCCAGGGCACCGGGACTGTTCATGGAACCCAACCTGGGGGCACCTCTCGCCGAGGCTACCGCCGTGCGGCGCGACCGACGGGATCTTCCGCAGGGCGTTCTGGACGCGTGTCAACGATGATCCCGGAGAACATTCGACCGCAGATTCCCGTTATTCAAGGAAAACAGGTATGCCTTCGCTTCCAGTCGGTGAAGGGTTGCACCTTCTCCACGTGCAAGCACCTCCATGAGCTTCATCGACTGCCACTAGATGTGGTCCACTGGGTGAATGTGATGCATACTAGCCTCAAGGCTCCGAGCGTGCACCCAGGGTCGACCTGCGTTAGACGCTAGTCCGCTTCGCCGCGATGACCATAGTGACATCATTTTCGCTTCTTTCGATGGGGGATCCCGACGTTCCCACGAACAGAGCGCATACGCTTGGTGTGTCTGGTCCGCTGCTTATTTGCTTCTCCATGGGAGGCTCATACGTTTCGCACTGCTCGGACAAATAACGTCATGGAGGCCCAGGGCCTTCTCGCGTGCCTCCTGTGGCTTCATTCAAAAAGCCACGTCGGGCGCATCCATTGGCATGGACAAGTTACTCGCGAACTATTACAAGGGACGTTGCATCGTGGCTCAGATGGCTACACTGGTCCAGGAACCTACGTTTCACTAGAGCGCCTTTGCGCTTGTTCCGAATAAAGACAAGCCACTACATCGTGATGGCCGCATCATTCACAATTTGTCTGCTCCTGAGGGGCGGTCAGTCAACGCTCAGACGGCCTCAGAGGCCTCGCCTGACGCAACATTGGATCCGATTGTCTCGATCGCGCGCCGTGGCTGCCAGCTTCGCCGTCGATACCCAGGGTACGGCATCTATGCCAAGATCGCGAATATCGCCGAGGCCTTCTATCATGTGCCGGTGCACTCTCGTCATGCCTCGGCTTTTAAGGGCTCTTTACCGCTTTCTCCCCACGGCATCGTCTCTGGCATGGCCGATTTCGGGTTGACATCTTCACCAGGATTCTTTGCTGTCTTCGGTAAAGCTGTTCGTCACTACCAACCAACGGGATCTTCGCCTCTACTGGGTCACATGGAACCCTTTTGCATCTTTCAGTGGGTAGACGACATTGTCTTCATGGAGGTAGACGTCGGAGATCGTCTTCAGAAGGCGGAAAAGCGTCTCAAAGAAGGCGTCAAACTGGCCTTCGGTTCCGACGGGTGGCATGAAGGCAAATTTACGACCTGGCCGCGTAGCTTCCACGCGGTGGGAATTGATTGGAACATCCCAGACGGATGCATCTCCGTACCCCAACGAAAGATCGACAAGGCTCACTCAGTATTGGCAGAAGTGCTCGGGAAGTCATTTGTGTTCAGGAAGAGGTTGGACAGTGTGATTGGTGTCCTCCGGCATGTAATCCGTTTCATCCCGATCACCAAACCGTTCATTCAGCGTTTGACGCAGATTCAGAACCACTGCAGGAAGAATAACAAGACTGGAGTACCGATGTCATAGTTCCTTCGGAAGGACCTGACGTGGTGGAATGACCTGGTCTTCCAAAACGAGTTCGCAGGAATGACAATGGAGTTGTTCAAGGAGAACCATGGATTCGACGAGAACGCCTTGTGATTGTTGAGAAGGAGCCCGTCCAGGACTACAACGGGATAACAACAGCCTCATCCAGGGCCACAGAAAGATGGGGCTCACGCTTAATGATACCTGTCATCTGGTGCCGCATCGTCATCCACGGGAGAAGGTGAATCACCAGTGTGGTCAGCAATATGTATTGCAAATCAGAGGACGGACAGCAAGCCTTCGACGGTGCGCACTGAGCCTGGCTCGGTACAGGCTATACTTCTCCACTCACACATACGAGCGATGGATGGAGCAGACTCGAAGGTGTGATATAAACGCAAAGGCTAACACTTGTGGTATGATCCAGGTACGATGTGAATCCACCAAGTGGAGCCAAAGCGAGAGAAGCTCAAGCGAGCTTCAATCACAACGGGGATGCTCGGGAAATACAGCACGAACTCCAAGTTTTGGGAGTCGATCTGTAACGACTTCGCATTCCCCGTGTGGATTGACAAATTGCCCAGGGAAAAACAAGCCAGGATGGTCGGACTATTTGCAGCATTGTGCGCTTCAGAAGGGTACAACAAAGCAGGGCGTGGAAACAAGTACCAGACATTTGACGGAACGATGGCAGCAGTGGCATTCGCACACAAAATCATCCGGAACGCCAGGCTCAAATACAATGATCCAGACTTTGAGCAGGTCGCTATGGGAAACAAACGGACCCTGAGTCAAGTGGTCAGGAAACAGCCAGCTACTACACCGATGCTGTTCAAAATGCGAGATATCCTAGGCGAGCCCAGCTTACAAGACAACATGATGTGGGGATCCATCGTACTGGGGTTATTCTTTCTGGACCGAAGCTCGGAGCTTTGGGGGCCAGTCAAGATTGACCACACGGCAGGAACAAACAGGGTTCACTGTGCGAAGGACAACAATGTGATACAACGCGACAGACACGGTACTCAGGTTGGACCTGAAGCCCCAGGGGCCGTATCAGTGGAGAATGTATTCGATTCTCACATGGGAGATCGAACTGCTCAAGGTGTCACGATTCGTCACTACAAAACCAACAACATCACGCTATGCCCGGTAATGGTAGCTCGGACGTGCCTACAAATTAGAGCCCAGTGGCTTTCGGAGGGAGGGCCCTGGGCCCGTTCCTCACCTCAGTCTCGAAAACAAGTACGATCAAGAAGTCACACGTGAGTGACTTGATCAAGGCAGCTACTGCCAACCTGGGTCGACCGAAAAAGGACTATTTAACCCACTCGCTAGAATCGGGGGGGGGGGGGGGGGGGCATACACACTCTTAGCAGCGGGCAAGAGTGACCTGGTAATTCGCTTGATGGGACGGTAATCAAGTTGGTGCTTCACAGTGTACACTCGACTCAGGCCGGGAATAATTCGAGACGCGGCAAGTTCTATGCCTCGATGTGGGAATGCCACGAATCAGACAGCTTCCCACGTCAGATACCGCGCCAGTTTGGAGGGGAACTACAGCGAGTCTAACTTTCCAATCTAATCAAGTCAACTTGCCCCTAAGCAGTGTTGTTCCGAGGAATCGGTTAAGTACGAAGAAGGTCACCGGATTCCCCGAACCGGACCGAACGGCGAATCCCTGCCATTCGCCGATTTGTCGCCAGGAGCTCAGAGCTCGGCCGGCCCAAGAAGCACAGAGCTTACGTGAAGCAGCAGCCACGCTGCCAGCGAGAATTTTTTCTGTTATTTAAAATCTTGATTAGCAAGTAGGAGATTTTCTAGGACGTGTTTTCACTTTGATAAGGGTTTGTCCCGTGGGAGACCTTAAGAAGTGGAACTACAGCGAGTCTAACTCTCCAAGCTAATCAAGTCAACTTGCCTCTAAGCAGTGATGTTCCGAAGGAGGAAAGCGAACAGTTGGCAGATAAGATACTTCAGTTTATATTGTGCAAATATGACAATAGAATGATAGAGAAAAACTCACAAGTGCGTCGACGTAGATGTCCAGAGCTTGTTTAACGAAGCCTTCGCCTGTACGTGGTCTCCCAGAAAGAGGCACAGCAGTCCCAATGTGTACTGTACCTCCCCGGTAGCTACATGTTTCGAAATACGAACGCCTCGTCTCCAGATTTGACTAGCTTTTGTCCAAACTGGTGGAAATGCTCTAACCAACTTAAGGCATGCCGGTTCCGAGCAGTGTGAGCCCCCCCCCCCCCCCCCCCCAAAGTCAATTCGGTAAATAAAAATCAATATTACCACCCTTTCTAAATAAATTAAACGTATAATTTTATTTAAAAAAAGGACCATCAATCAATTGTCGAGTTTTGGCGCGTTGGAGCCAAATTCCATTTCCTGTTTCACGATGTCGCAGTCGCAGGAGCGCGACGACGGCCCGCATGATGCCGACACGCTGCGTGTGTTAATATCCACAGATAACCACCTGGGCTACGTAGAAAAGGACCCGGTGCGCGGCAATGACTCGTTCCGCTCGTTTCGTGAGATCCTGCAGTTAGCGCAGCGCGAGAAGGTGGATCTGCTACTGCTTGGCGGCGATCTGTTCCACGAGAACAAGCCGAGCCGCCGCACCCTGTACGAGACGATGCGGCTGCTACGCACTCATTGTATGGGTGATGGAGCCGTTAACTTTCAAGTGGTGAGCGACCAGAGTGTCAACTTTCCCAACTTTGGGGTCGTAAACTTTGAGGACCCCAATTACAACGTTGAGCTGCCCATCTTCAGTATCCATGGGAACCACGACGACCCGGCACGAGCAGGAGGTGGAGACGCGACGCAGTCGCTAGCGGCGCTGGATCTAATGAGTGCCGCCAATTTGGTTAATTACTTTGGTAAAAGTGAGAAAGTGGATGCAGTTGAGGTGTTCCCGGTACTGCTCACCAAGGGGAGTACTAGGGTGGCCATCTATGGCTTAGGTAATATGAGAGATGAGCGATTGAACAGGATGTTCGCACAGGGAAAAGTGGCGTTCAGAAGACCAGCAGAACATGCAGAAGACTGGTTCAGTATCCTCGTGGTGCACCAGAATCGAGACGATAAAGGTCGAGGAAACAAAAACTGCGTCCCGGAGAGTGTGATCCCGGATTTTATTGATCTTGTAGTGTGGGGACACGAACACGAGTGCCAGATTGACGTCCAAGAGAGTTTAAAGGGCGACTTTTTCATAACGCAGCCCGGATCATCGGTAGCGACGTCTCTGGTGGAAGGAGAAGCCAAGCCGAAGCAAGTTGCCGTGGCGGAAATTAACGGTCAGAGCTTTCGCATGTCGAACTTCGACCTGCACACAGTGCGTCCATTTAAGATGGGTGAAGTAGTTCTGAGCGAGATCGAGGAGTTGGAGCCGAGCGACCCAGACGTGACAGAACGAATTGGCGAGTACTTGGAGGGCAGAGTGATGGAGTTGCTCCATGAGGCTGAGCTAGAACAGGACGAGAGAGACAGACAGAGAGCGTTAGAACGGGAGCAACGACAGCAAGAGAGTCCGTTCCCACTGCCCGAACTTGGGAAAGAAGAGAAAGAATTGGTGTTGATTCGGTTGCGTGTGGAACATACTGGCTTCCCTGTGCTGGTGAATCAACGTTTCGGAGCAAAATTTGTCGGAAAAGTGGCCAACCCTAATGATATTTTACTGTTCTACCGCCGGAAGAAAGATCGTATCAATGCTTCAGACAAGAAGGCAAGCATGGAGCTGGAGAAGTCGCTGCTAGGACGTCCTGTGCGGCCGACACCACTTACTTCAGTGACCATCGAGGATATCTTAAGTAGGCAGCTGAGTGTACCCGAGCGAAAGCTGACGCTGCTCCCTGAGGCTCAACTAGGCATTGCGCTGGAGAAATTCACGCTGAAGAACAACTCGTCGGCTATTCAGGAATTCGTGGACAACATTCTTGACGAGACTCAACGTGAACTAACCTCCAAGAGTGATGCCAAGTCGGCGCAGGATATCGTCAGTGTTGTTGGGAAGAAGAAAGAGCAAACTGATGCGTTACATGCACTACAACAAGAGGAAGAAGCAGAGTCTAGTAAAGCCGCGTCAGGCAACACTGTGTCTGCGGACGGATTCCAGTGGAGACGGGCCACTCAAAGCAATGAAGCCTCGACGAAGTCTCCCAATCGCTTCGGGACACCGAGATCTTCACAGGCGATGAATACGGCTCCAAAGAAGAAGCCTGTTAGAAAATCGGTCTTCTCAGATCTCGAGGAAGACAGCGACGAAAGTCCACGTAAGAAGAAGCCGCCTACGCCTCGCAAAGCTCCAGCTCGTTCTGCAAGAAGCAAGACACACAAGACTTCACTGTCTGATGAAGAGTTTAGTGCGGAAGATGACGGCGACGAAGACTTTAAGATGGACGACGATGGAGAGGAAGAGGAGGAGATGACTCCACGCCCATCCGCAAAACCCAGAGGAAGAGCAGCGAAAGCGAAGAAGTCCCCGCCAACTCGAAAGCGCTTACGCAAGAGCAGTGACTTTGATGATGAAGATGACGACGACGACTTTGCACTCTCTACTAGCAAGCGTAGTGCAACCGCTTCGACCAAGCGTGCTGCATCGCGTGACTCACAAGCAAGCGAAGTGCTTGATCTGTGCTCAGACTCTGACCACGACAAGCCAGCGCCTAAAAAGCGAGCCAAACCAACAAAGACTAAGTTCTCCCAGCAGCACAAGATCGACAATCTGTTCAAGAGGCAACCGAAGAAGAATGACGACGTTGATGATGTCGAGGAAGATCAGCAGTTCACGGAACTTGCAAATGCTCGAGGTCAAGAAATCGTTGGTCCATCGAAATCCGAGTCGCAGATGTCCCAAGCGCGCGCAGGAGGCTCAACGCGGCGCAAATTGCCACTGTCGATGGTGGCAGCCTCCCAGTCTCAGTCTCAAGAACCGAAACGCGGAGCCGCTGCATCTGCTGCTCGTAAAGGTTGGGGTCGCACACGTCGTTAGCAGCTGACAAAAGATAGTTTTGAGATTCAAAAGGAAAAGGAGCTGGTCGAAACCAGCCATTTATTGCACCTTGTGTTGCGTGAGATGCTCGAGGCAGAACAAATGTCGAGCACCCGTTGTCACTCTCGTAACTATGGCTGGATTGCTGCTTGCTTAGCTGGTATCTCTGACCCGCTTCGTTGTTCTCTAATAGATGTCAATCTACCAGCTGGGTCACCATTTATTCCGGGCTCTCTAGCAATTCCTTGGGCGGAGTCTTGGGCAAACTCAAATTCAGCTCCTCGTCCTTGGCAGGGTCCTGTCGCACCCACGTCTTGTTCTGGAAACGCGGACGCATCTGCGATGAATAGTACGGGTTGCGTGGCGCGAAAGCCGGTGCGCCAGCGTTCAAACCGGCATTTTGTGAGGTGCTACTCGCCTCACCTCCCGTCGCATCCGACTCTGGCTTGTCTTCGTTGGCTTTGGCTTCCTCAGCCATTGCAACATTCGGGTTGACCCACTTGCGATTCTGGAATGGTCGTGCACCACGAGGACCGTTCTGCATCGGACGAGGATAGCCTCGACCACCGTAAGGAGGCATACCTTGAGGTGGAAACCCCATACCGTACGGGTTCATTGGTCCGAATCCTGGTGGAGGGTAGAACATCGGGCCTCCATACGGCTGAAAGATAAGTGGCGTTAAAAAATGTTAGAAAATATCATTTATCACAGGTCAAAAGCGATTGTGTAACTTACCGGGTAGCCGCCGTAGCCCATTGGGCCGCCCTGGAACCCCATTGGCGGGCCCATGCCTTGGCCGTAGCCTTGCTTTACTTTAAAGTCATCCTTCTCGTCCGACGGCGGCAAAGGTGGCGCCACGTCACGATTGTTTCTCCGCTTGTCATTGCGACCTTCACCTTCCATGTCATGGTCTTGGTCGTTTCTCCGGTTGCCACGTCCTTTACTGTGCTGGTTCTCGTTACGATCACCGCGTCGCTTCTTGTGGGACCCCAAAGTGTCACGAGCGTCCAGCTCGGCCTGGTCGACATTAACCGGGGGTCCTAGTCTCTTCGACAGCCGACCGCCATCTCGCTCGTTTGCTCTTCGCTTGTTTCCCGTCGTTCTCGCTTCATCACGCTGATGGCGATCCTCTTTCCCTGACAACGACGGCGACTTCTTGGCTGCTGGTTTCTTCTCCACGACGCCAAAACGTTGAGCTCGTCGGGCTATCACATCGTCCATGTCGTTCTTGGAGGGATTCAAAGAGCGGATTGTGCCTCGACTACTGCTGAGTGACACCATCTTCTTCGGAGGATCAGAGGAGGACGAAGACAACCCTTTCAAACTGATAACACGCTTGGGTTCTTCCTTCTTCTCGTCCTGTACCGGTGTTTCTTCTGCTTGAGGTTGTGAAACCTCCTTAGCTGCTAGAGTCTCAGCAGCAGCAGCTTGAGTCTCGAACGTGGGCAGCAATTGACTGAGCCAAGCCACAAACTGCTCGGCCGACTCGTCACCAATAAAGTCCACGAGGTCGTGGGCGATCTGCTCCATGTTCTTCTTGTTGCCCACCATGACGATCACATATTCCTGTAGTCGCCGTTCGTCAGAATCGTACACACATACACAAGGGACGTCATGCCTCTGCTCTCTTTTCTCTTGTCTGGGGTGGCGCTACCTCGTACTCCTAATTGGGGGTCCATTTACACCCTCTTTTAGCGTCTTTTTACATGCATACAAAGCTCCATATACAGAGACGGAAGAGGCCTCTCCCCCAGCCATTCGATCCGTCCATCCACTGGCCCAGCATCGCCTCCTCCCTTCGCCTTGCCGATTTGGACTCTAAAACGCAGTGGAGATCGCTCTCTAGAGGCAGGAAAAGAAGGCGCTAAAGGAACGCCACCCCCGCTAATTATTAGTCTAAACTTGGTTCAGTACGCACCGCCATAACATTGTCCACCTCGACGCCCAGCATCTCCGTCAGCTTTTCGCGCGTCTTGCTCGAGATCTCTTCCTTCCATGCATCCGTCAGCGCCAAAGGGAACACGTAACTCTTGGGATACGAGACCATCTTGATCACTCGAGACTCTGCCACCGAGTTTTGCTCAACAAAAGATTAGGAGTACCGTGTGCAACGTTTTCTAGTACAGTAGACGACATAACAATACTACACCCCGGCTGTGTGACGAAGTATCCTTGCAAATAATGACATGGCTACAAAAAGCTATGTAAGACTTTCTCAACTTGAAAGTCCCTCGATTTTTTGAAAGTTTTAACGCAAGACAGTGAAAAATTGACGCAGGGCCCCGGTAAACGATGTGGATCCACACTGCCGATCGGCCACGAATGAAGATTGCATGTAACGCCGCTCCATATCGGCATTTGCGCGAGCTGCGATTCTGACAAAACAGACGACGTTGACGGTCAAGCTTGAATGGAAAGCAACGCCGCCATGCGCTGCGTCGCCGTCTCGCGTGCAGTTCTGTTGTGGCCGGCTACACTTGGTGTTGATAGTTATAATAGCCAACCGGTACCGGTACCCGCATGGGAGATAATAGACATCTGAACCTTACGTTACTTTTTTCAATTAAAAGCATGCTGGTTTGCTGGTGCCGGTACATGTATTATATTGATACGGAAAGTGTTGGCCTAATTGGAGCGCGCAAGAATTCAAATGCGTATATCAAAACGCCACTTACATGTATGCATTCAAGTTTAGCTGTAAGGTGAAGGCGTGTGGACAAGTCATGGCTTGGGTTTCACTTCAACATGGTGAGTGTGTAGAGTACACTAGGACGTATCCGACATAGTACATGTAAAATAACACCGTGAAGTATTTGCAGTAAGTCTCTTTTTATAAAAAGTCTCGCTCGTAGGTTGTAATACTCACCCAGGAAGTTCCTGGCTGAAGCCGCTGACTGCACCAAACACCGCGACGATACTTTATTTTAATGCACCTACCGCAGAAAAACTCAAGGAATCCGGATATAAACGTACCAAATGCTCGCTCAAAAGTTATCGAGTCGTCCAAACAGCAAAAACCGCGTGTTTGTTGTGAAAATAGATGTCGTCCTTCAGGCGAATGAAACACCGCGCATTACGACCATTAGCTGTTGGTGTATGTTACTCACTTGTTCAGTGTTTGCTGCCGACTGCAGTGCAGTGCACTGCGGTCCGCAGAGGCAAACGCGAGGCGGTTCCGCATGTCGAGAGTCAGATGCCGTTCGGTTTTATCATCGGATCTGTATTGCCCATGCTTTGCTCGCTTCGACGCGAAGCTCCCGATTCTCGTGTCTCTTGCTTTGACTATCGATCTTCCCACCCTGGCCCTGCCCTGCTCTCCGTCTCTGCTGTCGAGGCGATAGCGCCGCGCTCGCTCTCATTGCGATTTTAGCCTTGCAAGCTGACGCCACTTACTGCCGGTAATGTCCTCGATGTCCGCGTCCTCGGACATCTGCGGCATCGACGTGCAGGCGCTGTATCTGAATGACCCGGGCAACAAGCAAGAGCCGGTCGGGTACGTCTTGTGCTCGGAAATGGGCAATACGTGCATGAAAAACGGTTGTAGCTGTCGAAGCGCCGCAAATGCCGAAGTGAACGGCACCACCAAGTACTTTGGTGTCTGCGTCGTTCTCCAGAAAGGGAAGGACTGCGTCACGAGTGGGGACGACTATCTCACTTGCGCAGTTAGTTCGGATACCACGGGTTCCACCGTCACGGAATCGCAGAACGAATCGAGTGTTACGAGAAGCAGCACGACCAAGGCATCGACGGAGAGCAACGCGACGCCGTCCAATTCCAGTTCCAGCGCTGACAATACGGTGGCGGTAAAAAGAACTGCTGCTTCCTCGGACTCGATGAGTACGACGGTAATGGTGGTAATTATTGTCGTTGCGGTCGTATTCGTGGCGCTGGTCTCGTGGGTCGTGCGTTCCTACTGCATGCGCCGTTCCGCAGCGGAGGGCAAACTCGCATCTAGACGGAATCGAAGCCACCACAGTACCAACTTTGAAGCTACGTCGCCGACCAACATTACGGGCAGGTCGTCTGCTACACCGTCGTTCCCGGCGTTCGACCGCCGCACGCGCGCGATGCAGTCCCCGAACACGAACTCTGGTAGGAGTGGAGGAGGGCGGAGTGGACGAAACACCCCGCGTTCCCGCGAAACGAACTCTAGTCGTGGCCGAAGAAACCAGGACATCGACTCGCAGTTTGCTCCAGGCGGACCCCGTGATGTCACCCGTGAGCCGGCATCTGGCCGTGGACGGCGAAAACAGGAATCAGACGCACCCTTCCCACCGCTCGGAGGCCCTAGACGTGAGCCGACTTCCGGTCGTGGACGGCGGAACCCAGACAATGATGCTCCGTTCCCTCCGCTCGGGGGCCCACGGCGTGAGCCGACGTCTGGGCGCGGCCAGCGAAACCCGGACAATGGCGTACCCTTCCCTCCTCTTGGGGGCCCACGTCGTGAGCCCACTTCGGGTCGCGGCAGGAAAAATACTGACATTGACGCTCAGTTTGCTCCTAACGGACCCCGCGGATTTAGAGAACCAGGACGTGAGCCAACTTCCGGACGTGGTCGCCGAGACAACGGGTACCAGGTTGAAGCAGCCATGCGAACGCCGCCGCGTGAACAACAAAGAGCAAAGCAACATGCGTCTCCGAAGCAGCCGACCAGGCCGGCTACAAACAACGGACCGGAGCCATCAGGTGGCACCGTTTACACGGGCCGCAACACGTACGAACGGGTTGCTCAGTTTGCTCAGCTAGCCGCGTTTGAGGCTCCTCCGCCGCCGCCTCCTAGACCACAGAAGGCGATTAAGTCGGTGCCCGTGTCGGACCCAGTTCCAAAGAATGCTAGAGCTCCACCTCCAGCGCGCCCAGCGCCAATGCGCCCGGCCTTCCACATTCCTGACGACCCCTTACCTACAGATTATGACATTCTGTCCCCCAAGACGGCGAGGTCGCTAGCTCCGTCCGTCGCGTCGTCGGCAACTACCGTCGTTGCGCCAGGACGCAATCGACCTACTCCTCTTCAACAGAACCGACGTCCGCAGTATACGAACGCAGCGCCGTCGTATTATCAGTCCAGTTATGCCGAAAGCACGGGCTTCGATGATAGCAGGTTCGACGAGAGCAAGTACGATGAAAGCAACTACGGCGACAGTCGGTACGATGAAAGCAGCTACGAGAGCAAGAAATTTAAGGGTGCAAACAACTACGACGACTCGTTCGTGAGCGAAGTGAGCTCAATGGCGTGGTCGGGGGCATCAGGTCTAAGTGACGACAGCTACTACCATGCAGCGCCGAGCAACACGGCACGCATCCCTGTAATCGAGGCACCTAATGACGATGACGACGACCACAGTGAAGACGGCTATTCCGACTGGGGTCATTCGACCCAGC
This sequence comes from Phytophthora tentaculata, assembly GCA_033557915.1. Lineage (NCBI taxonomy): Eukaryota > Oomycota > Peronosporomycetes > Peronosporales > Peronosporaceae > Phytophthora > Phytophthora tentaculata. The sequence goes on along the minus strand of JAUCEA010000007.1, from coordinate 6,470,831 downwards.
ATTCCGATGCGCTCCGAAGCACAGCAGCATCGGACGCGTCCTTCTTCTCCGTCAACTCGGACTTCGCGGACTCAAAAAACGTCTTCAAGGAGCGTGAGTTCTAGTGGTCAATGCCGTCTGTCCGAACGAGGGACAGGTAGCAAACGAACAAAGTAGATCTGTGGATATTGTTAACAGTGGGGGTGACCTAGTAAATAAAAGTAACGTGTTGTCATCCATCAGTGCTTTGGCACTTGCTGGTACTCTGGTACTCTGGCATTCAGGTGATTAGGCGATTGTTTCACGATGTAGGAGGCCTTATTGCTATCCGCCATGCGGTGACCATGCACCCGTCGTGCTACAGGTACTACGTAGAAGGAGCCAGCAGAGTTATCTACATACAGGGGATCGATATGCGGTGATACAGTTTTGAGGAGGCTGCATGTTCAGTTCGAGTTGATACTGACCCCCTAGCGTTAGGCAATCTTTATGTGGCTCTGAGCGAGTGTAGGCGGCTTGGACAACTCCCTTAAGCCGTACGCTTCCTCGATTCTGTTTCGATACTTCCAAGGATCTGTGGGATATGAGCTTCAGACGCATGACTGCTCCTTCTAGCAAGTAGAAAAGATTTTTTGGTGCAGTGTATAGTGCAGATCTGCCAGTTTCGCATTTCCTTATTCGCGCTTTGAGTACGAGTTGTTACGATGATATCTGTCAGGTCAAGTTCCTCCGCCGGCACCGTAGAGGCCGCATCAGTGGAAACCGTGGGCAGCTTTATCTCAAATGGTTCGAAGAATTCCGCAGGGTCAAACCCAACAGAGACTGTCAGAGATGTCAAAACCAGTGAATCGGCAGTTTTGAGTACACCACTACTTGTCGCAGTCATAGCTGCGTCCGTAATAGTTCTCGTGGCTGTCCTCCTCGTTATCCGTTCCCGACGTTGTCGATACGAACCGAAGTTATTATCACCTAGCACATCAGCGTTCCAGGGAGTGACTTCGACGACGGCATCGGAACACGCCTCGAATACCCTCGGAGCAAGCTCAGCGTCAACGATCGTATCACCTCCACGGCCAACGCCCATGCAGACGTTCAAGTTATCGAGGCTGTCAATAAAAGATCTCTCTGATGACCAGGTCGCCCTCGATATTCAAGACGCCTCGATGAATGGGTTACCGTCCGTCAGGGGTACACAAGCTTCTCGAGGCACAAGCTTCATCAGCGTTCGATCGTTGTTTTCAGCATCGTTTCTAGTGCGCGGTGGCTTGCGCTCTTCACTACCGAGCCTCACAGGCTTCAGGTCATCGCGCGCGAGTCGAACCAGTGAAACGAACAGGAGTACAATGGATACTGCTGCGTCGATGACATCCTTTGCACAGACGGCAACTCCTTCCGATTTGAATACTACCGGACCAATTTCTCTAGGTCAAAGACAAGGTGACGCGTGGAGAGATTTATCTGATACGTGTTGGTCTATTGATCCTGGAAGCGACAGTGAGACGGGAAGTGAGCGGTTTATGATGCCTACAGCGTCACATTCCGGTGTGTATACTGGAGCGTTGATGTTTAATCGCGGTCGGTTGTCAACGCTTTCCGACAGAACTACTGAGTTCGAGGAGGAGGCTGCGGAAAAGGATCCGGATGTCAACTCCCTGGACGATTCTTCTCGTCGACGAGACCTCATTATGAGTGCTCTGGATGACTTGTCTCCTCGAAGAGAACGAGGTATCAGCCAATTCGATGATTCATCTTCTCGACGGATACGCGGGCTCTGCACTCTTGATAGCCGAAAGAAGGCCAACTCGGATGCTGAGGCCGACACAAACAAGTCCAATTGGTCGTACTTCTCGACCGACTCCGATTACATGTATTACGGTGAAACCATCAAGGACTGTAACTCCATTTTCTTCTATGACAGCGACAGCGACTGCCAAAGCAGCAGTAGTAGTGACAGTGGCGGCAGCTTGCGGGAGGAAGAATTCTAAGCAAGTATGAAGCACCAACCAGTTATTATAGTATCGCTATGTAACGCTATTCACTCCTTCGCCTCCACTTTGGTAGCAAACGCGTAGCAACTAACCCCCAGCTCACACAGGCAGTGATCTCTCCAACTAAGAGCCCAAATAATTCCAGCGGAATGAAGCGGGAATTGGTAGAAGTTTAAAATTATCGTTAACGACATTGGAATTGTCAAGAAGAATTCAATTGTTCACTGCAGGTTATGACACCAATAGAACCGTCACGATAGAATTCGTATATCATTCATGTTCAAGGCAACGGCTATTGCAGATGTACAAACAACCAGGTCACGGTGTCCTCGTAGGAGTATTTCTCTGGACTGTAAGATTTAAAACAGCACAAGTTAACGCAACAGGTACATCGCACTTGCTATAGGCCAACCCATCGCTGACGGAGCAATACGATTATTTCCCATGGGTCATCAAATCAAACGCCAGAGCGAAGATGGCTGCAAGACTCACGAAATGGCCCACGATTGTAGCTACAACCTCCAGTGAAAATAATGTGTTCGTAGGTCTCGCGCGTCGATGGAGCAGTGTCCAACATGCACAGTGCGAGGATGCAGAAGTATCCATCGGCCCAGTAGGACAGCGCTTTGAGTTTAAGATCAGTTGGAGAAGAGAACGAGATGGCATTCACTGCCTCCTGTGAGCCTTGACAAAGATAAGTCTTCTGCCATTGGCTGTAGATGTAACAATTGCAATGTACTTACCCTTCATTAGAAAAATCGAGACTGTACTCCATCGTGTAGTGCGTTACGTTGAACATTTCAAGCTCAAGCGAGTACTCCACGATGCTCGGACAATCCATGACACGTTAAAGACAAAGGCTTGACGGGATCTCAAGTGAGAGTGTTGTATCGAGCATGCCTTGTGGATGAAAGGTGTTTCGTCATAGCGACTCCAAAGTAGCTACTAGTAGTAGTACGATGCTCTTGCGCAAGCGTCCCGTTTTATCGAAGCAAAAGCAGGAGAGTTGTCCGCATGAATTCACGTTGCGAATCTATCCGATTCCAGAAGTGAGAACAAGTCGGGGGGGGGGGAACGGCCACAATAATGAGACCCAACGAGGTAACCAGCTTCTTTACGGGCGCAGTACCCACATGAACATCCACAACTTGGTTGAGCGCTGCAATAGCGACAGCCCAAAGCACAGTGAAGTAGCGATAACTGCCTCGCTCAAACTCGAGCGTGATTGGCTTCGGGGACAAGATGCTGCGAAGGAGTTCTCCTTTCCCAGTAGAAAACCCTGTGCTGATCACCACGCCCTTGCATACTTTATCATCGCCAAATGCTCGAGGGACGGTAGATCCAGCATGCAGAAATTATGCTTTGTACTTCTCTCGGGCTGTAACATCCGTGTTCCAACTGCTGGCTCCTTGTTAATAGCAGCCGCCTCGCCTATGAGCAACGCCTCATCATCAGTGCAGCCACCAGAAAGCAGTAGCATATCTGCACATACAGGACCCTCATTCACGACTACGATGTCACTTGGAACCAACTCAGCCTCGTGCACTCTAAATGTCCTCGAGCTACGCAGAACCTCGAAATATCTGTAACTGAGCACTAACTTTTGCGGTCGGCTGTTATTAGTAGCCTCTGAGAAGAATCTCGTAAGCCAACGATGCAGTAGACATGGACAAGATCACGATGTCGTATTTCGTGTATCTCTGGAAAGCAAAAGCACAACGCTAAATACTTGATTTACGTAAAGCGACAATCTTGAAGACAAGTAACACACTTAAGTCGTCAATAGTTGTCGCAAAAAGTTCATGTCTGGTCTTGACGAGGTTTGTTTGGATTTTGCTCAGTTCTTCTCGAATTGTTGCTAGATATCGTCGATATTCGGCGCGTTCGTAGGCATACACGAATCGCTGTTTCTTAAACTCGAACCAAGTCCACCGGTAGTCATCACCGCCTGCTGTAGGATGATACCGGACACTCGACCCAATGAGCTCGTACTCCGTCGTCATGAATATGAATCAACATAAAGTCTGCGTCACTCAACGATGAATGCGGCTCGAGCAAGACGGGTGACAATTTGGCGATATCATACACAACAAGCAAGGTACCGCAGGATATCAAAGACAGAAGTACCAAGCGTAGACGTGAGAAAACAAATGGAAGCATGTGTAAGTGTTTACTGGGGGCATACACAAGTTGCGCATGCTGGCCTGCCAGGTAGGTGCTCGTGCAGTCTCTTCATCATACCTCGGAATGGGTCGAAGATATCGGCGCCGCTTCAGCCGCCTGAGGCCGATTACGGTCTCCGTAGAGACGGACCGAACAGGCGAGATGGAGTTGGTGGAGATTTGATGAGGTAACGCAGGTTGTGATAGGTAAGAGTCTCAGCTAGCATGGGGCGAAGCCCCCCTGTTTTGTTACATGTTTTACCCTTTTTTATTGATTCGAAGTATAAGTTTCCAGAATGGGCTATGGTTTATATCTATCATCGTGTGTCCCGCGGCCAAAAAGTCGAAAAAACCCTGTGTTTACGAGCATAAGCTGAGATGTGAAAAAGCCCATCTACCTAAATGACGTAGTCTCCCTTCGATACTATGCCCAAAAGTCGTCAAACTGAAGGATTATTTCTAGCAAAGCGATGGAACGCTAATTCCTTAGGAACTCTTGAATTAGCACACATACTCAGGTTTAGATAGCGAATTAACTAGCAACGGTCGACCCGAAGGATTAGCCGAGGGGTCACCCTGATTTGCTCGTTATACAGTCGACCCGAAGGATTAGCCGAGGAGTCACCCTGATTTGCTCGTTATACTGTAGAACTAATTGCCAGTTTTAACAGGGGAAATGACCCGTCAGAGTTAATGAGGCGTGTGTGCCGTACACAATGCGACCTGCGCGGGCGTCTAAGGGGAGCGTGGCATCACTAGTGAACGCCAGAACAGCGGCAATCGTCGCTTCGCCAAGAGTGGTCGACCAGGAACAACAAGAGCATGGAGTTTTCGAGAGGGTCGCAGGTCCAAAGGCAAGCGGCTCACACAGCCGGTAGTAAAGGATCCTACATTAGGTTTCGCTTCTGCATGCACTACTGCGGCGCCGGTGATAAGGTGCGTGTATTGAGTTTTAAAATTAATAATGCCGATATTCGAACAGGTTCGTGCACGTGACAGTCACATGAATCCAGCGATCCTCGATCTACATGCTGAGGCGAAAGACATAAGCGCGCCGCTATACCAAACTCAGATCGACACGGATTTATTCCGACCTAGCGCTTCTGCGTGTGCGGTAGTACAACAACGCGGTAAACGTATCCATATGACTGGTTAGTAGCTAAAATAGAATAGATTTTACGAAGTTTGTTCGTGCTGCGCAGGTAAAACTATTGGACTTCAGTACTCAAGGTTGCCGTACACGTGCAACTCGGATCGATGCCGCGGATTCCTTCCTAAGTGATGGGTGGAACCTGTAAAATTGCTGCGTGCCATGGCACTAGCGCGTCAATGTTAACGACCTGCTTCGTTGGTGGAGAGTGAGGTAGCCTAAGTTTTGTTTTTCTACTAAGAACCAGTACATTTATGTTGTTTATCGGAGATGCATGAGGTGTCTATCGTTTGCTCAAGGCTTTGCAAGCCAGTTCGCGATTGTATTGCTAGACAGCAGATAGCACGTTGAGATATCGTGGTGACACATACAACCCTTAGGCTGCAGCTGATAGGCGTCGAACGACTGTCTTTAGTTGGCCACCGCAATCGTCGCAGACTAGTACATGGAGAAGATGTGGATGCCGTGTCAGTCTGCGATCATGGAGTGCTCCGCGAATGTGATCTTAATTTTTATCTTTCCGCAGGAAGTGCAAGTTGCGGCAGCCCAAATATCTACGTGTACACCAGAGCGTGACACTAAGATGAGACTTGCTAGACACGAAGAGACAAGAAAACGAAATGCTACAGCTCAGCTTCAGCTTCGCACACAGTGAAGGAAAAAGGTGATGCAGGTCCGTAAAGGTGACCCTAATGAAGACTTCGATCTTCCTACGCAAGATGCAAAAGGTACGATGACTTTTCTTGCAAGTTAACTACAAGTTGAACTAATGTAGAGGGATGGTTTTACTGTAGATTTTTTCGCGGTCGTCGTCGAGCCATTTTTGAGAATTTGCGGTTGCTGTGGCGAGCTGGTAAAGTCGGACCAAGCGATACGAGCCTACCGGCGCATTCTTTGCACCTCTTTGCAGCAGTGACGGCGAATGTGAAGTGATTTTAGAATCTATTGTCGCTGATCCAGCGTCAGGTGTGCTTTCGCTATGGCTGTGTCGGCGTTGCGACCAATATCTGCAAATACGACAGATTCCGAAATTGAGCAGAGCCAGTGTTTTCGTATTGCTCCGGTCCCGCACGAGCTCGCTGGCCTCAATCGGATGGAAGCTCGGCTCATTGGTTTGGGTATTTCATTTATATTTTGTGTCAATCGCTATTATGATGGCCAAGAGTTTACCCGCGGGAATTCAATTAATTATTGGAACAGTGCAGTCAGCGTTGTTCTCGATCTACCTCGGCCGATTAAAAAATGTGGCACTGTGTACCTGAAGACGCACAACAATCAGGCTGGAGCGCTCTTTAGAGTCCGACCAGACTTGGTTCGCCGCGCACTGTGTTGGTTGATTGATAACAACCCGCTCTACAGGAACGTGCGCGTTTCAGAAGAAAACTTAGCGGCTCTGAGGAAATTTGACGTCGACATAGATCTTCCCTCTATTCCCCTCACCGACAGTGAAGCTCAGGAAATATTACCTGCGCAGAATGGAGTCAACGAGCGGCACGATGGTCATACATCTCGTATTAGCCAAGCTGGTAACGACAACGAAGAAGGATTCGTGATTGTTGTGAAGAACGCGACCAAGTCATCCCCTCAGGACCCTCATTGACGCAAAACACGGCGTCCGTTGGCCATACATCCACGATTTATCATGCTTGCTTTGATATTGAATACGATACACTTCCTGCTTGCTCTCGAACACCACTTGTGCAAGCACCAACCCGACGATAGCTGATTCAGGGCTCGAGGTTGCTGAAATGAGTCTGGATGATCAACTGAATGATCCGCTTAATAGTCTAGTGGAGCATGTCCAGCAGTGCCTGGTAAAATGTGGTGACACAACATTTTGAAACATTTGAGCTTGAGAGAGACGAAAATGACAAAAGGACCGAGCTAGAAAGAATAATCGAAGCTGCCAATCTTTCAAATAATTCGCAGCGTACCCTGTTAAGGAGCTCCAGTGTCGAACAGATCCGATAGACGAATATAAAACAAAACTACTCATGCAAAACTGTTTCCCTGTCCTCTTTCCGAATGCTGAAGGTGGCTATAATCCTATAGAAACAGTAAACAGAGCTCACGAGTATCATGCAGCAGAGTTTTGTGCCCATTTGGTGAAGTGGCATGATCGTCGATTTGTTATACATCGTAACTTTAAGTTCTTTAGCCTCAACATTATACAGCGTCGGCAGATTGACACATTAGTAAGGCGAGTGAATGACAACAGCAGTCATTCGGCTTCTAGTAGTACACAATACGACCAGCAAACCTCCTATACACAAGAAGGTCAAGATAAAATCAAAGCCAGGCAAATTTTGGAGTCGCTAAAGCCATTCTTTCGTGTTGTTTGTGGAAGTGGATTAAATTGGGCTAAAATTAGGGATGACGTGATGTCAATGATCGAAAGTCGTGTTCTTCCTACTCGCTTCCCAACGTTTTTTTTAACGTTGAGTGCCGCTGATACAGTGTGGCCAGAGTTTTTTAAAGCGTGTAATCCTACCTTAACATTGGAGAAATGTTGTCACTTACCGGCGAAGGAAAGACGTCGCTATTTGAACGAAAATCCTGACATAGCCGCCAGATTTTTCCACCATAGATTCCAATCATTTCTAGAACACGTGCTTTGCGGACGCAGCAAACCCTTAGGAGAGATTGAATACTACTTTTGGAGAGTTGAGTTCCAGCAACGTGGATCTCCACATATACATTCTCTACTTTGGATCAAAGATGCTCCTGACGTCCTTGATCTTTTTGGTACAGAGGAAGGAAGAGATCAACTTGCCGCTTTCGTCGATAGAAGCATTGCCGTTTTATCAAAAACTCTTAGTACCCTTGATAGATGTTCATGCACTACATGCACTTCTCAAAAGGCGCAAAATATCGACATTTTGGCAATGAGGCCTCCTCCACACGGATCAGAGGAATGACAATGCGACCTATCGAGATTAGTTCAGCGTGTTCAGCAACACGTATGCTACCCAGGAGCTAGTTGCAGGAAAAACAGTAGTGGTGTCGATTCGGGTACCCTAAGGCTTTGCAGGCTCACACAAAAATTAATACCACGATTGCATCCGACGGAACTCCGTCCCTTACCGTTAAGCTTAAGCGCGAAGTACAAACTATCAACAACTACTCTCCTGTACTTCTTTCTTCGAGGAGAGCAAATATGGATATACAACTTATAGGAAATGCCTAGGTGCTGCCGAGTATGCCGGTGCGTATGTGAGGATAGCGGAGCCAGGCACGGTAAAACTTAAGAAAGTTATCTCTGCTGCAGTCAAGCGATGTGACCCAAACTTACCTCACCACGCAATTCTAAAGCGAGTAGCAAATCCTGCACTTTCGATCAGAGAAGTTAGTGCTCAAGAGGCATACTCTATTTTACTGCGTGAGCTGCCTCTCCATGGGAAATCCAGGACTGTTGCTCGGGTAAAAGTGCTACGACACCCTTTGAGGTGCTATCGTGTAGAAACCCGTCGGCTACAGGACCTTGCTCGACTAGCAACTTCTCAGGGATCATCAATCCACATAGAACCAATAGAACGAGCGTATATGAGTCGCCCAAAAGGTGCCCTATTCGATAACATGAGTTTTGCAGCTTTTGTTGAGTAGTTCGACACCGTAGAAAATGCCAACAGCCTGAAACTAACGCAGGAGTACTGGAAGAGAACAGACGGAGGAGGCTACTTAAAAAAAAAAGGAGAAAAGCTCAAGTCGTTAAAATGTCGCCGTGGATTGCTCCTGATATCGAAAATCCTAACTTTTGCTATGCCGAACTATTTCTCCATGTACCTTGGCGTTCTCTGGATGAGTTGCCTCAGTCAGATGAAAACTGTACTGCTGCATTTATAAGTGCCCAGACCAGTAGTCTTGATGATGAGCTGCGTCTCGAGTCAAACGCAAAAATTGCAAGGCAGCACAATATCGAGCTCATGAAGTAGGCCAAATCATCACGTGTACTCACTCACCGCCCCCGTCAGAGTATGTATTTCTCGACGAAAATTTTATTGTAGCTGCAGAGTCAGCTGGCAACGAAGGTGCTGAGACGGCCACAATTCTACCGACTGAGTGGATTGCCAAGCACGCTTATTCGCCGCAAGATATTGTAAGAGCGAGAGAGTGTATAAAGATGTATGTTAAGCCTTGCATGAAAGAAAAAAAGAACTACAGATATTCAGTAGTGTTAGCTAAAGCACGTATAGGTATCCTATCGCATCAGCGATGTACGACTCAAACTTGTGTGATACCATGGCAGAATCTCAATGGGTCCCTTTTGCTCTAGCAATGCGTCAATCGCGAGCACGACTACAAGCAGAGTTAGACTGCGCAGAATGCCAGCCACTTCAACTCATTATTAGCGGTGAAGGTGGCTCGGGAAAGAGTTGGTGGATTAATCAAATTATGAAAGACGTGCATTTCGTTTACAGCACGAGCGCGATCCAGAGCTCAAGTCAGCGTGTTCTCCTTCTTGCACATCAAGGCACTGCGGCCTTTAATATCAAGGGTCAAAAACTCTGTTCAGCACTAGGATTCGCTTCGTTTACCAGGTCAGCCTTTTCAGTCCCCTACTCTTCATTGACAGTTCAAAAAATGGAGCTGCAAAGCCTAATAAGCTGCAGCAGCGGTTCAAAAATGTACATTTAGTTGTGATTGACGAATTTAGTGTCAGTTGGTGCGGAATGTTGTTCTGGATTAACCAGAGAATGAGAGAATCTTGGCCAAACCACGGACACCTTCGCTTTGGAGGTCGAGATGTGATTTTTACAGGTGACTATGCTCAATTGGACCCGGTGGTACCGTATTCTCTCTCGACACCAATTTGTAGAATTGCAAATGATACGCACCGCAAGGGTAGAGAGCTCTGAGAGAGTATTGAGTTGGTGTGCAATCTAACTAACCAAAATAGAGGTAAATTGGACCCGGAGTGGTTTCATGCATTGCGGTGCCTACGTCAGAGGCGGCCAACACCCGCCGATATTGATCTCTTTAATACTCGTTGTACCACAAGCGACAAGATCCCAGAAGAGTTTGTCGGTGCCAAGCATATAGCACACAGGAATGTAGACGTTGACGAAGCAAATGATAAAAGCCTTAGAGCCAATTCCGAACCAATACTCCATATAAAAGCACAGCATCACGTTCAGCAAAAGCGACTTCATCGCCAACGCGACATACCAACTGGAACCGTTGAAACCCAGCAAACTCACCAAATTCAGACCGAGATCGTGTAATTGCTACAGAAACTAAACTAATTTTAGGTTCTCCAGTAACTTTAACTTTTAATGTGGAGCAGAGCGCAGGACTTTGTAATGGCACAAACGGCATAGTGTACGACTTTATAACTTTAAATTTTCTTTCGGACAGTGAGTTGCCGATCGTACGGGTTCAGATTACAGATATGTATTTCGGGCCGAGATATTAGTTGGGGAAACAAAAATAGTGATTTTAGAGTTGTTCGCCGAGGAATCCCATTGAGACTCGCTTACGCGATGACAGTACACAAGGTGCAAGGTCTAACATGTGATAAAGTTGTTTTTCACTGCAACTCTGTGCCGAATGTGGCATTTGCCTACGTTGCTTTATCGCGTGTTAGGCAAAAATCGTGTATTCTGCTGTCGCAGCCTTTAAGCTTCGCAAAGCTGACCACTAGACCGGGACGGTTAGCAGAGTTCGATATGGAGGAAGCTCGTGTAGCTGCAAAGTTTCCCAAACAACTGCCGAAGCGGCACCGGTTGTTTGGGCCATGCAGCGCGTTACCCAAGCCCAAAACCAATTTGTTTTGCCTCGCAACTGATGCCATCCGTGGGCACCTACAATCACGATTCTCGTGGCCAGTTTCACGTCAACTGCGTTTACCAAGCCCAGGCGGGTGGACGTCGAGCAATCCAACAGGGCATTCAGTGGTGACGAGAAGTACCCACATGAATGAAACTATTTGACCGTCAAGGATTCCATTGACGGAAGAACGCCACCTTAATAACACAACCTCCCCACCTGCCTGAACGCAGGCGTATAAGATCACAGAGCAAAAGAACGTCATAGAATTACACGTATAGTGAGCAACCTCCTCGCAGATAATACACTTCGGAACTGTGATCAACAAATATACTTAAGTAGTATCACGCATCGAGCACGAGTGAACACTCCTTCATTTAGTTTTGCTCACGTGTGAAGCCCAAATAATGGCACATTTTTCCTTAAAGCGCTTACCTGTCTCAATCCGACGCGAAACTTCTTCCTGCTCGGCGATCATAATTTCTGCCAGCCCTTCTAATGAAAAAGCGGGAAATTCTTCTGCAAAATGCAAGGTTTCTCCTTCCGTGACGGCTTCGGTATCCTTACCAGCTTGATCACAGGTCACGTCGGCTGTTGTCACCAACGTCGCGCTGTTGACATGGCTCTTCTTGGGCTCCAGCGACATCCGTCTTGCCTGTTGGCGTGTTAAGCGTGTCGGGCACACTGCAGGGCCGGCACTCGCTGCTTCATCACCAAACTTTGTTTCTGGAATCGGAGTACGGCACTTAGGCTTGGTACGTGTGCGGCTCGGGTGGCGAGGTGGAGCAGCAGGCTCGTTGCCACCAAACTTCCTTTTTTTGAACCCGCTCAGCATTTCGCTTCACCTAGCGGACGCTACGTTGTCGCTGTGTAGTGTTCTGACGCTGACGATGCTGCTGGCAAAGTTTGTGCAGCTCGCCGCTCTTCTTGACAGCACGTTCGCGGGTACACCCTGCCGAATACCGGCACTGAATTGGCCGAAGCTGCCGAGGTGGCTTGGCTGCACGTCGCTCGGCAATTTTCCGACGCTGATACTCGCGGTGGTCCTCGCACATACTATGGTAGTCTTCATTTCGTTTGGGAACGACTCCTGCGCATTTGATATTCGGCCAAGATCTGATCACGCGTCAATTGCATGAAGCCAACTGGAACTACCTGAGTAAACGTCGTTTCGACGCAATTTTGCGTGAAAACGACCGAGAGAACCTTACGCGACTTCAGCATTTCTACCACAGTGGAGACCATGTCATGGTTCGTGTTGCGGCAAAAGATAGGAAGAACAAGCATGCAGAAGTGGCGAAAGGACCATGTGCAATCACCGCTGTGCACGACAACTGGACAGTGACGCTGGACCAAGGTCCAACCCAACAACGAGTTCATATTCGTCGGATATTTCCTTGCTAAGCATTTCTCGGCATGGGGGCGAGTGTCAAGCATGCACAGTACAAGAGTACAAGATGCCGGTTCCAGGATAGCAAAGCAAGCTGCCTTGGTACAACGGCAGTTTGTTCGTACCTTTGGCCTGTCTCAGTTTTATCTATTCTTTTTTTTTTCAAGTGGCTGTTGCCATATAAAAAACTAAATATCACTTTTACTTTTGCTCGTAAACCAGCAAGTGCCCTCTGCAAACCAAGGCCAGCTGACGAGACCTCCAAACGGCCCCGCTGCGAGCCAAGAGCGCGTCACTAGACGCACGAGTCGAGACCGAGCACGCAGCGACGGAGACGCGGACGTCGCCCGCGGGAAGCCACGGAACGCGAAAGCGTACGGAGGACCTAAAACCATGACGCGCTTGGATCCACACACCTACGCAAAACCTCAGAGCGCATGATACATGTGACGGGGTCACACAGCACCTTGCGCTTGAGGAAGTAAGAGCTTCCGAGAGTATACAAACTCTAAGTGAACAGCAGTTCACGTGTCCCTGGTCTGAGGGGACGAAGTAACCAGTTAAAGGTACGTTTAAGACTGAATGTATTTGTAGGTAAGGTTAAGCTTGAGCTAATACGAACTATGAGTCACCTATAGTGAAGCTATGTAATTATCCAATGGTTAGCTCCTGGAGCCACTTGTACCAGGTACCAGTCCTTCCGAAGAGTAACCTAGTTACTCTTCATATAACCTGGGTACACTTGGGGTTTGTACCCCGTTACATCCTCCCCCACTTAGGTTCGATTTACCGACCAATCAGAATGAGGGATAGTGAGTCACACACTCTCATTCTCAAAGTCGAAAGGTATCGACAAGCTGCGAGAACGCGGCGGTGGCTCATTCCACAGTTGGAGCCTCGAGCAGCAAACGCGCTCTTCCTCACGGTCTCTACTCCGACCTCTGGCATCCCTCGTGCCTCTGCAAAAAGCGGTGCTAAAGCACACGCCAAGGCTGCTGCCGTGAAGGCGAAAGCCAAGAGCTCTATGCCTCGCGGCAAAGACTCTGCACTCAAGGAGGCTACTAAGGTGGCTTCCGAGGCGATCGATACGCCTGACGACGCGACTGCCAGCAAAGGCGCGAGCTCACGCCGCAGTCACTCGCCTTCGGTGCCACCTGACATCCGTCCGAACCCGCGCTTCACATACCGTGAGCACAGTCCGGGTACTGAAGACGGGGCTAAGGCCAGGAGCCTCCACAGCGTATCTGGGAGCTCGGAGGGAGGGCACACTCCAGTGCCCAGCGATCACGACAACGACAGCGTACACTCGCACGCTAGTGATCACGATGATCACGATTCAAAGGCGCCTGAGCGCTCTGAGTGCCATGCCGACGAGGCCAAGGGCTCGCCCTATGCTGACGGCGACGATCGAGATAAACTTCCGAAGAACCTCTCGCTTGCCGAGGGTCTTGAGCGTGCTCGGGCTGCTAAAGCCGCAGCCAAAGAGGCGAAGCACTCCAAGAAGCGCATGGCTTCAATGTCTCCGCTTCGCGAAGAGAAGGAGACTCGTGATCATTACCACGATCTCTTCAGCTCCTCGGATGAAGAGGAGGAGGGTGCCATCGACGAGCCCCGGGAGATCACGAACCATCTAAACCAGCAGCAGGAGGACTTCCAAGCTGCCCAGCGTATGCATGGGGGTCCGGTGGCTTCACCTGTCGGTCAGGGAGCTTTCATTGACCCGAGAGGTTATTGGCCTCCCAAGGCGAGCTTAGGAGCCGACCTCTTCTTGGAGAAACTTACTCCTCCTCGTGAGCTTATCGGTGGTCACACTTCCAAGGGCGCTTACAAACGCGCCCTGGTCCAAACGGAACAGTTGTTCACCGACAACTTGGAGGCGGCCCGGTGCGTGCTTCTCGCGCAGCACCAGATCCCTCTGAAGGACTTCACGACATGTCGTAAGAAGCCCGAGAACCGGGGTGGTCTCTACCCTTATGGGGCTACCCCTGGGTTCTTCCCGAGAACTGTCCGAGCTGGAGTTCATGCGATGACATGTTCTGGGCGTGGGTTGAGACTCTCAAGCACTCACCCAAGGAGTTACGGGAACTCCAAGAAGATCAGCTGCTGTCCAAAATACTGGACCAGCGCGATCTTCGCATTCGGTTTGTCCACTTGGTCAGCAAGCGGCAGCTGCCAAGGGATATCCAGAAGCGCGCGGCTTCCAGCGCTCGTGATGAGTGCGGGTACGGAGTGTCGTCAACGTCCGTACCCCGTTCGGGCAAAAAGTCCCGGACTACTTACGAAGCTGCTGCCGCTTCTGTTCCCAGATCGCGACAGCCTTCGGGCAATCAGCCTGGAGCCGTTCAATCGGCTCCCATGAGTTCTCAGAGTGGGCATAACCCCTCCGCTTCACAAGGAGCTGGCGCTTGCCACGCTGCCGCCGCTCCTGGGGTACCCGCTCTACGTGGTAGTGGACCTATCCGTTTCGATCAAGCAGGGGCGGAGGTACCCTCGTACGAGTACGAGTATGAGGCGCCTCCGGGGAGCTTCTCTCGCCCGAGTGCTCCACCTGCGGGCCTTGAGGTGGACCACCTCCGTCAACGCGTCCTCGTGCTTGAGATTGCACTTGGCCTTGGGACTGGTGGAGATGCTGCCGCCCAGGCCGGGAACCGAGGGGTCCTTGCTCGACTTGAGGACCGTCTGGACCGATTGAGCCGGGAGGTAGCGGACCTCCATGGGCGTGTCGACCGCCGGGCCCACTCGTCCGATCTGGAGGAGGCCTTCCGCTTGATCCGACGTGTTGAGTACGGACAACAACGTCCGGAGCCGCCTTTGATGCACTCCCAGCCGTACGCGTATGGTGCGTACTCGGCGTACGCGGCGTATGCCCCAGGGGTCCATTCGCACGGGGCCTCTCCGGCGTACGATCTCGATCGCATCCTTGCTGTCCAACGCGAGCCTTGGGTGCACGCTCCTGCGCGCCCGTCGACGTCAGAGGCCGCTCCTCGCTTCGAGGAGCTGGACTAAGGTGGGTCTGCGAGTCAGCAACCCCCTGCGGAATATGGTACCGCTTAAGACGTCCAACGTAGAACGTCGGGTGCGTCGACATTGACTTTGGTAGGTCGATGGTGTACGACGCACCGTGTCTGGTCAGGACTGCGAACGGTCCGATGAAGCAGTCCTTCAACTTGTTGCTGCCGACAGAGCTGACAGTGTCTAGCGGTAGGGTTTTAGTGTCAAGTAACACAAATTCTTCCACTTTAAACACATTTAAGTTTCCTCTTCCATGTTTGTCTGAGTACTCCTTCTGTCTGTCCGCGAGTTCTGCGAGGCCTTGAAGGCGGGCGAATTAGCCGAAGTGATCATGATAAGACCTGAGGAGGAGTTTAACTCCTCGTCCGTCGTGGACGACGCGGTCCTGGAGGACACCAAGAAGGCGCTTAGTGCGCGGAGTGGATCGGCGATCCTTAAAGATCCTTCGGATCCGTTCTATCCTGTGGTTAAGGAGTATGGAGACGTAGTGTCAAAGAACCCACCGATAGGGTTGCCTCCGTATCGAGGCGTGCATCTTGAGATTGACCTGGTTCCACGAACCAAATACTGCGTGACAAGGCAGTCGCCCTTGACAAAGGAACAATGTGACGTCGTTGACGCTCTTCCGTGCGAAGCACGAGGCAGAGTTGGTGCGTGAGAGCAAGTCTCCGCACTCGACGTCCACTTTCTGTGTTAGAAAGCCGAATGGCAAGTAGCGTATTGTGCATGCTTTTAATAAGCTGAATGCGGCCACCATTCCGGCGCAGACGCCGATTCTTCGCAAGGATGTTCTGCAAAACAACATGGTAGGCTGTACGTTGAACAGTGCGCTCGACTTGGTCGATGGCTACTACCAATTGCTCATGCGTGAGAGCGACATCCCGCTGACAGCGGTCAGTACTCCGACGACATGCTCTAGGAGTGGCTGGTGACGCCCCCGGGGCTGTCAATCGCACCAGCAACGTTCAATTGTCTCGTGACGCAGTTTTTCCGGCCCCATCGGGCGTACGCACAGACGTACTTCGACGATATATGCGTCCATACTCGTGCTGAGCACGGAAAGTCAGATGTGGAGAACCACATTGACCACTTACGAGCGGTGCTCGAGTGCATGCGCACGAATAAGTTGTATGCCAACTTGGACAAGTGCGTCTTCGGCGCGGAGGAGATCCCTTTCCTCGGGTGCTTCATTGGGAAGCGTGGCTTACGGGCAGATCCTGCCAAAGTCAAAGCCATTGTGGACTGGCCGGTCCCCAAGAACCAGAAGGACTTACGCAAGTGGCTAGGCTTAGCCAAGTACTTGCACAAGTACAGCGCGAACTACACGGAGATGGCTCGGCCATTGTCGGATCCCCTTAAGAAGGATGCATCTTGGTGTTGGAACATCGAGCACGATGGAGCCTTCCAGGCCGTGAAGGAGAGCCTTTTGCGAGCGCCGATACTCGCGCTGCCGGACCTGGATCGTCCGTTCAGCGTCGTCCGCGACGCCTCCGATTTCGCAATCGGTTATGCTTTGTTACAAGCGGACGCCGAAGGGTGTGAACGCGTCATCGCGTTTGAGTCTCGCCAGCTCAAGGCTGCGGAAAAGAACTACCCAGTTCATGACAAAGAGCTACTTGCGATGAAGTACGCTCTAGTCAAGTTCAGGGTACACCTGCTTGGCTCAAAGCCTTTCGTGATCTATACCGATCATGCGTCGTTACGCACTGCGACTCAGTCGCCTCACCTCTCTCAGAGAATGGCGAGATGGCTCTCCTTCTTTGCCGAGTACAACTTCGAGGTGAAGTACAAGCCGGGACGGCTTAATGTGGTGGCCGACGCGCTGTCGCGCAGACCGGACTACGAGTTAGTCCATGTCACAACGGTGACGTCGTCAGTGCCCGACTTAATACGCGCTGCGTATGCACAGGACGACACGTGTGTAGCGCTGCTACGTGCTCTTGGGAGCGAGGAGTTCAAGAACTCGGACAAAGAGCTGTCATGGCGCTTGCGCGCGAGGCTACATCGATACTCCATCGATAGTGACCTGCTTCATTACAGCACGGACCCCGAGGATACCCCTCGTGTTGTCGTTCCTCATGACGAGGACCACCAGTATCGTATCCTCTATGAGGTACATGATACGCCCGTCGGTGGGAACTTAGATCGTAAGAAGACCTATGGCTCGGTGAGCTCGATGTACTGGTGGCCCAAGATGTACAAGTGGGTTGGCACTTACGTACGCACGTGTGAGACGTGTCAACGGACAAAGTCCGCGCCGAATGTGGCGGCACCGTTGGCGAGCTTGCCTGTCCCCACGGGATGTTGGCAGTCCATCAGTATGGGTTTCGTGTTTGGCCTTCCGAAGGACAAGGCGGGCAACACGGGTATCGTGGTCCTTGTAGACCGGTTGAGCAAAATGGCTCACTTAGCGGCGATGCCGGACACCATTGATGGTGATGGTACAGCTTTGCTGTTCTTAGACCGAGTCTTTCGCCAACATGGCTTGCCTGAGCCAATTGTCTCGGATCGAGACCCGCGCTTCACCGCGAAGTTCTGGACGTCCCTCTGCCGAGTGCTCAGCACTCGTTTGGACATGTCCACAGCGGATCATCCAGACCGATGGTCAAACTGAACGCGTGAATCGCGTTGTGGAGGACATCCTCCGAAGCGTATGCGCTGATGCGCCGAAACGCTGGAGTGAGATGCTCCCACTCGTCAAGTTTGCATTGAACAATGCGGTGCATGCTTCGATAGGCTTCACTCCGTTCTACGTGAACGGCTTGGTGAATCCTCGCGTCCTGACGCCGCCACGTAGTAGCTCAGGGCTTGACGGGGGAGGAATAGCCGAGCGGCTGTCTGATGTCAGCCCTGTTGCGGTTCCCAAGCAAGTCGATGGCTTTGTCTCTTTGAGACTGAGTGTCATGCGACAGGTGCGCGACGCGATGGCTGAGAGCCAGAACCTTCAAAAGGAGTATGCTGTTGCTAGGAGCAGAAGCAATGTAGAACGGTTCGAGGTCGGTGACCTGGTTTTATTAAACGCAACGAACCTACCTACACAGGCAGTGTCTGCTGTCTTCAAGACGAAGCTCAGACCACGGTTCATTGGACCGTTCAAGGTCGTGGCCAGGAAGGGCCTAGCGTACACGCTAAACCTTCCCAAGAAGATGCGCACCCACCCGGTGTTTAACGTCGGCTTGCTCAAGCCGTATCAGGATCCTGCTCGTGTGAGCGCCGAGTCGCTGGCGCCGAATCGGCAGAGATCCTCTAGGCAGCGCGCGGCTGCGAGGCAGCAGGTGGCGATACCACGGGAGGCTGGCCACCAGCGAGCGGCGGAGCCGCAGTTCACGGAGCGAGATGCTCGGGATACAGGAGCAAGTCAAGCTGAAGATTCAGCTGAGCGACATGACGCTCCAGGTCCGAGGCCTGTCCAAGATTCGCTTGATGAAGCTGAACGTCTTGAGGCTCAAGGTCCGAGACCTGGTTGTGAACCAACGGAGGTTACTGCAACCAGTCCACAAGATGGAGGATCTTCGCGAGATCAACCGCTTGGCGGGGAACGTGGACGTTCAAGTCGTGGACGCGAGCGTCGTGCGGACGCTGGCGCCATTCCGACAATTGCTGACACGCAGTGCGAGAATCCAGCCGAGGCAAGGCCTCCTCTAGCTCTGCTCGATAAGCACGGTGAGCCCCACTATCCCGTGGAACGCCTCGTGGCGCGGCGTCGACGCCGGGGTCGTACACAGTACTTGGTGAAGTGGAGAGGATATCCACACTCACAGAACTCATGGGAGTTCGAGGTACCCCTCAGTGAGGACTGCCCTGACGTCGTTGCCGCCTATGATCTGGTACACCCACTGCCAATGCGTCACACCGGTTCGCGACTGCGTCACCAAGCGCCAAGCGCTTCCCGCCAGTAGTGCGGGGTGTCTACAGGTCGGTAGCTGAGCTTAGGCTCTGACCAGTGGCTGGAGCAGCCAGCTCAAGTATGAGCAGTGGTGCTCGCAGCAGGAGCAGGAGGCAAGTGTGCCTGGTGATGTTTGGAACGCGGTCCCGAAGGAAGCAGACGCTTCGTGTTGGGTTGGACGAAGTCCAGGCACAAGCGTCTGATGGACGCGTATCGGTTTCGAAAAAACGTGCTCGAGGAGCATTATCCCAATGTGGAGTTGCGCCGTAACAGCGTAGGTGTTATGCCCCGGAGGGGGATCGAACCACGAACCTTTGGCTTTCAAAGCCAGCACTCTACCATTGAGCTATGAGGGCAATGCCCGAAAGCTTGCCCGAGTACGGACTATTGCTCATGGTATAATAGGGCTGTGCCCGGATAGGATTGAACCACCGACCTGCGGCTTTTAAAGCCAACGCTCGCCCATTGGGCTAATGAGCGTCGCCCTTGTGCTTGTCCAGGTCTGAACATCAGCTCATAGTATGAGAGGGATGAGCCTTGGGGGGATTGCACCACCGACCTCTCGCTCGCGGAGCGTGTGCTCGACCACTGAGCCATATGGGCAGTGCCCGCGACTGGTGCAAGTCAAGAGACTCGTTCTCACCAGGTTGGCGGCTCAGTTGAGCGTGTGCCCTGCCTGCGGCGGTGTACTCGGCCACGGAAGAATGTGTGGCAGCTCCTGGAGCTGGCGCGGCGTGCGCGTGACGGTCTGGGACTTCGTGGGAGCTTGAGGCGCGACGCGCTGGTGGTGTTGGGCCGTGGGCTGCAGGTGATGTGGTGGGCATCAGAGATGCAAAGGTGTTCGTAAGCTCGGGGAGCTGGAGAACGCAGGATCGAGGTGCAGTGACCTCCGACGTCTTAGCAAGTCGTGGCCTCGCTGAAGAAGTTTCAAGAACGGGTACGCTCTCAACTTGGTGGGGGGAGAGTGTAACGGGGTTACACGGTGTGGTGCACACATGGGTACGAGGTATCCGGAGTGTTAACAGACTCTCCGTACATGATGTCTAGAATTAACGGTGGTGTCAGTACATAGGTTGAGGGCCACACGTTGTGCATGTGATTAGGTTTAACTATGCTAGATAGTTAAACATAGATAGCGGCTTATCCGCAATAAAGATAATTGAAAACGCTTCGGTTTTGGAAGCAAAAGAGTTATTTCGAGCTAATAGCTCTGAGCCCTGGTTTTAGAGCTGTGCTAAAGTTCCTTTCGATAAGGAACTTTGCATTACGGACTCTTTGAGTCGGACGTCTTCCTCTGACGCTAAAGCTACGGCAGCCCCGCTGCACTGGGAGTACCGAAGAATGAGGGATGGACAGCCCCGACGGATTTATTCCACGGTGCTGCGTAAGCGTAACCTGGGTAAACATTCGTACGGCATTCGAGAGCTCGGTACAATGTGTCAATACAGTACATTACACTAAGATTACAACAACAAAAACAGTCCCAGCGTAAGTCGAAGACGACAGTACTGCGTATTCAAGGGTTCGGTAACAATACAGTACGTCAGTACAATACATCACTACAGTGCATCAATACAGTAAGTCAGTACAGTGAACAATGCATGAGCACATTTAAATTGAGTCAATAACATAACTTCCTCTGTCCGGAAATATGAGCGGGTCGTCTGTATAATCTGTGTCAGAAAATACAAGTCGCGCCTTAGGCCCGAGGAAGCTCCGAACTTTTCAGGTTTGTTAAAGAAAGATTTACAAGGCACAGAAAAATATGAACGCTCTCTCGTTTGGATTCATGAAATCTAAGGAAATCAAATCAACATGCATCCAAAACAAATCCGTGCTTTCGTCTCACCTCTGGGCATTGCGCATCTGGTTGATTTAAAGAAATTAAATACGCAGTTTAAAAGAACAATTACTCTCATACAACAGACTGGTAGCAGTTCATGATAACATCTCGCAATACGGTATTTCTAGAAAATGTGGGCTTATTTAAAGCAAACAATAGTGACCCAAGGAAAAGTACAGGTAGGGAACGGATGCCAAATTATTTTTTGGCATCAATGCGTTTCCTGCGTGTGTCACTACTCAAAAGCATTGCCACGCCAACTTGCATTCGACAACGAAGGAAGGAGAGACTCGATGCGGTAGTCATCGCATCGGGTGTGGCCTTGCTGCTCTAGACGTAGGGAAAATGACAATACGAGTTATCGTTTACACTAATTGGTGCCTTAACTCCTTGTAGAAGCCGAGTTGGCGATGCTAAGCTAGAGCACTCTTGGCTGTCTGCGATGAGCTACTCGGAGTGCATCTTCAGGTAAAGGTTAATACGACGCGCAGGAGGGGAGCCGGAAACTGAGATAGAGAATGGAGACTCACTAGTAAATTACATTAATCTTCGTCCAAGCGGCATCGTAGAGATATGGGATGGATAGGGGTTAAGTCTACATGTATCAATCGCGACTAAACCAGGAGGACGCAAATATATTCACACTAAAATATGGCATTCAGGTCAGGATGCACGGATGTTGCCCCTGGCCGACACAGGCAACATTCACAAAGAAAATCGCTTTGTCAAGGAAAATAAGATTTACTTAGCGCAAACTGTTCGATCGTTTTACTCGTAAATTCTAAAGAGCCCGTAAATATAAATCAACTGCGACATACCGTAAAAGCGAGGATTCACCTATTCGATAAATCATACCAGTAATTCTGAAATGTATTTTAGAGAATAAGCGGTCTGCTTACAATTCAAGTCATTAGAGAAAATCGCTGTATTTCAGCTAAGTACATCCCATATAATTGCTATTGCGACGGGCTGTTGCTACAGCCGTCCCTGGTCACGGTTACGATTGGCCGTACCGTGACCAATCAGACCCCTTAAGAGATAGTTGGCTTTGGCGGCTTTGAGTGACAAGTCGCCACCTTCATAAATGATCAGAGTCTTATTTGCCTGTTTTCTATCGCTACTGTGTACGCTTGGTAATGGGTTGGCTTAAGCCCGTTACACCTGGTAGCACTTTGTAATCCATCCAAAGCCCAGGATGAACGATACGTCGATGAACAGCGCATCCAAGATGACCAGCACGTCTCTGGAACACGCCAGTTTCCCCTATCTCTCGTCAATGGAGTGGGAGGCGATACACGGCCTCGCCGCCGCGTCCGGCGAGGCCGTCATTCAGACGTTGCTCACGGCCGTTTCAGAAGCCCAACAACGCCTGGCCGCTCAGAAGTTCATGGCGCGTGAACTGGCAGACTTTCGTCAAGCGAGTGTCGACTCCCACGCCGTCCAAGAACAAGACCGACATCGTCAAGCTCGATGTCTCGCCTTACAGCGGTCAAGGCGACGGTCGCCTTCAGTTGACCCGTTGGTTTAGCGAGGTGGACATCGCGATTGAAGCTCGGCAGCTATCTACCGAGCTAGCGCGCACGCGTTTCTTGCTCTCCAAGCTGACAGGCAAGGCGAGGAAATGGGCGCTCAGCAAGCTCGTTGCTTCCCAACCATGGCATCCATGAAGGCCGACTTGTGGCTCGCGTTCGAGCCGCCCCAAGACGAGCGCGTTCAACGATCGGCTTTCCTCTCGCTCACGCAGGGGCGTGCATGTCCATGCTCGAGTACTTCCAGCGCGTACGACATCTCATCTCGTTCATCACGACGTACCCTGTGGGCATGGCGACCCAAATCCATGTCTTCGTCTCGGGCATGAGCGCTGGATATCAGCGCTTCTACTTGACACGGAAGACTCCGTCCACGCTGGAAGAGGCCTTCGTGGTGGCCCTGCGCGCAGACTACAGTTTGATAGCGTCGCAAGCGTTCGACGTCTCTCGGACCCCGGCGCCAGAACCGGAGCCGGGACTGATGGATATTGATGCTATCCAGTAGTACGGTAATCGCCGTCGGACAGCATCATCCACTCCACGGCCACGATCATCGACGCGCGGTTCGCGTCCGCTGAAATGTTTCCGCTTTAAGAAACCTGGTCATCGCGCGGCGGTGTGCCGCGCTCCAGCGCCCGTAGTGGCGAACGTCATGGCCGAGACTGACGTCGCCGTTGCTGGTCAGGCAAAAAATGGCGACAGCCACTAGGTGCGGGGCGCCCTACTGGCCGTGAAGGAAGTGATGTTTTTCTGGTGACAGAACCTCTTCCTAGCCCTCCAGTGCTTCGTGCACAACTGTTTACCAATATCTCCGGCAGCGACTCGAGACTGATTGTGCTCAGTCTCCATACCGACGGGGCGACACGCCCTGTCCGCGCGCTGCTGGATCCAGGTGCGACGAACAACTTCGTCCGCGCCGAAAGTTTGTCGGTGTTACCGGCGAACCCGCGCATACGTGAAGGCCCGGTCCACATGATTGTGAAGTATGCAGATGGCAAGCCGCGGCGGGTGCTGCGACGCTCTGTCTCCTTCTCGTACGAGTTCGACATGTTCCAAGGATCGGACGACTTTCTGGCGATCAAGCTGGGCGGTCCTCCACTGCGTATTTGGCATCCCATGGCTCGCTCGTCGCCAGCCCAACCTTGACTGGTTGAACCGAACTGTCCCTCCGCGCGACATCGACGTGAACGCTGTGTTGGCGTTCCTGAGCAGAACGCCCAACCATCGGCCACATGTTGCACTCATGGACCCGACTCCATGACCAATGCTGTTTCTGGGGAGACCGATAGCCCTCCGTGTGCAGCGTGTGAACGCGCAACTTGTGCCGGTCCTGAGCTGGAGCCTCAGGACACCTTGGACGTGGTCGAGCATGGGTTCCCACTTCCAGACGAGAAGTGGCTCTCAAGTGATCGTGTGGCTGAGCGTCGCCTCTTATCGGCGGTTGAGCATGAGTTCCCGCATGTGGTTGAGCGGGGGCTCCCCCAAGAGTGGTCAAGCATGGTCTCCCACATACGTTAGAGCGTGGGCTCCCGCGTGTGGTCGAGCGGGGCTCCCAGGAGTAGTTGATGCGGCTGAGTCGACGATCCCACATCCGAACGACATGATCGAGCGTGGGCTCTCATAGTCTGCCGCGGAGGACGCTCCGCGACCGGTTCGCTGTCGCGGTCGACGCAAGCCGCGACGTCCTCGTACACCGTCCGAGTGTTCATCGACGACTGAGACTGAAGTGATCTCCGTCTTGATAGGCGACGGCGACGATACCGTTGCATGTGTGCGCGAAGTCGAGGTCAAATGTTCTCCGTGCGATGCCGCATCCATCACGCAACTCCCTGGTCTATCGTGGAAACACTTCCTCCGTGACGTGAAACGCGGAGATATCGTACAAGTCTGCATGATTTTCCCAATCCACCGACTCAGTGGCGACGGTCGAGGCAGACGCTGAAGCTTCGGCGTCAGACGCGCAAACTCGCCCGAAGCCAGCCGAACCGAAAACAGCTCGCGAAGCTCGGTATGCAGCCCAGTCGTTGCCGGCTCTCGAAGCGTCCGGCAACCCTGTTGCCCCGCTCGTCCGTAAGTTTTTCGAGATCTTCCCGGATAAGGTCCCCGCCGTACTTCCCCCTGATTGTGGGGTTCGGCATGAGATTGACCTCACGCCCGGTGCCAAGTACTGTGTCACGCGACAATGGCCGCTTCCGCGAGACCAGACGGAAGCCATCGATGCCTTCTTCAAGAGCCGCCGCCAAGCAGGACACGTCCGTGAAAGCGTGTCTCCACACTCCAGTCCGACATTCTGCGTGAAGAAGGCCACGGGTGGGTGGCGCATCGTGCACGCCTTCAACAAGCTCAATGATGCCGCGATGCCGGCGCAAACTCCAATCCCGCGTAAGGACATGGTGTTGGACACCTTGTCTGGTAGTACCCAGTACAGCGCGATCGACTTGATGGACGGCTTCTATCAAATTTGGATGCGCGAAGACGACGTACCGCTGACTGCCGTCAGTACGCCCAGTGGAATGCTGTGGGAATGGCTTGTGATGCCGCAGGGGCTGAAGAACACCCCTGCTACCTTCAACAGGATGGTCTCCCACCTCCTTCGACCCTTCCGCAGGTTCGCTCCGAGTTACTTCGATGACATCTTCGTCCACGGTCGAGCAGAGGACGGCATGACCGACGTCGAGGTTCATCTCCGACACCTGTGGCGGGTGCTCCAAGTGATGCGGGACAACAAAGTGTATGCCAACCTGAAGGAGGGCATCTTCTGCGCTCCCGAAATCCCGGTGCTCGGCAGCTATGTCAGCAAGGACGGCGTCCGTGCTGACCCGGAGAAGATCGAAGCCATCTGCGCCTGGCCGACTCCTCAGGATCAGAAACAACTTCGGTAATGGCTGGGGCTCGCAACGTATCTCCACAATTACTCGTAGAACTTCACGTCGACTGTCCGTCCGTTGTCTCAGCTACT
This sequence comes from Phytophthora tentaculata, assembly GCA_033557915.1. NCBI lineage: Eukaryota > Oomycota > Peronosporomycetes > Peronosporales > Peronosporaceae > Phytophthora > Phytophthora tentaculata. The sequence continues at coordinate 6,445,167 of JAUCEA010000007.1, read as the reverse complement.
CAAGGCAAACGCCACGTGGTCATGGCGCCCGGAACATCAGGCTGCCTTCGACGCGATGAAGACTAGCTTATCCACCGCGCCAGTCTTGATGCTACCTGATCACTCGACACCATTCCATGTCGTCTGCGATGCGAGCGACTTTGCCATCGGTTGTGCGTTGATGCAGTTCGACGATGAAGGACGCGAGCGTGTGGTGAGTTACCAGTTGCGTCAGCTTAAGCCAGCAGAGCGAAACGACCCCGTTCACGACAAGGAGCTTCTCGCCATGCGCTACACGCTCATCAAGTTTCCCTTGTACCTCCTGGGTGAATAGACCTTCGCTGTTTACACTGATCATGCATCGTCGTGGACCGCGACGAAGAGACCTCACCTGTCTCAGCGCATGGCGCGCTGGCTGTCGCTGTTCTCCGAGTACAGCTTCGTCGTGCACTATAAGCTGGGCAAGGCCAATATCCTCGCCGACGCGCTCTCGCGTCGTCCCGACTACGATCCCCGCGCGCAATGAGGCCGCCACGGTGTTGGTGGCGACGAAGAAGAAGAAGAGTGCGCCGTGTGTCTTGCAGAAGGAGTCGCCGCAGTGGAGATTGCAACGACCAGTCCGCTTCGGGATGCGATCGCCGCCGCATATGAGCACGATGCGGCGTGCTCCGAGAGGCTCAAATACTTGAGGGCGCTGTTGGATTCGGCGCGGAGCCGGTTGTCCTCGCGGATACGCTCTCGTGCCGACCATGCCATGGACGGCGACTTGCTGACGTACATCGTTGACCGCGCTGACACTCCACGCGTCGTCGTCCCGCTGGACGATGACCTTCAGGCGCGAATAATCCACGAGTTCCATGACAGTCCAAGCGCCGGACACCTCGGTCGCGAAAGACTTCGCGACATTGTCACGAGACTTCTACTGACCCCACATGTAAAAGTGGGTACGCAAGTGGGTACGCTCTTGAGAAGCGTGCCAGCGCGTCAAGCCGTCTGCGTCGAAGTAAGCTTCACCCCGTCCTCTACCCGCCGCACGCGGCGTGTGGGACTCCGTGAGCATGGACTTCGTCTTTGGGCTGCCTCGCGACGTACAAGGTCGCACCAGTATTTTCGTCTTCGTCGATCGGTTTAGCAAGATGGTCCACCTTGCTCCAGTCGCGACGACTATCACAGCGACTCAGTCCGCGTGAACTCTTTCTCGACCTCGTGTACCGCCTCCATGGCTTACCGACGTCAATCATCTCCGATCGCGCTCTTCGATTTACCTCCCCCTTCTGGTCCGAAGTCTTCAAGCTTGTCGGGACGCGGCTGAAGATGTCCACCGCGTCGCCTCCAGAGCGGACGGCCAGACCGAGCGCTCGAACAGGGTCCTCGAAGACGTGCTGAGAAGCTACGCCACGTCGCTCAAGTCCTGGGGATATTGCCTGCCTATGGTGAAGTTTGCGCTCAATAGCGGGGCTCAGGCGTCAACGAGCCTTACGCCAGTCTACGTGAATTACGGGCGTCATCCCCGTGTCCCTGCCCTCATCGGGATCGAGCGATCTTCCTCACTCGGCATGGACATGGGCACGCCCGTGTCCAACGTTCCATCAGATGTCGCCGATGAACCTGCAGTCGCTAACTCGGGAGTTCCCCGCTGATGGTAGTCGTGAGCGCAGTCGCGACACTAACTCCACACTCTTCAACGGAGTCAAGACTCGACACGGAGCCAGGGCTGCAGGGCAATGAGTGCGTACTCGCACCGCCATGAGGGTGGCGCCGTCGACCATCGCAGCTTGGACGTCACGGACGCTGATCAACCTGCGTCAGCGCCGCCGCGCAGTTGAATATCGATCTCCGCCGAGTCCGGCGGTGCCAACCCAGCCACCGCCCGCGAACCTTTGCCCCAGCCCGGAGCCACCGCCTCGAGACGCTGCGGCCGCAACGACTTCGTACAGCGGCGGGAATCTGTGATACGCTACTTACGCGACGCGATCGCCGACGCTGTTGACCGTCAGAAAGAGTATGCCGATCGGAGAGGGCGCAAAAGTTTTGGAAAGGTCAACGTGGGCGACCGTGTATTGCTATCAACCACTGGTATTACATACTTCTGTGACGAATTTGGGCGCCAACACACGACCGTGTATTGCTATCAACCACTGGTATTACATACTTCTGTGACGAATTTGGGCGCCAACACACCAATTTGTTGGCGCACACCAATTTGTTAGCGCCCAAATTCGTCAGTGAAGTATGTAATACCAGTGGTTGATAGCAATACACGGTCGCCCACGTTGACCTTTCCAAAAATTTTGGCGCCCAAATTCGTCACAGAAGTATGTAATACCAGTGGAGATTTGTTGGTCCATTCAAGATATTGAAGGTGTTAGGTGACGCGTATACGCTCCAGCTTCCTACGGCATTGCGTCTTCATCCTACCTTCTACGTCGGTAGACTGCGGCGCTACCGACCGGCAACTATTCCCAGCGATGACGTTCCTGTCAGCGATCATCCTGCGGTGGCGCGTAGCGAGGCAATTCCTGTCGGCGACCACGGTGTCGCAACTCATGATTGTCCTGCTCCGGTTGCTCCAAGCGGCGTGCCATCCAGTCAAGACGCTGTGCGATCGCAGCGTCATCCCTACCATCACGTTCAACCATTCCAGCGCGACGGTCCGGCTCCGTGGATAGTGCCGGGAATGTGCGTCATATCGTGGAGGCGATCCTCCGCCACGACGACCATCGTGCCCGCCCTGCCTGCGTGTACGAGGATGATCGACGTCCTGGTCGTGGCGCAGCTCACCGCGACGACCATATCCCCCGGCATCGTCAGTACCTTGTCTAGTGGCTGGGTCCCATGGACGATAGATGGGAGCCTCGGTCGACGCTTCTCCAGGACGTGCCGGATGTCGTGGCGGCGTACGAGGCCGCTCATACAACGGGCGCGGCAGCAAGCCGCGCCTAGCTCGAAGAGACGGCGACGGTACCAGCCGATAAACTGCACTTCCGTGTCTGGCAACGGTTACCACTCGATATCGCGACGCCATTCAACTTCATATGATCGCGGGCGATCGAGCCCGCGACAGCGACGACATCCCTCTAAGTAATGCACGTAACAGCACTCCCGGTCTGACTCCCGCGGTAGCTCCCAGATCCTCGCATGCAGTATACCCAGCGACATGCGATCATGTATGGCCTCCCGCTGTTCGATCGTCGCCCGGAATGCAGCGCCGGTGTCCTCGTTCCAGCGCTCCACAAACGAGGTCCACGTATTGTCGAGCGAGATCTGGGTCACGGTACCTGTCACCGAGACGCCCTTTCCTTGAGAGCCGCGCCAGCGCGGGAACCACCCTCGCATCTCGTCATCGCTTAAGGGGTTGAAGAAGCCACTGCAATCGAACAAGCGGTATCGCGCGAGGAGCTCGAAGTACCCTGTTCTTGCATCTGGTGCCGGCTCGGGAGACCTGCCCGCGTCCATTCTGCTCCCGCTATTCGTCGGTGTCCCTCACGCTGCAAGTTCTCGACTGAAGTCCCAAGCTCCGCCGCCAGTTCTCTAGTTTCTTAGGTATAGTTTCTATCTTGAGTGGGGTGTGGTGTGACGGGCTGTTGCTACAGCCATCCCTGGTCACGGTTATGATTAGCCGTACCGTGACCAATCAGAACCCTTTAAAGATAGCTGGCTTTGGCGGCTTTGAGTGCCAAGCCGCCACCTTCATAAATGGTCAGAGTCTTATTTGCCTGCTTCCTATCGCTACAGTGTATGCTTGGTAACGGGTTGTCATAAGCCCGTTACAGCTATTGTTGTTTGCAACCACTACTGACCAGAGTCTAGGTCGTGCTACGCGCTATAAGGAGGATCATTCGATAGGCAATGGCAAGTATTATGTCTCATCAAGTTTTGACACCATCCGGCCAAGAAATGGCGGTCTGGCGAAGCCTTTTCAATTTTCAGATTGACATAACAAATTTTGTGTTACGATATCTTCGCGAACAAGTGGCCGATTTAATTCAAATTTTGACCAGAAAAATCACTGCAATCGCAGGCGTCTTTTAGGCCAATCAGTTGTCTAATTAGCGCATTTTCATTGTTAAAATTATTAAATTTTACCGCTTATATATTCGGACAGAGGAAGTAGTTTTTTTTTGTCGGCTGAAGTACCGGCATCGCGCACAGAAGCGGTGCGGTAACGGTGACACGAGCGGGGGAGCAAGCGCAGGATTTCCAGTCAAAACGTGCAGAACCGAGCAATCGCAGGTTTTGAGTCAGAACCTTACAACGCAGGATTTCAGTCGGCACGTAGCAGTTCCAAGCAAGCGCAGGATTTATAGTCACTAATCTCCACTTCGATCGCGGGGATTGGTATTTAAATGTGTGATAACGGTTAAGTTTGTTTATTGTACAGTGTGCAGAGCACAACAAAATCGCTAAAAACGGTATTCCGACGATCTAGTTTTCGGCATATCAAAACTTCTTTAACGTTACCAAAAGTATGATTTTTCTAAACAAACTCAAATACAAAATTTGCATATTTTAATAGCTCAGATTCGCACTTAGGTTTATATGAAAAGAAAAAGTTTGCGCGCTTACACAGAATTGTTTTTTTATACATTGGAACTTTTCCAAAACCGACGCAAATCAAATCATAAATCGCAATATGCGGTCGGTTTGTGTCGTAAATACGTCAGATTTCCTTTTTAAACTTTTGTGCCAAAATCAGCACAAAACACGAGTGTGGTCCACATAAAGAATGGCAGCGGTGGTGACAACCTGATCCAACGCATTCCACGATTATGCGTGCCGCTATTGCTGCAACTACTAGGTACTAGGACTGAGCTGCTTGTTTGCATTCATCTCCGTAGCCAAGACCGAAAAAGGAGTCATTCATCAAGCATTTTAGCTTGCTTAATGTGTGGTCCACATTTGCGCTGTCGCAAATTTGTGTGGAGACGTGATTTACGTCTAAGCAAAATACGCAGGATTTGCGTTTGAGTTGCGCGAATCGTATTTTTCACATTTGTGTTAGTTTTGGAAGAGTTCCATTAAAATACTATAGTAGTATGTACTTGCACGAAAATCCAATCCGTGAGTCCACGTCTGCAAAGGCTGAAAATGATCGAAAGTATGTTTAGAGAAGACCAGGATTTTGCGCAAGATAGAAGTTTGAGTGAAGTTGGTATTTAGCTTTTGCTTACCAGATACCTACTTGTAGGTTTGAGTTTAAGCTAGCGCCAGCAATCTGGAGCTACTCGCCGCCGTGACATACACGCCCTGCTTTTGGTTCTGAGATTGGTTCTGGTCGCCCAGGTTCTGGGATTCGTTCTGCCCACCCTGGTTCTGGGACTCTTCGCCCTGCTTTTGGGACTTGTCACCTGCTTTTGGGAGTTGTCACCAGCGTCCTTCTTCTTGTCATCCTTCTTCTTGTCACCATCATCCTTCTTGGACTTGTCGTCGTCCTTCTTAGACTTGTCGTCGTCCTTCTTAGACTTCTCACCGTCCTTCTTGGACTTGTCGTCTTCCTTCTTGGACTTGTCACCGTCCTTCTTGGACTTGTCCTCGTCCTTTTCCACGAACTCATCCCAAGCGCCACCGAGTCTTCGTACCGTAGATGGTCAGTTCTTGTCCGCTGAATGCGAATCCGGCCAGTCCCATTATTAATACTTTAATAGGGACAGCCTGGGTTGAGTGACATCTTGACCGTAAATGGGGCTGAACGAGGACTCGGTGGTGACATGGTCGAGTCTCTTGCACCACGCAGTCACTGTCCATAATGTGACCGAGCGTTCACTTGAGCAACTTGTTCATGGTTGAGTCTTTGTCTGGTGACAAGTATGGAGTAATTACTACATCACAACTGCCCCTGTCGCAATGGGAGCCACCGAAATGGTGACCGTTGTGACACCATGTCTCCCGCATACTACAGCATGTCGTACGACTTGACATCCTTGTCACCGCCAGTCGCCCTATGTTGTACGTGTTGACAGCCACGTCAGACGCCAGTCACCGTAAGTTGTACGGGCTGACACCATGTCACTCGCCAGTCATCTCACGTCGAACTGGTTGACACCCATGTCATACGCTAGTCACTGCATGTCATACGAGTTGACACCACGTCACTCGTCTGCCACCGCATGTCGAACGACTTGACAGCCATGTCACACGCCAGTCACAGCATGTCGAGCTGATTGACAGGCGTCGTCAATGGCGTCACGTCCGTATCTGTATCGATGACAATCGATGTGTTGTCACGCGTCCAGGTAAGCAGCCGCCCCGCCAGGAGTCGAATGCGGTCGTCAACGAAACGGTGTGTGTGTGTGCCAGGCACAGTGGAGGTAACGATCTCGGATGGCGCGAGGTGACTGTTAGGTACACTGCGTACTGTACCGGCTGAGAAGGAGATCGTCGTGAGGGCGGGTGTCGGGAGCTACGACCGAGCTTCAGTGAGGAAGCTGCGGCATACATCAGGAAAGGGTGTCGCCTCATGGGTACGATAGTGTGCTAAAGGAGGTTGTCATGATTAGGAACGCTTCGCCGCCGCTGGCGACAAAGTCTAGTTAGTCACTTTCCAATTGGAACGGTCCGGGGCAGAACTCTTAGCAACAACAAGTTTCTCTTTTTACTACTACTTCTTGGCCTCTCCCTTCCGTCACCGAAAGCGTACCGTACCGCGGCTGGCGCGGCGCGGCCGTCCGCCCTCCAAGGCAAGGTGCTCTACGATCGGGTCGTCGTCGTCGCTGGGGCGACATGTATTGTCTCCGGGCCACCCCCAATCTCTACATCCCCGGCTCCGGTCATTTGGTGGAGAAGCAGGGTATCTGCTTGCTTGAGGAGGATTGCTTGGTACTACGGAAGGAGAACTCTACTGAAGCTGAAGAGCGTTGCGTGTTCGGTGCTATATGCAAGAACATTGAACCGGAACTGCCAAGAGGTTGGAGTCGATCTTTACACCCGCTGGCTTAGGGTTGTCGGCGCCTCGATATTGATGAAAGCGTGCTGCCTGGAGTGATTGTCTTTTTTTGCTCGGAAGTGTTCGAGCTCGAGTTGGTCAAGAAGTGTACCTGGTGTGTTCTGTGTCAACAAACAGTTACTACTGTTATAAGATCAAGTGGAGTGTGTCGCTACGGAGGAACGGCACGAGCTTAGGTGATTTGGTGTTTAAGTCGCGACTGGCGTCGGACGTATTGGCTTGGAGCGGTCTGGAACTCCTCCCTGGGCGTGTGGGCTGTGAGCGCAAGCATATCGGAACGCGTTGTGCTCGAGAAGTTTAGTTTGGATTATTGCCCGTCTAGGAACGCTTGGTGCGTTACGGTCATGAACAAGTGAAGAACTGCGTTGGTGAAGGCTGATGGAGGGTATGGATCTTACACCGTAAGCTTGACGGAGCGGAGGGAGGGCAGCACTCTGGGCGAGACCGGAGCAGAGACTTTGAAGGGGTAGAACGAAGATTCGAAAGTGATTGATTGAGGTCTTTAGCTCGCTAGCCTTCTCGCTACTCTAGACCTACTGGATACACACTACTTGATTCTTTACTGAATACTGACTTACTTCAGCCAATCAGAGAGCGCCACGTCGAAGCCCATCTTGTACCTACAATCTTGTATCCACAGGTGGTGTAATCGGCGGTGGCGGAATCGGCGTGGGTTCGGATTGGACTGGTTCGGGCTAACCGGTTTACGGTCAATAACCGATACCAAGCCGGTAACCCTCAATACCCTCAATACGCCCCCTCAATGCGAAGGCCCATGAATGCCGAGAGCCGCCGTCAGATCCGTGTGGCGTGGTCCTGCGAGCGCCTTCGTCATGATGTCCTCCAGCATCACAGAAGTCTCGCAATACTGGAGCTTCACTTCACCGCGTTTCACTTCGTCGCGGTTGTGGTGGTACTTGATGTCGATGTGCTTGGCGCGGCCGTGGTTCACCGGGTTCTTGGTCATCTTATTGCACGACTGGTTGTCTTCGCGGATCATGAGCTCGGGTCCCGTGACGTTGGCAGCCGCCAGGAATTCGCATAGCAGGCGATGAATCCACTTGCCCTCTTGGATCGCCAGACTGAGCGCGATGTACTCCGCTTCGCTCGTGGACAGTGACACACTTGATTGCTTCTTGCTTCCCCAGCTCATAGGCGCACTCGTGAGCATGAACGTGTAGCCTGAAGTGGACTTGCGGTCGGCGAGGGCGCCGGCCCAGTCAGCGTCCGAGTAGCCACGAAAGTCGATCTTGTCGCCCGGCTTGAAGCAGATCCCATGCGTCTTAATGCCTTGCAGGTAGCGAAAGATACGCTTGACCGCAACCCAGTGTTCCTCTTGGGGGTTCTCCATGAAGCGCGACACATAGCCAACGCCGTACGCGATGTCTGGGCGCGTGGCGGCCATCAGGTGCATCAGAGCACCAACAGCTTCGCGAAACGGACCGTTCACCTTGGTCGCCGCGTCGCTTGGAACCAGTCGAGTGCTCTGTCCACCGGACTCACCACGGCCTTGCACTCGTCCATGGCGATGAGCTTCAGGATATCGTCCACGTATCGCCGCTGGCACATGGTCACGCTGCCGTCCGGGCCGTCCACCAGCTCGATCCCAAGCACGAACGCGCACTTGCCGCTGTCGGTCATCTCGAAGCGCGTCTTCAGGTTGGTCTTCGTGCGTGCGACCAGCTCGGGCGAACTCCCGGTAATCAGTACGTCGTCCACGTACACCAGTACAAGCACGCAGTGACCGTCCACCACCTTGATGTAGAGGCACGGATCGAAGGCCGATACTTGGAAGCCGATAGAGCACATGAACTCGTCGAAGGTCTCGTTCCACACGCGCGAAGCTTGCTTGAGACCGTAGATGGCCTTCACCAGTTCCAGGCAGTCGAAGTCACCATCCAGTTCGACGCCTTCCGGAACCTCGCAGAAGACCACCTCCTTCATGACCCCGTACAGGAATGCTGTCACGACGTCGAGTTGGTCGAGGGGCCAGCCAAAATACTTGGCAATCGCGATCACCATGCGCAGCGTCACGTACTTGACCACGGGCGAGAACGTCTCCGTGTAGTCGATGCCGTACTTCTGCTTGAAGCCCTTGGCCACGAGGCGCGCCTTGTACTTCTCGATCAAGCCGTCCGCTTTGCGCCTGATCTTGAACACCCACTTGGTACCGATGGCGCGTTGTCCGTTAGGCAACTTGGCAGCTCGAAACACACCACGCAGTCGCATCGACTTGAGCTCCGCGCGGATCGCCTTGCGCCAGTGCACTTGATCAGGACCGTTCACAGCTTCTTGGAACGTCGTCGGCTCCGATAGATCGGCTGCTGCTTTCACAGCGTTGGCACTGGCACGCCAAAACACTGGAGGCGTCGGGTCGTCGTCTTCATCTCCATATTTTTCTTCTTCGTCTGCGTCTGCTCGGTGCGGAGAGGAGTAGTTCGGTGCACTTGCTTCTTCCAGTCCAGGTCGACGACGCACAGCTCGCAGTCTTCTGGCAGCTTCATCTTCGTCACTCGGGCGGCTCTTGCGCTTCCCTGCCCGCGTATACTCCGTCTGGCGGGAACCCTCAGTGTCGATGTCGAGCGATTCGAAGTCCAGCTCATCGACGTCTTCATCCGAAGTATGCGTCGAAAGTCCAAAGGTGGACTCATCGAAGTTGAATTCTCGACTGATAACCCTCTGCCCCGCCTCGATGTCATAAACTCGATACGCCTTGGGCACTTCTTCGTAGCCGAGGAACAGCCCGGCGCGAGCCTTGGGGTCCCACTTGTGCCGTTTTTCCTTCAGCGTCAGGATGTACGTCTGGCATCCGAACACACGCATGTGCTTCACACTTGGCTTGGACTTGTAAACGATCTCGAACGGAGTCTTGTGCTCGATCTTGGGTGACGGCAGACGATTCTTCACGTAGATGGTTATGGCCGCCTCAGCCCAGAAACACTTGTCCAGCTTGGCGTGAAGCAGCATGCTGCGGCCGATCGTGACAATAGTCCGGATAGCTCGCTCTGTCGTGCCGTTAGTCTGGTGCGCATACGGAACCGTGGTTTGCTGCTCGATGCCTTCGTCTTCGTAGAAGTCCTTGAGCGAGTTGGTCGCGAACTCACGAGCTCCGTCGTGCCGCACAAACTTGACCTTCTTGCCGAGCTACTTCTGCACCTTCATGATGTACGTCTGGATGCAGTCTTCGCTCTCTGACTTGGCACGCAGACAGAAACCCTTCATGCATCCGCTAGCTTCGTCCACGATCAGTAGCAGGTACTTGCTGCCACCAAGTGAGTTTTCCTCCATGGGTCCGCAGATGTCGAAGTGGAGCAGCTCGAACGTGTCGTAACGACGCTTGTCATGGTTGCTAGGAGACGGTTTCTGGACCATTTTATCTTGCTGACACCCGTTGTTTCACTTGATTGCAGAGGCGCACTGGCATCCTTTATCATACCTTTGCTGATCATCTTGCGTAGCACGTCGATAGGAGCGTGATCCATGCACGCGTGCAGGTCAACACTAGACTTCGAAGTCACCGCATTTACCGAGCACATTGGTGTGCGTAGCCAGTAGTGCCTGCCCACGAGGTCTGCTGTAGCCACCACTTGATTCGAATCCTTGCGTGCAACGTGCATGGTTGCACCGTCGAACTCCACTTGGAACTTACCGCTCTTGTTGATCTGCGGCGCCGATATCAGGTTCTTCTTCATCTTCGGTACGTACAGCGCGTTGTTAATCTCGATCTCGCGCTCGTCGCCGTTGGGTAGAATCACTCGTTCGACGATAGTTCCCACACCCTTGATAGCAACGTTGGTGCCATCAGCAACCTTCAGCTCGCCTTCATCTCGTTCGTTCAGCTTGACAAACTTATCCTTGTCGTTGCAGATATGATGCGTCGCACCGCTGTCGACAGCCCACATCCCGGACATACTCTTGCCCGTCGAAACCCCAAATTCCAACAAAACTGCAAACGCCACACGATCGTAGCCGTTGTCGTAGTCGTCGTTTTGCCACTGGACATTGTTGGCCCTGCGTCCGCGACCATTGCCGCCGCGTCGACCTCATCAATCTCATCCTTCTGCTTGGTTTTGCACTTCTCGATCACGTGCCCCAATTTTGCGCAATAGATACACTGGCGAGACTCTCTCTCGGTACTGAACGACTTTGCCGCGTCTTCAGATTTCACCGCAGAAGTCTTCTCGCCTTGCCGCTTGATATGCCCGTCCGTGAGTACCTTCACAACGTCTTGCGTCTTCACCTCAGCAGTACTCATCTCCAAGTTCAGCACGACGTTCTCATAGTTCTTGGGGAGACTGCGCAACAAGCAGATCGCCACGTCCTCGTCCTCCATTTTGGCACCGATGCTGCTAAGCTTAGCGCTGATGTTGAGAACACCACTGCAATGATGCAATACATTTGCGCCTTCAGACATCCATAGAGCTGTCGCTTGAGGTAGATGCGACCAGCCTTCTGCGATCCACCGTACAGCGTCTTCAAGCGCGCCCACGCGGTCCACGCTTCCTCGCAGTTGTCGACAACGTGATGGTAGTCCGCGTTCATGTGGAGCAGCATCAGTCCGAACGCTATGTTGCTCGACTCGTCGTTTTCATCCCTGGCGCGAGAGTCCGGGAAGCTTGTGGACGTCTCTCGGTTCACGATATGCCACACTGACTTGGTCAGGAACACACCACGCATGTAACGGTTCCATGTCGCGTAGTTTCCGCCGTTGAACTTGTCGATGGAGACCTTGGTTGAAACGTCTTGCGCAGAGGACATGGTGCTTGGGCTCATAACCTGATAAAGGTCACGGATCTTGGGCAACGTAGAGCTTGGACGGGGCGAAGGGAAGAGTCACCACTCGAAGAAGAGGACCGGAGCGAAGACCACTTGAGGAGAAGAATGAAGATTCGAAAGTGATTCATTTATCGGATCATACACTGTCCTCACTACCTAGGTCAACCGATCATTTGCTACGTCCAATCACAAACACTCTGTACTCATCCAATCATCCTACTCGTCTAATCATTGGTGACGTAATCAGCGTACCGTTACCATCGCGAGATCGTGTTGGACCAGTACCGGTTAAACGGTTCATTGGTACATACCGTCAGGAACCGGTACCCCTCAATAGAAGTGCTTTGGATATTTACTTCACACGTGATCGTCAGTTCACATGTTCCCGGCCTCACAGGGAACTAATTGCTACTAGATAAGTAGATTTAAGACTGCTGTATTTATAGGTACGCTTAGCTTGGGTTCTTATACAAACTATAAGTCACCTATAGTGAAGCTATGTAGTTATCCAGTGGTTGGCTCCTAGCGCCTCTGGTACCATGTACCAGGCATTCATAAGAGTGACAGGTCACTCTTCATGTAACTTGGGTACACTGGACTTTACCCCGTTACAACTAATGTGTATAGTGACTTCAAGTATGGTCGGAGATTTGACTAGTCCCTTAAATTTATTTCAGAGGTAGGAGGGATGCGATTCGAGGTGTTATTTTGTGCATCCTTAAATTCCTGTCTAAAACGTTGATGATGTGCCAGCAGGAACGAGAGATCTTCTTATAAACTATAAATAATGCGAGGACGTGAAGCTTAATATCATAGACTATAATAAATGAATGTTGCCTGTGTCGTCCGGATTGGTTCCTTAAAGTATTACATAATGTTGCAAGAAGGTGTCGGATAAACTATCTTGTATTTCGGTACTACATGTGTGGTGTAGCAGAACGCAAAAACATCGTCAGATGTGGATTCCTTATACAAACCACTACAATATCGCCAGGTTTAACTGGAGTCCGCCAGGTCAATTTGGAAATCGCTAGGTCACTTTGGAAACCGCCAGGTCCCTTTAGAAATCGCAAAGTAACTTCGAAATAGCCAGGTAACTCTGGCACGCCAGTAAAGGTTGAGGCGATTGTATGGCCTGCGCAGGGGTTGTGGTCTCCTCGCGGTTCGGCCCAGCCGGGACAGGCGTGTGGTCTTACCCTCGCCAGGTTCCGACTAACCAAGCCAGTAATCTTCGAGACCTCGCTAGGTGACGCTGGCGAGTAGTCTCGGTCTTTATACCCTGTGCCCTCCACCAAAGGATGGACGATGGCGCGCGAGCGCTTTTACAGGTCACCAAGCGCAAAGGCGTCTCGGTTTGAAGTGTCACGGCACCCGGGCTGTCCGACGTACCGGCTCGCGACGTGGCGAGCCTTTGTATTACTTTCGCGCGTAGCGAGACGTTTTGTCCGACCTGGGCTTCCCAACCTTAGCTCTAGGCGCTATCAGACGAGTGCTCTACAAGCTATCCCTCTCGAGTACCACCGGCAGACATTAATCCAGCCCTGTGCAGGGACTTACCGGAATGGTATACACTTGTCTTGGACGTGGAAATTCTGCTCTGTTGTCTGTTATCTTGGGAGCCCTTTTGGGCTCCTCCTACTTTTCCTATGTTTCCTTACAAATATCAGGTGAAATGGAGCCGTTGCGAAACTCCCAACGACTCTCCAGCGCTCCCTCAGCCAACGTTGGGTGACTCTTCAGCCCATAAGATCTTCCGGATAGCGTACCCGTACTCTCCGCCAGGTAAGTACCGTGGGTCTCCAGTCCAGAGCCTCGCCTCGCCCGCCAGGTAAGTACCGTACACTTCTGGCCCGTAATCGATAGTGGCGTAATCGGCGTGGGTTCGGATTGGACTGGTTCGGGCTAACCGGTTTACGGTCAATAACCGATACCAAACCGGTAACCCTCAATACCCTCAATATAGGCGCAAACGAGTTGTTGACATACTGAATCGTGAATTGGGAACGCAGGAATCCTGAATTAGAAGGTCAACGGACGGTTGAAGGGGCGTAAAAGTGAAAAAGCGCTTGGAAGTATGATGGGTGAGACGAGTGAAGGGTTGTGCGATAAAGCGTATCGCGATGGAGTTGGGAACGGTGTACGTTTGAGGAACTTGGGCGGAAGTGTACCATTACGCAGAAAACCGCGCGGCGGCACGGGCGAGGTTCAGACGCTAAGTGGACAAGCTGCTAGAAGCTCTATAAAATGATGCTGATCGTGCTCTGTGCCAAATGCAAGAGCGTGTTGTAGATGGCTATGTCGCGAACATGGGGATTGAAGTTGTCTCTCGAGACACGGGCGTTGATGATTTGATACGCGAATCAGAAGATTGCTGTGCGCTGTGCCTGCAGGACGGGGCACACTTGAATGAAAGCGTGCTGGGTGAACGGTACTCGGAAGGTGATCGGTCTGGTGCGATGCGTACCGGAGTAACGGTGGTTAGGGCTGTAAGCGATCCGATCGAGGAAGGCGAAAAAGCCGTGGGCACGGATACGGTATCTAAAGAATCACGCGGTGAAGCGTATCTTGGGTAGGGTGGTATGGCGTTGCTGGAGAAAGAATTCGGGGAGGACTATCTACACGATGGTGTCGACTGGAGCGCGAGAACTGTGATGGGCGCTGGTATGACGGTACCCACTTCGGTGAGTCCGTTCGACATGGAGAATGTTTTGAAGGTCATCGTCGAGCGGGTCGACGTTTTGTTTGGTATGGTGATAAGGGTGCTAGGTGAACCACGTGCGGTAAGCATGGCCAACGAAGAGAGTTCAGGGTGTGCGAAGAAGACGCTAGGCGTATTTGGCGCGTACGACGTGCTCTCCTAGCGTCAACATGGTACTGCTGTGAGGAAAAGGGTGGTCGAGACAGAGAGCAAGAACAATGGTGGAGAGAGTCAAGGTGTTCCTGCAAGAGGTTCACGTGCATATTGTTCGTCTTGGATCGACGCATGAAATATCCGTTGCATCCCGCTGGGATGTGGTTGAATCGAGGCCGGGGAGTGTACCGCTTCTCGAAGTGACACCGGACGCTAATGGGGCGTACCTGCTGCTAGTAAGGAAGGTGTACGTGACGCACCGTTCTATTCGAAATAATGGCCAAGTGAATGATGCTTGCTAAATGCCTTTGCGTACCCGGGGTTCTCTACTGAGCTGAAGGTATACCTTCGTATAAAGCGTACAAGCCAATTCGTCGAGGACGACGAATCCTAGACCGGGGAGAATGTCCCGCATCCGGGTGAGCAGCCGCCCCGCCAGGAGTCGAATGCGGTCGTCAACGAAACGGTGTGTGTGTGTGTGTGTGTGTGTGTGTGTGTGTGCCAGGCACAGTGGAGGTAACGATCTCGGATGGCGCGAGGTGACTGTTAGGTACACTGCGTACTGTACCGGCTGAGAAGGAGATCGTCGTGAGGGCGGGTGTCGGGAGCTACGACCGAGCTTCAGTGAGGAAGCTGCGGCATACATCAGGAAAGGGTGTCGCCTCATGGGTACGATAGTGTGCTAAAGGAGGTTGTCATGATTAGGAACGCTTCGCCGCCGCTGGCGACAAAGTCTAGTTAGTCACTTTCCAATTGGAACGGTCCGGGGCAGAACTCTTAGCAACAACAAGTTTCTCTTTTTACTACTACTTCTTGGCCTCTCCCTTCCGTCACCGAAAGCGTACCGTACCGCGGCTGGCGCGGCGCGGCCGTCCGCTCTCCAAGGCAAGGTGCTCTACGATCGGGTCGTCATCGTCGCTGGGGCGACATGTATTGTCTCCGGGCCACCCCCAATCTCTACATCCCCGGCTCAGGACAGTGTCCATGGCCGTCGGACCTTCTGCCACTCTCAATAGGTGCAAATATCCACTTTTAGACGCTGACGAAATAATGGGAGGCACCAGCGAGTGTTAGTTTCGTTTCATCTGTGTCCGCAACGACGACACAAGCGTCGATCGTGTCACCGTCTGCCCCTGTTCACCTGTCGAGGGCCGTCGGCATCGCCGGCGCATCAGAGACCGCGGTGCACGCATCGACACCGTCGGTGATCTTGTTTGGGTCGAGCACACCAACCACCAATGCTTCATTGAGCGGAAGTGGTACTCAGCCGGTCTCGTGACACTCATACCGCAACATAATTGTGCGTGTAGGTGTACCATACGAATCAGCCTCGAGGTTTGACGCAACTTGAACCGTCGTTGTCAGCGGCACCACCTTACTTGCCCATGTTGACGTCTGTTGGCACTATCAGCGAGTGTTCCGCGTCATCCGCAGTCTCTCCGTCAACGTCTGCCCCCATTATACCTCTGCGTAAGAATAATATATTATACATGGGAGGTAATATCGGCCAGTGTCGTTCGCTTGGACATTGAATCCTCACTACCGGGTCGTTCACCATCCTCTGCAACACAGCAAATCACTGAAGGTATCTGTGACTGCTCATTTTCGGTCGCTGTCGCTCAACACGCGTTGATGTTTTCGTTTCTTCATCCATACTCCACAACGCAATCTTGTTCACGTAAATCATCAAATTCGAATGCAAAGTGTTGATGCAGTAGCTCTTTTCGTCTGATACCACCGGCTGCGCCCCCCCCGGTGTTCTGGTTAACACGCGAGCGCGTCACGCTAGTCTTCATCAGCCACGCGAATGATCTGCAGCTGGTATTCACTTTTGGTTCGCAGATATTCGTACAACAAGTCACAGCATGACACGTCTGACGGCGATTCCCATGTTGGCTCGTCGCAGTCGACCCATTTGACTTTGGACTTGCGTCCAACACGCTCAGTGCTCGTTGACTCTGACGGACGATCATCGAGAATGGACTCCACATGCCGCGCGACCCGGAAATATCCGTGAAGCTGATAGGCCATTTTGCTGGTCTGGTCCTGTTTACCGCGCTCCGTGTACGGCCACACCCGACTTCTAAACTCGTAACGAGACCTCGTAATACTTTTCACAGCTTCATTCGCACCTGTTGGATGTTCTGAGCTAGCGACCGAGGGTTCATCAGCGCGCGTGGATCCCGATGGAGCCACACAAATGTCGCCGTGGGCGGAAAATCGATGCTCTCCATACCGAGGAGAGCTGGGACGCGAGGATGACGACCAAAGTTGATGAAGAAAGGGGTGATACCCGTCGACACGTGGACGGCGTTATTGATCGCAAATTCGACCATGGGGAGAAACGTGCTACAGGACTAGTACAACGTGGCGTAACTGCGCAACATATCCTCAAGAACGCGGTTGACGTGCTAGGTTTGCCCATCAGTCACGGAGTGCGATGCCGTAGGCATGAGCAACCGAGTACCCAAAGCCTTGAACAGTTCGGACCAGAATGCAGCCGTAAAACGGAGGTCTCGGTCGGACACGATGGACCGAGGCAGACAATGGTGGCGGTATACCACGTCGATGAAGATCAACGCGGACTGGGCAGCGGTGGGCGACGTGGCCACAGGAGTCAGGTGAACCATCATGCTAAATCTATCCAGCAAAACCTGGACACCCGTGCGACAATGGTCGTCACGAGGAAGACCGAAAACGAAGTCCATTCTGACGAAGGGCCAGGCGTCATCGAATACTGGCAAGGGTCGTAGCGGGGCTTGACGCGATGCCGTAGGTTTCACGCGCTGGCACGCTTCACAGGACCGGATCCATTTCAGCACCCACTTGTACATATGAGTAGTAGAAGACGAGAGGCATCGCCGCGTAGGTCTTCTCGCGACCGAGATGACGCGCTTGGTGTATCGTGAAACTCGTCGATGAGCTGAGAGCGCAGGTCGTCGTCCAGAGGGCCGACGATGCGTGGGGTATCCAGTTCGTCGACTCGGAAAGTTAGCAAGTCGCCATCTATGGTGTATCGGTCAACATTAGATTGGCTGCGTGCTGACAAGCGACGCCGTGCTGCGTCGGACGGAGCCTTCAAGAATCGGATCGTCTCGGAGGAAGCTGTATCGTGTTCATATGCGGTGGCTATCACGTCCCGAAGTGAGCAGAACGCCGGAACCTCGAGCGCAGTGACGCCTTCCGCACTGCAAACAGCGCAGTCCTCATCATCGGTTTTGTCGCCAACGGCGTGGCGACCGGACTAGACGCGGGGATCGAATTCGGGTCGACGCGAGAGCGCGTCCGCAAGAATATTGGACTTGCCGAGCTTGTGGTGCACGACGAAGTTATACTCTGAGAAGAGCGACAACCAGCGCGCCATGCACTGTGACAGATGCGGCTCTTCGATGTCGTCCGTAGCGATGCATGGTCATTGTAAACGGCAAACGTTTGTTCACAGGACTTAAAATAAAAGGTAAAGACACATTTTAGTAGCACCTGACCATGCTCAGTACTATGCACCTTCGTAACTTTATCCACAGATATCGCTTACACGATTGTGTGGTCTTATTTTAAAGCTGCTTGTTTCACCTTTTTTTGAGATTTTTTTGGGTCAAGTAGCCAATGAAAACGATGCCTTTGCATCCGTTAAACAAAATGCCCTCCTTTTCCGATACTTAACAAACTAGATTAGTAGCACATTAATATTGATCTAAATATGCTTACAAATCCTTAGAGCATCTCCACCGGTAATTGAGTAAAATTATGAGCAAATCCTTTCTGGACCAAAAATATAAAATCGTGCAGGAGAGCTTTGCTTATACTCATTCGCACCGTCAGAAAGTACAGGGTTTTGGGAAGACTTGATCGAATCATCGTACTTAACGAAGGTGCGTATGTGTATGAGCAAAGCTCTCCTGCGCGATTATATATTTTTGGTCCAGAAAGAGTTTGCTCATATTTTTACTCAACTACCGGTGGAGATGCTCTTATTTATGTATCTTAGTGAAAATAGAGGAGGCACCGGTATGTAATGTCTGGACGGTACTTTGAAATAAGTGTGAAGCACATTAGTATACAGAGTTCGTCGATTTTTAAAGGTGTTGACGGTCGAGTATCATGGCATCCAAAAGAGCAGGTGTCTCGCAGCTTATATGTTAATGCTGCTCCACGTAGGTCTTACACAATTACAGTGTATTTCATTCACAACTAACATTTTCTCAAACTACAGCATCCTCCACAATGTCCACGTGAACCACACTACACTGAGAGGACACAGGAACCGCACTGCCCTGTGCCGCTTTTTTTGCTTCTTAGTCGACTTGGCCATATCCGATGCTGCACAAATTTCATCGATAAGATCCTGTGCTAGCATGCGACCGGCTACGGTAATAGTTTTGCGGTTCTTAGACTTTTTAAGCCGTGATTGAACAGCCAGAATGTTATGTACTACAGTACAAAAGCTTCTTTCTTGTATAATATACACGGCAAGATTGCTGCCGTTGTCCTTCTACACGTTGAGACGAGCGTGCATTTGTACCAAAGAGAGTGGAAAGTTACCACAGGCTGCAAAGCCAGACTGGATGTTGTTCGCGAAATTGCAGGTTTTCCACGCCAAACACGCTAGACGCAAGGCCGACTCCTTTCCGATGCTATTGCAGCCGTCATCGTTCTTATCCGCGAAGAGATCGACGACCCACAGGACGCCCCGACCGTTAGCGCCCTACAACCCAGTGGGAGATCGAAGTCACTGCCTTCACTTTCTTGCGGAGCGTGCTGTACGGAAAGCTGCATCGCCGGTGTCCATCAGTTCGCGGTGTCCATCAGTTCGTGCAATTTAGAGATGTGCCTGCCCAGCTCTGCCAGCTCGCAAGCCAGGAACCAACGAGTTCCGCCAGACAGCAGATTACAAGCCCACTAATATCCAGATCGAAGAAATGGTAGGCGTCATGCCGAGCCCGCAAGTTGACTTGGAATTCGTACGAGGGTCTCAGGTTTTTGGGTTGTTTGATTTCATCAAAGGGTACTGGCAAATTGCTTTGGATGACGCGTGCCAGGAAGTACTCTCCTACATGACCCACCGAAAGATCTACACGCCACGACGCGTACCGCAAGGTAGCTGCGATGCAGCTCTGTTCTTTCAAGCAACGATCGAGAAGTGCCTACAAGAATTGCTCTACAAACATCTATCGGTGTGGATAGATGACTTGCTACTTTATGCTGTAGATGTGGAGACCTATCTCGAAAAATTGGAGCGGCTATTCGAGTTACTTGCTTTTTTCGGCTATAAGTTGAGTGTGTCGAAGTCAAGTCTGTACGAACCGCAGGTCAAGTGGTGCGGTAAGGTCAATACCGTTGCTGGAGTGAGCCACGACCCCGCACGTATTAAAGCGTTGGCTACTGTACCATTTCCTACCAATGCTGGCGAGCTACAGCAATTCCTCTGCGCGTCCAATTGGATGCGTGAGAGCGTGGTCGACTTTGCCAGAGCGGCTAAGCCACTGCAGGAGAAGCTGGATCTGGCACTCGCTACTGCATCAAGGAGGACAAAACGCGTAGCAGCTGGTATTGGTATTGAGCTGACGAGCAGCGAACGAAGAGCGTTCGATGGACTGAAGAACAAGCTAGCGAACGCAGCAAATTTGGCTTTCCCTGATCCAGGAGCAGTGATGTGCCTCATCAACGATGCATCTGATGTTGGCTATGGTTTTATTGTCAGTCAAATCCGGTGGTGACAGACTGGTAAATCTGTAGCGGAGCAGCAACATGAACTTCATGTGTGCGTGAGTGGCACATTCTCGAGATCGAAACGCAACTGGAGCGTCATAGAGAAAGAAGCACGCCCGATAATTTGTGCATGCGATCAACTCAGCTACTTACTCTTACGGCCACAGGACTTGCGATTATTGTGCGATCATCGCAACCTGATCTACGTATTTGCGCCAGGAAAAGAAGTAAAAAGCACCTCAGGGGCAAGCTATTGCGTTGGGCGATGAAATTGATGGAGTATCGTTATCACATCGAGCATATGGAAAGGACAAATAATGTTTGGGCTGATATGGTTTCACGGTGGGGGGGTAATCATGACAATGAGGTAGCTTTGCGAGCTGTGGTGCTACGGAAGCGCTGGTGAGGAGACGAAGATAGGACTCCGGGGGGCCAGAATAAACGGCGGCGAGGGAAGGCAGATAGGATCCCGATGACCCAGACCAACAGTCGACGAGGGGATGAAGAGAGAACCCTGACGACACGACGTGCAAGCACTACAATGTCCACAGCAAGCAATAACACAGTGGAAACATCAACCAGGACGGTGATAAGACCGTTTGACGACCCAAACTTCACGTGGCCGACACTGGACGACATCGTGCATGCTCAAGAGAGGCACAGAAGCTCTGTGCCAACAAAGACCTTAACCCAGGGTAACTCGAAGAAGGGTTGGTACTGCAAAGGGAAGCTGTGGATTCCAACAGCTGACGCGCCGTTTTTGATCAACAGGAAAAGCTGCAATTCGTCCGCATCACACTGAATCCTGTTCGTCTTCTCCGCCTTGATCGCCCTCTTCAAGTGGCCCACTAACTTGTTTTCGTCGATGTCCACGGGAAATGCGCCCGCCGCCGTGCTAACGATCGCACAGCTGAAGCTCAGCATCCTTTTCTGGGGTGGCGGATCCTAAAGAAGTTCTTCCGTACTTAAGCGGAAACAAGAAAGTTAGAAGTTAGAAAACCGAGTACCGTATACGAGATCTCCTACTTCAGACCTCAAATTGTTGAAGTTGCTGTGTTGTGTGGCCTGTTCTTGCGTATTGTGCTGGTCTAGAAACCTTTACATAATTTTTTGTTTTGGAAAAATTTGTCTATATTACTTTTGAACCTTTTCTACGGTATGAATTAGGAGATCTCTACGGTAGGTGTAATACCCGTGGGTGGGTTTTAATAATTAGCCTCATTTTTAACTAGGGGGAGTCAGAATTGACCTTTTTTGCTGACATTATTTTCTAGCAAATGGTTACCATGTCTTTTATGGATGAATACAAAGTTGTGCTTTGCCCGAAGAATCTCCGAAATAGACAAAATCTAAGCACTATGAGCTTCGAAGGTTGGGATTTCCTGTAACGAGTAAGTACCATCGGCGCATTTCCTGAGCCTGCTTCGCAGACGCAGCATCTGCGATGTACTTTGACCTGCACGTCCGCTTTCTAGAATTCACTGATCTTACAAACAAACAGCCTTAACGAGAGAGGTAGAAGTGCATAATCCTGTTCATAACACAAGAGCTCAGTGCTTTAATCTTAATACTATACCAGCTGCCACTTTGATCCCATGTTCCACAGAAAGTCGGTCAACTTTCAATTTGACATTTGATCTTTCGAGCTCATAGTTCTGTAGCCAATCGATGCGCATCGAATCCAATGAAGCTAACAACGGGGCTGTACGCCACATATGCATTTGTCGGCACCAGGATCTGTCTTGATTATTGCATGTATATCACCCGCTCGGTTCTCTTGCCGACACTAAGACTTAACATGTGTGGTGTAGGGAAATTCAAGTTCGGCTAGCGCGCCTAAGCCAGGGATACGGACCTAGTCTAGGAAGGTCTCCCGACCTGACAGAACCCAAGGGCCAGAAGTCTACGGTACTTACCTGGCGGGCGAGGCGAGGCTCTGGACTGGAGACCCACGGTACTTACCTGGCGGAGAGTACGGGTACGCTATCCGGAAGATCTTATGGGCTGAAGAGTCACCCAACGTTGGCTGAGGGAGCGCTGGAGAGTCGTTGGGAGTTTCGCAACGGCTCCATTTCACCTGATATTTGTAAGGAAACATAGGAAAAGTAGGAGGAGCCCAAAAGGGCTCCCAAGATAACAGACAACAGAGCAGAATTTCCACGTCCAAGACAAGTGTATACCATTCCGGTAAGTCCCTGCACAGGGCTGGATTAATGTCTGCCGGTGGTACTCGAGAGGGATAGCTTGTAGAGCACTCGTCTGATAGCGCCTAGAGCTAAGGTTGGGAAGCCCAGGTCGGACAAAACGTCTCGCTACGCGCGAAAGTAATACAAAGGCTCGCCACGTCGCGAGCCGGTACGTCGGACAGCCCGGGTGCCGTGACACTTCAAACCGAGACGCCTTTGCGCTTGGTGACCTGTAAAAGCGCTCGCGCGCCATCGTCCATCCTTTGGTGGAGGGCACAGGGTATAAAGACCGAGACTACTCGCCAGCGTCACCTAGCGAGGTCTCGAAGATTACTGGCTTGGTTAGTCGGAACCTGGCGAGGGTAAGACCACACGCCTGTCCCGGCTGGGCCGAACCGCGAGGAGACCACAACCCCTGCGCAGGCCATACAATCGCCTCAGCCTTTACTGGCGTGCCAGAGTTACCTGGCTATTTCGAAGTTACTTTGCGATTTCTAAAGGGACCTGGCGGTTTCCAAAGTGACCTAGCGATTTCCAAATTGACCTGGCGGACTCCAGTTAAACCTGGCGATATTGTAGTGGTTTGTATAAGGAATCCACATCTGACGATGTTTTTGCGTTCTGCTACACCACACATGTAGTACCGAAATACAGGATAGTTTATCCGACACCTTCTTGCAACATTATGTAATACTTCAAGGAACCAATCCGGACGACACAGGCAACATTCATTTATTATAGTCTATGATATTAAGCTTCACGTCCTCGCATTATTTATAGTTTATAAGAAGATCTCTCGTTCCTGCTGGCACATCATCAACGTTTTAGACAGGAATTTAAGGATGCACAAAATAACACCTCGAATCGCATCCCTCCTACCTCTGAAATAAATTTAAGGGACTAGTCAAATCTCCGACCATACTTGAAGTCACTATACACATTAGTTGTAACGGGGTAAAGTCCAGTGTACCCAAGTTACATGAAGAGTGACCTGTCACTCTTATGAATGCCTGGTACATGGTACCAGAGGCGCTAGGAGCCAACCACTGGATAACTACATAGCTTCACTATAGGTGACTTATAGTTTGTATAAGAACCCAAGCTAAGCGTACCTATAAATACAGCAGTCTTAAATCTACTTATCTAGTAGCAATTAGTTCCCTGTGAGGCCGGGAACATGTGAACTGACGATCACGTGTGAAGTAAATATCCAAAGCACTTCTATTGAGGGGTACCGGTTCCTGACGGTATGTACCAATGAACCGGTTAACCGGTACTGGTCCAACACGATCTCGCGATGGTAACGGTACGCTGATTACGTCACCTATGATTAGACGAGTAGGATGATTGGATGAGTACAGAGTGTTTGTGATTGGACGTAGCAAATGATCGGTTGACCTAGGTAGTGAGGACAGTGTATGATCCGATAAATGAATCACTTTCGAATCTTCATTCTTCTCCTCAAGTGGTCTTCGCTCCGGTCCTCTTCTTCGAGTGGTGACTCTTCCCTTCGCCCCGTCCAAGCTCTACGTTGCCCAAGATCCGTGACCTTTATCAGGTTATGAGCCCAAGCACCATGTCCTCTGCGCAAGACGTTTCAACCAAGGTCTCCATCGACAAGTTCAACGGCGGAAACTACGCGACATGGAACCGTTACATGCGTGGTGTGTTCCTGACCAAGTCAGTGTGGCATATCGTGAACCGAGAGACGTCCACAAGCTTCCCGGACTCTCGCGCCAGGGATGAAAACGACGAGTCGAGCAACATAGCGTTCGGACTGATGCTGCTCCACATGAACGCGGACTACCATCACGTTGTCGACAACTGCGAGGAAGCGTGGACCGCGTGGGCGCGCTTGAAGACGCTGTACGGTGGATCGCAGAAGGCTGGTCGCATCTACCTCAAGCGACAGCTCTATGGATGTCTGAAGGCGCAAATGTATTGCATCATTGCAGTGGTGTTCTCAACATCAGCGCTAAGCTTAGCAGCATCGGTGCCAAAATGGAGGACGAGGACGTGGCGATCTGCTTGTTGCGCAGTCTCCCCAAGAACTATGAGAACGTCGTGCTGAACTTGGAGATGAGTACTGCTGAGGTGAAGACGCAAGACGTTGTGAAGGTACTCACGGACGGGCATATCAAGCGGCAAGGCGAGAAGACTTCTGCGGTGAAATCTGAAGACGCGGCAAAGTCGTTCAGTACCGAGAGAGAGTCTCGCCAGTGTATCTATTGCGCAAAATTGGGGCACGTGATCGAGAAGTGCTGAACCAAGCAGAAGGATGAGATCGATGAGGTCGACGCGGCGGCAATGGTCGCGGACGCAGGGCCAACAATGTCCAGTGGCAAAACGACGACTACGACAACGGCTACGATCGTGTGGCGTTTGCAGTTTTGTTGGAATTTGGGGTTTCGACGGGCAAGAGTATGTCCGGGATGTGGGCTGTCGACAGCGGTGCGACGCATCATATCTGCAACGACAAGGATAAGTTTGTCAAGCTGAACGAACGAGATGAAGGCGAGCTGAAGGTTGCTGATGGCACCAACGTTGCTATCAAGGGTGTGGGAACTATCGTCGAACGAGTGATTCTACCCAACGGCGACGAGCGCGAGATCGAGATCAACAACGCGCTGTACGTACCGAAGATGAAGAAGAACCTGATATCGGCGCCGCAGATCAACAAGAGCGGTAAGTTCCAAGTGGAGTTTGACGGTGCAACCATGCACGTTGCACGCAAGGATTCGAATCAAGTGGTGGCTACAGCAGACCTCGTGGGCAGGCACTACTGGCTACGCACACCAATGTGCTCGGTAAATGCGGTGACTTCGAAGTCTAGTGTTGACCTGCACGCGTGCATGGATCACGCTACTATCGACGTGCTACGCAAGATGATCAGCAAAGGTATGATAAAGGATGCCAGTGCGCCTCTGCAATCAAGTGAAACAACGGGTGTCAGCAAGATAAAATGGTCCAGAAACCGTTTCCTAGCAACCATGACAAGCGTCGTTACGACACGTTCGAGCTGCTCCACTTCGACATCTGCGGACCCATGGAGGAAAACTCACTTGGTGGCAGCAAGCACCTGCTACTGATCGTGGACGAAGCTAGCGGATGCATGAAGGGTTTCTGTCTGCGTGCCAAGTCAGAGAGCGAAGACTGCATCCAGACGTACATCATGAAGGTGCAGAAGTAGCTCGGCAAGAAGGTCAAGTTTGTGCGGCACGACGGAGCTCGTGAGT
Source organism: Phytophthora tentaculata (assembly GCA_033557915.1). Taxonomy (NCBI): domain Eukaryota; phylum Oomycota; class Peronosporomycetes; order Peronosporales; family Peronosporaceae; genus Phytophthora; species Phytophthora tentaculata. The sequence continues at coordinate 6,419,487 of JAUCEA010000007.1, read as the reverse complement.
TCGCGACCAACTCGCTCAAGGACTTCTACGAAGACGAAGGCATCGAGCAGCAAACCACGGTTCCGTATGCGCACCAGACTAACGGCACGACAGAGCGAGCTATCCGGACTATTGTCACGATCGGCCGCAGCATGCTGCTTCACGCCAAGCTGGACAAGTGTTTCTGGGCTGAGGCGGCCATAACCATCTACGTGAAGAATCGTCTGCCGTCACCCAAGATCGAGCACAAGACTCCGTTCGAGATCGTTTACAAGTCCAAGCCAAGTGTGAAGCACATGCGTGTGTTCGGATGCCAGACGTACATCCTGACGCTGAAGGAAAAACGGCACAAGTGGGACCCCAAGGCTCGCGCCGGGCTGTTCCTCGGCTACGAAGAAGTGCCCAAGGCGTATCGAGTTTATGACATCGAGGCGGGGCAGAGGGTTATCAGTCGAGAATTCAACTTCGATGAGTCCACCTTTGGACTTTCGACGCATACTTCGGATGAAGACGTCGATGAGCTGGACTTCGAATCGCTCGACATCGACACTGAGGGTTCCCGCCAGACGGAGTATACAGCAAGCTTCGCGCGTGTGGAACGAGACCTTCGACGAGTTCGTGTGCTCCATCGGCTTCCAAGTATCGGCGTTCGACCCATGCCTCTACATCAAGATCGTTGACGGTCACTGTGCTCGTGCTGGTCTACGTGGATGACGTGCTGATTACCGGAAGTTCACCCGAACTGATCTCACACACGAAGACCGACCTCAAGACACGCTTCGAGATGACCGACAGCGGCAAGTGCGCGTTCGTGCTTGGGATGGAGTTGATGGACGGCCCGGACGGCAGCGTGACGATGTGTTAGCGCCGCTATGTCGATGACATTCTCAAGCGTTTTTGTATGGACGAGTGCAAGGCCGTGGCGAGTCCTGTCGACATAAGCACTCGACTGATTTCAAGTGACGCAGCGGCCAAGGTGAACGCTCCATTTCGCGAAGCTGTTGGTGCTCTGATGCACTTGATGACTGCCACGCGCCCGGACATCGCGTACGCCGTTGGCTATGTGTCGCGCTTCATGAAGAACCCCCAAGAGGAGCACTGGGTTGCGGTCAAGCGTATCTTTCGCTACCTGCAAGGTACCAAGGCACATGGGATCTGCTTCAAGCCGGGTGACAACATCGACTTTCGTGGATACTTGGACGCTGACTGGGCTGGCGCCCTCGCCGACCGCAAGTCGACTTCCGGCTACACGTTCATGCTGATGGGTGCACCGGTGAGCTGGGGCAGCAAGAAGCAATCAAGTGTTTCGCTGCCTACGAGCGAGGCGGAGTACATCGCACTCAGTCTGGCGATCCAAGAGGGCAAGTGGATTCATCGCCTGCTATGCAAAATCCTGGCGGCCGCTAATGAGACTGGACCCGAGCTCATGATCCGCGAAGACAACCAGTCGTGCATCAAGATGACGAAGAACCCAGTGAACCACGGTCGCGCCAAGCACATTGACATCAAGTACCACCACATCCGCGATGAAGTCAAGCGGGGTGAAGTCAAGCTGGAGTACTGCGAGACCTCTGTGATGTTGGCGGACATCATGACGAAGACGTTTCCGGGACCACGTCACAAGGACCGTACGACGGCGCTCGGAGTCAACGCGTGTTAGCATTGAGGGGGCGTATTGAGGGGTACCGGTTCCTGACGGTATGTACCCATGAACCGGTTAACCGGTACTGGTCCAACACGATCTCGCGATGGTAACGGTACGCTGATTACGCCACCAATGATTAGACGAGTAGGACGATTGGACGAGTACAGAGTGCATGGTGATTGGACATAACAAATGATCGGTTGACCTAGGTAGTGAGGACAGTGTATGATCCGATAAATGAATCACTTTAGAATCCTCCTTCTTCTCCTCAAGTGGTCTTCGCTCCGGTCCTCTTCCCCGAGTGGTGACTCTTCCCTTCCCCCGTCCAAGCTCTACGTTGCCCAGGTTCCGTGACCTTTATCATCTTCCTCTCTGCAAGGTGCTCGTGTGCCCTGTCACACTTGATAGCACTCGTAGACAATCCTACGCCTTCGCGGGCAGATTGATCTACCTGAATCCTCTGTGCGCACTCCGTTCGAGCCACGATGGACCGAAGTGAGTTTCCTCACTTGAACGACTCCCAATATGAGCCCGTTCGGAAGCTGGGAGGCATCTTTGGGCAAGATGTCCTCCACAGCTTGGCGGCGGCGACGCCCGTCGAGCAACACGAACGCGTAACCGCGTTTGAGACCTATGAGCGTGGTCTCATCGCTCACGTCCGCGGAAGCTTGGAGGCTTCAATGGCCGCTTCTCAGACAACCAGGCCTAAGCCGATTAGGCTGAAGGTCCTCGCGTTCGAGGGAAAGGAAGGGGAAACCTTCACTTCTGGGTCCAGGAGGTTGAGATCGCCATGAAGGCGTCTCATCTCGGACGGGCCACTTAGGGTGGCTTTTGCCCTGTCCAACCTTGGTGGACGTGCCAAGAACTGGGCATACACCAGGGAGGCAACGTCTCCAGGATGCTTCGCGTCGTGGGCGCTCAGCTGCGCGCCACCTTCCTACCGGCGAACAACGAGTTCCACCAGCGCTCGCGCTTTCTCGCCTGCAAGCAAGGGAAGCGCGAGCTACACGAATACGTGCAAGAGATGCGCACGTTGGCGGTATCGCTGGCAGGGACCCCCCCCCCCCCCCAGAAGACATTAAGACAACAGTCTTCATGGACGGGCTGAAAGTTGGCCCTGCGCACGCAGCTATTCCGCGTGCATGCGGCCACTATGGAGGAGGCAATCCGAATCGCCCTCCAAGAGGAGTACAGTCACAAACAGGCTGGTATTTCTCGGGAAGTCGAGCGTCATCACGACCAGGCTGGTGTTCCTCAGGAGGTGGAGCACCTCCATGACCAAGCTGGCGCTCCGCATGAAAGGGAGCAGAGCCAAAGTGCGGCTGCTGCTCATGCTGTTGCACAGCCCATAACCGTGGGTACGAACAGCCACCCCGAGCCCATGGACCAAAGCTCAGTCGAGTGCTCGGTCCGCTGCTTCAGATGCAGCGGACTGGGGCACTACCACCGTCTATGCCCCTCACCTGTCTTCGGGAAGGAGACGACATTCCGTCAGGCTCGTGGGCCTAATAAGCGTTGGCGTAGGCCGCGATCAGGTGGCCACAGGCTCTCCAACCACCAGTAGTGCGTCATGACCTACTGGGGAAGAACTGAGTCTTCGTGACGGGTGCGCAGGTTGTGCGCACCACGGAGGCTTAGCCCCCAGAGAGATAGCTCTTGCGTCGAAGAAGGGCAGTGGTGGGCTGCTGATAGTACACGAGGTGTACGGGGGTACGGTTATCCTTTGAGCGTTTGATAAGTTATGCCGCGTTAACACGCCGCCGGACCACACTCCATACAGGGTGGCGGTCTTTGAATGGTCTGTGAAGGGATGGTCTTTGGTATCGTGAAGGAAGTACCTAGGGTCCCAGATGGACCTGAACACTGATGTTCGACGGACTTTGCCAGCGTGGAATCGCTCAGAGTCCTCGGCATGAGCAAGGATGACTTGCTCTGAGCTTCTCGTAAGTGCGTCGGAGGCCAGGAGATGATGGTGTGGCAATGCGATAAAAGCCGGCTGGCCCATGGTCTCCGCCGGAGTATTGGTGAGTCATGATCCCACCTTCATCGTGACCTGGGCGTCTGAGAAAGACCGCCTATACGCAACACGCGTCAAAAGAACATTTAAGGAGTCATGTCATGGACGGCTCCAAGAAGCGATTGCATTACGATCTGCAACACGCGTCGGGAGGTCATGTGCTGCCACGACTATGACGATAACATGAACCTCCTGTCCGGCGTGTGGACCTGCTACGCCAGCAGCGTCCAACGCCGAAGGTCGTCGCGCCGTATGGGCGTCGACAGTGGTTATGCCTACTAGCGCTAACCAGGTGTGTAACTTAGGTCCACACACGGTCGCCTAGACCACTTTGTAGCCTATAGGGTGAAAGATTCTTTAAAACTCTGAACCGCGTTTAAGTAGGAAATATGATGCCTATTAGCTGATTGGGGGGACAAAGCGTTGTTTTTAAGGCTTTATTGGTGCTATATAGCAAGGTATGCGCGAAAGTTTTATTAGTTTCTGGGGGCGTGTGCGGTTTCACGTATGGCCGGGCACTGAGGACGAGCTCAGCGACCACCTGTAACTCGTTGGTGCTTGAAGAATACAGGTAAGCAGTCTCTTTGTCTTGCCTTATTTATTGCAAGAGATAATCCAATAAAACGCCGTAGAAGGTTCACAAACTAATATTTAGTTGAACCTTCTAGTAGGCTCAATGGGGAGTAAAGATTAAGATAATTTTGGTAAGCATGTACTAAATATGGTACTAAGTTGTAGTCGTCGTAGTAGTAGTAATACAACTAACGTTGGATAATTACTACTTTATATCTCTCAAATTTATTTACCAGCTTTCAGTGATTATGGAATCTGCTCAAAGTCATGGCTACATAAGGAAGTGATCCGTTTCACACTAGATTATAACCCGCAACCGTAACACCTATCGTATTAAAATATGTTTTCAAATTATGTAGCGGGCTGAATGGACAACTAAAAGTTAAAACATTTTTGAAGAATTCATAACTCATACAACCAATAATTCTCGACATTGCTGCAGTTTTACCGGCACTATGTAGCTTGGTACACATGCTGTCCGTTACGGAGAATTTTCACTTACCCTTAGTTTTTATAAAGAACGCGCTTGTCAAACGTTTGCTGTCGACACAGCAACACATGTTCGAAAAAAAATCCTAACCGCTGCAAACTGCTTAAGTTATAAACTACTTAACCTTTCTAGCTAAAGCAGTAGACCGGTATTGGCTTGGAACTACATTGTATTAGATGGACAATGGGCCATTTCATTGATCGCAAGTTTATATTCCTGAAATGTTTTTATCTGCCGGTTATATCCGAACAAGCCGAGCGGAGCCCCGCTTGCGGGGCTCTTTGATCTAGTTTAAGCCGAGCAAATATGAGGCCGCCCCGCTTTGCTCGGCGGGCATGGCTCCGTCCTAAACTGCACAGTCGGATTTTGATATATAACTTGAAGCTTCTATTTTTAAATTGAGCCATGTTACTTGCTGCCTCGCTATGCTCAGCGGGGAATTTATGTCAGGCATGTTATGTTTTATAATTGTGCTGTGCGTACTCCATCAGCTTTGTTGCTTTTACTGCTGTCAGTGTAATGTTACAGACCTGGTAAGTTGTCGCTGCCCTAAATGTCCTAAAACAAATCCTATAAAATATTGATTCAGACTAACTAAGGCGTAGCCAAAGCAAGCCTGCGCGGTATTCGAGTAGGCAGGCTCAGCCGAGGTCTACAGCGAGCCGCGCATTGTACATCTAGGTGATAAGATCGATTTTTTTTTAATTTTTGGCGTTTTAAGACAGTTTTAGTACATACCATTGCAATAGAGGCAGGGCTGACACGGCGGGTTTTATTATTAGGTTTTAATATAGGATTTATAGTTACACCTGTCAAAGCCCAAAATGTGCTGATAGGTTTATCCTATAAAGAGGCTGAAGATCGGCAGTCTTCCTCGCTTTCAAAACGAATCTTCTCGCCCCCAAACGCCAAAATTAGATACTACCACTGCAAACACCGAGGTGTTCTTATCCCTCAATATTTTGACAACTTACGGGAGGAAGCACTGCCATGAGTACACCTGCAGGAAGTACCGACACGCCAAATCCTGACAGGCCGGCCCAGTCCGCATCGGGCTCAGCCGCCCGATTTCGCAGATATGAGAGACGTTTACGGATGAAATTTCTCCTCATCGTCGACTCGCCGCAGTCTGCAAACACTGCAAAAATCTGGTGCACTACCACAAAAAGTCGGTGCAGGTACTTCTTCACCTAAATTAGTGCCCTGTATTCAAGAAATTAATGATGTCAACAAGAATTGAGGATCGTCCGTCGTGGTTTGCCTACAAAAAACGAGCTACCGGAGTGAAAACTGTCCTAAATCCGACCACTAAGCCGGCTGCCACGCGCCAAACGAGCCTTACCGATTTTTGCCCGCCAGAAATTCATCGCTACGAGGTCACGTTAACAAGAATATTGCGATACATTTCTACGTGTGTTGAAGATCCCTAAAAGCGTTTTGAAGCTGCCGACCAGGCGTTGCAGTACCGAACCGCAAGCAACTTAGCGACGGCCTCCTCAAGGCCTGCTACAGCGACCTCAAACTTAACATTGACCACCATGTCATGGCGGTCAGCACCTTACTGGCGTGCCTAACTACCGACTCATCAACAAACGAAACTGGGGACCAGTCGTTAACTACTCATACACCACACACGATGCCACACTGTTCTTGGAGTCGGTAACAACCAGTAAGCAGCGCCACACGTCAGAGTGGATCGCTAAGGACATTGTCCGCGTCATGGACAAGTGCAGTACTACCGTGGTTGGTGTCTGTACTAACAGCGAGAAACCCAACAAACAGGTGTGGATGATTCTTTCAAAAAAGTACCCAACAAAACAGTTCAATGGTTGTGCAGCACATGCACTTCATTTGCTCGTCAAGGACATTTTTGCGGCCACCAAAGACACTCGCAACCCGACAAAGGCGCTAGCATATCCAAACGACTATCCATTTAAATATCTGTTGGATTTTGCGCCATCGTGCAACAAAATCGTGAGGGTTTTGAAAAAAAAAACATCATGTTTTGAAAGCGGAGTTTGAAAAGTGTCAAGCTGAGAATGATAGGATCAAGCTGGCTTTGTCGGGGGATACCCGGTGGGGGTCCTACAAGGTTTGCTTCGGCACACTCCTTTGATCTGAAGAGCGTTGCATACGTTGGTAACCAGCCGAGACTTCGTAACCATGGGCAACTCAGAACAACGTGCAAAACGCGAAAGGATCAAATCACCTATTACAGTCACCGATTATATTCCCAACTTGAGTAAAGCGCTCAGCATCCTCAATTTGATTGATCCCGAATTGACGATGCTCCAGAGCGACTCGTTGCCGCTGTCAGAGGTATACGACACGTTTGTAAGTCTGCCAAATGAGCTGAGAGCGTTTTCTGAGTTCACCGATGACGAAAAAAAGTACCGGGCAAGTCGTGTAAGCTACCGCTCTGACTTTGTGTGCACAAGTGCACATGGAATAGCATACATACTTTATCCCCGATATATGGGAAGTGCGATGGACCCTGACCTGATTGATCGGTATGAAAACATTATCGTTGAGTTTCCAGAAAGCGATTCAGTGGCTACTTCGATCAACACTGCTCGACGCACCAAAATGAGCGTCGAATTGACCCTTTTTCAAGTTTACTCTACAATAATTAAGGAAAACCAACACCGTCGGTACAAAGAGCTAGTCGATAAGTTCAAGACAGTGTTCGACTTCTGGATGACAACGGGTATGCGCTGGCCAGCGCTACGCAGCTTGGCATTAAAGGTATTTAGCTTAGTAGCATCCAGTGCAGCATCTGAGCGAACCTTTTCGACTCGAGTTTTCATTCACAGCAAGCTGCGGAATGCGTTGAGTGCGCCCAAGGTTGAAAAGCTTCTTTATATCAAAGCCAACCACAACTACAATCGGGAAAGCGACAATAGCGTCGAGAATGTCCAACAAGTTAGGGAAAAGTAAATACTGCATAAAAACTAGGTTTAATTGGTTTAAACCAGAGTGAAACCATGAAGCTAGATGACTTCGAAAAAATTGACAGGTTTTACCAGCCCTTAAGGTCAATTATTGTTGGTTCATCTGGTTACCTTCGCCCATGCTTTTGATTGCACACATTATTGGAGATTTGAAAATGTAATGATAATGAAGACCAGACCACATAGTGTTGATAGTCTCCAGTAAATACCTTGGGGCTAGAACTTTAACGGTCATCAAATCAAGAAATTAGGCATGATATCTGGGCTGCTTTACAGTAAAATGGCATTGGAGCGGTACCTGCTTGGAAGTGCAACCTATGATTGTGTTGGCTAGTAGAACGTAACCTTCTTTAAAAAAAATTACCGGTGTTTTCAGAAGCCATTTTTTTGTATGAGTAATGATATCAGTGGAGCCCAATCGATCATCCCTCTGCTGTCATGAATTCATATTGGATTTAGAAGAGGCCGGTGGCATTAATAGCTGCTACAGTAGTAAGTTTAAAGTTCGAATGAGATTTACAATATTTTTTGGGCTCACAATTTACCGGTCATTGCCGTGGCCGTAATTAGTAGGTTCTAAAAAGTAAATTAAATATCATGTGCATACTGTAATATGCAAATATTTTGTAAACGTACGGTGCATCATCCAGTTAAACTGTTCTCAACGCCTCAGCTGTTTATATCACAGGACTCAATCTGACCGATGCCTTAATTTCTTCCTTACTAAGTCATTGTAATCAAACTCCTTATTTTTAAATTGAAGTAGAACATACCGTTATTTACACCTCCGCGCAGATCTTTAAATCGGCCTACCACGAAAAACCATTTTAAAATGTTGAGTACAGGTTTCGAAGTTCACTCTACCTGCACCTTCATCCTCAGACCAGAACAAACAGAATCGGAATAAAATTGCATAAGCAGCACAGTTTAAGCTCGCACCATTTTACACAAATTTATTATTCGGGTATTGTGATGCAAAGATATGTTCGCACACGCACTTATTGTGAACACCAGCTCTTTTGTCCTTTCGGATTTACTTACTCTCAAGCGATTTGCCATTGACAAATGGCGGTCAATTCATATCTAAATCGCTGAGTATGCCTTCTGCTACCTTGGCATTCTGGTCGAATTACATAAAAATTTACCAGCTCTAGCCCCATCGGCCATCAACGCCTCCAACGATCGTTGCGCGAGATCGCGGCTAAATACGCCAGGTGGTTGGCTTATACAGAGATACATCGATCGATGTGTCCGATCTAATAAGGGGTAAGCAGAGGGATTTATATACTAACTTAGGGCTAATAGAGCATTATCCCTGTAGCAACGGTCATTTTAGTGTCAGAATAGGACAAAAAGGGTGGTGATTACATTACTTAAATGATGCATGCAAATGTAAAGATCAATTTCTGATTATTTCGAAAAATGTAAGGATTCTGTGTATGGAGGTTAGAGAAGAGAGAGCGAGCGTGACTTAGGGACTTGTGAAAAAAAGGAGAAAAGGAGGAGTGAATTAAGAATGAGTGGTAGCGAAGCTGGTGGCCTCGTCCACTACGGCGTACAGTATAGACAATAGAGTGAACCTGTTAACAGCATCAGGTACACTGTACCAGGATAGGAAGATGCTATCCTCAACAGACTTCTTGCATCTTGCTATGCTTCAGGTCATCTGTCCGAAAAACTCTGACGAATTACAGGTCTACTTAAGTATGCAAGTAGATGTAAGGGAAGGGAAGAGTACCGGTTGGGAAACCCAATATAATGCGTCGATTGTAACGGGGCTTAGGTCGTTACGGACGTACACTAGCAGTAGGTGGTAGATTATACTTTGGTAAATGACGGCCTCGGAACTTCGAGCCGTCACAGCCAGCTATCTAGACTGAGTGCTGATTGGTCACGGTTCCAACAATGGAACCGTGACGAGTCACGGACTGTATGATAGCCCGTGACACCACCCCCTACTCAAGATTGAAACTAAAATGTAAATCTAGATCTAAGACAAACTGGATAAAGGCAAGGTACTGGGACGTGGCAGTTGGAGAATTGCACTGACGAAGCAACACGATGGCGAGGGAGACTGAAGACGGGGGCGCAGCGGAGACGCCTGTACCCGGCACGCGTCGGGAGCATGATACCGGTGAATACTGTGACGGTGGTGCCTGTACTACTGTAGCGGCTTTGAGGGTCCGCTGGACGACGACGGGATGCGCGAGTGGTTCGAGCCCTTCCGCACCACACGCAGCAAGCCTGAAACGGTGATGCACGCCGTGACCGAACGATCGCTGGACGAGTCATGGACAGTGTTCGTGCAGCGCTGGAACGCGGACGGCGGCATTGAGTTTCAGCGCCTGATTGAGCCACGGGAGATTGCGCATGAGCGATACTCACTGCTGGCGGAGCGTGTCTGTCGCTTGTCGTGGGACGCCGATCGCGCAAGTTGTCGCGTTCATTTCGAGGAAAGATGTGGGAGTTGTCGCGGGTATGGATGCGCGCGACCCACGGTAACGGAGTGGAACGCAATGCTCGAAAGTGATGCATTGTCTCGTGAAGAGCGACGTTGGGTTGGTCTGAACTGCCGTGTCCTTGCTCAAGCTTGTCGCGGCGCAAGGCCGAGACCTCGGCACGAGCCTGCTCGTAAGCCGCCACCGCCTCAGGAATGTCCTGCAGCAGCGTCGAGTGAGGCTCCCAGTTTTATCGGCCATTGGACCAAACCAACGGACAAGATATTCGTGATGATTGGGAACGACTCCGTCGCGTCGAGTACCGCCGCTACCCGTACGCTGGAACAAGATGGGCCGGCGCGGATGTCGTCGTGGTCACGAATTTCCTCCACAACATGGCGAAGGTTACCGGAGCTATCAACAAGAGGCGCCGTGCCGTCGAGTTGAAACTCAGGCTGATACGGGACGATGGACGTGGGTGGAGGCGCGTCCTGCGCCGACAAACTCGTCTCTCCTGCTTGTAGACCTGGTTCGCCAGATGAATACGCTGGTGCGACACTTCCAAACCCTGCGAGCAGAAAACGTCGCGCTTCGTGCGCGATGGAGTGGCAAGAGTCGGAGGGGGGCGCGGTTGTCGAAGCGGCCGCATCACTAGGAATCGTGGCAGGATAATAGCATCGAGAGTCGGCCTATGTACAAGGTAGGATGTAGACGTAGCGCCGTAGGAATCGGTAGCGTATACGCATCACCCAACTTTTTGATGACCGTAAATGGGCCAATATCCGCGGCGCAAGCTTGTTTTTGCACCCAAATTGGTTACAGAACCGGGTTGAATGTCATCAGTTGATACAAAACACGGTCACCCACAGCAAAAACGGCGGTGTTCCTTCGGCCGCGACGGTCGGCGTTCTCGTTTTGGCGATCAACATCAGACGCAATGCAAAGCGAACAACAGACTGTCCCTGTAGGACGAAGTCGGTGATGACCTCGACGTCTAGAGCCCGTGGCTCTGGGAGCGAGCTGGAGCTTGCCAACGGAGCCACGGGTGTAGGAGGCGCTGGAGGAAGCGCTGTCGGCTGCAGTCCCGTGACGCTGAACTGGGTTGATCAGCGTCCGCGAAGTCCACGTCGCCAAGCCTTGGGGAGACTCGTGCTGCGCGCGCGATGCGGAGCGGAGCGGGTACGTACGCCGCCTGGCATCATTTGCGCGGAACGGCGGGTCTCGACTACTTTAAGTGTTGGCCAGCGGGAGCAGTGTGTCAATCTCTGGTCACGGACGTTGTGTCTGTGACTTCACTCACCGAATGCAGTACGCCGTTGTGAAGTAGCATAGCATGAGCAGCTTAGTCCCCCATTTGTGGGGGTTATCCTTGATGTATACCCGCATTCGGTTAAACGTGGGTCGCGAAGGCAACATCGCCTCATCAAAGGCCATGATGGCCGGAGGGGTGAAGCCAGCGCTGAACCGACTTTGAAGGGCGTCAATAACAGGACGCAGCTTCCACGCGCGATCCGTCGCGGCCCGTGGGTCCGTGTTTGTGCTGAAGTGTAGGTTCCTCAAAATGTGTATGAATCGATCTCGAATCATAACCGTCCAAAGCAGCCGCGGGGAACAGCTCCATCATCCGTAGTTCGCCAGTGGTTGGCTAGTTTTTCTTTGTTGGGGGCGATCGATCTCGCCATCAACAGGCCAAATGAAGATGCATAGTTCTCTGGCACTAATAGAAGGTGCCCTCAACAGATCGCTGCGTATGCTTTCGCGATTTGACCTTGAAGTCGGGATGCCTCAGTTTGCGAGCAACTTGCTTTGCATGCTGGCCTTCTACACGCTTGTCGATACTGGCACGAGGTGTCATCATCAAGGTTTTGCTGTATTATAGTTTTGGTCGTTGTATTCCATGTTTTACGTCGTTGCATTTTTTTCGTCGATTCCGGTACTTGGATATTATTGAGGTTGAAATGGTAATCTGGATAATATCTAGGGTATTTTAAAATTCAACCTATTTCAACCTGGACGCTACTTGGATAATATCCAGGTTGAGAAATGTCAACCTGGATGTCTCTTAAGTAATACATTGAACTATCAACCTGGGAGCTATCAGGAAAATGCCAAGCGTTGAAAAATCCTATCGTGAGCTTTCCCTGAACTCTACCGCGCTCACGGTTAAGTGCTACAGGTTTTCAGGTTTGGTTTCAGGTTGTAACTAATAAGTTACACAAACAAAATTCATTACCGCCCTTCATATGTTTTGAAAGTGTCGTCATTTAGGTATGGTGTGGTTTACACTATGATATAAAATTCTTAGCGAGATTAAAGCATTATAGAGCGCTTAAGCAGGTCAGGACGAAACAAAAATCTGAGAAAAATATGCTGATTTCAGATTATTTTTCAAAGTTTTTGTTTTATTTCGTTCTCAGGCGACGGATACTTGCGTGATATGGACTCCGATAGCGATGAAGACAACCTCAAGTACCGTCGTGTGGCAAGAGAACTGCTGCATGCTTCGCGGGTGAAGCAACGCCATGAAGACTGGGAGACAGCATCAAGACTACGTCACCGCGGCTTGCCGCTCCTCTACGACTCTACTCCCCGCTTTTCAGTCCCCCATTTCCAATTCGATATCAGCGACGTCACAGACGACACGTGCGTAGCATAATATCGCTTTACACATCGTCAACTACGGCTCCTACAAGCTGCCTTCTGACTACCTGACATCATACGCACTGGCTCGCACTCTCGAGTGTGTTGCAGTGGTCTGGAAGAGCTTTGTATCGCTCTTCATTGCCTGCCGTACCCTAAAGATGGCTACAGTTATCTGGGATCTACGGGCGTTGGCCGAGCACCCTGAGTAGTATTTTCTACTTTGTTGTTGGTGTTATCAGTAAGAGAATTCAACGAGTGCTGAAAGGAAATTTAGATTTCGCTAGCTCTAGATTACGTGAGTTTAGCCAAGCTATCTACGACCAAGGTGCTGAATTGGATCAAATTTGGGGCTTCGTGAATGGTACAGAGCGAGGGATAGGAGCTCAGGCGCAAAATAGTGTGTACAGTGGTCAAAAAAGGAAGCATGCGTTAAAGTTTCAAACCATTGTCACGCCTGACGGCATGATCTTCCATATTTACGGGCCGGTGGAAGGACGTCGCCACGATGTTGTGTTGCTATGTAAGTCAGAACTAGAGGAGCGATTATGCGCAGATGCTCGTTTTCGTAGCTACTTTATCTACAGGGACCAAGCGTATGGTCAAACCAGTGTGTTTGTATCACCTTTTAAATGCTCAAGTCTGATTCTGCTCAAACGGAAATTAATGCCTCAATGTCGACTGTAAGGACCTCCGTAGAATGGTCGTATGGACAAGTGACTAATTGCTGGGGTGGGGTGGATTTCAAACGGAAGATGTACTTGGGTGGGGTCCCTGTAACAAAGCTATATAAGACTGCGGTGGTTCTAACGAACAGAATTACAATTCTCCACGGCGGCAACAATAACAGCAATTTTTCGGCGTAGATTCTCCTACTCTGCAGGAAAATTTCGCGGTTTAACAATGTGGTAGAGTTTTTGCTCCTTCATTGTTTCTTACTAATAGTTTCAACTAATAGTTTCAAAAGAGTTTCAGATTGAGTTGCTTGGTGCTGCATGTATTCGCGGAGCAGCTCTTGTTGCTATGCTGCTCGACCTCGTCCCGGCGTAGCTGAAGCTCCTGCTGCTGGAGCTCAATTTTTTTTCTCTGGTTTGCTCGAGCTCCCTGCCTTTCCAGTAGCCAGCCTCTCCGCGAATCTGTTAGACATTGTAAAATAAGACAATAATCATGAGTCATACAAATTAGAAGGGAATTATACCAAGCGGTGCTGTCAGCGTACCGTTCCTCCGCTACCTGCATCAAACGCTGGCCAGCCGTCTCCAGTTCCTGTGCTTTTGCGGCTGATTTGTTTTCTCGTCCTGATTTTGAGTTGCAGCTTCGTGCTTCAGTTGCGCTAGGTGTTCTAGAACGTTGTCATCGTTTGTATGCACCTCGGAGACTCCGCTTGCACTCTCATTTCGTTTTTTTCGGATAGCATACTTCCGTAGTAGCAGTCTGATACGGTCGCGGCACGACCGAAAGCTAAAGTTTGTAGATAGACTGTGATTCAGACGCTTCGCTATTCCTTTGCACATACCGGTCACAAGCTTACGCTCAGTTGCAAAGGGCAGCGCCGATAGAACTTCCGCTAGTAGAGCCGTATCGGCTGTGGTATTAAGCGAGGCCTGAGCTCTGCTTCAGAAACTCCGTTGCAGCTGTCGGAGCCTTCGTCATTTGATACGGCAGTCAGTCGTGCCTAAACATCTTCCAGCAATAGGGGGAGCTCTGCCTGTCCTACTTGGAGCGAGGGTGCTGTGACTTTGCGAAGCAGGTCGCCAACAGAGCTATCACTCTCGTCGCCGTCTCCCATTAAGCGCTCTAGGGGGGAATATATGAGTGTGATTTGATCACCGTTTTCGTTTTGTAGCTCTGTGCTTATGCTCCATATGGGGGCTCGTAACGAATTTTCAAAACATTTTTTTGTCGTGCCCAAACTCGTTCTAGTTGTGTAACTTAAACACACTAATACGCTGGAAGCACGGTCACTACTTATCTCCTTCAGTAGTTATTGCCGCGGAAGTGTTGCTGTCTTGTCATATTTGTTGCTGAACGGGCAGAGGGGACATGGCTCGATCGAGGTCACGATTTTAATATACCCCTTGTCGTCGGCGATTGTTGTATACCAAACTCCCATACTTCGGATCGACTATAGTACTGCTCTTGGTAGGCTTATCATCGCCTCCACAAGACAGCTAACAAATTTATATCCTATATTGGATACAATAAGCGCTGTTGCTGTTGCTACAAGTACGCCCTCTTTCCAACAGTGCAGTAAATCCGACTCGGATTTAGCCGTTGCGGTACGACGACGGAATCAATGGACATAGTCAGGATGCTGTCTTTTGATGAGCCATAACCTCCTTAGAACATGCCTGGCTCTCAAGATAAATTATGAGCTCACATCATAGCCAATTTAAACGTGAGCACTTTCAGATGTAAATTGAAACAGCAAGCATTAATATTATATATTTGCTTTCTCGGTTACCTTGACTGCGGATCTTATTTGTTTTTAAATCCGCCCACAGGAGGCCCTGTTTTCGCCCATTGAGCTTGAGGGAGCGTGTTAAAACTTTCCGTTTGCTCACAATGTTGTAAGAAAAGGCGCGCTTCGACTGAGACACTGTTTTGAAGTCAGATTGGTTAATTCTGGTGGTGCTACAGACTTTTTACGTACTACCGGTTGTATAAAATCGAACGGTTGCAAAAAAAGCTGTAAATTCCGGTACTAGGGGTTATCACGGTTGGAAAGTATGTTTGGGCAGCCAATCAAATCAAACCTTTTTGTCCTGTCTTTTTCAGCTCGAACCTACCTGAAAAAACTGGAAGATTTCAGCAAGAAATAAAAATTTGACATGATTGGCAAAACTAATGTTAGAAGGTTCGTTTTGATTGGTCTCCACGCTCATAATGTACAGAGTGATATTATCAGCATACATATTGTTAATTCCGGTAATTTTTAGGATTCAGGGTTGATTGATTAAGTCGCCAGCTCAGTCAACAAGCGTTTCAAAATAGAAACTGTACCCATTTGATCTTGGCATGAAGACTGATATGGAGGGCAAAACCTATCATATCGCACAGGATAATTCTATTTAGCAGGCTCGCGCGATTGATTCGCGCTCGACTCGATCAGTCGCCCATCCAAATTTTGAGTAGAACCCACAATATCAGACTGGGTTTTACTCATCCAAGTAATGTCAAGCTACAGTAGGCCTTCCTGCATGTAAAAAGACTCGCGAAAAATGCCACATTAAGAAAAGTTATTTTTAAAAAGAGTTCTTCAAACTAATTTTTAAATTAAAAATTGAATTGAGACTGCACCAGCTGAAACGACCCAGTTGCGGATCTTTTGTTTGGGGGGGGGCGGTAGTGCCCTCTTCTGGTAAATGGATATACTGTATTGTTAATTCCGTCCAAATTGCCGTTAGGAGCGGTCGGTGTAGTCACTCACTTTCAAAGTCCAAGTTATTTAAGAACTGCTCGAGCGATTATACTCTGTGGAACAGCTGTCATTTGCCACATGGAATCGTACTTAAGGTAGGAATACTACAAAATTTGTATTGCATGTTCTCCTCTAAATTTCCGAGCCGGGTCAAAACAACAGCCCGTGACATTTCTCCGGCGAAACGCCAGACCTTTTCAAAAATAATATATATGCTATTTATCAGTAGTCCCCCCAAGACCTACCAAAAGTGATGTGTTGATGCTCTCTGATATTGCACTGTGATCCAGCTCAGTGCGGAAAGATGGAGGGAAGCGCTGGTGCGGCAACTACGCGACCACAAGCGCGGAGTCAACGGGACCGTGCTTCACCATATGCCCGTGAACAAGAGCCTAAACTAGACGATCTCCTCGCTTGACCCCGACTCCAGGTACGTCGCGTTCCCATGGCTCTGCAAGTAGGCCACTCCGGGCACAGCAGTCATCGCCATGCGCTGAGAGCGGGCCGCTGCCCATCAGAAGATCGCCTCGCCTAGCTCAAACTGCTTTATCTACTGGTGGAGGGGCTTCTCTGGAGGCAGTCGCGGACCCACCTATTCTCCCGGCTTGGCAGAGGCCTCTTTCGAGTAGTCCTTGTTGCCCACAGCGCGTGTGAATCTCAAGTCCACTCACACAGGCCTTAGCCGGCAGCTGAGATAACGTCACTAACAACCGCAGCGTTGCGAGAGGGATCGTGCGTCAACTGTGACGGAGCACCGACGACAACAGCTGCTCCACGACAGAGAAAAAACTCCGGCAGTACCAGCGTCCCAACTGAGGTCAACTGCAACGCCACGCGAGAGGCCACACGCACCAGCACCAGATCCACAAGAGAGTACGAGAACGAGTGCAGCTCCACATCCACGCGCGAGATTACGGACGGCGACACCAGCGCCACGAGAGAGACCGCCGACTCCTGCAGCAGATCCACACGAGAGAGAACGAATGCAGCACTAGAGCCACGAAAGAGATCACCGACTCCGGCGCCACGCGAGAGAAGACCGACTTCAACACCTGCGCCACAAGAGAGAGAACGAGTCCAGTACCAACAGCACGCGAGAGAGAACGAGTGCAGCACTTGTACCACGATAGAGAGCACTGAGGTCCACGAGAGTACGCCACGCGCGCGGACACTAGCGCCACTTCGCTTGCGGCAACAGCACACGAGAGATCTCGACCAACACAGCAGCGGCACGTGAGACCGCGCCTGACGGGTGAATGCGGAATGGACCGTGAGAGGAATTCGATAGGTTGCTATTTGATGTTTTTGACCAATTAGAGATTCTGCGGCCGTTTCGCAGAACACTGGAAATCTCTCAGCTTCTGTAAACTTGAAAGGAGAGAGTGTCATGTCAGACTTGTCTATTTAGATATTAGTTACAAGAAGTCTGAAAAGCCCGCAGCCTGGTGATCAACGACGGTGTTTCCACTGAGCTCGGTGGTTGCACTCGACCCACCTCCTTGTGAGGTGACTCCCTTGGAGACGCTTCCAGCAGCTCTAGACAGAGCTGCAGCTTAGTGCCTCGAATTCGAGTATGTAAATATGTAGATTCGCGCTTCGCCAGCGCGCGTAGTTGCCGGAAAACCGCTTGCTTGAGTTCCTGTTGGCAGGTGGGTCTTGAGAGTTCAAAACCCTTGTGGACAGCTCGATTCCGCTGAATCCACAATACTGACAGGCAGATAGAGCTCATAACCCACTAGATTCGGTTCCAATCCGCTTCAAATATCGGTGCGTCCTCGCCAAACCATTCTTGTAGCCGAAGTCTCACCTGGTCTGTCATCGGTGGCGCTCGCCTCGTGGCGCAGTAGTGCTGAAACTCTATCAATCCTGTCCTCGCAAGTGCTCCTCCCAGCCATAACCCAATTATCACCGCCAGCTATCCCGCAGTCTCAGAAAATATGCTGGAGAGTTTCCTTGTGTCCTCTGCACTCCTTCAACTTCCGACAGCTATTATCTAGCGGCCGACCAGGGTGAAAAAGATTTAACTGGGCCGTCGCAGCCCGGTAAGCAACCCAGACCTGGTATTCCGTCGGCGCGTTACGGTGATCCCACAATTGCTTGGGCGTTTGTTGTAATGCACTTCGTTGCCACTTTGATCTTCTCGCAGCTTTTTTTTTGTCCAACCTCGGCACTATGTGCCGTATTTACCCAGTTCCGTTGTCAGTTTTTTGAAAGCTTGTGCTTTTAAACCGTGCCATACACGGTGATTTGGTATAAAGTCCTCCACACGCCACGGGAATCTGTGCAGACTGGGGTGGGCTAGAAATACCAAGCGCTGGTGTCGACCCGCATCTGCGAGGACTTGAACGTCATGCGCAACTTGGTCCGTTCGATGCGAACTGGCCGCTACCTTCCAGTGCAATCCATTTGCAGCCTGCTGCAGTAAGATAACTCCATCTCTTGAGTCTCCACCATCCACTGGAATCCCTTTCACTTGCCTGGCCCCCGCCGGCTCCCACCTGTACGAATGCTGCAGCTCCATTGGAAATCTCAGCTGCACCTCACATCGCGTCTTCAGCTGTTCTGCCACTTGTAAAGGCGGTATCCCCATGAGAATGGCGAGTGCCCACCGCCCCAGCTTTGGAATGGTATGATAAGTCGTGTCCAACGTGTGCGCTGGTATCGTTAGTCGGTACCGTTGCACTCCTTCTCTCTGAATTGCCAGCTCACTGAGAGCACACCTGTGGATGCGATCATACTTTTTGGCTGTCAGTAACTTGCCTGCCTCGTCCCGTATCCACGGATTCTGGTTGCATTCGTACGTGGGCCAGAACGCTCTGTCTTCTGGTGTGCAGATCCATTGTTGAGGGGGTAAAGGCTCATACAGGTGGAGCACTAGCTCATCTTCCACTCGCTAACATACTAGCTGCTCATTCAGCCGTCGTAAATGACTTTGAGCCCTTTCAATTAGGAGAGCCTCCGTCTCCGGTGGTGGTCGTAGCCATTCCCCTACTAGCTTCCACACGTGTTGCCCTCTCAAGAGGTCTCCAGTTCCACAGCAGTTATTCCCCGCTCTTGGTGATACCAATTGGTGTTCGAGAGTGTCGTGTGCCCGGTTCATCCAGTCTGAATGCCCAGTTCTTGTTCACCATGTCTCCAGTTCCAACCAAGTAACCTAAGTATCGCACCGTTTCTCCATGCTGTAGCACGGGAATACCGTGTACGTTCCGTAAGAGAACACTGGTGTTCAAGAACACAATGATGCTCTTTGCCGGCTGTACTTGCAATCCGAACAATTCTCCAAACTGCTCACTATCTTGAGTGCCAGCGGTAGTTGACGCGCTTCCGCCAGGAACAGAGTAGAGTCATCCACAAAGGCGGAGAACTTGTACTTCTTCTTCGTGTGCCCTGGCACCTGCAAACCTATGAGACCTTTTTCTTGCTGGATCGCGAGGGCTAGGATCTCTGCGGCCAGTAAGAACATCAGTGGAGCCAACGGGCACCCTTGTCGTATTCCGGTCTTGATCTCTGTCCGTTCCGAGAAATCTAGCAGTAGTCGTGTAGTTTCCGAAGCATCGAGATAAAGTCGTCATTAAATCCAAATCGTTTTAGCGCCAAAAACAGGAAGTCCCGCGTTACCGTATCGTAAGCCTTTTTGAAGTCCAGCAGGAGGATCACTCGACTTAAGTCAGCTTCTAGGTCCGGGTCCTCTTCCGCCGTGGCTAGCATCGCCATCATCATCATCACAGTTTTCTCCAAGTGTCTACCGTGAATAAATCCTTGCTGGCTGGAACCGATCGGTGTTTCAATGATCTTTTGAACTCGCTGAGCTGCTGCTTTACGACGATTGAGTGACGCGAACGCCTCCAACACCTCCGGCAATGTTACTGGAGCCTGTAATATCGCATTGTCCTCCGTAGAAAGGAGCCTGTCCGTCGGAATGGTCACGAACTCATCAAATTTTGTCTCCAATCCGTCATCTGGCACTGAATTGTGAATCCTTCCCAGAACAGGGCTCCATTCTGACGCAAATTTGTCCGATATAGTCATTCCTGCGGTGAACGCATCTCCGTGCTCTCTGCTTACGCTGGTTACCGACTGATCCTTCTCCCAATCGGATATCCTTTGAAATTGCCTCCGCAGTTTTTCCGTCGTGCTTGCTAAGCGTTGTCTCATCCGGATAAGTCGTTCTTCACGGATGTCGTCTATCGTTGACTGGATAAAGGCCTTCCTCGTCTTGTGGCGAATTCTCCGTTGTTGCTTCAAATAGTCCGCTCTCCGTTGTTTCGCTGTTTCACTCGTTGCTTCAGGCGGTGAATGCAGATAAGACATCTCTGCACTGTTGCGTCCCACCGGGCTGTCGAGCATGTATAGCCCACCCCGTGCTCTATTAACTCTTGTACGAGCTCACCTCGCTGCTGATTCGACTGTTGCGATGATATCGGGTACCTTGGAGCCTTATGCCTTCAACGGGTCCGTCCTGATACGGTTTGTTCTTTCAGGTAGAGCCGAACAGCTTGGTGATCGGAGTGTAATGGCGGCTCCACGACCTCCACCCATTAGACCTTTCGTGAAGTTTTTTTGCAATTCTCGAGTGTTTTTGTCCCCAACTAGAAAACACACATTTAATTGCAAAAGTCCCTGAGCAATGCACGAAATGCGAACTTTGATGATCTTCTCAACTTTTCTAGATTGCTCTTGCAAACTTGCATCTACAATAAAAAGGTGACCCGTAGAAACGAAGCACACCTATAATGGCAATATGGGGTACTCATTTCCGAAGTACTCCAGTTCAATCGATATAACCTACTTCGCCTCTGAACAAATCTCAGTCAAGATGCCTTCCTTCATGTCTGTGCATTATTGCTGCATGAACACGGCAGCGTTTGCCGCTAAAACTCGCCCCCCACCCTCTTCCTCCCCCGCGAGCTCGAGGAAATATTGACATCCGCAACGAATGCTCGATCATCGCAGAATAAGGGGGGGAGAGGCCATAGCCCGCTAAAGTTAGACATAAGATGCCAGCACTTTATGTTCTCCGTGCGCCTACGTAACCCGGCACTGGGGCGTTGGGCGGAGGTACGTTCATAGCAAGATTTGCTTATTCATGAGAAGAACATGCGCAGATGCAGTCCAATTCGCTAGAGTCATAGTATAAGTAAAGTATACCACAATTTTACGAAGTGATCGAGATGATCGAGAGTTCGCACGTCTGCACTGTGTCGACTCGCGTTTTCGTGTGATTCAAGCTACTTATCGCGAATTATGTAACTTCCGGACTGCACACGAACTGATTTTGAGATCTATTGTACTTTGGCCGCCCAATTAGCCGGAATGTAAAATCTATCAATCCTACTGGCTGCTGCCGGTCCCCAATACGTAAAAAACGTAGTCGGTTCTGGCACTTCTTCTTCGTCTGCGTGACTCAGTAATAATCTCGCATCAGCTAGTTCTAAATCTTGAATAATTGTCTGTAATTCCGGACTTTCCGGTCGACAACAAGTCCGTACTCCCGATCTATCCAATTGGGCATTGCACGCTATTGAAATCTCCAGCCAATGTAAACTTGAAAGGAACTGACAATATAATATTTAATATCTTACCGCCGAGCGAATCTCGGAGCGAAACTCCGGAGCGGTTCCAATCGGCCGGTTTGGACATTTTGACTAGAACTCACAATAACTGTCTCGTGCGAGATTTTACGCCTTCCGACTTTTTTTTTACGGTTTTGACTTAAAAGTACTTTTTACATACATCGGTGCAAAGAAGCCGTGGTACAGTGTATGGCATCGTGGTTCATAATTTGATGGTGTCTGTGTCGCCGACTCCGCTGCTGGCGGTGTCGCTGATATTCCAGTCGAAGCCTCGCTTTGCCGCGATCGACCATGTCATCAGCTCCGTGTCGGCGTACGTCGATTCATCCATCGAGTTGCCTTTCAATAAGGCGTGTAAATACGGGTCCGTGGCGCTGTTGGACCGCATCTGGAACACTACCGTCGATATGGAACCCGGTGGGTGGGGGCTCTGGTCCGTCAGAAGGTTGCTGCGAACGTATAAATTGTATGGCAAACTGCAGTTTACATTGTGTCTGCTAGAAGCTGTGAAGATCAACAACGTGGAGATCGTGCAGTGGCTGTTCAAGCATTTTCCTGACTACGGGGTTAGGCGGAAAGTCATTTACGAAGCAGCATCAGCAGGAGCGTTAGAGATTCTGCAATATTTCCGAGCTAATGGAACTGTAATACGCAATGAAGAGGAAGAGCAGGAAGAGGACGGAGAATGGGACGAAGAAAAGGAAAACTGGGAGAGAGGGCGCTGGGTCCGGTGGGGAGGACTCGACGCTGCCAAAGCTGCAATTGCCGGACACGCCAACGTCGTCAAGTGGATGTACGAGACTTATGCTCAGACCTGTGAGGATAGGAACGACTTCTGCGCAATGGACGGAGCGTTTATTGCAGGAGACATGGACCTCGCAACCTGGCTGATGGATGAACTTGGCATGCGCCCCGAAGGACACGAGGCCCTTCACGGTGCCGCCGCTAACGGTCATGTCGAGCCACTGCGATGGTTCCAAGAAAGTGGAGAATACACATCGTGGGATGCTGGGACGCTGTTTAAAGCAGCGGAAGCAGGACAATTGAACGTCGTTCGATGGATAGTCGACCGCGATCGGAATGATAGCGAGCTTGGAGACCAAAGCGGCCCGGATGAATACAATTTTGACTACAGTTATGGCGATAGGACGCGTCGGACGTATATCACTTGCCTCGGAGGAGAAGCAACTCTGGCTATACATGCTGCTGCGATCAACGGGCACTTGGAGGTTGCTAAATATCTGCGAGCTCATACTGACAAACCGCGCAATGACCGAGAGAAAACAAAAGAGAAATGGAGACTGAACAAAAGAATCAAAGCTTTATCTGAGCGACTGAAAGGAAAGGCCAGTGTTGAAAACGTCTCCGGAAGAACAATGTTGTTTGCTGCGGAGCGAGGGTTCTTTGAGGTGGTGAAGTGGTTGTACTCCGAATACCATAGAGACCCCAATATTAATCTCTTCTGGGTCCGTGGACACGTCGATGAATATGGATACAGTGACAAGGGTAATGAATACGATCTTACCGAGTCATTTTGCAGCGTGGTAGATGCAGCAGCAGGAAAAGGTCATCTGGAGATCGTTCAATATTTGCTTGAGATCGGACAAGAGGAGGAAGATACGCGTAAACACAAGCGACAGCGCATTCAAGAGAACCTAAACGATGTCGCTCCTGACCTATTCAGACTATCAACCAAACCGAGATGCACTGCTGTAGCGATGGACGTCGCTGCTGCTCACGGCCACTTGGAGGTTGTACGGTGGCTTCATGCGAACCGAACTGAGGGCTGTGCCAAGGCTGCAATGGACCTCGCAGCGACAAATGGGCATCTGGAAACAGTTAAATGGTTACAGGCTCATTGGTCAGAAAGATGTACGGTCGAAGCAATGGACGGTGCTGCGAGTGGTGGCCATCTGGACGTTGTGAAGTGGTTGCACGAGTACAGAACCGAGGGCTGCACAACTGCAGCTATGGACAATGCAGCTAGTGGAGGACATTTGGAGGTCTTGAAGTGGTTGAACGATAAACATGCAGGCTGTACAGCTGCCGCGTTGGACGGTGCTGCTGCCTATGGCAAGTTGGAAACTGTAAAATGGCTACATAGAAATCGACCCGAGGGATGCACCACGCTGGCAATGGACAGCGCTGCTCATGGAGGTCATTTGCGAGTTCTTCGATGGCTTTTTGAGAACCGCAAAGAAGGTTTTACTGAAAGAGCTTTGGATAACGCGGCGCGGTACTCGCAGTTTGAAACTCTGTTGATCCTGCACAACATCGCGCAGCTAGGTCTTGCAAAGGAGGTGGAGATCATGGAAGAAGAAGAGTCGAATAACTGGATCTCCGAGCATTATCACGAGATTGCACGCGCAGAATTCTATTCCGGCAATGGCGTCGGGTGGTAGAATACACTGCTGGCTGCAGCACATTCATGCGAGTACATGTAGGTAGACACACTAATGAAGAAGTTCTCTTCAACTTCTGCCGTTGTCTCATTGGTTGAAAATCTTTCCAATAATCTTGTTCGATTGGTGGAAAAGTGTACCCAACTGCACTGCACTCACCATTGCCATTCGCGCATTAACACCGGCGCCCCCCGCATTCCGCACTCGGTGTCAGACGATGAACGAGAAGCCTTGACGTACTTCTCAGACACACGAGAACCAGGCAGAGACATATAATGAGGGCCAGTAGCGACGCCCAAACGGACGCGACTGCGACCCCCTTCAACCCGCTCGTGGCGCTGCAGACGCTGCTCTCGGCTGACGTCGTGAGTGTCCAGCAGCGCATCAAGGCGGCGCAGCAGTTGGAGGAATACTTCCGTCTCTTGACTCCCACTCCTGGCTTACTGCTGTCCTATGAGCCATACCTACCTCTGCTGACGGACGTGATGGTTACGCCACTTAAGGGCGGCCAGGAGCTGCAGACGAGCGTGCTAGCCATGCTACAGACGCTGTCCGCTCATAACCCGACAGGATTTGGCAATTGGATAGCCAGGAATGCACAGATCGGTAACGAGCCGTGGCTCGTGCAATGGAGCTATGCGTTACTGCTACAGACCGAGAAGATGGTGCCAAGAGAGGAAGAGGATGGTAAGTGGGAGGACACATCTGCTGAGTTCAAGCAGTTTGATATGCTCTTCGCGCGAGTGATGCAAATGTGGAGAACGCTGCTGGACCATACAGCCGATGTGGCTCTTGTGGATCAGTTGGTGAAGTGCTTGCAAGCTCTGCTACTGCAGAATGGTACAGATCAATGGCGCACGTTGATGTTGAAGAAACTACAGGCACATTTTGTGGATATCGCGGATGTTTTAATCGGATGGATGATGAGTACGGGGCCGCATAGTCCGCTGCGGTACGTGTTGGTATCACAATGACGTTGAGAGATATTTAACAATTTTTTATTTGAAATTGAAAACAAAAATTAAGGGAGGAAATTCTTACGCTGTTGAACAATTTCGGTCGCTTGTGGGCTGACAACAGCGTGTTCAGCCTTCAACTAATGAATTCGTTCGCGGATGTAAGTTCATCATACTCCTGAGTGTGAAATACGTGGACTGACTGACTTACTGCTTGGTAAAGGAAATTGTAAATCTGTGTGATACATGGAGTGACCAGAAAGAGGGCGACGATGATCGTCTCGGCACTTTAGTGACTTGTTTCATGATGGTAGCGCAATGTGTTCCTGATCTCGGTACGTGACCAATTAAAATATTGCTCTGTCGACATCGGATATGTTACTTACTGGTTTGTTCTTGATATTTCATTGCAGCTCTATCTGCAGATGAAGGCCTGCAAAGCCCTTTCGTGAGGGTGCTTCATCGCGTTGCTTCGTGCCCGCAGCCTGAGTATTCGTAAGTGGAGCGATGGATTCTTTCTTGCTCGACGGAAAACTTACTTGTATGTTGCTAGTCTTTTCTGCGTTGCGAACTGCTCAGACTATCTGGTATCGATCTCCAACTCGAGGCACAGCAGCTTTGCTCCTCTCTCGGTTGCAGTTATAGGGTTTTTGCTCCATCACTGTGCTGTACAGTCTCGTTTGCACGACTGTGAGGTCACCAAGCTCTCGACAGTGCTGGAAAATAGTTGTAACCTAGCAAGCGCAAACTTTCCCAGTATCGCTGACCCGCTACTCGTGCGAGCTGCTGCGATCGGTGTACTGGATGACGAAATACCTTCCCGAATCGTCAAGAATGGCGGCCAGCCGAAGCGAGTGAAGGTCATAGAATGTCTGTTCCAACTGAAATGTGCTAACGCGGTTACATACACTACCCAGTTGTGTCTGCACTTTATCCATCTGGGCGGAATTGGCGCTC
Source organism: Phytophthora tentaculata (assembly GCA_033557915.1). Lineage (NCBI taxonomy): Eukaryota > Oomycota > Peronosporomycetes > Peronosporales > Peronosporaceae > Phytophthora > Phytophthora tentaculata. Next base: position 6,393,445 of record JAUCEA010000007.1, on the reverse strand, counting down.
TGAAGGTTCGTTTAGATGGCTGGATACGTGGATTGGCTCTTCAAATGTTGCTCATAATTCGTTTTGCACTTGCAATCAGGTATTCGGGACGCGAGCACTTCAGCGGCTGAATGGACGAAATGGCGAAAAGGGAAACAGTTATTTTGTGTTTGCAGCTACGTGCTTCATTCTGGTCTCCCGTAGTCCTGAACGGCTGAAGTTGGAACATGATGATGACGTGACGCATGTACTTGCGATTCTTGACTTGATCACAACGAAACTGGAAAAGCAGAATTATTGTCATCGTCAGCCGAAGTTGAACCCTCGGCAGATGTGCCTCGTGCTGAAGATGACCTGCGCATTCATTGGTGCTGTTTCGCAGTGGCTTGTTGATCGAAGTGATGATCTGGAGATTGTGAATGGGGTATCACTTCGTATGCTACAGTCGGCAGTCAGTATGCTACCAAATGAGACTGTGGTGATTCGAGATCATCGTTTCCGTGTTGAAACGTTGCGTGTGGTCCATGCTCTGTTATCTCAGACGACACTCCTACCAGTTATTCCGCGATATAACTGCCATGACCTTTTGACGAGAGTGACTAAAGTCGTTCGTAGCTCCAGTGTGAGAGTGCGAGAGGGCTGTATTCGAGTATTGGAGGCATTTCATGTTCGAACGGAAGCTCGCGCATTTGCTGGAGAGACGTTTGACGTGTTGTTAGATCTCTTATTAGACCCCAGTCCCAGTGTACAACGCAGAATCATGTTGGGTGCTTTGAATGAAGTGGCTCATTTTGCGCTCCTGAAGCAAGAAAAGCTGCGTACACATCGTCACATCTCGCAACCTTTGCACGATTCTTTCGTTGGCGCTGATTTTGAAAACATTCTGAGTCTTTTCCAGTCTCGAAAGTGCGACGAAGGCGAGTGGAATCGAGTCTGCAGAAGTATCATGGACCGCACTGCATCGCATGTGGCGATGGACAACTCGGGCGTTCTGTTAGGCGCAATCCGGCAAGCAGCAGCGTGGTGTGTGCAGAACAGACTCCGCACCCATTTTGGAGGACCAGCTCAAAGTTTTGCGAGTATCGAGCGATTATTACAAGAATATGCGGATGAGATTCGACATCGTGGTGAGGCAGCAGGGACTCGTTTCGCTCCAAATGGCAAGCAGTTATCGAACTGGTTGATGCTTGAGTTCGTGAATGCATTAGAGATGCGTATTACCAGTGCTATCTGCACCACCGACATGGACCAAAGCAACCCCGAGAGTGAAGAGTACAAAGCGGTGGTTTTCTTTCGTACGAACAAGGTGGTATGTGACGATTGGCTTAACCGGATCCGACCATTCCTCGTTGAAATGTCGAGAAATGCACCGAGCTACGAGTTGTGGCGATATCACAGCCACGCCGCCATGACGATTTGTTACGGTAAGCTCAGCAGAGCCATGTCATCTTTTGCAGCTCATGGGCCATCCGACAAGATAATCACCGAGTTGAGACAGGCGGAGAAAGATTTGGACGCGGCGTTGTTCACGTTGTGCCGATGCCATTGCGATGCGAAAGATGCGGATGCAATCATCGGACTTCAGAGATGGGGCGAGTCCATTTCTTCGACGCTGAGCAGGTTGTATCAACAGAACAAAGGGCACGTGGATATTGGCGAAGAGTACCGCAAAGTACCGCTATTTACGTGGCTGAGTGCGTTGCGTTGTGAGGCTGAAATGCTATACGAAGATGCAGCTGCCGAGTATTCGTCCTTGCTGGGACCAGTGCTGACACAGAAAAGCTCTGAAGACGCCAGCTCTGCGAAGATTTTTGAATCTCCAATGACGCACTTCCGTGTCTCACCTTCAGCTATGCTGGGATGCATTAAACAATGTGCGAAGTGCTATGCTGCTCTGCGCCAGTGGACGAAGCTACGGCAGCTGGTTACTCAGTTCGTTGGTGTCGCGAATTCTCTCATGGATTATGAATACCCTGTTGAAGATATTCAGGCGATTTTTGACTGCAGTGATGCGTGGAGCAACGAAATTGGGACGATATCCAGCCTGGAGGCACCACCGGATCACATTAGTGAAGTGAAGGATAGTCACATGAAACGGGCGGCACTGGCACTTCGTGTTTGGGGCGTCGTAAGCGAAATCAATCCTGGACAGACAAGTGCCGAAGCATTGTCAAATCATATTGCTGAAAATCTTCGACACGATTTGGTACCTTTGGCGTTACAACCATCACCATGGAATGGCTACGCTGGTGAAAAAGTTGGCAAAAGAGCTGAGGAAATCGTCTTCCGGGTGGCTGGAATTACGAAGAAGTCCTTTTTGTCGACTGGATTTCATCACAACGAGAAACTTGTGGAAATCCTGACCCTGAATCCTGAAGAATATGATTCAGTAACTTGGGGTCAACACTGCTTGAGCTGGAACGGAGAAGATCGAAGTGGCGACACAGAGTGCTTATACCTCACTGGAGTAGCCAGATTGGCCCGGAAGCAGCACAATTTCGATTATGCTCGAAACCTTTTGAAAGAAGCTGAGGGCTTGAAAGAAACAAGCGGAACGTCAGCTACGGCCTTGAACTACGAAAAAGCCAAGTTACTGGAGATGATTGGGGTGGAGGATGAAGGCCGGCGACTCCTGGAAACGCAGTGTGAAACGAGCTTGGAAGTACTCGGATCGAATTCAGGACAGGAGAGTGTAACTGTTCGATCCATCTTGCACCTCGCCGAATCGTTTAGCAAAGCTGAAAGCACGGAATTGCTGTCACCAGTGGCATCGCGTTTCCTTGAGAGTGCACTGGGTGCTGCTACAAGCGTAGACAACCAATCTTTTCCGATCGATTTGCTGGATGAACCTGCTTGCAAATGTTTTCAAGCTGCTATTGCAGTATCACCCAAATCCCCAAAGGCTTGGGAGCACTACAGTCACTGGTGTTACGAACAAGGAAAACATGAAATGGAGCGAATTGCCGGCCAGAGCGGATACATTCACTTAGACCCCGAAGATGAATCAATTGTAACTTCTCTTCTGGATGAGATTGGTATACCCGAATCGGACCACGATTCCGTCATTCGTGCTTTTAGCCATTTCCTGGACAATGGCGAACTTATCAGTCAGCGACGGGATGCTTTCCACCAGTTGTGCATCGAGCTAGCACCACTAAATCAAAATCTTGATGCAGTTGATCGTCTATCCCAGCTGCAGCAGACTTGTCACTCCAAGGTTCTTCGCTTTCACGCGTTGGCTGCTCGTAGCTACGGAAAATACTTGACAGTACTGTTTAGCGACTCGGGTTCAAGTATCCCGAGACAAGAAATCACAATGGTTGCGCTTCGCTTGCTTGGCCTTCTGACGACGTATGGAGCTGAACGCGAAGTGGTGTCAGCGATTGAAGATGTGTTCTCCAACGGTCCAGTGGATCCATGGTCTCATGTTATCCCACAATTGATCGCTCGTGCGCATCACCCGATCCCTACTGTTTCGTCTTTGGTTTGCTTGATTCTCAAGCGCTTAGCGCACCATTGGCCGCATTCGATTGTGTACCCAGTCGTCGTGGACTCGATGGAGCCTCAAGCCATGTTTTCAAGTCTTCAGGAAGAGCGGGGTACTGCAAGTAACACGTTTGCTGCAGTCTTACAAGAGCTGCAGAACGTATCGTCTGGACAAGTAGAAGGAGTGCGTCTACTTATTACCGAACTTCGTCGGATTTCTATTCTGTGGGATGAAGCTTGGATCAGTACACTTGTCAAACTATCAGCTGACGTATCTCGACGGACGAGTACTCTGGAAAAAGAAGCGACTCGTGTGGAGAAGAATGCTTCCCTGTCTGCTAAAGAGAAGACCGAGTTAGCACACAGAAAGCTGGTGGCGATTATGAAGCCGATCTATGCCTCGATTGAGCGGCTATGGAAGGAAACGTGCGGTAGCATCCGTGATCAACATGCTGTGACCCCACACGAGCGAAAGTTTCTCAAGGAATACGGAGGCGTGATCGAGACGGCAATGGAGAATTTCCGCGATCGCTGCGCTACAGAGTCTCGGGGTAACGCTGCGTCAATGAAGAATCCAGAAGAGCTCTGGCAGCCATTTGCAGAAATATTGAAGGCTCTTATGAACGCCACGGGACGTCGAGAACAACTGCCGCTTCATGAAATATCACCGGCGATGGCCTCGACTTCTCGTCAGCTCGCTCTAACCAATATGCCCGGCGCAGTGGTTGGAAAGACTTCAGGTCAAGTGGATCCTATCACTATTCAGTGTGTAGATGCGTCTGTGACTGTTTTGAGAACAAAAACCAAGCCAAAGTCTTTGGAATTAATTGGATCCGATGGAAAAACGTACAAGTACCTGCTGAAAGCCCGCGAAGACTTGCGATTGGATGAGCGCATCATGCAGTACTTACGTGTGACGAACGAGTTCTTACAAGCTGATGACGCTGCTGCTGCTCGAGATTTGTCAGCTCAAAGCTACAGCGTCATACCGCTCTCAAGAAACGCTGGATTGATCCAGATGGTCCCTGATGTGGTGCCTCTCTTTCAAGTGTATACGGCTCGAAACGAAGCTAGTGGACGTGCTCTTCAGGACCCTGTCGCCGCATCTTCAGCACAACAACCGCCTCCACCGACAGCTCAGTTTTACGCGAAGCTGAAGCAGCACGGCATTTCTAATGTGGCGCCTAATAACCGCTCGCAGTGGCCGGCTAATGTGTTGAGACAAGTATACCAGGAGCTTGTTGCCCAGCGCCCACGTAATGTGTTGCAACAGGAGATTCTTCTTCGAAGTGAGGACTTACGAGAGAGCTGGATCAAGAGTACGCGCTTAAGCAAGTCGCTTGCGGTGATGTCTGTCCTGGGGTACATTGTTGGATTGGGGGATCGACACTTGGACAACATTCTACTGTGTGTTAATAGTGGAGATATCGTTCACATTGATCACAACGTTTGCTTTGATAAGGGACGTAGACTGAAAGTACCAGAGATTGTGCCGTTCCGACTGACGCCTATGCTGCGAGACGCGCTTGGATATACGGGAGTGGAGGGAAGATTTCGTGTAGCGTTTGAAACAACGCTACGCATTGTACGCTCTGACAACGTCCGCGAAGCGTTGCTAACATTGTTCGAAGCATTTGTGTACAGTCCACTGGTTGATTGGGTTGCTGGAGACAGACGACAAGGGCGGTCTGGAGACTTGAAGGCGCGACTGGAAGTAAACGTGAACCTCTCTTTATTCCTTTCTCGGGCGGAGGAACGACGGCAAGATACGATTTCTTTTGGTCGCCAGTACGAGCAATATGCCGACGTCATATCCAGAGCGCTCAACGGATCGGAAGTCCCGTTTGTGACTTTGCTTGAGCTGCGGAAGCAGTTGCAGCCGCTTGAGAATGAAGAGCAAGCGTTGATGAAGGAGGTATCGAGTGTTGAAGCACAGTTAATTAAGTGTCAGAGTGCTGAGCAGGCTAAACGTGCGGAAGTTGAGTCCACCACGACTCGTTTCAAAGAGATTACTGCAAAAATAAGATCGTTTGCGGATGAATGCTTAGCAAGACACCGGCAGATCGAAGTGTGGAAACAGAAGAGTATCCTCTTCGCTGAGTCTGATCCTGTGGCTCAACTCAGCGCTGTTACGACTGTAGTTGACACTGCGTCTTTCCAGATTGTCCATACTAAGCTGTGCAGTGTTCTGAAACAATCACGGGAGAGACAGCTTTTGGATGCGTTGGAGTCCAAGTGCCGATCAGTTGATGCGGACGTGGCACGTCTGCGCTTTGAGATCGAGAAGCTCGCCACTTATTTGGTTCCGTACCTTTCGTTTTATGGCTACCAGCGCAAGGAGTTAGATGCGTATTTGGATCTGGAGCTCAAGGTTACTGGCAAAGACGTGTATTTCAAGTGGTGGACTCGTTGCACTAAGTACTTAAGCGGTGAGCAGAACCAAGATAATGCTAACGCCATTGTGACGTGCAGTGCTCCTACTGAGGAGAGCGTTGCTGAGTCTGCAATGATCCTGAGCCGTTTAAGTGAGTCGCAACCGGATCTCAACGCTCAGTCTACTGAGGAGAACGAGGCTTTGTGTATTTCTCAAGCAGACGAGATATTGGAGAACGTATCGAATGCTCTATCTGCGATGAAGTTGTCTAATGCGCAAGGCCAACGCCTAATGAAACTCGCTGGCGCATCTTGGATTATTGAAGTTATGGAACAACTAGACGATGAGAGTTGCGCCTCCAACGTCGACTATGCTTTCACGCCTGCGCTGACAGCGCCAGCAAAATTTGGAGTTCTTGTAGCCATGACTCGAGCGTGCTCGACGTTATTGGATTTGGTGTCAACGCCTAAGGGATCAATGAAGAGGCTTCGAGTAAGTGAATTGCTGACGTCTGGACGTGATAAGACTATGGATGGAGTCAACGATATTCTGCAAGAAGTGGGGTCATTTGCCGCTGTGCTTCAGGAAGAATTTGTATCAAATGTTTACGACCGACAGTTGAGTGCGAGTACAGACTTACTGAAGCTTATCAAGGAGATACTAAATACACCAGATGGGAGAAAAGATCTGAGGAGTGTGGTGTTGATGTCAGTTGTGGCGAACGAAATGAATCCGTCGCTACAAGTGATGATGGCGAAATTTCCTGCAGCCCGCAACTTGTTTGCCGCTGGCTTTGCTGTCTTACAGAAGATTTCATCGCTGGTTAATAGTTTGCACCAGTTATCGGTGTTGACTGTCGAAGAAGTTGAACATATCAAGAGTTCTTCCAGTGCTAGTTGGATCGACTTCGTACTCAACGTCATTGATCTGTACACTGTGGCAGAAGAGGAAAAGGTGCAGGAACTTTGCACAATTTGGTCGATTCATATGGATGATTTTGTTTCCAGTTGCTTGGTGAAGTTGCTGCGATACCAGCTTTCCAGTATTATTTCGTCCGAGTGGAAGTTTGGTTTCTGCGCACTTGACCGATCAAGTTCTGAGCTTCGGGCTCGATGGGCTGATTATTTCTGCTCGCAGATTCCGGACATTTTGCCGGCAAACTCGTCGACAGCGACGCCGGAGACACAAACGAATGCTGTCACCAAGTCAGTTGCGGAGCTGATGAGTGTATGCGAAGAGTGGTGGACCTACCAGTGGAGTAAATCTCAATCGCACGCCTGGGCTCAGCGAGTTTCGTCCATTAGACTTCAACATACAGGGCGTCTTCGATATGCCGCGTGGTTATCGACAATACCAGCAGATGGTGAAGCCCCAAGTCTTTCTCGGACTCAACTGCTTGCGTTCCTATCGTCTCAAGTCCCCCAATTGAATACGCTGTTGAGCGATCAAGTTGCTGTCGAAGCAAACGTACTGGAGCTGGCCCAACAAATGGATTATCTGGCTTCAAACATGGTCGATTCCCCATACTCTACCGATGAGAGTTTGCACGCTTGCGTTCAGAGTTGTTACGGCAAAGTGGCGGGTCTCTTCGATTATGGACGGACCCTGGCAGATCTTGTACAAGGTATCAGCGTCCTCGAGACGTCGAGCGGCGAGTCACTACCAGAAACAGCGAAGATCCAGCTCGAAGTGGACGTTGTCGGCTCAAATATTCTCCAGTCAGCATCGACCGCTACGCTGGAGATGCAATCGTTGAAAGAGAAACTGAATGAGATGACACCTCATGTACAAGATCTTCAAGATAAGCTGAAGCAAAAACAGACAATGTACGAGACTCTCGCTTCGAAGAAACGTGCTGTCGAGAGTGAGTTTCACTCTCTGTGTCTGGAGAGCAAAGACGCGGTGCTGGAGATTGCGCGCGTGCTGAGCAAGAACATCAAAGAGATGCGTTTATTACTCAAAGGCTTCGACAAGCTGAAAACACCATCGAAGCATAGCCAAGCGTCTGCTGGGACTGCGAAGTCTGATACTTTGCGCCATCGACAACTGCAGACTGAGTCGCTGTCACCGGAGCGCCCTGCTTCGAACGCCGCGGCAGGTTTTTCCTTCATGGAGAATGATCGTCTTGTTCAGATTCTTCTCCGTAGTGTTCGGTCCGTCAACCATCTACAGCAACTGGAAGGGGTGCTAGAAAAGCACGGAGAGCTGTGCGCTTCTCTTCGCGGTGCAGTCATCCAACTCGACCTCGCGCTGCGCGACTTTGATTCTCAAGTTACCCAACTCGTAACTGGCAACGGCCAAGGTGTTGACGTTCAGGAGTCGTCGCGTGCTTACCTGCTACTTCAGTTGCTACTTGATCTGGTCGAGACGCTGCGAGTCAAAAGTAAGTCTGCAGTGGTTGGAGCTCCGGATGTTGAAGACACGTCGATCTCTCTTCTTATTGCGGCTCGAGACCTTGTGCGAGGGTGTGTGAAGCAGTTCTTCGAAGCGACTGAAATGGCCGATCGCTTGTCAAGTAACGCAGAAAACGAGAACGGCCGAGCGAGCGGAGTCATGCCAGACGACGTTGACGTTGAAGATCAGATTGGCGTTGGAGAGGATTCTGTTGCGTTGGAGTCAGAAAATAGCGCGGTAGTGGACGTCAGCAGCGACAACAGCTCACATGACACTGCAGCGAGCTATCCTCGAAACATAGAGGAGAAGAGTCAGTACGGCCTGCAAGTTCTCAAACGCATCGAGGAGAAATTGTCAGGCACAGTGATGGACGCGACAGACGCTCCCTCAGTCCTGACAGTGGAGCAACAAGCTTCGTGGCTCATTGATGAGGCCACCATGACAGACAACCTCTGCGTCATGTACGAAGGATGGACGCCGTGGATCTAAGATACCACACGCAGAGGTTACCATGAAATACTGTTTCGAAATGAACAAAGCGACTTGCTAATGACAAAAACGCACTGTATTGATGACGAGCAAGTAACACACGGGCACGAGTTACTTGCCTTGCTGATGTCGCTTCCATCGCATTTGCATCACCCTCTTACCTTCCGTCTTCCTGTGTGGGTCTAGTGGAACTTGTACTGAATCTTCTTGTGCACCTGGACCAAAAACTCAACGTACGACACGTCGTTGCGTGTGCGGTCCTCTACAAGCGTGCTCATGAAGCGGTTGGCGCGCCAATCGTTCTTGGTCAGGATCTCCAGCGGCTGCGAGATCGGAATCGTCGAGTTCAAGTACTCCACCAGCGAGCGCAGTCGCTCTCGTGCACTCAACCCGTCGCCCTCGGGTGGTTCATTGTCCAGTGTTTCAAACAAGGTCAGAGTCTGCTCAGCTGTGTCAGCATGGTCCACACCGAAGAGATCAAGAAGCAACTCGGGCGAAGCCTTGGGCCCAATGTAAATGTAGCAGCACATGGCCGAGTGCAACAGGAAAATGCCTTCTTCATCCAGTTTTTCAGCCGTAGGAGGGAGTTGAGGAGGGAGAATAAACTTGCCATCTTCGTCCAATGTGCAGCAGTCTTCCGTCAGGTCGTGGACACTGTACAGCTTAGGATAGACGGCAGATACGCAGAACTCGACCGGCAGACTGTTAAGTAGCCCCATCATCATGACGCGTTCGTCCGCGCGCACATCGATAAACCCACGCGGAGGGTTGCCCACGAGGTTCCCACGCAATGCACGACTCTTGAGCGTTGCCAGTGTGTATAGCGGCAGCAACTTGAGAGATTCAGGCAGAATTAGTTGCCCAGAAGACGAAGACGAAGCGCAGAACTTGCGGTAGTTGAACAGCACAGTCACGCACTGGTCGACCAGCGACTCCTTGACTGCCATAGGCGTCGCACGCATGAGCTGCTTGTCCACGAACTGACGCGCTGCCGAGCGCTGCCACACTGAGCACGTTGCGTCCAGATCAGCGAAGCGGAACACATTCGACAGCAACGGCTCCACTTGCAGAGCCAAATTGTGTACACGAACACAACGTAAGCCATCGCTACGCGTGTACAGTAGAGCGGCCTGGATGTATGCGTCTGTCCCCTCAGCAAGAGGCTCATCGTACGCGAACGTCACGCACATCGAACGGTCCTGGTCGATCACAGCAAACTCCATCTCATCTGTCGTAAAGGCGTTGCCACGCGCGTTGAAAAAGTTGCCGTACGAGTGCTCCACGCGCAGTCCAGCGCTACAGCGCACCTTGAGCACAGCTTCATAGCCACAGTCGCGATCCACAAGTCGCTGCAGCATACTGGTAAGATGATGACGATTACTTGACTGCTCCTTCTCGTACTGCGGCATGTACTGCACACGGCCACCCGTCATCTCGCACACGCGACCCACATCAGCCAGAGACGCGAACGTGTTGGCAACCGAGAAAACATCCAGAGAAATGTGGTGCTCAGCGCACTGTCGGGCCAGAGTCTCGTACGCATTGTTGTCCTCTGGGGTGTACAGATCCACCTCCTTCGTGGTGCCGTACGCACCGCTAACTTCTTCACGTTTCACTCTGCCAATACCCATACGAGGAGCTCCGGCGTGAAGCAGCACAACTCGTCCTCCTGACACGGACAGAGCGTCAGCTACACTCCACAGTGCCGCACCTGACACGGCCTGGTTCTTTGTAGTGTTCTCAAACGACCGCGAGATGACTTCAGCCAGCTCTGTGATCTTATCGGACGCAGCAGGGTCATCCATGGAGACAAGCCAGCTACTAGGAGGCAGCGGAGCCACGGGATCATCAATATCGGGACAAATACTCATCGAGATAGACGACGAGCCGTTGTCCATACGGTAGTAGTGCACGGCCGTGTCGAACGTCACGATACCGATTTTCTTGCGCTTGTTCTGAGCCATTGACGGGAGCAGATACTGAATCGACTGCAACGCGCTAGTAGCGAGCCCCGTCTGGAACGCAAAGAGCGAAACGTCGAGGACAAATACGAGAATGGGCTCTTGGGGCGGTCGAATCGTGTAGGCTGCAGGCACAACATACTCCACCGAGCCACGCGACAGCTCTGCACGCTCCTGGATATCACGACGCTTGCCGTACTGGTCCACGCTGCAGTAATAGTCTCGCGGGGTCTCATTGTTCAGCTGGCAAATGTTGCATACAAACTTGCGTCCGCCCTGGATAAACTTGGTGAAGGAGTTCACGTAAGCAGCGCAGCGTGTGCATCTCAACGGGCCGCTAGGACCGAAATCCACCAGTGGAATCGGCAGCTCGTCCTCCTGTAGATCAGCAAGTGGGCAGATAACTGCGGCCAGCGGAAGGCCACACTGTTTCAGCAAGTCTTTGTTAGCAGGAACGTGGTTCAGCGTCGGCCGAATGAAGCGCGGGTTGCAACAGCCTTCGTCCACACACACGTAGTCGCTTGAGGCAGCAGGCGGCATAGTCACTGTGTGGCCTCGCGCTACATACTGCACACGCTCGGCCGAGACAACAGGCCGAGGGATCTGGGTCGGGTCAATACGCTGCTTTGGAGCATGAGATGCCTGTGGCTGCTGCTGAGGATATCCTCCTTGCTGAGGCTGGCCATACGCTCCTGGAGCGCCAGGTGCACCGTAGGGCGCAGCACCACCTGGCCCAGCGGCTCCCGGGTACGGTCCTGCATTTCGGTTGGGCTGGAGGTATGGTGCAGCTCCTCCCTGAGGAGGTCCCTGTTGCCCATTAAACTGCGGTGGTGGCGGGCCCTGTATCTGGCCACCAAACTGTGGAGGAGGGGGGCCCGGCCGCCCGCCCTGTTGAGGTGGAGCGTTGTTAAATTGCTGTCCTGGGCCGGGAGGGCCCTGCTGGAATTGCTGTGTCGGTGGCCCCTGCGGGCCTGGAGGTCCTGACTGGAAAGATCCTTGTCCTGCCCCAGGTGGAGCATTCTGGAACGATCCGGGCGCGGGCGAACCCTGGCCAGGGTACGCGCTGTGTCCTGAAGCTGCGGCGGGCGGTCCGCGATTCACCTGTGGTACGCCAGTATTTGCTCCATTGGATGACGGACCTGGCGGGCCAGGCTGTTGGCCAGGTCTAAAGGAGCCCTGGGAGCCTGGCGCAGGCGGGCCGCCAAGTTGCTGGCCAGGACGGAACGAACCTTGAGAACCGGGAGCAGGCGGACCGCCAAGGTGCTGGCCAGGTCGGAACGAACCTTGAGAACCTGGTGCCGGCACCTGTTGCACATGGCCAGGAAAGCCTGGACGACCTCCAACACCTGAGTGGGGAGCTTGGGGCAGCTGGACACCTGGGAAGCCGCGGCCAGGGAGGCTTCCTGTTCACAGCGACATAATGGTGTTAATAAATGCTGTAGGATAATAAACAATCCATGGTGGAGATACCGGTGGGCTGTGACATGGGCTGTTGATGCTGATTGTACTGCATATTGCCGTATCCTGCTGGCATAACAATGTTATATTAGCGGTGAAAAGGTCACGAAACAAGGTTCTAAACGCTGCGTACCGGCGTTGGGAGGTGCGTATTCGCCGCCACTGCGAGGTGCCTGTTGCTGCTGCTGGGGAGGAGCCTGGCCGCCGTAGCCGCGCGGTGGGTAGTTGGGCTGCTGCATCTTAGGCGGCAGGAGGAACGTCCGATGCCCGACGCTTTGACTTCCACGTGTGCAGCAGGGGTGCCGAACGGTTTTGGCAGGGGAAATGATCGGGAAGATAAAGTATTCCTATTTTGGATATTTGAATGTTAGATTTTGTAAGAGTAAGCCACTATTTGAAGCATTACGTGATTTTCGCCAAAACAGGAGTGTTTTGCTTTTTGGAGAAAGAGCTCATTCTGGATTGGCTAAAAGCAGAGGCAATGTTGAAGTGAGTGTCAACTTGACACTGTCAAGCTGACAAATGATCAATTGCCGGACGGCCAAGCTCCATTGCACTCGGTACTTAATACTCTGGAAGAGAAGCTCCACTTTATGAAGGGCGATGCAGTAATCCGGCAACCAAATCAGTTTTCCTGAAAGAACGAACTATTGAAGGACGGCGAGGCAATGATTCGCGTTGTGCGCAACAGTTCCACTGCCCCTGTGATTTAGTCCGTCTAGAGTTTTGTTGCGGAAGCGTGTAAAGGAAATAGTTACAGACAGCACTCTCGAGTAGTCTTGGATATTGTGGACGCGCTGCGAGCGAGCACGCTCCCATTACAAGCTGCCAAAGTTATCTCTTCAGGAAACTCTGGAGTTCCTTCGGCAATCCGGCAGACACGTCAAGATACAAATGGATTAGAGGAAAGAGGCAATACTCTAGCATGTCGGTCAACTGCAGGAATACTATTCACTGGGTTGCCGCTGTCACTATTGTGATGGTCGACGCGAGCTTCTCACATGTAAAAATGGAGCTTATCAAGGAGCCATTCTGCTCTGGTCAAACAACTTCTGAAGATGTAGTGCTTGCTTCATCGAGGCTAACCGCCAAAGGAACACAGCGCGTTTACTGTCACAACACTCATCGTTCAGACCTCTACGTGAACCCTCCATTCGAGTTTCCGTCGTGATCCATATCCAGCCGTTGATAGCCTACATCCATCTCGATTCGAGATGCTGCCACGTCGATCGGTTCTTGGCGAATCGCCAATGGCGATTCCTCACTGGAGGCCCAGTATTGGTGGTACCAATAGTATCATGAAGCCACTGATGGCACCAGCGTCAGACTCCACTGAACACCCTCCTCAGAAACAGCGCCCATCACTCCACTGAACACCCTCCTCAGAAACAGCGCCCATCGCTGACGACAGCCACCCAGGCATAATGCCTGCTTGAAGCTTTGCCAACCAATGCAGCAATGCATGGAGGCGAGCGCCGACAGCCAGCAATGCAGTGGCCTCGACTGTCACATCAGCTGAAGGTGGTCGCGCATAGAGCGGTCGGGCCTCACCGCAGGGGCGTTCTTACCGTCGTGACAGCGGCCGTGTCAAACTCGCTGTCGGCCTTTGGCAGGGGCGGAGCCAGGGTCATTTTGGGGCCCTTATTTTTGGCGAAAATTTAGATAAAAATCCATAATTTTGGCTGACTTCTTAGGTCAAATTCCCAAATTTTGAGCTTGCCCCCCTCTAATTTTAGTCCTGGCTCCGCCCCTGGGCCTTGCACTGCAGGATGGACCACGTACCTGCCGGGTCCTTAGACTGTACCGGTACTCACGCCACCAGTGATGATGTCAAAGGGTCATGTCGCATGGTTTTCCCTCGCACCTAAGCAGATTCGCGTCACACCATTGGTCACTAGACGGCGCGTCGACATCAACGTTTCCATTGCGATCCAGGCAGCCATTCGGTGGCGTTAGCTAGAATCGCCTAGTTGACTTGACACATTCTTGAAAACTCCAGCGACTGCTCACTCGCTCCAAGATGGACGTAGAGAACAGCCTCCTAACTCGACTAGTAGCCAACGGGCCGACCATGAGCGACGCGCCTATGCTGTTGATGGCCGTGGTGCTGGTTTTGGCGCTCTCGGGCGTTGTGTCCACAGTCTCGCAGCAGCGCCAGAAGGCAAGCGAGGACGAGACGCTGCAGGGGCGAAAGCTCACGCGCAAGCTCAGCAACATCGGGTTATCGACGCTTGTGACGGAGGTACCTACGAATCTGTCGATTCCTGTGTCTGTTCTGACCGTAGAAGGCCATCTGACCAAGGAAGACTACGTTGAGCGCCTACGTGCGCGTCTACTGCACGACGCCTTCTTCCTGCGATGGCGCAGCGTCGTGCGTGGCGACTATAAGACAGGCGTCTACAAGTTTGTGGAGGTACCTGGCTACGACGTGGCACAGAACGTGGTGGAGCACACAGTTGAGGAAGGCGAGACCACCATGTCGTATGTCGAGTCGGCAATAGTCAACACACCGCTGGACTTCGACAAGCCGCTCTGGGAGATGCACGTGATCCACGATCCTAAGGGCAATCCTGGCATCACTAGTGTCGGCTGGAAGGCTCACCACTGTCTCGGAGACGGAGCCTCGCTCGCTACAGCCATGGCCAAGCTCAGTGACCAGAGTGAGCTCTTCGATGCGATGCTCGTGAAGCGCGCACAAGCCAAGAAGAACCCCAAGACTCGCAAGCCCCGCAAACCCGTGGCTCAGACCGTCAAAGACGTTTTGATCTTCCTGTACGTCTGCATCTGGTCTGTCTACGTGATCTCCTATCACATGTTCGCACTTGTGGCTCGTCGTGAACCGGCCACGGTCTTCAAGCGCCTTGGAGGCAAGCAGAAACGTCTCTCGTACAACATGATTTACTCCGTCCAGGCCACCAAGGCCGTGGGCAAGCACTTCCGTGCCACAGTGAACGATGTGATGCTCAATGTCGTGGCTGGTGCCATGCGCAAGACCATGCTGGCTGTAGGCGAGTCTGTAGCTCCAACACTTAAAGTGCGCAGCGCCATTCCCGTGGACATGCGCTCCAGCACGGAAGTCATTCGCCACACTAGCAACCGCTTCTCTTCGCTCGTGATTGATCTTCCTATTGGAGTAGAGGACCCTGCCCAGCGTCTGCACCAAGTCACGGCTGCAATGAACGAGGCGAAGAATTCACTGGAGAAGTTCTTCGTGTACTGGTCGAGCCACCTCGTGTCGATGCTGCCAGCGCCGCTCATGCGGTTGGTCGTACACTTTACTACCAGTCGTATCTCTGTGGCTATCAGTAACGTGCGCGCCAGTGTCGTGGAAATGAGCCTATGCAAGAGTCAAGTGTCTGGCTTTTATGGCTTTGTGCCTCCGCCGCCGTCCGTGAACCTTGGAGTGGCCATATTGTCGATGGGCGATGATCTGGGTCTTAATGTTCTTGTGGATCCATGCGTCGGTGTCAACGCTAAGCAGTTCCTGCAGTTTGCAAAGGAAGAGTTCACTGCACTTCAAGAATCGGTCGCTGCGATGGAGGCCAGTGCTGGCGAAGACAAGAAGACCAAGTAAGATGCAAACTCTGCAACATATTGGGCACAAGTTTGAAGTTACCAACTACCGTTGCCTCTGTCAAAAATGAAACATAATGACTGTATGCTACATACTTTGTGGTCTGATTCACCCAAAGAACTATTTTACTATTCCTGCAGTGTTCGCGCGTATTTTTACGCTAAAGTCTTGATCTGTCCGCTGTCAAATCGACAGTAGGAAAAAGTCACCAGGAGATCAACTCAAGCAATGGAGATTGCACACGTCGCTCAAGTCCCGACACAGTCTGTCGATATTGTCGAGCCTGTCAACGACAAGCTGAATGAGCACAAGACGGAGGTGAGCCTGACCGAATCTGTTGGCAACAACCATGCAGAATCGCTGAACACAGCAGAAAGTGTCAAATTACTCGAGTCTGAGTTGGTGTTGGACCCTCCTACTGAAGAGAAGCTATCTGATAACGTAACTGCAGCCTCCAGTACCAGCAACGGTGGAGATGCTTGCTTATCTGAGGCTCCAGTTTCTCCGCGCTCGAGCCGTTTATCTGAAGGAGGAGCAGAGGTAGTGACGCCGGCAGGCACTGTCGAGGCACCTGCTGGCGCAAGTGATACGCCATCAACAGAGACAATGGAGAAGGAAGCTGAAGCTCCAGTAATGAACGCCAACGATACTGAAACAGAAGCTTATGTCGTCGACCACGAGGTGCAGCATGAAACAATCAATCCGATCTCTGCCCAAGATACAACAGCAACAATGTCCACCGAGTCGGTACCTTCCCCGACAAAAAAGGCTAAGATCGAGAAGAAGCAAGCCAATGTAAGACGTGCGATTGGCTCCCTAGCTTAATGGCTTTGGAAACTCTAACTTGATTTTTTTTTATTTTCCGCAGCACGACTCCTTCGTTAGTGAAGAGGTTTTAAGTCAAGTGCAAACATTCTTCACGCTTCAGGTACGAGATATTCGCCATTACGAAGTATAATGATCGTTGTCTCACTATTTTTTACTTTTCATATTCAGATTGTGGAGAATCACTGCTGCTCGCACACGAAAGAGATCCACGAATGTAAGTCGAACAGCTTCTATCTAAGCTAACCTTTAACTTTTGTTGCAGTCGTAGAAGCACATTTCAACGAAACACAGCGGAGGCGGTATATTGCTCCACTGATTGAGCGTATCGTACACAACTTCACGCAAGAAGCCACTGCGAAGGGTGAAGAGGTTTCCCTCGACATCCAGTCGAATATCTGCCTCGTCGAGCAAATGTTCCTCACACTTGGACGACGCTCTCCACTCGAGGACATGTACACCGCAGAAGAAGAAGAGATGCTAGACTTGCTCTTCCACAGCAACAGCAACAACAACCTCCCGATCGATACTTAATGCTTGAAGTGCACCCAACTTCAGCTAAAAATTAGCAATACATAATAAACTGGTTTATACCTATCTCCGCCAATACCCCCACTCGTACCTTTTGCTTACTGCGTCTCACATTGCTCAGCGGGGACTATCCGAACGACCTTGCCGATTCCTTTCGCCTGACCGTCACGGAACACGAAGCGCATGCCTTTCTTGAGGAACTCTGGCGAATGGATAAAACGGAAACGCACAAGTGCGCGGTCTCCTGTGCGAATAACTTCTTGGTTCGATTCAATGGAGATGATCTCCGCTGTCTGTCGAATTGTCCGGCAGTTGACCATCGGCTGGTAGCCAACAGTGACGGTCGTCTGGTGGTGCAGAATCACCACACGAGCCTCGAACACTCGCGAAACGTAGTCGTCCACCTTAATTTCGGGACTCAACAAGATCATTCCTTTGCGGAAAGTTGACCGACTCAGCACGAACTTTTTGTTGACGGAGCGGACAGCCACAGCCGCGGTTTGACCCGGGACGAGCTCCTTCAGTGGCATATACATCGACTCCATCGAACGCACGGTAACCTTGTGGAAGTGGCCATTGTAGTCGGGTCCAATCTGCAGTGCATCGTTGACCTTGAAGCTTCCAGTCATTAAAGTCCCCGCCAGGATGAACCCCACGCCAGGGACTTGGTACGTCTCGTCGATCGGCATTTCGACCACGTCACTCACAGATATCGCCTTCTTTTTCGAGTCACCGGCACCTGTTGGCGTTGCTACTGTGATGCTTTCCTCTTGGTTCATCGACTTGGTCGTCGCTAGTGTCGAAGCGGACAGTCCAGCCTTGAACAACGCCGACGGAGACGTCTCGCTCAGTATCCGACGGAGATTCTCCAATCCGTCACCCGTAACGTTGGAAATCGGCAAAATAGGCGTGATGCGGTTCGACGGAATACTTTTCGCTGCTGTCACCGCCTGCTCCGTCGTCTTGACAAGCATCGCCATCTTCCCATCTAGCAGCAGCAAAGCAAAAACTCTGATTAATCATTTGTTCTTACTACTCAAACTATTAGGCAAACGTACAGCGTCGTAATACTTGACGAACTGTGGCCAGCGTCTCCTTCGCCACATTCTTGGGTGCAATATCGATCTTTGTCAGCGCGACTACAATCGGAATCT
Organism: Phytophthora tentaculata; assembly: GCA_033557915.1. Taxonomy (NCBI): domain Eukaryota; phylum Oomycota; class Peronosporomycetes; order Peronosporales; family Peronosporaceae; genus Phytophthora; species Phytophthora tentaculata. Next base: position 6,375,220 of record JAUCEA010000007.1, on the reverse strand, counting down.
CCAACTACAGCCAATCCACAGCGTCAGTATCATCATCAAGTACAGTGCAAAGCCCCACACTACAACTCACCGCTACGGCGATGGCCAGATGTTCCTTGGTCATCCTCTTGACGCCCATGTTGGCCCCCACCACGACCACCACCACGTCTGGCTGCATGCCCGTGAGTCCGAACACTGTCGTCTTGAGATACTTCTCGTGGCCGGCCAGGTCGATCAGCTGGATGCGTTTGTGGGCCATCTTGGCCAGTTCCCCCCAGGGGATGAGCTTGCCTGCCCGCTTCGATAGAATCTGCTCACCATGGTCGTCAAAACCCAGATAAGCCGTGGCCACACTGCTAGTGCGGCCTGACTCGATCTCGTGTTTGTGGCGGAAGATGGCCTGGCGGGAGGAGCCTCGGCCATCGTCCAGCTCCCCTTTAATGAGTGTGCCGATCAGACTTGACTTGCCGCTGTCCACGTTTCCCACAAAGGCAAGACGCAGTGTGCGCAGCGTGTCTTGATCGGTCTCTAGGGTCTTGGTCTCCTCGTCCTGACTGGAGAGGTGTAAAGCTTCCTTGAGGTCGACGGCTGTAGCGTGGACGTCGGACGTGTGGCTACTCCTTCGCTCCTGGACCTCCATGGCTGCTGGTGAGTTGTAGAGTGGCGAGTGCGGGACGCTGCGGCGGGGAGGGATGACGAGCGCGAATGGGTGACGCTTCTTTGCGGCTTTTGGATCTACGTCGCCTCGCCCCGTCGAATCTGATATCGTGAGTGTTGGTCAATGGGTTGAAGTTGCCTTGACTTTTACCTACAGATGGTCGCTAAAAAGCTTTGTTTAGCGACAAGAAAAAGAATGCGGTGGCTAGCAGCACGAGCGAATTCTCAGTGTGTGCTCGTTGAACTTCACTCACTTATGCTAGGCTGCCTTGTAAGAAGAGGTTAAAAATCTCGATTTTGTAAGCTTGATGAATCTTTCAATTTGGGATTGGACTGCTAATTTGACAAGAACAGTTAGGTCCCGCTATCCTGACATAGATATTTCGTCCGACATGCCAGCTCTTATCAGGCGAACCGAGCAGCTTCAAGGTGTTATAGAGGAATTAAGTATTGGAGCATTATGTTTTACTAATCCGTCCCCCCCCCAGGAATTCCTAACTTCAAATTCTTATACTCTCGGTACTATAATCTCACTCAGACAGTGCTTCAAAGCAGATCTAATAAGATGTATGGCTCTGAAAAACAATCAAAAACTCTACTGAAAAGGCAAACCAGCCTCCAAATTATTAAAATGAGTTTGTTTACAAAGGAAATCTGGCGAATGTGCTACCAGTCCACATGCGTTACGAATGTATTATCCGGGTAAGCGTAGCTAGGAAGCAAAATAAAGATAGCAAAAACATAGGATTAAGCTTTGGCTTCAAAAGCCAAAAAGCTTTTTGGCCTTCAAAAGCATCTCCTGCGCCTGCTTCGCACTGTTTTTATACCTATGAGCTCACAAAACATATACTTCGAAGTACCGGGCAAAATACGTGCGTCCTTCGACATGACGCAACTAAAAAAAGCACAACTCACCGATGGATTGAAGTGTATTAGTATTGCTGCGAAATACCAAACTTAAATTTTATTTTTTTAATAAATATTTTTTCTATTATTTTTTTTTAATGTTATTACTATTTTATTATTATTATTTATTTTTTATTAATTAAATAAAAATAATCAAATATATCTTTTAAGATAAAATTATATATTATGGATTTTAAACAAGATGTAGGCTCAAGCCCTTGTATTTTAATTTTTATAGGTGCGATGGGTAAATCTGCTCAAATTTTTTAACATTTATGGTTACCTGATGCTATGGAAGGTCCAATTATAAGTATAATTTATTAATTTTTTTTCTTTTTAATAATTATACCATTCTTAGGAAAATTTGAAGCGCAAGATTATGGTAGTTGGTAGTTTAAAAGACTACCAAGCCTATTATCTTTAGCTGGTTTGAAAGAATGATCAGCCACCTTTGATCTTCTGTTCCCAAAACAGATGCATTAGCCAGACTATGCTACCTTCCGTTTTAAAATAATATTAGTAATGGTATTTTATATAAATTCTTTTTTATAAAAACTTTTTTTATTATATTTATTAAAATAAAATTTCTTTTAATAATTTAAAGCATTATTTTTTCTGTAAGTGTTTATAATTGTAAAATATTTATTAATTTAGTTGATAATATTAGAATTAGTTTAATAAATTGTGTAAAATTAAGAAAGATTTGACGAAAGCAAATTTTGAGGGATAATTTTTAAATTAATTTTTTTTAAAAAAGTGACAAAAAAAAGTTAAAAAAATTAAACAATTAATTAAAAATAAAAATTATATTAAAACTTTAATAAACATTATTTTTTATCCAATTTATTATATTTTATAATTCGTTTTAACTTTTTATCCTTATTTTTATACAAAAGATTTTTTTGGTTGAATGATAGTATTTTTAGTATTTTTTTAATATTTTTTTCACTATAGATTAAAAATAATATGTTAATAATATATATATATATATATTTAAGATGTTATTAAATAACTTTTTAATTAAAAAAGCTATTACCTGAAAAATAATTGTTTTTGCTACTTTTTAAAAAATTTTTTTTTTTAAAATTATCCCATCAAAATTTGCAAAAATGTTTATAAAATATTTGATGCTAATGATAAGATTTTGAAGTTTTTTTGTTTTCGAAATTCAGAAGGCAGTTATCAAAATACTCCTTTGGTCGCGCAACGAGGTACACTTTTGATCCGCACGCGGTATATCTGTCGATGCAAACATTGCCCCCCTGAGTTTCTGCATAATTGAGTTTGTTGAGACGTCGCAATCATACTGCTCTCCCTCATGGTATTGTTCCTGCCTCTGTGACGAATTTCTTCGTGTACGTTTATTTAGAAAAGTTCAAAGGGGAGCCACGTAAGTCAAATTCTGTCTTCTCACTACTTGAGCCAAGTAAGGTATAGAAATGGATAACCTGGTGAAGACGTTCTGTCTCCACCGAAAAATATCTCCGCTATACATGTAACATGATTTCTACCGGTAAGATAACATGCGATTTATGAGATTTAGAAAGCGTTTCACTTGATCAAAGTAATACTAAATTTGTGTGCGCTACACAGCGGGCAATCTCGAATTAATCTTCTACAAATATTATAAAATAGCGTAAAATAACTGATGAACGTTGACGAGGCTTGATCGCAGTTCAGGCCTCCCTCGAACACGGCCTTACAAAAGGGTTAACCCTTTCGTTAATAATTTCGATTACGATAGCAGTAGCCTACAACAACCTCTGTAAATACTCTGGATATAATCCAGAGAACTTCTTAAGTAGTAATAGTAATAGGCTGGAGGTACTGTTCAAGCTTATTATAATACTAGTACCATACAAGTAAGCTTCTGTACAACTGTAAATGTCGGCGTGCATTTTTTTCGAATACCTGGTTGCCATCTCGTGTCAACTACGATTTCTGCAGCCATAACTTGGATGACTCCAGCATATCCTAAACATTAATAGTACATTATTATTATTTTTTCAATTTAAAAAATACAATGTTCAACGAGAATGATAATAATGTGACCCACATTTTATGTAGCCAAGTTACATGGGCATTTGGTAGCATCAACTGAAATAGCTATTTGGGAGCGAAGTCGAGCACGGCCTAATAGAGGCGACCGTGGGCGTGTTTCATTGTTTGTATTAAAGGGCTAATAGCAGATGCTGCGGCTGCGAAGCAGGCGCACGAGATGCGCTGACGCTTTAATTAATAGCATAGGATATAGTTTTCGGTGTCGAAATAGCAAGTAGCTTTCTAACGTTATACTTCGAAGTATTCCTCTCTAACTCAGTTAGCACCCATTCTAGCACTTCAACCCCCCACCCCCCCCCCCCCGTGCAAGGCACGTAGGCTACAATTTGGTACTATTAATACGTTAGTACCTCCAGCCTATTATTAGAATACACTGTAAAACGGGCACCATGTAAAGGCACCGAAAGACTGCTGCCGTATCCCAAACGGCGTAGCTTTCTAGAATTCCGGAGGTTCTCTCGCTAAAAGTATAGCTGGTCATAGAAGACTGTAAGTCTCTATTACTTCGATGAGTTCTAGAACTCATTCATGGGATTTGACTAGCTTAGCTTGTGATGTGCACAACCTTAGATCGACGAGTAGAGCTAACTCCAATTAATTCATCACTCTCCAACTTTCCAAGTAGTGCATACGGCACACCGAATGACTGCTTTGCGCCGCGCAAACCTCGAGCAAATTGCGCGTCGAGGTATCGTTCAGCGATACAGTTGCCCAAATATTTATTACAGGACAATTTTGTGTACCTGTAAAATATTTTCGTTTCGAGTCAAATCGTAACTGGATCTTCAATCTACATATGCGTCGCGACACGGAGCAGCGAACGCACTGCGATCTACTGCGATCTCTCCCTCTGCGATCCGCAGAGGGAGAGATTTCTTCATGGATGTGTACATGTAAGATTGTCACTTGCCAGTATTGCTAAATAACGAGGTGCTTTCATGTGGATATTCTCCGTGTTCCAGTTCATGTTGTATTACACTTCGATTATTATTTTTAAATATTATTAAAATACCGGTACTGCCAAATTAAGAAGTTATTTAACTCGCTGCGATCTTTCGGTGAGAAGCACTGCTTTTGCGGCGTACTGTGTAGTTACGTCATGGGTGTGATAGTGGTGAGGATCAAGCTTTGCAGGCCTTTTCAAGTCGACGCGACAGGTACTGTAAGTAACTTTAGTGAACAGATCCCATGAAATTGGTTGCACCCTCTAGCGAAAAACAAAGTTTTCGGGGAAACCAAGGCTAATACTTCGAAGTAGACAAAGAAGTTGTGAAGTCGTGTACCGGTACGCAACGCTGCAAGGAGGAGGAAAGAAGATGGGATCGTTTGGTGATTGCATTGTAAGGTGCGGCACGACCGTGCTAAACAGCATTGCTAAAGCTGATAAAAAAGCTCATCCAGCAATTTGCCGAGCCAAACAAGACTTAACTCGCCCACCAAGCACCATGAAAGCTTCATGGTGCTTGGTGGGGCGAGTTAAGTCTTTTCATACATCATCGCCTTCGCCGCTGTAGTCGTCGCCTCGACTGCCGCCCCCGCTAACGCCGCCACGGCCATGACGACTAACACTGTCGCTGAACTGCAGGCCGTCCGCCAGCTTGGTGCCGGTGGTGGTCTCCGCGGCGCCAGCCAGCTGGGTGAGCAGAACCAGAATACGCCCAGCACTTCCCAGAACGACGGTAACACCAGCCAAGACGATGGCAAGCAGGTGAAGCAGGACGATGACAAGCAGGTGAAGCAGGACGATGGCAATCAGGTGAAGCAGGACAATGGCAAGCAAGAGAGCAAAGAAGACGGTAAGAAGAAGGAAGACAAAGAGAAGAAGGAGAAGGAAAAGGAGGAAAAGAAGAAGCAGGCTGAGCGACACCGATTCTGATGCGCAGGAGATTCGGGCTGGAAGAAAGCGGCCCGACGCCTACATGTTGATACGTGAAGATCAAAGTACATGGACCATTAAGGATGTGCTAGAATCTTACCACATGACTGGAGACCTGGCCCCAAAGGCGAGGCAAATTCACCTGCTGGTGCTGGTCCCGGGCGAGATTAACTACCAACTACTCCCTCCAGAACCTTTGGTTGGCAGAGCTGCAGGGGCGAAGTGGGATTTTCAGAATCCTTTAAATATAGGCTCGCTTGCAAGCGCTGTTCGAGATCACTATAAAAACTGGAAATTAGGCGACACTAGCAAGGGTGGCCACCCGTTGTTTGTGTGTTTGGGTGGACCGGGAACGGGAAAGTCTAGAGTCCTGGATGAGTTCCCATCGATCGTTCACAAACACACTTTCGACCAAGAGGAGGACGGGGGCAAGGAAGATCCAGAGATGATGAAACTATTAGCTGGCGCCTTCACGTTCAATGTCAGCTTCGAAAATGGATCACGAACACCGTTTTCGTTTTCGCATGCTGGCCAGGCGATTGGAACCCGAATGATGTACCAGCTTCAGAATGAGCTGTCGTGGCAATCATTTGTTGCGGATAACTCACGCCATCAAAACCCTGCACAAGTGCTGGAGAAGTTACCGAGCCTTTTCAAAACTGAGGACGGAGTCGGGCTTGAGCAGAGTAAATGTGCGTTTTTCTATGTGTCGACGGTATGCAGGAACTGTCGCACTCAAGCGGCGCCCACGACTCCGAATTTTACACGGCATTGGGTTCGTTGGCCGACCTCGTCAACGCTTCAAAGTGTTTTGTGATTGAAATATGCTCAGCGACGATCTACGAACCGCTGCATGATTTCCTGGCTGCTTCGCCGCAATTAAGATACGAGGTGCCAACCGCTGTTCTTTCTCGTCCAACGTTGAGTGGTAGACGCGTTTCAACCGTTTGACGAAAACCCTTTGACGCAGCTCTTGATTGATGACATGGGCGGCCATGGCAGGGCTCTGGAAGTATTGTACAAGGCGCTGTCGGATCGGGGAAGTCGATTGTTCCGGTCATTACTGAGGTGTTGTCTGCTCTGCGTGTGCGATACCCTTCGATTGCGAATCAGATGGAAGCCATGGTACATGCATTCATGGCAATCATTGCGCGGCGTCAAGTTAATAGTGACTCTCTTTTTGGTGAACTTACACTCGATAAGGTGATTTCAACGGGGTTAATTCGGCAAGTCGGAAATCATCTGGAATGTCCGTACGTGCTGTACTTACTGTTGGATTTTAATAAGTATCCGTGGAGCAAGTGTCGCAGTTATGCACCGCTCGAAACGGAAGAAGAAGTGAAACCTTGGGAGACATGGGAAGTGTTCAATTGCAAATATTGAGTGCTGAAAGCGATTGCATGCGGAGACGGGGAGGTTGTGCCTTGGAAACAATTGCATTTTGGAGCTCGCCTTGGACCTGGTTGCGATCATGTCGTGCGCGAGCGACCTCGAAAATATGAGGTTTCCACTAAGCAGATGCGAACAAAAACTCAAGGTTTTACGAAGGAGCGCTGCCCGTGTGGCTTTGATCCCACCTTATCCTATGTGTTTCAGCCCGCCGCTGGTTCTTCATTTGGCGATGCCTGGTTGTGTGATGAAGAGGTGGACAAGGGATTTTTTCACGAAGTCCATCAATATAAACGCGTTGAAAGCGGGATATCATCGAAAGTGTTCGTGGAGGACAAAAACAAAGCAGCAGGTCCTGATGATATCTTCATGTTCTTTTGCCCAGGAGATGTGAAAGTAGATCTTGGGAAGCTTTACAATTGTGCAGTGGTCGACAAAGCGTGTTAGAAGGAGTATTATGGTCCGTTTGCCGCGCGTGCGTTCTTCGTGAGCACGTCTCCAGCACCCTGTCTGAACGAAAGCTCGCCTAACAAGCTTCAGCTCGTCAAGGGCATTGACCCTGAGAGAAGCTTGATAATTGAGCGGAAACGCCCATTCCGCAGCTATGAAGACGCACAAATGAAAACAGATATCCCGATGACATTTCTCAAGAGGTGTAGGTTAACTATCGAGGAATCAGCTACCAACTTGTCGTCGGACTAGCCAACAATCACGAAGGAGGAGAGTCCCAAGGCAACTGCAGATTATTCGCGGGCGCCGTGTTCAGAAACTAATCGAAAGCAGTTTAAATCTACTTTGAAGTAATAAATTAGCTGCTTTAAAGCTCCTTGAAAGGACTCGCAGTATGCAACACCACTTTGTGTCCTTCGGGCTCCATACCAAGCCTGATGATGTGAACTTTAAGAGGTGTATGCTTCTTCGAAGTACTTGTGTAAACTTTATTCAGGTGGCGTGTACTGCGTAATGCCACAATACTTAGTGTTTTTAATACAAAGCCGAACCAAAAAATGCCTAGACCTCGCTGGAGCGGTGAGCGATCACCTTCCGAATGCTGTCAGGAAATTCCAGGTCGAAAAATGGTTCGATCGCGAGAAATGCTGCTCGCTTCAGTTGTGAGCTGTACTTGAGAAACAGCGTAGCTGCGTTCTCTCGACTTGTGTTAAACGAAAAAGATTCCTTCCCGCTCTTCTTTGCTTGGCTTGTCATATGATTGTAGACTATCGACTGCACGTAGCTGATCTCCTTCAAGCGTCTTAAATTCTGCACCAACGAGAACATTTCTCCACTTGCGTTGAGCATCCTAACGGCCCTCGCAGCTGCAGGCGTTGGCTCTGTCGCTCCTCCTTCGGGTCGTTTGATACTTGCAATCAAGGTTTTGGCTAGCACTAGCAGGCATTCTCCGCGTAGATCGATGCTGCCGTGTTCCATCACCAGAGGCATTTGATCGTTGATAAGTGAATGCGAATCTTGAAGCTTGCCCATGGCAATGTAAACTTCAGCCATCACAACATGAGCCTCTGCCAGCAACAGGTCATAGTGGTGACTTCTGCAGATGTCCACGCCTTTCAGCAATGCACTGAGAGAGGCGAATGGCGCATGCGGCGCAGAGGCTTTAAAGCGAGTGCGGCTAGTAGCAATCAGCACTTGGGCATGCAGATACGCGAACCCGTGATCACTGCACGTGGCTTCTAAGCGCTCTAGCAGCTCAAGACTTCGCGGGTAGTCGCCGAATGCAGTCCACAGTGTGGCCTTCAACAGGTTGGCTTCGAGATAAGCAGGGAAGTCTTTCCCGTCCGGAGATAACGCAAGTATAGCGTTTAAATGGACTTCCGCGCGTGTGAACTCCCCCCTTTGCAGCGCCCATAGGAAAAAAAGGCGGTGTAATGTCCTCTGGTACACCATATCGTGCAGCAAGTGGCGTCGTACATCATGATCTCCATCGGCGACGTCAACAAGGAAGCCAAGTGCTCGCTCGTATACGCTTGTGTTATCCTTCGCCTGTGCGAGACTCGACATCGCCATCTGACTCACAGTTAACGCAACTTCTCTGATACTAGCCGAGTCTTCGTAGCACAAGAGATGTATACGATTGAATACTTCCTCAAGCGAACGCTGACCATACAGACTCCATCCAACTGCTGCAGAGATCGTGACTTTCCCACTTAGACGCCACACCGTATCGAGAATTGTCTCAGTAGACTTCATCCAGTCCAGTCCAGTTCCACTAGACTTGTAGGAAGAGTCAGCGACAGAACCCACACCAGCTTGCAGTTGTAGTGCTGCCATGGCCCGCGTACCAGTGTTTGACAAACTCGCAGCTGGCGTCGCTATCGACGCGATAGCTTGCTGTGTTTCTTGAAGACGCGACCAAATGTGCAGTGGCCGCGGTGCCGGCGCATGAGCAGCAACCAGATGACGAACAAACGGTGACACCGACCCCACGGTCTCTGACCTCGCTGTGCCTCCGCGCAACAAATCGCTCTCCACTTCCGTCAGCGTTGCCAGCACTTGCAGCGAAGGCAAGCGCAACTCTTGAGAGCGATCCAAGCAGCTGCTGACAAGCTGCAATACATCCTCCTTGGAGTTTCCAATCTTCTGGTTTATGCGGATACACCACGCCAACGCGAAAGCCACGCAAATGTGATCTCCATGGTGCTGAGCTACTCGAATCGCTTCCTGGATACTTTCTTGTGCCGCAGTAAAGTGGTCGAATAGTATCTGCAAGCCAGCCAGATTCAACGCTGCGTACTGGATGCCACTTTCTCGGAAATGCAGTGCAGAACCCCCTGTCAACCCTGTCGACGCAGAGCTATTGCCATCACCACCACTAGCAACGACACGGGAATTCTGACGAGGGGAAAGGACGTCATGGTACTGGTGTAAGCTGTCGAGTGCACCCTGGTAATCGCGATCATTTAGAAACGATAGATACCTCGCGAACAGCATGTTCGGGTTGAACCCGTCCATCTTGTTGCGAAGCAGTCGGAGCTGCTCTTCCGTCGACTGACCTTCTGGCTGCTGCGAGTTTCCAGTTTTTCGTCCTCCTTCCATACCGCAGATCATGTCACTCAAGATGAAATTTAGCTGGTCATTCGACCACACCGCCGGGTCGTTGACTTCCCGAACCGCTTCATGTGTCAGCATCTTCTCCGCCAGCTCATGTGGGTCCAGTTTCGTAGTCGCAGGCGTCATCACTGTGTTTTGTCGTGTACTGTGTAACGGTGTAGCGCTTCCAGAGTGAATCGGTGACAGAAGCAGCTCGTCATCGTCCATCTTGCCTTCGTTCCACAGATTCTGCGACGCTGGAGACCCTAGAAGCTCCAAACTGCTGTCTTTCTCCTCCTCTTTCTCTGTTTTTTTCTCCTTCTCCACGTCCTCTCGAAATTGTTCCAGATACTGCTGTACGTCGTCAAAAAGTCTTGATAGACCGTCGAACAGGAGGCGGTTCATCTCTAGCAAGAAGCTGCGTACGAACACACCCAATAAACTGGTACGAACCAGCGTGGAGTTGGCGGAGTCCACGTCCACTTCGTCGTCCTCTCCGTCGCGCACGGTCTGTAGCGGTGTTACGCACTCGGAGATCTGCTCCACAACGTTGCACACGGAGTCGGGGCTCTCGATCTGCGTCAGGATACTCACAAGTTGCCAGGACAACTGCTCGAAGTCCTGTTCATTGTCTAGATTGGTTTCCAAACGACGTAATAAATTCTTGAGGGTTGTGAATCCTGTTCTGCTCGAATTGTCCTGATTAGTTTTCATAGGGTGCTGGATCTCGAGACTAAGAAAGCGAGCCAAGGCGTTGAGCGACGTCCTGCTGATGACTGGTGGGGCAGGCTGCGTGTGTGGCGCGTCCACTAGAGACTCTACCGAGTCCTCACCGGCGCTGTTCTGCTTGGCGTCCTGCTGCTGCTGCCGTACATACTCCGACACCAAGAGACAAACACTCAGCAAGTAACTATTTGCCTTCCACTTGCGCATGACGCGAATTAAATTGTCATTTAAACTTAATTTAAATATTTTAATTTTTTTTTTAAAAGCATGAATTCTGTTCGTAGTTCACATTTCGTAAGAAATGTGTACACTGGAACTGTCCCAAAAATGACATAAATCCATGACACAAACGCAAAATGCGGTCGTTTTGTGTATAGAAATACGCAAAACATTAACGTGGTCCACATAAATTATGTGGACAGGCCACTGATGGACACCGGCGATTACCTCTTTACATGCCATGCGCTACGATATTTCATGTATATGCGGCGGAGGGTCCGCAAGAAGAAAGTATCATTGTCACTACGGCTACCCTGCTTCATTACGTGCGAATCTCATCTAGTTTCGATAAATATGCTTCGCATTTGCCGCACTAACCGAATACTATGATGGTGGGTTTTGATGTTCCGAAGTGTGGTCCACATTTGCTTTGGATTTGCGTTGGATTTGCGCGCGTCGTATTTTTTGCATTTGTGTCATTTTTGGGACAGTTCCACTCCGCGACAAAATTAGATCGGACACCTACTTTTTTGTCCGTAGGGTGCTGTTTAGATATGTTGTCCTTATTAAAGTGCCCAACCGGCTATACGTGCTAACGAGCACGATTTCGTAGTAAACGGGAGGGCTTCAACAATGTATACAAATGGTCGATTTTGGCATCGCGACAAATCAGATCGGACAAATGTTCATAGTAGCAATAAGTAAAGTGTCTAATGATGGCACCATATACACGTCATGACGTCAACTTGTAAATGGCAAAATATCACGTGATATTTTTAATATTAATAGTACTATGCTAGATATATATTATTAATAGTAGCTCAAATTTCAAAAGACTAGAGGATTGGGCTGGCAGTGCACTAATTGAAATTTGAGAAACCTACAAAATGATGTTAGATTTATTTTTTATTAGCAACAGAAATGAAAAAATAAAATAGAAGACTTTGTGTTTTAAACTTAGCCCTTTAAACACAGATTAAAGCTCACACCTCTATAATTTATTTATCTATTTAACAAGGTAATGTGAATGGAGTGAGGGTGCCATTTTCTATCATCCGAAAGACTCTTTCTTTCTAGAGCTCACAACCGCAAGTTCTCGGCGAGCTCACTTGCTGCGGCGACCACCGCCCGACTTCGGGCTCTATACTTCGTCGCCGTGACGGTGAGTGAGCTGTTGCGGTTACTATTTGAAACGCATCTACACATCTACGCATCAACGTATCAAAACATCTACATTGCTACAAACTCATTCACACAACTACAAAAGCAAGCTGACACTACTGTATTACTTATCTGACTTCTTCTGATTGCAGGTTCAACTATTCAGGAGGTCTTTGCATTCGATGCGTCCAGACGGTATCGATCTACCCAGTCGTAACGTGTTCCTGTTCCCAGTACTGTCATTTTGCCGCTCCATCCTGTCGTGACTGTACGTGTGTCGGTGCTCAGTGCACGCCGTTAATAAAAGCGTGGGCTCTGACTGAGAACTGCTTTAAGCTGCTCGAGTGCTTCGCGGGCGAGTTTGCTAGTGTACTTTCCTGTCCTTCTATTGCCACAAGTGGCAGCAGTAGTCACTTGCAGATATCACAAACCTCGAAAGCACAACGCTCGAAAGTAAGTTGATATATCCACAGTTTATATTTCGCAGGCGATCCTTCATCCGATGAGCGATGAATCATCGCCTACGTGATTGAACGTCCCCAGGTGCATCATGCGCAAATAGCATGTGATCATTTTTTAGAGCATTGAAGAGAGAGTTGTTCGTTTATAGATTTAATCCTGGTAGTGCTACGAGTAGTAGTACATACAGCCTAATAGGGATTAATTCGGGGCAGTTTGGTGTGCTGCTCCTTAATTTTGGTGCATACAAACTTCAAATAAATGGTCTTATAAAATTCTTATTTCACATCGATGATTTGAGGCTTACTACTCCACGCAGGTAATTTCACCGAAATTTATAAATTAATACAGGATATGCCATCGACTGGCTACCTACTGTAGGTGGTACATTTTGTGGTTGCAGCATCTATTATATCTAGCTGCCTATAGTTTAAGAAAACATTAGTGTACATGTATCAAGCGTTAACATTAAAAAAAAAATACCTATCGATCCTGGCATACATTCATAGCATGGAAGTCTACCAGAAGTAGATCTTAACTTTAAAGAAGTCTGATAATAGTGGTGATGGAGGGCGTCGACATGTGTATCAAACAGCAGAATGATAGGCATCTACGGGCCAGGTAAGGTAAAAGTGTCTGACGTGGACTGGCAGTCCATAGAGAGCACGTAGCGCCGCCATATTTGCCGCTAGGGCGTACCGCAGGCCGAGGTGGGCGTCACCAGTGGTAGTTTTGAACAGAGCGTATTATGCCTTTCTTCGTTTTTGCCAGTAAAATCGGACTTTTAATTCGGACTTGTGGGCAGTAAGTAAGTTGTGTCAAATCGTTTCCTGCAGCACCAATAATTCGGACGTCCAATTTTTGGGTAAAGGTATAAGAGCATTTCCCATAAACTGTCATCAGTCACTTCTCAACAAACCGGTACCGTACGATACTTGCTTGAGCGTTGACGTCGTGTGCGTTAACTACTGGGTGTGTGGCGGTTCTGTTTGGCACAACAGCAAGTGAAGACACACGACCAGCTTCTCCAGAGGCAGAGGGATGCAGCAGACCGTATTTGGCGCCGATGTGAGTGCGCGTTGTGAGGCCGTTATGCTGCCATTTTTTGACTTGGTCACAGTATACTTTGTATGATATTGAGCTAAATACTGCGTGTTTGGCTGTTCGGTCTGCTTGTTAGCCGATGGAAGAAGAGGCGACAAATACGCATCTCCCACCTCAGCTTCACTGCCGTTTGAGCATCAAGTCTGGCGAGCCGCTGACGCCTTGCCGCGTACCGGCTGCCAGGACACGATTTTACCTTCATGGTGGCTGATGGCTACACGGTATTACTTGGCCACATCAAGCGGATATTTGAGAACACGAACGGGTTGACATGGAGCGAGCCTGTAGCTGTGTATGTGAAACCGACCAACAACGCACCACATAAGAAGTACGTGCAGCTATCTGAAGAACCAGAAGAGTTCAGAAGTCAATTGGAAGTTGTTTGGCACAAAGTCCGCCTACGGAAGCATGGACACGCAGCCTTTGTGCTGCAGCTTTTTGTCTACGTTCCTCGACCCCGTGATCAACGCCTAACGCCCCTCCGACGAGCTTCAGACGCTCGTATCCTGGAATAGCTTCCTCGAGTTGCTGGGTACATGCGGGATCATCAAATTGAAGGCGGGCCAGCTACTCCGCGCTACGCAGCCGTTAGTCAAGCTCGATTACCTGAAGTAGCGCCCACATCTGTGCCAGATAAGGCTACGTTTCGCCAATTGCAGTTCATAGACCGCTAAGCTGCTGAAATGGAGACTACACAACACTAACAGCAAGCTGCTGATGAATATCAGCTCGTCCGAGCTCGTGGCCACGGCGTAGTCGTACCCATGTATATAGATGTGTCGGGTTTACGGGACACACTTGAGCTACCAGGCTATAGTTTACGACCCCCTTTTTGAGAGCCACGCGATTTGAGGACGCTTGATCCGGCTCAAGATATGGAAGATGAAGACCATGCAGATACAGCGGAGGATAACTAGCGCTTTGTTGGAGAACCTAAACCGAGGGTAAGTTTATTTCGTTACAGTGATAGCTGCAGTGGCTGTAGAGGTTTAACCGAACTGTTTCACTATGCTTTGTACAGAAATGCATCGCAACTTTCAGTACGTCTTCGGGGGGTTCGCGGAAAGCCAAGTTGGCGTGGCGCTGTAGATACCGCTTCAGCAGTGAAAACCCAACTTCGATTGGGCTTAGGTCGGGTGAGTAAGGTGGCAGGAAAAATAGAAGAGCACCAGTAGCGTGGATCAGATCTTGGAGTTCTTGATACGTGTCGATCTTGGCGTTGTCTAGCACAACAAATGAGCGTGGAATGGGCCATAGATTGAGAAAGGGAGCTATCTTGTATTTGAAAAAATTGTGAAAGTTACGTCTCATCCCCCACGCGAAGAACCCAGTGATGGCCATGGCAGCCAAAATGGAGGCGCGCTTTCCTCGAGAGAAGGGAATACTCACATTCACAGGTGTGTTGCGTGCTGACCATCCTGGACGTCGTCGCACAGACCTATGCATAAAAGCAAATTAGAGAAAGCAACATGATAATTGAAATTGGAGTTACCTTCCGTCTTCCGATGTTTCATCTACGAACACAAACTGATCACGTCCGCTGTAAAATGGGCTCAACCTTGATATAAACTCTCGTCGTTCTCGAGGGGGGCTTTCGCGGGCGCGCTTTGTCAGCATTTTTCGAGTTAACCCAAGGTCAAAGCGCAGGGCGACACAAATTGTAGCGTCCGATAGGCATAGACCACCAGAAAAGTTAGCGGAAATTGCTTCGCGCAGCTCTTCAAAATAAAAACACGCATGATTTTTCACATAATCCGATACAAATGAACAAACCGCTTTAGGCCACCTTGACTTCTTCTCGGTGGCAGCCTTCTTGTCGACGTTGCCTGTCATTAGAAATCTTTGGTACCATCTAGTAAGACTCCTTTCTGAAATACCTAACAGGGTAGCCACTACACTCAACTGTATGTCATAAGCATAAGTAAGGGACAACGGCACGCCACCTCAGGTCAAGGGAAAAAGTCATTTTCACTGCACGGTTCTTCCTTGAGCCTACGGTTTTAGCTGCGAAAGTCAGAATGCCGAGCATATCGTCGGCAAACGGGTGTTTGGTTGGTTGGTAAGGGTCCCGTTTAAAACTGAGTTACGTGCATCAAACTGAAGCGTAAAAATTAGGCGAACTCATAATTATTGAAGCACGAGTTAGTGGAAAACATATTTTTTCGGTCAGATCAGACAAAATATCGGAAAGCCATAATTGATAAGCATTAAAGTAAATACTTGAAGATAAGTAGATGAGTAGATGTATCGTGAAGGTGGGTAGCAAAGAACAACCGCAACAGCTCACTCACCGCCACGGCGACGAAGTATAGAGCCCGAAGTCGGGCGGTGGTCGCCGGAGCAAGTGAGCTCGCTGAGATATTGCGGTTGTGAGCTCTTCAAAAAAAAGTGTTATTCCGATATTAGAAAATGACACCCTCAATCAAAATTTGATTGAGGGTGTCATTTTCACATTAACTTCTTAGACTGATAAACTAATTATAGAAGTGTAAGATTCTATCTGTGTTAAATACACAAATTCTTTTTTATCATTGCATTAATAAAATAGAAAAGAATTGGGAATCTAAAAACTTCAATAAGTGCACTACCAGCCCAACCTCTAGCTTAGTCTTTTGTAAAACTCATTCTCTTTAATTTTTGAACAAACACTTACATGTACCAAAATGATAAGACTACGGTACGTTGTCAGTTGTTGTGTATCCTGTTATAAATTATAAATTTCGATGAATTTACCTGCGTGGAGTAGTAAGCCTCAAATAATCGATGCGAAATAAGAATTTTAAAAGGCCATTCATTTGAAGTTTGTATGCACAAAAATTAAGTAGCAGCACACCAACTGGCCCCGAATTACTACCTATTGGGCTGTCTGTACTACGTGACCGTAGCACTACCAGGATAATATGATATTTAAATATTAACCTTGAGATTTGAAAACTAAATTACTCTTAATACGAGTTGATATTTTATGATATTTTCCCATTTTAGTACGATTTTACCAGACGCTAAAAGTGAATGAAGGACGGACATGAGACAAAGAGGCGAAAATGCAAGGACTCAGCGCACTTCAATATCCTTGATGTTTTGTTTGTTGTTAAGCGTAGACTGGCACAGTCGTGCGCGACGAACCCTACGGAAGCCATACAACACAAATGAGTACTCGAGCGCATTTTGGTTGTCGAACTTTTGAAATATCAGACGCAAATTGTGATTTAAAAGTAACTATTTTGATCTTGTTTAAGGAGAATAGCAAAGTGTGTCTGCTATTGGCAAATGAAGGATAGTATGTGCCTACTTGGTGAAGCCCAAGCTCCAAAATATGTGAGCAATGTACCACCGACTCGGTCAATGTGCCGCATTGATGAAGCGTCACAAGTTGCAGGTTTGTAGGACGCCCACTGTGAGCGAGGATATAGATTGAGTAGGCAGATAAAGAAGAAGAAACGCATGGATTTATGCACTCAGTGGTGTGAAGCGAGATGTCCACGAGCTTAGTGACCGAAGTAGTGCCCACATTCACAAATTACGATTGCAGGCTCAGTTTGGATTCGTAATATTTCAGCTAGTCACACAATAGAGAAATATTATTGGTTAAGATTCCTGATGATGTTATCATTGACAAATATAATATCGTATGAACCCTTTCGCGGCCAAATGGTGCATTTTGCCCCCCTTCATGCCTTTTCCAAAACCTGAGGGAAAACCCGCCATGAAGGGGTCATTTTGCCCCCCTTGACAGAACTTCAAATTAGACTTCACCGTCTTTTGGAGCGTCCATTAACGGCCAATCAAAGAAATGATGACACCCCAACCCTCGGTTAAATTACAGTATGTATCAAACACAAGTGCAAATTATGCGTATAAGTACGAAATTTATGGGGATTGCATCAACAAAAACCAGTGTAAGTACGATATTTTGCTGACAACGCATACGTGGCAGTGGCTTTCCATACCAATTCCCCGTCTCTATATCATCACTGCCCTGACTACCCACCATTAGTTACCTATCAGTTCCTTTAACGAGATCAAGACAACTACTCAGCTTTGTATTTTGACCTGTCACGCGAACTGCGTTCAGTTTTGAAGACGACAAGCAGCTCGTCCAAATACCACGCACTTACAGCGACGGAGGGCGCCGGATCTCATGGGGCGCTGTGGCCCATCGCATGAGACGCACAGGACACACCGGCACCGCGCTGCAGAGACGTCTCCGAGCGCTGATGCGCACGTAGGGTAATGACATCTCGCGCTTTCCGAACAACTTCATCTCACCATTGCGTAGGCCGCGCGGCCGACCGACAGGAGTAAGCCAGCAATTGCGTCAATTACGACGGCCTGTCGATCCTCCAGAGTCAGCAGTGCGTCGTGCGGCTCCGGCGGCGCTGTCAGAGCCTACTGTGTCTCCTTCGTCACATTCGGAACCTGCCGCTGCGCCGCCGTCTCGACTACAGTATGATGCGACCCCAGAGCTTGATACTGCTCCTGTGTCAACACCAGAACCAACTGTGGCTCCGATAACACTGGCAGAATATACTTCTGCTCCTGCGCCGCCACCAGAAACAACTGTGGCCCCGGCGTCACTGTCAGAGCGTAGTAATGCTCCTGTGTCACGACCAGGACCAACTGTGACTCCCGCACCACTGCCAGAGTCTCGTGATGATTCTTCTCAAACCCCGGTAGTTGTTGCTTCTCCGACACCACCCGAACCAGCTGCCGCTGCTTCGCTAGATGAAACCTCAAAAATGTTTAGCTCAGGCTCAGAAGACACAGATGACGAAGCAGTTGCACTGGTCAGACTTGCCCGACAACCACAACTGTCTCCATCAGGCGTCGAACAAGCCGTGACGGCCATATTTGCAGACAACCCTCGTCGCGTTGTTACCCGAGATCAAAACAACGCCTCCCTCAAGGCAGGAGTGATGTTGCCTGCTGACGAGAGTACGTTGTTTGAGAGAGCTGGGCTTCGACGAGCGCGGCCTTTTTTTAGATATTGGATCTGGAGTTGGAAATATCCTGGCTCACGTTGTATTGGGCACTCATGTCTCCCAAGCAATCGGTGCTGATGTACGCGAGGACTCTGCGGCTGGGATGGAAAATGATGATGAAAAGTGCGCATGGAGAACGACTTCGAGACCGTGTTGTATTGGTCTGTAAAGATGTTACTGAGATTCGTTTATATTCACTGTACCATTCGCGTATGCTACAGTTGTCTACTGGAACAATTTACTGTTTGACCAACAAGTGATCGAGTACGTGAAGAAGGAGCTATGTGGATTGGCTTCGCTTCGTTTCCTGGTGAGCTTCGTGAAGTTTTGTCCAAGACACCGCGTGAGATGCTATAACTCATTTTGCACTTGCTTTGAGCTTGTGATAGAGCTTGATCTTCCCTGCAGCTGGAAGGCGGATCTTCAACAAGTGTATGTCTACGAGGCTAAGTAAAAACTGTTGAATATTCGTTATATTTCTTTAGTGTGTTGAAGATATTTTCACGTGTTTGCTGGTTTCTTCCTCATGACAAATTGCAGGTTCAAAAGTTTATCATAGTATAATCAAAAAAAAATCTCACGTCGTGACATTGTGTGATACAGACAAATAGTAAATTCCCAATGCATGGTTCCATAATTACACCAAGATAAATACACTTTTACTCTAACATGATAGCACACACAGCGGTTTGAGCAGCACCGGAGCCACTAGAGTCTTGGTGGACATCACTGTTGTTTTGGAGGCTACGTTTCAGCTTGTACAGACGCGAACTAGTGCGCACCTTGCCCGTGTTTGAGAAGAGCTTGCTGGGAAAGTAGAAGCGGTGGTGCTTCACCCAGCAAGTCCATGTCTTGTGAGGGCATGCGTACGGCTTATCTGACGCGTGAACATTCTGACAGAGGCACATATTGTGGCGGACGCAGAGTAGCGTATCGCCATTCCCAGCTGCACACAACGCATCTGCGTCGCTTGCGGTTCCTATCAGTGTAGAATTGTTTTGAGGCAACAGCAGAGCATCTCTTCTGCGGACTCCCGAAAGCCCCAACTTCAGCACGAGTACCAGCAACCCAAACAGCGCTCGATGGAGAAGATTGCTCAGCAACTTCTTCACGTAAAGCTACGTCCGCGTAGAACATTTGACGCTCACTCGGCGCCTCCTTCCACTTCCCGACAGGAGTTCGGATATCAGATCGACAATAAATTGCCTGTGTGAATCTCGTTCCTTGCTCATATCCACTGCCAGCTTACGTGTAAGGTACGCATTCGAGCGCGCAACATCAATAAGGGCTAAGTCTAATTTTTTGTGCCACTTCTTGAAGGAGTGACCATCTGCCAACGAAAAGCGAGCACGAAATTGGTCCAGTCGGTCAACGCCCTGCATGTTGGCATTGTATTCCTTTACACACGTCGGTGTCGTAAACGCCTGCTTCTCCGCGCGAACTTGGCGAGACACGGTGGTCATTGTCGAAGCATCAGCATTTGAAATCACAGTTACTATGGCACTATCATACCACGACGCAGCTACCATAGTCCCATCTACAGACACTCCTTGGCAAAAACTTCCACGCGTACATTCTTTTTTCTCCAGAAGTAAAAGTTCGGAAAGTGAGCGCTGGTTATTCGGACAGTTCCACGCGCGTAGAGCCCCTTGAGGCGCAAAGCTATCAGCAATTGGACTGAGGTGTAGTAGTTGTCTGAGTTCACAACTCGGCGAGTAGAGTAAAGTGGACGTGCCACCTCTAGTACTCACTTCCTAATAGAAGACGACTCCGCAATTTCGGCACCCAACCGTTGGATTTCCGTAGATGAAGCTACACCATCTAAGCGCTCCGTGATGTTGCTCTCGCAATGTAGCCGAAAATTTACTGATATCCACGAGGTGGCACAACATAGGATGTAAATCCGAAAATGGTACTTGTCTGTAGGCTTCATAGAGTTGTACACAATGAGAGGTTTGCCGTATTCGGAGCGGCATGCAACGCTCGCTTCGTCCAGCGCGACATCGCGCCCAACTTCAACGTATTTAGGACCGGTTACCTTCAACAGGTTCAGCGATGGGCGGATCCGGGCAGCTTGATCCGTGCTAGTAGTATTGGATTCGACACACTGAAAGCAGAAAGCTTTGCGCAGGCCTTGAACCGTCTCAATGCCATCACGTTATCGAGACCGACAGAGCTTCCCCCATAGATCGCGTCCTCCACTTGTTCACCCCAGTAGTTAGCATATTCACCTTTGTTGATCAACGCCATATAGAAAAGAATGCCAATAAAAGTCATCAGTTCATCCAGTACGAACGGTTTCGCCAGTGTGGTGTTGTGCAGTCATGCATAGGTGTTCGTCTCACAAAGAATTTGTTGCCAGAACGATACTGGAATGTAGACAAAAAAGCTAGCAGAAGCGGAATGTTGGAAAATGTGCTTGAACTTAGTTTGTAGTCTTGTCTTTGATGTCCCATCAAAATGCTTGTACACGTCACTAGGTGCTTGACAGTCTTTGTCTGGCTCAAATCGCATGTTCTTTATCGCTTCGACCTAAGCTAGCGTTGTAGTTTGTTCCATAGGAGGATCAAAGGACTCCACATATTGCTTGAGCTTCCACATCAGCGTCAATGTTCACTTCTTTGCCTTCATCGACTGCGCAGAGTCGCTCCCACCCCACGCCAGTACTATTGCCATGCAATGCACGGTAGTTGGTATTGCCACGTTGCACGGTGCTGAGATTCATAGTCTCAACGTAGTTCTGGAATTGAGAATCTAACCAGTTTATCTGAAACAGTGACTGCTTCATGACACGGCAAACTCGGCCCACCAGGTACGCGTTTGCTACCCCACTGTACTTCTTCTTCTGCGTAATGAAGCCCTCTTTTGCTGGTGCAAATGCCACGAAGGTGTCCACATACATAGCATGTATCGACGGTAGTCTACCCTGCCTGGAGGTCGACTCGTCGTACCGTTCATCGATGCTGTTGCATCTGCTGGTAGTGACGCTTCAACAGGTAAATCAGCAATTGCTTCGTCGGCTACTACCGACGAAGGCAAGGCACTGGTGGTAGCGACCACTGATCCCCGTAACGGGAGGGCGACCAGTACCGATGCCGCTTGGTTTGAGGCGGTGCTACCTCGCTAGAAGGCTTGTGTTTGTTCTTGGAGCCCCGTCGTCAACCTCGTTTACGCTTGACAGGGCCCGCTACCTGGCTGGTTACCTCCACTCGACACGCGCCAGCTTCATGGCTACCTGGCGTGGCAGCGACCACGCTAGCAGACCTCCCAGAGAGCGAAGAGACTTCAGCCATTCGTCCACGTGTCTGAGTCGGCGTACTCACAGCCTCGATGCCGGCATCACCACTGTCACCGATCGCTGCGCCGGTTTCCTCAGTCCGGTTGCAGCTCGGTCGAAGTCTGGTCATCACTGGCTTCTTCTCTTCCGTCACGATTATTGGATTGTGATGGAAGTGAGCATGCGAATGCTGAATTGTAACGTCCGCCAGCTAGATAGCAAATTATAAGGGATAAATACGACTGTTTGCAATAGCAGCTTTCAAAACGATATTATCGCTAATAGCAGGTATTTCGATTCACGAACAGTATTTTCATACTGAAACAAAGATAGATGCATAGGATACTTATAATACTTAGATTTAGACATACACTCACATGGCTACCAGGTGCTGTTTCTGAAGCCTGCAACCGGCAACCACGATGCTTCAAGCATTAGTAGACCTACTCGGCGATGCAAGCCGCTCTTGCTCATTGAAGGTAAGACATGTGTTATGGTCTCTGCTGTTGGAATGATAGTGCGGCTGTCGTAAAGAAAGTGGACGAAGTTTTCTTGGCCTGGAGACCGCGCGAAATCGTCAGGAGTCTTAAGCACTCAGCCGTCGCCGCCCGCCTTGGCAACCGTGCATGTCGTGATTAAAGCAGGGGGCAAGTGGGACTAGTAATTTACCGGATATATTTCATGGATCTGCCAGCATTACGTGAACATGCTAGTCAAACTTCAGCCAATAACTGACCTTGCTGTCGAATTTCCCTGTAGCTACCAGAATATTGCAAAAAAATATTCAAGCAAGTACCGTGGGCTATGAAGGGGGGCAGAATGACCTCTTTCTCCATCCCCGTACCACTATGTGGAAGAGACAACCTCGATGGCGAGTACCGTGGTTTATGAAGTGTCTTGGTTTGTATAGTATACTTTAATCAAATGATAACCCCGTGATCGCGAAAGGGTTAACTTATCTTGGGATAGCAGTACGAAGTGCTGCAGACCAGCCTGCAGCGGATTAATTCGCTTATTGTTCGATTTTTGTCTTGAAATTTGTACGCAAAAGTGTCCGTCGCGCTCGACGTGAAACCGACGTGAGAGTATTGTACCAGGACTGTACCACCGCCGTTTTTGTCCAATAAATTGGCGTTTGTAAGTAATTTGCGAGATGCAGAAATTCGCCGTGGCGCTATAGCAAGCAGTTATGTGGAGGGCGTGATTCCTCTTCATCATAGTTTGCGGGAGATTATCACTGTGCTGCTATATACAATTGCTAAGAAAGCTTGTGGATCTTGTCTACAACTCGGTTGCTCCACCTCGGGATTTTTGAAACACCCACGGTTTAACTCCAATCAGACTTTTGCTAGGACAAACGGTAGGACAAAAAGCCATTTATGTTGATTTCACTAAAATGTACCACAAATTTTGTCCTAGACGGTTCGCTAGGACGGTTCGCTAGGACAAAATTTGTGGTACATTTTAGTGAAATCAACATAAATGGCTTTTTGTCCTACCGTTTGTCCTAGCAAAAGTCTGATTGGGGTTAAAAACATATATCGTCTTTTGATATTTCTGGAGTAAATCGCCAAGTTGAAGTAAATACCGTCGAAGGCTGCGTTTGTGAGGAGCAATTAGCCGGTATATCCATATTTTATTATCGAAGCCTAAACAGCAACAGAAATAACAGAAACCGCTGCCAATGGGTATTCATTTTCGACTAGTCACTTTTTAATTTTTAACTAGTCACTTCTAAAAATAATGTTAGAGCTAATCACTTTTTGTGTCCCAAGTAGTCACTTCCATCGCACTTATATGAAATTATACGGTAGTACTAAAATAAATTTTAGACTAGTCACTTTTTCAGCTTTCGGTAGTCACTTTAAAATCGTACTTAACCGGATTTTTACAAACAACGCCAACACCCCCCCCCCCCCTCAATATTGGAGTTACCATTAACCTGAGTAATGAGGTTGTCATAACGAATACACATCTCGGAATAAAATATGGCCTATTATTGTGAATTCCGTCCAAATTTGCCGATTTGGATCGGTTTGAGGCACGTGAGGACAATCGCTCACATACAAATCCAAGTCATTAGTGGTTGCCACATGTCAAGTTCTCATTTCGTATTTAAAAGGGGCAGTTTACGAAATTTAAACTAGTACGCTGGGCGATTTGGATGCTGTTCATTCAAAGAACCGCCCATGGCATTTTGAGAAGAACGCACAATAATAGGGCCCTGACTTCTTCGTCGTCTGCGCTCCATCAATCAAACATTGATTTACCGGTAATCAAATGGCCTCTGTTAAGTACGAGGAAGGATTTTCTTGTCTCGCAGCCCCATGGAGACTTGTGGCGGACTACCAAGCCTTGCTGAGCTCGACGCCGAGGCTGAAGCCGTGGCCACGAGCGCCACGTTCGCGGGGCAGTCAGAAGTGTTTCCGAAGGGATTGCCGATGTAAAATCCATACGACTTGTCCAAGTTTTTCGTGCGTGACTGTTATCCTGTCTTGTTCAGGCACAATTACAGAGTGGTCAAGGCTTGAAGGGGCGGTGTGCATTGGAGACCACGTTTTGTCCACTGCACTGGGTAGCACTGAGCGTGCGGCCAAGCTGGCATAGGAAGTAAGGTTTAGGTGAGGACTGTAAGGTATAGTCGAGGACGTGAAATAACGTACCGACAAGCCGTTGGTAAGTTTCGGCAGGCAGATTGAGTTTTACCTCAGAGACAAACAATAGATCAAGGTTAACAAGAAGCGTCAGCTTCCCTCGTGTGTGTTCGAGTTTCGAAACCCACTACACCATGCGAGAATACGTTCGTGTAGCTAGTGAATTTACTTGCTTTACTTTCAATTAACGCTTCGGGGCTTTGATGGCGGACTCGGACATGCTAAGTGAGAGCACGCTAGGTGCCGATCTTAGACGGAAGAGAAGTCTAGGGTTTAGGGTTCCGTGGTGGCATTTTAGTTGAAGGAATAGAGTGGGTAACATAGCACCACACATCAAGGCGGGTAACGTAGTTCTGCAACTAAGGTGGGTAATAGAGCTCCACAACCAAGGCAGGTAACATAGTTCCGCACCGAGCCATTAGCTCCAAGTGGTGAAGGCACATTGGCCTCACCAGACGTGGTTAACTTGTTCCACGTCAAGTCGCGCAGACTCAAACTGCTAACGCGAAGGCTGGTACCTTCGGGTCGGCAAGACCAACGCGCCGACAGTACCGGCGAGGTGTCCGGGTACGAGGCAAGCAGCGTTTGCCTTTGCCAATGGCTATCGCAAACCGTGGGAGGCTCAGTTGCTTAAAGCGTGAGTGAGGGAGAGGCTTGGAAACCCCTTTCCTTCCTTACGGAACGAAGTGTCAATGCACATTGACTGCTGACTGGAGCCAATCACCCGGTCTAGTGCTGCAATGCCTAGACCCAAATTATTCGAGTGGTCCTGGAAGCCACGAGCGCTAGGCGCTTTCAATGAGCTGACATCAAATCAGCAGTGTGGTAGCTGTGCCTACCACCACATACGAGATGAAGCGCGGACTCGGTACATTGGTACTCAGGTCCCTTGGTCATGATGACTTGAGGGCCAAGCTAATGGACGTCTTGCCCGACGTATGGCTGCTGCTGTGCTTGCTGTACAGCGCGCCAGGTACAATGGTCCACAGGACCATGGCCCAAGCGTTGTACATGCGTGCACACGCAATTGGCCAGGTATCGACCAGACAACGCACGCAGTTGCTGCTGGTGCCACGCCGGGCATAGCACTGTGGTGGTGGAATGCCACCCCACCACGATTGAGTACTATCCTGGTACACAGTGTCGACGTCAGACACAATCCCAGCTATGGCATGGTTGTAGAGTGTGCCCCACCACGGCCGAATACCATCCCGGTACATGGTGTCGATGTCAGACACCAATGCCGTTATGGCATGGTGGTAGAGTGTGCCCCACCCACAGCTGAGTACCACCCTGGTACACGGTGTTGACGCCAGATACCAACGCCACAATGGCATGGTAGACGGATGCGTCCCACCACTAGTATGTACCATAAAAATACACGGTGTCGATGGAAGACACTAACGCGTCGTTGGTATGGAAACCACACGCGGGACGGAGCTTGAAACAGCTCCATCTGCAAAGGATGGACCCTTGTCGGACCTAAGGCATAGGCCGAGGCGAGCTGAGGGCTCCCTCCACTGTTGGGGCAGGTGTTGCCCTTGTAGGTGTCTCCCTCGCGGAAGACACCACGCTCCGAACGTGTCCACGAGGACTATCGTGTCCTCCGGTGTGAACTATGGGCGAATACCACGCGTTCGGGTGCTCTTGCACTCCGTACCGAAGCACTGTGCGCGTTCTAGCGAAGGAGCCGAGGCAGCTCTGAGTGTTGGCTTCGCGGCCAACACAGTTGTGAGGGTGGGGATGCAGATCCCAGTGTGCTCTGCGGCCACAGGCCACTGTGGGCGTAACTGAGAGCCGCGCCAGCCGCGTCGCAGCCGGTGTGAGAATTTCACCTTTGGGTGTTTTAATTCTCTTACCTCTGATTGGAGAATCAGGTGATTCTAGATTAAGTGGGGGAGGGTGTAACGGGGTAAGTCCAGTGTACCCAAGTTACATGAAGAGTGACCTGAATGCCTGGTACATGGTACCAGAGGCTCTAGGAGCCAACCATTGGATAACTACATAGCTTCACTATAGGTGACTTATAGTTGTATTAGAACCCAAGCTAAGCATACCTATAAATGCAGCAGTCTTAAATCTACTTGTCTAGCAGCAATTAGCTCCCTGTGAGGGCGGGAACCCGTGAACTGACGTTCACGTGGGTAGTAAATACCCAAAGCACTTCCTCTGTGCAAGGTGCTTGTGTGCCCCGTCACATTATTAGCCAATGAAGTGGCCTCAGTGCGCTTTTTACTTGTTTTCAACGAGTAAAAGCAGAGTATTTCCAGAAATTTGTCCAAACAGAAAGGTGCTGT
Source organism: Phytophthora tentaculata (assembly GCA_033557915.1). NCBI lineage: Eukaryota > Oomycota > Peronosporomycetes > Peronosporales > Peronosporaceae > Phytophthora > Phytophthora tentaculata. Next base: position 6,348,428 of record JAUCEA010000007.1, on the reverse strand, counting down.
GTAAATAGTCGGTGTAGAACAACATCTCCGACATATCGAGTCGGAGGGGGCGGTCCAGTTATTGATATTCTTTTACAAACTGCAAGTCATTCGCATATTTCTCAAATAACGTGAAAGCTCCGACATATCCGACTCAGTGTGAGCCTTAACGACCTTACACCCGACAACGCAAAGCGTGCTCGGGAGAGCGCAGCACGCTCGTTTCTAGCGTTTCTAAAGGACGAAGACGTGACGTGGGAATACTTGGAGGCAACTATGAGCCGCGATACGGTCGTGCTGTTTCTAGAAGCCGTGTTGGACAATTTGGCATGTACCTCGCCTTCAAGGAAGGCCGCAAGGGCCGGCTTCTAGCTCGACACTCGATGATGCACTACTATCGACATGTGAAGAACCGGTTGCTCGACCAATTCCCCCAGTATCGCGCCGCAGTTGAAAAGAATCTGCTCAAGAAGGGCATAGTGTTGGAGCGCTACTGCATGAAACGCGAGACAGGAACGTTTGTTAACAAGGCCACGGCAAGCACGAAGAAAGCTCTTAAACAGATGTCCGAACACTTGTATTCAACTGCAACTTGCGCTAGCGACTACCAAGATGCGGCGCTCTTATGCTTACTCTGGTACCTCTTCGGGCGCACATCGGACCTGACGCTGCTCCACAAAACGAATCTGACGAAAGGATCCGGCGACATTTTCTTCGTTCGATTCATCCGGATCAAAATTTCTGAGGAGATAGGCTTATCGCTGTCCCCCAAATCCGACATTGCCACGGGCCCGTTGCTTGCCGTTGCGCTTGCGCTAATCACACACTCATCACCAACAGCGGCACTTCTCAACCAGCTTCCAGAACAGCAGGGACCTTCCCCTAGCATCTCGGACGCCAGCTGCACCTTTGATTGACTTGATCGATCATCCTGAAGACGCTCCAAAGCCTGATGGCCAGCCGACAACCACCGACGCTTCGTCCGGTATTCACAGCTTCGTGAACCGCGCTCTCGAGCGAGTCTTGATTAAGGCGGGTGTGAGTGATAACCTGACGTCGCATTCCTTTCGACGTGGGGGAGCGCAGCACGCGAATGGGTCAGGTATGTGTGTGCAATGGATCTTCGATAGAGACGCTTGGAACATGACGTCGACCAACAAGGCATTCGCTTACGTCTTCAATACTCCAGCCGAAGATCATAAAGTTGCACGGGTACTGAGTGGCCACGACCCCGAGAAACCTGTACCACTAATATTCCTGGATTCCTTCGACTGTGAGACGCAGGCGAAGATCCGCGGTGTCGCCTCTGCGCTTTTCGGGGCCTCAACTGGACTGGGTGTGGAAGCTTACAACATCAGCACGCGCGTTGTTGGCTCCCTCATGACCTACGTGTTGCGCCACTATCCATCCTTGAAGGGCGTGAAGCCGGATGCCTTAGCGGTTCAGCGTATCGAGGCATGTGCGGACGCGACAGGGGCATCAATGAACGAGCTTCTTGCATGATCGTCTAACCTGTCCAGCACCATAAGTCGAGAAGAAAAACCCAACACATTAACCCCTCCAACTCTTTCAGAAGATATAACCGAGCACCCAGTATTTCGGCAGCAAGCGGCGTTGATTGGGCAGTTAATCCAAGTTAACCAAAAGCTTGACGCCCGACTGTCTACCATGGAGTCTAAGATCTATGACAAGCGCGAACTATCAGAATCAGCAGACAACACAAGTGAGAGTGCGGTCACCAATGCGCAGACCGTGAAGCGACGGCGTACCTGTGCGGCTACGAGCTTGAAAGACACGTGGTACTCCTGGTACGCTCCAGATCCTCAAATGTGACGCTCGACAGACGCGGCCACGAAGCACACGAGATCCACTTTCAAGATGATCGTGGCGTTCATGAAGCCGTTCCTCCCTGAAGGTTTCAAGCTGAACGAGAAGTCGCCGACGTACCGCGATGAAATGCTGGCCATATGGACGCAAGCTGAGGTAAAGCTGCTAGCTTTCATTCAAGGCCACAAGATCTCCGCTCGTGGAGCCCAAAATGTCTTGAAGTCCATGCACAAGCTCCACAAAAGCGGCATCCTCAACGATCATATCCATAGCTACCACCAAATCCACGTGGACGCATCGCCGTTTGCATACGATTAAAGCCATAGGGTGAGATTACATCCAGTAATAACACATTTCTTGCCTAGTCCAGACGTTTCCTATCTCACTGCCCAACCTTGAACTCATTCTACAATTTACACCAAATCTTACAGCCATACCGCCCAACATGCCAACGATCAAGCCGACCAAGAACCCTGTTAGCTCCTAGAAAGAGTTCAAGACCCTGTAGGCAAGGCGTATAAGGTGCGCCTGGACGACGAAGCTATAAGTGTAACGGGGTTACATGGTGTGGCAACACCCAGGGGTACGTGGTACCTGGAGAGTTAACACACTCTCAGTACATGATGTGTAGAATTAACGGTGGCCTCAGGACATAGGCTGAAAGCCACACGTTATGCATTTGATTAGTTTAACTATGATAGATAGCTAAACATGGATAGCGGCTTGGTCGCAATAAAGATAAATAAAACACTTCGGGTTGGGAAGCATAAAAGTTATAAGTGTTCACAATAACTTTTAGCCCTGGTTATTGGGCTGTAAGTGTCCTTCGGATAAGAAACTTAGTTTTAGGGACGCTTTGAGTCGTACGCCTTCCTTTGACGCTAAGCTACGGCAGCCCCGCTGCACTTGGTAGCACTTCTAGTCAATCCCGCACCTGTGTTGGTCAACTGTATCCTCTGCGAGGATGGAACACCCAGTGTTCTCGAATTTGCCCCCGGCGCAGCAAGACGCGCTTAACAAATTTATGCCCTTGTTAGGCCCGGAGGGCGTGGCCCACCTTGCGTCGCAATATCTAGAGGTGGTGACCGCCAGACTGGAATCGTTCTCCCGCTATGAGAACGCGCTCTTGGAGCATGTCCAAGAGAAGATGAGCGCCGCAATGGCGGCTGCGTCGGTGACGCGCGACGGGTCGGCGAGACCGAAGCCGCTCTTGGTGAGCGTGAAGACCTTCGAAGGGAAGGATAGAGAGAATCTCCTTCGGACCCGTGAGGTCGAGATGGCCATGGGTTCGGCCCTGCTCCAGTCTGAGCAACAGCGCGTGGCGTTCGCTATCTCCAAGGAAGGCACGCGCGCGAGTGGGCACTAGCATGTGGTACGTCGGTGGACGCTGCATTTCCCACTTGGGCTCAGCTGAAGCAGCTATTATCGCGCGTGTTCGCGTCGCGTAATCAGGCGTACCGTGTTCGGTCAAAGTTCCTGGCTACCCGACAGGGTAAGAAGGAGTTACTGGACTACGTCCAAGAGTTGAGAACTCTATCGCCGGGTTGGCTGCGGACTCTCTTCCGAAATTGTTCACAGTGACCGTGCTCAGGAGAAACTCCGCGTGAGCGCAGCTCGAACGGAAGTATTCCGTGTACACCCTATCTCTTTCGAAGAGGCGGTGAATGTGGCATTGAGTGCCGAACACAACTTCAGGTCGGCTCGACCTGGTTGGGGCGCTGGTAGCGCGAGTGCTTCGAGCGGTCCGAAACCGATGGCCTCAGCTATGCTGGAGATGAAGTAGCTGAGCTACTTGCTGCAGAGCAGCACGTCGATATCCGCCGATGCTTTTTGTGCCAGAGCACCAAGCATATGAGGACGCAATGCCCTCTGCGTTCCAAGCGCCAGGCTTCGGTGAGCCGGCCCTCCGGGTCATCGCCGGGAAACGGCAACTCCCAATAGGCGCGGGGCGGCCTACTGGGGAAGAACTCGGTTCTGTTGTGCCTCGAGGAGGTAGAGGGTAACGGGACTCAGCCCCGAACTGGCCGTTCAAGCAAACGTGAAGGGCTTTGCGAAGCCATGGAGAGTCTTGATTGACTCGGGAGCCTCGGGCAACTATGCCCGTCGCTCCCCCCTGGAAGGGAGTCAGCTGTATGCTAAGGCACTGGAAGCGCCAACGCGAGACGAGATCCCAGTCCGTCTGGCGACGGGGACACTTGTTACTGCGTCGAAGGTCTCTGTTGACCTTAGTGTGAAATTCTTAGACTTTGATAGCGTGGAACGCTGTTTGGTCTTAGACCTGAATTCGAGGTATGACCTCATCCTTGGCATGGCATGGCAGGAATGCCATGAGCCATGGATCGGCTGGACGTCGAAGACACTGGGTGCTACGCAACCCTGCTCTTAGTGGAGCTTTGGTGAGTCATGAGTCCACCTCTGCTAGGAAGCAAAGGCGGTATTGGAGCGATCATGAGACCGAGGCGGCCATAGTTCTGGACATTGGTATGTCGGAACTTGTCATCAGTGAGGTTGCTGTGTGTCCTGGTAAGGACGAGCGCGGAGTGGCGAGGAATCCACTGGGAGGTACGGATTGTCGAAGACCTACCGCTGCGAGACCCAGGGCCGCGGTCGACTGCGAGTCGAGGCATCGTGGGCGCGGCCCAGAAGATGCAGGTAAAGTGACACCTAACTCACTGTATGAGAGTCATGTACCGCATGGCTCTGAGCCGAGTGTCTCGCGAGACACTGTGGCCTCTCCGAGAAGTGTTGGTGCTGCTGCACCCGGTGGTGGTGACGTAGATGTCGCCGCACCGCCTTCGTCCAGCCGGGCTCGGTCGCGGAGGGAGAGGAGGAGAAGCCGCAGGGCGTCTGAAACGTCTTAGACGTCTGTGATCTCCTCGACGTCGGACGAGGTGTCCAACGTGACGAGCAGTGAGACTCCACGTGATTGCTGTGGACAGCTGTACACACTTGTGAATGGAGTGGCGGGGGAGGTCGACGGCGACATCAGCCTCGATGCTCTGCCCACTGTGGGTGCTCTGGTAGAGCTGGACGAGATGTCCGTTGCACAGCTCGGCGAGGCCTTGAAGGCGGGCGAGCTAGTCGAATGTGTCCTGATAAGACCTGAGGAGGAGTTAAACTTCTCGTCCATTGTGGATGACGCGGTCCTGGAGGACACCAAGAAAGCGCTCAGCGCGAGGAGTGGATCGGCAATCCTGAAGTTATCCTTTGGATCCTTTCTATCCTGTTCTTCAGGAATACCAAGATGTGGTATGTAAGAACCCGTCGACGGATTTGCCTCCGGATCGAGGCGTGCGTCATGAGATTGACCTGATTCCCGGAACCAAATACTGCTTGACAAGGCAGTTGCCTTTGCCAATGGAGCAGTGTGACGTGATTGACACAATCTTCCGTGCGAAGCACGAAGCTGGACAGGTGCGTGAGAGAAAGTCTCCGCACTCGATGCCCACTATCTGTGTCGAAAGCCGAATGACAAGTGGCGCATTGTGCATGCTTTCAATAAGCTGAATGCGGCCACCATTCCGGCGCAGACGCCGATTCCTCTCAAGGACGTCCTACAGAACAACATGGTAGGCTGTACGTTGTACAGCGTGCTCGACTTGGTCGATGGTTACTATCAATTGCTCATGAGAACGGGTGATATGACACTGACAGTGGTGAGTACTCCGAGCGGTATGCTCTGGGAGTGGTTGGTAACCCCCCAGGGGCTGTCGAACGCATCAGCAACGTTTAATCGTCTTGTGATGCAGTTGTTCAGGCCCCATCGGGCGTAGGCGCAGACGTTTCATTGACGACATTTTCGTCCATACTCGTGCTGAGCACGGGGCGGTCAGATGTGGACAACCACATTGACCGTTTGCGAGCGGAGCTCGAGTAATAAGTGTGTACCAACTTGGACAAGTGCGTTTTTGGCGCAGAGGAGATTTCTTTCCTCGGGTGCTTCATTGGGAAGCGTGGCTTATGGGCAGATCCTGCCAAATTCTGAATTAAAAATTTTTGGATAATAAAAATTAATTTCTGTTTTATTACCACGACCTGTAGTCCCTAAATCATCAATCCCACAAATCTCATTTGCAAAACGAACACAACGTGTACAATGAATACATCTAGTCATTATAGTTTTAATAAAAGGACCACAATATTTATATTCTACACCACGTTTTTTAAAAAAAAAACGACTACGATCTGAACCAAAAATTATCGTTTGATCTTGTAAATCACATTCAGAAGCTTGATCACATATAGGGCAATCTAATGGGTGATTTATTAAAAGAAATTCTAACACACTTTCACGTGCTTTTTGTACTAAAGGTGTATCAGTAAATATTCTCATATTGGGCATTAAAGGCATAGCACATGAAGCTACAGGTTTAGGTGAGTTTTCAATTTCAACTAATCATTTGTGCAGTTGATCTTAATGCACCTAAAAATGAATATTTTGAGTTACTTGACCAACCACCAATAATAATACCGTAAACACCTAATGATGAAATTGCTAATAAATATAAAATACCTATATTTAATTCAGTAAAAAACATACCAAATCCTAAAGGTATTACAGTCCAACTTAATAAACTTAAAAAAAAGCTAAAATTGGGGCAAATATAAATAAAATTACATCAGCATTACTTGGTAAAACTGTTTCTTTTACAAATAATTTAAGACCATCAGCTAATGGTTGTAATTTTCAAGAAAATTTACAAATTGCTGGAAATTGTAGAATGTGTTTAGTTGAAATTGAAAACTCACCTAAACCTGTAGCTTCATGTGTTATGCCTTTAATGCCCAATATGAGAATATTTACTGATACACCTTTAGTACAAAAAGCACGTGAAAGTGTGTTAGAATTAATCTTTTATATAATTTATATATAAAGTATTATTTTATTTCTTTTTTAAATAACTTTTCTAAAATATTTATTAAAAATAATCATAAACATGATTATTTTTAATAAATATTAATCATAATTTATTTATGTACAGTCAAGGCCATTGTGGACTGACCGGTTCCCAAGAACCAAAGAGACTTACGCAAGTGACTAGGTTTAATCAATTACTTGCACAAGTACAGCGCGATCTACGCGAATATAGCTCGGCCATTGTCGGATCTCCTTAAAAAAAGATGCACCTTGGTGCTGGAACGTTGAACACGACGAAGCCTTTGAGGCTGTGAAGGAGAGTCTCCTTCGAGCGCCAATACTTGCCCTACCGGACCCGGTCCGTTCGTTTAGCGTCGTCCGCGACGCCTCCGATTTTGCAATCGGTTGTGCTTTAATACAAGCAGACGACGATGGGCGTGAACGCGCGATCGCGTTTGAGTCTCGCCAGCTCAAAGCTGCAGAGAAGAACTATTCAGTTCATGACAAAGAGCTACTTGCATTGAAGTACGCTCTAGTCAAGTTCGGGATACATCTGCTAGGCTTTAAGCCTTTCGTGATCTTTACTGATCATGCGTCGTTACGCACTGCGGCTCTGTCGCCTCCTCTTTCTTAGAGAATGGCAATATGGCTTTCATTTTTTGCCAAAACAACTTCGAGGTGAAGTATGAGCCGGGGTGGCTTAATGTAGTGGCCGACGCGCTCTCGCGCAGGCCCGACTACGAGTTAGCCCATGTCACAATTGTGACGTCGTCGGTGCCCGACTTGGTACGCGCTGCGTATGCACATGATGGCATGTGTGTAGCTCTGCTACGCGCTCTGGGGACCGACGAGCTATAGAACTCAGCCAAGAAGTTGTCAGGGCGCTTGCGCGCGAGGCTACATCGAAACTCACTCGATGTCGGCCTGCTGTATTACAGCACCGACCTAAAGGATAGCCCTCGTTTGGTCCTTCCTTATGATGAGAATCCGAAGTACGTATTGCCGCACAGCAACCGCTGAGCACGTATGTGCGCGGACCTGCGGCCTCCAGTGCTGATGAGCAAGTGCTAAGGCACCAGCTCCGAGAGCGATTTTTGGCTCCACAAGTCATAACTCCGCAAGATTATCAGGCGCGCCTGCAGCTGCAGCTCAATCGCCAGCTGGTTCCATCTATGCGAACCATTCCGGTTGTGCTCGACCCAGGGGAATCTCAGCATGCTTATGAAGCACAATTCTAAAACTGGGTGGAGGAAGCTCGACGGCTTCACTCATATGATGCTCCTCGAGCTAGTTTCTTTGAAACCAATATTCGTCTGGAGAGAAGCTTACACTTAGACTTCGCAAAGTCGAAAGCTCGGTGCCAGCTCCCAGGACCATGTCCGCATCGCCACGAGGACACTCCGCCTCCTGCTCACGCTGCGAGCGCCGCTCATCCTCACGAGTCGGCTGCTTTAGCCACTGGTCGGAGCCTGAGCTCAACTACCGACCTGTCATTTCTGTATTCTAGCGGTGGGAAGCGCCTGGCGACGCGGTCGCACGCCGTGGCAGCGAGCTGGCAGTGGGTGTGCCCGATCAAAAGTGTCCACGACGTCAGGGCAATCCTGCTGGAGGACAGCCTCAACCCCCCACGAGTTTTGTGAGTGAGGGTAACCCCTCCACTTCACAAGATACTGGGTACGACCCTGGCGCCTGCGCCTGGCCACAAGGCGTTCCGCATCGTAGCGGAGCTCGCCATCCTCGTCGAGCAGAGCTGGAGGAGGCCGAGCCTCCACTGAACCCTCGCGCTGCAAGTCGTCACGACCTGTTTGCGCTGGGGCAGCGTGTGGGTTCACTGAACCAGTACCTTCACGATATCTGACTCGCTGAGTCGTCATGCAGACGGTCTCGAAGAGACGAACCGCCGTGTGGGCTGGTTTGAGCAACCGCAGTCGGTTCAGAACCGAGTCGTGGGCCTTGAGCGTCAAGTCGCTCAGCTGCAAGGTCTGCTCGACTTACTGCTGCGTCTCCAGCATGTTGTGTCTCGTCCTGTGGCCCCGCCACCCGCTGCTACTTCCCAATCTGCCGTGGCTCAGCCACCCGCTGTCGCCCAGCAACCTTCCGAGCTGGCGCCGACGCATCAGCGCTCACCAGAGCCGGGTCTTGATACGGTTTGAGCAAGCCCGCGTAAAAGAGAGGATGCGTACGCATCTTCTTCGGAAGGTTGAGCGTATACGCAAGGCCCTTCTTTGCCGCGCCCTTGAACGGTCCGATGAAGTGAGGTCTAAATTTTGTCTTCAAGGCTGCAATCACTGCATGTGTAGAGGTTATTTGCGTTTAATAAAACTAGGTCCCCGACCTCAAACCTCTCTACATTGCTTTTGCCTTTGGCATCTGCATATTCCTTCTGAAGGTCCTGGCTCTCAGCCATAGCGTCGCGCACCCTGCGCATAACGCTCAGTCTCAAAGAGACAAATTCATCGACTGGCTTGCGAACCGCAACAGGGCTGACATCAGCCAGCTCCCCCACCAAGTCCTGAGCTACTACGTGGTGGCGTCAGCGGGACGCGAGGGTTCACTAACCCGTTCACATAGAACACAGCGAAGTCTATTGAGGCATGTACGGCACTGTTCAATGCAAACATAACGAGCGAGAGCATCTCGCTCCAGCGTTTCGGCGCCTCAGCGCAAACGCTTCGGAGGATGTCCTCCACAACGCGATTCACGCGTTCTGTCTGACCATCGGTCTGCGGATGATCTGCTGTGGACATGTCCAAACGAGAGCCGAGCATAACGTCCAGAACGTCGCGGTGAACCGCGGGTCTCGATCCGAGACAATTGCCTCCAGCAAGCCATGCTGGCGAAAGACTTTGGCTATGAACAGCAGCGCTGTTCCTTCACAAGCAATGGTGTCCGGTACTGCCGCTAAACGAGCCATCTTGCTCAACCGGTCTACAAAGACCACAATACCCGTGTTGCCTGCCTTATCCTTGGGCAGGCCAAACACAAAGTCCATATCAATGGACTGCCAACATCCCTTGGGGACAGGCAAACTCGCCAAAGGCGCCGTTGTATTCGGCTCGGACTTCTTCCGTTGACACGTTTCACACGTGCGTACATAGGTGCTCAACCATTTGTACATCTTGGGCCACCAGTACATCGAGCTCATCGAGCCATAGGTCTTCTCACGACCTAATTTCCCGTCAACGGGCGTATCATGAACCTCATACAGGATACGATACTTAAGATCCTCATCATGAGGAACGACCACACGAGGGCTATCCTCCGGGTCGGTGCTGTAATACAGCAGGCCGCCATCGAGCTTGTATCGATGCAGCCTCGCGCCCTGACAGGTTCTTGTCTCGGTTTTGAAACTCATCGCTCCCCAGAGCGCGTAGCAGAGCTACACACATGTCATCATGTGCATGCGACGACGCCACCGTTGTGACATGGGCTAACTCGTAGTCCGGCCTGCGCGAGAGCGCGTCGGCCACCACATTAAGCCGCCCCGGCTTATACTTCACCTCGAAGTTGTTTTCGGCAAAAAATGAAAGCCATCTTGCCATTCTTCGAGAGAAATGAGGCGAGTGAGTCGCAGTGCGTAAAAAAAAAACGACGCCTGAACAGTAAAGATCACGAAAGGCTTCGAGCCTAGCAGGTGTACCCTGAACTTGACTAGAGCATACTTCATTGCAAGTAGCTATTTGTTTTGAACTGGATAGTTCTTCTCTGCAGCTTTGAGCTGGCGAGACTCAAACGCAATCACGCGTTCACGCCTATCGGCGTCTGCTTGTAGTAAAGAACAACCGATTGCAAAATCAAAGGCGTCGCAGACGACGCTAAACGAACGGACCGGGTCCGGTAGGGCAAGTATTGGCGCTCGAAGGAGACTCTCCTTCAGAGCCTCGGAGGCTTCGTCGTGTTCGACGTTCCAGCACCAAGGTGCATCCTTCTTAAGGAGATCCGACAATGGCCGAGCCATCTCCGCGTAGTTCGTGCTGTAGTTGTGCAAGTAATTGGCAAAACCTTGCGTAAGTCATTTTGGTCCATGGGAACCGGCCAGTCTACAATGGCTTTGACTTTGGTAGGATCTGCCCGTAAGCCACGCTTCCAATGAAGCAACCGAGGGAAGGGATCTCTTCTGCGCTGAAGACGCACTTGTCCAAGTTGGCATACAACGTATTAGTGCGCATGCACTCGAGCACCGCTCGCAAATGGTCAAGGGGGTTCTCCACATCTGACTTTCCGTGCTCAGCACGACTATGGACGAAAATGTCGTCAAAGTACGTCTGCGCGTACGCCCGACGGGGCCTGAACAATTGCGTCACGAGACGATTGAACGTTGCCCGTGCGTTCTACAGCCCTTGGTGCATCACCAACCACTCCCAGAGCATACCGCTCGGAGTGCTCACCGCTGTCAGCGGGATGTCGCTCTCTCTCATGAGCAATTGGTAGTAACCATCGACTAAGTCGAGTGCGCTGTACAGCGTACAACCTACCAAGTTGTTCTGCAGAACATCCTTACGAGGGATCGGCGTCTGCGCCGGTATGGTGGCCGCATTCAGCTTATTGAAAGCATGCACAATGCGCCACTTGTCATTCGGCTTTCGACACAGATAGTGGGCATCGAGTGCGGAGACTTTCTCTCACGCACCTGTCCAGCTTCGTGCTTCGCACGGAAGATTGTGTCAATCACGTCACACTGCTCCATTGGCAAAGGCAACTGCCTTGTCAAGCAGTATTTGGTTCCGGGAATCAGGTCAATCTCATGACGCACGCCTCGATCCGGAGGCAAATCCGTCGACGGGTTCTTACATACCACATCTTGGTATTCCTGAAGAACAGGATAGAACGGATCCAACTGATCTTTCAGGATCACCGACCCACTCCTCGCGCTGAGCGCCTTCTTGGTGTCCTCTAGGACCGCGTCGTCTACGACGGACGAGGAGTCCAACTCTTCCTCAGGCCTTACCAAGACCACTTCGGCTAACTCGCCCGCCTTCAAGGCCTCGCCGAACTCGGCAACGGACAACTCGTCCAGCTCTACCAGAGTATCCACAGCGGGCAGAGAGTCAAGGCTGATGTCGCCTTCGACCTCCCCCGTCACTCCATTCATGAATGTGTACATCTGCTCACACTGATCACGTGGAGCCGCACTGCATAGGCTGAGAGCCACACGTTATGCATTTGATTAGGTTTAACTATGATAGATAGTTAAACAAATATAGCGGCTTGGTCGCAATAAAGATAAATAAAACACTTCGGGTTGGGAAGCATAAAAGTTATAAGTGTTCGCAATAACTTTTAGCCCTGGATATTGGGCTGTAAGTGTCCTTCGGATAAGGAACTTAGTTTTAGGGACGCTTTGAGTCGTACGTCTTCCTCTGACGCTAAGCTACGGCAGCACCGCTGCAATACGCCACCTCCGACTTTCCTTGAACACGGTCGTCGATTCTGCAAACCTACTTCCCGAAGCAACTCAAGTCGTCTACGAAGCCGTGAAGGAGTGGAACAAGCGACGGGCGGGCCTCGACGATGTTCGCGAATGGCTTGTCGAGCCTCCTCCATCGGCTGATGATGGCGAGCATCTAGACGGCAAGAAGCTGCACCTCGTACGCAAGTTGATTACGTGGAAGCGCGAGAAGCAGCAGACATACTACCTCGTCGACTGGGAACCAACGTGGGAGCCGCGGGAGCACATCAGCAAGACTGTTGTTGCTGCCTTCGAAAAGGAGCGCCACCTTCTCGCTCGCACGTGCTTCTTCGAGGACGAGCCTGTGGAGGACAACTCACTCAACGACACAGACAAATAACGCAGATTAAGCATTGATAGTTAATACAGTGTGTATTACATGCTTAAGAAGCAGCACCTAAGCGTATGCATTGGTAGCGCCGTATTGAACACTAAGCTTAACCTCCATGTAGAACAGCAAAGTTAACCTCGGAACAGAGTACACTAAAGACTTATTTGAGTGCTGCGTCAAACACAAAGCTTAACCACCTTTCAGAACAGCAATGTTAACCTCAACGCAAGCAAGCACACAACGCATAGACAACAAAGGTGGCCGCATATCGCACATACACGCAGTATACAAACGCGCAGATAAACAGCGTGGCGGGCCCTTGATAACCCGAACACCTTCAAGTTAAGGAGAAATTCATTTTTCTCTTGACTTCATTATACTTCACGGTACGTTTTGTCCTTAAACCCTTTCTAAGGACAAAAACTACCGTGAAGTATACTGAAGCCAAGTGAAAACGTTTTTTGTCCTTAAATTTTGTCCTTAACTACAAGGTGTTGGGGATAAAGTAGTAGCGGTTGGGCGACTTGTCCATTACCAGAAAAAAATCAAAAATGAAGCTTTGTTTATTTTTGCGGCCCCACAAGCCAACCGTTTAGATATAACCTTGCTGATAAGGCTGTACCCACGTAGCCAGTCGTTGCTGATAGTAATAACGTTTACAAACTGCCGTAAAAAGAAATATTCTGCTTCTATTGGTAAACCCGTTTTCTGAACCGGGGCCTCATTTCGCATTTTGCAGTATAGAGTGAGCACGCCTTCAAGCTTAAAACATGCATAATCAGTAAATTCCCATTTTTTTAGCCCACAGGCCGTTTCAGAGCCTAAGATTGCGGCTACAAACTCGCTACAAGCTTTCCTTCTGGCCGTTCCTATCTCAAAATCTGATCCCCTAAACTCTTTACACAACTACCACATAAATATACGACTTGTACATAATTATGGACTGCTTTTGTTACGGTCGGAGGTTGTTGGAGGTCAGCAATTTTATGTTAGGCCCTGATTCGTCTGGGGTCTGGGAAAATAAAACTGCAATCCTAATGGCCTGGAATAGAAACCCAGATAGGCTTTATTTTGCCACTCCCAAGGGGGTGGCAAATAAAACAAGATGAGTTGGAAATAGAGGCAGTGGCTCTTCCGATGTCACAGACACAACGCGGTGGTACGTAGCAAAACGCAAGCAGATTTACAAGGGTATTCTTATAAACAGTGACTCAAAGCAGCAGGGCTAGGTGAATGTTTATTTTCCCAGACCCCAGACCCCCGAGAAGGATCCATCCCCTTATGGTACACTAATGGTCTAAGGTTTGGTTTAGGGGGCGAGTGTAGTTATCAGCGCAGGTAGCTTAATGATAAGCTGGAACACTACCTGAGGTTTATGAGCCGTGTGCGTAGCACGCGGGTCTAAGCCCAGGCCGATGCAGGCGAGAAAGCTATCTGCCGAATGAGTGCCGTGTGCAGAGCACTCGGACGAAAATTCAGGAAAAGTATCCACTAGTAAATCAATATTGTATTTCGATGCTGAAGTTAAATTTTCGACTTGTGTATGTCAGGTAGTCACTTTGGAGTGATTATTATAGTCACGTATATTTCTACCGTTTTTAATTTTCAACTAGTTACCATACTCTTCAATCATACATGTGCTTGTATTTCGTCGTGTTTGGCATGTGAGTTAAAGGTGCCGGTTCGTTTCAACTGTACCAGTAATTGCCCGATTCCGGACGTCAGTCCGGAATAGTGCTATACGATTTGATTGAAAATGGAGCAATCAAATCGATTCAAGCTGCCGTTATTATTCGTTCCGGACAGACAACAAATTTGTGGTAGGCAGAGGTCTGAAAGAAAAAAAGAAGACCGGGGAGGCGTGCGACGGTGTCGAGCGAGTGTGGAGCGGCGGGAGGGTGAAGGCGGCGGTGAGCGAGTGTGAAGATACGGCGTGAAATTTGGGCGAGCGAATGCGGCGAGAAAGTGTGGTGTTGGAGGCAAAAGTGGCTGGGCGAGTTGGCGATGGAGACGACAGCGGCGTGCGGTTGGCAGGCGAGTTGGCGGCGGCGACGTTGTGGGTTGATGTGGTGGAACGGTGGGAGAGCAAGGGGCGCTGATGACGATGGATGAGGCCAAGTTGGACACATTCTGCGACCAGTGCGGCGCGGCTCCCGACAGCGCTGCGGTATGACTGGAGTTCTGGTCCGTGGACGTGGAAGATCATGGACACGGGCACGTGAATGAGCGGGTGGCGTTCGACGGCGTGCTGGCCGACGTGCAGGCGCGCGCTGTCAGAAGCGTGGCAAGTTTGGCGTGCACGTTAAGTGTGGCTTAATCGTCGCTGACGTCGAACGGGTGTAACGGGTCTGCTGCTGCAGGCTGGCTGCATGCATGATGTACCCGGGTGGCACCGACGGGACCGCTGGCTTGGCTGCCTTGAAGGCGACGACCGCGACTGAGGTTGGGTACGGAGGAATAGACCAAGATGTAGATCGTGGAGATGAAGCTGAAGGAGGCGGCTCCCGAGGACGAGACGGACTCGACGCAAGCATGGCACGGCGGCGTAGGCCAGAGGTGGAAGTGATGCGTGAAGTCATGAGTAGCCCGAAGCATTGGAGTTGTTGGACGTCATCTATGTGATCATGGGGTGGAACGAATCGTTGGACCTGTTTGCTGTGCTGCAGATTCTGGAGAGGACGAATCCGTCTCAGACATTTGTCTGTACGTGCACAGTATAGGGTGTCCCTGACGGCACGGCGGACAAGAAGATGCAGGCCTAGCTCGAGACGCTGCTGTATGCACTGCGCACCGGTGCAAAGCTCTTCATACCATTGAACTGCTGCAGCTTGTGGACTGTCGAGCTCTGCTACGTCCCCGCACACTTCATGGCAGCGAACAATGACAGAAACGTGTCCAAGGAGCAGAGTCACCAACTTGCCAGCAAGTGCGCAGGCCCGGCCAAGATCCTGCGCGTTGAAGGGAACACTACGACCCACGCGACGACCATACGTACACTAAAGTTGTCGATTTCATCTACAATGCGCTGCACCCCAAGCCTTAGCTAACCGGAATGATGTCTTTGCATCGTGTTTGGTCCAAATATAATAAAATACTCGTCCGTACTCTTTATCTCTTTTAGGAGCAGTGATGTTGCAGGGAGAAATCGTACGACGCCGAGAAAGTAATTTCCAGGCTGTCCGTACTGATCATGCAGAATCCAGTCTCCTCTGAAATGGTTAAGTGCTGGAGCACTGCCCTTGGCTTGTTGCCTTGAGGTGTTGCGTGCACCAGTCGCTCTTGTAGAATAAGCTTCTTTTCAAACGCTATGAGCATGTTGAGACTTCCATTCTCTTCAGCGCCGTCACCTTCAAATTGAGGCGTTTCGGCCCAAGCTGCACTTATCGAGCAAGTGCCCCTAATGTGTTGAGTTTGTATTGCCATTTTTTTTTTAGCGCAGCCGTTGGTGGCCAGGATTATTTATATGGGCCGGTACAGGATTTCAATCGTGGACAGATACATGATTGAAAGAAAAAAATAGTTGACGACTCGGCTATTTCCGAATGTTATAAATTCGGAGTTTCTCATTTGCGTTTCTGCCGCTTCCCGGAAAGATATCGCGTACCGCCGGTGAAGACGACGCGGGCGCCGCGAGTTCACGAAGGCAGCAGGCATTCATCTCCCCAGGGTCGAGGCCCTGGCCTCAGTGATACACAAGCGGCTAGCAGTTCAGGAGTGTTAGAAGCGACGGTTGGCGAAGAGGAAAAGCGGCAGGAGGCCGGTGACAGCCTCGGCATCTCTAGAAACGACCGCGGAAGTAACAGCCCAGAGGAAAAGGACGGTGGTGCGGAAGATGTGATAGCAGGTCGTGGTTCAGAATCAGATGGTGAAGATGGAGATGCTAGCAACAGGTTTACCAGGGATTCGGTTGTTGTGTCTGTGGAGCCACCGCTGAATTGGCATGCAAGCTGGGAGGCGTGGCAGACATACTTCGCCGAGTACTGTCAGAGAACCATGCAAGTGTTACCAGTGAAAGAAACAATGTCAAGAACAGAAAGGAACAAGCACCTAAAAAAACAAGGAGGGGAGGTGACGAGTCGCAGTTGTTCCCGAGAGGTTTGATCCCTATCAAAGATCATATATCTGCACTCACGGCTAATAAAAAACGAAAATCACGCAGTGAATGAAGCCGGCCACGACAGCACATCCGTTTGACTGACTGTCCTTTCGGTTCGTGATTCAGTGGAACTTAGTACGTCGCGAGCTTCAAGCGAAAAACGGGTGCTTCGTGCACAACCATACAGTGTCTCCGACTGCTTTTTCTACCTACCCTACGTCTCGGGGGGTCGTGGACCCTCTGGTGGACGCACGTGTGCAGGGAATGTTGTCTGTGGGTGCCAAACGCTCTAGGATCTACGACTATCTACTGGAACACGATCAGAATGTGATCCAGGTCGACGTTGATAACTTGGTTCGCGACCACGGCTCATGCGAGTCCAGCTTGGACGATAACGATGCCACTGCTCGCGAGATTGCACTATTCGCCGCGTCAGATCCAGAGAATGTCGCTTCCGTGGCTGAAACGGATGCTGGTGAAAGTGGAGTTATCTCAGTTATCTGCCTTGTGACTGCCTAAATGCGTCTCGTTTACGGTCGCTTCAGTGAAGTTCTTCTTGTTGACTGCAGTCACAAGACTAACAGATGCTATAGTTGTTGTAGTCCAGGATTTTTCCATGACTGACCATGATTATTCTTTTGTTATTTTCTAGATATAATTACCAACTGCTCACCTTCATGGCTATGAACGAATTCGGCGAAGGTGCGGTTGTTTAGCAATCTTTAACTGAAGCCAATGGAGACTGGCACATGGAGAGGGCTATTGCCCACTTCAAAAGGTCGCATCCTACTCGCATTAAAATGCTCCGGGTAATTGTGTAGACAAGGATCTGAAAGAAATTCGCGTGCTTGAGGCCAATTCCCTGAGGCTCGTATTTTGATCTGCCATTTTCACGTGATCAAATACCTGAAAGAACTGAGGTCCAAGCCTGAATTCGGGAAGGTCTCTTCTGAAGATGCCAGCCAACTGGATGGGGCAATACATAAAATGGTATACGCAGTTTGCGAAGATGACTATAAGACAGCTCACGGCTTCTTAAGGGAATTTTTTTTGTGAGCGCATAGGGCTCGATGGGTTTTTCGATTATTTTCAGAAAAACTGGGATTGTTGCTAAGATCGTTGGGTCTACTATCTTCGTGCAAAGTTACCTCACTTCAAGAAGCATACTAACAACCTACTGGAAAAAATTTTCGGGAAAATGAAAGACGCGGTTAATAGATCAATGATTATGGCGAGCTGCGTAAAGTCCCTGATCGCCTATGACCGTCGGGTAGAGAATGAGTACCAGTATCGGCTGGGCCAATTTGTCAACAGCAATTACTTCGTTTCACTACTCACTACGTGGCTCGTCAAATCGAAGAGCAGTATGCGTCCGCTTTAGCCAAGTCGATCTATTATAAGTATGCTATGGACTCAATTACTCCAGACCATGTAGTTGTTAACGGACTGTTTTCGGAGCACAATTTGCGTACGAACGATTGGAGCTGTGATTGTGAATTCGCAATGTCCATGAGACTCCCGTGTCGGCATGCGATTGCATATCGCAAACACAGCAACGTCTTTGGTCCTGTGATTCCGTGGAATTGGATCGATGAAAGGTTGGTAGTACTGTATACATCCATGATTTTGCCATGATTATATAATCTTTGAAACACGCAAAGACTAATACTGGACCGTTCCATGATTCAAACTTTAATTATGCATGATTTTCAAGATGGACGTTTCCCTCGCTTGCTCTCAAAAAGATTAAACAGTTCTGCTACGAGAAATTTACAGATGCTGCACCGGGGGCTGCATACACAAAGCTGAGCACTCATTCTGATCGATACAAAGAAGCCGTTAAGGCTACTCATCTGATAGCCAACGAGATGGCGGATATTGAAGACGATGATGAGTTCAATGAAATGCTCAGGTTCGTGTTGTGCCAATGGAGGAACGTGCGCCAACGCAAAACAGGGTCAAGTGTTGTGTCGAGTGTAGGAGTAGCAGAAGTAAGCGAAAATGGTCGTTCTCCTAACCCATTTGACAATGGCATCGCTCTAAAGGCCAAGTTTGGCATTAGTTCTAGCGAAGACGATGACTCAAGCGTGCCCGACCCCCAAAGGAGTGGCAAAATTTGTGAATCACGTTTTGAAGGATCGATGGTCAAAGTACTTCTCAACCCAAGGCAAAAAAGGTCGGACGGCCTCCAAAACAAAGGAAAAGTACAAGTGCTGGAGAAAAAAGGCTCGTAAATGGTACGATGCCTCTGAGGCGGGGCGCAAGGTTGCAGGACAGGTCACTCTGCTCGCTTTAATTAACGCGCTTGACCGTGAGCAACTTTGCCTAATGGAAACAAAAAGACGACTATCAGGGGTTCTTGAAAGGCATGGGGAAGCCGAGAACAAGAAACCCAAGTTCAAATGCTTAATGAATCCTGGACTGATCTAGATCCCGTTCTACATACTCCCGCCAAAGCTTCTAGATGCCTGCAACAAGATCCTACCGCTTTCTAACAATGAAAGCAACGCCATATCGGTCGATGAATCTCAACCTAGTTAAAAATCACCCGCAGTAGCAGCACATGGTACTGTGGAGACTGTTTCGATCAAAGATGTCGGAAACTTTTATCTGAATCAGATGGAGACTTTTAAGAGAGTGCATAATCTCATGGAAGTGGTCAAACTAAGGATTAATATGCATAATTGGCTAATACAAGAAGGAATTCCGTCACTCCCTGCAGAATACTACACTATGGCGACCTCTGTAACGGAGGAAGTGCTGTCGACCTACCCGAAAAAGCGAATTGAAGGTCTCCCCAGTCTCCCTGACTTCGAGTATGCTTTGCTATACAGAGCTACTCCTCCAATCTGGTTAAACGATGCTTCGATAAGGGCTTTATGCATGCGGCTTTGCCACAACTATCCCTCGTGCAGATTTGCAGGCTTTCAGTCCGCTGTTGCAAGAACGAAGCGAACGCGTACTGATGAGCCTGTAGTTGACGATGCTACACGTGAACGGGTTCTAAAGTCCATGAAGATGCGGTCGACACGGTATTGCTACCGTTAAATTTCTCGAATGCTCACTGGTGCTGCATTGTCGTGAAAGTAAAGGCGAAACGTATCTTCTATTACGATCCTCTAAATCAGGCGCCTTACGTGAACGCAGCCAATGCAATAGCTAACATTCTCAAGATTGGTGGACTTACCAAGTACGATGTGATCCTCCAGAACAACCCTATCCAGTTCGACGCCTTCAGCTGTGGGGTCTACGTATGCTGGATGTTCATCCGGCAAGGTACTACAGGCCATCCCCTGGATATGAGTGCGGCATCTCTCACGAAACGCCGCTTCGAACTATTCTACTAAATGCTGAAAGGTCAGCTACTGCCTATGCAAGCGTCGTCGGCACTATCCGCTGCGGAATGTGATGAGACGGAGGAAAAAGTCGCTGTCCCACCCTGTGACGACCAACACCCAGCCGACGACGAAGAAGAAGTCCCATTGACGCAGGTCTCGAGTAGAAATTGTGAGCTGGTACTTTGCTTTAGGCTAGTAACAACCGAATGCACGTTATTTCAACACTGACTGCGCAGCAATGTGCTTTTGAGCTTGAAACCAAAGCTTAACTAGGTACATTACTTGTTGTTGGACCTCTCGCGGCCGTAACTCCTTGTGATAGACAAAACAAAGTCACTAAGTGATCTATCCAGGATACTGGTCCTGATAAATTACATAATGAATCCTGTATATTGCTACTAACATTAGAGAACAAAACTTCAATCCAGGATTTAATCCAGAAATTTACAGGATAAATCCTGGACAAGGAACAGCCTCACGTTAGGTATCTTCCTCGTCCTCTAAGAATCTTCCCGTATTTTTCCCACATGGCTACTCATGTAAGATAGGTTTTAATGGCCATGATTAATCCTGGCCTCAATCGTGTATCGTTCCATATAAATAATCCTGGCCTCCAACAGCTGCCTTTATTCAATAAGACACGACGATTCCGGACAATTTCAGAAATAAGTTGGAATACGAACCCCCCCCCTACCCTTAATATGTGATATCATTGGTCATATAGATGCGTTTTGACTCGTTGTTGTAGTCTCATTGGTCCGCTTTAATATTAACCATCTAAAAGGGTTGGGGCATCCGGATCAAAAGGACTTATCCTACAGGTAAATGTAAAATCCAGAGCTGTTCCGTGCGAATGCGCGGCTTTGTGAATTCTGGCCAAATTTGCTATTCTGGCGCGGTTGTTCGAGTCACCCACAACACAATCTCTGTTATTTCGAAACCGCGTCCAGTTCGTACTTAAGTGGGTGATTACTTTATCGAAGTCGTTTGCCGATTTGAGCGGTTCATTCAAAGAACCGCGGGTGGAAATTTGGAGTAGAACTCACAATATTTTACCGGGAGGGATACGGAGTATCCGGTATGGCATCACAAACATTATATTGTCCCAAAATGTCGACTGAGTTATACGTAACATTACGAGACATACAGGAAACCTTCCTCTTTCATCCCTATCTAAGGCAAAATTAGCATAGGGTCAGTAAGGGATTTTGGGTAGAATCCCCTAGATTGTAGGCCTGCAAATGGAAGAAGTGTCAGGATAGCAGAAGGTATTAAAGGAGAGGAACATGCGATATGCAAGGGCATCCATTCGCTGGTCAAGAATGACACAGGCAAATGGAAGGAGAAACACACTTCCGAACACGAGTAACGAGAGAGGGATAACAGCAACGTGAACAGCAGGGTACAGGCTGTGAGGTACGACATGGTAGTTGGACCGACTAGCAGGATTGGGTTTTCCAGTTCAGACACCAGGTGGCGGTAACACAACACCCGTATTAATACAGAAAAAGAGGAAAAAAAGGCATGCTAATACATGCCCTAATTTAGCCTTAGATAGGGATTGCTTTGTGAATGGTTTGTGGTGCTACGTCGGAGGCTTTCAACCCTAGATACGCTTCATATCGGGAAAGTAGGAAACCACCTGGTTGATGTGAGGTCATTCCTTTTGGTAAGCTTAATATTTTAGCTTTTGTGCTTAGAGTCGTACCACGATGCATCAGCTTTTTATAGACTCCTCTTACGCAGGTATGTTAAGAGACCTCACGAGTGAATTCACGCAAAGATTAAGATACCAAAAGTCATGCAAATTTCATTTCAGCCAGCCCATGAAGTCATGTTCGGTCTTGAAGTTACCAAGCGGAATATTGATACTTCCAAGGTCATTTCTGCCGCTAGCCGTTTGTGTATCAAATATGATAGAGGAGAAGTTCCATGAAAGAGAACAAAAAGAAGAAAGCGAATACAAGCCCCCAAATACTCCTACACAGACATGGTGGCTGGTCTTATTAAGCTTAGATGCTGTCGCGAGTACTATGTCGGCTACATGCACTCGTCTTCAGAGACTTTATAGATACTTCTTTAGCAACTATCGCAGCTCTTAAGATCTACTGAAGTAGAGCGCGACTTATCCCTGGATTGCCTGGTATCAGGACCAATAATGCCCGCTAAGATTTACCAGCTCGTTTGTGATGGCTACTACGTAATTCGGGACTCATACGCTAAAGATCTCAGGAGACACGGTGTTTATCGAATACGTGCCCTCCCGGCTTAATATCTAGTGTTTTCTTAATTGTTTTCAGTAAGTGTGCTAACCTAAACCTCTTTAGAAAACACGGGCTCTAACAATTACCAATAAATAACCCCCACATCGACCCTTGGGTGGAATGTAAGGATTAACCAGAGTTCGGAAGAGCTCAGCAATTATTTTATTGATAGAATGGGGTCTCACCAGTAAATAACTTGAGTTATTTATTACTGTTTTCAGTAATCTACAAAACTACTTTCTGGTGCTCCCTGCTCATTGTTATTGCAACCAATTCAGCGTCCCATAGTTCTCGATTAAACTCTAGGAAAATAAGATTTCCAGTGTAGTTGGGTCCATAGATTGTCGTCTATCCGTCAGTACTAAGCCCGCCGTCGAGAATAAAGCGCTCTACGTTATTAGACGTAGGCAGGATGCAGCGCAGATCAATAAACCGAGATGATTCCGTGCTGTCCGTCTGCAGAAGGCGATCGGCGAGCGATAACGTAGCGAACTCTAATTGTTTGATTGGTGTTCTTGAACTCCACGAAGACGGCTCAACTCGCGCTGCTCAGTTTGGGTCAGCTTCTTTTCCTTGCCGCTTATCACTTTAACGTTACCACTTTCAAAATCCGGCGACTTGACGACACTAGATTTTGGTCCCAAGTAGTGCGAAGCTGCCATGAACTCTTTAATGACAATGTCGAACAGCTTCCGAACCCCATCCAATGACACCGCCTTACCGTCGTTCTTGAACCTAGCATTGCTCTCGTCAGCTTGAATACGCTTGCTCACACTCTCCAGGTCAGCCAACTGCTTGTACAATCCCTCCTGCAACAACAGCTACGTAGTGTTTTTTCCTTCGGCCCGCGCATCAAAGATCAGACTAATGCGTTTTCCACGTAGTTGGACATTTATTCGCTCTCAAACAGCAACCTCCACAGCATATATACGGAGCTTTAACGATTTAGCACAGATCGTGGCGAGGTTTGAGTATTTCCGTGCTCGTGGCTTCTCGCAGAATGCCAACGGGAGATGGCCCATAATTATCCAGTCCATCCATTGATAAATTTTCCGGGGCCGCCTTGACAGTGATACAAGCTTCCATGTTGCTCGGTCGACCAACTCGAATTTCATATTCAGAGAGGTATATATCATGGTGGTCACGGCGAAGATGTTCGACAGTGTTGGTGTATCCGCCACTCTCTGCCAACTTTCGTGTCTCGGGGCTGAGGCAGCACTTGTAACCTCCACAAGGGGTCTTGGCGAATAGGACACGGGTGAGCTGACGCGGTGTTGGGGCCATAGCAAAATGTGAAGTGGCAAGGCTGCTTAACCGTTCTGGAGCCCAACCAGCATCTAAATCAGGTGTGAGTGGCTGCCAGTGAATGGAGAAGCACTCCGAATGCACTGGAACGACTTCAAATGTTCGCCAAGCAAATTCGTAACTTATTACAGCTACTGATTAGTCGTAAATAAATTATTTCAGTAATTTTACTTGATAATATTTTTTTTCTATTTACTGATTCCGAACTCTGGGATTACCCCCCCCCCCCCCCCACCACCACCACCCGTCGACAGGTTTTTTTTTCTCGCAGGAAGTGGTATCCAGTTCAAGAAACATTGCAATCTATCGCGTCGATAGCGACGCCAGCTGCGAGTTTGTCAAACAGGTACGCGGACCATGGTGGCTTGCTTACAACTGCAAGTTGGTGTGGGGTCTGTCGCTGACTCTTCCGACAAGTCTGGTGGAACTGGAATGGACTGGATAAAGTCTACAGAGACAATTTTCTAAATGGTGTGGAGTCTGAGTGGGAAAAACACGATCTCTGCAGCAGTTGGATGGAGTCTGTATGGTCAGCGTTCGCTTGAAGAAGTATTCAATCTTATATCTATTGTGCTACGAAGACTCGGCTAGTATCAGAGATATTGCGCTAACTGTGTGTCAGGTGGCGATGTCGAGTCTCGCACAGACGAAAGATGACACAAGCGCTTACGAGCGAGCGTTTGGCTTCCTTGTCGACATCGCTGATAGAGATCACGATGCACGACGTCATTTGCTGCACGAAATGTTGTTCCAGAGGACATTACACCGCCTCTTCTTCTTGTGGGCAGGGCTTGGCAGTACTGGCACTTTTTGCTTTCTACTGCCAGTAATTTACTGCTGCTAAAATTTTTAGCGGCAATAAAATTGTTGAGACGGCGTCAAACAAAATGATGCTTACGAACCATTTAGAGTTATTGAGATGATTGAGCTTAAAGTTGACCAATTGATTTTCGCACTTAATCGGAAATGTGACATTAGATGTTAGTTCCATAAAAAACAATAAAAATACCCTGATTCGATTGCTTTTCACAAGACCTTACGAATAACACTTTAATCACAAAAATTGAAAAACAAATGAGTGCATACCACTCCTGAACGTACCGTCATTTTGAGGGTCCAAAAATGGAGATAAATTTTCTGAGCGAGAATAACTTTATGGATTTTGAGCATTTTGTAGCTGGCAAGCGCTCAAAAGATAGAGGAGACGCCCCTCTTTCGTTTAAAGTGCTTAAATTGCGATTCGTACTTAGGTTCGTAAGCATCTTTTCGTTTGATGTCGTCTCAAATATCAACTACTGTAGTACTGAGTAACTCAAGTGAAGTCTTCCAAATTACTGTAGTAAAAGTACTATAGTACTATTGAACTACTGGTTTACGACCAACTAAAAAAAATTTCACGTCCTGACTATTAGCGGTGGCCCGCCATTTCCATCTTGCTGATCTTGCCGCGGTTGTGCTTCATAAGCACCTGCATCTCCACTCGATGATTGTCCGTGCTCGTGCGAAGGGAGCTTACGATGGACGCACCCGTCGAGAATACACGTCCTGGAAGGCGTTCGACGGACTCCCCCGCGGACAAACACGTGCAAGTGCTGCGATTGACGAGAATTTTGCACTCCTGTCGCGATACCAACGGCAGACATCTTAAACGTACTTGCAGAGAGCCTGGAGGTACCAGCACACCGCATCCTCTCGGTGTACCAGAAGTAGCCTAGAACATGGTCCGATACTGTAACCAGGTTCACACAGTCGACGTAGGATCACTTCATCGGTCTCGTTGGCGTGAGAGGGTCTGCGAGGGCTGGGGTCAGTCTGGAGGTAGCAAAGCAATTTGCAAAGTGAGCTAAAGCTGGCAGACGCGCGCTCGCTTAGTTTTATAAAGCATACTGTGGTCTCATTAGCAATAGAAACAGACTATTGCGCCGCACTGCACGTTGGAATTCGTCGTACTCGCAGCAAAGATGGGGGGAATTGTGCACGATAGACGCGCCTTTCAGTGAGCAAGCTGTGGTGCCCCAGCTTGACATCCATTTCGGTGGACCATCGGCTACCGGCGGTGGTCTAAAGGGATGAACGCCAGGTGCTATTCTAGATCTCGGCAGTAACTCGATAGTACTATCGCAGCTTCAATCCGAGCTACTGGTTACTACAGTAATAGTAGATTCCATATCCGCCAAACTACTGGCTACTACAGTAATAGTAATAGTACTACAGTACTATTTCAACTGGAGGTGAAAATTACTGCCAAGCCCTGCTTGTCGGCGCTGCAAAGGGGGAGTTTGCACGCGTGGAAGTCCAATTAAACGATATACTTGCGTTTTGAAAGCGAGTTCGACTGGTAGGAATCAGCACTTGGGCAGGCAGATACGCGAACCCGTGATCACTGCACGTGGCTTCTATCCTTTCGACCAGCTCAAGACTTTGCGGGTAGTTGCCGACTCCAGTCCATAATGTGGCCTTCGACAGGAGTGCTTCGAGATAAGCAGGGATGCCTCTTCGCCGCATGCGCCATTCCTCTCTCAATGCATTGCTGAAAGGCGTGGACGTCTGCAGAAACACCACTATGGTCTTTTGCTGGCAGCGGCTCATGCTGTCATGGCTGAAGTTTACATTGCCATGGGTAAGCTTCAAGATGCGTAATCACTTGTTAACGACCAGACGCCTCTGGTCATGGAACACGGCAGCATTGGCCTGCGCGGAGAATGCCTGCTAGCGCAAGCCAAAACTTTGATTGCAAGCATCAAACGATCTGAAGGAGGAGTGACGGAGCCAACGCCTGCAGCTACCAGGGCCGTTGAAATGCTCAACGCAAGTGCAGATATGTTTTCGTTGGTACAGAATGGAAAAAGGCCCAAAAAAAATAACAAAGAATAATAATTCACTAAAATAAATAAAAGCATACCATTTCTTAAACCTAATTGTACTTGTTTAGTATGTTGACCTTCGTATACTGCTTCTCTAACTATATCACGAAACCATGTATACATAGTTAAAATAACCATTAAAAAACCAGCTACGCTCTTTCTCAAGTACAGCTCACAACTGAAGCGAGCGGCATTTCTCACGACTGAACCATTCCTCGACCTGGAATTTCCTGACAGCATCCGGAAGGTGATCGCTCACCGCTCCAGTGAAATATTGGTGGTAAGCAGCTCTAGTTCTGAGTCGTTATCGTGAAGCAGCTCGTATGCCTGTCGTGCATACCTAATCAACGCGTTCTCCAGTGAGGCCAAATCATTTCCTAATTTTTCAACGCGCGTCATTCGCACGACCGAGTTCATCTCGAACCGCTTCACGCCAAAGCACGAGGTCTCGTTGAACAATTTTTCACCGTTGTAAGACTGGATCTTGGGGAGTTGATCGCTGTCTTCTGCATCAACAGGAAGCTCTTGTAGCGTCTGCCACACTCGTCGATCATCTCGACCGCTAAGTTTGATAGTGTTTCGGTGCCAGAAGAACATATCGTGGCCATTTAAATCGTACTGCACCATCGTCACCCCACAGTAGCGTTGACGCTCGTAGTTCACGATTCCAAGAGTTCCAGGCACGCGACGGTCGTTGTAGTAGAATTTCTTTCGCATCTGCAGCCATGTCAAGCGGAAGAGATCTTTGTCGCCCCACACGAGCTTCAACTTCGAGAACAGATTGGGCCTGTGCGTGGCGTAGTACATCAGCTGCTCGAGCATCGGCTTGCTCATAGCTCGATTCACCAGTACCTGACCGCTCTCCTGCTCTAGCATATCCACGTAATCGAGTCCTAACAGCTCCCACACCAAACTTTGAGCATGAAGGTTGAAGATCGAGTTCCCAGGACGCCAAAAGTCGGGCCAAAACACAGCTCCAAATTGCTTCATCGCCCAAGAAGAGAATAGAGGTGTTGGATCCTTCACAGCGAAATTATCAGCGTCGAGCAGCAAGACGCTGGTGAAATGCGAGTAGTACAGAGCATGCACCTTTACGTTGAATCCATAGATGCGCTCGTCAAATACCTGTCGTAAGTGTACCGGTCCGTATTTTTCTGTCAGCAGTAATAGTACGGGGTTGTCTGTTGAAAGTTCGTCGTAGCGAAACCAGAGTTCTATCGGAAGTGTACACCCAACATCTCGTAGATGACAGATACTCGCGAAGGCACTGGGAAGGACGCCATCGTACACTGCCATGATAATTCCGAGGGAGTTGAATTGGTCGAGTGCCATTGGTGGGTCGTGACGATATGCCTTGGCATGGAAGCGAAAGGAGGAAAACGATCTTGCCAATTCACAAGTGAACCGAGCGTCGTCTTTGAGAGAAAGACTGGTTGTCTGCATCACGTGGAACACTTGACCTGAACTTGAGTTCACCACCTCGCAGTACCCAGCGTCACCAGCTTGAATCCGCTGCCAGCACTGTCTTCTCGTCCCCGATTCGTCTCCATCGTCGTCGGTCTCTACCCAGCCGAGACACGTAAATTCGTGCCTATTCCACGCTTGTCGAGGGTACTCATCGCTCTCATCTTCCACGTTAAGTGTTTCTGGGCCCCGAGATTCAAAGCCGACGACGGTATTATCCTCCATATTAGCCCATTGGATCCAGATAATGACCGCTGAAAAGCAGTAAAGTACCAAGAACACGATGGACACCTTCGCTACCCGACCAAACAGACGCTTGCCCGTTGAAGACATCCTAACCCAGAATGCGTATTATTGCCAAGCTGGCTGCTACATCCATCAATCCATCGGTCTCACTCACAACACGGAAGTTTTCTGGAGTAAAGAATCTGACCGCTTTTCAGGTTTTAGGACGCTGTGAAATGGGCATGTGAAGCTTGTGCATGTAGGTCACTGAATGTTCATCACTCCTTTCATTATCTTTTTTTTTGAAAAAGTGATGAATAAGGCTTGTCCGACGTTATGCCCTCGATAGTTAGCCTACATCTCTCGGATGTCCCTCATAGCTTTGGAATGGGCGTTTCCGCAAAATTTGCGAACTTCTCTGGCCTTTGTCGAGCTGCAGCCTGTCAGACAAACCTGTGTTGTGACAGGGAGCTGGAATCGTGCTCATAAGAAAGGCGCGCTCGGCAAATGGACCATAATACTCCTTCCAACACGCTTTGTCGACCACCGTACAATTGTAGTAATTCTGAATATTCACTTTTACATCTTCTGGGCAAAAGAGCATGAAGATGTCCTCAGGACCTGCTGCTTTGTGTTTGTCCTCCACGAACACTTTCGATGATATCCCGCTTTCAACGCGTTTATATTGATGGACTTCATGAAAAAATCCCTTGTCCACCTCTTCATCACACAACCAGGCATCGCCAAATGAAGAACCAGCGGCGGGCTGAAACACATAGGATAAGGTGGGATCAAAGCCACACGGGCAGCGCTCTTTCGTGAAACCTTTAGTCTTTGTTTGCATTTGCTTGGTGTAAAGCTCATATTTTCGAGGTCGCTCGCGCACGAAATGATCACAACCAGGTCCGAAACGAGCTCCAAAATGCAATTGCTTCCAAGGCACAACCTCCCCATCTCCACATGCAATCGCTTCCAGCACTCGATATTTACAATTGTTCGCCATGACTATCAAGACGGCCCAAGGACAATCGATCCGGCACGTGGGTATCTACTTGGAATCGCCAGTGTTCGCACATGGACAGCTATATCTGGCGTTGTCGAGAGTGACTTCATGAAGGGCAATCAAGATTTTTATGGATCCAAGGGCAATCGATGAGGACAACAGTATTCATCAGGCAAATTATCGGCATCAACACCAAGCTATACCGCATCTATGAGTGCGTTGACGTTGCGGGTTCGTCGGTCTTTTTCAGCTTCGTCCAAGTCCGCGAGTGCTTCAAGGCGGCGGGCAGGTCGTTTCGGGATATCATGAAGAATGAGCTGCAACCGTTCGGCGGAAAGGTTATGGTGTTCAGCGGTGACCACCGCCATATGTTACCTGTATTTAAGGATGCTATACGTGCGGAGACGATTGAAGCTTGCTTCAAGCCATCTACACTTTGAAAACATTTGCGTCAAAATACGTCTTACCGAGAACATGCGTGTCCGCACCGCTCCAGACACGGCCAGCGCAGCAGAGTTGGCAGAGTTCTCGTAGTTGTTACTTCAAATTGGGAAGATCGTTACCCCGCCAGAGATCAGAGATCGTGCGACGGCATATGCCTTCCCAGTGACATGTGTATTATCCAGAAAAGACGATACAAGAAATTGCCTCTGACGAAAAAGTCATGGAGCCCCCCCCTTCCCTCCCAAATTTCACAATACTTCCTTCTGTGAATGACCAGCACGAGCGTATTCACCATCGGCGCTTTGTCCCAGATAATCAAACTCGCGCTACGAGTCAATTCAGCTTTCTGGCTCTGCCATGAAATGTTGCACGTCGACGTCTCTGTAAGTTTGAGGGGAATCCGGAACGTCGAATGCGCGGTATGGCCTCCGGCTAACATGGTAGCTGCAATTTCATTCGCTGAACAGCGATGGCAACCTTGCATTGCATCCGAACATGAGTCAGCATTTGTGCGAGCAGAAATGACTTTCCTGTTCCGCCCGGTCCATCCAAATCTAATAGCTTCTCCCCTCCAATCGATCTGGCCACAGCCGCAATGACTTAGTAAAAAAATACCTCTCGGGTTGTTGTTCAACTGCTTGCCTGCTCCGCAACATGCTCCAGTTTGTTGTGGGGGTATGCGTCAATCTCTTGCTGAACAATATCCACTGACGCTGTGCCCTGCCGCCCACTTGAGCGGATATATCGTTGTAATCGGACAACAGAGGAAGAGTATACATTTTGAGGTGTTTATGACTCGAAGCCAAGTAATCAACCAAGTTCTTTAATTCCTTGTACTCCGCCATGCAAAGACGTATCTCCTCTTCGCGTACAATATGTGAAAGTCCGCTTCTCTTTCCTAAGTGCCGACTCTTGCATTTGGCACGTGTAGCACACGCGACCATCATCTGGAGATTTGTCGTCTGGAGCAGGGATATTTTGGGGACAGTTGGTGCTCCAACGCGGGTGGATGTACTTTATCGGAGTCGCACGACGATAAGACAGCAATTCGGTCCTTTGAAGGTACACGGGCAGCGGTAGGTCTAGAAGTAAATATAAAACAAAGTCATAATTAAAAAGAAATTTATGATTAACATCATATCATAGTAAATGCACCTTCGTCTCAACACGGTAAGTGGTTCCAGATTCCACTGTAGACGTAAGTTCATACAGATTTGACGGCAGCTCTCAAATAGTATATTATGTCTTGTGGTCATTGGTCGCCCGGTACTGCTTCTCGACAAGTTTATAAGCGTGATGACTGACCTCCTTTCCCAGCTTTTGCAACTCATCATCCGCGCCTTGAAATCTCATTCATCCGACATCCGCGATTTTCTATTCGTATCCATGCAGTCATCGCGCGTCGTGACGTTAATTGTTACTCTCTATTTGGCAAACTTACACTCGATGGAGTGATTTCAGCGGGTTTAATTCGGCTAGTTGGAAACCATTTGGAATGTCCATACGTACTGTATTTGTTGTTAGATTCAAATAAGTATCCGTTGAGCAACTATCACAGTTGTGCGCCACAGGGCATGGAAGAAGACGTGGTGCCTTGGGAGACGTGGGAAATATACAATGCGTGTACCATACTTTCCATCTCTGTTACAATTGAAGGGTACTGCACACGCAGAGCAGACGATACCTCAGTAATGACCGGATCAAACGCAAAAGGCCGAATTCCCTGATCCGACAGCGTCTTGTACAGTACTTCTAAAGCCCTACCGTGGCCGCCCATGTCATCAATCAAGAGCTGCGTTAAAGGGTTTACGTCAAAAGGCTGAAACACGTCTACTCCGTTCAACTTTGGACGAGAAAGCACTGCGGTTGGCACCTCGTACGTCCATTGCGGCGAAACGGACAGGAAATCGTGCAGTGGTTCGTAAATCGTCGCTGAGCACATTGCAATCACGAAACACTTTGAAGCGTTGACAAGGTCGGACAACGAACCCAATGCCGTGTAAAATTCGGACGCATGGTCTCCGCTTGAGTGCGACAGTTCCTGCATACCGTCGCATAGAAAAATGCACATTTTACTCTGCTCAAGCCCGACTCCGTCCTCAGGCTTGAAGAGGCTCTGCAATTTCTCCAGCACTTGTGCAGGGTTGTGATAGCGCGAGTTATTCGCAACAAATGATTGCCACGACAGCTTATTCTGAAGCTGGTACATCATTCGGGTTCCAATCGCCTGGCCAGCATGCGTAAACGAAAACGGTGTTCGTGATCCATTTTCAAAACTGACATTGAACGTGAAGGCGCCAGCTAATAGTTTCATCATCTCTGGATCTTCCTTGCCCCCGTCCTCCTCTTGGTTGAAAGTGTGTTTTTGAACGATCGATGGGAACTCATCCAGGACTCTAGATTTTCCCGTTCCCGGTCCACCCAAACACCCAAACAACGGGTGGCCACCCTTGCTAGTGTCTCCTAATTTCCAGTTTTTATAGTGGTCTCGAACAGCGCTTGCAAGCGAGCCTATATTTAAAGGATTCTGAAAATCCCACTTCGCCCCTGCAGCTCTGCCAACCAAAGGTTCTGGAGAGCGTAACCCTCGACCAGCACCAGCAGGTGAATTTGCCTCGCCTTTGGGGCCAGGTCTCCAGTCATGTGGTAAGATTCTAACACATCCTTAATGATCCATGTACTTTGATCTTCACGTATCAACATGTAGGTGTCGGGTCGCTTTCTTCCAGCCCGAATCTCCAGCGCATCAGAATCGGTGTCGCTCTGCCACGCGCAGTTCTTGATCAACAGGAAAAGCTGCAATTCGTCAGCACCACACTGAATCCTATTCATCTTGTCCGCCTTGATCGCCCTCTTCAAGTTGCCCACTGACTTGTTTTCGTCCATGTCCACGGGAAACGCGCCCGCGCCGTGCTTACGATCGCACAGTTGAAGCTCAGCATCCTTTTCTGATTCTGGAACGAGAAATATTATCTTCCGTACTTAAGAGAAACAGAAATATGCAAATGGCTGGTCGCGCTGGCTGGTTGGTTCTCGTTCTAGTGATCAGGGGGTAATTTGGGGTTACGTTAATTCAAAGGTGATAACTCGATGGGTCGATCATTAAGATTGTGAGTAAACTTTGTAGTGAATTTGTTTGAATGCTCCCAGAGAACCAGGTTGGTAGTCGAGTACTCCGGTTCTCTGAATTTGCACATCCTGGGCACTTCTTGGGCCAATCACATGCAGCTGTTAACCTTACCCTACTTGAAACACTAGAACGAGAACCAGCACCAGCCAGCGTGACCAGCCTCTTAGAGCACTTAAGAGCACTTTGCACCGTGCACTCTGCAGGCACTTTGTAACGAGCCTATCAATCGATTTGTACGGGGGTAGCCATTTTAACTAAGTTCGAGCCTGTCAACCTACAAAGTGGGGGACGCGTTAAGAACACTTTGTACATTGCATCTTGCATTTTGTAGGTTGAAGTTTCCTTGGGAGAGAGAGAGCGCTTTCGCGCCAAAACACAAAGGAAACGAAACGCACAGTCAAAACATGCTACGAGATCTATTGGTGAACGACATCACTGTGGACGACATCCTGCCATTCGAGAGCGCCGAGCTGCTCGACTGATGCGCTTTCTACTCAAGCGCTACCCTCAACTTCCAGCTATCGTGATTGCGTTGCAGTGGCGTGGTAACGGCAGAGTTATTCGTCCAGCTGATGCTCAGAATCTTCTTTCTCTAATCGAGCGCCGCGGACGAGAGAGGGCTTAGCGGGTGGCCCTCGCCTCAGGCTTCTTCCTACATCGTGATTTGCCTGTATTGCCCATGTTTGCTTTTGATCTTAACGCGATGTCGGACACGGACTTCATAAACCGCTTCCGATTCGATAATGGAAGAATAAAGGGTCTCGTCGTGCTGTTACAGTTCCCAGCAATTTTGTTCACGCCACATCCGTACGGTGATAAGTTCTCCACTATTGAGGGAAAGTAAAAAAGTATTTTTTATTGATTTCTAACTGCAAGCTAACCCATTTTTATGAGTAGGCGTCTGTCTTTTGCTTGATAGGCTGAGTTGTCCACGATCACACCTCGATCTGAGACTACGCTATGATCGGTTTCCTTCTGCTCTGAGTCGAATCACGACGTACATGATTCACTTGGTGTTAGGGGCATCGAAGTCCCAAATATAGTTCTCGAAGACGTCTACACCTGCAAGAATCAAGACATATGTCGAAGCATTTCGGCGCCAAGGCGTACCTGAACAGCTTCGCGTGTGGAGCGTCATAGATGTGAAGAAAGTAGCAAATTGCAGGTCATATTACGATCAACGAGCTCAATTTAGTGGTCACAAGAAGATTCTTATACTAGCATTAAAAAAACTCTTGAAGATAATTGTGCTAGTCTACTTCTGACTACTCTTTATCATTAGCTTGAGCTTCTCAAATTTTAGTTCGTAGTATTTTTCGAACTCTTGACGACGTTGCTCATTGGCATCGGCTCTGACACGCATTTCAGTTTGGAAGTGCTCCTACTGCGTCGCCATCTTTCTGATTTCCACCTCGATTGTCTGCTGGCGCTGTTCACGAGACAGCTCAAGGTTCTCGTATTCCAATTCGAGGCGCGCTTTCTTCAACTCAACAATAGCCTCAAAGCGTTTTTCCTCCAGCGCTAAACGACGCAGTTCCAGGTCAGATGTAGCTGCCATGTCGTCCTCTAGCATCCCTTCAATGCGTTGGTGGTGCCTAGGGTTTCTACGCTGACGCTGCGCACGAGAACTCTTAGCTTCATTATGCTCTGTAACATCTAAATAGTAAATCAATTGTTAAGCAAAATTAGTTTAATTTTGTTAGATGCCACGACATTTACCAACGTTCAACAGTTCCTTCGCTGCTTAGTCACCGCTGCGAAGCTCCAAGCTCGGTGACGCGGTCTCCGATCATGCTCCGGGCGACGTTTTCGCGTTGTCGTATGCCTGCTTGTCGTAAAGCCTCCTCGCGCTTTGCTTTTCGGCTGTCGCTTCCGCTGTTTCGACGACGTCGCGCTTTTCCTCAACCATCAGGTCGAGTTTCTCGCGGATACGCTCTTGTACACGCAAGATTACTGTTAGTATCGCTACGCTACATAGTTAACCGAGCCATAAAACAAAACCTCGATTAATGAGCGGTTGTACTCGCGGCCGGTTTCAGCATCGAGTGCATTTTCTCGAGGCTCACGCGAGTCCAGCATCTCATAAACCCATTTCTTCATGGTGCGTGGATTTACCGTCAGACCCCAAACCGTATTTAAATACTCGATCGCGCTATCAACCGCTTTCCATTCGTCCCGTAAGGCGCTGTGTGCACTTTGTTGGGATAATTGCTTTCAAGCACAGCTTCTTGAGCTCTAAATTGGTTAACCAGTTCTTAATTGGGCTAATCTTTCTTGTTTGATTGACTTCTTGTTGAGGGTTAAACGGCGCCGCGTTTTCTCCACCTTTACTCTCGCGTTCGTCTTGAGCGGCGTTTCGACGAAATGACCCCGGAGCATTGTCCTCGTCCTCGCCATTTTGAGCTGTATCTGGGGGTGAGAGCTCGGTCGAGTCATCGGAGGAGGCATAACGCCTAGGTGGAGGTGGCTCACCACCTTTTCGGTCTATATCAAACCCATTACCATGGACGTTTTGCGATAACCCAGTGGCTTGGGATACAATCGCTACGGTGTGCGGCTGAGTTGGTCGGCGAAAGGAAGGAGGCGATTCATCACTGTTGTCAGACCAATGCTTTGAAGGCAAAGTAACCAATGATCCGTCGTCTTTCGCCTGCTCTCCAGGCCGGGAAGCACGAGTCTTCTTCTTAATCGCTTCTTTCCTGACTCGAGGGCGCCTTCCTAGGCTGTACTATGGTCGCTTGCCGTTGTTGTCCCTTTTGCTCTTGGCCTCTGTCAGCTCCGGACATCACGCCACCGCTGTTCTCGAGACGCTTGCCCACTCTGACCGCTGACTTTGAGGAGTTGCTGGCGCGGGGCGGCTTGGTAGTGCTGGACGCAGGCTTCTTCTTCATGCTAGCCTTGTTTAACGCTGTCGCGGTCGACGCGCTTGTGCGTGCGTGCTTCTTGCACTTGAATTGACTTGTGAGTGGTTTTCTGCATCGCGTTTCGCCACAACGTTGCCTCCAATGTTCGAAGCAAAGCTGGCTTATTCACTACAGGGTTTTCGACATTGTTGCTGGGTTTGCGCCACAAAGCTGCTCACTAAGTTCGCACTCCCGATTAAGTGCGAATTTTGGCCGCAAACAAACTACAAACTACAAAGTGCAAAGTGTAAGTGCTCTATTGGCAATAGTCAGCGTAGAAACCAGCTTTTATTTTCACTTCGAAATTTTCGAAAAGACGAAAAGGATGGTCTTGATAAAATGCGCCATCATTGGAGAATGTTGTATCGCGCCTTGCGAAGTATACTTCCAAATGAAAAGTGAATGCATTCAAGAAAAGAGAAAATATGAAAGCTACAGTAAGAAGTGGAATTAGTCGGGACCAGACTAATTGGGAATCGGGTTTTCAGGACACGCGGACACAATTAGTCTGGACTCGAAGCACCCGCCTGAAGAATTAGCGTAAAGGACAAGGGGGTGGGGCCTACGTTTGCCCAGGATGGGTCATTCCTCTTGGACCTACCTTAGACCCGACCCGTATATTAACCGCAAAACAAAACCTTGCCGGATGTAGATGGAGCGTACCTCTTATCCCCAGGTGACACAATGTGAAATGAACCATAATTCGGAATGATACATTTTCTATTAATAGCCGCTCATTTCGTGTGTACCTGATGGCCTTGTAAAACACCTTGTGGTAGTGGTGTTTTGATATTGTGGAAGAGGATGTAAACGCGATGCCTCTCCCTTTTGCCGCAATGAAAACGACCTAATATTGACTGGGCTGTACTTGTCACTTTCGAACCAACCGACAAAAGAACAAACAACATGGTGACCCAGATGAACAACCGAAACCGAGCCAAAGAACAGGCAAAACGAGCGGAACGTTTTGCAGGGGCAATGAAGATGGTGCAAGACGGAGCGCTACTTGCCAGAGCTGCCTCGGCGTTTGGCGTAGGCACCACAAGTCTGCACAAGAGGACAACAATGAAGGTTGCGGTTGGCGCTACGCCCGGCCGTAGGCCAATACTCTCGCGGGATGATGAAGAAGGTATTATTGAGGCGATTCTCTACAGATTCAAGAGGGGTATGTGCATTACGGACGGAGAGCTACGCATACTAGCCCGAGCAGTTGCATTGAGCAAAGGACAACCTGTTCCTGGGCTCTTCCCTTCCGCTCGATGGCCGTCTCGATTTGTTTCCCGTCACGGTGACCGTTTGACTCGCAAGAAGTCCCAAATACTGGATATCAAGAGGTACAACACGTCTACTGAGGAGAGAATCAGATCGTATCATTCCAATCTACATGACGCCATGCAAGGCCTGTCTCCGGACCAAGTGTGGAACTGTGACGAGAGTGGATTCTGTCCGCAAGGCAGAAAGCCACCCCGTGTTATCTGCCCGAAAGGGATGAAAGCCAATGTTTTGCGCTCAAACGATCGGGGCAATATGTCCGTTATGGCATGTGTGAATGCTGCTGGAGAGCATATCCCACTAATGTTCATCCATAAAGGCAAGCGCAGACAGCTTGAGTGGATGGATGGAGCTCCAGATGACGCTGTCTGCGCGGCACAGATTCTTCAAACATCAACGGATACTTGTTCTTACACTGGCCCAAGTTTTTCGACAGTCAACTGACAAAAAAGAAGTCGCCGCGCCCCGCACTCCTAATTCTGGACAGCCATTTTTCTCACATCAGCGGTCGTGTTTTAGAGTTCGCCGTGAAGAACGCCATCAAGATCTTTGTCCTTCCCCGCATACGAGTCACTTCACGCAGCCGTTACACGACAAAGTTTAATCAATAATGAAGCGTAACTACGAGAAACTACTCAAGAATTTCCCAGTTATGTACAACCGGCCTCATCCAACGAAGCATGATGTGGTGGGGCTTGCAAGCCTAGCATGGGTCGGGTTTAAAGAGCCTTCTGGAAAGATCGATCAGCAACGCGTTGTTGGTGCAGGTAACCGTAGCGATGAGTCCAAGGAGTGGAAAGGTGCTGGAGAAAATCAACACATCGAAGCAGCATCCAAAAGCACTGGGATCTTTTCTCTGGCTCTAGACGTAATGCTCAGTCGGATCATTGGAAGCGAACCGGTAGCTACTCAATTACCAGCGGAAAACTTTGTGATCGCCATACCAGACCTTACTGATCGTCAATTACGGACTCTAAAGAGAGAAGGAATATCCTACGACGCTGTTAACGCAGCGATTTTAGGTCTCAAGCAACTTGCTGTTCTTGCTCCACGCCCCCAAACGACGAAGCGACAACGAACCTTTGTGGACGGAGGTATCCTCATGACGCTTCCAGAAATGATCGAGTCTGTGGCAAAAGTAGAAAAAGAACGCAAGAAAAAAGCCGCCGATAAGGTTGCAAGAGCTAAGGAGCGGGCCTTGATGGCTATCGTGGAAGATAGACGGACGACCGCTTCGTTCTCTAGCACTGGTGGGCGACCTATACTGGTCAATGGATCCCATCATACATTGTACATGCCAGCAACCAATGACGCCATCCAAACGGTTGATCTGAGGCGTGAAGACGCATCTAGCTTGCTTTTGCTAGCTAATGACACGTGCGGGTTTAACGCTGCAGTCAGACAGCAATCTCTATGGGACTCGATGCGGCCACGTCATTAGACTTGCTTTTAGTATACCGTTCTGGTTTGTGTTGAAACAGTCAAACCGGCTGGGTCAGCCTGTCGATGAGACGTAAGTGATGCTTCCGGTGGACTCTCATTTCATCAGGAGACCTAGGTAGCTCATGCGAGCTAATGAGTTGCCTATGTTTGCACTTCTTCATCACTTTCATACATGGCGTTCTAAGGTTCAATTGGTATTTTTCATATTATCGTAGATTTTTGGAGACGTCTTATCCATTCCGAATAGTGTCCTCTGGTGATAGTAGCGATAAGCAATGCTCTTCAAAAAAACTATTTTGAGTCAGATACCTCCGTCGTGTGTAACATGAAAGGCGCTGTTCTTGTGCCCGCGAATGATCTGCGATTGCCTTGGGACTACCCTTCTTCGTGATGGCTGGCTAGTCCGACGTCATGTTAATTGCTGATCCCTCAATAGTCACCTACATCTCGTGAGAAATGCCATCGTACTACGCTTTTTCGTTTGTGTGTTCTCATTACTTTGGTATGGGAGTTTCCTCACAATTCGCGAACTTTTCTGAGGGTCAATAGTCTTGACGAGCTGCTGCCTGATAATAGATGAGGGAATCGTGCTCATAAAGAGGGCACGCTCGGCAAATGGACCATAATACTCCTTCCAACACGCTTTGTCGACCACTGCACAATTGTAAAGCTTCCCAAGATCTACTTTCACATCTCCTGCGCAAAAGAGCATGAAGATATCATCAGGACCTGCTGCTTTGTTTTTGTCCTCCACGAACACTTTCGATGATATCCCGCTTTCAACGCGTTTATATTGATGGACTTCA
This sequence comes from Phytophthora tentaculata, assembly GCA_033557915.1. Classification (NCBI taxonomy): domain Eukaryota; phylum Oomycota; class Peronosporomycetes; order Peronosporales; family Peronosporaceae; genus Phytophthora; species Phytophthora tentaculata. Next base: position 6,309,427 of record JAUCEA010000007.1, on the reverse strand, counting down.
TGAAAAAATCCCTTGTCCACCTCTTCATCACACAACCAGGCATCGCCAAATGAAGAACCAGCGGCGGGCTGAAACACATAGGATAAGGTGGGATCAAAGCCACACGGGCAGCGCTCTTTCGTGAAACCTTTAGTCTTTGTTTGCATTTGCTTGGTGTAAAGCTCATATTTTCGAGGTCGCTCGCGCACGAAATGATCACAACCAGGTCCGAAACGAGCTCCAAAATGCAATTGCTTCCAAGGCACAACCTCCCCATCTCCACATGCAATCGCTTCCAGCACTCGATATTTACAATTGTATATTTCCCACGTCTCCCAAGGCACCACTCCTTCTTCCATGCCCTGTGGCGCACAACTGTGATAGTTGCTCAACGGATACTTATTTGAATCTAACAACAAATACAGCACGTATGGACATTCCAAATGGTTTCCAACTAGCCGAATTAAACCCGTTGAAATCACTCCATCGAGTGTAAGTTTGCCAAATAGAGAGTAACAATTAACGTCACGACGCGCGATGACTGCCATGAATGCGTGTACCATACTTTCCATCTCCGTTACAATTGAAGGGTACTGCACACGCAGAGCAGACGATACCTCAGTAATGACCGGATCAAACGCAAAAGGCCGAATTCCCTGATCCGACAGCGTCTTGTACAGTACTTCTAAAGCCCTACCGTGGCCGCCCATGTCATCAATCAAGAGCTGCGTTAAAGGGTTTACGTCAAAAGGCTGAAACACGTCTACTCCGTTCAACTTTGGACGAGAAAGCACTGCGGTTGGCACCTCGTACGTCCATTGCGGCGAAACGGACAGGAAATCGTGCAGTGGTTCGTAAATCGTCGCTGAGCACATTGCAATCACGAAACACTTTGAAGCGTTGACAAGGTCGGACAACGAACCCAATGCCGTGTAAAATTCGGACGCATGGTCTCCGCTTGAGTGCGACAGTTCCTGCATACCGTCGCATAGAAAAATGCACATTTTACTCTGCTCAAGCCCGACTCCGTCCTCAGGCTTGAAGAGGCTCTGCAATTTCTCCAGCACTTGTGCAGGGTTGTGATAGCGCGAGTTATTCGCAACAAATGATTGCCACGACAGCTTATTCTGAAGCTGGTACATCATTCGGGTTCCAATCGCCTGGCCAGCATGCGTAAACGAAAACGGTGTTCGTGATCCATTTTCATAACTGACATTGAACGTGAAGGCGCCAGCTAATAGTTTCATCATCTCTGGATCTTCCTTGCCCCCGTCCTCCTCTTGGTTGAAAGTGTGTTTTTGAACGATCGATGGGAACTCATCCAGGACTCTAGATTTTCCCGTTCCCGGTCCACCCAAACACCCAAACAACGGGTGGCCACCCTTGCTAGTGTCTCCTAATTTCCAGTTTTTATAGTGGTCTCGAACAGCGCTTGCAAGCGAGCCTATATTTAAAGGATTCTGAAAATCCCACTTCGCCCCTGCAGCCGTGCCACCCAAAGACATTGGAGGGTGTAACTGGTAGGTGATCTCTTCCAGGACCACCACCAGCACGTGGACGTGGCCACCAACCGGTTGAAAATTCTCTCCGAAGTTCTTGGTGTTCTTGTTCTGTAGCGATGCATCCATCATTTCAACCCCGAAGCCTACCGGTTTTCCCGTATTATCGAGCGTCACCGCTGCCACACTAGCCGTCTTCAGCCACTCGCCACCCTTTCTCGCCCGGAAAGCTGCAGATTCGGCCATGGAGTAGTGATTATCCGATCGCTCTCTGTCTTAATCGCCACCTTCAAGTCATTCACCAAGTCGCTTTCGTCAAATTGCACCGAGAACACGCTCCCCCGAACGATCGCACAGAACAGCCGCACCACACCATCTTACTCGGCGGATTCTTGAATGAATACAATATTCCAAGACAGTTAGAGCTGGAAGTTAACTTTATGTGTTTTTCCTTCTATTTGCAGTGCGGCTCAGAATCTGTAAATTGATGTCTTTTAATTGGTACTGGCTTACACTTTCAATAGATCATTCACTGCGATGGATTTTGTTCGCACTTTCTTGATGATGATTGGGGGGGGCAAAATGCGGTGTTAATAGCTTACAATCGCCAACTAGGTTGGCGACTGAACTTCTCGAAGTGTGGTCGACTTGCTAACTACGAAAACAACCGGGACAGCGGATAATATCCGCTTAAGATTGGTCATATTATGACCAATCTTGATGAAGGGGGAGAGCTGAACCACTTCAAGAAACTCACAAGGTTATGAGTAAGAGCTGAAGCCAAGAGTAAACATGGAAACCTTATTTTTTCGAGTATACAGTATGACCCGCAACTAGGGCTTCGCGAGGCTGGGATAGGATACAGGAAGCACCGAGTAGCACATTTTTAGGGCAGAAAAACGAGTACAGTACATTACAGTAATGATGCCTACCTTAGAGTTGACAAGCGCCTGAAAGACAAATTGTCATTAATGTTTGCTTCATTTTGCTGCCACGAATTCGCTAAATTTTCCTCGAAAGAAGCATTCATTAAAATTGGATCGGCGTAAAATTCCAAATTTTTTCGCTTCACAACAAACGAGAAAAATACCGTTTTGGCAACTTTTACAGCAACCATGACAAGAACCGAACCTGCGTTGAAGAAGGGGAAGGTCTGGATCCAGTTGATGGACGAGAGAACCAACAACGTCTTTGCCAATACGACCACGGAACTGGAAATGTTACCTGAAGACGCAGAATACGTCATTGAAGAAGGAGACGCAGCACACGCCTCTTATGACGAGGACCAACCCGAAGGAAGAAATCTGCTTGCCCATGTGCCTCCCGCCCGATTAACCCTTTACAAGGACCCAAACGCGTACTTCGGGGGCAAGGGCAGTAGTGGGTCATGGAACATTACGCCGGCAGTTTTTTTTACTTTCCGTAATTTACCACCAAGAACGTTCCTGGAACCTTCTTTCGGGCCAGGTGCTATTTTGACGACGCTGTCGACCACCTGAGAGCGTATGCAACGTCTTTTGGATCTTAGGGTAGTTTTAGAACCGCTCGACCACTGAGAACAGACAACCGTTGGTTTCGTCTGAATTTCAGAATTAATTTATTTTTTTCTCAAAAAATTAAAGTGGCTATGTACATAGATACCCCCAATAACATGACGAACGAACTAAATTTTGGAAAATACAACAACACGCCGATCGAAGAAGTATTCACTTCTGATCCTGGTTATTGTCGCTGGATGCTCAACCAACCAAGTCTCAATATTAGTAAGGAAATCAAGATATTCCTCCACTCCAAGTTTCTAACCAATGATAACTCGTATATGATGAGTTGGGGCAAGTACAAGGGTAAGACGCTAAAACAAATTAGTCGCAACGATTCTAATTATATCGATTGGCTTCGTAAGAACCCATTCGTAATTGAGAAATGTCCTAAGCTTGTCGAGGCTTTACAGCCTAATTAAAAAAACATTTTTTTTAAATCCAAATCGAAGCAGTGGTAAAATCAAGAACTTCACCCGTTAGACGATCGTAGGAGAGCTCTTGCTCACTCACAACCAATACAAGCATGTTGGTTCCCTGGCAACCAGCATTGACACCCTGAACCTGAATAGCCTGAGGTACATTACGCTCCGTCAGGCGGCTAACGTCAGCGATAAGGACGCGGTTAGTTAGAGACCACATCTGATAATCAAGAAGACCATTCACCAGCTCGGAGTTAGATCACCGTTAATCGGAGCAATCTTAGCGATCTCGTTAGTAAAGTGGTGGAAGTCATAGTCATGGCTGGTGTCGAAGGTCTGTTGCGAACCAATGCGGACGTTGAAGTTGCGAATGCTCGAACCAGGGTGAAGAGTCCAAGGAGCCGAATCGAAAGGACTCTGAAACTCTTGGACAGCAGCAGAAGCAAAACTACCGGTCTGTTCGGCAAAAGGAAGGAGGATAACATCGGTTGGCTGCATTCTGTACATTTGTAGCGTGCGTGTTCTCCATCGAAACCTTGTATGGTAGCATAATGTAGGCATCGCGGAGGCACGCAAATCTTTCACTACCATTAAGCTGAAACGTAGCATCGATAGTGATAACACCGTTTTGGTAAGAACCTTGGGTAAGATCGAAAACAAAAGGCACGAGCTTGCCAGAGGAGCCTTTAATCTCCGGATCACTCTTGAGCGAGCTCTGGTAAAGGTATTGGTCGGAAAGTTGTGTTTCAGACATCGTTGAATCTATATCTCGAACAATATAGTTTTGTTAAATTAATTATTATGGAGCTCGTCAAGCCTATCACATCCGATTATGATCTAATTGAACTTGCCAAGCGTATTGGGGCTCATCTCGATGATATCTTTGAGTCAAGTGAGATCACACATCCGCTTCCGAAGAAAGGTTCATATCTGATATTGCTACGACAACCCAATATGGATGTAGGACACTGGACGGGTGTTCACAATGGTGAATACTTCGATTCAATGGGAGAAGCAGCACCTACGAAGTACGGGATCGGGCGATACAATCCAAAACAGCTCCAAGGTACTTATGGAGACTATTGTGGACTATTTTGCATCCTATGGCTCTATGCAAAGCAACAAAACCAGCCTAATTTATTCAAAAATATGAAAGATCTAAACTTAACAATTATTTCATAAATTATGTTTCAAGCTATATAGCAAACATGTATCGTGAATTAACGATTTCCAGCGACGTACCAGCTCCCAAGTTGACCAAAGCTCTCAAGACTGGTAAGCTAAGTCTGACAGCCTATCAACTCAAGGGCAGTGGCTCTGTTATCCATCTTCATCCAACCTCTTACGAGAAGGTGATCAAAGCTCGCAAGGCAGGTCGTGGTGTGCGTCTTGACATTACCAGACATGAAATTAAGAAGGGTTATAAGCGAGCCCAAGGAGGATCCATTAGGAGTAAAATCAAATCAGGTTTATCAAGTGCCTTGAAATTCGTTAACGATAGCGGTTTGCTCAGTAGAGGGCTGGATGTGGCAGTGCCAGCTCTTGCGACAGCGTTTGGAGCCCCCAAGCAGGAATCCCTGCAAGAGCAGCTATAACGTCATTGACAGGAGTTGGTATATACGACTCTGACAGCGATGTAGAGAAAGACGGTGGACGTATTTCGGTAGCTGATGTTAAGAAAGGAGCTAAGCGCACACTATCCTACGCTAAACGAAAGGGGGTTCTAACCGATGCGGTCGATGCGGGGGAGAAGTATCTACTATCAAAAGCATCCAAGCCAGAGCATGAGAACCTGATCAAATCGATTCGAGGTGAGGTAAAGAGACGTTATGGTGTAGGAGTACCTAAGAAGAAACCAGCGAAAGGATCACCTGAAATGAAGGCTAAGATGGCCGCTTTGCGTGCTAAACGCAAGAAGCCTATGCAAGCAGGATCATTTCGATTATGAGAGCTGGATAAAAAAATTAGTCATTCGACTTTCTTATTTTTTTGGACGAAGCAGAAGCATGAACGAGACTGAAGTGTCGCGGAACTTAACCTTTGTATCATTCTGATTAAAGATTGAGATCGTGATTGATGTGCGCGCTCCATTATGACAGTTCATCCAGGCATACTGACTCGGTTTGAATGAAATGAGCTGACCGACCTGAGCATCACCACGATCAAACGCACTAAGAATATCACCAGAGGCAACATACTCGTTCTTAATTAGATCACAACGAATGATGTAAGAAGATGTAGGATGAATTTGTAGGATAGTATTCGATAGCTGAGCACTTGAAACTGTTGCAGACGCTGAAGGATACGTACCAGCAGTCAATCCTACTACTTTACCAAAAGAGGCGTTATCGATGATTAGGCGTGGGACACGAGTCGTCGTAGGGAGTCCAGTACCGCCTGAGGAAAAAATACCACTTGCCGGTCGTGCCCAAGTGCCACCAGCCGTACGAAGTGTCGTTGGAGTAGCGCTAAAGTCGAACTGAGCAGCATAAGAAACGCTGTTTTCTGTTAGTTGAACATAGAAAACGTTCTCACCAGATGGATTGATTAAATACGCTCCAGCGTTTACGAGAGCTGTCTGAATGCTTCGATTAATATCGGTATAACTGTAAAGTCCATCAGGTAAGCTAACAGATACAGTGGATGTGGTTCCAGCGGTCGGAACTTCAATTTTAAAGGTATTGTTCCAGAACTGAGCGGCGTCAATGTTGTATTCAGAGTTATACATAGAAATCGATTGAACTGCACATGCTACGTCTTTAAAATCGGCAGCACTACCAGAGAAGCTGTATTTCCATGTGCTGTTGTATCCATCTTGAACGAGATTTGTGGAATCGAGTTTAACAAACGAAGCACACATTGCGGTTATGTATATATGATTATCTCCAAAATTGGTTACGATATTTATTCATAATCATTTGGATCGATGACTCGATCGAAGTTATATCTTAGCTGACTTTTAACTGAATCACAAAACAACATCTGTCCTTTGCACTCCGTGGCTTTATTGTAGTAATAGACGATTGATCGTTCATCAACGCCTTTGTTGTTGAAGTCCCTTACAACCATCTGTAAATCACGCTTCGAATTCGCTTTTAGAATCGCTACATACTCTGAATTCAACCGAATCATCTTATCAGTAGCAAAGTAGCTGTGGCTTAGGAATATGGTGCTCAATTTGAAATGACGACCCCTGGTGTAGTAATGAGAGAAAATATTCTTCTGAAGTAGCATATCATTGTTGTAATCATCTATGATAACAAGCTCCGGTTTGTTACAACTCATCGGTGTCCGACGCTCGATATCGATAACAGGCACTTCAAGCTACATCGATTGTCGGGAATATCGGCAGAGCGGGGCAATGTACGATTTGGGCCATCTTGAACACATAAGCGGAGTTAGCTTTGGTACCGCAACGCCAAATAAATTCCTATTATGCGACTCAAGCTCGAATATAGGAGGCCTAAGTTCGGTATCGCCCACTACTCTCAGCTGCACGAACTTACAACAGGGCTTGACGTATTATGATCTCTCCAGTTTTATTACTTCTATTCCGACTTCCCTCTCGCTCAATGATTTGTCAACGAGTGGGGATATCAGCTGCTCCGGAGTTATCGATGGGTTTTTAGCCTATGGAAACCAATCAGCTATAACAACGGTAGGATCGTTGACAGAGCTTGGCATCAACTCTACAGCAACGAATGAGTATTTCTCGATTACTGGTAGTGGATTGGACTTTCTTGATGGTTCTTACACACGAATGATGACTTTAACCGGGTCGAATACGACTCCTGTTCAATTCCAGATCCAAGTCCATAATGGCAATCGAGCAACCACAGCGAACGCGACCTGGATAGGCAATGCCACAAACAACGACCTCAGATTTGGGGTCAATAACTCGACGTCGATGATCCTAACTACGACAGGTCGTCTTGATCTTGGCACTACAAGTCCTTCGGCTCCGCTGCACGTCCCTGGCAGCAACAGTTTTGTATTTGGAGCAGGCGGAACGGCAGCGTATCGCATCAGACCAGATAGTGGAGCTACAGAATCCGCTCTTGGCCCGATCACATATTCAGTGGCGGATATATTCGGAGGATACATTGCCTGTACGGCCATGGCGATGACGAGCGACCGCAGATTGAAAAGAAACATTCAATCATGTCCGCTCGAACGCATCAAACGACTCTACGATAATTGTGATGTAGTTTTGTATGACTGGATCGAATCGGAAAATAGACCTGGTCAAGAGGTAGGCCTCATAGCTCAAGACCTTGTCTCAGCCCACCTAACCGATTCAATCAGTGTCTTCTATCGCGATGATATTCAGGAAGGCGAAGACCCATCGTTTGAGCCTGCCAAAACACAACTTAACGTTGATTACAGTCGAATTGCAGCATACAATATGAAAATGATTCAACATCTCTTGGATCGAGTTGAGGAATTGGAAGCAAAAGTATCATCTCTAATATAGACCATGTCATTCACATTTCGTATTTCGAAGAGAAAAGACAAGAAACATGATGCTGTGTTTGATGATGGTCGAGTTGTATCTTTTGGTGGTATTAAGCGGAATGGTGAACCTTATCAACAGTATCGAGACAGCACGCCATTGAGAGCATTCAGTAAGTACGACCATGGCAATATTGAGCGAAAACAGCGATTTTATAAGAGACATGGACCTATCAATAATTCGAAACTATACACCGCTTCTTGGTTCTCAAAAATATATATTTGGTAATCTATAATCATGGGTTGCGACCAAGTAAAGAGCTACAAACTAATTTAACTACCGATGAACCAGGTCAAATCGTTAAATCAACCCTTCTGCGGGCCGATCAAATTGTGGTTCTGGGAGACAGCGTTTTCCTACCTACGAAAAATGATAAAGGAGAGTCAGCTATCTTTAAAATATCAGTGAATCAGAAAAAATAGAGATTTACAAAGGATACACGAATGGCCTTGTAAGAGAAGGTATTTCTCTTTAAAAAACTGACGTTAAATAGCAAAGGTCCTCACAGTTTTATTTTTTTCTTACTTGTGTAAGCCCATACTCTTCCTCCTTCTGTTTGAGTCGATGCATCCGCCTTCCTAATAGACTTATCAAGATCCGTTGCCCTTACTGCTGCCTGAGTCTTCTGTGGGCACTCCTGAATGATAAGATTTTTCATGTTAGCTTTTAGCTCGGCTACGTTGAGATCAGCGTTGTCTCCATAGCTACCAGCTGAGCTAGAAATAATTCGGGGGTTGAAAAAGAACATCTCTATATCAAACGGACGATAATATCCTTGAACTCAGAATCCGAAATTAAACGATTAGAGTACATATCCACACTAAGGGGTTTTAGTTGCTTGATGATTGAAGGATTATCATTACCCAACTCAAGCTCACCTTTAAGCTTATCATACTCCGCTCTTAGAGATTCTAACGGATCCTCAAGCCGATCATGGAAATTGTATTGTAGATGGGTAATTGCAAGAATCTCCTTGAACAGCTTATTATCATCGATACTGAGTTTATCGTAGGAAGCTTGATCAATATGTTGCTTGAAGGCAAGAGTTCTAATCATGGATTGAAGACTATCGCTGATTCCCCGCTTTGGACCGCATTTACGTCGATTGGGTTGAACGATCACAAGGGTTTTAGCATCAAGATCAGGGATTCGGATGTACTTACTACCCAGCTGGCGATAGATGTATGCTGATGGGCTGGCTAAACCTTGGATCTCGTTGAGGTTGTATGTTCTCCCGCGACGGACAACTCCTTCAAGCGGGGCGACACCAGCACCTCTTAACCCACGACCCTGAAGCTTCCTCTAAACCCCTGACCCCACGCCTGTCGTCCTTACCTGACCAACCATGTTATTTACAGTTTGGCGAACCGTGCGCTCGTCTTGTCTATCACTGAATTGATCAACCTCGGTGTAGTTTTTAGCATCAGAGTAGCTTGTAGCCTTGATTTGATAGACAGCCTTGGTCGCTTTCATGGCAGCGGTTGCCGCCTTCAACGCTGATCTTGCGGATTTTGAGTTATTACCCTTTATTGCTCGCTTCGCCTCATCGTTTTTCCTGTGAGCTTCGCCATACTTCAGGAATGCGGCTTCTGACTCATCGTGGAGTTTTTGCAAAGTGTCATCGTGATATTGAACACCCTCAGAGGATTTGATTCAAGCTGATGTATCTGTCGATTTGTATTGTCGAGAATGGCTCGATTCAATAGCTGAAAATTAGCTTCGAGATTTTTTTTCAATGGTGGATCATCATTCTCATAAACATATCGCTCTATGTCTTCAAACCCGGTCTCCAGGCTATTGAAAGTGTCCATCCATCTAATGGTTTTCATAAGATCGTTGAAAACCTTGCCAGAAACCGTTTTGTTTTCGTGGTTTCTAATGTAAAATGGTTTTGCTGCGGTAGGCTCAATAAAGTAGTAATGTTGATTAGCTTTCACACCACTTTTGGTATCTACTATTGGTTTCAGTCTAAAAGGAATTCGAACTCCTTCAGATACTATTTTACTGTAGTAGTCCATGAGAATCTTCTTCGCATGGTTATCAGCATTAGTTAGAGAACTATTCATATCTTCATCAATTCCAATCTTAATTCCATGGCGAGCCTCACCATCGCGTGGTTCAAAGGCCTTTGCAAGTTTGGTGATGTCTTCGTTAGTAAATAGATCGACATCGTCACGATCTTTCACTAAATCGATGAATTCTTGGAATGTTGATCTCCAATCAACGTTTTTAGTAATCGCTGGCTTGACTCTCCCACTATCAATACCAAATACACTAATTGATGAACCATCAATCCACACGTATCTAGTTTTATCCATCTGAGATGTTTTACCCATGCTTTTGAGGATAGGAATCATTTTCTTTTTCAAACCAGTCAACTCAAGCACTGCCTTATTCTTGAAAATAGTCCAAAGCAATCGATTCTTACTATCAACTTGATCTTATGAGGTTGAAGTCGACATATCAAACTCGAAGCTGTCTTCAAGACGTTGCTATGTACGGTCTGCATAATCACCTTCACTTGGATCGGCAAGTTTTCGTTTTCGCGTCAGTGAAGCGTGATAAAGAGGGTCTTTAAGTCTCATATAACTGCTCTCATCGATTGATTTACTTTCGCCATCATACCAGATGTCCATAATCTTCTCCTCTGTGGCCACCCAGTTAATCGATTGATAAGTATTACTCTTTCTACCCGTTTTGGCTGTAATTAATGATCCCTTTTCACCAAGAAAGTATCTATTGTCATCCTTACCAGTTTTACGCTTAATTGGCTTAATTCGAAGCGCTACGCAATTAGGATTGGCGTTAAACAAATTCTTAACCCATGATCGCGCCTCCACTTGATCTTCGGTATCCAGGTTTTTCTTGTTTGTTTCAGCATCTAACATTCTTGGAGTATTGTCGATTCCAACATCAGCTGTTTGAGGTCTCGTTTGAATATTTCTATCAGTTTGGTTAACACGATCAGTATTATTTGAGCTATTTACCATCTGCACGCCGCTATCTACTTCAACATCGATCAACACAGGTCGAACATTTGGAGTTGAGACCTCAGGGTTTGTTTAGGAGTATCCATCAATCAGTATTTATTTTATGACTCAGCAGACTCGGATGAGTCGGTCTGAGTTGATTCGGTTGATTTCTTAGGGACTGTAGTAATCCCATTCGTGATATCACTTGCCACGAAGCGCCTTCGTACATCTCACACTTAGATTTAGCTTGTCGAACACGACGCTGAGCTCTTTCAAGAAGCTCCTGACGTTTTTGCTCTCTCTGAGCGAGCGATGTAAAATTTGGAAACATATTGATCCTATATCAAACGAATCAAAAAACAATAGTAGCCTTAAATACTCTTACCACAAACTTGGCATAACTGAGTCATGTCTAAACGGTTGATAGTTATGACAGATACTATTTCGCTCATTTAGTAGATTGAGATACGGGTCTTTGATACGATAAAACGGAACTCCAAATATTGGTTCCAACTCATGTTGATACTTTCGATTGACTACTGTTTTGCGGAATTTCGCGGCTGCATCAAGATCCAGCAACTCATTCTTGATTCGACTCACCTCCTGAATGATCCAAAGCTTACGCCGAAGCTTAGCAAGCTCACGCTCATTTTCTAAACAGTTCGGGCACATTCTTATGGTTGGTGTATATATATCAAGTCATATATTTCTAAAAAAAATCTCAAAAAAACAAATACTTAGAATAATATACTTGAGTCAAAAGCATACAGAGAATGTCTCTATCAAATTTATTTACAAGCTAATTATGACTCATTTTTTTGGTGCGGGGTAAATATATATATATGCTGACTTCACCAAACTTACCTTCAGTCCATTTCTTATAATCTTGTTTATGTCTTTGCCATCGCACTCTCAGTTCGCTGCCAGTACATCCAACATAACAGAGATCGCTTTGACAATCGATAATCTTATAAATTCGCCCTATCATATTTGTATTATATTGTGATACATAATGTATCAGGATTAAAAGTTAAAATTGGTAAAGGCAAAGTACTTACACCATCTTCCACTACCTGTCGCTTATCGTAGAAATATGAAAGGGCACTCTTTGTTTGAGTATAGGTTATGATAGACTTCGTTTCTTTCGAATGTCTGAACCCCTTGATAGTTCCTTGAAGTGTGATGCGGTTCCGTACAACGGTCTCGAAGCCATCTGGGTTAAGTACATCAACATTGCGACCACGCCCGTGCTGTAAACCCTTAGCACCGGCTTTGACCTTGTGCTCCTCGTCCGGTAGGTAGCAGATGTAGTTCTTAGAGGATAGTGAGACCATCGCATCACATCGCCACTCTTCCTTGAATAGTCCAGGCGTGCGGCGATCGAACTTGACTACCTCAGCGTTGTAGTCTCGCGGGAACCACTCGTACTTATGCTCATCGAAGTGATCACGTAGTTCAGGCTTAATACAATCTTTGAATGGATTCTCGCAGCTGAACGCGATATAGCCACTGTCCGTGTCCATCTCCTGATATTGAAAGTCTGAACGATCGAAGTAAAAGTCGATGCAGTCATAGTAAAACTGAAGCATGCGTAGCTTAGCGAGCTGACAGATAGCAATCGATAAATGGATCGGGTTCTTGTTGTTGAGACGACGCTTTTTCATCGTAATCGCACAAGAATCATTAAGCTTAAAATCTCCAACCCGTGGAATGTAAAGTGTTCCATCTTGTTTTTAATAGCTTTGTCGTTCGACTCATACTTGACCTCTTTGTGCTTGCTCATATCCATTCCAGATCGACCGAAAGCACTGTTGCATACAAGCTTCATCATCTCAGCAATCATCGCCTTAGACTTACCATCATCACCCTCTCGTCGAGCATTTGATACAGCCTCCATAAAAGGATCAAAAGCCTTGTCAGAGCTGGCCTTGATAAAGCAGTAAGTCTTGGAGATCTTCAAACCGTGGGAAATATACCACTTAAGCAAAGGTGCGTATATGAAAACCTTTTCTCCAAAGTAGCTACTTATCAGCGAGCTGGTTTTGCTTACGTGCCTCGTTGTACTTGTACATGTGATGATCAATAACACTCTCATCAGCACAATCGATTAGCGTGTTTTTGAAAATTGGGGTCATCTCACTGAAGTAGTCCTTAAGATGGTCTTGAGTTAGAATATCGCATTCAAGAAATCCGAAAATCTTATCAGCAACAATGTCCTCGACAATGCCGTCATAAGCTTCGATCGTAGTCAATCGTCCGCATGGCATCTCATTACCCAGCGCCCATAGGTATAGAGCGTTAGCATCGTATCCGATAGTTTTCTTACAGAGCTTACCACCGCGAATCTTCGTCTCATTGCGCTTAGCGTAGCGATTGAAGATAATAGATGGACCTCCAGCAATGTTGGCCTTCATCCTAGCGTAGATGTCCTTTTCCTCCTTATCAATGCTATACACCAATCTGTACGAGTTGAACTCGAGCAACTTCTTATAGTGGAATCCCTTGAGCGACATGTCCTTACGAGCGGTGTTGCACTTCATACAGCTAACCAATATGTTGCCATCGATGTGTCCAAGCTTATTGTTGATACGGTCTGCTGAAGCGGTATCGATGGTCAGCTGACAGTAGCATAAACCGCACAGATAATTTTGCTTTTGCAGCAGTGTATCCAAGTGATCAAGTGTCATACCAAATTCCCACTTTGCCTTAGCATCCTGACTCTTGTAGCCACCGAATTGGAATGCGTTAGCAGGTGTCTTATCCGGATAAAGGAGATAGTTAAAGCAGGTTAGATACATAACCTTTTCACTAAGTCTAGGAGAGACACTCCATCAGCGAACATATCCAGATCGAAACGCATGAATAGCTCGCGCTGGGCTTTAATAGCCTTGATGAATGGGACTACATCAAGATTGTTGTACCAGACCAGTAGGTCCTTGATGGATTTCATCTCATAGTACCCCCAGACGAACTTCACTCGCTCGTATTCATCATCGCTGATGCTTGTTCCAAGGAGCTTATTGTCAAAAGCTGACTTTGGCGGAATAGTAGTCTGGTTGAGTACATTGAACGCGGTGATGTACTCATACGGGAAAAGCCCTTGCCAAGACCACAGACACATCTAATTTTGTCATCACATTTGCAGCCACCGAGATATGTCGTAAGATACTTATCGTAGCTGGTACCAGCCGGTACATAGTTGCTAATATCGAGTATTTTCATGCTCGATGTAGCAACGCACATGTAGCTGGGGTTCTTGATAACAGATTTGATGTTGTCAGTACCAATGATGGCGAATAAGTTGCTCTTAATCAAGTTGATATCGTATCGACCCGAATTGAAGCCGAATACTGGTACCTGAATAATCTGCTGTTTAAGTCGCCCGTAGTCGGACCTCTGCTTACCAAAGCCAAGGCTGCCATGAAAGTGGAAGAAGCTATCATACTCTCCTTCCTTAATCCAACTCTCCACATCAGACATCCTGTACTTCTTACCAAGATCGATGCCTGGAACTTCCATACCTGTTAGACCGTGGGCATTGATGATTTTTTGCAGAAGCGACTTATACTTATCGACATTGTACTGTTGGATCTTTAGCGATACATCACCGATGTATTTGAACATTTCTATCAGCAGCATCTTCGGATCGTCATTTACAAAACAGCGCACCTCCTCGGTTAAGCAATCAGCTACGGATACAGACACCGGAATGTGTTCGTTCGTGAAGACCATACTTTCCCGTGTTGAGTCGCGGAAGGCTTAAGGATTGTCTCAATGTCATAAACAATGAAGTGGTCGATGTACAGGTTCGCATCCTTAATGGAGTACTTTGTAAGCAGTGATCGAATCGCGTTAGGAGCTGGCTTGTAGATAGTTGGCTCAGCGGGGACGCTCTCAATATTCACAAGCACGCACTGATTTTTCTTGTGATTTTTAAGTCTTTCACCGCTCACGAAAATTATTTCACACTTGGGACACTGATACTTAGACTGAAGCATATCGATGCTCTTGATGTAGAGGGCGTGATTCTCGTGTGATAGCATATCCATAGCTTCATACCCCTTGTCCGACCTACGAATGCATTAAAAATTTCCAGTAGCTACATCCATGGTATATACGTTAATACAGAGTTGGAAGCAGTCCTCAACCTCGTCGAGCTGTAGTAGGTCAATAGGCTTGAAGCTCCTAAATAGACTCAACGTATACTTAATTATTTTAAAAGAGCAGTAGCGCTTGAATGCATCCTTCACCTGAGCATGGATTCTGCGAGGATCCTTCTTGGCGCTCTGTAAGGCGTGCCAAGCGATGCAGTGGAAGACGCACTTGTTATTGGTCTTAGGGAAGTTGATTACATGCTTGTTTTCGCGGATAGCCTTAGGAATAACAGCGTTGCTATCCCCAAGAGCATGGTCGCGATGGTAGACGAAAATCTTGAATGCAGTGATCGCCTTAAACTTATATCCGGAGCTGGGATAGTTCAGCTTGTCAGCCAACTTCATAGACCGAATTTCCGAAATCACCTTCTTTCGAATATCCGCCTTGCTATTGATTGCGACAGGCTTATTGAATACATAAGTGTTAGCGAGATTCGGGTAGAAGTAGCGAGTGTCATCAGGATCAGTCTTGCTAACAAGTTTGTAGCCGAGAGCAATATTTACCTTAAAAGCACTTGTCTGAGTCGAAAGAACGTTCTCCAGCTTATCGTAGAAATCAGTAGCCTCGATACCCTCATATAGGTGTGATTCCATGTGATTACCGGTGTAAAAACGGTACTTAGGATCAGTCTTATAGTCAGGCGACATATGCTTCTCAAGGGTTTCAACTGAAACATTGTACTGCTTAGCCACCAATTTCTTGTTGACTGAACGTGAAATGTTGCTAACATATACCATCTTACCAATTCTACCTCGAGCGTTAACCCGGCAGCTGCTACCCCATTTGACAGCTTGGATATTTAATCTCTTTAATTCTGCGAGTTCGTATGCAAACATATTACCTATATATCTTCGTCTATATTAATCTTGTGAGAATCGACTTTATAATTATCGGACCTTGTATCAGGATCGACTTTATATTAGGGCTGACTTTATATCTCTGGAAAAAACATTAAATAATCAGTTAAGTTCGGATTTACTTAAGTAATTCTTCTTCTTACGAGCACGAATTTCTTCGCGATTCTTCTCATCATATTCTCGCTGCTTAGCCAGTCGCGTTTCCCTTGTTTTTAGATAGTACCGCTTTTGAGCGGCTTTGATTCGCTCTTTGTTAGGTGAGTACGTCATCTTTGTATATTACTAACTTTATATTTATCAGGAATAAAATATTATAATAGAAGGCAAAGCTCCGCATTCATTACTTTGTATGCCTACTTCGAAGCGTATTACTAATCTACATATCGCTTGCACCCCTGCGGTCTTACGGCGAACAGTATGCCACGCTTTTCAAACAACTCCGGCATCCTTTCCGCATTAAGCTAGTCGCTTGCTCCCTGCAATGCGGCCTTGGCTCCACATTTTTGTCAGCCTCCTCCCAACTTGAAAATCACCCGAAAGTCCGACGACTACCGACCTTAAAAAAGTGTGGACCACATCGTGTAATTTCTCGGTCGGAAAGCAACTTGGTCGAAAAGCAACCAGTGAGAAAGAGCAGCGATGGCGGACAAGCAAAAACCTCACGAAGACGTCCTTACGCGACTCGTGCGCGACATGGAAACGAAGACGACTTTGTGCTACGTCAAGGACTATCCTGGAGTGGAGCTGAAGCAGTTGAATCATCACGTGAAGAAGCTTGGTCCACTGGTGAACCCTGTTTTTGGCGAGCAGCCGGCGTTCTTCATCGACGAAGGATACTTCACTCCGTATCGAATGGTCGTGTACGGCAACGAGAAGGTGGCGGCCAAAATTGCAGAGCTCCTTGGTGAGTGGTCAAAGTGGTCTGGAAAAGGAGGCCGAGTGACAACCTCGCAAGGGGCGTTCATTCTGGAGCAGCGTCCCGGAGGGCCCAACGTGAGAATGCCCGACGTGGCATACACACCGCGAGATGATGACAGGAATTTGACTCGTGAACAGATGTGGACGTATCGTGGCGATCCCTTTGTTCCCACCTTTGTTGTTGAGATTGATAAGCTCTCTGGTCGAGGCTCTCAACGCAGCGCTCTTGATCGAAAGATGCGAAATGAATATTTCCAGCACGGCGTCCAGTTGGGTTGGCTGATCGACCCACGCCCAGACTTTCAGCGGATGTATGAGTACTATCTCGACGACAATGGAGACGTACAATGCTCTGACAACACTGCGTGGAGAGATCTTGACGGTGGCGATGTTCTTCCTGGATTCAAGATACGCGCACCTGCGTTAGAAATGGTCTTGAACCAGGATTCGGGATCGTCGTCAGAAGATGAAGTTGATCTGGTGTGTCCTTATCCAAGATGCAACAAGCGATTCAGATCGCCTGGTGCATGTGCTGCTCATGTTGAATGGCACCGTGAGGAGAGATCTATCTCGAAGTACTTAGCCAAGCGTGTGAACTCATAGCCATCCAGTGTGGCAACTACGCTTCGACAAGTTCCTATCTAACCATATCGCAGAACTCAAAGCTTGCGATCTAAAGCATAGTTGGCGGCGCTGACTGATTTCTTATTCCTGATTGGTGGCTAAGAGAAGATAATAAAAAGCTATCTATTGTTTTATCAATATAGTTTGAATGTTGTCGGTCGCGCGGTTCTAAAACTACCCTAAGATCCAAAAGACGTTGCTTGTGGGCAGTGGCCCGGGGAGATTCGCAGTTCGAAAGAATTGCTTATACTGGGGATTCCGAAGAATGAGGGATGCCCCCAACGGACTAATTCCACGGTACTGCGTACGCAGAGTGGCCGATCCCTACAACGGGCCGCTGACCGAATCTGGAACGAAGTCGTTGCACTTAACGAATAATGATTTCGGTCAGGGGTCCCGATAATACAACTACAATATCATTGTGAAGGGAACGGTGAATAAATAACTGTATGGGCGTTCGCATAATAGAGAAATCAATTATTCAATATTTGAACCACAATATCAAAAACAATAACACTCGCTATATATTCTCCTACCAGACTCATTCCTTCGTTCAGTGCCATCCCTGAGAGCCCAAAGATGAGCGACTTCCATGGGCGTCGTCAAAATAGCGCCTGGTCCGAAAGAAGGTTCCAGGATTGTTCTCGATGGTAAATTACGAAAAGTAAAAAAACTGCCGGCGTAATGTTCCATGACCCACTACTAAGGGCCCAATACGAGGTGGACTGCCGGTCGAGAAGTTTGGCAAAACAAGAAAGAGCCCACTTGTTGTCGAAGTACCAAAAGATCGGGTCACCATTACGTTAGATGAAGCGAATACCCCGCGCCTATTCAGCATACGTATCGAGTATTCTCGTGGAAATTCAAACGGGGTGCCCAGCGACTTAAGAATCTATCGATCCGATACAGTCAACAGGTTCTACGACCTGCTCTTCCCTGAAAACGGAAATTACCGCGCACTCTTGTTCATCCGCGCACCAAAAATGTCAGGAAAAACTGCCATGTTGCATCTGCTCAATAGCTACATTGTGAGCCACAAACCGGATGCACTTGTGGCGTTTATTCAAGCCGATAAAATGGAACCAAGAGAAATAGTTTCGCTCTGTTTCCAGCGCCTGTATCGGTGTGATTTGGAGCGATTCAGCGAGAAGAAACCCGAAACAGTGGTGTTCGTTGACGACGCGCAGTTCACGTACAGTGACATCCAGCTGTGGAATAGTTTCGTGAACGACGTTATCGACTGGCAGCCAGGTCTACGTTTTGTAATGTTTTCAAGCCACGGAGGCAACGAGGACCTCGATAAATATGATTGTGATGCGATCATCCCACCCAATTGTGTGTTAACAGCGAAGACTATGATTTCGGCTTTGTGCCGACAGGATACTGTTTTCGGTAACGAAAACACTGTGGCATAGGCCTAAGGAACTCTCCCGTTTAAAGAGTGGCTGCAGAGAAACAATACACCAAAGCTGTTCTTTTGCTAAATGATCCTTGATATATTGCAAGATCTACAGCAGCCGCAAAAAGGATGTAAATTTGTTTTTTTATCCTGAAAAAAAACAAAAAGGAACGTGTACAACCAGGTAAAAATAAAAAAACGCATACGGTGACAAAGATACTTTAAAAACAGTAAGTTCTGATTTAGGTCTTAGATTGATCTGCTCCTACAGTCAGGACAGTCCATCTTACATCCAAAATGGACAAGCAGGGTCGGCTTCAAATTTAAAATTTAAACCGACTCTTCGTCACACGACAGCCATGTCGATTAGCCCTCACCGTCATGGTCCTGTAGACGTCGCTGAAGGTCCATCTGCGGATGAACAATGCGAACAAATGCGGCGGGAGAGTGAAGAGTTGTGTTTCATGAGGCAGCTCAAGCCAGCGCATGCGAAAGCAGTCGCAGCACTGAAGACGGCTACCGAGACTTACGGCAAAAACTCGCTTCGACTTGTCCCCTTTTACCTCGTGCTCGTCGAAATCTCGCTTCGAGAGAGGCAGCTCAAGCCTGCAGAAGAGGTGCTCTCTTTAGTGAATTGGCTACTGGTAAAGGATCGCAAAGTTAGTGTCGACAACTCTCCTTCTGGAATACTAAATGGTGCTGGGGCTTCTGTACCGGAACTACCAGAAGAGATGAAGAACCTCCTTGTAATCCGCATGAATAAACTCTACAGCCTCCTACATCTCGAGTACGGCGCCTACACTGAAGGTCTTCAGCGCGCAGCTCATGGCGCCTACCACTGCTCGCTACTATTTGGCCCTGACCATCTATACACGTCGGAGCTTTACTTCTGTCTCGGCTTGATCTTCCATCGCATGCAACGTGCCTCTCTCAGACAACAGCAAGCACAGCCACAACAGGAATCTCAACAAGAACAACGAGATCTACAGCAGCGCAATCAGCAAAACGACAGTGCACTTGCAATGCTGGACAAGGTGGTGGATATTTGGTATCGATTCCTCACGAACCCACCTGAAGACACGGCTGCGTGGATGTT
The DNA here is from genome assembly GCA_033557915.1 of Phytophthora tentaculata. Taxonomy (NCBI): domain Eukaryota; phylum Oomycota; class Peronosporomycetes; order Peronosporales; family Peronosporaceae; genus Phytophthora; species Phytophthora tentaculata. The sequence goes on along the minus strand of JAUCEA010000007.1, from coordinate 6,289,455 downwards.
GGAACATCGACGTCTGCGTATCCAAGAAGCAAGCTCCATGCTTCAACAGATCGTCAGCATCCGCCAGAATCTGCTGGGGTCGAAACATGTAGCTACCGGGGAGGTGCAGTACACATTGGGACTGCTGTACCTCTTTCTGGGAGACCACGTACAGGCGAAGGCTTTCGTCAAACAGGCTCTGGACATCTACGTTGACGCACTTGTGAGTTTTTCTCTATCATTCTATTGCCATCTTTGCACAATATGAACTATCTGCCAACGTACTGAAGGACACTCTTACGCAAGTAGGGCCCCGAGCACCCTTCGACCGTCGACGTTATCGGCGTACTGCATCAGCTGGACGAAGCTGGCGTTTAGATGCCAGTCCCTTCTCAAGATCTGCAACATCTAAGCACTCTGGCTTGAGGAGTCCTTGCTCGCTTCAGCTGCCTTTTGCGCTTCGGCCTCCTTGTGCTTGTGGTATGTAATAGTGCACACTTGACGTTCACTTGGCACGATGGGGTCGAAAGCATCAGGACTCTCGAAGTAAAGATCGCCATACTTCTTCTAAAAAATTGCAAACATTATAAGACGCACGAATCATTAGCGTTTTCCTTTGACTTCTCATAAAAACCACCTACATACCTGATCTGCCGGACGTCCACGAAGCCAAATCCTCCAAGCGTGCAGCATCATTCGTGGCGCATCGTCCTCGTGTGAGCCGTAGGTGACATCACCCGCAATAGGAAAACCATGGTGCGCCATGTGCAGTCGAAGCTGGTGTCGACGTCCATTTAGCGGACGCAATAAAACCTTCGTGACAGGTTCTCCCTTGTACATTGCGTGGCCCAAGACAAAGCAAATCGTGGTGGACTGCTTGGCGGCAGTGTCAGTCTCAGTCCCCACCAACATGCGGAAGACGCCGGTGCTCCGGTGTGGCTCAATGATCGGAGCGTCGAATATATAGGCGACTGGTTCGTTCGCTTCCTCGCTGTCTTCACGATCAAGACTTTCGTACTTGCGTTTGCGAGCCAGTCGGACCTTTTCCTGACTCAGGAACTCACTGAACTCCTTTAGGAAGCGCTGCTTATCTGCCTTTGCCTTCTCTGTGTATGCGTCCTTCTCCTCTTTGGTCAAGTCGTGCCACGTCATCTTCGTGAACGCCAACTCCGCTGGCGTCAGCTCCCGTCCATTGCTTGTGCCCCGCACTTCACCTCTTACGTCTCCTTGACTTTCACGCAAAAGCTGCGCTTGCTCCATCGTGAACAAGTTCGGCCCATGTCTTACTCCACGCGGATATCCAAGCGTTTTCTGGTGTGCTCTTGAGCCTCGCTGCTGGTTCCTCCACCTCTCCATCTCCTCCATGTCTTGAATCAACAATCCCAGCTTCGAAAACGTGCAGGCTTTTGCACGTACACCAGCGGTATCAACGCTTTCCGCGGGATTGAACGGCAAATGCCCTCTTACTACCGCCAGATATTCCTTCTGCACCTGCTTTTCGCGAAACAGTCGACATCCTGTCGCTGCCGCTCTACAAAACAAAGTTCAGCTTTGTTTTCTTTTTTAAACTGCTCTTCCAAAACAAATTCACTCACTCTTTATTCGCTCCAACGACCAGCACACCCGACGTCGCTGCAAACACCGTCATCAGCACGCTGTCAGTCTTGATACTCTCAACCACTCATCTCGAAATAATTCGTACCGAAGTCCAATTGGTGAATCCACCGGAACTTTTCCACTTGTGGGAAATCCCTCGCCAACTACCACCGCAATGTCCAAAATATTCTCAGTAAATTATATCTCGGCTCTATCATCTTTCTCCAATCATAAAATTGCTCACCGCTTTCTCCAATGTCACGTCAAATGCACCGTCCATCCGCTCGTCTGGACCCTTGTTCAGCACCACAAAGTGTGCATCCTTGCTCAGGATACGCAGCTGTAGCTGGTCTAGCTTCTTGGGTCCACCTCGCTCGTCGTCTACGCTATTGGTAGCGGCCACTTGGGGTGGCTGGTCTTCTGGCAATTGATTCTGTTGTCTGCGAACTATGGTCTTCACTGGGTTTTCAAAGGTTTCCGAGCCTTTCGAGATGCGGTTGGTGCCGGAGAAAAGTGATAGTCCGGCAGATGTGCTGACATTGCTGGGAGAAGTGCTCATGACTCGCCACGAACGCAGTGGAAGACAACAGTAGCGACTCAAGCGTGGGGACATGCAGACCAGCAAAAGCTGGTTCGATGATTTGATAAGCTTTTAATTTAGCGTTCTGTTTGTGTGGCACATTCATGTTTATGACTACAAGTTGTAGTCTACCACAAGTCATTTTTTTAATTTTTTTAAGAAAGTAAAAAAACTATACTAAACTTCGAAGAATTACATGTTATCTTCTTCGCACAAACCATCGCCCATTTATCCGTGCACGCAGTGTTCAACCGCCCAAAAGGATTTAGACAAAAGCTAGCATAATTTAACCAAAGTAGTAAGTTTACTAACAAGGTCTTTCAACTCTTTTTTTTCCAGCTCGATCTCCTTCAGGGTTCCTGCAAATGGTTGGCGAGTAAAGGTGCAGATAGCGTTTCATCCTTGGCCTTGTTACTTCGGACAGCCTCTAGTGGGGTGTAGAACTTCAGTCCCAGTGACGAAAGCACCACCGACACAGATGATAAAGCCATTGCAGCACTTGCAAATATTGGTGGGATCCTGAAATTCACGGGGTACAGAACGCCAGCGGCAAGTGGAATCAGCAGACAATTGTAGCCGAAGGCCCACACGTAATTCAGCCGAATTCGGTTGAAAATGGTACGAGACAAATGCAACGCAGTGACCACATCCACTAGATTCGACTTCATGAGCACCATATCGGCTGTCTCGACTGCAATTTCCGTGCCACCGCCAATAGCGATACCAACATCCGCTTGGGCGAGTGCAGGTGAGTCATTGATACCGTCGCCGACCATAGCCACAACGCGACCAGAGTCTTGCAACTCCTTGACTTTTGACGCTTTCTGGGAAGGAAGTACATCTGCCATGACGTTATCCTGATAGATCCCCACCTGCTCCGCGATACTATAAGCAGTCCGTTCGTTATCACCGGTAACCATCCAGACATCCAGTCTCATTTGCTTAAGTTTCTGCAATGTACAACTCGCCTCCTCTCGAGGAGCATCCGCTACTGCAAAAACAACACTAACCTCATTTTCGACGGCCATGTAGATCGACGTCTTACCGGAGTTCTGAAAACTGTTCGTAACTTGCTCCAATTCAGCACTATGCAGCCCTTCTACATCGTTATCTGTCATCCACGCCTTATTACCAATGACAATGTGCTGGTTGTGTACAATGCACGATATCCCTCTTCCTGAAACACCGTTGAACTCTCTTGGTTGTTCGAGAGACGAAGAATTTTTCTTCGCGTAGTCAATGATCGCCTTGCCTAACGGGTGTTCACTGCCTAGTTCAGCTGAGGCAGCAAGACGGATCAGCTCCTCAGCTCCTAGTTTTTGACTGATCACGTACTCATCCGTCATCACAGGCTTCCCCACCGTCAGTGTTCCAGTCTTGTCGAAAATAATCGTGTTGACATTGTGTGCTGCTTCAAGAGCTTCTCCTCCCTTGATCAAGACACCATGCTGCGCTCCAACGCCCGTTCCAACCATCACCGCAGTCGGAGTCGCCAACCCAAGAGCACACGGACAAGCGACAACTAACGTTGCAATGCCGAAGTCCAGTGCAAACACAAACTTGCCGTCCGAATCTGGAATCCAATTTTTTGGAACTGCATCTAGAAGACATAGAATGTACCAGATTATGAAAGTCATGACTGCAAGAACAACTACTGTCGGGACGAAGATGGACGAGATATAGTCGGCATAAGCTTGGATTGGCGCTTTAGACGTCTGCGCATCCTCCACGAGGCCAATGATCTGGTTTAGAGCTGTATCGCTGTCAATACCCGTGACCTCCATATGAAATAACCCATCCACATTCAACGTAGCTCCCAACACTTGGTCTCCTACAGTTTTCTTGATCGCCCTTGACTCTCCCGTCAGCATCGATTCATCAACTCGCCCTTCGCCGTACACAATCACACCGTCCGTAGGCACAAAAGAGCCGCGAACAACTCTCAAGACATCTCCACGTTGCACTAACTCAATGGGGACTATTTTCTCTTCTCGAATACTTGTTCCATCTGGGTTAAAGACCAATAATGTAGCAGATTTAACTTGTAGCTCCATCAATTTCGTCAACGCCGCAGACGTTTTCCCCTTTGCAATTACCTCCAATAGTTTCCCAAGAACCACAAACAAGATCAACACCGAAGATGTCATGAACATGTCCATATTTGCAACATCGACTTCGTTCAGTACGACTGCGCGGATAACAGTAAACCAGCCGTAGATATACGCCACGTTTGTCCCCATAGAGACTAGGAATGACATGCCAAGCACTCGGTTCTTAACCCCTTTCCAAGCTTCAAGATGAAAGCGACGAGCAGAGTAGAGCTGCACGGGAGTCGCAAGAATCGCCACAACCAAAGTCTCCCATGACAGACCAGGTAGTACTTCAGTCATTAAGCCATGTTTAATACCAGCAATATTCTCGAAAACCAGCATAACTAGCAGGAGAGGAATCGTGAAAAGTAGCGCAATACAGAAATCCACTTGGTAGCGTTTGATTTCCTTGATACGCTGATCCCCGAGAGCTTTTTGAACCTCATTCCCCGTCACGAACGAAGCTTCGTAGCCAATCTCTTCCACGACTCCGATAAGTGATCGGATACCAACGACTTCCTTGTCAAAATGGATTACAGCCTTCTCAGTCGCATAATTCACAGTAGCAGACAACACACCTTTTGTGGTTTTCAATGCGTTCTCGACCGAGTTGGCACATGAGTTGCACGTCATCCCACCGATCACTAACGTTGCGTTAGCAGGCGCACCTTTATCTCCTGGCATGACCGAAGCTTCATACCCAATACTTTTCACTGCATCGATGAGTGCTGGGACATCGACTACGCTCTTGTCATAGCGTACAGCAGCTTTTCCGGTAGCGAAATTAACAGCAGCAGATACGACACCCTCCTCGTTTTTCAGGGAACTCTCAACCGAAATTGCGCAGGAATTACACGTCATACCGCCGACTAACAGTGTCACGCTGGCAAAATCTCCACCCTCTTCTTCAACTGAAATGCTAATATCGTTCCCCGGAGTGTCGAGTCTTTCAGATTGCTTCGTTGGGCTACAATTCGGTACTTGTATGTCATCAGTTTGTTGGGACTGATACACGGAAGCTGAGTACTTCTGACCGATTGACCGTACCACATCAATTAATTCGGCTTCACTAGTACAGCTGCTCGTCTTCAGATAAACTGTAGCTCGCTTCGTCTCGAAATCCACGGTAGCGCTAACGACTCCGTCCACTGCATTCAACGCATCTTGAACTTTTCGGACGCAATTCACACATCTCAGACCAGAGACTTTGAGATACACGATTTCGTTGTGAAGCTGGTTTGTTGGGCTGCTCGGTGCACTGGTGACCTCCCAATAATCTGCGCCCTGCACGCTGGACGCCGCCATCTTCATCATACGTTCTTTGGCCTTGTGAACGCTGCTGCAAATTGTACAGTGACAGCAAACGATGAAAAAAAAACTTACACTCTTGACCCGTGGGCCGTGGCTATCACCTCAGTTGACGTCATGAAGACGTCATCAGAAGTGGGACGCGGTAATGCTGAGACGGGTTACGTGTCCTTGACCCGGGTCAAACCGTTCTTTACAGTACCTGGGCCCAGGCACCAAACCCAACACACAACACAAGCAGCAAAATAAATCAACACAAAATGCTTGAATTGCCGCCTACTTTTTCCTGACCAGAACATGCTCATAACGATAGTCGATCCATGTCTCCTGAGACCCGCCACAGCTCCTCTAGCGTCTGGAAGCCGTCCATCTTGAGGTCCGACAACCGACCGACATCGCCGATCTCGTTCAAAAACACATCCAGACTCCCACGGCCGGCCAGATTATCGCCGCTGCCGGAGCTGCGTAATCTCCGAGCAGCGGACGCCCGAGCCGCATCGATGCTGAGTCTTGGCTTGACCTTCTTAAGAGAAGGTTCATTTGTCCTTCCGTTCTCTCCGTCATCATCCTCGTCGGCCGTATCATCGTTGGATCTGGTAGAGCCTGAGTTGCTGCTAGGCATCGGTGGTCTCTGGCCTGCTTGGAATCGCTGGGCGAAGGCTGCGGCCGGGTTGAAGGGCTTCGGTGGGCCAGCTTGGACCATCTTGCTGGACGCACTGGGCTGTTCCTTACGCTTCTGGTGCTGCTGCATGTGCATGAAGGCCGCGACCGGATTACTGTTGGCCGCAGACGGAGATGCCTTGGCCGCCTGGCTACGGGCAAACATCGCAGCCGGGTTCTGCATAGACTGCGGCATCCGGCCGGGCCGGGCTGGCTCCTCTTTTAGCTGTGCTTCGCTCGATCTCGACTGCTTCATCGGATGGTGATGATGTACCGGCGGTTCCTCTTCTGGGTGAGGCTGGTCATGTTCGTGTCCGTGAATGCGGCGTTGCATGGTAGGGTGCTGCTGTTCATGGTGAGAAACGTGGTGCGGGAGATGTACCGGTCGATCCACATACTGATGCGAGGATTGCTGGCGCTGCGCGAAGGCTGCGGCGGGGTTGCGCATGGGAGTGTTGGCCGGATGGAGCGGATGGCTAGATGACGCTCCTCCATTCATGTTTTTATTCGACGGTGGCATGCCATAGTCATACGACATCATCTGAGGGTGCGGCGAGTGGGCCATGTGCTGAGGATGGTGTGGCGATACCTGTGAGTCGTTGTACATGGCTCCTCCACTTCGATAATTGTTCATCTGCGAGCCACTGTCGTACATGTGTCCGTTGTTCATCCCTCCACTGGACGTCGAGGATCCGGTAGAGTACATGCCGCTGTTCATGTTGGAATGATAACCTGACGTTGGGCCTTGGTACTCTTGTCTGTATCCGTCCTGCGAATGTGCTGACATCCCGTTGGACGGCATGTTGACCATGTTAGACCGGCGGTCGACGAGATAATCCTGAGAGTTATTACCGGCCATTGGCCCTGAAGGCGGCAACGGGTGATCGTAGACGTTGTTCACTATGTGTTGCTGCATCGGAGGCTTCCTGTAGTGAGCCATGGTGGGATCATATCCACCTCCGCTCATGTCGCTATGGTACATCATCCCGTTTCCGCCCATATTTCCCATCATTGAGTGGTGTTGCCCTCCACTCTGCATATTATTGGCCGGCACCATTTGGCCGTTCGGAAGACGCACCAGTTGGCCACCTTGTTGCTGCGGGTGCATGGAGAACGCAGCAACTTCTTCACTCTTGACCATGCCACCGTCAAAGGCTGGTCCTTGCTGCATCATCTGGCCAGGCATCATCACGCCCTTAGGCGTCATCTTACCCTTGTCGGGTTGGCCACGTCGGCCTTGCCTGCAAAGGGTTAGCAACACAATAGTACCGTTAGTCTGCTGTCGACATTGCTATTAACTTGGCCAACACAAACTCACCCTTTACGCACTCGGCAGAGCGACTTCCAACGGATCTTTACGGCGTCTTCTGTACGGCCAGGTAGCATGGCGGCGATGGCCGACCAGCGATTGCCCAGTCTGGCCTGTGCGTCCAGGATCATGCGGTCCTCCTCGGTCGAGTACTCGCCACGAATGATGCTAGGGTCTAGGTGGTTGTACCAACGCTCGCGACACTGCTTGGACGTACGGCCGGGGATGCGCGTGGCCACTTGGCCCCAGTTCTTGCGGCCCTCGGCCACTAGTTCCTTTAGCAGATCATCTTCCTCCGGCCGCCAGTGGCCCTTTACGAGGCCAGGAGCCAACACCTTTGTCCATCGCTGGAGACACTGCGTGTGGTTGCGGCCAGGCACTTCCTCGGCGATGGACTTCCAGTTGCGCTCGCCATGGCGGCCCACAGCCTCGCGGAGCTTGTCGTCCTCCTCTGGCGTCCAGCGCTTGGGCACGGCCTTGTCCTTGGTCTTCATAATCTGCGGCCACATCAACAACAGCGACAAAAGCTCAATAAACCAGCACAATAACAACCAGCAAGTAGGGTCAAACACTACGCACATCATGCTGCTTTTGCCGAGGTATGCCCTTGATTTCTGTGAACACGCGCTTGCTTCCCGTCTGAGTTGGTCCGCCGTTGGACTTCGACGTGGCCGCTTGCTTGTTGGCCACACCAGCCCCGGTCTGGCCCGACTTAACTGCGTTGTTGCTGCCATTAGCCTGGCCCTCCGTGAAGAGCAGCTTGCCAAAGTCCGAGATTGACGAGCGGCCATCGCCCTCCACTGGGAAACCCTCTACGAGCTCGCCCATGAGCTTGGAAATGGACTCTCGACTGACGCTGATGCTCATGGCCCCTTCAGTCCTGCAGAGCGGGAGATTAGCTATGCGCAACAGAGAACGGGTGGAGGATGTCTTACTCCTTGGAGCTACCGCTGTCAAAAGCGCACAAGTGCACGACAAAAGCAACAAAATACGTGGGGGCCTCGACGCGTGGTGTTCGCTCCTTTTCCGCCAACGTCTGGGGGTCCCGTTTATGATAGACCCGAGTCTGGCTCTAACGTCAGCTGTAACTACTGTAACCCGAATCGTACCCCCTCTGTAATTATCGACTTATATTCAGCAAGTCAAATGGAATGCGACAGCTGAACGGACACCACAGCAGCTGATTATCTTGCACTCCGTATGTTGCAACACGCTGCGTCCCGTCCAAGTGCCCGTAACCAAAGTAACCGCGTCATCGCGGCGATCTTTCGCCTGGTCACCAAGGGACACCAGGAGACACGACGTGCTCCATTCTCTAGACGCCTCTGTACTAGCAGCCTCTTGTATCTACCATGTCTTCTGCATACGGGTCACGCGGCGGTGCCAAGGCCAAAGGCGCAGCCGCAAAGAACAAGAAGTTCGAGCTCACAGAAGAGCAGAAACAGGAGATCCGCGAGGCCTTCGACCTGTTCGACACGGATGGCAGCGGCACGATCGACGCTAAGGAGCTCAAGGTGGCCATGCGCGCACTGGGATTCGAGCCCAAGAAGGAGGAGATCAAGAAGATGATCTCGGACATCGACAAGGACGGCAGCGGCACCATCGACTTCACCGAGTTCCTCGAGATGATGACGTCCAAGATGAGCGAGAAGGACTCGCGCGAGGAGATCCTCAAGGCCTTCCGTCTCTTCGACGACGATGAGACTGGCAAGATCTCGTTCCGCAACCTCAAACGTGTGGCCAAGGAGCTCGGCGAGAACATGACGGACGAGGAGCTGCAGGAGATGATCGACGAGGCCGATCGCGACGGCGACGGCGAGATCAACGAGGACGAGTTCCTGCGCATTATGAAGAAGACGAGTCTGTATTAAGGGAGAACGTCGCTTGTTAATCGGTAGACAAGACCGTGCCCTTTTGCTACTAAATAAGCACAAATACCTCATCTTTATGCATCCAAAATGTATCTATTCAAAATGCTCTCTCCTCTCTTTTACTTACTCCTCGTCCGACGAGAAGTTATAGTCATCCACTTGGTCAGCCGCGTCCACTTCTGCCACCGACTTCTTAAACTCCTTGAGCGACATCTTCTTGACCTTCGCCACCGTCTCCTCGTCCACAGGCGTGCCCTTCTTCTTCGCACGTTGTTTCTTCTTTCTGTTCTTCTTCTTCCCCTCTGCAACCGGTTCAGAATTGTCTTCCTTGTCCTTAGAAGCCTCGGCCGAAGCGTCCAGCTTGTCCTGCAGATCCGACGCGTCCTTCTCGAAGATCTTCTTCACGGCAGCCTCACGCTCCGCACGTAGGAAGTCATCCAACTGCGCCGTGTCCTTCGGACTCAAGTCCAGGCCGCTGCGCTTGGAGCGGATCCAGTCCGCGCGCTTCTTAATACTGTCGCTGAGTCCACGCGCCTGCGCTTTCCACTTCGGGACGGCACACGCGTGCACGAACTTGTTGAGCGTGAGCTGCAGCGGCACCGCGAACTCCGGGAAGGCCACGTTAAACTTGTACACGTCACACTCGCGCTGCAGCAGCTCAAAGAGCCGAATAACGATCTGGTCGTGCACGCGCTTGGCGTCCAGGGCCGTCTTGGACAGCTTCACACTCAGCTCCAAGTCCACCTCCGTGGTTGGATTGCTGCCCTTCGCAGCCTTCTTGGCACCGCTAGACTTGTACGACGACCGGAAGGGCTCGAGCTGCAGCACTTCAAGCAGAGCGGGACTGGTGGGGATGAACGAGTTGGTGGCGAGTGCGAGCTGCTGCAACAGCTTGACGCAGTGGAAACGCAGCGGAGCGAAGCGCAACGTGCTTGATAGTCGCACCACGGCCTGTAGGAGCTGACTCAACGGGTACACGAGCGCGCGGAGCTGGTTCTCGGCCGGGTACGCGCACACGACGGCAGTCAATACACGCAGCTGGTTGAAGAACTGCCAGTTGAGCACAGCCTTGAACGAGTCCGGGCCTGGAGATGTGATAGTCTTACGCACAGCGATGGCCAGCTCGCGAATGTACACGAACGCGTGTTGGTACGAGCTGCTGAGGTCCAAACCGAAGAGCTCGACCACGCAGTTGCCCATGAGGATGTGGTGGGGCAGCGTCACCTCGTTCGTGAACTTGGTGTTGCGCATGTACGTCACGTAGATGCCCTTCAGACAGAGTTCCAGGAACGGGAAAGGCACGGCCAGAGCCATGTCACGAATACGGACGAAGGCCAGCATACACACGTTGGCGTTCAGCGACTTTGCCCACAGCTTGAGCAGCGCCTTGAGCATCCGACGCGACGTCTTGGGGCACGGCACGACGAACGGGATGTAGTGCACCAGCTCACGCAGCACGAACGTCTGGATGTCCTGGCCGGTGGTTTGCTCGAGCAGGTAGCAGGCGCAGCTGAAGAAGCGGCGGATCACGAGCGAGTGCTTCTTCCACTTCTTGTCGTCAATTTTGAGCTTGGAGTCGTCCTCGGACGAGGATTCGAGCGCTACCAGAGCAGTTAGAGTTTCGTGGGTCTTGCGGAACACATTGACCATCAGGCGGTTGTATACAGCGCTGCTCTGCACGTCAAAAGTGATCTCGCCCTCTTTGCTGGAGTCGGCAGCGTCACTGGAGCGGCAGGCGTCGCTGAAGATCTTCATCAAGCGACGCAGACCGGAGACCGACTTGGTCTCGAAGCACTCCTTCTCGGCCTTCTGCAAGATGGCCATGGTCACGACGGTACGGCCGCCGCTCTGCTCCTCCTGCTCCTGCTCCTGCTCTTGCTCAACGTCCTCCTCTACCTCGGCCTCATCGTCGTCATCATCATCTCCACCGAGTGCAGTACCCGTCACGTAGCGAGGGTCCAGAGCACTCTCGTCCTCCTCTTCACTGCTGCTACCGTCGTCCACGTCGTCGTCGTCCTTCTCCTGCTTGGCCTTGACGTCGCTTTCGTCTTCGCCAGCGTTGACCGCCTCGTCCTCATTCGATAGGAAGTCGGCGTTGAGGAAATCGTCCACGTCCATTTCGTCCAGCATGTCCGGTTCGTCCTTCTTCCCGGAGCTTCCTTCGGCCGCAGCGTTGCGCGGCTTCTTTTTAGTCGGCGCGTCGCTGTTGCGCTCGAAGCGGTTGCGCTTCTTGTCCTTCATGGTCTGGAATTTCTTCTTGGCATTGCGCTGCTTGATCTTTTGCTGCAGCAGACCCTTGGCCACAAACTTAGCCTTCTTCTTCTGCGCGCCCATTGCTGCTGCTGCTGCTGACGAGGTGCTGAACCGCTAGCAAGCTCAACAAGCAAATGCTTGGTTGGCGTTGGAAGGCTAAAAAGTGGTGTGTCAAACATCAAATATTGACTGGTTCTCAGTTTAGTGACATATGTTGAAGCTGACCATCACTCTGCAGCAAGCTTAACGATTGAATTGAAAGGTAGAATACTTTTTAAAAACCGTAGAGGACAAGCTAGGAGGAGTATCTACAGCTAGAAGTGCTCCGGCGTCTACGTGGGCCAAGCTGATATCGACCGTCGCAACCACGTCAGGTGAATCTCTGTGATCAAAGTGCTCACCAAAGGTGGACGGACGCCATGGTACCCAAGAGCTCTCATTCACGCTCGCCAAAATCCATTAATCTCTACTGGTCAAATTAGTCAAGCTGATAGTCGATACCGCAATGTTGGGCTGCGTTGCTGGTAGAGAGTCTTACACTTCCGGTCACCTCCCGACCACAACGCGACCCAGTTCAGCCGCTCGCGACTCATAAGTAGCTCATAGACATCGTCACCCTCGCCGTCCAAGCTTTAGCCGCTCGCGGATACGACTCAAAAGTAGCTCGTAGACTTCGTCACCCTCGCCGTCCAAGCAAGACCACAGGTGCAAGTACTAGGTGGACTCATTACCTCTTTGAAACCAGGCAGCATAATGCCAGCTGATCTCTCAACAGCCGCCGCTCAAGTCAAGAGTGATGCATGTCTTCATCAACAGCATTGGCTCCGTTGGGACCCTGCCGCAGCAGCTGTGTGCGGACGCTACATGTAGCACCGGAAAGCCGCGGAGGCGTTATCCGTTATCAAACTCCCCACAGGTTATGGTTAATAACACCCAACCTGGACATTATCGCTTATTTTGAAATTCAATCATACCAATGAAGCACTCGACAGGCTCGCCTTCGCGGAAAAGAAGCCAGAAACCCCAACTACCTGGACGCATCAAACCATGCACGCAATGTATGTATGGTGTTCAATATGGCATGGGCATGGCTCTGCTTCAGACATGACGCCACCGATGATGGCGGGCAACCAAAGCACACCCCCGAGAACAACGAGAACATTATGGTTGAACTGCGGCATGACGACAAATAGCCAGAGGAAGCGGCTTTTGGGCCAATCCGAAAAGGCGCCAAGCCCGAAAAATCTCATTTTCCACCAATGAACGCCCGTCGAATCTTCGAATGAAACTGTAAATTTACAGTTCATCACCAACTTTGATGAATTCCCATAATCCAGTACTTGTGTACTGGTTGATGAATTTGAATTGCGAGACTCTTACACAAATATGTTTTCTTCAAGTAAGCGCACCAGCAACGTCTGATCACCTTATCCTTTAACGCAAAACACAGCACAACCTGCGGGCTCTAGCGAGACATCATGAGCACGAAATGCCACCTGTTCTTGATAAACGCTGGTGCAGGTTGTGGCATGGGCCTGGGGCTCAGAATCAAACATAATAAAGGTTTTCTGTCATCCAATTCTTATATCCAGCGAGCATTATCTATAATGGGGCAGGACGTGGGGGTCCTGAACTGCTTAGTTTACGGATAAGGCTACTTCTATCAGTGCTGCTGCTTAGCGGAAGCTCTAAATCGTCGAAGATGGTTAAGAGCAACGATTTTTTTAAATTATTTTTTGCTGTCAAGAATGATGATCCGGCAGTCGGGTTCTGTCGTGTTCCTCTTCTCCTTCCTGTCCCAGTGTTATCGGTAGCGACACTTATACGATGGAGATTGCGCTTGGGTGCATTTATCTCTCCATCCTAAATACGCTGAGTGGACGAACTGTTGGTCTTCATGTATCAGTACAGAAGTAAGGCACAAAATTAACATGAAAACACCAAAACACGGAACTCGGCGAAGATTTATATGCATGTACATGAAAAAAACGCTGGGTGAACTTCGACTTCTGATCGTTAAGTCCCGTCGTGTAGTGAGTTTTGATATTTATGCTTGTCTGGGCACATACAAATAAAATAGCCTGCAATTGCCCCGCTACTCTAGTTCGTGAGTTATCCCTTAACATAGTTGCAATCTTAGCACCTCTTCCTGTAGCATCAGATGATGAAATAAAGTTAAGTTCGCATAACGAACTTAAAATGTACTGTGAGTGGTAATACCAATATTTACACTTGTACTGGATTATGGAAATTCCTCCGCCAATTGAATCCGAAACCACGCCATAACAACGACACCATCGCGCGCTGGGATCCCTTCGCGCCGTCGCTGCAGTGAGTAATAAGCGGCCAAGCATTTCCGCCCTGCGCCAGCTTACGAAGAGACGAGCCCGAGCACTGGCCCTGCCAACACGACACTTCCGCATTGAGCCGCCCGCGCACGCAGGTCATAAATATTAAAGCAACGTTGCCATGGGGGCCGCCATCATGAAGAGCTGCTTCGCTGGGGAACCCATCGAGGCCCCGCGCCGCCACCACCACCACCAGCGCATGTCGCACCACGACGCTCGCCGCCGCTACGAGCAGCAGTGCTCGCGCTCTCTGGCCAAGACCATGCCGCCCTCGGCCACGGCGGTCACGCCGCATGTGCGTCGCGTGGACCGCCGCAGCGGTGCTGGACTTGAGTCGCCTGACAAGGAGCTGCTCATGAAGAAATACGCAGCCCGCCGCGGGCTGGAGCTGCCGCAAACAGCCTTGCATCTGCAGAAACTTGGTCAGGACGTTGCCAAACTCAGGAAGAGTCCGGTCAGCTCCATGTCGTCCGAGGCCGCCACTATGTCCGAGAGTTCGTTCGTTGCCGACTCGCCCTCGAGTGCGGTCAGCCTTGTGCGCCGCTGCAGCCCAACGGGCCGTACGTCGGCTGCGGGATTCCGTTCTCTCCTGCCGGAAGAATACATTCTCGAGTGCGTGGCCGGCAAAGGAACGACCTCTACATGCTACAAGTGCATGCGCAGGACCGACGGCCGACGCTTCGCCTGCAAGATCATCGAGAAGAGGAAGCTGGCCCCGTCTGCCCGGAAGAGAATGGAGGTGGCCGCTCAATTACGCCGCGAAGTGGACGTGCTGCGACACGTAGACCACCCACACATCGCCAAACTGGAGCAATCTTTCGAAGACGACAACTACCTGATCCTCGTTATGGAGCTCATGGAGGGCGGTGAACTGTTCGACGCCATTGTGGACAAGGGCCGCTTCTCGGAACGCGAGGCCGTCCACGTGGCCCGCTGTATTCTCTCCGCTATTCAACACATGCACGAGCGCGGTGTCGTCCACCGCGATCTCAAGCCAGAGAACATGCTGCTGGCCGTGTCCACGCATCGAGGACGCCGTCAGGATATGTCCAGCCCGCTGGACATCAAGATCATCGACTTCGGCTTCGCTAAAATCCTTAAGGAGGGCGCGACGTCCACGTCCTTCCTGGGCACAGGAGGCTATTTGGCCCCCGAGATTTTGCTGCGGCAACCGTACGGCACCTCCGTGGACATGTGGTCCTTCGGGGTCTTGACCTACTTGCTGCTCTGCGGCCGACTACCATTTGCAGCCACCACTCAACTAAGACCAAACCAGAAGATTCAATCGCTGTACAAACTCACCTTCCCTAAGAGGTACTGGCGCGGGGTGAGCCCCGTGGCCATCGATTTCTTGCAGCGCGTGCTGGTACTCAACCCGTCCGCGAGACTTACAGCCACAGAGGCACTGAACCACCCATGGTTACGGTGCTAAAGTGGCCCAAATACAGTGTTAGGTATTTATTCAATGCAGTTTATTGATTTTGCAAAGTTAGAGTTACGATGTCCGTTACCGTTTAAGGTGACTAATGTATCGTAGCGATAGTAACGCTAACAAGCGGAATACCACGATGAGAATGCCGAGGATCCAGACGTTCCTGGTGATTTGATCCGACTTCATGTTGAAGGCGAGCTCGACGTACTGCTTGAGAGTAATGTTACCGATAGTAGGCGGTGCGTTCTTCAGCACTTGACAGCCGAAATTACTGCTGGTTCCGTCGGGACAGTCAGCGAAGACTATGGCAACGAGTGTTGCAATACTGTACGTAGGTGGCGAGATGTAGTAGATCCACTTGTACCCGAGCGGGATATTATTCGCCGGTGGATTGAAGCCCGCAAAAAGCATGAAGATAGAGCTCAGCAGTGCACCAGCAATTGACGCCACAGCTACACTTGGCAAAGCAAACACCAATAGCTGACCTAAGTACACGAACAACAGCGCGTTGAGAGATACCACAAGCCAGAATTGGATAAAAGTGCCAAAGCCAGTGAAGCCAACACTTGGGAAGAAGATAATAGTGAACGCGAGAGCCGACAGTAAAACGTACGGGATCTCGACCAGAGTTCCCGCGATGAAATACCATAACGCATGGTACGTCTCGGATGCTCGTTCACGGTAGAACGCCGTACGTTCGTCCGCCGCTACAGGCATGACACTGTTGAAGCCAATGATACCCAAGAAGACAGAACTAACGAAGACGAGTCCGACACCTGCGTTGGCACCGGTAAATGTCGTGTAGTCGGTAGCTTGGTAAATAACGCCAAGAATTGCTCCAAGCATCACACTGATCATCAAACGCGTAAGATTGTACGTCGGCGTTCGCCAGTACATGTGGAAGAAGCGACGACATAGTAAGTCGAACTGCATCAACCCCGTCGACGCGAATTGGTTGGAAAACTTGAGCTCAGATAGGTCAGTTGACGGCCTGAGCACTCCATCTCTGTCGAGATCTTTGTCCATTCGAGTCTTCAATTCACTCTTTGAAAAATACTCTGCAAAATCCATCCCAGTACCGGAACTAGCACCAACACCGGCACCAATACACTCGAGCATCCACGTCGCCGGGTTGTATCCAGGCTCGATCGGTGTCACTCCTGGTGCTGCTTCAAAGTAGTTGATGAGGTTACTCGAGTCTTTGCCGAGGTTTCCGAAAAACACCACACGCCCACCACGTCGAAGCAGTAAAAGTGAATCAAAGAAGCTGAAAACCTCGGAGCTCGGCTGGTGGATGGTACACACAATCGTCCGTCCTGAGTTGGCGATTTTGCGTACGCCATTCATGATGAGCTTGGCTGATCGTGCGTCCAACCCACTAGTAGGTTCGTCCATAAAGATGATACTAGGCTGTGCTACAAGCTCGACTCCAATGGTCAAACGCTTCATCTGCTCCGTGGATGAACCTCGAATGATCTTGTCTGCAATGGGCCCAAGTTCCAACAGCGTGATACATTCGTCTACCGACTCCATTTTCTCCTTCGTGGAAACACTAGCGCTCTGTCGTAACATGGCGGAGAAGACGAGAGCTTCTCGAATTGTTGCAGACTCGGAGTGGATATCCATTTGCTCGCAATACCCTGTACTCCTACGGATAGCGAGGTCGTTGGCAGGGAATCCGTTCAACAAGATTTTACCGCGGATTTTACCTCCAGTTTTCCGTCCTGCGATGACGTCCATGAGTGTAGTTTTACCAGCTCCAGAAGACCCCATGAGTGCTGTCATAGTTCCAGGTTTGGCGTATCCAGAGACACCTTGAAGCAGATCAATATCCTCTCCTTTCTTTCCACCAGGCATGGGGACAGAGTACCATAACTCGTGGAAAGCTAACGTGACAGGTGGAGCTCTTGTTCTCGGAGTTACGATTGGGACGGCGACGTGTTCTTGGTATGCAGGAGCCACCTTAATACTACTAATCTTAGCATCTGAAGGCCCCTGCTTTGCATCGAGGTCAGCCTGCACCACCGTCGTGCTCTCTGGACTTTCATATCGTTTGTATTCCAGTACGAAATGTGCTGCAAGAACGAGAACCATATACCCGACGAAAAAGTAGAGCCACCCCAAGTAAATCCACGCTTCTGTTGTTGGTAAACCCGAGAGTTTAAGACTGTACTTACCGAATGTTGTTCCGAAATGAGCGCAGTAATCGATGCCTCCGTACACGCAGACGTCGAATTTAGATGCCAAATACTGGTTGACACTGAGCGAGCGAATGCTCCAGGCGATCGGGTCGATCCAGTAGAACCAGATGAAATAGTCGGGGATATCCGTCTTCCTCAAGAGGAATCCACCAAACATAACGAAGAAGAGAATGGAGACCATCATGACGGGCTGAGCGATCGTATTGCTGGGGGCTGCTGCCGACAGTAAGAAAAAGAAGGCCGTGAACCACATTTGACACAGGAAGAGCGTGACTAGAAACGAGATGAACCGGTCCACGAGAGCGACGTAGCCGCCCATCCAATAGATGATCGACCCGAACAGAATTGTCTCAAAGATGGCGAACGGAATCTGCGTCAATGAGGTAGCTAATACGTAAGCCAGCGACCGGAAGAAATTCGCTCCGCGTTGCTTGTAGAAAACACTGCGAGCTTCCATGAACGTTGGGAGCTGAGAAGATTGGCCCATCGAGAGGAACATGGTGCACGAGAAGAGAAGACCGAGGATCAACTGGCTGTTAGCGTCGTTCATTTGCCAGAACACCGAGCCGTAGAGCAACCCCATGATCAGAACCATAAAGCCACGTCCGATGAGGAACGTTCTGTCTCGAAGCTTGATCTTCCATTGACGACGCAGTACCGTACCAAGATCGTCAAGGAACGACTGTCGAAACACACACGGGTCCTGTAGGGGGTCGAAGAGATCAGATTTGTGGTCTGGACGCGTTCTCATGTAGGTCAACGTATCCTGGAAGATATCGGACTGACGGAAACGCTCTGCAAAGTCCATAGACTGGAACGGAATGTTTGCGTCCGTAGATTCCTCACTAATGTACGCATGTTGCTTGTCCGTTCCTAGATCTAACAGAAAATCTGCCACATCCTTGCGGGGAGGACAACGGAAGCCCATTTTCTCAAAGTATTCCTGCACCTGTTCACGCGGCCCATGGTACATGATGCGTCCGTCATTCATGATCAGAATATCGTCGAAGAGGTTGAACACTTCGGGTGGCGGTTGTAGTAGAGAAACCACGATATTCGCTTTGAAGTGGCGAGTTAAACTTTTGAGTGAGTTGACGATGTCGTACGTGGTCGCAGCGTCCAGTCCCGTGCTGATCTCGTCCAGCAGCATCGCGCGCTTGCGACCGAACGTCATTTCTCCCGTTGTAACACGTTTGCGTTCACCTCCGGACACTCCACGGACCATAGCGTTGCCCACCATTGTGTCTTTGCATCGATCTAAACCGAGAGATTTCACTCGAAGATCCGCAGCAAACTTGTGCTGCGCAGTCATGACTTTGACGGCACGTTCGTATTGCTCTCCTTTACAGTTCTCAAGAGCTTTGAGCACCCAAGGCTCAAGATTGGCACCTCCACAGCATCGATGAGCGAACTCAAACGTCTCTTGTACGGTGAGTTGAGGATAGTGATCGTCCTTCTGGTTCGTGTACGCGATAAACCGTGGCAAGCGGGCCAGTAGCTCCGATCGTTGGACGCCGTTGTACGTGATGTCACCGGACACGCCAATGGTTTTGTTCATGGGAAATCGTCCGCTAAGGATCTTAAGGAGAGAAGATTTACCTGAGCCAGGCTGGCCCAGTACTAACGTAATGCGCGTTGGTTTAAAGACTCCAGTGACTCCACGCAGGATCTCCTTCTCGGCTGTTTCCTGGTTGGAAAAGCACTTCATCACCCCCTGCTTGATTTGAGTCCAAATGGTGGGAACTTGAGGGCCTTCTGCCCCCGGTCTTGCCAACAGAAGACGCGCTGAAATGTGCAAGTCACGAAAGAAGATCTCCACTTCTGGAATCGGCCTGCCCAATGTACCCTCAATTGCAGCAGCCACGCTTTCGTGCATAGCAAGCATGCCGCCAGCTAACAGCCCGTCAACACTGGAGAGGTCAGGCTGCGCCATGCTGGACAAGAAGACTCGACACTTGGGTAGTTATTAACTTAATTGTCGTGCTGATCCGGACTTGAGCAATGCGAGAAATGAGCATCGCATTTCCCTACTTGATAGTGCAACAGCGGTTTGAGATGGTGCTGTATTGGTTTCGCTTTCTTTGATTACGGGTGAAATCTGCTTGTGATGCTTTTAATAGCTCTATCGGTTGCAAGCCTGCCATCAACTCGTGTATCAATTAGGCCTGGAGGTGGCCATGAAGTGGCCACTTCGTGACGACCATCCAATGTCTTCAACATGTCGTGGTGCTGCAGCTTATTTTAATATTTTTAAAATACTTCGAAGTAGATATTTTGATAGAGCATAATCAGGATCTGGTAATCAACGCTCGCCGATTCCACTGTAATCACGAAATCCATCCAAGAGCGCGGCGTGGCCCCACCAGCGCTTCACTTTCTCCTCTCGGCTATGTGGTCTAACAAGCACGGCGAATCGCTGGGCCTCTTCCCGGGTCGTAAGACGCTCGGCCCGCTTTTCCTCATGACGGTCACACCCGTGGCCGCCACGCTCATCACGCATGTGTTCGTGGCCCACGGCGGATCGGTCGGATCTTTCCTCGACGCGGGCAAATCGCTCGCCGAGATCTGGCCGACGCCATGGGATCCCACGGCGTGGAAACTCATCGGCAGCTTCATGGCCACGCAGCTCGCGCTCATGCGCGTTGTGCCGGGCCGGCCGTCGTACGGGCCGGTGACTCCTGGCGGCAATGTGCCCGAATACAAGGCCAACGGCTTCCAGTGCTTTGCACTGAGCTTGGTCCTGTTCCTGACTGGTGCATTCGTCTTTGACCTGTACCCAGGAGGAATCGTGTACGACTACATGCCGGAGATTATCTCGGCGCTCAATGTCTTCAGCTTCATCTTCTGCCTCTTCCTGTACGTCAAAGGAGCCTTCCTATGGCAATCCTCGAGTGACTGCGGGACGTCGGGCAACCCCATTTTCGACTTCTACTGGGGTACGGAGCTGTATCCTCGTGTACTGGGGTGGGACGTCAAGCTCTTCACCAATTGCCGCTGTGGCCTCATGTTCTGGGCCGTGGGGATCCTCTCTTACGCGTGCAAACAGCGAGAACTGTACGCATACTTGAGTGACTCCATGGCCGTCAGTGTCGCACTGCAGCTCGTATATGTGGCCAAGTTCTTTTGGTGGGAGGCCGGCTACATGTGCAGTATTGACATCATGCACGACCGTGCAGGTTACTATCTTTGCTGGGGCTGTCTAGTGTGGGTGCCCTCGGTCTACACCTCGCCGGCCATGTATCTCGTACAGAATCCCATCAACTTGGGGACACCATTAGCCCTGGCCATCTTCATCACTGGCGTTCTCATGGGTACGTACAAGTATCTACACCTTGCAGAGGGTTTACAGTTGATTAACTAAGTTTTCTTGTGTTACAGTTGGGATCAACTACGACGCCGACCGCCAGCGTCAGAGCTTTCGAGCGGCCAGTGGCAAGACAAACGTGTGGGGACGTCCGGCCGAGTTCATTGTAGCTCGCTACGAGACTGAGAAAGGCGAGCAGAAGGAGAGTCTGCTGCTCACGTCTGGCTGGTGGGGGCTGTCTCGCCACTTCCACTACGTGCCCGAGGTGCTCGCCGCCATCTCCTGGACGATCCCAGCGCTCGCTTCAAGCCCGGCCCCGTACTTCTACTCGATCTTCCTCGCCATCTTGCTCACGGATAGAGCCTACCGCGATGACGCTCGTTGCGCCCACAAATATCGACAGGACTGGAAGAAATACTGCGAGCGTGTGCCGTCACTCATCGTGCCTCAAATTCTATAGGAAATGACTGTACCTGTATCTTGAGTTGATGCAGATAGAGGGAATATGAAAGAGCTTATAATCAAGCACAATTTTCTCGAACTCTTCTTTTGAGCTGCGAATACTTCGAAGTTGTACCGGTATTCTGAAGCTCAGCCTCCAATTAGTTTTTTTATAAAATATACTTCGTACTACTGTGTTTTAATAGTACAGTCAAACTAGTTTCTCTGATCCTCTCTATCTGCAATACGAGTTTTTTTTTATACAGATGGTGAGGGAACCAAAATGATCACTTGGATAAACTATGCATGCTGCTTAAATGATGCTAAACCGTCTAAATGTTAACTGAGCCACACATTTTGGGAACCAAATCGAGCCAGACCTTTTTAACTGATCCATGATTGGCCCTTTGATATGTCTCCCACTTTAATTTATGTTGCTATTTGTTACCATTTTGTATGTGTACAGGTGAACCTGTCTAATATGAGCTCGTATATCGTGATATCCTGTAGTACTTGATAGGTTTTGATTCCACCGGACTGGTAAACTTGCTTTTTGTAAACTGTCTTGATAATACTGTCTAACTTGAAACTCGATACAATCTGATGATAGAAAAAACAGTCAAATGAGGTCAAAATCAAAGGTTTTGGTGAGAATAAGGGTACAAATCACCATGAAATCACTTGCCCGACCATTCTAAGCGGTTTTCACCGGAAATTAGCATCTAAAAGGGTCAGAGTAGAGGTCTTGGACAAGTCTAGCATATCGTCAGATATTTCTATAAATTTCCATATTTGAAGTATTTTGCTCAACTTCCTTTGTGCACAACATCAACCGCCTTGACATGATCAACTTACTGTACTTGATCAAAAGTTGCTCTACGGGCTGTATTAGCTAAGGGAGGTTCAGCTGTATGTAGGTATTATTAGATCTTTCAAGGCACGATACCGAAAAAATTGTTTATTCGCTTGTGGTTGGACGCGATGGAGGCGAATCTTACAAGAAAATTGAATGTTTTGGAAGCAGCCCAGTTTTGTATTGAGTGTGATGTGGTCAGGAGTCACGGCCAAGACAATTAAGAACTGCTGGGTCAAAACTCGAATTCTAAATGGCGCCACGCTAGTGGAGGTGCGACAGTGCGGAGAGTATGTGGAAGCCGCTACCAAGGAGGAATTGGACGCACTCTCTGTGATGATGGCGGAGCTGACTGTGTCTATAAAATGTTGGCGATTACGTGGCCATTGACGATGAGATTAACATTCACGAGCCGGACGTGTTCGTCGACCAAGCACCAGAGATTGACCACGAGCCGGACGACGAAGTCGATGACACGATTGCGCCTTCGATCGCTTTGAAGCATTCATGGAGCTCTCTTCCTATTTGCTACAGTGTGGTGAGGCCGCAGACAACGAGCGCAAAGGACTGCACGCAATCACAAATCTAATGCGCGCTAGTGCTACGAAAGCAAAGCGCCAGCGAACAATGCGCGACTTTCCTTTGTAATTTTGCATTTGTTTCTTTAATTGGAGCCATTTTAAATGAGTAAACGTTTCCACTGGTCACCGAATGTGCCTCAGATAAGCAGGTTTGACTGTAAAAACAAAAAAGGTCTGTTTCGAAAAAACCAGGCTGTTTTTTTTTAAAGCAATATTAAAATAATTTAAAACTAAAATATAAAAATCTCATGTGATTCACTTATCTAGGAAAAACATAGGACAGTTGGCTCTGTATTTGGTGAAATAGTGCGAGTTTTAGCCCAATCAGGAAGACAACTTCAACAGGGGCGCAAGGCGGACTTGACGCTTGCAAGACGAAGAAAGCAGCGGGAAGTGCTCCATCCCTACTCTGAAAATATCCTCTTCATGCCGCTTGGTCATATCTACCGTGGTTTTGAATCACATAGCTGTGGCAGACTTTTATATAATGCTCACTAAGCTTGCCTTCTGCGTTCGCTCGCGGAGAAAATCGTGTGTGCGGTCATCAAGTTCCATTGAGTCGTAAGGAGCTGGTGATAGAGACCACTATCCTGTTTGGCAAACGTAGCTTTGCATAGTTGGCAGTACGATAAAAGGGTAACGAGTCCTTGCCAGATTCCTGCAGTGATCTTGACTGTAACTTTGTTGCTCGAAAGCGTTTTATTCCAGAAAAAATGTAGCCAATTCATTTTCGTACTCTGATGGTAGCGCAATTTCACGGCGCTTATAAAGGTCCTTAGCATTCTTAAGTTAACAGCACTGCGGTAACCGCTTATAGTCACCACACTCACCGTTCTGCGCTTCCCCAGTAAGAGCACCTCAACATCATTCGATGTGAACTGCGCGAGATCGATTTCACCTATATTGCTTGTAGTATAGTAACGGTAGTTGGTGGCTTGACCCCCTTTAGTATCTCGGGTCCATCGTGAGATGACAGAAAGATTTCCTCTGTACGATCGCTGCGTCTTTGCTGACACGCATTCATCCCTAACGTCTCGCGCTGTAACTCCCTGATCTTCTGTGCCACCTTGGCTTTCCACTCTTACGCCACTTATTTGGTCAAAAGTACTGCAATTGGTTACCCCGATAGAATTGCTAGACGCGATGATCGCTGTCTAGCTCCTGTGTGCGAGCGGCAGGGCCGCGGTGGCCGAGCTTCTGGTCGAGGACGACGGGGCCAAGGCGCTGGACGAGCTTGTGGTCGATGTGGACGGGGTCGAGATGCTAGCCGAGTTGATCGTCGAGGACGACGGGGCCGAGATACTGGACGAGACGTTGGTCGAGACCGACGGGGGTCAAGGTGCTGGCCGAGCTGCTGGTCGAAGACGACGGAGCCGAGATGGCCGAGCGGCTATTCGGGCTGCTGGCCGAGGTGCTGGCCGAGCTGTTTGGCTGGATCGAAGTTGCTGTAGCTGCTGTCATCATGTTTTTCTGGAACAAATTGAACATCTTGGCGTGCTTGGAAGTGAGCCATCCCTGTTGGTACAAACCGATGCACTGGACCCGGAGCTTCCGAGAGCGGAGAGTCTGAGCGACCGGGCTCTGGCTCGCGTCCTGATTGATATCACGAGTACAGCACGTACGCCTCGCGGTTGGGTCGGTAACCCCACGAACGGAATCTGGCTTGAACTTTGTCAGAGCCGCCGCATTCGTGATCTTCATGTCGATATCCTACTCGAGTTGAAGGCAGATACCTTCCTGCCCACTGCCAACTCTCCGTTTGACCTAAACGAGGCAGGCAAGGCTGAGTATTCGGTGATCTGTCGTTTGGACGGATCTACTACAGCACTGCCGCCCGAAACTCCTATCCACCCGTGGCACAATAGTTACGATCCGCGCCCCGGGTCGGATGACGAAGAGAGAGAGGAAGGCAAGGTTGGCGAGTAGTCCCGAGTTTCGTCAAGCAGCACTCCGAGGTGCTTTTAGTGCCGGTCGTAGCTAATTTAATCCAGTCTTGCTCCTCGCATTTCCTCAGCCTCGGTGCTCCCCCTTCAGTTGGTGTCCTCTCCTTCATTTTCTTCGCCGCAAGCACTTCAGCTCAAGTTCGCATTAAGTACTTCCTTTTCACGCAGCACGACCACCGGGTCGTGTATCTTATAGAAACTCACACATTTTGATCGAGACTCCCATTACCTCCACTTCACAGTCTCGTAACTGCCCCAGGGTTTCCCTAGAGCTGTAGTTCGTCTTCGTCGACCGCCTCGTTAGCGTCCGCCAAGCGAACGCTCTTTCTTTAGCTCCAGCCAACCGCTCTCTCGCCTCGTAGCGTTTTCATAGGCCTCGATCAGCGCAGCATATTCGGGTAATAGCGTACTAGTTGGCTTCCAGCACGCTTCGTATGTCGGAGTAAGTACGAGGTGCTGTTCGTCACCACGCACCACGCGTTTGGCAAGCACCTCTACTACTGCACTACCGACGCCCGGGAAGGCCGTTTCTTCACCGCCGATGCTCAGCCTCTTGACGAAACACGTCGACGGTAAGTCGCCTTCAGCAAGCGGACCGCCGTCGCCAGCACCAGGCCGAACGTCGGCACCTACGGGTACTTCGGTAGGAAATGGACGACTCATGCGACCCCGGAATCGCTTCAAGCGGTTCACATTGACGGTAATGACACGATCGGGGCGAGTAGGAACGGCTACTCGATAAGCGTTCTCCACAACACGCCCCACGATTCGATAAGGGCCGTGCCAAGAGAACGCCAGTTTCTTCGACTTCCTCTCGTTCCTTCGAGCACGAAAATACTGATAGATCCATACAGCTTACCAATGTCGAATTGCACTTCGACTTGAACAGCCAATCGCCGCTCGTTCCGATTTTGAGCCTTCAGCAGTTGTCGCTCAACCATGCAACTTGAATCTCGTAGGGACAGGAACAATTTTCGTCGATACGAGGCCACTTCGCTGCTCTTCCGGTCGTGACTCGTGTTCAGGAAGGCGAGTCCAGCGGCTTAATCGGGTCTCGTCCGTACAGACTGAAGAACGGGGGGTCACCAAGCGACTCGTGATAGGAAGCGCGATAAGCGAACAACACTCGCGGCAAATATAAATCCCAATCTTGTTGGGTTTCACTAACAAACATTCAAAGCATTACCAGGAGTATTCCGTTGAAGCGCTCTACCAATCCCTGAGTCTGAGGGTGGTACGCTGCCCCGAACATCTTCTTGATCCCAAGGGTGTCGCAGAAAGATTGAGCCAAGTTCGATATGAGGTTGGTTCCACGGTCACTGAGCAGCCTGTCTGGGACACCGTGTCGGGAGATCACCTCATCAACCATAAGATTGACAAACGTGAGCGTGGCTGGCGCTTTCACGGGGAAGGCCTCGACCCACCTCGTAAAGTAGTCGGCAAAAACAAGGATGAACCTGTTGCCTCGAGGAGCAGTAACCAGCGGGCCGATAGTGTCGACTAACAACAGCGAAAAGGGGCCCGACAACTCCTGAACAAGCATCCTTTGCATCAATCTGTTCTTGCAGGGTCGATAACCTTTTCCGCTCCCGCAAACGGTACATGCCCGCATGTATTCAGTCATGTCGCGCTTCCACCCGTGCCAATACGCTCGCTTGCGCACCTTGTCCACGGTTTTCGTCAACGCCGTATGAGACGAGAACGCATCCGAGCGGCAGTAGTGCAGAACAGTCTTAATAAACGGAAGTGGAATGACCGGTACGCTTATCGTGCGGGCGGGGCCTGCTCGTGCCCTTATGTGCACACGCCTCATCAAAACACCATTTCGTACAACGTAGTGGGGAGCCATTTGAAGGATCCTCACGCGCAACTGAGCGTCGAGCGGCAACGCGCCGCTCTCCAAGAACGCGATCAATGTCATCATTCAAGGCGTTTGTTTCTGTTCCTCTACACCATTTCAGGTTCGTTCTCACCTCCGCCGGGTTTCAATACAACCACCCCGGAGCGATCTGTACATAGGGCCGGACAAACCTAAGTTCAATACACCCACCCACCGAATTCAATACAACCTACGTGTCTTTTTTATTTACCTCGCTTCCCGATCCTATCAACATTTGTCATTTCCCTACAGCCATATGCAAAGCAATCATATCGGCTGCACTTGGAACACTCGAATATTCTACGTAGAAACGACAAAAGTTGATAGGTACGAGAAGCGAGGTAAATAAAAAAGGCACGTAGTTTGGATTGAATCCAGTGGGTGGGTGTATTGAACTTAGGTTTGTCCAGTCCTATGTACAGGTCGGTTCCGGGGTGGTTGTATTGAAACCCGGCGGAGGTGATAACGAACCTGAAATGGTGTACAAATCGGAACATGTCCAACCCAAACTCGTCGATCGAGGCGCGTACTATGGGCTCGGCCACATCGTCATAATGCTCCGTGTCGGGTGTATCCAGGTCGTCGTCAGCGGTATCAGTGGGCTCATCGCCCCCGAGCATGGATCCATGCTCCCTGACTTCGATCAGACCAGGGGCAGGGACTCTCGCGATCGGCTCGACTCGTGCGATCTCAGCAGGCGGCTCTCTGACTTGAGTGGTGCTACCTCAATCGGCTTCCTCATCATTTAGTAAGTCGGCCATCGAGAGGGCGTTCACTGAAGTTGTGTGGAGACAAGATAGCCCGTCGGCGCGCCCCATGGCAGTACCGTCTTCGTGGAACACCCTAAACCGAAGTTGCGAGATCATGGCCCACCGGGTCGATTTCGCATTACTGGTACGGTTCTTTTCACTGAAGATCCACGTCAACGCCTTGTGGTCGGTATACAGGTCGAACTCGTGCCTGTCAAGGTAACACCTGAACTTTCTAGTGGCCCAAATAACGCCCCAGCACTCAATCTCGGAGGTACCGTCCTCCTTCCTGATCCAGTTCCGTTCTGAACTGACGAGGAGTTTGCTGGCGTACGCCGCCACTCGGTCTCGACCGTCCACCGTCTGCATCAGGCACGACCCGACTGCCAACTTTGAGGAGTCGACGTAGGGAGTTTGAACCGCTTCGAAATGTCGGGGTATACCAGAACAGGAGGCTCGACGAGCCGTCTCTTTAGCTGCATGAAGGCGGCCTCACAGTCGTCAGCCCATACAAACGCAGCCCCTTTCATCTTTAGTCTCTCGATCGGAGAGGAGATCGCAGTGTAGCTTGGGATGTATCTCCTGAAGTAACTCGTCAATCCCAAGAACGCTCTCACCGTATGAAGGTCGTGCGGACGCTGCACGTTGATCACCGCTTTGACTTTCTCGAGATTAGGCAAGATTCCCGAGGGAGTCAGAATGTGACCCAGGAATGCCACCTGGTCACGACCCCATTTGCACTTTTTCATCTTCAGTTTGAAGCCGGCGGCTCGGAACGACTGCGACACTTGCTTCAACCGTACTAGATGAGAGGGAAAGTCTTCGCTGAACACGACGCGATCGTCGAGGTACACTAGACAGGTACGCCACTTCAAGTCGACTAGCACATTCTCCATGAGTCGTTCAAAAGCAGGCACGGCATAGCACAAGCCGAATGGCATAACGAGCCATTCGTACAAGCCGTACTTGCATGTGAACGCCGTTTTTTCGACGCTGTCAGCAGCCATAAACACATTCCAGCGGCCCGAGGCGATGTCCATCGTCGAGAAGAGCTTCGCATTCCCCAGTACGTCGCGAATGTCGTAAGCCAGGCATTGGATAGCAATCCTTGACCATGACGGCGTTAAGTCGTCTGTAATCAATTCAGAAGCGGATACCACCGTCAGTCTTTCGGATCATTAATACCGGGCTCGCCCACTAGCTAGTCGATGGTCGGATATGCCCCAAGCTTAGGTATTGCAGGATCTCTGCCTCCATAACGTCGCCTTCCGCCTTCGAGACCCGGTACGGCCTCTGCTTGATCGGCGGGTGCGTCCCCGTGTCAATCGAGAATTTCAGCAAGTCGGTCCGACCAGGCGTCATTGACGTCTCCACGAACAGGTCTCGCAAAAGCTTCCAGCAGTGCTCGGATCAGCTGTTGCTGTTCCTCGTTTAGCTTCGAGCTCGTGAAATCGACGTTTAACACCTCCAACATCACTTTCTCGAGCTCGGGCAAGGAGTCGCTGTTCGGCGGCGTATCCCTGAAGGCAGAGCTGAGTACAGCGTCAATCCAAGCCTTCGCTCGTGAGGTCTCCAGCTTCCGTGCCTTCATTCTTGACTCCGAACGCCTTTTAGCGAACCACCGTGGCCTCAGCCAATCGAGCGACGAACGACAATATTGTCCTTCGACGCGTTGCAGACCTCGACTAGCAACTTCCCACTCTGAACCGTGCATAGCGTCCGAGCTCCCTTCACCGTCTCGTCCAGGTTTGGAAGCTCCTCGCCCAGGACGGTCGCACATTCTAGGACATCTCGCTCGGCGTCGGTGACCACGATCGCTTGCCCACCCGGCGACAGTCGGATCGTCGAGCTAACCCAAGAGTGGAACGACTCTTCCACACGCGGCGAGCCCAGAGGGAATGCTTCACCGGTCTCTTTCAGGGTCAGCATGTTGTCATCGAGGTCTATCACGGCGCGGAACGCCTTCAGCGTATCCGTTTCTAGGATGGCATCAACATGCAACTGACTCACGACGATGAACGTCCTCGTCTTCTCCAGTGATCCCAGCGTCAGGGGCAAGTCGATCATGCCCTTGATGCCGATGCTATGGCTCGTAACGCCCTTCAGGTTTCCGTCGTAAGGACGTAGAGGCTCTCCTCCACACCCAATTCTCTTCAGCACTCGTTGGTGCACTATCGAGGCCACAGCACCCGAGTCAATTAACAGATTCGCCTGAGTACAGTCAATGTACCCACCCGACAACGCTTCCAGTCCATTCACTGAGTCGATGACTCATCTTCCAGGAGAGGCCACGGCACTCTCCTCGCCGACAGTCACATCGTCGCTCGACTTCCCGACCGATTTCGCGTCAGCCTTCCTGACCATCTTCTGGTCGACTACTACGTGGACGCCGTCGAGTTTACTGTCCCCTCCGGGCGAGTCGTCGTCGATGTCAGGCAACGCTTCCGGTCGAGTCACAAAGAGTGACGAACAATCGAAAGCCACTTTTCTTCGGCAGGGGGTCCGCTTCACTCGTGTCGGAGAGAGCCGACAGACGTCACACTTGTGGGCTCGCGTGAGGACCTTTGCCTTGACCGATTCGCCGGTCCTATCGTACACTTCGGTGGCGCAGGTCGTGACTACTTCCAGTTCGTCATTCTCTATGGACCCGCCTATTTCGTATGACTTGAGGCGGATCCTATCACTGAGGGCGCGATCTAAAGCGCTCCACTCTGTCGAGATCAGGGCCCCACAAACGCCACACAAGGGAGAGCCCTTAGAGATCTCATTCATTGCCAGGTTGAACACTACTTTGCGGATCACCGCTCGTAGGCTACTGATGGGGTTTCGTCGTAGCCCATTTCGGTTACAGCCAGGTACGATGCAGGGCCTTCGGCTTCGCTCAGAGCGACACCCACATTCTTCAGGATGGCGGCTTCCTCAGCAGGGGGCAGACAGAACGGCTTCCTTACTCGAGGAGAGCGAGCAATCTCCGCAACAATCACGTTAATTCCGCCCCCGACATCCCTTTCATCGGAAGTCGTGTCGCACGCTGATCCGACACGGTTCACCCGTTCGCGCTACCGAAGTCACGGTTTGCACGTTTGACCTCAGCCGACGACGCAAGCGTCTTTCGGTACCAGACTAACCAGTACTCTGGTGTCTACAGTTTACCAGGCGAGGATTCTCGAGTTCTCGCCAGCGTGTCCTTCGGGATTCTTAGCAGCGCACTCATCTCGTCGAGCGTAAGGCACTTCAACTCCTCAGCGTTCTGCTGCATCTTTTTCTTCACCTCGACCTCGTCAAGCGGACGCAATTGCTCTTCGAATTCCTTCTCGTACTCTTCTTCCTCGGAGTCCGCCTCTATGGAGGACACTTGCATCATTGGGTCGATCTCGCGAGGCGTGATTAGTCTCGCATGCGGCGGCTTCCCTCTCAGACCACCGCCTTCTCCCCGTTCAGGGTTCGCTAGTCCCTTATCGGCGGGCCACTTCTCGCCGCCAGGTGTACGGAGGGCACGTTTCAACCGAACGCCCTTCACAGGTGCTGGTACTGTTCTTGGAGAGACAACGGTCGTCTCGACCGAATCCTCCTGTTCACTATCCGAGAAGACAGCGTCTACGCTGACGCTTGCCACGACCTTCACTCGGACCATCTCCACATCCTCGCTCCGAGCCTCCAGCAAGGATTCCAAAGGCCGCCCGCCCCCTCACATTCATCGGCGAGATTTTCTCCATCGTCAGTAGGGTTGCGGCGTTCTGCTCCGCCTGCATCTCTTGCCACTCTTTTGGGCACGGTATCATTCTCCGGGAAGGGTTCCTCGTGGGGTTCCACGCTACGATCTAGCGCGCTTAAAAGCTCACGTCCGCCGTTATCGCCCACCTTCATGTTAAAATTTTCATACATGACCTCCCGTCTCATGAGAGAGTCGTTAAAAGACCCACAATTAGTCCATCCAAAAGCTTCATCGTGCTCAGAGTCGCGACAAGTGGCGCAGTCGCAATCACCACGCTCGTTTTCTACTTTCAAGAGGGGATTCTCCTCATGTTCTCCGACCATTGCGACGACCTCGATCAGCTGTTCCGGATCGCACTCCTCCATCTCATCGACGCTTACCAGCGTCGGGTCTGGTATGCAGCCCTCCACTGCACTGTCAGCACTCTGTTCACGCCCTGATCCGGGGGGCGTTCCCTACCACGGCGGTCACGGCTCCCGCAGCCTCTTGCGGCTCATCTGACTCGGAGATCGTCCAGGTCCCGGGGTCACTCTCCGTTGCAAGGTGTCCGTTACTTCCGACGTCGCCAGCAGGCATCACCGGGCCATCACCTCCTCGATAGTCATCACGGCAATTCCTTCATCGTGCTTGACTTCAACCCAATTGACCCGCGGTTCATGCTGCTCTCCGTCGTTTCCAAGGGCCGTACTACTCGAGCCGCCACAAGCGACGCTCTTTATGTTCACAGGATTCGTCTCAGGGGCGAACCACACTCGCCCGAAATCCTGGCTTCCTCCCAACGGTTCTTCGTAGCCGTGGTTCCTCTCACTATCACGAACAAACTCGTTTTCGGGGTAGTACGCTGACAACCATACACACCACCATTCTCCATCATGTTCATATCCTCGTCGTTCATCTCGTTCAACACCGGAGCCACGTAACCAGCTCCAGCGCGTTCTTGGGTCACTCAAGCTTCGCACGCTTCCTTACTCGTAGTGTCCAGAGCAACCGGAACTATGTCGAGCACTTGACAAGAGGAAGGAGCGAAACTCTCTTCCCCTCCCTCCTGCCACCTTCAATGTTGGGTCGGAGCAGACCCCTGCACGGGGCCGTTCCTCCTGCACCTTGGCTCGCTAAGGCCAACAACGCCTTCTTCGCCGGACATTCGGCCACACGGTGGTCGGACTGACTGCAAAAGAAACACTTTGCAACGCCACTCGGTCGAGGACCACCGTTCCCGTTTTGGCGTTGCCCGCTGCCACCTCCATCTGCTCCGGCTTGTTGACCACGGTTGTTGTTACCGTTATTCGACTGTCGAGGAGTCGTGCACTCGAACGCCACGTGACCTTGCTGACGGCAATTATTGCACGTCATGTTGTTGTACCGACAGGTCTCCCGACGACAACCCAGCAGGTTGCATTGCCCGCACACGATTATTCCGTCTTGCGTGAACTAGTCCGGCCCCGTTCGCCGTCCGGTACCAACCACGTTGGTGGTATTCTCCGTCACCACCCAGATGTTCAGGAAGTACTTATCGTGGACAGCGGCAGTGGGGCCAACCCTTCGCCGGGACCTGGGCGAGCGCGCTAACTGCTGTTGTTGTTTCGCCAGTAGGTTCTGAGTCGGTTGCATCATCGTCATCATCTGTTGCATCAAGGTGCCCTCGAAGACGGGCTTTGTCTTAGCCTTGTCCTCGGTCGGTAGGTGCATGCTCTTGTCAACAACTCGGTCCCTGCTTGAGGTATCGTGCTCACCATTGAGGTGTACAGGGCCGTCTTCCACTCCTTGTTCCTCAATCCAGCGAGGAAATACTGGTAACGCATCTGTGGATCTGACCATTGAGCCGCATCGCACAGGCTCAACACAAGGTCCGCCCAGACTTCAGCAGACATACCCTTCTCGCGCTTGGCGTTCTTCAGTCGCTCGATCATCTGAAGAGGGGTCTGGCAGATAACCTGGTTATGAAATCTCCCCCGGAGCGTTTCAAAGTCATTCATCTGTGAATACATCCAACAGTCTTCGCCAATCTTGTCCTTCAGGCGCTCACAGAACGCACTGATCCTCACGGTCCCATTCAGACCTGTAGTAGCTCGCTCAAGAGTGTTCCAGAACGCCTGAGCCTACTCAACAGTCGACTTGTTCGAATAGAACGGCTGAATGAGTCGCACAGCGTTCTTGACACTGGACGGTAAGCCGTAGGCATAGCCGTCGACGGTCGAGTCGCGCCTGACCGGTGCAGGAATTCCTCCTAATGTAGGAGCACTGGGAGCCATAGGTTCCGACAACTTAGTGTCCCGCAACTGGTTTTGTAAAGCGCGTTGTTGCCGAGCTATCTCCAATCCAACGGTTGGAATACTGGGTTCCCGAACCCGAAACCCGGGGTTCCAGGGACTCCGTTGAAAGTGCAACCACCGTACGTAGCAATCGCCGTTCTAGGCGTGGTCGGGCTTGTCGAGGGCTGGGAAGAGTACATCGGCCTTCCGTACCCATAGTTCGATACGCCCGGATTGGCCAGGCCGGAAGGGTCCGGCGCTCCATAGGCAACTCTCGATCCGACAGATCCAGTCGAACTCGGCGCTCCGTACCCGTGGGTCATCGCGACTCCCGACGCCGAAGGCTCAGGACTATTCGACAGCCCGGCTGCACTCGTCGAGGACTGCGACGCCGCAGCGAAGCGCACCCGATTCGACCCTGCCGAAACGGAGTACGCTCCTTGCGGCGCGAACTGGGGCAGCATCGAATTCGAGTTCGTCACTGGGGTAGTAGGCTGGCACATCACCGGCGGCCCAGGTTGTGGGTACCCTACAGGCTGTGGGATCCCCACTGGTTGCTGATACGCCACAGGCTGCGAGATCATTACAGGCTGCGGGTACGACGCCGTGGCCGGGTATTGGACCGGGGCCACTACCGGAGGCGGCTGCACTACCATCGGCTGCGACGAGATGAAAGTCTGTGCCAGCACAGGCACCGGAGGTGCGGGCTGCATCAGCGGTTGAACTCCAGCTGTCGTCAATGAGGTAGTCGTCGCTTGTCTCCGCTGCGCTCGTCGGGCTGACGCCGAACTTCGAGTCGTGCCCGTCCTCGAGTTGCTCGGTCGAGGCAAGCTCTGAGGAATCGGTATGCCACTGCTCAGCGCAACCGAACTCGCAGGAACCGCAGGTCCTGCAATACCAGTCAGCGGCGCCACACCACCCACGGGTGCGCTCCTTTGCACTGTACCCCCCCAAGGGCAACGGCAGACTCGGGCGTAGTAGGCTCGTCATTGTCGGTGGGTTCACACTAGCAGTCGGTGCCGATGGGAGCGGCATGCTCGGCGTCGCGCCACTACTCGCCCACGTCGTCGGGACGGACCCAAAGCTCAGGTTTGGTACTTGTTGAGGCAGAAGAGCCACGCCCGAGGCGTCCACGCCGCCCCAGATTGACACACCATGCACTACACTCGTTGATCAGGCTGGTCGTTGGGCCTGAGTCGCCAAGGCGGGCGTAGCCCCCGTGGTCATCCCGGTAGAGGTCGACGGCACTCCCACTGTTGACGCCACGCTCTGAACCTGAGGCACCCAGGTCACAGTCGAGTCCGGAGTGTTCCCCGGACCATCGTCGTTGAGCCGGACACAGCAGCACAGGTAGCTGGGGCGGCGTTCAAACTCAGCAGTCCCGCGTTGCCACTACTTGCGCTGTTCAGCGCCTGTTGCACGACGCTTCGCACGGCACTCAGCCGCGCGGGTGTCGTCACGTCCGGCGAACTCTCCGAGTCCGACGACCCGCTCTCAGAACCTGACTCGCTGTCTTCCGCCTCGCCACTTTTCGAGCTGGCGTCGGAACTGTCAGGTGTCGTAGGTCGACGCCGAGGGGTGGCGGGCGGCGGCACGAGCTGCTCCGCAACCTCCTCCTCTTCTCCTTTTTCGCTTCTGAAGAACTCGCCTACGGCGTCACCGAACTCAATGTCTGGATCCTCGTAGTCCTGCGAGCTCATGACCGGCTTTTCCTACCTTGGCTGCCACGCTCTTCGAGCGAGACAGGAATCGTCCAAGCGCTTGATCATTACAAGCGTTCCGTCGAGGCGTCTCGGGTGCCGACAGGTCCTTGGCGACTACTACGCGTAACGGGCTTCTGCTCGAGAGGGACAGGCACCACACACTATGGTCACACGCGGCGCACTTGACGGCACAGCTACCCTGCTTCTCCACCAAATGTCGCGCTCTCCCCAAAAGCCGGGTTGGGATCGAGTAGCTGCGGGGTCTTGTTCAGCCGTGCAGTTCTTGAGCGCCTCAACGGCCCACGGCTCCATGCCCGTACCGGCACAGCAACGGTGCGCGAACTCGAAGGTTTCCTGCACTGTCAAGCGAGGGTAGTGATCGTCGATCTGGTTGGCGTAGGCGACGTAGCGAGGCAGTTCGTTGAGTAAACTACCGCGGTCTTTACCATTGTAGTCGATGTCACCGGTCAGAGTAATGTTCGTGTCCATGTGGAACCGGTTGGCCAGCACCTTCATAAGCGAGGACTTGCCCGAACCGGGTTGGCCCAGCACAAGTGTGATACGGCCCGGCTTAAAGGAACCAGTCACGCCACGCAAGATCTTCTTCTCTACTGTCATTTTGTTGGAGCTGCAGCACATGTTGCTGAGTCCTTGCTGCACTTCGTTGATCAACGTCGGGACTTCCAGCTCGCCACCTTTGATCATTGGTACTTCAGCCGATAATTCGAGGTTACGGAAGCGAACTTCGAGACCGGGGATCGGATGACCCAAAGCGTTCTCAATGACGGTCGACAGAGTTGAGTTCATGGTGAAAACACCGTCGGCCATCAGTGCGTCAGCACTTGTGAGGTCGTCCTTGGTCAGTTGCTGTGGTTCCGGGAACATACTTTTTGTACGCGGTAGTCTGTCGTAGTCGCCCATGGAGCTACTGGAGCTGAGGCGGCGAGAGCTGAAGCGGGGTAGACGGTAGGTGGACACCTTGGGATTCATTTCCGGGACGACATCACCGATACTTTGGTTGTCGTCTGTGTCGCTATTGGCGGTGCGGTTGCCCACCGCAGGGTTATCGTAGTGCCTCTCCATCGAAATCGCAGATGGGTGGCGAACGGGTTGCGAGGCGAGTTGCTCGAAAGAAGAGGAATTGGAGAATGAGACGGATAGTTATGCTGGGCTTGCAGAATAAGGCTTTCGAAGCAACCTTCGCACAAGGCACAACTATCCGTCCAGATGTGCTCATGTCTATGGTTTGGGGTTTTGTGGCCATCAACTGTTCACGGATTATGGCGGACGTGACTCAGCACTTGTATTGACGTACCAATAGCCTTATGATAAGGCGTGTGTATCCGTACAGTACAATCGAAAGAGATCCTTGGGCTGGCAGCAAAATCAAATGAGCACCCACCGCACGGCTGCAGACTCCGTACGGTAATACGGAGTCCGTATATTAATACAGCAGTAGCCTGTGGCTGCCATGAGACCGACACAGCGGATAACTAGCAAATGAATTAGTTGGCTTAAGGGGCCGTGTATCGGACTCAGCTAATCTCCTACCGTGACGATCCACTTCCGCCTTTGTCATGGCCACAACTTGCCGACATAGAGGCTCGCGGCTGTCCAAGCAGGACAATCGCTTGCATACCGCACGCGAGAGCAATGGTGTCGTGCGGGGCAATGCTGCTACGCGCGTAATATTACAGCAGGGCTTTGTACACCAGCTGCTTCCTTGATTATGCCAAGTTCAAATTGGACGAGGCGGGCGTGGTAACCAATCGATAAAGCGCCTTGACGTGTCCTTGGCCAGAAAGCTGAGCTTCTAGTAGATAAAATTTTATTTAATGATCTGGGAAGCCTTACATTATTAGTTATTCTGCTTGGAAACCATGTTAAAACTGCGTACAGTAGGCCAACACCACCTGTCCGTTTAACGTTGGCATCAACACTCCGGCAACATGTAAGCGCTTTGACAGCGCGACGACTACTGAAGCAACTGAGCTAGTGAAAATCCAGCGATATAATATGAGCACCACCGATAAAGCACGATCAGGACGTTGATGGCAATGTGGAGCCATATCGCAGCGGACAGTAATCGCCACTTCATGTAATACGGCCACATGGATTTCCTTGAATCGTCTCAAAATGCGCGCGATCCACGTTGTACGATAGCGCGACACGGATTATGGCAAGCGGTGACATACTTTACAGGAGAGAGTAAGCAAGAAAATGAATTACATGTACATAATTCACTGTGCAAGCTCGACAAAAATCAGAAATTTTCCGAGAGTACAGTAAGTCGTTATAATACCCTGAGTAGCTCCGAAGTCGCGGGTCATGGTCCTGAGTCAAGACTTGACTGAATATTGTCACCGTCATGACCGGCTCTAGCTGGCGGCTAGCTTGACTGGATTAACCGCGCAGCATAACCGCTTACTCCACCTGAGTTGAGATGGGTAGTCCGCAGCGAAAGCATTCATCGACAAACACCAGACACAACGGGCAGATCAAAGAACAGATCAGAAGCAGTATCTGGTTTCTTTAATTTGCCTTGAAAGAAGACTGATCAATCTGTACAGTATGTACAGGAGCGTTTTTGATAGTCGAGGGCCAACTTGAGCGTTTCAGACGCAGCACCAGCGGGTAGAAAGCCACCATCGGGACGATTCACTGCTACTGTATTACATGTATCGAAAGAGTCGTGAAACTTTCACGGTGAAAGACCACCACTGGATATCGGCTCGTGGAAACGGGATGGTTGCGGGAGGATGGATTGTACTTGGAAGTAGTTTATGTGGGACAACCTGGAGATGAACTGAGAAGGTGCCAATCACAAACTTCTCGGACAAATACTGTAGGCTACCAGGAGCGTTGCTCCGGGAGGGAGGGATACACAGGTCGCAGAGGTTATTATGGCTTTCATACGAATTAGTTAGTACCCAGTCAAATGTAAGTTAATACATAACAAATAACATATAGTTTGGTTATTATTCACGTACGATCATCTACTGCAGAGTTGACAGTAAGATTTTGAAAAGGTATATGTTTTCCGTGGTGGCGCTTCATTTTTTTTAGGACGGTAAGTATATTCAAATAGATATTAGCTTTCTACGTGTACTTCGTAATTCTTATCGTGTATTACGCATTTATCGTATTCAACCAGAGGTCGCAAACGCTAGAATGCGGCTGCCCGTACCTGTCCGTTTGCCTACCCGAAAAGCGTTAGGGTGTCCGCGACCGTCCGTAGTTTCTAACCGGCTGCCCGTGCATAACCGATAAATTAACTTCGACTAACCGGGAAATCCGGTCAATGTGTAGTAGGGATCTACGAAGTAAATTTTACACACTACTACAAACATTTGACTTTTTTTATAGTGTGGGGCGTTTTGCTGTTCATAAAATAAACTTTACACTCACTAACTGTAAGTACCTTGTTAGCTGACTGTAAGCCGGTGTGTAAGTTGCAGGAACTCAATTGCGCATCAAATTACGAGCTATTTCAATATTGGGGTGGTATAGCCTTTAAAAGCATGCGCAACAACATTATCATGGTTTACGCTGAATATAGGATCGTGTGGATGGATCCCTGTTGAGTAATTTGATATTTCTTGTGATCACATTGCCAAAAATTGCACAAAATGCATAGGGTTGGCTCGGTAATTACATGTAAGCCAAAATTACTTGACACTTACAAACAGTTATTTGTCCGTACAGCTGACTTTACTGTTCGTGTGCAGGGAGTACAATACATTTTTATAGCTTTCGTACATGTACAGCTGCATCTGAGTAAGTTACAAGAGTATTACCAGCGTGTTACTCATCACTTTTCGCATCATGTAACGGGGTACATCCCAAGTGTACCCTGGTTACATGAAGAGTGATGTGTCACTCTTTCTGGTACAAGGTACATGGCACCAGAGGCTCACTGAGCCAACCATTGGATATCTACATAGCTTCACTATAGGTGACTTCTAGTTTGTATGAGAGTTCATGCTAAGTTTGCCAATAAATACATCAGTCTTTAATCTACTCTTCTAAGTAGCAAACCGTTCCCTTTGAGGCCGGGAATACGTGAACTGACGTTCACTTGGGTAGTAAATACCCGTAAGTACTTCCTCTGTGCAAGGCGCTGTGTGACCCCGTCACACTTGGTAGCACTCGTAGTCAATCCTACGCCTGCGCGGGTAGATTGCACTGCCTGAATCCTCTGTGGTCTCGACGTTTGAGCCACGATAGACCGAAGTGAGTTTCCTCACTTGAACGACTCGCAGTTCGAGTCTGTTCGGAAGATGGGAGGCAACTTTGGGCAAGATGTCCTCCGCAGCTTGGTGGCGGCGACGCCTGCCGAGCAACACGAGCGCGTGCTCGCGTTTGAGACCTACGAGCGTGGTCTCATCGCGCACGTCCGCGGGAGCTTGGAGGCTTCGAAGGCCGCTTCCCAGGCAACCAGGCCTAAGCCGATAAGGCGAGGATGAGGGTCCCCGCGTTTGAGGGGAAGGAAGGGGAGAACCTTCATTTCTGGGTCCGGGAGGTTGAGATCGCCATGAAGGCGGGCCTCATCTCGGACGAGCCCCTTCGGGTGGCTTTTGCCCTGTCCAACCTTGGTGGACGTGCCAAGAACTGGGCATACACCAGGGAGACGACGTCTCCTGGATGCTTCGCATCCTGGGCGCAGCGGTGTGACCAGTTGCGCGCCACCTTCCTACCGGCGAACAACGAGTTCCGCCAGCGTTCGCGCTTTCTCGCCTGCAAGCAAGGCAGACGCGAGCTGCACGAGTACGTACAAGAGATGCGCACGTTGGCGGCTTCGCTAGCTGGGAGTCCCCTCCCCGAAGACATTAAGACAACAGTCTTCATGGACGGCCTGACGGTCGGTTTTGCACGCACGCAGCTATTG
The DNA here is from genome assembly GCA_033557915.1 of Phytophthora tentaculata. Classification (NCBI taxonomy): domain Eukaryota; phylum Oomycota; class Peronosporomycetes; order Peronosporales; family Peronosporaceae; genus Phytophthora; species Phytophthora tentaculata. The sequence continues at coordinate 6,249,520 of JAUCEA010000007.1, read as the reverse complement.
TGCGTGCATGCGACCACAATGGAGGAGGCGATTCGAATCGCCCTCCAAGAGGAGTACAGCCACGAGCAGGCTGGTACTTCTCGGGAAGTGGGGCACCACCACGACCAGGCTGGTGTTCCTATGGAACGGAGCAGAACCATAATGATGCCCTGCTCCTGCTGGTGCGCAGCCCGTGAACACCGGTGCGAACAGCGAGCCTGAACCCATGGACTTATGCTCAGTCGAGAGCTTGGTCCGCTGCTCCAGGTGCGGCGGACATGGACACTATCAGCGTGTATATCCCTCACCAGTCTTCGGGAAGAAGACAGCCCGTGGACCCGAGCGCCGTTGGCGCAGGCCACGGTCAGGTGGGAGAGAGCTCCCCAGCCACCAGTAGAGGCGGTATGCCCTACTGAAGAGCGCTGAGTCTTCGTGATGGGTGTGCAGGTTGTGCGCACCACGAGACTTAGCCCAGAGAGACATGGTTATCTCAAATCGATGAAGAGCAGTGGCGGACTGCTGGTTGTACACGTTGTGTACGGGGGTACGGTACCCCTTGAACGTTTGATAAGTTCTGGTGCGTTGACACGCCGCCGGAATGTCGCTTGGCATAGCGACACTTTACTGCGCTCTATGTCAGAGTGGCAGTCGTGAGCTGGTCCTTGGTGGACTAGCCTTTGGTACGGTGAAGGAAGTACCAATGGTCCTCGACGGACCTGAACGTTTACGTTCGATGAACTCGCGCGCCACGGTGTCGCTCGCAGTTCTCGTCAAGAACAATTTGGCTGTGCCGAACACAAGGCACAGAACCGGACATTTGGTGTGGCAAGGCTGCGATAGCCTGCCCGCCCAGGCCTATGGCGGAGCATTGGTGAGTCATGTTCCCACCTCCGTCGTGCCTTGGGCGTCTGAAGAGACCGCCAGGGCGCAGTAGCGTCAAGTAGTTGTCGGTTCGCTGACAGCTCCACGTACAACAAGGCTATGCCCCGCTGCGGCAATGCCATGGGCATGGGTCTTTTGCCCGGGGTGTGGACCTGCTACGCCAGCAGCGTCCAACACCGAAGGTCGTCGCGCCGTATGGGATTCGATAGTGGTTACGCCTGTTAGCGCTAACCTGGTGGGTAACTTAGGTCCAGACACGGTCGCTCAGACCTTAACTGAAGAGGAAGGCGCTGTTTGCGCTTCCTGTGTGGACAGCACATCGACACGCTGTCGCCCAGACTATAACTGAAGAGGAATACGCTAGCTGCTCTTCCTGTGTGGGTAACATAGTTCCACACAAGGTCGCTCAGACCATTACTGAAGAGGAAGATGCGGGATGCGCTTCCTGTGTGGGTAACATAATTCCACACAAGGTCGCCCAGGCCATAACTGAAGAGGAAGACGCAGGATGCACTTCCTGTATGGATAACACAGTTCCACACGAGGTCTTGAGTGCCTCTGATGTCGCCATCGAGACATCCCACGACTAGGGTAACGGAGTTCCGCGTCACGGCCGCCGTCGACGACGCCGTCACCGCCGTAAGTCGAGCCTGAACCTTGTTCAGGCTGACGTCGCTCCAAGCGACTCGGAGTCCAGGGTTCGGACTCCTTCGACACGGCTGGCCGAAGGGTGTTATCGCATCTTCGACGGCGTGACCCCCCGGTCTTCCAAGATGCGGTCTGCGACGCGCATCGGAAGTGTACGTGTCACTGCGGCAATACCGGTGGACATAAACTTCTGTCCGGTGTGTGTGGGTCTGCTACGTCAGCAGATCCCAACACCGAAGGTCGTCGCGCCGTATGGGCTTCGACAGTGGTGATGCCGAATGGCACTAACCACGGTGGGTAACAGAGTTCCACATCCAAGGCGGGTAACATAGTTCCGCACCGAGCCAATGGCTCCAAGTGGTGAGGTTAATGGGACCTCACCAGACGTGGGTAACTTGTTCCACGTCAAGTCACGCAGACTCAAGCTGCTTAGAAGTGTGGCCACCTTGGCTGCTGTAATAGATTGCGTCTTGGCTCACACCCGTGTCGCCCTGCCTCGGAAGCTACCAGAGTAGCCTCCTTCAGTGCAGAGGTTTTGACGAGAGACTCAACGGTCTCAAGTCTAAGTGGGGGAGAGGCTCGAAAATACGTTTCCTCCCTGGTCTTGCATGAGGCAGACAGCCGTCGTGTTCTCCTGTGGCTATCACACGCCACGAGAGACCCAATGACCTCAAGTTTAAGTGGAGGAGAGGCTCGGAAATGCTTTTCCTCCCAGGTCTCGGAGATAAGACCAATCTTCTAACGAAGATAAGTGTCGATGGACAACAACTGCAGGCAGAATACGATCAGCCGGGTTGAGAGCCGCGATGGCTCTAACCAAATCAAGACGCACAAAGTACTCGGCCAAAAACGGTAGAGGAAATACGAACATGTTACAGTTAGGGACCTAGTTCCTATCGCTAACATTGCTCGCGTGGTGGCGGGCACCACGGGCACTAGTCGCCTTCACTACGCTGAAAAGGTATCAGCAGTGGTTGCAGACGCAACCACGATAGGAGGCAAGCGCGGACCTGGTGCATCGCTGCTCAGGTCCCTTGGTCATAAATGACCAGACGAGCAGGGCGAACGAACGCCTCGCTCAGTCGTACGGCCGCTGTCGTGTACGTAGTACACAGCGCGCCAGGTGTATGGGCCGTGACCCTGTACACATCCATGGCCATGACGGCCTGTCGAGCAGGGTGAAAGGAAGTATCACCCACACGCAAGGCGGTTGCTGTACGTGATGTACGCAACGCGCCGGGTATAATGGTCGATGGAGCCATGACCCGTGTGTTGTGCATGAGGACACATACAACTGACCAGGTATCGGTCGAGGCAACGCACGCAGTCGCAACTGGTGCCGCGCCGAGTATGGCGCCGTGGTGGTAGCTGCTTGCACCACCGTGGGTTTAGTACTGCACGAGTACTTGGCGTCAATGCCGGACGCCAACGCCGCAGTGGCATGGTGCTGGGATGCGCCCCATCTGCGGTTGAGTACCATCATGGTACACAGTGTCGCTTGCAGACACCAACGCCGCTGTGGCATAATGGCATGGTGGCAGTATGCCCCGCCACGATTGGGTACCGTAAAAGTACATGATGTCGATGTGAAACACCTATGCGTCGTTGGTATAATGACCAAGACGCGGGGCGTAGCATGGAAGAAGCTACGCCCGCAAGGATGAATCCTTGTAAAGAGCCGAAGGCATGGCCCGAGGTGAGCTTAGAGCTCCCTCCGTTGTTGGGCAGGTGTTGCCCTTATCGGTTGTTGTCCCTTGCGGGAGACACCGTGCTCCGGACGTGTTCGCGAGGACTGTCGTGTCCTCCGGTGCGAGCTGTGGACGAATGCCACACGTTCGGATGCTATTGCATCCCGTGCCAAAGCACTGTGCGCGCTATAGCGCAGGAGCTAAGGCAGCTCTGAGTGTCGGCTTTGCGGCGAACACAGTTGTAAGAGTGGGGACGCAGGGCCCAGTGTGCTTTGTGAGCGCAAGTCACTGTGGGCGTGACTGAAAGCCGCGCCAGCCGTGTGGCAGCTCAGTGCGAGAATTGCACCTTTCAGTGTTTTAATTCTCTCACTTCTGATTGGAGATCAGTTGTGATTGGAGGATCAGGTGATTCTCAGTTAAGTGGGGGAGGATGTAACGGGGTACATCCCAAGTGTACCCTGGTTACATGAAGAGTGATGTGTCACTCTTTCTGGTACATGGTACATGGTACCAGAGGCTCACTGAGCCAACCATTGGATATCTACATAGCTTCACAATGGGTGACTTCTAGTTTGTATGAGATCTCATGCTAAGTTTACCTATAAATACATCAGTCTTTAATCTACTCTTCTAAGTAGCAAACCGTTCCCTTTGAGGCCGGGAACACGTGAACTGACGTTCATTTGGGTAGTAAATACCAGTAAGCACTTTCTCTATACAAGGTGCTGTGTGACCCCGTCACACATCAAAATGTGAGGCATCCTGTACCACGAGCGGAACAACTTGACAACACCAACAAGATCTTTCATAATATATATTGTAATAACCGGTTGTTTTGCCTAATTCAATTGCTTAATTGATCGATTTACACTTAGAGCATCTCCACCATTAGTGCAAATTACAAAAGAGATAGTGCGAAGTGAATCGGCTATAATAGGCATAGATAGGACAGTTTCGTGTGCAATAGTTCCGTGTCCCCAATGGTATGAAAATTTGCCCATGTCTGCCGTATTTTGCTATTTTAGGTCACACTGGACGTGCTGGGGGCGGATTGAGGGCCGACAGAAGCCAAGCGCTGCGAGAATGAGCCGCAACATTATACGCCTATTGCCTATAGAAAACTCGTTCCCTTTGGATGCCTTGAAAATGGCCCTACGCGCTGGTATCTGGTTCTATACTGCATGTGCATGTGTGTTGAGGTGCATACAAACAAAATCAAGTCGAAACCGCCGAGGTTGGCGTCTGGAAGGGCAGTTATGGAGTTTGCACTACGTGCGCAATAGTGGAGCCTCGTAGTGAATAGCCGGCCTCTATTCACTACGATTCTCCCGTATTGCATAATCACTTTTGCTATGCTACTTAAGGGCTAATTTTTGGTCACTATCACTACACCGGTGAGGGTCAATGTCTTGAAAGGCACTCGTTATTTTTACCGACTGGGTAACACGAGACGGTGCATTTATACCCGATGCCAACCGACTGGCGTCCCTGATATTGCCCGACTGAGCAAGTGCCGGATTGGTCATCGCCTGATGTGTCCTTGAAAGTATACGTACAACCGGAAGTCCATGGTAGGCTTCAATCCATGAATCTTGAATCATGGTACGACATCACAAAAACGCAGGACTAGTGCTTAGACACATAAAGCGCTTGGACACTTTGACAGAAAAGTTGAGCTACATAAGAGATGGAAACTTCTGCAACTTGATGATTTAAATGCACATGCATAGATACTGGTAGCGCAGATATTGTAGCTCCTTCCTACTAAGCAAACTAAGGCTGTCAGCACCGGCAACAACCTCAAAGCCCAGCAACTTGTACATGCCAAATTTGTAGATATCAATCTGGACTCCAAACCCGCTGGGATGTGGTCATATACGGTATTTCCTCGGTGCGAAGCCGTGAAGCTTGCCTCTAACTTCTCAGCGAGCGGTCAAACATTCATCGCGTAGCTCGAAATCATTGGGTCGTAGACTAGTACTTCTTTAGATGTTAGACCATCATTATCGAAAACAAGTGATCCCTTCCTCAAAATAACTGGAATCAACACTTTTTCGCATGCCACATCTACGAACACAGTATTCATAGTATCGACCGGGAGGAACCCATTCATAACATCCCCTTCCATGGAAGTTAGACACCAACCGTGTCCGTTCTTTCTGCAAACACTTCAGCACCAAGGTATTCACGGTACTGTCACCCAGTTGAGATTTACTCACCAGTTCCAATGTTTTTGCCAACGTAAAATAGACATACAAAACGTAAGTTAATGAAGCAAAGCATTCTCTTGCAGATTGAATCGTACCTGAACCGACAAAAGCGAAACCGACTTGAGCGTTGATAGTATCTCGCTGCCCGGCTCAATTTAGAAATACTTGGGCGTTTGTAATGTGAAACAATCAACTTAACCGATTCGATCGCTTTGTCCACACGCCGGACGTTGCTCTATGCCATTTTTTTGATACCCAGTGTCTCTGAGGTGAAGGTGCCTGAGTCAAAAAATACCATTTAGATATTTTAGAAGAAATTTTAACTAAAAAAGAAATTTCTAAGGTCTCTAAATAATATTCTAAGTGAAAAAGGAAGTGAAAAAATGAAAAAATAATTTTTAATAATAAAAAAAAAATCATTTTTAAAAAACCTTTTTTACTATATATTTATATAAATTAAAAATTACTTCTCCATTTAATTCTAAAATTTTATTTTACCAAATTTAACTAAAATAAATTTTAAAAATTATTTATATAGTTATTATAAATAATTATATAACAAATATATAAAAATATAATAAAAATAATTTTTTTGGAAATAACATATTTTTTTATTTTTTGGAATTTTTTATTAAATTTAAATTTTTCAAAAAAATAAAAAATATAATAAACAACATTTTAATCAAAAAAATAAAAAAATAATTTTTGATAATAAAAAAAAAATCACTAATTTTTTAAATAGAAAATGGTATTTTGATAAAATTTAATAAATTATGAACGTTTTATAAATAATCAAAATTTAAGGGCTGAAACTCGCCCTTATGATGTTGGACCAATTTTTAAAATATATTGATTTATAAATTCATAATTATAAAAATATTTTGATATGCTTAGGATTAAAAGAAATTTTTATTTTTTAATTTAATATTTTTTTTTTAAAAATTGTTTTATTTTTACTAGAAAGTTTTATATTTTTTGGAAAAAAAAATTTTAAAAAAAAAATAAAAAAAAAAAAATATTTCCGCCGCAATCTCCTGCTCTGCTAAATCCTTCCAAAGAGGCGTTTTGTCTTTCTTCTGAAGGGCTGCCACTTTGGCATTGCACTTCTCGATAAAGTCCTGCGGAAAATGTTTGTGATCGACTGAGCTGGGGTGATGTTTTTTGTATGAGGCAGCTTGCTATGTTGTGGTCAACATGAGGTGTGAATTTCCTTTCAAACTTAAAACGCTTGAGTTTGGATAGAATAGCTGCAGTATGTGGGCTCATTATCACTAGCCTCTTGAACATTTGATAGACGTAACTCTGATGAGAACAAGTCAGAGTCGACTTGAACCATCGCAATACGTTTACGGCGTTCTGTTTCCTTGGACTTAGTCGCGGCCACGAGATCTTGAAGGAATCGCCACTTCAAATTCACAATCGACGGCCAGCGCAAGAGAGGGACGGAATTCACTCGGCTGGTCGCCCGACTAGACACCCGACCCGCCCGAATTACCCGACTGATCACCAGACTGGCCACCCGACTCGCCAGACTGACCCGACCTCAGCAATGGGTTGCAGGAACAGGAGCGTGTACACGCATGCATCCATAGTCATCGTAGGTTTTAAAACATGCTTAAAATGACCCACGCCGCCTCCGGCCTAGTTATTACAATAAATCCTCATCAGTTTCTTTATCAACTGTTGTACATTGTATACATACTTCCATACCTGTTGTTTCCCAAATGGGGTACGTCAGTACGTCCACATCGACTCCACCTTTCGCGGAACAGATGACAATTTGCGTAAAAATACCGGAGAAATGGATGCACAGGTTTAACTTTGTCCTTCGTAATTTGCATATATAAGATACTTCAATCCCATATAGTATATTCTTGCGCGTTCAGCATCAAATACACAGCGTCTTCCACTTTTCACGGTCAAGTACGCCATAGTCACGCTTCGCAGCCTCTCCACTTAAATATTTCACCACATGAAAGACGCACAGAAGCACTCTTGCACTAGGGAAGGTATATTGCAAAAGAAATTTTCTCCGAAGTCCTTGTCCACGATGATGACGCGCACTCGGTCCCAAGTGTCGTTGTGAGACTTGAAAAACGTCAACGCGTCACTCATACACTCTACGCTTTTCGTTCTCCATCAAAGAATGTTGAACATATTGGTTCTGTATCCAATAGACACAAATAGGCACACAACCACAAAAGTCACATCAGTTAATGAAAGACGCACAACCGTCACACACTACTGGTAAAGCCACAAGTAATTGGTAAAGTCACGCACTAGTCACACAAAATGCCATATACTACGTGGTCGAAGACATCGTAAATCATAAAACTGAACAGCTTGTAGCGGGCATCGTTGACGTTGTGGGTAGCATCCATCATGAGCACTTCGGGGAAAGCTAAAAAAAGCGTATCATTTGTTGTGTCTGGAACGTGATAGTTAAGCCAGCTTGTTCTCATAGACGTATATCATCGCCGTGTTGTCTTTGTCACGGCAAAAGTTGCGCAGCACCAGCCCCAATCTGTCTTCCGTCTTAGCCCGTCCTCGGCGGGCTTCTTTGAGCTTGGACACGAGATTTCGAACGTCATGGAGAGCGACATTGTTGCCTGCGCATTATCATTAGTTAGTAATGAGCTGCGAATTTAAGTTTGATCTGTCCGTCGCCTCAGAAACTGCATGATCATCTTCTTCTTCTTTTTTGCTCCAACAGCTCGTAGCTCGTCGACGAAGCTGATGACAGCAGGGTCTTCAATGCGGCGGTTGTCAGGGTGATTGGCGTAGGGAACCGGCCCAAGTACATGGTTATGTGTCGTTATTTACTTAGACACCTTCACCTGACAGCCGCGACCACGCACCCAAAAAACTGTAGCCGATAATCGGGCGTCTCACTACGTAGACTTTGCGAAATAGCTCTATCGTTTCACAAGAGAGTTTCCAGCCATAGGTGCAAACGAAGTGCCGATAGTATCTGTCAAACTCGCTGGAAATAATGGTAGTGTCGATCGCCTTCCCACGCGTCCGAAGTTCGTTGTTCCGAGGTCGCAGCACTCGTCAAAGTTCTTTTTTTGTAAACTGAATTTGTTGTGTCTTGATAGCGCGTCATAAAGACAAAAAAAGCATCCCACGTGTCGAAATAGCGCTCGTTCATGGGCGTGGCATGCACAACAACCGCTGTGGATGCCGGTACGTGCACCTCGGGGTCGTTTGCCTCCGCAGGTCCATTACCAGAAAGCGAGATCTTTCTGGCGTCGCTGGAGTTGCTCGCGTCGCTCGGACTCGACCGCGAAATGAAGTGCCAAAATTCCACGGGGACGGAGGAAAGAGCGATACGTAGGGTGGAGGAGAGCGCGAAGAGGGGTGATTTTAGACTTTTCGTTGGCTGACGGATTTCGAGTTTTTTTAAATTACGAGCGTAAATTATTTTATCTTACTGGATATCATTGTGTGACTTTATCCAGTTCCTAAAAAAAATTGTTTACCGTATTTTTCTTGCACCTTGTCAGCAAATATGTTTTGTAGTAAGTTTTGTAGGTGCGAGCTTGTAGGAATAAATTGCGGTCTCCCGGTGCTATAACTGCTGAGGAGATTGGCTGAATTTGCTTTTTCGCTGGCGGAAGAAATTCGTCAATTACCTGAGAAAAATCCGCACCAACGTCGCTGCGGAAATCGCTCCACTAAATAAGTGCTGTACCATTTTGTGCGCAGCCGTTTGATTCAAATTGTGAAGATAAAGATAGCGAATAGCAATGGAGATGTTCTAGTCGCGGTTTGGTAGTATAATCAGAATTAGTACTATGATCTACAAATAGTAGATTAATATTAACGATAGTACTAAGTACAATCTCCACTTTAGCTAAATATTAATAATTCAGGTTTAGTAGTTTAAAATCGCGGTAATGCTATTAAAATTATGCTAATTTTCAGGAAGCCAGATTGTGGATCTTTAGAAGCCGCACGAAAGCACCCGAGGGGTGGATCCGGGTGCAATTCCCTTCTCACTTCTCATCTTTCTCCTTCCACCCGAAGAGAAGCATCATGAAGTGCGCCAAGGCCGACTACACTCTGTTCGATATCGTGGAGACGTCGTCATGCTGCATATGTGGTCGGGAAGTTCATCACATTTGCAGCAATGAGCTATGCGGTGATGAGGACCTATTAAACCGATATAAAGTCTAATCTGTTCATCGTATCTCTGAATTGGCATTGGTCGAGATTTATAAGAGAAAACACGGGCGCCATCTTCTGATGACGAACACATTGCCAATTCTACACCTCCTTATCCGAATGACGAAGTTATGAAAGCTTCGGAAGGCGAAATGCTTCTATTATTCGGAGAAGAGGTATCTGCTCAAACCGACCGAAGCTTGCAGAGTCCACATTGAGTAAAGAGACGGATGCCCTACTGGACAAGTGGCTGGATCTTTAAATCGAGTAGGCCGACGTTGCGAAGCTGCAGTACCAGTACTTAACCAAGGAAGAGCGCAGAACAGTGCTGGGCCAGTTGTTCTTGTTGACGCCAGTCGACAAGCGCGTCTGTAATGTAGATCGACTCTACCAGTACATAGACATTCGAAAGTGGTTTCTTGACACCGGGGAGAGTGCTTGTAGGCTGCCTTCCGTTCGGAAAGTGAGATGGTCACAGGCCATCTCTTCTGTCACATCGCTCGGCTTAGCTTTCTGATGGTCACACTGGCCATCTTTCCTTTTGTTTGTTTGTTCAGACTGGCTATATGGCTATATAGTTAGTCAATGACAACACATTAACTTTTACACAATAACCTATCGCAGTGCTTCATTCCAGTATAGAAACTTAGATATATTGCGGCGCAACACTCCCACTAAAGGGTGCCAGCGTTGTCCACCAATCTTTTCTGTTGTCCATCAAGATCCTTCTCGGAAGAATCAACTTCAACACTGTTGTCATATTTGTACACCAAATTACCAATCTGGTTCCCCCTTTGAATAATGGGTACTTACAAAATACTCATTTGAAAGCCCAAATCAGATCCAATACTTTGTCTTACAAAAAATTAAACACTCAATCTTTGTTTTTGATGGTCCCGACAATTGGTGGGTTCTCTCACTCTCTCTTTTGCTTCTTTACTGGTCCCGATGAAAGCCTCCGGGGGGGGGGGGGGGGGGGGGGGGGGGCGTTCACAAGCTGCTTGTACTCTTCCAGGCGACAGAGATCCGGCCTAAGCCACAGTGACCTTCCACTGTCGCTGATGACCCATTCTGCTACGTCCACAACTGCCCGCTTGTGGCGGCAGACAAGACTGCGCTGCGGAAGCATTTCAACCGCTATCACATTTTTTATGTTGGACGGCCTCGCCGTTGAACTTAGCAGTTGAATGGCAAGTATAAGCAGTGCTGATTTTGCTGCTGTCGTTTGTCTGTTGATATATCATTCTAGCATAACCCAACACACCTTAAGCATCCTAATTATAACTTGTTCATGTAGTAAACCATGACGTTTATAATTTTGCCATTCGCATACTAAAGTATTGCTCATCGAGTGATACATACATCTGCTTTCAAAACTGCGAACTTCCCACAATTCATGCCGCAAATCCCTTTTTTGGCGAGGTGAATTTTATAGTATGCCCGTGAAAACGAATTAGCTTGACTTCAAATGCATATTGTATGTAGCGTAGGCGAAGCGTTCTCAACACCCATTAAAAAGCAACACGTTATCACCAGCAAAGGCTCGCCTGCTAGCGTATATTATCATTATTATGATTATTATCAGTATTAGCGAGATGATGCTGTGAAGAGAACGGCAAATATACAGAAGAAAGCACTGGGTTATGTTATGTGATGCAAATATGTTCTGTTCTTACATCTTTTATTACGACTCACCCCTTAGAATCGCCACAACTTCGGCAAACAGTATATTCGCTCTGGCGAAAAAGCCTCTCCTCCTCTTTTAGCGCATCCTCACTCGGCCGTGCCCACCTCACGATACCATCCATTAGCGGGCTTAGCGTTCTAAATGAATATCTTGACGTTACTCATAATACGAGCAGATAAGGTTGCTCCCGTTTATTAGCGAGTCTGTTTTCAGATCTCCACTCCGTAACGACCATGTTATCGAGTGTTTCCCCTTGAACTTTGAACACCGTAGACGAAACCGCACATTCAATAGGAAATTGTCCAATCCGAATCGTGAGACTGCACGGAACGCCTGCCTTACTTGGTGCCAGCTTAACTGCACTTTGACTAAACGGCCGCGCATCGGGGAACAAAGGAAACAGGTCGGAAGCTGAGCCCCTTGCATCGGCACTGCTTAAGGTCCTCGCTGTATCCTCACAATCAACGCGGACGGAGGTATACTCGGAACGTTAACAGCAAACCCACCGATACTGTCATATGCGACGCAAAATGGCGTACCTGGCTGGTAAATTATTTTCTCGAGCTTGCCCAGCGTCCCGCTCGACGCCATTTTATTAACTCGGACATTTTGAGGTATTTGTACCTGCATTCCCACTATTAAATCTAGATACGGAGCCATTCTGCCAAACTTCGTATCCGGTAGACTCATGACCATCTCAACCTTAGACTTCCCAAGCTTAGCTAGCTGCCCTTTAAAATCAGCGATAACGCGAATCGGATATTCCCCTCCCGGCATTGCTCTTGATGTTGTAGAAACAAACAAGTTATTGGTGGAAAGGCGAGTAGTGTTATCTGGTGTGATAAATGACGGTAATCCCTTAGATGGGAGGAATTCTGCTCGTGAGGCTCGTCAATAACGCGCGAGTTTATCAGGTCGACAAATTCTGGAGTCCACACTCCCTTTCTCGCGTATTTGCAACCACGGCCCCATTCCGGATCCGCCTGGAAACGTGCCGATTCCTCGAGAATTATAACACGGTCGAACGATTGCCACAGCTGATACCCTTCAATATTATTCGCACTTGATCGACGACTTCCTGCAGGACTTTATACAGAGGCTCTCCTCCCACAGATGGTAGTTGAAGGAAGTCACCGACGAAAAACAACGTGGATTCCACCAAATGGCGCGCTAGAACTCGCTTAATACTGCGCAATAGCTTATCCAGCTGTACTAGCTGGTGTTTCTTCATCATTGATACTTCATCGATTATCAAAATATCCAGATAGTCCAGAGACGTTTTTCGCTTCATTTTCATCTGAAGTAAGAGACTCGCTAAGATCCTCCCACTTATCAATGTCGCCGCCTTCCCCGTTAATGCAGTCTTGATAAGACAATCTGTTCGATTCCAGCTTGGACACAGTGCTTGTACGGCGTCAAGCACACGGCTCTTTCCTATTCCACCCTCACCAACAAGAAAAAATGAAGTTGGTCTTCATGGATTGCGTTGTGCAAACTACTGTTAGCGTAGGATAGATCTTCACATTTCCGCCACCTCGTCAGCAACGCCCTTCCTATCAGTCTAAATGCATGGTGCTGCATTTGGTTGAGATTATAGTCCCGTGAAATACTTCTAATACTTGCAAACTTGACTTGGTTTTCGCAAAGTTTTGACGGCTTTGTAGTAACAGAAGATTTTGGATCTAGTGTTTGGGTGTTGGGGACAACGGCAGTCTCCTGCTTCCAAGGGTCAACGAAATCGTCGTTGACAGCTTCAGATTCCACTTCATCATCCAAATCATAGTCACCAAAGAGGGAATCGCTACTACCATCGCTGATTCGTCGGAAAATATAGAGAACCCCCTACTTGCACTACCAGGAGATGTTTCAGCCAGCGCTTCGGTCGTCGCAGCCTTTGCCCAATTCTCGCCATAATCATAGTCATCAATATGATTCAAAGTCTTGACAATAAATTTGCTGCGAGTACGTTCCCATCGAGAATACGAATTCAGCCACTGATCTTCACAATCAACTCCTGAGTCTATTAGATCTGCGGGAGCTCAAAACGGTTTGAATAGAACTAGTGACAAAATGACACGTTTGTATAGAATTGCTCTTGGGGATTTATCCGTAACGAAGGGTATTCGAAATCCTTGGACTACAGGCACCACTTTCTTATAACTCTTTCCCAGACTGTGCAAGCGATACAGTGGGTGAGACGACATAAAAGGCATTTAAATCTTTCTTCCTGAAGTACATCATCGAAAACTCATAAATATTGATGTGCTCCAACTTACTTGAGCGATAGATGCAATAATCTAAAAACGAAACGGCCTGGAAACAAGATGTTTCCGTAGCTTTGCTCTCGTCCACCAAGGAACACGAGTACTCTTCGGAATCATACAACTGGCGAATTAGGTCTAGAAGAGGCACAAATGAGCACTTAGAACTCTCATAACAGCAAGACCCACGGTAAAGATAAAGTGCAGTCAGGGGGGCAGCCACTTCTTGACGGCTCGTCATCGAATACACCATAGATGCCACCCGTTTCCGCGCTTTGGCAAGCCATTCGGAGAATTGCACTTGACCGTCCGATTCCGCCTGCATTTCACGCTCTGGGCGGCGCTGGAACGATGCCACCGCCATCACAACGATCGAGTCAAGCTGCTCTTGCTGCTTGGTCACGTATTTTGTACAGTAGTGAATTCGGTCAGCAGTATCTCGCCCTCCAAGTAGGAACTGAACATCGTGGTTGCACTTAAATGTGGTCATATTGTCATAATTAAAGTCATTGCCACATTCCATATCGCCGGAGTAGACCTGGAGTGACTAATAAAATAGAAGACTTTGATGAACAATTTCTCCGTAGTGTTATTGGGTTGTCGAAGATCAACCAACTCGACTATATGCACTCTTCACGTGAAAAGGAACGCGAACGGACAAAGCGCGCCTATGCGTTTGGACCTGTGAGTGACGTCGATCGAGCGGAGGCCTTGAGACGACTACAACGAGGGTTGGGACCCGACGGCCTTGGAGAATGCGTGTGTGAAGCGTGTGACGAGCTGATACTTAGGCGTAATACGCTGCGCAAGGAAGCATCGGACTGGCGATTCATGAACCAAATGAGGCGCTGTCTTGACGAGGTGGATGAAACGTTACCTCATTCCCTGGTCGATGCATACACCGCTCCTGGGTGCGTCTCCTACTTGAGCAATGTCTTGGTTGCTCCGCAGAGCTTTCGCTGCTAGTCAGGAGAAGATAGTCTCGCCACGGCTTGGTTTACTATCTGTAAGAGTTGCAATGGAGCAATAAAAAGCGGTTGCATGCCCAAGTTTGCGATTTCGAATGGATTTTACGTTGGTGCACTGCCAGAACGTCTGGCTGGCCTAACACTTCCAGAGCGAATTATGACGCAGCTGGTTAGTGTTCCAGCAATGGCGCGCGTGATGAGAGGAGGTCGTCATCGCAGTATTCGCTCTAGGTTGTTCGACACGACGCTCTTTACATTCGACTAGACGCGTTGATGCAATAAATGGCCATCCGAGCCATTCAGTCTCTTTTCCAACTCCACTGTACTAGAAGGAACGCCTTTCAGCCACACTAGTAAATGTATGTGCAGTGTTCCTCTGCCCTGTGTCTCGATAATACCGAGATTGGCTTCAACATCGCCTATGAACCCTTGAAATGGCATTTGCTCATGGGTGGCTGGATTGACAACCAACACATGCTCTATAAACGCATCGACATTCCGCATGAATAAGCGCGTCGACGCACAGTCATTTCCGAGGCTAGCTTGGCGTAATTCGGCCTTGGTAAGCATCGTAGCATCCAAAATATCAAATAGCGAGTCAACCGAAGTTACTCCAGCGTAGTGAGCAATAACCAATGAATTATCCGTATTTGGTGTTAGATTAATGGAACGCGAAGGCTGTCCGAAGTGCATCTGATATCCAAACCCTTTCTGCCGGCACTTTGAACGCTCTGCATTACTGCCCCATACCGCTGCAGATGCAATATCATCACATTTTAGCAACTTGTGTGCGAGCGACTCCTCTTTGGTGAGGGAAGAACGCTGCCCTTGCATCCGCTATTCGTGCTCCACAAGTGTCTTTTCTAGCTCAGCTACTCGAATGGATTAAAACCCACCGAAGAGACTTGGGAAGCGCTGACATCGTAAAGAATTTTGCGTGGACATGTTTGCCATCGATATTAAACCAAAGTGAAGAGCTCGTCCTCCGCAAACTGCCGCCCAGAGAGGAATGTATATTGCTTTACACACTCTTTTAGCGAAACAGGAATCTCGCGAGACTCACCAGGGTGGCCACGACCGAATGGGAACAAGTGAGCAAACATCTTAGCCAGTAAGTCACCGCAAGCATCAGATGAAAACTTATTTGAACATTTCAACAAAAACGACCGTGATTCCTGTCGGTTTGGCTCGCGCTGCGGATTCAGGTTCGTATCACCTGCTAACAACTCTCTTGCAGTGTCAGACAAACCGATTCTGCGCTCCACCACACTCAATTCATCGCTCACTTGCCACGAATCGGAGTGCCCACGAACAATCTCGAGATCTTCTTGCACGCTGTTAGCGATGACCCCACCTTCATCTGCGATGTCCTCTAGGACAACATGCTTCAACAATTCATAGGCAATATCACCAGCCAACACACTGTCGTTGCGTGAAACATCTGATTACAAGATGTCGTTACCAGCGTAAATTCATACACGTCACGTAACTTGCTAGTGCGAATCTGATGCAGCGTTTCCACTTTCTTTATTTGAGCTTCAGTAAAGTCACCAACGATAGCTACGCGAAAGTCACAAACGTCAGATATAGACCTTGGCAGTAGTGCTACGGGCGGCGCAGATGTGCTGTCTAACGCGATGCAGTGCCGCTCTTTCTTCTGCGAAAGCACGCCTATACTTCGCCATCGCCATTGCCATTCGAGCAACCCTCCCCCCATGTTCACCTCATGGCTCACGATCGCATCACCGGCCACTACACTCTCGCGAGGCTAGCCACCGCTCACCTTTCCATCCAAAATGTCGGATTGGCAGCGCTTTTCGTCGTGGTGGGCAAAGTCCAGGTACTTCAGAAGGTCGGTACCGTCCGACTCTACCCGCTTCCACGTCCTCCTTTTCTCCATGCTCCGCACCAGCACCACCATCATCCTCATCCATCATGCCACCCCACTTCCGCTTCATCGCACGCACGCAAGCTCCGCCGACACCGGGATGAGGCGAACAGCACGTCGCGTTTCTTGGAGGGCCTCCGCTCTGCATGCCCTGCACCAGCTCTCTCAGCAGGAAGCAGTAAATTCTGAATGAGGTCCTCGACGACTCGTCGGCTACGAGAGCGCTAGAAGTGAAGCCAAGGTCACTGCAGCAAAAAGAACCCGTCACTGTCCTCGTAGAAGCCAAATTAGCCCAGCACGTGCGCCGCGTGCGCGCTACTTCAAGCAGCCTTACGTTGGTTAGTGCGAGCGCTGCTGCTACGAGCTCGGGTGAAGCCACCACCTGTCCTCGTGGAAACCACATTACCCCGTTACGTGCGCGACGCGCGCTCTTCTTCAAGCAGGATCGCGCTGGTTAGTGCGAGTTGCTGCCGCTACGAGCTCGAGTGAGCGAGAAGAGTGAACCCATCTCCTGTCCTCGTGGAAGACATACAAGCCCACCACGTGCGCGACGCTCCCTACTTCAACTTGCAGGCTATGCCCAACAAGCGCGCGCTGCTGCTTCCCGCTTCGCCGCTGCGATGGCACGGCTAATCGTTCTCCATGCTATGACCGCTCCGCCGGGCTGCGCTGGAAGCACATCGGTTAGAAGAAGAGGTCTTGGTTGCTAGCAGTAGAATAGTGAGATATAGAATAGTTTTAAAAAAAAAATACAGTACCTACCCGCTTGTCGTGCAATTCCGCTTGGTTCGTCCGTTTTCCGTTTGGTTAGGCACCGGTTTTCCCGCTACCGGTGCCCGGCCGAGAAATTAATTTTGTTTTTTGTAAGATGCATACTGACAGCCAGTTTTAAATAACCGGTTAGACACCGGTTGTTTACCATTACCGGTCCTCGTGAGTGTTTTGCCAAGAAATAAGCTTGGTTTTTGTAAGGTACATACTGACAGACTGTTTTGGAAACCGGTTAGACACCGGTTTCTTCCTATTATTGGTCCTCGTGTGTGTGTTGCCAGGAAATAAGCTTGAGTTTTGTATAGTTTAGCTAACAGGCCATAAGAATGGGCTTGAATCGACAATCATAGACCAATACCGGTAAGCTATCACAATCGTGGTGCAAACGACAGTTCTAAACGAACTGCGAACTCAACCGCAAAAACACGTACCTAAAAACGGTATTGGGACTACTCTATTTTGCTATTGTGAGTTCTACTTGAAATTTTCATGCGAGATTGGTTCATCCAACATACAGACAATCTCGCCGACTAGCCAAAACGCATATAATATAAAGTAACAGAGTCTTACTGAGGTGTCACACACTACCGGTAGATCCGTTGGCAACTTGCAGAAGAAGAGCAACATGGCCGACAGAGAAGACCAAGGCTATCCTCAGCTGGAAGAGGCGATCCGGAAGGCGCATAAGCACAAATGACCCGCAATATGAGGCTTGCTACGGAGCACTGTTCTCCGCAGTACCACATGCCGCCCTCTGCGCCGCTCGAAGGAAGCAGAAGGACACCACCATCAGGGCAACCAAGGACGCGCGTGTCGCCGTTCGCTGAGCGAAGGAGTACGCCACGCAGCTGCAGCAGCTCATGTCGCTCGTCAGAGATCCTGTGTCTCTTTGCGGGCTACCCCGCCACAAACTCATCAGCGTCGACTCCAGTAAGTCCGCTCGTCAAAAACGTTGCTCGCAGCGCAACGTCAGCCGAGGTGTTGAAGAACTTCTCTGTGAATGGGTCTACATTCACAAAGATCATGTAGATGCTGCGAGGCCAATTTAGTGTTAAAAAGGCTAGCTGTGAAGCAGGAAGGCACGTGGTCGGTAAAGACCGCCTCTGTGGCATCGTGGCCCCTGGCCATGCAGCTCAAACTGGCTGGGTATCTGGTGGACAGCGCGAAGAGCGAGCAATGCTGGAATTAAACGCTTGCTGCCAAACGTGGTGAAGCTTTAAAGCTGTTTGCGTTGATCACGACGTCGAAAGACGCTGTGTCGCGAAATATCTGTATGAGCATGGCGGGTCTAGCAAAAGGTAGAAGGGAGAGAGAATCAGACTAGTCTATTATACAATTAAATTGCAAGATGTATGATATGTCGTAAGCTTCGTAGCAACGCCGATGTTCCGTCAGAACCCGGTGGCCGCTGTAAGCCCCTCCTTGGTGCGGATGACTCTCTTGGTGGCTGTTCAAGCTGCTCCAGTCAGAGTAGTAAGTACGTGCCACTGAGTTTCGTATGAAGGTGTCTCCTTTCCCGCTTCGCTAGTGCCTCCAATTGTCGAAGCAGTGTGGATTTGAGGCTAACTGTTGTGGTATTCACTGTCGCCACCCCGCCTTGATGGATGACTTTGTTCCGTTGTAACCATAACGAAGTAATACACACTGTGGACATCACCCACCATATCCGTTTCCACGCCTTCACCATTGCTGGGAGATCCTCCGGTGCCACACACTGTAGCCGTAACTGGATCGTAGCCGTGAGTGGTGGTGCTCTGCGTGCAGCGCAGTAGCGCTGGTAGCGATGCAGCTGCTCGAGCCGTACGTGATGACCTGTCCACATTGTGAGCAGCATTCGCCAGCTCGCTTGTGCACAAGGACACTCCCAGAAAATGTGATCTCTTGCTTCCTTGATGGTTGTGCATTCCTTCAACAGTCGGCAAGCATTTGACGTCGGCCTCAATGCATGATAAAGATTGAGTTCGCCCGTTGCCAGCCGATAAGCTACCCACACTTGATACTCGGTCAGTGTGTTGCCATGTCTCCATAAATTCGTCGGAGTTTGCTCTTGAACGGCCCGATCCCAATCTTGATCCTATGGCCGCCGCTGTCAGTCGTGCTATTACTCGTGATAAACTCCTTCCTAACGTCGTCCTGTATTTTCGCCCTGGTTGAGACTTCAGGTGTTTGACTACATGCTAGTTAGCCACTTTATCTGCCGCCATCCATAGGAATCGATGCACCCTGGGGTGGGCCTTGAACACTAGTCCGTGTGTGCGAGCTGCTTCTTCTAAACTCTGGATGTCTGTGGCATACTCGGGGTGTTGCGGCGTACAATCTCTCATGTGCCAATGCAACCCATCCTCCGCTTGTGTAAGCGTTATGTCTCCTGTTATGGTCCTATCCGCTGAGATCGGTGAACCCACAACACAGCCTTCCACTCCTGCTCGCCAAAGGTACTCATTTTCCAACAATGGCTGGTGCCTCAGAACTAAGTCGGAGGAGGCGTGTAGCGTGGCTGCTACGAACAGCTGCGGTATAGCCAGCAAGATCGCTAAGGCCCACCTCTATAGCTTGGGAAGTGTATGATACGCTTCCCGTCCTTCCGGTCTGTTGAGCTGCAGCCTGTATGTCGTCAAACCACACCTCTGGACTTTTAGATCCTCCAGAGGCCCGGGCTTGATACGGTCATACTTTCGTGATGAGAGAACCTTTCCTTTGTCATCCTTCACCCAGCCATTTTCACACCATTGATACGTGGGCCAGAACGCTATCTCCTCCTCTTGGTACGGTGCCTGTTGAGTCGGTAGCGGTTTGTAAAGATCCACTTGCGGCACATCATCCAGTCCTCTACACCACATCTTGTCCATTAAGCGCTGCCAGTGCGCTGCAACGTGTTCAGCTCGTGTCGCCTCTTGCTCTGGTGTCGGTCACAGCCAGTTACCGATTATTTTTTTGTGGTGTGGCCCTTCCCTTCCTATGGATTTCCTTTGCTTTTGGAAGCCCGGAGATACCAATAACTCTTCCGAAGCCAACCCCTGGTGGCTGATCCACGCCGTCCATGCCCAGTAGTACGCGTCTATCTTCTGCGTTAACCACAGAAGCGTATGCTCATTCGTTGCGCTTTCACTGCGACAGCGATCGACATAAGCCCGATTCACCGGTGTAGTGATAGTGACCAA
This sequence comes from Phytophthora tentaculata, assembly GCA_033557915.1. Lineage (NCBI taxonomy): Eukaryota > Oomycota > Peronosporomycetes > Peronosporales > Peronosporaceae > Phytophthora > Phytophthora tentaculata. Next base: position 6,229,210 of record JAUCEA010000007.1, on the reverse strand, counting down.
AAATTAGCCCTTAAGTAGCATAGCAAAAGTGATTGTGCAATACGGGAGAATCGTAGTGAATAGAGGCCGGCTATTCACTACGAGGCTCCACTATTGCGCACGTAGTGCAAACTCCATAACTGCCCTTCCAGACGCCAACCTCGGCGGTTTCGACTTGATTTTGTTTGTATGCACCTCAACACACATGCACATGCAGTATAGAACCAGATACCAGCGCGTAGGGCCATTTTCAAGGCATCCAAAGGGAACGAGTTTTCTATAGGCAATAGGCGTATAATGTTGCGGCTCATTCTCGCAGCGCTTGGCTTCTGTCGGCCCTCAATCCGCCCCCAGCACGTCCAGTGTGATCTAAAATAGCAAAATACGGCAGACATGGGCAAATTTTCATACCATTGGGGACACGGAACTATTGCACACGAAACTGTCCTATCTATGCCTATTATAGCCGATTCACTTCGCACTATCTCTTTTGTAATTTGCACTAATGGTGGAGATGCTCTAAGTGTAAATCGATCAATTAAGCAATTGAATTAGGCAAAACAACCGGTTATTACAATATATATTATGAAAGATCTTGTTGGTGTTGTCAAGTTGTTCCGCTCGTGGTACAGGTTGCCTCACATTTTGATGTGTGACGGGGTCACACAGCACCTTGTATAGAGAAAGTGCTTACTGGTATTTACTACCAAATGAACGTCAGTTCACGTGTTCCCGGTCTCAAAGGGAACGGTTTGCTACTTAGAAGAGTAGATTAAAGACTGATGTATTTATAGGTAAACTTAGCATGAGCTCTCATACAAACTAGAAGTCACCCATTGTGAAGCTATGTAGATATCCAATGGTTGGCTCAGTGAGCCTCTGGTACCATGTACCATGTACCAGAAAGAGTGACACATCACTCTTCATGTAATCAGGGTACACTTGGGATGTACCCCGTTACATCCTCCCCCACTTAACTGAGAATCACCTGATCCTCCAATCACAACTGATCTCCAATCAGAAGAGAGAGAATTAAAACACTGAAAGGTGCAATTCTCGCACTGAGCTGCCACACGGCTGGCGCGGCTTTCAGTCACGCCCACAGTGACTTGCGCTCACAAAGCACACTGGGCCCTGCGTCCCCACTCTTACAACTGTGTTGGCCGCAAAGCCGACACTCAGAGCTGCCTTAGCTCCTGCGCTATAGCGCGCACAGTGCTTTGGCACGGGATGCAATAGCATCCGAACGTGTGGCATTCGTCCACAGCTCGCACCGGAGGACACGACAGTCCTCGCGAACACGTCCGGAGCACGGTGTCTCCCGCAAGGGACAACAACCGATAAGGGAAACACCTGCCCAACAACGGAGGGAGCTCTAAGCTCACCTCGGGCCATGCCTTCGGCTCTTTACAAGGATTCATCCTTGCGGGCGTAGCTTCTTCCATGCTACGCCCCGCGTCTTGGTCATTATACCAACGACGCATAGGTGTTTCACATCGACATCATGTACTTTTACGGTACCCAATCGTGGCGGGGCATACTGCCACCATGCCATTATGCCACAGCGGCGTTGGTGTCTGCAAGCGACACCGTGTACCATGATGGTACTCAACCGCAGATGGGGCGCATCCCAGCACCATGCCACTGCGGCGTTGGCGTCCGGCATTGACGCCAAGTACTCGTGCAGTACTAAACCCACGGTGGTGCAAGCAGCTACCACCACGGCGCCATACTCGGCGCGGCACCAGTTGCGACTGCGTGCGTTGCCTCGACCGATACCTGGTCAGTTGTATGTGCCCTCATGCACAACACACGGGTCATGGCTCCATCGACCATTATACCCGGCGCGTTGCGTACATCACGTACAGCAACCGCCTTGCGTGTGGGTGATACTTCCTTTCACCCTGCTCGACAGGCCGTCATGGCCATGGATGTGTACAGGGTCACGGCCCATACACCTGGCGCGCTGTGTACTACGTACACGACAGCGGCCGTACGACTGAGCGAGGCGTTCGTTCGCCCTGCTCGTCTGGTCATTTATGACCAAGGGACCTGAGCAGCGATGCACCAGGTCCGCGCTTGCCTCCTATCGTGGTTGCGTCTGCAACCACTGCTGATACCTTTTCAGCTTAGTGAAGGCGTCTAGTGCCCGTGGTGCCCGCCACCACGCGAGCAATGTTAGCGATAGGAACTAGGTCCCTAACTGTAACATGTTCGTATTTCCTCTACCGTTTTTGGCCGAGTACTTTGTGCGTCTTGATTTGGTTAGAGCCATCGCGGCTCTCAACCCGGCTGATCGTATTCTGCCTGCAGTTGTTGTCCATCGACACTTATCTTCGTTAGAAGATTGGTCTTATCTCCGAGACCTGGGAGGAAAAGCATTTCCGAGCCTCTCCTCCACTTAAACTTGAGGTCATTGGGTCTCTCGTGGCGTGTGATAGCCACAGGAGAACACGACGGCTGTCTGCCTCATGCAAGACCAGGGAGGAAACGTATTTTCGAGCCTCTCCCCCACTTAGACTTGAGACCGTTGAGTCTCTCGTCAAAACCTCTGCAGTGAAGGAGGCTACTCTGGTAGCTTCCGAGGCAGGGCGACACGGGTGTGAGCCAAGACGCAATCTATTACAGCAGCCAAGGTGGCCACACTTCTAAGCAGCTTGAGTCTGCGTGACTTGACGTGGAACAAGTTACCCACGTCTGGTGAGGTCCCATTAACCTCACCACTTGGAGCCATTGGCTCGGTGCGGAACTATGTTACCCGCCTTGGATGTGGAACTCTGTTACCCACCGTGGTTAGTGCCATTCGGCATCACCACTGTCGAAGCCCATACGGCGCGACGACCTTCGGTGTTGGGATCTGCTGACGTAGCAGACCCACACACACCGGACAGAAGTTTATGTCCACCGGTATTGCCGCAGTGACACGTACACTTCCGATGCGCGTCGCAGACCGCATCTTGGAAGACCGGGGGGTCACGCCGTCGAAGATGCGATAACACCCTTCGGCCAGCCGTGTCGAAGGAGTCCGAACCCTGGACTCCGAGTCGCTTGGAGCGACGTCAGCCTGAACAAGGTTCAGGCTCGACTTACGGCGGTGACGGCGTCGTCGACGGCGGCCGTGACGCGGAACTCCGTTACCCTAGTCGTGGGATGTCTCGATGGCGACATCAGAGGCACTCAAGACCTCGTGTGGAACTGTGTTATCCATACAGGAAGTGCATCCTGCGTCTTCCTCTTCAGTTATGGCCTGGGCGACCTTGTGTGGAACTATGTTACCCACACAGGAAGCGCATCCCGCGTCTTCCTCTTCAGTAATGGTCTGAGCGACCTTGTGTGGAACTATGTTACCCACACAGGAAGAGCAGCTAGCGTATTCCTCTTCAGTTATAGTCTGGGCGACAGCGTGTCGATGTGCTGTCCACACAGGAAGCGCAAACAGCGCCTTCCTCTTCAGTTAAGGTCTGAGCGACCGTGTCTGGACCTAAGTTACCCACCAGGTTAGCGCTAACAGGCGTAACCACTATCGAATCCCATACGGCGCGACGACCTTCGTTGTTGGACGCTGCTGGCGTAGCAGGTCCACACCCCGGGCAAAAGACCCATGCCCATGGCATTGCCGCAGCGGGGCATAGCCTTGTTGTACGTGGAGCTGTCAGCGAACCGACAACTACTTGACGCTACTGCGCCCTGGCGGTCTCTTCAGACGCCCAAGGCACGACGGAGGTGGGAACATGACTCACCAATGCTCCGCCATAGGCCTGGGCGGGCAGGCTATCGCAGCCTTGCCACACCAAATGTCCGGTTCTGTGCCTTGTGTTCGGCACAGCCAAATTGTTCTTGACGAGAACTGCGAGCGACACCGTGGCGCGCGAGTTCATCGAACGTAAACGTTCAGGTCCGTCGAGGACCATTGGTACTTCCTTCACCGTACCAAAGGCTAGTCCACCAAGGACCAGCTCACGACTGCCACTCTGACATAGAGCGCAGTAAAGTGTCGCTATGCCAAGCGACATTCCGGCGGCGTGTCAACGCACCAGAACTTATCAAACGTTCAAGGGGTACCGTACCCCCGTACACAACGTGTACAACCAGCAGTCCGCCACTGCTCTTCATCGATTTGAGATAACCATGTCTCTCTGGGCTAAGTCTCGTGGTGCGCACAACCTGCACACCCATCACGAAGACTCAGCGCTCTTCAGTAGGGCATACCGCCTCTACTGGTGGCTGGGGAGCTCTCTCCCACCTGACCGTGGCCTGCGCCAACGGCGCTCGGGTCCACGGGCTGTCTTCTTCCCGAAGACTGGTGAGGGATATACACGCTGATAGTGTCCATGTCCGCCGCACCTGGAGCAGCGGACCAAGCTCTCGACTGAGCATAAGTCCATGGGTTCAGGCTCGCTGTTCGCACCGGTGTTCACGGGCTGCGCACCAGCAGGAGCAGGGCATCATTATGGTTCTGCTCCGTTCCATAGGAACACCAGCCTGGTCGTGGTGGTGCCCCACTTCCCGAGAAGTACCAGCCTGCTCGTGGCTGTACTCCTCTTGGAGGGCGATTTGAATCGCCTCCTCCATTGTGGTCGCATGCACGCACAATAGCTGCGTGCGTGCAAAACCGACCGTCAGGCCGTCCATGAAGACTGTTGTCTTAATGTCTTCGGGGAGGGGACTCCCAGCTAGCGAAGCCGCCAACGTGCGCATCTCTTGTACGTACTCGTGCAGCTCGCGTCTGCCTTGCTTGCAGGCGAGAAAGCGCGAACGCTGGCGGAACTCGTTGTTCGCCGGTAGGAAGGTGGCGCGCAACTGGTCACACCGCTGCGCCCAGGATGCGAAGCATCCAGGAGACGTCGTCTCCCTGGTGTATGCCCAGTTCTTGGCACGTCCACCAAGGTTGGACAGGGCAAAAGCCACCCGAAGGGGCTCGTCCGAGATGAGGCCCGCCTTCATGGCGATCTCAACCTCCCGGACCCAGAAATGAAGGTTCTCCCCTTCCTTCCCCTCAAACGCGGGGACCCTCATCCTCGCCTTATCGGCTTAGGCCTGGTTGCCTGGGAAGCGGCCTTCGAAGCCTCCAAGCTCCCGCGGACGTGCGCGATGAGACCACGCTCGTAGGTCTCAAACGCGAGCACGCGCTCGTGTTGCTCGGCAGGCGTCGCCGCCACCAAGCTGCGGAGGACATCTTGCCCAAAGTTGCCTCCCATCTTCCGAACAGACTCGAACTGCGAGTCGTTCAAGTGAGGAAACTCACTTCGGTCTATCGTGGCTCAAACGTCGAGACCACAGAGGATTCAGGCAGTGCAATCTACCCGCGCAGGCGTAGGATTGACTACGAGTGCTACCAAGTGTGACGGGGTCACACAGCACCTTGCACAGAGGAAGTACTTACGGGTATTTACTACCCAAGTGAACGTCAGTTCACGTATTCCCGGCCTCAAAGGGAACGGTTTGCTACTTAGAAGAGTAGATTAAAGACTGATGTATTTATTGGCAAACTTAGCATGAACTCTCATACAAACTAGAAGTCACCTATAGTGAAGCTATGTAGATATCCAATGGTTGGCTCAGTGAGCCTCTGGTGCCATGTACCTTGTACCAGAAAGAGTGACACATCACTCTTCATGTAACCAGGGTACACTTGGGATGTACCCCGTTACATGATGCGAAAGGTGATGAGTAACACGCTGGTAATACTCTTGTAACTTACTCAGATGCAGCTGTACATGTACGAAAGCTATAAAAATGTATTGTACTCCCTGCACACGAACAGTAAAGTCAGCTGTACGGACAAATAACTGTTTGTAAGTGTCAAGTAATTTTGGCTTACATGTAATTACCGAGCCAACCCTATGCATTTTGTGCAATTTTTGGCAATGTGATCACAAGAAATATCAAATTACTCAACAGGGATCCATCCACACGATCCTATATTCAGCGTAAACCATGATAATGTTGTTGCGCATGCTTTTAAAGGCTATACCACCCCAATATTGAAATAGCTCGTAATTTGATGCGCAATTGAGTTCCTGCAACTTACACACCGGCTTACAGTCAGCTAACAAGGTACTTACAGTTAGTGAGTGTAAAGTTTATTTTATGAACAGCAAAACGCCCCACACTATAAAAAAAGTCAAATGTTTGTAGTAGTGTGTAAAATTTACTTCGTAGATCCCTACTACACATTGACCAGATTTCCCGGTTAGTCGAAGTTAATTTATCGGTTATGCACGGGCAGCCGGTTAGAAACTACGGACGGTCGCGGACACCCTAACGCTTTTCGGGTAGGCAAACGGACAGGTACGGGCAGCCGCATTCTAGCGTTTGCGACCTCTGGTTGAATACGATAAATGCGTAATACACGATAAGAATTACGAAGTACACGTAGAAAGCTAATATCTATTTGAATATACTTACCGTCCTAAAAAAAATGAAGCGCCACCACGGAAAACATATACCTTTTCAAAATCTTACTGTCAACTCTGCAGTAGATGATCGTACGTGAATAATAACCAAACTATATGTTATTTGTTATGTATTAACTTACATTTGACTGGGTACTAACTAATTCGTATGAAAGCCATAATAACCTCTGCGACCTGTGTATCCCTCCCTCCCGGAGCAACGCTCCTGGTAGCCTACAGTATTTGTCCGAGAAGTTTGTGATTGGCACCTTCTCAGTTCATCTCCAGGTTGTCCCACATAAACTACTTCCAAGTACAATCCATCCTCCCGCAACCGTCCCGTTTCCACGAGCCGATATCCAGTGGTGGTCTTTCACCGTGAAAGTTTCACGACTCTTTCGATACATGTAATACAGTAGCAGTGAATCGTCCCGATGGTGGCTTTCTACCCGCTGGTGCTGCGTCTGAAACGCTCAAGTTGGCCCTCGACTATCAAAAACGCTCCTGTACATACTGTACAGATTGATCAGTCTTCTTTCGAGGCAAATTAAAGAAACCAGATACTGCTTCTGATCTGTTCTTTGATCTGCCCGTTGTGTCTGGTGTTTGTCGATGAATGCTTTCGCTGCGGACTACCCATCTCAACTCAGGTGGAGTAAGCGGTTATGCTGCGCGGTTAATCCAGTCAAGCTAGCCGCCAGCTAGAGCCGGTCATGACGGTGACAATATTCAGTCAAGTCTTGACTCAGGACCATGACCCGCGACTTCGGAGCTACTCAGGGTATTATAACGACTTACTGTACTCTCGGAAAATTTCTGATTTTTGTCGAGCTTGCACAGTGAATTATGTACATGTAATTCATTTTCTTGCTTACTCTCTCCTGTAAAGTATGTCACCGCTTGCCATAATCCGTGTCGCGCTATCGTACAACGTGGATCGCGCGCATTTTGAGACGATTCAAGGAAATCCATGTGGCCGTATTACATGAAGTGGCGATTACTGTCCGCTGCGATATGGCTCCACATTGCCATCAACGTCCTGATCGTGCTTTATCGGTGGTGCTCATATTATATCGCTGGATTTTCACTAGCTCAGTTGCTTCAGTAGTCGTCGCGCTGTCAAAGCGCTTACATGTTGCCGGAGTGTTGATGCCAACGTTAAACGGACAGGTGGTGTTGGCCTACTGTACGCAGTTTTAACATGGTTTCCAAGCAGAATAACTAATAATGTAAGGCTTCCCAGATCATTAAATAAAATTTTATCTACTAGAAGCTCAGCTTTCTGGCCAAGGACACTTCAAGGCGCTTTATCGATTGGTTACCACGCCCGCCTCGTCCAATTTGAACTTGGCATAATCAAGGAAGCAGCTGGTGTACAAAGCCCTGCTGTAATATTACTCGCGTAGCAGCATTGCCCCGCACGACACCATTGCCCTCGCGTGCGGTATGCAAGCGATTGTCCTGCTTGGATAGCCGCGAGCCTCTATGTCGGCAAGTTGTGGCCATGACAAAGGCGGAAGTGGATCGTCACGGTAGGAGATTAGCTGAGTCCGATACACGGCCCCTTAAGCCAACTAATTCATTTGCTAGCTATCCGCTGTGTCGGTCTCATGGCAGCCACAGGCTACTGCTGTATTAATATACGGACTCCGTATTACCGTACGGAGTCTGCAGCCGTGCGGTGGGTGCTCATTTGATTTTGCTGCCAGCCCAAGGATCTCTTTCGATTGTACTGTACGGATACACACGCCTTATCATAAGGCTATTGGTACGTCAATACAAGTGCTGAGTCACGTCCGCCATAATCCGTGAACAGTTGATGGCCACAAAACCCCAAACCATAGACATGAGCACATCTGGACGGATAGTTGTGCCTTGTGCGAAGGTTGCTTCGAAAGCCTTATTCTGCAAGCCCAGCATAACTATCCGTCTCATTCTCCAATTCCTCTTCTTTCGAGCAACTCGCCTCGCAACCCGTTCGCCACCCATCTGCGATTTCGATGGAGAGGCACTACGATAACCCTGCGGTGGGCAACCGCACCGCCAATAGCGACACAGACGACAACCAAAGTATCGGTGATGTCGTCCCGGAAATGAATCCCAAGGTGTCCACCTACCGTCTACCCCGCTTCAGCTCTCGCCGCCTCAGCTCCAGTAGCTCCATGGGCGACTACGACAGACTACCGCGTACAAAAAGTATGTTCCCGGAACCACAGCAACTGACCAAGGACGACCTCACAAGTGCTGACGCACTGATGGCCGACGGTGTTTTCACCATGAACTCAACTCTGTCGACCGTCATTGAGAACGCTTTGGGTCATCCGATCCCCGGTCTCGAAGTTCGCTTCCGTAACCTCGAATTATCGGCTGAAGTACCAATGATCAAAGGTGGCGAGCTGGAAGTCCCGACGTTGATCAACGAAGTGCAGCAAGGACTCAGCAACATGTGCTGCAGCTCCAACAAAATGACAGTAGAGAAGAAGATCTTGCGTGGCGTGACTGGTTCCTTTAAGCCGGGCCGTATCACACTTGTGCTGGGCCAACCCGGTTCGGGCAAGTCCTCGCTTATGAAGGTGCTGGCCAACCGGTTCCACATGGACACGAACATTACTCTGACCGGTGACATCGACTACAATGGTAAAGACCGCGGTAGTTTACTCAACGAACTGCCTCGCTACGTCGCCTACGCCAACCAGATCGACGATCACTACCCTCGCTTGACAGTGCAGGAAACCTTCGAGTTCGCGCACCGTTGCTGTGCCGGTACGGGCATGGAGCCGTGGGCCGTTGAGGCGCTCAAGAACTGCACGGTTGAACAACACGACCACGCCGTGGAGGTTCTCAATGCCCACCACAAGTTCGCAGCCGATCTGACTGTCAAGAAGCTCGGTCTCCACAATTGCAAGGACACCGTGGTCGGTAACGCCATGCTTCGCGGTGTCTCTGGTGGTGAACGCAAACGTGTGACCACAGGCGAGATGATGTTTGGTATGAAGCGCATGCAGCTGCTTGACGAGATCAGTACAGGTCTTGATAGTGCCGCAACCTACGATATCTGTAAGTCTATGAAGAGCGCTGCTCGCAACTTCAACGCTACCGTGGTGATCTCGCTACTTCAGCCGTCTCCGGAAGTGTTTGAGCTGTTCGACGATGTGCTGCTGATGAACGATGGCGCCATCATGTTCCACGGTAGACGCGAAGACGCAGTGCCCTTCTTCGAGAACATGGGTTTCCACTGCCCTCCTCGTAAGGATGTGGCCGACTTCCTGCTCGACTTGGGAACCAACAAACAGGACGCGTACGTCGTCGGAGGAAACGTGCCGTACACGTCCGAGGAATTCGCTGCCCGGTTCCAGCAGTCGAGCATCTTCCACAACACTTTGAAGCAGCTTGACGCGCCAGTGGAAGAGACCATGGTGTTCGCCGACTTTACGCCGTTCCGTCAAACATTCAACGAGGACTTGGCCACGCTGCTGAAGCGCGAGGTGACGCTCACTATGCGTGACACGACGTACCTCATGGGTCGCGCCGTCATGATTATTGTCATGGGTCTGCTGTACGGCTCGACGTTCTGGCAGATGGACGACTCGAACAGCCAGCTCATCCTGGGTCTGCTTTTCTCCGTTGCCATGTTCCTGTCCATGAGTCAGGCGTCGCAGGTGTCGACGTACATGGACGCGCGTTCCATTTTCTACAAGCAGCGCGGCGCCAACTTCTTCCGGACGAGCGCGTACGTGCTGGCCACGTCCATCTCGCAGATCCCATTGAGTATCCTCGAGACGATCATCTTCGGTGCCATCACCTACTGGTTCGGCGGCTACGTGGACGACGTCGGCCGCTTCATCGTGTTCCTGGTCACGCTGTTCCTGTGCCAGATGTGGTTCACGAGCTTCTTCTTCTTCCTGGCGGCTGCGTCGCCCAACTTGACGATCGCTCAGCCCATGATGATGGTGGCCGTACTGTTCTTCATGCTCTTCGGAGGTTTCTTGATCTCCAAGGGCGACATCCCGGACTACCTCATCTGGATCTACTGGATCGACCCGCTCGCGTGGGCCATCCGTTCGCTGAGTGTCAACCAGTACCTGGCTGATAAGTTCGACGTGTGTGTGTACAACGGCATCGACTACTGCGCCCAGTATGATCTTACCGTGGGCAAGTACAGTCTCGGTGTGTTCGACTTGCAGACCGAGTCCGCGTGGATCTGGTACGGCTGGATCTACTTCATCGTTGGCTACTTCGCGCTCGTCTTCAGCGCCTACTTCATGCTCGAGTTCAAGCGCTACGAGAGTCCTGAGAACGTCGCTGTTCTGGAGCAAGATGAGCAAGCCGCGCGTGACCAAATGGTCTACAACCAGATGCCCAAGACCCCCAAGGAGCACCAAAACGCCATTGAGATCCATGACGTCGACGATATTGACGGCGGAGTCCCCACTATCAGCGTCCCTGTCCAACCTACTGGCCGCGGCATTTCAGTGCCCGTAACTCTAGCGTTCCACGATCTCTGGTACTCAGTCCCGCTCCCCGGTGGCGCCAACGACGAGCAAATTGATCTGCTTAAGGGCGTCTCTGGATTCGCCTTACCTGGTACGATGACGGCGCTTATGGGGTCATCCGGTGCTGGTAAGACGACGCTGATGGATGTCATTGCTGGCCGTAAAACTGGCGGTAAGATTCAGGGCAAGATTCTGCTTAATGGACACCCGGCCAACGACCTCGCTATCCGCAGATGTACCGGATACTGCGAGCAGATGGACATTCACTCCGACTCGGCTACAGTTCGTGAGGCTCTGATCTTCTCGGCCATGTTGCGGCAGGATGCCAGTATCTCGACTGCGCAGAAGATGGAGTCTGTGGAGGAATGTATTGAACTATTGGAGCTCGGCCCTATCGCTGACAAGATCATCCGCGGATCGTCCACGGAGCAGATGAAGCGCGTGACCATCGGCGTGGAGTTGGCAGCTCAGCCCAGCATCATCTTCATGGACGAACCGACGAGTGGATTGGACGCTCGCTCGGCCAAGTTGATCATGAACGGTGTGCGCAAGATCGCCGACTCGGGCCGTACCATTGTGTGTACCATCCACCAGCCCAGCACTGAGGTGTTCAACCTGTTCGACTCGCTGCTGCTTCTCCGTCGTGGTGGTCGCATGGTCTTCTTCGGCCAACTTGGAGAAGACTCGAAGCACTTGATCAACTACTTCGAGGCGTTCCCTGAAGTGAACCCGATCAAGCCTGGCTATAACCCTGCTACCTGGATGCTTGAGTGTATTGGTGCCGGTGTTGGAGGCGGCAAGGCTGCTGCTGGTGCCGACCCGACTCAGCCAATGGACTACGCCGACCGCTTCTTGGTGAGCGACCAGAAGGCGTTGATGGAGGAAGATCTCGACCAGGAAGGCGTGCTGTACCCGTCTCCGCACCTGCCCGAGCTCACGTTCGACACCAAGCGCGCGTCGAACTCGGCCACTCAATTCGATCTGCTGTGCCGTCGCTTCTTCCGCATGTATTGGCGTACTCCGACGTACAACCTCACGCGTCTGATGATCAGCGTCGTGCTCGCCTGTGTCTTCGCTATTATCTACCAGGGAACCGACTACAACACGTACAGCGGAGCGAACGCCGGCATCGGTCTGATCTTCGTGAGCACCGTATTCTTGGGTATCATCAGCTTCAACAGCGTCATGCCTGTGGCTGCTGACGAGCGCACTGCCTTCTACCGTGAACGTGCGTCGCAGACGTACAACGCGTTGTGGTACTTCATTGCCGGTACACTGGTGGAGATCCCGTACATCTTCTTCTCGAGTCTGCTGTTCATGGTCATCTTCTACCCGAGCGTAGGCTTTACTGGTTACATTACGTTCTTCTACTACTGGTTGGTGGTCTCTATGAACGCGCTGGTGTTCGTGTACCTCGGCCAGCTGCTGGTGTACGCTCTACCGAGTGTGGCCGTCGCCACTACGCTTGGCGCTCTCCTCAGTTCCATCTTCATGCTGTTCGCAGGCTTCAACCCGCCCACGGGAAGCATCCCGGACGGCTACATGTGGGTCCACTGGATCTCCCCACCGACGTACAGTATTGCCATCCTGGTCGCGTTGGTCTTTGGTGATTGCTCGGGCAGCAAAGTGGGTTGTGATCCCATGGAGGACGCTCCACCCACGATTGGAAACATGACCCTCAAGCAATACGTCGAGGACACGTTCGACATGAAGCACGACGACATTTGGAGAAACGCCATGATCCTCATCATCCTCATTGTGGCTTTCCGCGTCTTGGCGCTGATCTCTCTGCGCTACATTAGCCACCTCAAGCGTTAATCTGATCTAGCAGGATCGAACTGCTTTGAAAAGTAAACAAAAATATAGTTTGCACATAGTTTGCATTTGGTAAATTACCAACAAAATCTCTTTTCTGACATTAATGAAAATTTTGCTTACTTACAAAAATAAAGTTAATTTAGCCAATCACAACATACTTTCAAAATCAGTTCTTAAATGATAGGGTGAAATATGGCCAATCGGTTGCGCTTATCATTTCACTACGTCACTCTTCCGCATGTCCCGGCGGCCATGGACTGGAGCTCCGTGTACGATAACAGCGGAGAGGAGGAAGGAAACTGGGAGGACTACGGCGAGACTCGCTCGTCTCGCAATGCGCATCGCCTACTGCACCGCAAGGCGTCGCTCCCTCTCGTCAAGCAGCAGGAAACCAGCGCGCAGTACTCTCCGCTTGTGGCCTACGCCTTCACTGTCAACTACATCTTGGGCGTCGGGTCTCTGGGCATCCCGTACGCCTTCTACCGCGCCGGACTATTAATGGGTAACGTCATGATCGTCGTAGTGACGCTACTGTCGTATATGACGGTCATGTGGGTCTGCGAGAGCGTCGCCAGAGCTCGCGAGGCCTTCATCATCAGCTTTTTATTGGACGAAACGACAGCACTCAAGGCGTCTTCCCACTCCACCACCTCTAGAAGCAGCGTATCCATGGAATACGATGATTTTCCAGAGGTTACGCAGCTCTGCGACAGGTTTCTGGGCCCTGCAGGCTCCAAAATGTACCAGATCTCACTACTCGGCCTCATGTACGGAGGCCTGGTAGGGTACAGCCAAGTGTTCGTCAACACCTTCTTAACTCAGGTGGACCATATTGGAGACTGGGAGCTCTCCAGCGTCCACGCAGCCATTGTCTTCGCCTGTATCGTCGTGCCACTGTCCTGTTCGGACCTGACCGAGCAGATCTACGTCCAGTTGACCATGTCCGTCGTACGCTTCGCAGCGCTGTTGATTATGATCTTCAGCGCCGCGTACGCGGTCTATAAAGACCCGTACGACAGCGGAACAGCGTTCAAATCTGGCTCCGAATCGCCGTACATTAGTGAGTACTCGCTTGTGGACTTGACCGGCTTCGGCGTCATGTTTAGCACCGGTGTGTTCTCGCAACTATTCCAGCATTCGGTTCCGGGATTACTGGCTCCTCTGGGCGTCAGGAACCAGGAGAAAGCCTCAAGGATCTTCAGCAGTACGCTGCTTACTACGATGATGTTTTACATCGCGCTGGGGTCGGTTTGCTCGCTGTATTTCGGACCAAAATTGGCAACGAGCGTCAACTTGAACTGGGCCGAGTTCACGTGGGGGATCAACGAGTCCATGGCGCTCGTGCCTCTGTGGGCGAAGTTCCTGTCGATGATCGTCGTGGTGTTCCCCGCTCTCGACACTTTGAGCGTGTTCCCACTCATCTCGGTGACTCTAGGAGACAATATGGCCGCTGTGTTACCCAAGAAATGCACTCGAGGCAGCAGGAGATCGACCTGGAAGCTCGTGTGTCGATTCGGAGCAGCCGTGCCGCCTCTGCTGATCTCCGTGTTCGTGTCGGACTTGTCTGTGACGCTCCAGATCAGTGGGCTGATGGGCATTTACGTGGCGTTTTTCGCACCAGCTTTACTGCAACTGCAAGCGAGCCGCGAGATCCCGAACAGCAACGTCTACAGTGGTAGATTCAGCAGGAAGGCCTACGTGTATGGCGTGTTGGTGTTCGGCACACTGGCGCTACTCGTCCTGCTCTACCAGCTAGTGCTGCAGATTGCCAGTGTGAGGTGGTTGATGTAGCAGCACAAATTAGGCGAACACACGGAAGGCTACGATCAAGAGTGAGGAGGACCAGGACGTTCCTCCAGATGTCGTCGTGCTCAGGTCAAAATTTTCTTCAGCGTACTCTTGCAACGTCACGTCACCGACCGAAGGAGGCGAGTTCGCCAGCTTCGGACAGCCGATGCCGTCTGTGCTTCCGTCCGGCGAAGACCAGAGCAACCAAGATGGCGATCGTGTACGTGGGCGGAGGCTGCGACGGCGACGCTGGGCAGCGCGAAGACCATGAGTTGGCCCGAGTAGACGAACACACGCGTGTTGAGCGAGATAACGAGCCAGTAGTAGCCGAATGTAGCGTATCCTGTGAAGCCGACACTCGGGTAGAAGATAACGCAGAACACCAAACTCGCGTCGAAGATTTACGAATTGAGTGGCCGAGTTTGACGCGCGCTTGGTGTAGTCCATTGACTGAGTCGGGTCGGTGCCAGCAGCGGCCTTGCCACCACCAACGCCAACACCAATGCACTCGAGCATCCATGTAGCAGGATTGTAGCCAGGTTTGATCGGGTTCACTTCAGGGAACGCCTCGAAGTAGTTGATCAAGTGCTTCGAGTCTTCTCCAAGTTGGCCGAAGAAGACATGCGGCCACCACGACGGACGAGTCGAACAGGTTGAACGCCTCAGTGCTGTGCTGGTGGATGGTACCGTTCATGATCAACTTGGCCGAGCGAGCGTCCAACCCACTCGTGAAGATGACAGATGAGGTAGTCGGGGGTGTCGTCTTTGGCTATCAAGAAGCCGCCGAAGAGCATGAAGAACAGCAAGACGACAAACATGACGGGCTGTGCAATGGTCAGATTGGGAGACGCGGCCGAGAGGAGGAAGAAGAAGAAGCTCGTGAACCACATTTGAGACAGGAACAGCGTGACCAGGAAGACGAGGAATCGATCGACGGCATCGACGTACCCGCCCATCCAGTAGACGATGGCCTTAAACACCACCGTCTCCACAATGCAGAGCAGGGTTTGAATTACCCATGTGGCCAGCACGTACGCGCTCGGTCGGAAGAAATTAGCGCCGCGTTGCTTATAGAAAACGCTTCGAGCGTCCATGTAGGTGGAGACCTGCGACGTCTGACTCATGGACAGGAACATGGCACACGAGAAGAGCAGTCCCAGCATCAACTGGCTGTCCGTGTCGTCCATCTGCCAGAACGTCGAGCCGTACAGTAGCCCCATGACGATAATCATGACAGCTCGTCCCATGATGTACGTGGTGTCACGTACTGTAAGCGTTACTTGGCGTTGGAGTAACGTGGCCAGATCCTCCGTGTACGTTTGACGGAATGGCTTGAGATCAGCGAATACCATGGCGTCTGTACTCGCGTCAAGGCGCTTCAGTGTCTTCTGGAAGATATGCGATTCCAAGAAGCGCTTTGCAAAGTCGGATGATTGGTATGGAACGCTTGGCGCTGCTCCAGTAACGTAAATGTCTTGTTTGTCTGTGCCGAGATCCAGTAAGAAGTCGGCCACATCTTTGCGAGGTGGACAGTGGAAACCCATGCGTTCAAAGTACGGCACAGCTTCTTCTCGCTTGCCGTGGAACATGATGCTGCCTTCGTTCAGCAGCAGCACATCGTCGAAGAGCTCGAAGACCTCGGGAGATTGCTGAAGCAGCGAGATTACGACGGTGGCGTTGAAATTGCGAGCGGCGCTCTTCATGGACTTGCAGATATCGTAAGTGGCAGCGCTGTCGAGACCTGTACTGACCTCGTCCAGAAGCTGCAGTCTCTTCCAGGCCACAGTCATTTCGACAGTTGTGACACGTTTACGCTCGCCTCCAGATACACCACGGAGCATGGCGTCGCCTACGACGGTGTCTTTATAATTGTCCAGACCAAGTTTCTTGACTGTCACGTCCGGTGCGAACGTGGGGTGAGCTGTCATGACTTCCAGAGCGTGTTCGCGTTGCTCAGGCGTGCAGCTCTTTAGCGCCTCGACCACCCAGGGCTCCAATCCTTGACCTGCGCAGCACCGATGAGCGAACTCGAACGTTTCTTGGACTGTCAAGCGAGGATAGTGATTGTCGATCTGGTTGGTGTACGCGACGTAGCGAGGTAAGACTTCCAAGAGCTCTGTACATCCTTGCCACTGTACTCGATAGCTCCGTTTAACGTGATGCTCTTGTCCATGTGGAACTGGTTAGCGAGCACCTTCATGAGCGAGGACTTGCCCGACCCTGGCTGACCCAGTACAAGCGTGATGCGACCAGGCTTGAACACGCCACTGATGCCGCGTAAGATCTTCTTGTCCGCTATCAGATCGTTCTTCTTCGGTGCACAAAGGCTGGCTACTCCTAGGTTTACTTGCGTCCGAAGTGTCGGAACTTCCAGACCCCAACTTTTAATTTGTGGCACCTGCGCTGACAATTCGAGGTTACGGAAGCGTACCCCCAAGCCAGGAATCGGATGGCCTAAAGCTTTCTCGATGACCGAAGACAGCGTTGAGTTCACGGTGAACACTCCGTCGGCCATCAGGGCCTCAGCACTTGTCAAGTCGTCCTTCGTGAGCTCGAGGATCCGGGTACATGCTTTTCGTCCGCGGTAGGGGGTCCTGATCTCTTCATGTAGAACTCATGCGGCGGGAGTTAAAGCGAGGTAGACGGTAGTTGGAGACCTTCGGAGGCGTGAGTTTGTCGGGGACGACATCACCTATACTGTGGGTGACAGCGTTGTCTTTAGCTGGGTAATTCTCTCTGTCCATATTTGATGGGAAGATACTGAAGCTGAGGCACGGAGCAGGTTGAAAACTGAGGATCTAAGCGCCTACATGACTCAAAAGGTTTTTTTCTGGTCGTCCTACGTACTAGCCAAAGGACCTGTTGATTATCTTCGTTGGTCAGCTGTATAGCAACGCGCAAGATTACAAGTCTTGGCATTATGCTCGTGTAACACTGTGTCGGAGGTTGAAGGTATTCTACTCCGTAAAATCTACAGCATTGTAAATTTTCTTGTATTATTGAATAAAACTAGCGAAGCAGCGTTAGAGCCCACTCATATCTCGACGTGTCGCCCATTTTAGGCGATATTTCTACTCAGCTTGAGCCGCTTGACCACTCTCTCTTGTTGAGAATTCTCGTAGTCAACCCCGACGACTTTGATGATAACATCCGCGTATCCACGCCCAGTTAGTTTCGCAGGATATAGAACATCATCCTCACATTGCGCCTCATCCACTTCCGGTTCGAACCCTTCTCCGACTAATTCATCGACCGGAAGCACAAAATAAAATTCTACTTCGCCGAGATAATACTCACTCTAGGAGCTTGTCAAGTTTGCTAAGAATTTGGAAAATACGCACTTTCGAATGTATGTTCGTATGCTTGTGTCACTTACAAAGCGAACCCGCATTACTTTTTCACAGTGTTGCCTGCACAGCAGCAACGTCAACTTTGGCGTCCACTTCACGCACTTGTACGAGAACCGCATCATATCCCCCTTTCATCCACTTTCTCGGAGCTAGCCATTGCGATCCCATTTCCACCGAGATCGTACCATCTGGATCAAAATACAGAAGCAGTGGCGCTTTCCACATTTCAAAAGATGCATCGTAATAATCGTCGCAACAGAAGACGCCCCCGTGGACCTGAGTAGCAAAAAACCACAATCCGAACAAATGGCCGTCCACCTCGGGAACTCCGGGCAATAAGGATGAAATCTGCTGCACAAAAGTTGGACCAAGTTCTTGAGCTAGCATTCCAGCCACAAAGTTGCTCAAGAGAATTTCTTTCGACAGGTTTGATCCGTGTAAACGGTACTTTGAAAACAGTTGACGCCCCATACCGTCGGAAGAAATATTTCCCCAACTTGTCTGGTGAAATTTTCTAATTACTCCAGTCTGAGCGAGCTCGACGTCTGCAGTACTGTTATCAAACATGCATCGGGCGCTGCCACCGGCAACAAAAACTTACTTTCCACTAATTGCGCTCTGTCGTTCCACAATGCAGGGTTTTCCGCGAGTTTTGACTTTACGTTCTCAAAAAAGTCGTCATGCGCCAGAGCCTCCGAATAGTCTTCTCTAGTCCATGACATCAATTCAAATAGCTCCTCATCTCTTATCGTTGACTTAGAGGTAGCTGCCGGAAAAATTGCCCTCGTTTTTACTGTTAGTGCAGGTGTCTTCACTTTAGACGGAATAGTACCACACGACAATGGAGAGTAATTTTTGCTAGGTTTGATCATCGAGGTGACCCAGAAGAGACGGTGGCACACTTTGTTTTGTACTCTCAAGCTCACAAACGCATCTTGAAAGCTTCCCTCGTTGTCTTTTTCTTCCTCGTATCCATCGATAAATAAAATCGTCTTCTCCGGCAAATACTGAAAAAAATCTGGCAGTGCATCGACGTTAAGTGTTCCTGTCCTCTTTTCATTCAAACCATTAAAAAGGATGCACTGCAATGGACCAACGCCACGTTCAGGACAATGAAGCGACACGACATTCCAGATGGCTCGATCCAGGAACAAGCAAAGGCAAATGCTGCTTCCCGTTCCAGGCGCCCCAACAATCCACAGCTCCGCATACGAGTTGCAGACACACTGGTGAAGATGTTGCCACTCTTCCACGAGCTGAGATCGACGATATAGCAGTAAATTTCCGCTTGCAGTCAAACCACCACCAAGAGTGTACGCAGTCGGAATGCGGATAAGCGGATTTTCGTCGAATACAAGGGGAGGTAATAGAGCGTCGGCCAGTTTTACGCGCTTGTCATCGTCTTGGTATTCTCTCTCCTTCGGCACTCGGGGGGCTATTTTGCTATGACGCCCTTTTCGTCCCTTTTGAAGAAAGCAAAACTTTAAGAAATAACCGAGAAGAATTCGAGAAATGGGCTCTGGTCAGGGCTGAATTTTTTTATACAAAATTAACTATTATCAAAGTTCTTTGTAAAAATAAAAACTCAGTTTGGGCCAAACTTTGTGGCCAACAACTTGTGCGGAACCTTGGGCTTGCAAGCAGCTTCGCATGCAAGTTACAAGATGCTATTGGCTGCAAGCGCGATCTAGGGGACCCTCTCGGGTGGATGGCAGCTCCCTGGTCGGCGGGTGTCGCCACCGGACCCCCACGCATACGCTGGGCAGCATGGAAGTCCTCCTGCTGCTGGTCGAGATCGCTCGTGATCTCCCGGGTCTCATCAACGACACTCTCTTCCTCTTCGTCTGAAGAGCCGAAGATATCGTGGTAGGATCCACTGGTCTCCTGCTCTTCACGGAGCAGAGACTTCGAAGTCATGCGCTTCTTGGAGGGCTTCGCCACCTTGGCTGCTGCAATATATTGCGCCTTGGCTCACAGCCGTGTCGCCCTGCCTCGGGAGCTGCAAGAGTAGCCTCCTTCAGTGCAGAGGTTTTGACGAGAGACTCAACGGTCTCAAGTCTAAGTGGGGGAGAGGCTCGAAAATACGTTTCCTCCCTGGTCTTGCATGAGGCAGACAGCCGTCGTGTTCTCCTGTGGCTATCACACGCCACGAGAGACCCAATGACCTCAAGTTTAAGTGGAGGAGAGGCTCGGAAATGCTTTTCCTCCCAGGTCTCGGAGATAAGACCAATCTTCTAACGAAGATAAGTGTCGATGGACAACAACTGCAGGCAGAATACGATCAGCCGGGTTGAGAGCCGCGATGGCTCTAACCAAATCAAGACGCACAAAGTACTCGGCCAAAAACGGTAGAGGAAATACGAACATGTTACAGTTAGGGACCTAGTTCCTATCGCTAACATTGCTCGCGTGGTGGCGGGCACCACGGGCACTAGTCGCCTTCACTACGCTGAAAAGGTATCAGCAGTGGTTGCAGACGCAACCACGATAGGAGGCAAGCGCGGACCTGGTGCATCGCTGCTCAGGTCCCTTGGTCATAAATGACCAGACGAGCAGGGCGAACGAACGCCTCGCTCAGTCGTACGGCCGCTGTCGTGTACGTAGTACACAGCGCGCCAGGTGTATGGGCCGTGACCCTGTACACATCCATGGCCATGACGGCCTGTCGAGCAGGGTGAAAGGAAGTATCACCCACACGCAAGGCGGTTGCTGTACGTGATGTACGCAACGCGCCGGGTATAATGGTCGATGGAGCCATGACCCGTGTGTTGTGCATGAGGGCACATACAACTGACCAGGTATCGGTCGAGGCAACGCACGCAGTCGCAACTGGTGCCGCGCCGAGTATGGCGCCGTGGTGGTAGCTGCTTGCACCACCGTGGGTTTAGTACTGCACGAGTACTTGGCGTCAATGCCGGACGCCAACGCCGCAGTGGCATGGTGCTGGGATGCGCCCCATCTGCGGTTGAGTACCATCATGGTACACGGTGTCGCTTGCAGACACCAACGCCGCTGTGGCATAATGGCATGGTGGCAGTATGCCCCGCCACGATTGGGTACCGTAAAAGTACATGATGTCGATGTGAAACACCTATGCGTCGTTGGTATAATGACCAAGACGCGGGGCGTAGCATGGAAGAAGCTACGCCCGCAAGGATGAATCCTTGTAAAGAGCCGAAGGCATGGCCCGAGGTGAGCTTAGAGCTCCCTCCGTTGTTGGGCAGGTGTTTCCCTTATCGGTTGTTGTCCCTTGCGGGAGACACCGTGCTCCGGACGTGTTCGCGAGGACTGTCGTGTCCTCCGGTGCGAGCTGTGGACGAATGCCACACGTTCGGATGCTATTGCATCCCGTGCCAAAGCACTGTGCGCGCTATAGCGCAGGAGCTAAGGCAGCTCTGAGTGTCGGCTTTGCGACCAACACAGTTGTAAGAGTGGGGACGCAGGGCCCAGTGTGCTTTGTGAGCGCAAGTCACTGTGGGCGTGACTGAAAGCCGCGCCAGCCGTGTGGCAGCTCAGTGCGAGAATTGCACCTTTCAGTGTTTTAATTCTCTCACTTCTGATTGGAGATCAGTTGTGATTGGAGGATCAGGTGATTCTCAGTTAAGTGGGGGAGGATGTAACGGGGTACATCCCAAGTGTACCCTGATTACATGAAGAGTGATGTGTCACTCTTTCTGGTACATGGTACATGGTACCAGAGGCTCACTGAGCCAACCATTGGATATCTACATAGCTTCACAATGGGTGACTTCTAGTTTGTATGAGAGCTCATGCTAAGTTTACCTATAAATACATCAGTCTTTAATCTACTCTTCTAAGTAGCAAACCGTTCCCTTTGAGGCCGGGAACACGTGAACTGACGTTCATTTGGGTAGTAAATACCCGTAAGTACTTCCTCTGTGCAAGGTGCTGTGTGACCCCGTCACATTGTTAGACCTGATTCTCTTTACTTGCTAGCTTTCGGGAAGAAATACTACTGAATAGGCAACAACGAGCGTCGGCCTCACGCCGTACGCCCTTCATATGCATGACACTCCGTCCCAAAACTCACCAGACACTTCCCAACGCGCCTTCCGTCCTGGGGCGTGCCACTTCAGCAGCCTTGAACCTCGTAGCGGACCCTTCCGTGAGCGCGTCGTCCTTCTTCCGCGTCGCCTCGCCGGTGATATCGTACTTGGCCCAGCGGCGTGGACTCGTCGTCGCTCCTGACGCATCCCGGGTCGCGCACGATCCCACCTCGGGTCATCAAGGAGAAGAGTCTCTTCAACAGGTGGCTAGGCCATGTAGGCCACACCACATGTACCCATATCTTGGACAGTCGCAGCCAAGGGCGCTCTTGGGTTTAATCCAGAGCTTTGCACCCAGCACCCGGCCTTCTCCAGGCGCGAAGAGGTCCCACCCGGACTCGGGACACATCACTGATGGACGTCCTGGTGAATACATTGCGTCAGTCCAGTAGCAGCACGACCTTGCTACACTCCGCCGCTAGATCTGGCTCGTCCTTTGCCGTCGCTAGTACAGCCATCATCATCATCACCGATTTCATCATCTGTCTCCCGTGAATAAAGCCTTGTTGTGTGTGACCGATAGGCTTTCCGATGATTGACTGGACTCGTTGCGCTAAAACTTTTGCAAATACCTTATAACCCGTCTGTAGCAAGGAAATTGGGCGGTAATCCTTTGCATCTGCGGAGTCTCCCTTCTTTCGCAGTGGAATGATGAGACCCTCCAGGAAAGACACCGGCGGGTCCCCCCCTCGGAGAAGTTCATTGCTAATTTTTACCATAACCGGCGCTAGCAGTGCCTGAGTGTCCTTGAAGAAGTCGTTGTTTAGCCCGTCGGGCCCTGCTGCTTTGTGCCGATTGAGTGCTTTGAACGCTGTCTTCACCTCCTGCAGAGTTACCGGCGCCATCAGAATATCATTGGCAGTTTGATCAAGTCGTCGATCCTCCGGAATCTTTACGAACTTCTCAAACTTGGTCTGCATGTCTGCTACGTCCACGGTACTGCGTGTCTGTCCAAGCACGGACTCCCACTCAGACGCAAATTTATCCGCTGTCGACATTCCTGGCGTAAACGGCTTCCCATGTTTGTGCTCCACGCGGGAAACGGATTGGTCTTGTTCACAATCGGAAATCTGCTTAAACTTCCATCTCAATTGGTCAGTCGTGCGTGCGAGGCGCTCGCCTTGCCGGATCAGGTATTCTTGACGGGCTTCTTCGATGTGAGTCTGTAGGAGTTCCTTCCTTGTCCTCGCATGTGCTCTCCTTTGCCGCATCAGGTACGCTGCCCGCCTTCTCTTGCGTTGCTTTGTCCTCTTCCGCACTAGACTGATACATTGCAGACATCTTCGCACTGTAGAATCCCACGTTGCCGAAGACCAGTTGTACCCGACTCCTTGATCCGTCAGTTCCTGCACTACTTCACGTCGTATACGCTCCGGTTGCCCGGTGGATCGGATATGGTACCTTCCTCGCTGTACCCCCCTGGGCCTGTACTAGCTTTTTGTCCTTCAAATATATTCGTACTGTCTCCAGGGATTGGACAATTTAAATTGTTTATTGATTGTCCGAGAGACGGCCTTTACAATCAATATTGTGGTAATACCAATATCCGGGCTGGCGTATTGCAATACGCCGATCATATTGATGACAAGTAACTTCAACATAGGCAATACTAGAATCAAGCTAATAATAGGTGGCTAACTTCAAGACGGTAAAGAAGATCGTACCTCGAGCTCTGAGAACGGTAGAGACGAGTACACGCAGGTTCTGGAAAGTGTGAAGCTCACATTCCAATTATGTCTCACAAAAGCAAGTCGCAATCCGCCTCCTTACACCACCGGTCCTACAGAAAGAATGCAGACTCCTTCCTCGCAAGCAGCCCATTCCTCCACGACTACTTCCCCTCGACGTCTCCATCGTTCGCCCCACAACCTCCCAAGCTGCACACGAAGACTGTCATCGGGATGATGTTCAAGGACCTCTGCGATGTTGGCGCAGTCTATAATGCCTATATAATATTTGTGAGGCAACCTAAAAAGGCCGGCTACACCCATTTGCAGGCTCATCTTGTCAGGAAGCACGTGGGGTACGAGGACATAGTGCGAAACTGTATCAAAGATAAGCGCATCGTATCCATGGACATGCTCATCGACCGCCACGCTCATACGACATACCATTGGATGAAGCTCGTCGTGCACAAAAACTTCACTTTGGCGGATGTCGATGACCCAATGATTCGAGGCGCCGTCCGGTTCGATAGCATGAGCTCAAAGACGCTGAAAGCGCGAATGGCTGCGGCCGTGCAGCTAACAGAACCGAATCTTTGCGCCGAGCTCAAGGGCGAAAAGTTCGTGTTAGTGTTCGACGGCGTTACGGACGCATGCGAGCACTCACTGGCCGTATTTGTCGTGACTCGGAAAGGATCTCGGTTTCTGGCACTGACATCTTTCGTAGATGAACAGAGTATGACTGCAGACGAGCACATCCGTTTCCTCGAGCTTATTCTTGTGCAGTATGGACTTCTTGTCCAGGATCTCGTGGCCATTGTGTGCGACAACATGGATACGAACACAGCTATATCGCGCCGGATTGGAGCACCAATGATTGGCTGCGCAGCACACCGTTCCAACCTCGCCGTCAAAGACTACGCGGCCAAGCACGCTGATCTCATTGCCAAGGTGGCCACTTTGATGAAGACAGTGAAAAAGATCGCCCTTCTGAGAGAGCACGGATGTAAGTTAAAGCCAGTGCCCATGCACGAACTTCGCTGGAGCGGTCTTCACCGCATGCTGAAGCGCTATAAACAGCTCCACCCGTACATGTATCTCTTTGAAAGAGATTGCGACGTGAATCGCGAGTTGCCCGCTGATCTCCCAGATAATGACGCACGCCAGTTCCCCATCGTGAACTATCTTCCTACTGCCACTGAGCACTGTCTTATCATGGACTTGCTTGATGACATGGAGATCTTGGAGCTGGCCACGAAGCGACTACAGAGCGAGGGTTTAACGGTGATCTCCGCCCGGGATATTTTCGACGAGGTGCTTGTAGATTTTCCGGAGCTGAGGGGCCGCCTGAAAGGCGACGCTGATATTGTGGAATCGGTTCAGTTTGAAGGTGCTATAGTAAAAATCATGAGCGGAGACGAGCATTCGTCGACGAATGAGGAGCGCGTTGCTGCTAGTCGCTTGCGGCGGTATCCTGTTGTATCGCTTGGTCAAAAGTCAAAGAAGATATCGCGATCAACAAAACCGTCGAAAGTTACGGCGGCTAAGCAAAAGCGTACAAGCAAAACCTCTCCAGTAGCTTCACCTGCAAAAAGGAAGCGAACGCCTGCGGAAGTAAAGACTGCCATTCTCAAGCGTGCCAAAACTCGCCAAGAAGATAAATCGGGCTACATAGACCTTGCGTAGTTACCTGCCACTTTAGTCCAGGTTGAAAGACTCTTTTCAGTTATCAAGTGCACACTTGGGTATCTACGGAAGCGAATGAGCGCAGAAACCCTCGAGGCGATCCTGTATCTGCGCATGAATTGGGACCTGGTCACAAACTAGATTGTTTCTAAGGCGGTCAAGACAGCACGAGAGGAAAATGTTGAGGAAGAGGAGGAGTGCGACAGCAACATGTAGAAAAATCCTATCATTGCTTCTTCAGGATCAATATTGGCATGCAGCCATAACAATCAATATTGTTTTCCAACAATACGATAATATTATAATACCAATCTGTTTTTTTTCGATCCCTGGTCTGGTGATCACTTAATAGTGACGGCTCCTTTACCTCTACCCATGGAATAGAGGATGCCCAAGTCCTTGGCACGCAGAATCTGTCCAGCCGAATAGCCGCTGCTGGTCCCCAATACGTAAAATACTCCTGTGGACTCCACTCCGTTCCCTCCTCCGGGTGTCCGCTAAGTGTCACTGCATCCTCCAGCTCTAGGTGTCCTAGCATATTGTCCAATTGCAGGCTTTCTGATTTTCCGGAGCGATGATTACCCCACCTGTCTAAGAGAGGATGCTGCACACACTTGAAATCTCCCGCCAAGACAATTTCCTTCGACTGCCATTGCCAACCGCCTACCGTCTTGAAGAACTTCTCTCGCTCCTGCCGCAGGTTGGGCGCGTAAATATTTACAATAGTGAGCTCGACCAATCTGATTCCCATGCATCTGTTGGTCCATCCGTCTCTGTTCCAGGCCTCTACCCTTTCCGCCACCGATGGTTCTAATAGAATTGCTACTCCTCCGCTTTTCAAGTCACTCACGCTCCAGTATGTAGCAAAAGGTAGAAGGAGTACTGAGCTTAAATTGGACGGCACCTTGATGTTCTTAGGGTAAGGGATATCAATTTTATCCAATCACCGCGAATTGACCTGGTTTGGTGCAGATTGGCTCAATAACACAAGTCTGAAAAATTTGGCCAGAATTCACAATACGTGAATTCAAATATCGGTCCTTCTGAAAGCCTCTATTTTGTCACTCGATATACCGATACAGTAGATCATTACCATATCAACCAAAGACCACGGCCCAATGCATGTGCAGTGCTGGATACAGCTCTCGTGTGGCGGCGTCGCCTTCACCATGTTCATGTTCCCTCTGCGCGTGTCCATCTGCTGCTTCACAATGCCCTGCCTGTGTACTGGTGGCACGTCAACAAGTCGCCCGGCACCGCATACTGACTCGACATCGTGTACATTTCCGCCCACATAATCAACATGCCCTGCAGATTGGAAGCGAGTGTCTTTGGTGCCAATGGATCCCCTGCGTTTGAAGTAGAGGTACAGGGAGAAACTGGACCAGTTCCTCACTTACCAATTCACACTTGGACTCCACCACGACAGTAACGGCCGCCAATACAAAACCCAACAGCGACGATGCCACCGACAACCAAAGTACCGGTGATGTCGTCCCTGAAAAGCTCCTGGCGCCCAAGGTGTCAACGTACCGCCTACCTCGCTTCAGTTCTCGTCGTCTGAGCTCCAACAGCTCGTTCGGAGACCACGACATGCTACCTCGTACCAAGAGCATGTTCCCGGAGCCTCGAGAGTTGGCAAAAGATGATCTCACGAGTGCCGACGCGCTGATGGCCGACGACGTTTTCACGATGAACGCGATGCTTTCGTCTGTGATTGAGAACTCCATAGGCCAGCCCATTCCCGGCCTTGAGGTGCGCTTCCGCGACTTCAAACTATCCGCTGAAGTCCCGTTGATCAAAAGTGGAAGCCTCGAAGTCCCTACGCAATGGACTCAAGTGCAACAGGGAGTGCGTAGCATCTTCGGTTCACAGTCGAGAAGAAGATTTCACGTGGCGTGACTGGTGCCTTCAAGCCTGGCCGCATCACACTCGTACTGGGGCAGCCTGGATCGGGGAAGTCTTCGCTTATGAAGGTGCTGGCCAACCGGTTCCACATGGACAAGAACATCACTTTAAAGGGTGATATTGAGTACAATGGCAAGGAGCGTTCATTGATGCTGGATATGCTGCCTCGCGACACGCCGGAGCAACACGAGCACGCTCTGAAGGTCGTGACGGCGCACCACAAGTTCGCACCGGATCTGATGGTCAAGAAACTGGGGCTGGACAATTGTAAGGACACGGTGGTGGGCAACGCGATTCTACGTGGTGTTTCCGGTGGTGAGCGTAAGCGTGTCACCACTGGTGAGATGCTGGTCGGTAAAAAATGACTTCAGCTTCTCGACGAGATCAGTACGGGTCTCGACAGTGCCGCCACCTTCGACATCTGCAAGTCTCTCAAGAGTGCTGCACGTAACTTTAACGCTACCGTCGTTATCTCTCTCCTACAGCCGTCTCCGGAAGTGTTTGAACTGTTTGATGACGTTCTCCTATTGAACGATGGCAGCATCATGTTCCACGGTAGGCGCGAAGACGCTGTTCCCTACTTTGAAGGCATGGGGTTCCACTGTCCTCCTCGCAAGGATGTGGCCGATTTCTTTCTGGATCTGGGTACCAACAAGCAAGGCGCGTATGTAGTTGGGGACAGCGTGCCATATGTGTCCGCTGAGTTCGCTGACCGCTTCCGCGAGTTGAATATCTTCCAGAAGACTTTGAAGCGTCTCGACTCGTCTGTTAAGGAGCCTCTTATCATTCCCGATGTCAAACCGTTCCGTCTTTCATTCGTGGAAGACTTGGTCATCATATTGCGTCGGCAGATGATGCTGACGTCGCGTGACACGACGTACCTCATGGGTCGTGCAGTCATGAATACCGTCATGGGTCTACTGTACGGATCGACGTTCTGGCAGATGGACGACTCGAACAGCCAATTGATTTTGGGTCTGCTCTTCTCGTGTGCGATGTTCCTGTCACTGAGTCAGGCGTCGCAAGTCCCGACGTTCATTGAGGCCCGTTCGGTCTTCTACAAGCAGCGCGGCGCTAATTTCTTCCGATCCAGCGCGTATGTTCTAGCCATGTCGTTATCTCAGATTCCGATGGCAGTGGTGGAGACGATAGTGTTTGGAGCGATCACGTACTGGATGGGAGGCTACGTCGCTCTCGCGGACCGCTTCATCGTGTTCCTAGTCACACTCTTCCTGTGTCAGATGTAGTTCACCAGCTACTTCTTCTTCCTGTCGTCGGTCTCGCCCAATTTGACGGTCGCACAGCCTGTGATGATGGTGTCCATACTGTTCTTCATGCTGTTCGGAGGCTTCTTGATCACCAAGGACAATATCCCAGACTACCTCATCTGGATCTTCTGGATGGACCCTCTCGCCTGGTGCATCCGCGCGTTAAGTATCAATCAGTATCTGGCTTCCAAGTTCGACGTGTGCATGTACGAAGGCATCGATTACTGTGCTACATACAGTGAGGCTATCGGAGAGTACAGTCTTGGCGTCTTCAGTCTGCCGACCGAGTGAACGTGGATCTGGTACGGATGGATCTTCCTCTTCGCTGGGTACTTCATGTCCGTCTTCGTGTCGTATCTCGTGCTGGAAAACAAGCGCTACGAAAGTCCGGAGAACGTTGCGGTGGTGGACGACGAAGCTACTGAGGACCAGAATGTCTACTCGAAGATGCCCAAGACACCGAGAGAGGCCAAGAAAGATGAAAAGATGATTGAAATTCTAGATTCAGACGACGTCATGGGTGGTGTCCCTATTATCAACGTTCCAGTCGAGCCCAGTGGTCGGGGAATCTCGCTTCCTATCACTTTGGCGTTTGAAAATCTCTGGTATTCCGTCCCGATGCCTGGTGGCAAGAAGGACGAAGAGATCGACTTGCTTAAGGGCGTCTCTGGTTTCGCTCTACCTGGCACGATGACGGCGCTTATGGGGTCATCCGGTGCTGGTAAGACGACGTTGATGGATGTCATTGCTGGCGGTAAAACTGGCGGTAAGATTCAGGGCAAGATTCTGCTTAATGGACACCCGGCCAACGACCTCGCTATCCGCAGATGTACCGGATACTGCGAGCAGATGGACATTCACTCCGACTCGGCTACAGTTCATGAGGCTCTGATCTTCTCGGCCATGTTGCGGCAGGATGCCAGTATCTCGACTGCGCAGAAGATGGAGTCTGTGGAGGAATGTATTGAACTATTGGAGCTCGGCCCTATCGCTGACAAGATCATCCGCGGATCGTCCACGGAGCAGATGAAGCGCGTGACCATCGGCGTGGAGTTGGCAGCTCAGCCCAGCATCATCTTCATGGACGAACCGACGAGTGGATTGGACGCTCGCTCGGCCAAGTTGATCATGAACGGTGTGCGCAAGATCGCCGACTCTGGCCGTACCATTGTGTGCACCATCCACCAGCCTAGTACTGAGGTGTTCAACCTATTCGACTCGGTGCTGCTTCTCCGTCGCGGTGGCCGCAAGGTCTTTTTCGGTGAATTAGGTGAGGAATCCAACAACCTGATCAACTACTTCGAGGCGTTCCCGGATGTTAAGCCTATCACACCTGGCTACAACCCTGCAACGTGGATGCTCGAATGCATTGGCGCCGGTGTGGGCTCTGGCCACGCCGATACTCAAGGTCAACCACTGGACTTCGCTGAGCGCTTCTTAGTGAGTGACCAGAAGGTGCTTATGGAGGAGGATTTGGACCAGGAAGGCGTGCTGCACCCGTCGTCACACCTCCCAGAACTGAAATATGATACGAAGCGTGCCTCCAACCCGCGCGTGCAGTTCCAGCTTCTGTGCCTCCGCTTCTTCCGTATGTACTGGCGTACACCGACCTACAACCTCACGCGCTTATTCATCAGCGTTCTATTGGGCTGCGTGTTCGGCGTTATCTACCAGGGAACCGACTACTCCACGTACACTGGCGCGAACTCGGGCATCGGTCTGATCTTCGTAAGTACTATTTTCCTCGGCCTCATCAGCGTCAACAGCGTCATGCCTGTCGCGGCAGATGAACGCACATCCTTCTACCGAGAGCGCGCGTCGGAAACATACAACGCGTTGTGGTACTTTGTAGCTGGTACGTTGGTGGAGATCCCGTACATTTTCTTGTCGAGTCTCCTGTTCTGCATCATCTTCTACCCGAGCGTAGGCTTTACTGATTACATTACGTTCTTCTACTACTGGCTGGTGGTGGCGATGAATGCCTTGCTGTTCGTGTACTTCGGACAGCTCATGGTGTTTGCGCTACCGAGTGTCGCTGTGGCGTCCACTCTTGGCGCTCTCTTCAGCGGCATTTTCATGCTCTTCGCCGGTTTTAATCCACCCACGGGTAGCATCCCGACGGGTTATATGTGGGTCCACTGGATATCACCACCGACGTACACCATTTCGATGCTGGTGTCGCTGGTATTTGCCGATTGCTCTGACGGCAGCACGGACGGGATCAGTTGCCAGACGCTACAGAATGCCCCACCTACGATCGGTGAGATGACGCTGAAGGAATACGTCGAGGTGACGTTCGACATGAAGCACAGCGACATTTGGAGAAACGCGGCGATCATGATCGTGCTGATCGTGGTCTTCCGTATTTTGGCGTTGGCCTCGCTGCGCTACATCAACCACCTCAAGCGCTAGGAAGTTAGCGCATGCCTCGACAGCATATGGATACAGAATGTTACATTTTGCATTACACTTTTCTTAAAACTGCTTCGAAGTATTGTACTTTGCACGCATTGTGGCTAAAACGAAGCCGTAACTCGTTGTTTTAGCAAATCATGAAGATTAACTCAACGTTGATTTACCTGCTGTTCTCTTCGAGTTAATGTCTACTCGAAGAATTAAGGTTGTGATGTTACTATTTTCGTTGAATGACTGGAGTAAATACGACAAACCAACGTCCAGAAAACTAACTCTATCTTGCTCCTTTCTAGTATATAATAATCTCACACGGCATTCTATAAATACTATTGTGTTGGCATACGTCAAAGACATTGACCTAACGCATAGAACGTTGCGTTCATCGAAGTGTGCTTCGATGAGCGTTGTTTTTTTTTAATTACAAAAAACCTCTGGATGATCTCTGAGTCACTAACAAACTTTTGTACAGCTATATCTATTCCGAGCAGTGCGCTATGATCTCGTGCTACTAGCATCTAGCTAGGTGGCAAGATTAGGAATCGCAGCAACGTCAGCACCTAATACGAAAAGGAACTTATACTTTCTGTTTATCTTATTTTTAAAGTTGAGTTAATGTTCTCTTCAGGATTAAGATCATCGATTTGTCGTTGAATTAGAGGCGTAAATCATATGCCAAAATTAGTGCAAGGCATAATAACACGTAAACTTTACATGTTGGTTTAAAAATAGACGAGACTAACTTATTTGGGTTTAAAAATAAATTCATGAAAAAACTGATTTTTTTAACCTTTTTTTATAAAACGGAATGTCTTTTAGGACATCAAACGTCAAGTACATTGGATTCACGCATTACTACAGTACGCCATTCATTCTGGCATGTCAACAATTATAGGCACTAGTACGCCTTTCATGGGCTGCAATCGATCATCACTCTTGCTACCAGGAAAACTCTAACGTATGGTATTGCCTCAAGTTCGGAAGGCTATTCAACTGCTCACGAACATTTCGACTTGCTGCCGTTGTACCGCCCCACAACGTCAGCGCTTGGTTGTCGGCTAAGAAGCAGCTGTCGACAACTGCAGCCTCGCGGAGAACTCGTTCTTCTTGTAGTAGCTGCAGGTATTGCTGTCTGATGCAGACGGTCGACGGCTTCTCCTCCGTCTCGAGTTCATCCAGCGCCCCCAGCGTAACCACAGACGTGCGCTTGATTAGCATACTGCGGATCTGCGCCTCCAGCCGGATCCACTCGGCTTCGTCTTGAAAGCGTCTATCCTTCATGCGGCGGCGATATCCCTTCTCGTAACCGCGTTGTTTGTCCTTGCGTCGTTGGTTTCTGCCTGAAGGGTCCAAGTCGACCTTGTGCCGGGGTCGACGGCCTGGTTTAGCTGTTGGTTTAGCGACGGGTTTGTTCTTAACGGGACTGATGCTTGGTGCAGTGGTGGATTTAGTCTTGACGGGCGACACAGCGACAATCTTGACGCTCTTGATGTCGAGCACAATGTCTGTGTTCGCGTCGGGTTTGCTCTCAAGCAATGTGTCGAACTCGTCATCGGGTGTCGAGCAGGTCATGAAGCAGTTCGTCTTGGATGATACGGGGGTGTAGGTCGGCGTGTCGTCCATGTTGATCGGGTAACTAGGGATCGCGACTGAGAGATCGGGCATCTCTTCGTCCATGTCGATGCTGATAGATTCGATCCACACAGGGATCGGCCCTTCCCACTCCATCATGGACATGGTGAGGATTGCAGAGGAGTACTTAGAGAGTAAGGGGGTTGACGACGCTTTGGCAATTTGAAGAGTGAGAGTGAGGTCGGACCGAGCATTTCGTTCGCAGCAGAGTGGTCTTGCCACTCTTTGGAAGACAGAGCGGGCAGATGCAAGTCAGACACGCTCAAGTCCCTCTCTTCACAGATAAAAGCCGGCGCCTCTAAAGTGATCGTTGCCGTGGCCATCCACAGTGCAGCGTGGCGCAGCTCGGACTTCTCCGTATAGAGAAACGACAATGGGAAGTCTGATATCTACGACGCTGAGCCAACCGAGAGGGAGGTCTATGCAGCCCCTCTTCTTCGCTGATGGCTTGGATACGGA
This sequence comes from Phytophthora tentaculata, assembly GCA_033557915.1. Taxonomy (NCBI): domain Eukaryota; phylum Oomycota; class Peronosporomycetes; order Peronosporales; family Peronosporaceae; genus Phytophthora; species Phytophthora tentaculata. The sequence goes on along the minus strand of JAUCEA010000007.1, from coordinate 6,196,291 downwards.
CGTGACGCCACCAAGATCGAAAAATCTAGAGCAGAGATCACTACGGACCTCACCGTATATCTGCGGCGGCAACAAGAGCTCCGTTCGAGTGCTTCACGCATTGGGTTCTCGCTCGTAGCTGCACGAAGCGTTCTTCGTGGTGAGGAGCAGCTACAACTTTCCGAAGCCTTCAACGTGGTTGTTAAATCGCTTAGATTCCCTACCACTGTATGTATACCTAGGGGACACAATGTCGACGCGTGCAACGCTAGCTACGCTGGATGGAAATACTGGGGCCTTGAAGCTTCTTGTCGCGTTGATACTACCTTTGGTTCATTCAATCTAGTTGGGTCATCATCTCGAGTTGATACATGCACAATTATGAAACATATAGTTTCTCTCTGGCATTTTGAGTTTGCTAAATTTTGAGTAGCTACTTATTAATTGGATTGATAAACAGGGTCGAAGCCAGCGCTTCATCAGCCGTTGGAAGCCCCGAAATGATAGAGGAAGCTGAGGCGGCCGCCGCCAGACAATTAATAGCTGCAGTCGCCGTAGTTCGAGATGTAACGTCTTGGTGTCGGACTTCTTAATGTTCAGCGGGTCGACGAATCTATCCTCCATGATACATGTAGTATCGCTCTTGTCTTCTTCTTCACCACCCAGAGCGTTGACCACTTTATATCTGTAACTCGGATCCCCATCAACTTGATTCGGAAACGAATATGGTTAAGCTATTTTTCCTAAAGAAAATAACTTTGTTTGGGCGAGTGCGTGGAAACAGAGCTGCGTGGATGCCCAGCGACGAGCTGAACGGCCCCATTGCACAGGCGACTCCCAAAAATGGCCAAATCCATTCCCAAATTTTTTTTAACAAAAAGTCTACCCGATAATTTAAAGCGGTACGTTTCGGAAACATGTTCCCACAGCCCACGCTGACAGTAGAATAGCTAGCGGTCACGACCACAAGTCTGACGGTGGTAGATTCTGGATCAGTGGAATCTCGGACCAGCAGCAAATGCCGAAACCTGCGTTCCAAGCCGAACAGCTCTGGGTAGGCATAAACCAATCAGTACCGGTATGCAAGGCTTCTCGAGGTGGGGATTCGCGTGGCTGCATACACAACGCACTGCGTTGAACGCAGAACGTTGCCTCCAGGGGCACTCCTGTCCTCGCTTCCTCGCCAGCGATCTGACCACTGTCGTGGTGTTCAGGCGGCGTTTTGCTTGTCTGCGGCTACAGTCTGTAGCCGAAGTAGCTTATATAGATTACGCCTTCGGCCTCGACAAGCAAGCAAGGATACTTTCTGTTTGGTGTCGCGTACGTGTTTTTTAGCCAGAAAAACGCAGCGCCATACCGGTATAAATCTGGTGACAGCGTCGCGTCGATTACGCACAATGTCCCATGAAACCCACGGGTCAGCATCATCCTTACAAATTTCAAGATTAACCGAGCGGGTCACGTCGACCCGTGTATCTAACCAGTGAGCCCAATTTGCAGTCTCACAATTCAATCTCCCTGCAAGCAGCAAGTTCTAAAGACTAAAATGGCTCGTACGTACCTCATCGGTGGCAACTGGAAGTGCAACGGCACGGTGCAGTCCGTCAAGGACCTTTGCGCTCTGCTCAACAAGGTGGAAATCACCTCGGACAAGGTGGAAGTGGTCGTGTCGCCCCCTGTGCTCCACATTGACTTGGCCAAGTCGCTGCTGCAGAAGAAGATCGCTGTGAGTGCGCAGAACGTTAGTCTGACTGGCACGGGCGCCTACACGGGCGAAATCGCGGCCGAGCAGCTTGTGGACTTCGGCCTGGAGTGGACCATCACCGGCCACTCGGAGCGTCGCGCCTACTACGGCGAGACCGATGAGATCGTAGCCAAGAAGACCAAGCGCGCGCTGGGCTTGGGCCTAAAGGTCATTTTCTGCATTGGCGAGTCGCTCGAGGAGCGTGAGGGCAACAAGACGATGGACGTGCTTATCCGCCAGACGCAGGCCCTGGCTAACATTATCACTGAGGCCGACTGGACCCGCATTGTCATCGCCTACGAGCCCGTGTGGGCCATCGGCACGGGCGTCGTGGCCACTCCCGCTCAAGCCCAGGAGGCCCACAAGGACCTGCGTGCCTGGATCGCTGGCAAGGTGTCTCCCGAGGTGGCCGAGAACATCCGCATCATCTACGGTGGCTCTGTCAAGGGCGACAACTGCGAGGAGCTCATTGCGCTCGCTGACGTCGACGGTTTCCTCGTGGGCGGTGCTGCGCTCAAGCCTGAGTTTGAGAAGATCATCAAGAGCGCCCTATGAGAGCTACACTGCACTTTTGATGATGGCCTAGTAGCTGAAATCCCCTACAAGTAATGCGTTGATACAGCAACAATAGTCCATTCACCAATTATTTTTCCAGTAATTCTTCCAGTAAAATATATTGCGCGAAGTGAGTGATGAAAGCTTATAAGTTGCTTTATCTATGTAGAATTTGAGCTGGCCAGTCTAAATGTTGAAGTTGCTTTCTTGCTATTGATGAGAATGTTCAGTGCTACCGGTAGAGGTCTATAGGATCGCTCTCAGTAACACCGTTGAAACCAGCGCTACACCAGCCGTTAGAAACCCCGAAATCTTGATAGAGGAAGCTTTACTGGCAGCAGTAACAGCCGAGGCGGCGGCTTCCTCGTACGGCACTGTGATCGTCTGGCCCGAGTAGCTGCAGTCGCCGTTGTTAGGGATGTGGAGGTTCAACGCCTTGGCGTCGGACTTCATACTGTTAAGCATTTCGACGAACCAATCCTCGATGAAAGTGTTGCTCTCGCCTTCTTCGCCACCACCCAAAGCCTGGATCACTTCATCTGTAGCTCGGATCCCCATCAAAGGCAGATTCGTCGACGTCGTGGCGTACGAGAAAAAGACGTCACCAGTGATCGACTTGCCCGATGCGAAAAGATCCGATAGCGACACGCTCTTGCCATCCGCATTCAAAGTCTCCGAGAAGATCTCCCACGACTTCATGTACTGAGTGAAGGTATCGATAGGATCGAGGCAGATGCCCATAGTGTCGACACCGTTGGTGCCGAATCCGATTGTGATACTTGTACCGTCGGTGCTGGTAAATGCTTTGCCCGCAAATGCGTTGCACATCTGGTCATTCGGGATTTCAGCCAGGTTCAATAGAGACGACATATCATCCTCCCTCTGGATGAATGTGAAGGAGTTGTAGATGGAGTAGCCACACATTTCTTTTGTTGAAACACTCTTGAGGTTCGTGAACGTTCTCTCACTGCACGCGATGTTGGCACCCAGTTCTGCGAGTTTGATCACAAACTCATCGAGAGAATCACCGAACAGTGTCTTCACTTCGTCGAGGAAGTCGTCACAGCAACCCCCAGTGCTGCTCAAAGCGTCCATGACGGTGTCGGTCATAACGGACTTGACACAGGGCATGATTGTGTCTTCCGTCATAGTGCACATGCTCGACCATCCGCTTGCGGTGCTAAGATCTCCGTCGAAGTTCTCGAGTGCAGAGAGGCAGCTCTTGACGGACGAGGAACTGGCCACCGACGTGTAGATTGCCTTGGGGTCGATCGCTGCTGCACACTTGGACAACCATGGAAGCGCTGTATCGATCTCCTTGAAGACTGTGGGGAAGTCGATCGGAGAGAGATCGGTTTCAGTCCAAGAAGATAGAGACTTGGCGAATGTGCTGGTTGAATCGAGCAGAGTCTTGCAAGTGGCGGCTTCAGCCATTTTGTGAGAGCTGATCGCAACGATGAGCATCAGGAGCACGTGGAAGCGAGAGGCGTACAGACGCATTGTCGAGGTTCGTTTTGTTGCGTGTGTTTGTTGTTGTGGAAGGCAAGTATCAAACTGAGTTTCTGGTGGAGATGCCAACTCCAAGGAGACCTAGTGTTATGGGAACATGTTGTCTCTATTTAGGTTTTGCAAAGCTGATCAAGGAGGTGACATCTATAGCACTGAGATCCTGTTGTTAAATATAGCTTCATGCTTGAAAAAGACCAGATCAGATAAGCATAGGAGGCACGTTGTTATGAATACCAAACCCAAAATTAGCTCACTCAATGAACAGAACGCTATTCCAACGTCATTAAAAAAGGAGCAGTTTGTTTTCCGGTTGAAGAGAAAAAGTGAACTGTAACACAAAAATATGCAAGCGGACTGCTACTAAAATAGAAAAACACTTCGAAGTATCATGTTCTCCAGTTTAGAACGTTTGGCAAAATACCTGAGATCCGCATTGAAGTCAATTTATCTGTCCATCTCAATAGATCAACAGGTGCCACCTCGTATCAAAAGAAGCATCATGCATTACACTTAAAGTCTGCTGCAACACCTCCACCTCGTATCAAAAGAAGCATCATGCATTACACTTAAAGTCTGCTGCAACACCTCCACCTCTTCTCCCTCCTACGCTTCCGTGGTCTCTTGCGTCTCCTGCACAGGCTGCTCCACTGTCGGCTGCTCCATTGTCGGCTGCTCCACAGGTTCATCCTCTCTGTCCGCGTCGTCCTCACGATGACGGAATCTCGGATTCTCCTCCTCTTTATTCTCGTCCTGGGGCGAGTCAGGACGTCGCTGGCGACTGGCAGGCGGTTCGCCCGCCGCCATGCTGTCATCTCTAGGTCTCTTGACATGGGCTGAGCGACGGAAGTGGTGACCGTCCGCTGTGGCGTCGTCTCCACGTCCATAGCCACCACGTCCAGCGTCATAGTCGTCCTTGGAGCGTCTGTCATCACGCACCTGTCCACCCGACAGGCCGCGGCCAAACTGGCGGCCCTCACGGAAACCGCCGTCCATCTCACAGCGAACCACACGGTTATCCAGCTTGGTCTCACTTAGGAACTGTGAGCAAGCCTCGGCCTCGGCGTTTGTACTGTACTCGACAAAGCAGAACCCACAGGGGGTCTTCTTGAAGCGGTCGAGGCCCATAATGACGCGCTTCACGTGGCCCACGCGGCTGAATAACTCGTAGATCTGCGCCTCCGACGTGAAGAACGACAGGTTGCCCACATATAACGTGCCGGAGCGCTCCATGGCGCGCTGCTGCTCGGCGAACGAAGAGAACGTCTTGCGGTCCCAGTACTGGCGCTGCGACGGCCCACGCGCTAGCCGCTGTTCCTCATCCGCTACCTCTGCATACAGCTCCGCCATTGTCGCTTGTTGGCTAGAAACTCTAACTTGTTGATCGATTACTTCGAAGTACAGTCAAACCTGTTTCTCTGATCCTCTCTATCTGCAACACGAGTTTTATTTGATACAGATGGTGAGGGAGCCAAAATGATCACTTGGATAAACTATGCATGCTGCTTAAATGATGCAAAATTGTCTAAATGTTAACTGAGCCACACATTTTGGGAACCAAATCGAGCCAGACCTTTTTAACTGATTTATGAATGGCCCTTTGATAGTCTCCTACTTTAATTTATGTAATTATCGGAAGCGTGCCCTATTTCTCGTCCCTCTGTTGCGCCGTCCCCGTCAGCACCTCGTCCCCCTTGATAATAAGCATAAGTGAAGCGAACGCTTCATGATAACTGGTGTTATTCTGCAAAATTTACGGCACAAATCCACCAATCCAGGACCAATAATTTATAAAAGAAGAAGAAATCGGCAGAGCAGCTCTGGAGCCAGCAAATTCCTCGGGGCAGCACGGCGGCATCAACGCAGCACAGGACGGACCGGCGGCACCATGGGCCTCGGCGAGCAGTACGACGGCGATGCGATGGTGCAGAACGCAGCGGCGAGCAGTACGACGGGGGTGACACGGACTGGAAGCAGTACGACGGTGGTGCCACGGCACAGGAAGCCTCGACGAGCAGTGCGACGGGAGTGACACGGACTGGAAGCAGTACGACGCTGGTGCCACGGCACAGGAAGCCTCGACGAGCAGTACGACGGCGGTGCCACGGCACAGGAAGCAAGACGATGCTGTTGAGTGTGGGCCTGGAGGAGACGGCGATCAGCAACACAATGGTGACAGGAAGATCAAGTGCATCGCGAGGACAGTTGAGTAAGTGCTCATGCTTTTTTGTGGGTGCATATAAGAATTGAAAAGATTGGTATGAAATATTAGGCCATTTGAAGTTTGTGTGTTATTATCTACAGTCTACCTCCGAGGCGCTCGCTAAGTGCATTAAGAGTAAGGTAAGAATCGGTACGCTGTTTCTCGAGCATATCAACGGCGCTTTCGTTGCTAATCTTTTGTTCGTGGACTATTGCGATGACTTTATCGATAATTCGTTTGCGTCTGAAGTAGAAACGCTTTTTTCTGCTGGTGAGTTGCGCCAAGATGAGCTGTGTCTCTCTTCGAGTGCACTTACAGCAGGACCGCCATACACACCACAGCTCCCCCTTCCTGCCATACCAAGTTTACTGTTTTCAGGCTACGCGTCATTTTGTAAGTAAAAGGAAGGGACGTGTTGGAGGTCAGCGAAGCATCAAGCGAGGGTGCAGTCGTGGTTGATCCTGCCCAATCGACGGACAAACGCACAGCAGCAGCACCAGAAGTAAGTTGCTTGAAAGCTTCAGAGACATTTTCCAACGAGTTGCTCAATCTGTTGACCCTCTTGTCGATGTGCGCCAAAGTGCTTTGATGTTGCTCTTGCAGGTGCTTTATCAGATCAGGCACGAGATCATGCAAACGGAGCGTGTGTGGCGACTTCTCCGCCTGCATTTTCTGCTTGAGTTCGGCACTGAAATTAATAAAAGCGGTGGATTGAAACATCGAGTGACGTGAAAGTTTGTGAGCCGGGTGAACGTCGCGCAGGAGTGCAGCGTCCTGAAGGAGAACCACTCGTAAATACAAAAGTAAGTCGAAAAACCCCCGGTGGCAATGTGAGGTGCTTGTTGTTGTGTGTATGCTTTGATGTAGTTTTCAACGAACGGAAATACCTGTCGCTGTAGCTCATCTGGTGGTAGATAACATGTAATTGCTATTTGTTACCATTTTTTTATTTGTATGTAGGTAATTTTAGAACGATACCGAAAACTGTTTATTCGCTGGTGCTTGGACTCGATGGAGGCGAATCTTACAAGGAAATTGAATGTTTTGGAAGCAGCCCAGTTTTCTATTGAGGCGTGGTCAGGAGTCACGGCCAACACAATTAAGAACTGCTGGATCAAAACTCGGAAGCTTGTAGTGAACATGTTGCCCATTCCGATATCGTTGTTTTCCAGGTATCGTAAATGGAAAACAGGGTCCGACCGTGCGTCGAGGTAGCTAATGTAAGGTTTGATAGTTACATGTATTCTACCTAGGGCTAGGCTCTCTCTGTCTTGCCTGCTCTATGAATAAGGGACACCGTCCCCCTGGCGCGTTGGCTAATCGTAAATAACAAAAACCTATGAAAGCGCATAAAACCGTCATAGAATAGCTAACTTAAAGTGAAAAGTGTCTTAGAGTCGTGAATGGAGCCCCCGACGTTGCAAGTCGAGCTCGATGAGAGTGCCAACAGCACTCTCGACCGATGCCGAGCCGCGAGACCAGCCAACACCATAAGAGCGTACGCACCGAAACAAAAAGAGTTTAAGGCGTGGTGCGACAAAAAAGGATTTCATGAAGCTACACGATATCAGGTTACTGCAGCTAAGCTCCATCTATTCTTTGTCGACGAAGTTGTCGATCGCCAAGCTCGTGCGAAGGGCTCGACACGCAAAATTGGTGTCTCTACCGTGGAAATGTATGTCAATGCGATTTCAGATCTTTACAGCGACCAGCAGAGCCGCGGTATCAACTCACATTCGCATCCTCGCAACGGCCTTGTGAAGGCGTTGCTCTCGTCGCTTATCCAACCCGTGTCACTCCCGTCGTACTGCTCGCCGCTGCATTCTGTGTCGTGGCACCGCCGTCGTACTGCTCGCCTCTGCGTCCTGTTCCGTGTCACTCCCGTCGTACTGCTCGCCGCTGCGTTCTGTGTCGTGGCACCGCCGTCGTACTGCTCGTCGAGGCTTCCTGTGCCGTGGCACCACCGTCGTACTGCTTCCAGTCCGTGTCACTCCCGTCGTACTGCTCGCCGCTGCGTTCTGTGTCGTGGCACCGCCGTCATACTGCTCGTCGAGGCTTCCTGTGCCGTGGCACCACCGTCGTACTGCTTCCAGTCCGTGTCACTCCCGTCGCACTGCTCGTCGAGGCTTCCTGTGCCGTGGCACCACCGTCGTACTGCTTCCAGTCCGTGTCACTCCCGTCGCACTGCTCGTCGAGGCTTCCTGTGCCGTGGCACCACCGTCGTACTGCTTCCAGTCCGTGTCACCCCCGTCGTACTGCTCGCCGCTGCGTTCTGCACCATCGCATCGCCGTCGTACTGCTCGCCGAGGCCCATGGTGCCGCCGGTCCGTCCTGTGCTGCGTTGATGCCGCCGTGCTGCCCCGAGGAATTTGCTGGCTCCAGAGCTGCTCTGCCGATTTCTTCTTCTTTTATAAATTATTGGTCCTGGATTGGTGGATTTGTGCCGTAAATTTTGCAGAATAACACCAGTTATCATGAAGCGTTCGCTTCACTTATGCTTATTATCAAGGGGGACGAGGTGCTGACGGGGACGGCGCAACAGAGGGACGAGAAATAGGGCACGCTTCCGATAATTATACACATCATCAGCTCTAAATACACCCACACCTCATCAACTTGCCGTCCAGATAAAGAGCAAGAGGATGGCTCCCTGGAACAATAATGCAATTGTATCCGCACCGGCATGAACTGGTGTGGCACTACTGCTGCCGCTGGTACTTGATGTGGCAGCGGTGTGTGCCGCCAGCGTGGCGAAGATTCCGCTGCGAAGCTCACTGTCTGACACCGTTCGAGTCGCTTTCTCAAGCTCTGGGAATGTGTAGGACGAAATTTGCCGGACGCAATGATCTCGTTGCCCTCGACACTCGGAGCAAACCTGCGCATAAGAATGTCGTTTGCAGCCGAACTGGGCCTTGTAGCAGACTTCAGCATTCTCGTAGCAAGGGGGGTTTGCCTCACGAAGCGCATTCAGATCGGTAGGCAGCTTTTGCATGTGATTCGTCGATTCGTCTGCCAACGCGTTATACAGTGCGATCATCTGTTGAGTACGTGCAATGTTGGCCTCAAGCGAAGACGGATTCTCCCAAAACGGGATGCTAGTCATGTTATGCAGTCCCAGCGTCTTGTCTTGGTCGTACGAGTGGAACTCGACGTTACCAGCTTCGCAGAAGGAGTTGTAGTTATTGTAGTAATTGGTCGAGGCTTTCTGGACATTGTCAATCGCTGACGAGGTTACTGATCCCGAAGACGAGTTTAAACGTGCACCCGTAGTATTTATCGCTGTGATCCCCACTAGTTGATCAATCGACAGATAACCCAAAATCTTATACGAAAATGTGCACTTTACTCCGTCAGGGTTTGTTCCAAACGGGCATAATCCACCCGGGTATTCGACTCGACACGTATCGCTCTTCCCAATTGTCCAGCTCGACGTCACGCAACTATTTGGGTACGAGAACCATACTGTATCATAGTACGGAGCCACCATATCCGCTGAGAAGGCTTGCGCTCCCACACACGGCCCGATATTCGGCTGTCCATCAAGTCCATTGAACTGTTTGCACTCTGGCGGATGTTGTCGACTGGAGCCACTTGCAGAGCTCGTATCTCCATTGTTCTGTACGTCTGCATAGGCACATTCTCCATCCTCCATCACCACAAAAGGGCAAAACTCCGGGTACATATACTTCTGATCCTGGTACTCAGCCAACGCGGCGTTGGGTTGCGCGATCTGCACCTCTAGGAACGTGATGACGCTTACGTTGTTCTTGCGTTGGCAGTTCGCCGATTCATCCGTTGGATCGGCACCACGGTCGATGCAGTCGCGTTGCAAGTACAAGAGTGCTCCCTCGATGCTAGACGTGGTGATAGAATCCATTGTGGCTCGATATCGCTCGTTAAACGTGAGATTCCCACCAGAAGACACAGAATTCGGGATTCCCGACACGAACACCTGGTTGTCGTCGTCCCAAACGGGAACATACGTCTCCACACGCGCCTGATAGGATGTCACCGTCCGCATCGTCCATGCTTCGATTCCACGTAGCGATGCCTGTACCAACAGCGACAGCAGTAGCGCGCACGCCCCCGCAACACTCATAGCCGAGAGCAAGAAATGGAATGGAGCTGTTGGCACTGAATGAATGACTTGCTGAGCTAGTTACCAGAAAAAACGCAACACCCAATTAGGTGTGGTGTACATTATCTGAAGATAGAGACAGGAGCTGCATCTTTGTCAGTTTTTGCAAGAGTTAAAAATGTTCATGCTCACTGACCTACAACTACAAGTGTTTCCTTCTACGAGGAATTAAAAGGCCTTAGTACTCACTCATAACGGGAAGCGCATCTCCACGCAGCCTTGGATAACAAAGTGATAGGAGCTTACGACGAGCATTCCTCGCCCTTCGTACCGTCCGCTGGGATGTACCAGCAGTGCTTGGTCTCCACACCGCCGGCAGTCGTGGCGCTCATACTCGATCCGAACGTCCACGAGTCGTCCGCTGTGTGATACTGCAGCTTCAACCAGTCCTCCGACGCCGTTAGCGAGAAGAAGCCGTACTCGTCGCCTGTGTACGTCCAAACGTTGCTGACGTATTCGGCTGCATACGTGGTGAGTCCACTGGCTGATTCCTTCTGGATACCACCACCAGCACCGTTCTCAACGAAGTGAACACCGAGAGACTCCGAGTAGTCGTGTTTCTCACCGTGTGTGTGGCCATACACCCACGCGTGGATGCCAGAGCCTTCCAAGATATCAAACCACTCCTTCATACCCGTTTCGGCGTAGTGCACACTGGGACTGTAGTGGCTGTTAACGATCTTCCAAGTAGCATTAGACGTTTGCACCTTTTCAGCCAATTGTTTTCGAGAATCGTCACTCCACTCTGTGAACTTAGCGAAGCACGTGTCGTACATGTCCGTGTCTCCGCCAGCGCAGAAGTCGTCGCCACGAGCAACGCTGTTGCACGAGTCGTCGTCGCCTTCCGAGTAGCCGTAGCATTGGCAACACACTTGCTGGGCAGCGTGGACGTCGGCATCACCCGAGTCCACGTTGAAGATGTCAATACTCACGCCAGAGTCGGCGTCTTCGATCGTGTAGACGTAGAAGTGGTCCTTAAGTACCCAGCGGTCGTCGTTGGGACTCGTGTACTCCTGTTGCCACTTGAATTTGTTCTCCAGAGCCGTGATAAGTTCGTCCGTAGTGCTGCATTCGGCATTGTTGTCACCATCCGAGCAAATGTAACTGGCGCCACCGTAGTCGTGGTTGCCCAACACGTTGACGAAGGGGATTCCAGCCAGATTGTCACCGTCGAACTTGCCCTCGAAGGTGGTAGTGAAACGGGAGTCACGACCATCTTCGCTGTTGATGCCTGTCCAGTAGAAATTGTCTCCGTGGCTGAGAATTGCCTTGGGCTTGACGTCAGCTGCACCTGCCTGCGTGTTCATGAGGCTGGACACGACGTCCTCGGCGACAACATCGTAGTTGTTGAATGTTTCAGATCGCGTGCAGCACGAGTCTTTGGTCACGGTAGTGCCCCAGTCTCCAATTGCAAAAGCTGCTAGCGAGTATTTCACTGATAGAAATTATACCAAAAATTTAGAGAAAATCCATTGTCAGTCTTGCAAAATCTCTGCCACAAAGTGAAAGAATGAAGGTCGCACCTGAGGTCGGGTCGGAGGTAACAGTGGCCGTGACGGAGCTGCTGCCCGTAGATGAATTGGACGATTTCTTGCTGGTGGACGAGCTGGTTCCGCCGCTGCTGCCGCTGGTGGTCGAGCCGCTTGAGTTGGCCGATTCCTCCGAAGACGTTGAAGACGAGTCCGACTTGGTGGCCACGATGACGCCAACAATGGCGCCAACCACAGCGCAGAGCACCACGATACCGATTATGAGCAGGCGCTTGTTGATCGCCATTTGTCCTGTCTGGTTAATTCCCACCGAGTTACGTTGCCGAGGGTGAAAAAGTCTCTTGACCACTCGAAGCGAATTTGAAGAGTGCCCCGAATCCAGGTTGACCCACGGAACTGGAAAAACCTCGAAATTGAAAAACCCCGTGCAAAAGAAATCTGATTTCTTTGTAATCCCTTAGTTCGTAATATATTTCGAAGGAAGAATGTCAGCTCGATTGATCGGATCGATTACATGAAAAATTATGAATTCTAGGTTGGGATATTGAGGCTTTTTAGAATTCTTGTTGAGAGGATCATCTGGCACCACAGACTAAAAACGTGTCGCACTCTGCATGGACGAGCCCAGCCGGACCAGCTTTTGATCAGCACGAAAGTTTTTGCTCTTCCCAGTGGGAAGTTCCCACAGCATTGATGCGCATCCAACCAACTTGGTTGAACCAAGGAATCCGACGCGGAATTTTGATACTACCCCGCAGGGAGGGCCTGCGCGCGCGGGAGAATCAAATTGACATTAAACTCGTGTTTTAGCGTAGTAGTTGTTGCAGGAATATCGCCTCGATTAACAGCTCCCTCGCATTAATCTGCGATAGCGTAGGAATCCCCCCAACACATGGCATGGAAAGCGTGCCAGGCATGCCCAACAGATCCAGCGGCAACGCGAAAACCTCGCTGAATACACGGGTAGTTTACGACGGGGCCTCACGCTCGATTCTTGTGTGATAATGTAGACTTTCCATCCCAGCACACGAACGCTTTTGCGCTGGTACGATGGCAGCCATCAGCCAGCCAGCTGATGAGTAAACCACCCCCAGGTTCATCGTGATCAACGGAATAACTCACGGTAAGTAAAGGGACTTGAAGTGGCGGGTCTTTAATGGCTACACGTTTTGAACGGACACCGATGCCAAACGTAGATGTCAACAGCAGAGTCAATGTAAACGATAGTGGCGAGCTCCTGTTGGATCTGGAGTGTAGACGAAAGGTGTTGAACGTATCCGAGCAAACATATTTTTAATCAGAGTAGATTGAACGGCATCGATATCTACATGTAAACTTAGTTCAATAGCTGCCATCTAGGCCACAGATTTCCTGGAATGTCCAACTTAACACTCCTTGCCCTCACCGCCATCCAATGGGATGTACCAGCAGTGTTTCGTCGCCACGCCACCAACCTTCGTCGACTTGAAGCTCTCCTCAAATGACCACGAGTCATCCGCCGTGTGGTACTGCAGCTTCAGCCACTCCTCTGACGCCTCCACCGACATGAAGCCATATTCGTGGCCACCGTACGCCCAAAGAGCTTCCACATCACCAGTGGCAAACTCCGGAATGCCACTAGCAGATTCCTTCTGGATACCACCACCAGCACCGTTGTTGACGAAGTGAACGGAATAGGCCGACGAGTAGTCGTGGTTTTCACCGTGGGTGTGTCCGTTCATCCACAGCTGAACACCCGAGTCCTGAAGAACGTCGAACCACTTCTTCATACCAGCTTCATCATAGTGAGCGTACGGCGAGTAGTGGCTGTTGACGATCTTCCACGTCGCTTTAGAAGCCGCCACCTCCTTCGCCAGCTGCTTGCGCGAGTCGTCACTCCACTCCGTGAACTTGTCGAAACAAGCGTCGAACATGTCGGTATCGCCACCGCTGCATAGTTTGTCTCCACGAGCGACATTCTTGCACTTCTTGTCGCTACCTTCAGCGTAGCCATAGCATTGGCAACAAGTCTGTTGGGCGCCGTGGGTGCTGGCATCACCTGCGTCCACATTGAAAATATCGATGCTCACACCGGAGTCTTTGTCCTCAATGGAATAAACGTAGAAATGGTCCTTCAAGATCCAACGGTTATCGTTCGGACTCGTGTAATCCGACTGCCACTGGAACTTATTCGAGAGCGCTTTGACCAGCTCATCGGCAGAGGAACACGGTGCGAGGCCTTTGCCGTCCGCGCAGATGTAACTGGCACCACCGTAGTCGTGGTTACCCAGCACGTTGACCCATGGAACATTCTTAATATTGTCACCTCCGTATTTCTTTTCAAAAGTGGCCGTGAAGCGGGAGTCCCGACTGCCTTCGCTGTCAATGCCCGTCCAGTAAAAGTTGTCACCGTGGCTGAGAACGCACTTAGGCGGCGCAGACGCAGCAGTGGCCTGCTGGTCCATCAGGTTAGCCACAATGTCCTCAGCGTTGACATCATAGTCGTTGTAGGTCGACGAACGCGTACAGCACGAGTCCTGGGTAACTGTGGTTCCCCAGTCACCAATAGCAAACGCCGAAAGAGTGTACTTGGCTGGATGGCAGAACAATATCGGTGAGTCAGAGCTGGGAGGAGCCTCTACTGTACATGATATATGGAAAACAATCTTACCGGAAGTCGGATCGGATGTAATTGAGCCGGTACCCGAGCCTGAGCCTGAGGTGGTTTTTTTCTTCTTCGACACTGAGCTCTTGCCGCTGGACGAGCTGGCGGTCGTGCCATCGTTGTCGCTACCTGACACAGTAGAGCCCGACCCAGAAGAAGTTGTCCCCGACGACTCGCTGGCTGAGCTGCTCGCCTTGCGCGCCACCATCACGCCGACAATGGCGCCGATGATGGCGAGAACCAGCACCACACCGACAAGCTGGGCTTTCTTGGACATCATCTTGACACCGAGCTGTTTTTTCTACTCGCTGTCCTGTTGTAGCTGCTGTGTGTTTGTCCTGTCCTCCTGACGGGAGCTCTAATGCCTCTCCTCCTTGGCAAAAGCGCAAATGAGCGCGAACCAAGTGGTGCCCCCATGTTACGGCTCTGAAACAATGTAGCCTATCCGATCCCTCGTTCTTGTCTTGCTGGCTCTTTTTGATTAAATCCTAGCAAGTCGACATGCAAATGAGACTTGTCCTCTTCGAGCACCAAGAATTTTGGGTTTAATTGCAGTAGACGAGGCAAAAAAAGCCATGAAAAACATCTTCCCTTATCTGAATTGACTGTCGAGGCAACGGTCATGGCGGAAATTGCTGCCCCATCGTGTCGTACTCTCCACACTGCTGTGGGTTTCAACAGTTTTAGCCCGTCCATCATTTCTCTCTCTTGGCAAAATCCGGCAACTTGCAACTGGCAGAGAGGCCACACTCAACAAGTCGAGCACTTCCGCGATGTGGCAACCAAAGCAAATTAACCCAAGTTTCCAAACACCAAAATAAAAAACAAAAATGGATCATTAATTCAAAACGCTTTTGTAAGTGTATGTAGAAGTTATTTAACACGTCTTGCCGGTACCAGCAGTGCTTGGTAGCAACACCGCCGATCTTAGTCGAGTTGAAGCTCTCCGCGAACGACCACGAGTCGTCTGCTGTGTGGTATTGCAGCTTCAGCCACTCCTCTGACGCCACCGACATGAAGCCATAGTCCTGGCCAACGCCCACACAGCCTCAACATCAAACGAAGCGTACTCTGGAATTCCACTGGCAGACTCCTTCTGGATCCCACCACCAGCACCATTGTCAACAAAGTGGACCTTGTAGGTTGCCGAGTAGTCGTGGTTCTCACCGTGCGTGTGTCCGTTCATCCAGAGTTAATGCCCGAGTCTTTAAGAATCTTAAACCATTTGGCCATACCATCCTCGTCGTAATGAGCGTAGGGCGAGTAGTGGCTGTTAACGATCTTCCACGTGGCTTTGGATGAGGCCACCTCCTTGGCAAGTTGCTTACGTGAGTCGTCACTCCACTCGGTAAACTTGGCGTAGCAGGCGTCGTACATGTTCGTGTCTCCACCGCAACAAAGCTTGTCGCCACGAGCAACGTTCTTGCACGTGTCATCGTCCCCCTCAGCGTATCCGTAACACTGACAACAAGTCTGCTGGGCTGCGAGTGTGCTGGCATCTCCCGAGTCAACGTTGAAAATGTCGATACTCACCCCAGACTCTTTATCCTCAATCGAGTAAAAGTAGAAATGGTCCTTCAGAATCCAACCATCATCATTCGGACTTGTGTAAGTTGACTGCCACGAGAATTTATTCTCGAGCGCAGTCACAATAGCGTCAGCATCCAAACATTCAGCCGGGTTGTCCCCGTCCGAGCAGATGTAGCTCGCACCACCGTAGTCGTGGTTACCAAGCACGTTGACCCAAGGGATACTCTTGATGTTGTCACCCTCATACTTTCCCTCAAAAGTGGTTGTGAAGCGAGAGTCGCGTCCATCTTCACTGTCAATGCCCGTCCAGTAGAAGTTGTCGCCGTGGCTCAAAATGCACTTGGGAACTGCTGAGGCGGCCGTGGCCTGCTGGTTCATGAGGCTGGCCACAATATCCTCAGCGTTGACATCATAGTCGTTGTACGTGGACGATCGGGTGCAGCACGAGTCTTTCGTGACGGTAGTGCCCCAGAGTGACAGAGCTGGAGGCCGAACTGGTCGAATTCTTGAGCTTGTAGGTGGTGCCCGAGGTCGAGGACGATGCGGTTGTAGATGTTCCGCTGCCGCTGGTGGTGCTCGTCGAGCCGGAGCCAGAGCTGCTCGTGCCTGATGAGTCGCTGGATATGCGTGCGACCAACTCTCCGACGATCACGCCGATGACAGCCAAAATGACCACCACGCCGGTGATCCCGGCCTTCTTGGTAACCATTTCGATGGTATTTGGTCCTGACTCCGGGTAGAAGTCGGCTGAGGAGGGGGGTCTGCGGTCCGCCGCAGAAACTCAAATGAGCCCGGCACACTGACTTTGCTATCCGGCTTTGCGGTTGTGGTTAACATTTCCTAGTCTCTGATTCGCTGGTGAAAGGTAAAACTACACTCTATTGGTTAAAATATAAATTTGGTGTTAGAAAAATTGATGTTAAGTTTTTATTTCGCTTCATCATATGGACATGTACATCATTCAGTACGGTACATGTTTGTGGTACGTAGCAGATGGCACGCTGGACTCCATGCGTTCGTGAACTATTCATGAATGCATGGTGTTCATGATGAATACCACGGAGATTCACACAGACACATGGGACAGAAACCGAAGCCTATGGCCATGCCCTGCCGTGTGGACTCGAACAAGGGATTGCGGCAATCATTACCGTCGGGAACTATTAATACAACGACGCCACTACGTGTTGGATTCACACAGTATGCATTAATAGCCAGTCTACTACCTTCGCGTCTCTATCCTGCTGCTGCAAGGTTCTTGCGAGGGCACATTAGGATTCTAAATGAATCCTCGATGCCATGAAAACATGAAAACGATTCTATAATAACGTATCAGCCCGAATAAAAGCCCCCCTTCCAAATAATACCCTCTGGGGTATTATATACCAACACTAAAAAATAAAGGCCCTCCCGAATATAACGACGCATACTAAAGAGACTAACAAGTTTTCTTGAGTTACTGGCCATTCATTCTTCCACAACTGTCACTGTGCTATCCATTCTGAAAAATGAGTCGGCAGCGCCAAGCTGTCAGCATTGGCCGCAAACAGGAGGTGATCCAGTGGATCGAAACTGAGGGAGAAGGTGTGCCAACGCGTGCTGTCGCGCATTTCCGATCGGCTGGCTGGAGTATAGATGGCGGTTCGGTGCGTCGATGGTGGAGATTCCGTGAGAAGATTCGAAACGCAGCCCCGTGCCAGGCTCGTGTCGCTGACGGTGGTCGCAAGCCACTTTCAGAGACACTGGAGGACCAGCTCTACGAGGAGTTTGTGACCAAGCGCACGAAGAAGGAGAAAGTGACGCGCAGCTGGTTGGCTAACATGGCGCTAACGATCTACGGGGGCGAAGCAGTTGGGAGGGAGAACCCACCACCGTTCACGGCTTCTGATCACTGGGTCTCCAATTTCATGCGTCGCTTCGAAATTTCTCTACGTCTCCGGACTAACCTAACGATCCTCCGTGACGACGTTCTCGTGGAACGAGCGGTTCGCTACATGTCGTTCCTAAGGGACTTAAAGCCTACCATCGACCCCGATCAGACTGTTCTCATGGATGAGACAGCTGTTTACTTCGAAGATGCTCGCCAGACGACTTTGGACTTCACTGGTGCTCGACATGTCGTAATCCGCTCTACTGGTTTCGCTTCTATGCGAATTACGGTGGTTCTAGCAGTGAGTGCAACTGGTAGAAAACTTCCTCCACTTTTGATATGGAAAGGAAAAACAACACCCACTTTTGAGAAGAGACCTGGACCTCTTTACGTGACACACCAACCTCGCGCCTGGGTAGACAGTGAGCTTCTTAAGAAATGGATCGACCTAGCTTTCCCTCTCGTGGTGCATGGAGAAGGCAAGTGCTTGGTCTGGGATAGTATGAGGGCTCATATATCAAAAACGGTGAAGGCAAAGTGCTCAGCTAGAAAGATAGCTATGTGTGTTGTTCCTGACGGTCTCATGCCTTACCTACAGGCGGGAGACATCAGCATCTACAAGAGTTTCAAAGACCTGCTTTACATGGAAATTAACGCCTGGAAGGAGTCAGACCAAGTTGAGTACACTCGCTACGGGAACCCGCGCATGCCATGCGTCGACACTGTGTGCGAGTGGGTCCTCCGAGCTTGGCGCGACACGGAGGAGGTGGTGATTATGCGTAGCGTTGAAGCGGCTGGGTTTGCAGAGCAGGTATCCGACTGGTTCGTTGCTAAGCACGACGTGTATGATGCTCGATTCCGTGAAATGTGGTCAGAGGAGGCAAAAGACGGAGAAGGAGAAGAAGACTTGTTTAACCTTTCAGGTCTAGATGACGCTTGGATGATACCAATTTGCCCGACGAATAAAATGTCATCTAATAGAGCCCTTTCCCGAATACAATCCTCTCAGTCATTTTGAGTCCACAGTAAAAAATAGAGCCCGGGTACTAATAGGGCGGATCCGTAAGGGAACATACATGTAGAAGGTAATTTGATTGTCAAGAACGAATCACTGATACTCTCTACGAAGATGTCGTGCAGTCCTGGCCGTTTGTTCCGTCATTTGGGACGTACAATGCCAGCAATGGTTCTATAATCGAGCCCTCGCTTGTAGCACCGACGGAGATTACGCTTGTACATGAGCCATGAAGACTCGACAATGCCGCATCATGGTGGTGGATTTACCCCCCCCATATAAAATACCGTCAACTAACCTGCACTAGGTTTATATCGCTAGACCATAGAGTGTTTTATTCGTCTATCGAGATTGAGCTGCCGAGGAAAGCGTGGATATAGATAACTTTTTATCAGGATGGTTAATTTGACGGTTTTAAGAGCATTTCCACCGGTAGAGTGAAAGAAAAGGTAAATATCCCCTTGTTTGGGGTGCAACTAAGCGGCGTTGTAAATTTACGCCTGATAATTTCGCACTGGTGCAAAGTAAAATCGGAGTAAGAAGGCTTTCGAAGAGTCTTGTGCAGCTATATGTTCGAGGCAAACAACATGCAGAACGGCGTATAACGTACGGTTTTGCTAATTGTTCGTCCACTTGATGTGACGAGCGCTGGATGGCTCAAAAATGAAAGGCTGTCGACTCACATCCAGCTGCCTGGTTCACCGCCATCGTCGCGGTGCAAGGCTTGCACTGCAAGCACGTTTTCAAACACATTGCATGAAAACAACAAAAATCATTGTCATACTCATATATCCAAGATCCCATTGGCCAACCTGTTTGCCATTGTCCACCGCAGCGAGGGATCCAGTAGTCATATTTGACTCCGGGATCCCTCATTTTACCCCGTTGGCATAAATGCTCCACGTTTTCTCAGACCGGTGCAAGTGTGCAGTTGTATTTTGAGGTAAAATATAGCTTTTACTCCACGTTTACCTCTACCGGTGGCAGTGCTCTAATAAAGACCCGGTGTGGGTTCCTCATCCAAAAAAAAAGTTCGGAAACTCGAAAGAAATGCTTTAGAGCATCTCCACCGGAGGGTCAAATAGCCGATCTGATCGAAGTTGCTCCCGCACCGGCAAGGTCACACGTGAGTCATACCAGCGTTTTCGGTCAAAGTCTCACCAAATTTGATCGAGCTTTGACAAGGGCGTGGGCAACAATCGGAGCGAGCGCATGTTCATAATTCTGATAACCGCGAACACACGATCGATAATGGTATGCTCACATCAACTTTATTGTAGAATGGAAGCCGTATTGAACGTTGCCCAGTCTTTGGTGGCTTCTGCCGCATACCGTTTGACAGTGCACGAACCGGTGTGGAATCGGCCTGTAAAAGCCTATCAAATCACCCATTTGACTTTTGACTTTTGACCTCTCCGGTGGAGACGCTCTTACAAGCTTAAAATGGGCATCTATGAGGAACTCGACGACGACGTGCACTCTTGACCTTCGCCGCAGTCGTTCGGGACGTACCAGCAGTGCTTCGTAGCCACACCACCGGCAGTGGTGGAGCTAAAACTTTCCGCATACGACCACTTATCATCAGCCGTGTGGTATTGCAGCTTAAACCAATCTTTCGACGCAGTGAGCGAGAAGAAACCATAATCCGTACCATCGTACACCCACAGATTATCCACATATCCCTCGGCATACGACGGAATACCGCTAGCAGACTCCTTAATAATACCACCACCAGCACCATTATCAACGAAATGCACACCAAGCGAAGATGAATAGTCGTGGTTCTCACCATGCGTGTGTCCGTTTATCCAAAGGTGAACACCCGTTCCATTAATGATGTCAAACCACTCTTGCATCCTAGCTTCAGCATAGTTTGCGTACGGATTGTAATGTGTTGACGATCTTCCACGTTGCCGTCGAGTTGGCGATATTCTCCTTAAGTTGTGTAAGCGAGTCGTCAGCCCAAGAGGTTAGCTGAGCCAGGCATTTATCGTACATGTCGGTGTCGCCACCGCAGCAAGCATCGTCGCCACGGGCAACGTTGTCACACGTGTCGTCGTCATCTCCAGCGTATCCGTAGCACTTACAGCAAGTCTCCAGACCTCCGTGTGAGTCGGCATCGTTCGAGTCGATATTAAAGATATCGATGCTTACTTCGGAGTTCGAATCCTCGATAGTGGAGACGTAAAAATGATCTTCCAGTATCCACCGGTCGTCGTTGGGGCTGGTGTACCCTGATTGCCATGAAAACTTATTTTTCAGCGCCGTGACCAGCTCGTCACCGTCCGCACACGTGGCGGTGTTGTCACCTGACGAGCAGATGTAGTCGGCGCCACCATGGTCGTGGTTGCCCAGAACGTTTACACAAGGAATAGTCTTTATGTTGTCACCATCGAATTTATCCTCAAACGTGGTCGTGAATCGGGAGTCACGACCATCTTCGCTGTTGATGCCCAACCAATAGAAATTGTCGCTGTGGCCAATGACGATTTTGGGAACCACTTCAGCGTCGGCAGCCTGCTGGTTCATGACGCTGGCTACAACGTCTTCGGCGTTGATATCATAGTCTGTGTAACCTGAAGACTGACAACACGAGTCCTGTGTGACGGTAGTGCCCCAGTCACCAATGGCAAAGGCTACCAACGAGTAGGTGACGCTAGTCGGATCCGACGTGATGGACGACGAACCACTGCTGCTTGCCTTCTTGGACGATTGGGTGGTGCCGCCTGAGCTGGTCGTTGTACTGCTACCCGATGCGGATGTTGAACCGGAAGACGTGCCGTCCGTGGTGCTGGCCGAGCTGGACGAGTCCTTGGTGACCACAACACCGACGATCACGCCGACGATGGCCAGCACAACCACCACGGCGATGATGATGAGTGCGCGTCTGGGGATTCCAATGCCGACCTTAATTCCTGTTTATTCTGTAGCTGCGTTACGCTGCTTCTTTGCTTCTGTCAGCCTTCGCAGTCTGCTGCAAGCTCGCAAGTGAGCTGGAGGAACTATTGCTTGGGCTGGACAGTGTCCAGTGGACCCAGTTTGCCCCCGTCTCAGAGTGCAAAGGGAATATGCTGGGAATCAACTCCTGACTTGATGGTTTACGCGACAAACTCATTCTCGAAACTTGATATAAATACAAAATTGTTTTTATAAATTTCGCCATACTTATCGAAGTAGCTTTGACAAATTCCTGTATAAAGGAATTCAAACGTGATATTGCATTTAGTCCTTTAATTTTATTATGAGAGGTAAATCTGTATGGCTCGGCGCAACACCGATCTCCACGGTGTGTTGCCATTTGGAATACCAAGGCCGTCGTTGAGTCATACCCGAGGGGCAGTCAGCCGCTGACTATTCTGCGGTCAGTTTAAAAGTGAAACGTGAATTCGATAGTCAAGCTGTACATTATTATTAAAATACGCATAAAACGGCTCCTTTCCTGATGAACAGCATGTTGATCTCAGTAGCTGCCGTTGCAGGTAGCGCGCATAATGTGCATGAGTGCATGGTGGTGTTAGTTCGTGTGCGCGGTACGAGAATGACGCTAGAAAATATTGCACAAGAATCGAGTTTTGGTGTAGTCGTTGGACAAGGGACTAAGTACAGTCTTAAACATGTAGATAAAAACGACGGGTAGGATCACCGACAACCCCCCCCCCACTCACCAGAACTATCCATACCACGTTTTCAAGAAACTCTTCGAATGTTTCGAATAAGAAAATTGTTCGTCCATTCGAATTTTACCATTGTTCGCCAGTAGCTCTCCTGACAAAATTTATCTATTGGGGTTCTCACAATATGCTAAAGTATCTACGAGCTCGTTGCGCACTCTTTTCCCTCTGCGCCGTCGTTGGGAATGTACCAGCAGTGCTTTGTCGCAACCCCACCGACAGTAGTCGAGTTAAAACTCTCCGCGTACGACCATTTGTCATCGGTTGTGTGGTACTGCAGCTTCAACCAGTCCTTCGAAGCTGTCAACGAGAAGAATCCGTACTCTTGGCCATTGTACACCCACAGATTCTCTATGAGGTCCTTCGCATACGTCGGAATACCACTAGCAGATTCCTTCTGGATGCCGCCACCAGCGCCATTATCAACGAAGTGCACACCGAGTGACGCCGAGTAATCGTGGTTTTCGCCGTGTGTGTGGCCGTTCAGCCAGAGATGAACACCGGTACCGTTAATGATGTTAAACCACTTATCCATACCAGCCTCAGCGTAGTGAGTGTAGGGCGAGTAGTGACTATTCACCACCTTCCAAGTCGCCGTTGAGTTGGCAATGTTCGCCTCCAGCTGCTTACGAGAGTCATCACTCCAAGCCGTGAACTGAGCCATGCACTGGTCGTACATGTCTCCATCACCCCCACAGCAAGCGTCATCGCCACGTGCAACATTAGCGCACTTATCGTCATCATCACCAGCGTAGCCATAGCACTGACAACAGGTCTCAGTGGCGCCGTGCGAGTCAGCATCGCCCGAATCAACGTTAAAGATGTCAACGCTGACACCCGAGGCTTCGTCTTTAATTGAGTAGACGTAGAAATGGTCCTCTAGCACCCAACGATCATCATTCGGACTCGTGTACGTTGACTGCCACGAAAATTTATTTTTCAAGGAAGTCAACAGTTCATCAACGGACGAGCATTTCCCGGCACTGTCGCCGTCCGAGCAAATGTAGTCGGCACCGCCGTAGTCGTGGTTACCGAGCACATTCACCCACGGTAATGTCTTGATGTTATCACCCTCAAATTTACCCTCGAAGGTGGTTGTAAAGCGCGAGTCGCGTCCGTCGGCACTGTCGATACCGTTCCAGTAGAAGTTGTCACCATGGCCGATGACGCACTTAGGGGCGACGTCTGCTGCTGCAGCCTGCTGGTTCATCACGTCGGCCACGATGTCCTCAGCGTTGACATCGTAGTCGTTGTACGTGGACGAACGTTTACAGCACGAACTCTTTGTGGTTGTAGTTCCCCAGTCGCCAATAGCAAAGGCAACCAGCGAGTAGGTGGCGCTTGTAGGATCCGACGTAATGGTGGACGCACTGGAGTTCGAGTTCGACTTCTTTGTTGAAGACGATAATTGAGTAGAACTACCGGAACTGCTGGCCGTCGTAGTGGCCGATCCAGAGGTCGAGCTGGAGGTACCGTCGCCCGTGCTGGACGAACTGGATGAGCCCTTGCTCACCACGATGCCAACGATTACACCAACGACTGCTAGCACCACGATAACAGCAGTAGCGATAATCCCCTTCTTAGGGATCGCCATATTTTTTCCTGCTGTGTTGTGGACTACACCTTTAAAGTAGTGAAGATATGCGCTGTCCAAGCTGGAAATTTGAGAGTGAGGCCACGGTACCGAACCACAGGCCAGTTCATGATGAACTTATCGGCTGTGGGACGCCCGTCTCAAGATCGTGACCGCTGTGAGCAGTGAGAGCCGATGGACCATCGGCGATGGTGATTTTGGCCATGATGTTTATTTGCGATGGTCAGACAGAAAGATAATATTGCACGAGCATCCTCTACCGCTGGCAATGATAAGGTGACGTGGTGAATGTGCCTGCAGTTGTATGTTAAACCACTTGACATTCAAACTTTCTCGATGATGCTGGATCCTCAAGATCTCTAGGACGACGAGCATGTATTGAATGCATAAGTAGTTGTCGTTGTGAGGTACAAACAGCACTTAGCTGATGCTCGGTTGATGCCGTTGTTCCTGATAGGCGTGTTTTATTGACAGGAAACCTGGTAATAGAACTCCATGCGACGTTGAAACCCATCAACGTCTTCGAAGAACTACAGTATTCGCACGGTTCTATTCCTTTTCTTATTTGTCCTATGAGAGCAGCACTGGTAAAACCTTTTCGAAAGCAATTAGGTTTATGGTTATTGGGGTTTAAACCAATGAAACCTATTATTAACAACCTTTCGGTTTGGTTTCCTTCTCGGACATTTTCAGCGCCGATGCTGATTATAGTTGATGTATTAAACTGGGAATGCCTCATAGAGGTATGGACAGAGGTGCAGAGGTCCGAAAATACAATATTATATTAGATTGGTGCGTAATAAAAATTCCAATACAAGGCATCCCAATAATAAAAATTGCCGCAATTTAAATATATTGATTTTTTTAAAATTATCTACTAGCGGGTTGTTTACTGGTTAAAGCGGTCATAGCTCTTTCTTTTCTTTCTGAAGCTGAAACTAGACGCATCAGCTTGATAGTGTTGCGAGCACACCACGTATTGATATTTAACGTCTCCACAATAGCAGCTTTGCAAGCCATAAAATACCATTTGCATCTACATTTCAGCAGTTATCTTATCGCCTTCACTAAGACTCTGCTGAAAATTAAACCGTTCAGATGTACTTTATAACTTTTGCACCTTTGTTTTGGCGATCGTGTCGGATCGTCTTGGCGGTAATTAGTGCGTGTTGGTTGCAAAATGTTTTACTCATTTCATACGCAGTTTGAAGTACTGCAACAAAAATGCTGAAAACGGCAATGCGGCTTGAACGAGCGTCGGCAGCCATCGGTTTTGCGGCGAAATGCATGTAGGTATCATACATGTAGGGGGTACCGACAATGATGTCATCAGATTTGACGGAATCGTGGCCAGATTCTACCCGAAGACACTTTGTTTTCATATTTATTGTCAATAATTGATCCAATATCATATTGGCAGCTTCAAATAATAAAAATTGATATTGCAAACCCAATTATTTATTGAATCGCAAATTATTTTTTCGACATCTGCCACAACCTGGGCCAACATTCGTGTCACCTCGAAAAAAAAAATGATTTTCTAACAGCAAAACGAATGATGAATTCGAAGAAAAAAATCCCGGTCTTTGCTGTTGTTAGTGTTCGTTCATGTAATCTATCAGAATTAGAGTCAGGGATATATAAAATGTAGGCATTTTAGATATGAACTGACCGCCCCCAGTTCTTGGTCGTCTTATTCTGGCTGCTGTCTGCCGGCCTTGTCCAAAAGTTTGTACAGTGCCCCATATGGATATTATACGTCCTGTCACGGTACATGCTCATCTGCCAAACTGACATGACTCGAGGGAACGCATCCTAGCCGTGGAAATCGTGCGAGGTACGTGCCAGAAGTGGCAACCAAGCTCAAGGACGGATGACAGTCGAAGTATAGAATCCTTTTTTACCCGTTAACCTGCTGCTGAAAGGTCAATATACCCTTTTAGCGAGATAGTGTGGCAGGGGATGCATATCCAAACAGCACTGCAGAGTTGTTTAGGCACTAGATTTCTCTTTTGTTATACGGCAGGAATCCCTGGAAGGCGGATGGTGCACTGCGTGCAGTGCTGCACTAGATGGACAGGCGTTATCCAGCATATCTGTCTGCACTCGAAAACCATTTCCGCTCCGTTACGGCTAATATATTTCGTACTACTATGACGCTTTGTACGCTATTCGTGCGCTACTATCGTAAATGTTCTACAGCAGTACAACTCTGTAGTATAATTCGAAAAGAAAAACAGCGACCAATTCCGCACAAAAAACTGCAATTGCATTCCCAGTGTAAGTCGCAGATATTTGTAATTAAACTAATAGTAGAATTCTTCAAATTCGACCACTGCCAGCGAGAATAGCTGAGGTGTACATGTATTTATAATACGACCAGCTG
This sequence comes from Phytophthora tentaculata, assembly GCA_033557915.1. Classification (NCBI taxonomy): domain Eukaryota; phylum Oomycota; class Peronosporomycetes; order Peronosporales; family Peronosporaceae; genus Phytophthora; species Phytophthora tentaculata. The sequence goes on along the minus strand of JAUCEA010000007.1, from coordinate 6,169,966 downwards.
TGCAAATTCGACCATGAGCCATACTGACCCCGACAAAACGCTGATCCGTTTTATAATTGTTTTTTTATTCTTTTAATGCAAAATTGTTGCGAACACTCTTCAAGTTGATCATGAATGGTCTGGTCGCTGAATTGACAAGAGTAGACGAATACTTGTGAACACGCGAGATTGGATGCCCAAGAAAGCCGTTTGTGCTTCGATAGAATAATCTAGGAAATTGTTCGAAGAAATAATACAAAGTGCTTGTTTATCCATGGATTCCAAACACGAATTATCAAGTAGTGCATCCTTTGTCTTATTGATGTGGCAACTGATAGTTGACATAGACACCCGGAAATCCTTTCGCTTGCGTCGCTACGGCTGAACTGATGGTTTTCACAACATTTCGATAAACGGGCAGTACTGACCTTTCAGCAACAGGTTACCACGTAGAAAAGGAAGTCGACGCCGCGGAAGTGAAGCGGTTCGTTCATCTGTCCGGTTATTACAGGAGATTTGTGAAGGGATCGGTTCGATAGTGGCGCCGTTAACGAATTACTTCTACGGAAGGATGTGTGATTCGAGTGGCACAAGGAGCAACAAGATGCGTTCGAGAAAGTGAAGAGTGTAATGACGACGAGCCCCTTACTTATCTACCCGAACTTCGGACTGCCGTTCAGACTGGCGACAAACGCCAGTGCAGTTGGACCAGGGGCGTGTCTTATGCAAGATCTTGGTGACGGGTGGCAGCCCGTTGCCTACGCGAGTAAGGTCGACAGTACTACTGAGGTGAACTACGATATTACGGAACTGGAATGTTTGACCGTGTTGTGGACCATTAAGCTCTTTAGACCGTACCGCTACGGTAGGCACTTCACGATAGTGAAGGATCATTAGGTTTTGAAGTTGTTGACGACCACACCGAATTTAACTGGTAAGCTACATCGCTGGGCACTGCTACTACAGGAGTTTGACTTTGATGTCGTGTATCGTCCGGGGACTACCAACGTGGTGGCGGACGCATTGCCCTGAGCGCCAGTGGCGTCACGGGTGCTAGTGGCAGTCGGACTGGAACGGCGGGCAAGACGGCAACGAGGCACTCAAGGCGAGATCACAACAGCCGATGCAGCACATGACAGCGACGGCAGCAACGTGGTCCAGATGGTGACGGCCTCCGGCGAGGAGGAACCAGTCGACGGGCCGCGGCTGAGTTAAGAGTCAGACTAGTCTATTACATAGTTAAGGTGCAAGTTGTCTGAAATGTCATAAGCCTTCGGAGCAGTGCCGATTTTTCTGTGAAACCCAGTGACTGCTGTAAGCCCCTCCTGGAAACGGATGGCTCACTTGGAGGACGTATCAGTAGCTCGATACAGAGATGCAAGTACGTACCGCGTCGTTTTGTGTTCGGATGACGCCGTTCCCTCTTGGATAGCGCCGCCAATTGACGAATCAATGTCGTTTGAAGTCCATGTTTCGTGACTTCTACCGCCGTCTGCTCACCTTCGTGAACGACCTTGTTGCGTTGCATCCAGAGATGTGTGATACAGATTGTGCTCATGACCCACCATATCCGCCGCCATTCTTTCACCAATTCTCGGAGGTCGTCCCTCCCAAGATCCCGGAGCTGCTTCCGTATCGCTGCCGTGACTGGAGGCGCTTCGCTTGCAGCACAGTAACGTTGGTAGTAGTTGAGCTGGCCCCGGGGCACTTGCAGCCTAGTAAACATTGTGAGTAGCGCTTGCCAGCTGGCTTGGGCGCATGGGCACCCCTAAAATATGTGTTCCCGTGTCTCCTTGCTATTCGCGCAACATGGTAGTAGCCGGCACTCGTTGGATATCGGCTGGTGCTGGTGGTACAGATTTAACTTCCTGCAGCGACCCTGTATGCCACCCACACCTGATATTCCGTAATTGCGTTGCGATGCTGCCAAAGGGCCTTGGGGGCTTGATCTTGCGCCGCTCGTTCCTACTCGGAACTTGCTCCTGTCGTACTGAGTCGCTGGATCACTGGAGTGAAGTCACGTCCTAGCGCCTTTAAGTTCTCTCCGAGGGGCTGGGACTTCAGGTTTGAAACTATCGCCGAGTTGGCTATGCCTTCACCTACTGATCATGGGAAACGGTGCAGACTAGGGTGTACCATGACGGCTAGCTCCCGCGAGCAAGCTGCCTGTTCCAGTATCTGGATGTCCTCACCAAAGGCGTCCGGTTCCAGTGAACTGACTGTCCACAACTAGTGTATCCCGTCCTCCGCTTGCGTCAACTTGATGTTCCGCTTGCTGGCGAACCGACAACCTGGACCTCCTCTCAGAGACACCAGACTAACTCGTTCTTCAGCTGCGATGGATGCCGCAGGACGAGATCCTACCTGGTTTCCAGTGTAGTAGCCATTTGGAGTTCAGGGATTGCTAGTAGTATCGCCATCGCCCATATTTTGAGTTTTGGAATTGTATGATACGTTTCCACTCCTTCCGGCCGCTGGAGCCGAAGCGGATATGCTGTTAGGCTTACTCGTTGGATCTTCAATGTTGCCAGCGCTCCCGGCCCCAGTCGGTCGTACATTTTGGCCGATATAACCCGTCCTTTGTCATCTTTAATCCACTTGTTATCACTCCAGCGGTACGTTGACCAAAACCCTGTCTCTTCCTCACGATATGGTTCTGCTGGAGCCGGGAGCGGCTCATATAGATCCATATACAGGACGTCCTCCACTCTTCTGCGCCACATTTGGTCGAGAAGCTTGGGCCAGTGGGATGCTACATGAGTAGCTCTCTCCGCCTATTTTTCCTGGTTTAGCTGAAACCAGCTACTGATCAATCGCTTGGTTCTGTTCTGCATGGATGTGGTCCAGCAGTGCTACCTTCTGTCGCGAATCCTGGGGATATCCAGAGTCTCTCAGCCCTAGAGCTTTGCTGATTGATCCGCGCCGTCCATGTACACATCGAGTTTTTGAGTGAGCCAGAGCAGCGCATGCTTTATCCGTTGGGCTTTGACAACCACTGCTATGCACATCAGCCCGATTCCTCCTACCTTTCGCGGAATATATAGCTAGCGTGGGTTGACCTTGTGGCGGCTGCGTTCTAGTGACGTCGCATGCCGCCACAAGAACTGCATGTGTAAGTTCAGAAGCTGTAGTTCTGTCCACTTGGGCATCTCGAATACTGTTGGAGTGAAAAGTATTGCCGGTAGCATCACTGCATTTAAGACGACTGTCCTCATGTGAACACTTGTTGCCAGCTTGGTCGCCGTGGTCATCCGTCTTCGCGCTGTACGAATCCTGTGAGCCCAATTATACGCTGTCGTGTCGCCAGTTCCAACGTGGTACCCCAGGTAGCGCACTGCTTCCCCGTTTGGGAGCACCGGGATCCCATACATCTTATCCAGCGTTATGTGCGTGTTCAGGGATATCAACCTGCTCTTGACCGGTTGGATTCGCAGTCCTGACAGGCTCCCAAATGTAGCAAGCTTGTCCATTATACACGGTAACTGTTGGACCTCCGCCAGAAATGCGGATACATCGTCCACGAAAGCGGAGAATTGGTGCTGTATCTGAGGCCGCCCGGGCACTTCAAGACCGACCAGTTGCTCCTCCTGCTTTATGGCTATAGCCAACACCTCGACTGCTATGAGGAGTCAGCGGCCATCCCTGATGACTTCCTGAATTAATCTTCGCCGCTTTCGAATGCTTGCCATTCACCAGAGAACGCGCTGTCGTATTTTCGTGCAGTTTCGTGAGCATTATATTGAATTTGGGATCGAAACCGAACCGGCCTAGTGCCACGAAGAAAAATTCTCGTGAGACTGTACCATAGGCCTTCCTGAAGTCGAGCAGCAAAATCACCCGGCTGCAGCCAGTGATGCGACACCGGGACAGAGTGTGGCGTGAAGGCCGACAGTGCGGCGACAGGCGACGGCATGCAGCCGGAGCAGGCAGGTGATATCGTGGTTAGCTTGTAGGAGAACGGGTCATCGGACGGTACCAGTCCTACAACGCCCGAGAACGATGGGGAAGCGAGGTCCAAGGAGGGCAAACACGGCGAACAGTCGAATAATGAGGTAGCGACGAGAGGGGCGCCCAGGGTAGGCCCGTGGACGCGTGGTGCACGACGACGTGTCGAAGAGGCACGGCGACGAGAAGAACAGGAAAACGAGTGCAGGAGTCGCGTGGGACGACGGCCAAGGATGGAGCCGAGGGAAACGAATGGCAAACGACTGGCGGTGGCAACTGGGGCGAGCCTTGATACCGAACGGTGGGTGCCGGAGTGTCGACAGTGCCGGTGGAGGCGCCACCAGCACGAGGAACACCACCCAAGCGGTCAAAAGTGACGAGCAGAGTGACGACGCGTGAGGAAAGCCCAATCCACGCAAAATTGACGGGGGAAAAGGCACGAGAAGCAGTGGCACGACGACAAGTGACACGCGTGGAGCCCAGGACGACCAGAATGACCAGACCGACGAGTGCTGGTCGGACGGAGCATCGACGAGCCAGTGCAGCGCCACCCGAAAAACATGGTGGGCATGTTGGCCCCGTATGTGGCGGCGGTGAATGGCCGAGAACGACAGGACTATCGAATGTGCGTCGGCTAGCACGAGAGCGAGACCCTAAACTGCAACTGTCAGACGTCGAGGTTAGCGAAGCACAGAAGACGAGCAGATTAGTATAGCGCCTGGTCGAAGCTGGCACGTACCGGGGCATGGTGGCGATGGCGATCCACGGACTGGTGCTCAAGGAAACATCCGCAGGACGTCGAGAGGTGCTACCACCGAGTCTATGGCCGGTCGTGTTTAAAGAAAATCATGGCTCTGTGTGGGCGGGTCGTTTGCGTGGTACGCACACCTACGCGAGAGTTGCGAGACTCTACTGGTGGCCCAATTTGGAGCGAGAAGTAAAGCGTTGGGTACTCGGCTGCCAAGCGTGCGGCAGTCGGAAAGCGAGGCCACGCGAAGTGGTGCCACCATTACGCAGCATACGTGGTGGTGACGTGGGAGACAGATGGCCCCTTGATGTTGCAGACCCCTGCCAATAAGCAGCGACGGCTGCCGCTACGTGATAGCCGCTGTTGAGTATATCATGCGATACGCCGTGGCGGTAGCAGTTCACAACACACGGCGGAGTCCGTCGCAGCGTTCTTGACGAAGCACGTGATGCTTAAGTTTGGCCCCTTACGGGAGCTTCTTACGGACGGTGCACCGGAGCTTACCGGAAAAGTCATCGAGCTGTTGATCGCGATGCTGCAAGCGGAGCAGGTAAATCCGGTTCCGTACCCACCGCAGATGATCGGTCTGGTGGAACGCTTTCACAGGACTTGGAAAGATTGCGTCTCAACATACATGAATACCGATGAACAAATGGATTGGTACGTGTGAATTAATTTCGCGGTGTAAGCTTACAAATTATGGGTGTCATTCGGCGCTGTTACTATCTCCTAACGAGTTGATGATGGGCGGCGCTTTAGAACCCCGAACGAGTTGTTACGCGCGACGAGCGTGGCGGAAGCTGAAAAGTTGACTGTCTACCATCAACGATTACTGGCAGCGATGAGGGAAGCACATGCGTGTGCGGAACAAGAACGAGTACGGGCGGCAGGCACGCTGCTATGATCGACGAAATGCCAAGCAGACGAGGATTTTCATGCCTGGCGATCGAGTTTGGATGTTCCGGCCACCGATAGGCCCGATGGCCTCAACCTTGGCACACTCGTGCTGACCCGATGCCGATCATCGAACCCGTGGGGTACGCTAAATTCCTCTTCGACAGGATAAGGACGGCGAGTTGGAGCAGTTTATAGCGCACGTGTCGTTCTTGGTTTCCTATTAGTACCCGGCAAGTGATGTTGCAGAAGGCAGCGGCCGACATTGAGGCGCAGTTGGAGTATGAAGGCGCGTTCGAGCAGCAGACGCGTGGCGCGGCGACAAGAACAACTACTGGAGCAATGAAAGCGTCAGTGTTAGGTTCAATTGTATGGGCACATCATATGTTTACTGTTGGTTTAGATGTCGATACATCTAAACCAACAGTGGCACGGCAGCGGCGACAGGACGTGCAATGCGAGGTGAGCCAGCAGTGGCAAGCGCAAGATGGCAATCGCGTGAGGTCATGGTGGAATTACGATGAAGAAGGAGACGTAACGCAGCAGGGCAGTACGTTGTCGAATATAAGTTACGACCTATACGACGACCGGGGAACAGATGTGCGGCCGATGGGGCCGACGCGGGACGACGGTGAGTGCCATTCTCGGAGTACGAGCGGCTCTTCAACACCGAGTCGTGGAAGACTCTGGGGTGGAGGAAGGCGTGTAACGGGGCTGTGCAGCCCCGGCACGAGGAGAGTGAATCTGGCTACGAGTCAGGTGCAAGTGATGACGCACCCGGACGCGAAGTGTCAGATGTATGGTGTGTAGTGTAGCGAGATCAGCAAAATCTTGCGAGACTGCTAGATCCAACTTCCACTAAGCCCGGACACCGACTAATGGAGGGCCCCCCGATGATCCGCGATCTTGTGCTGAACTTTGCTCACCTTGTGTAGCCGACGGTAGGGCTGGATCTTGCTCCTCCAGTGACTTCGTGAAGGTTCAAGTGGTGAAGGTTTGAACGTCCTGGCGAGACATTGGGGATGGGGTGGAACAGCGCGGAAACTCTTCGCTCTGCTGCCAATATGGTCCAGATCCTAAGCGATTACTCGAACTTGGATCTGGCGGCCAGCATCTGATTCCGGCCGTGGGGCTGCCTTGATGGGGGTGTGTTTGCCTTACGGTCTTCTTACACTTGCTTGCCGATTCCTATGGCGAGATCTTGAGGTAGTTGAGAATTGAAGGATCTCCCGGCCAAGCAATTAACTCCGGTCGATCTGGGATCTGCACTTGAGGGTAGACCACTAGGTGGCTAGATCTGGTATGTATATTACCAAATATTAATAACCAACTCTAGGACACTTAGCCCTACACTTGCTAACAAGACGCGCGGCTAATGTAGTTCCTCTTCTTCGCGGGGCGTGGAGCACTTGTTGTTTCCAATGCAAATTCAGTTCTGATTTATGGTTAAGTATGGTCCCATCCTAAGTCACTATCCTCACAACTGCCAACCGACCACCTATCACCGCCTTTATGTCCTTCGCACTTCTGTCCATCACCAGGTACCTTCTTCAACGTGGGCTCGCCATCATCCTATCGTAGATTATGAGATCGCCCTCGATCGCCATGCCGAGATCCGGGATCCTAGATCCAGGTCGTCATCACCTCTGGATCCAGATCGACTTGGGATCCTGGATCCAGATTGGCGTAGGATCCTGGATCCAAATCGCCATCATGTCGAGACCCAGATTATCTTTCAGTCGCGATCCGGCCTGCGTTGGATCTTGGTCGATACTCGTCTCTCTCGAAAGTCACTTCACCACAGCCGCCTCCTGCGTGTAGTTGTTGCCGCACAACAGTAACACTCCACGCACAGTTCTGACTTAGCCATGTAAGCGAGCGATTGATGTCATGGTCAGAGCTGCTGCCTCGGTCATTAAGCTCATGTTCTTAAGAAGTCTCTTCGTCAAGGATATTGGTCTTCAGATTTCGCCATCACATTTCCGGAAATCAACATGCACACATGAAGCCCCTCCTCCGATCTACAGCCTTCCTGTAGATCCTTCGACATAGTCTTACCGACTTGGCCAACCCAAGCCGGCAGATCACAGCCCTTCGAGAGAGTACATCGTGTTGGGCCGCTTCCGGCTTTTGCGATTCCACAATAGCTCGTAAAGCGAGTGGAGCGAGTCGATCTTCGATGTCCGTAGCAACTCGACTTGCATCACGTTGCGATTCGACCTAAAGCTCAACTTAGACCGAGTGATGACGGGTGACATCCAGATCGCAGCCACAATCGACCTTGCGACCGTGATCTCGTCCAGCTGATTCGGGGAAGCGAGAGCGGTCTTGCTCTTTGTATTGCTCCCGCACCGCCGGCAAGGCGCCTCACTCGCGAGTTTGATTGCACTGCAACTTTGATCGTGTATTACAAGCATCAATTCTCAATCTGACCCAGTCCGAAGTTGATCCAGAAATTTCTCTTTCAACTGTGCCCGACACCGTGTTCTTCAGTCGATCTTGCTTTTTACACGATGGATCACCGCATTTGAAGGATCACGTGTTACAGGACGATACCGATCCGTGAATTCCAATAGATCAAGCCACTGCGGAAGTCTGTTGCATGCATCCTCATCCGCCGTTGGATCTTCGATATAGCGTGGTCCAGTCTTGATCTTGGTCCTTCCAGGTAATCCACATGCTGTCGCGTCTCCATGTCGTTTGGCTCGAGATGATCCATCGAAGTTCGCCACGATGAGCTCCTCATCGGCCCTTACAGTCAGTGCGAAGCGCGGATTTGGCGTAGGTGATCTGACTTTTCTGCGGTAAATGTTATTGTATCAGCGGGGGCAGTGTTCACGAGCAGGGTATTGTCCTTACTCTTGTCGATTCGTTCAAGTTCAACGGAATCTCTTTCGTCCTGCGGGTCCGGAACCAGACCGTCTGCCTGATGCTTACCATCCCGGAATGAACCTTGAGCCTTCTAGTGGCCACGATCTTCTGGATCGAGCCCCTTCTCTGCTGAGATAGTGTCCAGCGTCACCATTGATGTCGCGCCCCCTGTCGCACAAGCTGCACGCACTTCGGCGTTGTTTATCGCTTTGCAGCGATGTTGGTCCGATCTGGTTGGCCTCTTCGGAGTATTTCGCGCGGTACGGGGCTTACCGGTTGCTCTACAGCAGGCTTGAGCTGGTCGTCTGGAATCTCCGCCTCATCAGATCTCGCATGAGCGGTGGCTTGGTATACCAGGGACTGACACTCCATGTTCCTGCGGGATCCAACCGAGACGAAGCCTGGAAAGCGAGGGACGCGCTCCTTTGCCAGCCGTATACCTACTCGCTCGTTACATGGCAAAGTGATCTTCTTTCCTCCAATGTTGGTGGTCCGTAGATATTGCGACTTGCCAGGTCCGTCGATCGCGGTTGGCGCCCATTGATCTTTGCGGGAAATCCACAGCTTTAAGCAATCTGTCTTTCGTAGGTGAAGCGGGAGCTCCACCGTATCACCAGATGGGAATCTGGTGATCCGATCTGCAGTCAGGAACTTCAGCTTGTCGTCGTACAGCTGCCGACGCCTACTGAGATGAATCTTTACCTCGTCTGGAAGGGAGATAGATCCGTCCGCTAGATCCAACCGGATGCCGGCGGGGACCATGAAGTCCATTCCCAAGATTACCTCCTGTCCAGCTAGATCATCAACTCAGAAATTGAAGAAATATACCAGATATCCTGACAAGGTGAACTTGAACTGCGTTCTCCCTTCCGTCGAGCATATGCTTTCATCGATCCCAACACACTCTTGTGTCCGACTCGTGTCGATATGACATCCAAGCTTACGAGCAAATGACGCGACCACGATGGACATCTCCGCACCCGCATCCAATCGCGCCTTTTCACCATTGATCTTGCCTGCAATCTTGGCCTGGCGGAACCACTTACTCGATGGATGGCGTTTCCAATATCTCCGTGTTTCACCTGGATGAAGATCCAGGGAGGTTGCAGCACTTGATCGACGGTATTTATCGATGCGACGAGAGCCTTGGATCTCGGTCGTGCCTTGTCCATCGGGCGAGTTACACCAATGAACCGGATCACACTGTTTCCAGTAACCTCGTGGAACTGCTGCATTGAGATCCACTGCTACTGCCATGTCGGATCGGGCAAAATCGTCGAGATGCGTAGGTTCCTGACCACAACAGTACGTTTTCCCCGCCGATCACCGTGCAGATTTGGACCCTCGCTAACTTGATCTTTTGACGTCTTGTTCACGAAAGCGTAGATGCAGTACTTAGATCTCTCAGCTCGCGCAGTATTCCAAATCGGCGAGCACCCTAGCATTTCCTCGGCCAAAATGGGCAGTAGTCCTGCGTGCTTCTTCGGATCGTACCATTGCCGGATCTGATTATAGAACTTCTACATCGGGCATTTCTCAACAGCGTGAAGATCGCCACAAGCACGACGAACCAATAAACAGTTATTCGCGGGGTACCCCGTTTTGCCACATAGCTCACATGTCAAGCGCTCTCAACGCTTCGTCTCCGCGTGTTTTCGCGACCCGCAGTACGAGCACTTGCTGCGGTTAGATTTACTGACCTGGGTCCATGATCAGGGATCACGGGGTGCTGGATCGCGCTTACCACAAACCTGTGGACTTGGATCTCGACCAATCACGCTGTGTCCCGCAGCCTTCGACGTGAGATCATCATGAGCAGCAAGGTAGATCCGGCGACAGTTGTATTCATCCGAGCTATACTCATCGGATTCGAAATCGGACGCCTCCCGTCTATGCTTTCCTTCAGTTGCAGATCTCTTCTGACGGCACTTGGCTCGCTCTATCGCTCGCATTACTATTTTCCAGATTGCCCGCGTCTGTCAGACGCAACATGGTCAAGCGATCGGCCAAATCTTGATCACCCAGCGTATCAATGAATGCTTCTAGCGTTCCATCGACCGTCAGCTTTGCGCGCAGGGCCGCCACATTCAGACGATGTAGATACTCCAGCGGGGACTCATCCGTTCGCTTGCGCGCGTGATAGTACTGCCGCGCCAGCGAGATCCCGAATCCACAGTACTGAATCTGAAAGCTCCGGTGCAGATCGCTCCACTTTTTCGCGTAGATCGGCCAAGTTGGCGGTACCAGTTTTTCGCCGGTCCAACCAGCAGATTTGCGAAGGTAAGACACTTCTCTTCGTCCGAGGCTTGATCGCGCAGGAACGTGGACTTCACTTTGCTGATCCAGGCACTGGTGCGATCGTCGTCTTGGTCCTTGCCAGTGAACTCCTCCAGGCCCGAGATCGCAGAGATCCGAACTCGCTGGATCATCGACGATCCCGTAGACCCAACCACACTGGAGGTTACTGCAGTGCGTGCAGTTGCCTTAGACGTCGGGAAGTCAATGTCATCCCGATTGTACTCCCAGTTGGAGGTCTCTTGATCCGGCGATCCTACCCACTCCATCTCTACATCTTGCGACCCCACGATTCCAGCTACCACTGCGCTCGACGAGGCGGGCAAGATCTGCTGCTCGCGCTAGAATCGGCTCGTGACGGTTTCGAAATACAATTCCAGCCTGCCGCTCGACTCTTCGGTAGACGTGGTAGTGACTTTTTGATCCGTGGATCGTGAAGTCTGCTTCTGCTGCGAAGATCATGGCTGATCTCGGCATGCTGACTTCGCTCTGGCTTCCAGCATAGCGGCTCCCGACGCTCCCAGCGACATGCGACACGGCTCGGACGAGTTGTCCGATCCCGGTTCGGCATCAAATCCGTATGTGACGACTAACAGCGCTGATCGCTGGCGATCCTGACTGATCTTGAGCAGGAGGCACGTTGCCTACCACGATCCGCAGCTAGTCGATCAAGTTCCGAGTCGACGTCTTGATCACAATCAAATCCAGATCGAATAGGCCATCCGCGTCGAATGCACCGGCTGTGAGGCCAGCGCCCTTCAGCACGTGGAGCAGGTTCTTCACCGCGACGAGTTTGTCCAACGTTGCGGGCGGAACCACCACCGGTCCGCGAAGTCCGCTGATCTGCTTCAGTTTCAGGATCGACATCACTGGATCCTGTTGTAAAAACTCTCCCAGATCCTGCTGGTAGTACATGATCTCCAGAGCGTCGTCGGTCCACGGACTGGCAGATGTCTCTGGATACTCGTCATCTCACTCAGGTTTCTTCAGCTTCCTTCGAGTAGCCTTCGACTTCTTCTTCTTTGGTGCAGACCTTTGAACTTTCGGATCCAATGACTGCTGTTGCTCCGGCCCCCACTCCCACCCTGTACTCTTTGTTAACAGTTTTGCCATCGGGGCCGCCTTGGTCCCAAAGTTAGCAATGAAACGCCGGTAGTATCCGGCCAAATGCACGAATCGCTTCACCTCCTTCTCGTCCTTCGGCACCGGAAACTCTTTGACGCTCCTCACTAAGCTGTCCATCGGTCGCACGCCCTCTGCGTCCAACTCATGGTCTAGGTACTCTAATCGGGTGGCCGCGAAACTATACTTTGACGCCTTCAACGACAATCCTGCCTTCTTGATTCTTTCTAGGACTGCTGCCAGCTCAACTACGTGCGTCAGTACTCTGCCCTTCGAGAAGATGATCACATCGTCTAGGTAGACTAAGCAGCATTGCCACGTAAGCCCACGTCATACAGCATCTATCATACGTTGAAAGGTGTCTGGCGCGTTGGCTAACCCGAACGGCATCCTTATGAAGCGGAACAATCCACGTCTGGTGATGAATCCCGTCTTGTCCTTGTCCTTCTCAGCCACTGGAACTTGCCAATATCCTGCATGAAGATCTAGACTAGTGTACCGTTGCGACCCGTGCATACTCCCCAGTATCTCGTCGATCCTGGGAAGCGGGTACACGTCTTTGACGGTGATTGCACTGAGTAGCCGGTAGCCAATACAAAAACGAACAGAACCATCCTTTTTCTTGACGAGGATAACACCTCACGCTCCGTTGCTCTCCTCAATCACCTGTTCGTTCAACATCTTGTCCACCTCCTGGTCGATCGCTTTATGTTCTTGCTGTGCACGACGACGCGGTCGCACCTTTATATTGGGGCTTCATGTCCAGTATGAATCTCGTGTTCCACGCCGAGCGTTGTCATCGCCGGGCATCCTTGCCGCGATTCCAACTGTGTAGGATAGTTTTGTAGTAATTGTAATAGTAGAGCGCGATCACCATAAGTCATCTCACCGATCTTCAACTGATCCTCATTGCTTAGCGGCTCACGCCGCGCGCGTAACACTTCTTGTAGCCATAACTTGACTTTGTCGTGCTCCAGTTCGCCGTTCATCTCCAAAATGAACATGTCTTTGTCGAGGGGCACCCAACTCCCGAGCGTCTCACGACTTGGCAGTTTCGCCGTGCGTCCCACCAAGTTCATTATCGGTACGCGGATGCGTCCTCTACGCACCGTCGTCACTGTAGGTGCCAAGAGCAGATTATCCTCTCTCCGCCTTTTGGGCACAAACATGCCCACTGCCCCATCGGCTGCTTCTACCACTTGGTCCACGTTCTGTAGTGTCTGGGTATTTACCTTCGCCTTCTTCAACAGTCTCACTTTAGCAGTCATTGCTCGTGCTCGCGGCTGCTTGTTACCGATGCCGGTGAATGGCATCACTACCTTGACAACGTCGTCGTACCACTTCATCTCACTCACCACGAAGACAATCTTGACGCCTTACATTCAGTGCTCACCCAACATAAAGTCACTCGTCTCACTGTCGACGAGCAATGCATCCACCTGTACCTGCTGCTGGTACAGGGTGATAAACCTGAATAGCCAGACGCCTAGCACGGGAACGGCCACACCACTAAAGCCTTTCATAAAGTCCACTGTTGCTGCTAAGCTGAGTTTCTCGCCGTATGCAGCCCATGTCCGACCTGCCACCGAGTACTGTGCGCCAGTATCGATTTTAATATGTTTTTGTTCTCCACCGATCTCCACCGTCGCCGTCGGGAGTAGGTCAATGGATGGCGCCTGCACGGCACGAAGCTTGCTTTCTCGCACTGGACTCACTTCTCCCAGTTTGCTCACTATTGTGCGTTTTACTCGAACTTTCCGAGGTCGGTTGAAACGAATTGACGCGGTCAAACTGACGCGAAATCGACGTGAAATGGTGAAGTACTTGAACTCACTGAAGGCCTGTTTAAGTACGAAATAAGATTTCACTTAAGTCCGAATTCGTGAAGCGACGCCACATGTTTTGGTGTCGGACGATTGCCAAATGACTTGAGAATTGTATTGGACGTGTCAACCCATACTGTGGAACTGACAACAATCGGCAAGTTTGGTCAGAATTTACGATATCACCGGTTGTTCGCAGATGCTACCACTACGGTAGTCGTAGCGACGCCGCGCCTGCCCCTTTCGTCGGCTCTTGCATTGCGTATCCGTCGCGTGCGGCAGCGCGATACCCACAGCCTCAGCCTCCTCTCTCGTCATGTGCCGTGCCTGTCCTTCACCGTGGCGCTTCACATCGCCCATCGCAAGATATGTAGGCTCTGGGTACGTTGGTTCGTGCCTCTGAGCTGACCGCTCTCGTCGTTCCTTGGCTAGCGCTTTCTTCACGCGCTTCTCAAAGCGTCGACGAGCTCTCGACACTCGTAATGGCGTGGCTTCACGCTCGCTCCAATCACCTTCCGCACTGGCACGCAACCCCGTAGCTGCTGCTACCAGCTGGTGAGCTACGCCCTCCCTTGTGTCGGTGTTGCCCACGACATTTCCGGCGGCCAAGTGTTCCAGTCTGCTGGCTTCTTCAACCGCCAGCTTCGCGAAGCCGTCCACCAATATGTCCTTGTTTGCCTTGAGATGCTGCGGCATGTCTTCGGCACGCAAACTCCACGCAAGTGCTTCGCGAAATTCCTCCGTCGGCTCCGACATCTCCACACATGACTCATGCATCACACCTGGTGCCACGTGGATCTTCCCCGGCGGGTTTTCCCTTTTCGACGTCGCCGATTTTATCTCTTCCACCGTCACGAGTGCTTTCTGCCCTGGTCCATGCCGTACAGTTCTGCGCCGTCGCGCGCGTGCCCGTCGCTTCTGTGACATTGCTCTTCGACGTATTTCCTCTTCGGAACGGAGCCGTTGAATTTCCTCATCAACGACCCGCATCTGTAACGCACGCACCTTGACCTTGTTGCCGTGGGTCATCTCAGTCGTGACGGCCGCCACCAATTCCGTTGGCGTCAACTCCTCGCTCGCCTTCTTGTACTCGACGAGTCCTCCCCGAACTGCACACGTGCCGAGCTGCACTTCGCTCTCGTCGCACTGCACTTCCGTGTTTTCGGGGTGTACGCAATTTGGTTCATCGTACGCCTGGTTATTCGCCTTGTTCTTGGCTGCCTCACCAATTTCTCCGTACGAATTCGTCACGCACGCGCCAACAACCATAGTAGCGTTGGTTGCGGACGCACCACCCACCTTGCCGTTGTACTCGTTCTGATCTGATCCCACACACGCCTCAGCAACCACTGAGAGCGCGCCATCCCCAGTGTAGCCTACCGGGTGCTCCATATCTCCGTTCGCGTCGCCCGTGCCCTCGTCTTTGGTCACTAGTGCACCGTCAGACACTACACTGGACACCTTACTCTCCCCGAGCACGGCACCTGTTTCCACGTCGGGCACCCTCCCGGACGTGTGGTCGCTCGCCTCGCAGGCCACTCCGCCTAGACCGACCTCCTCTGTCTTCTCTCCGTACTCGAACGGCTTCGCACTCTTTCGCACCGTCCTGATCCATTTCTTTTTCTGCGACCGACGCCTGTTTCGTCGTCGTACTGGCCGCATACCTTCCCGAGTAGTAAAAGCGAGCAGCAGAGCCGGGTCCTCTACGCTCGCGTAGCGTTTCCCGCGCCCGTGGTGTCACTTCCGTTGTTGTTGTGGTTCTGACCCGCGCAGTCGTTACTCTCCATGTCCTGCTTCTTCATGTCACAGTCGTAGGACAGATGGCCGACCTGATGGCAATAATAACACTCCCTCGTGTCCGAGTTGTACGACGTTGTTGCCCTGTTCTTCATGTTTTCCTGGTAGCGTCTATAGTTACGTAGCCGGCCTTCCTTGGTCATCAGTGGCTGGCGTGGCCCGTAGTTGCCGATTCCACCGGACGCGCGGGCATACGTACCACTACGCCCCTCTACCTTCCGGGCCTTCCCGAACCGCTTGGCATGCTGGCCTCCATCTCCACGGTGGCCCTGCTGTTGTTGATTCCCCTACTGCTGAGCCTGCTGGTCACTACCGGATATCCGGTTATCATGCTAATTCTGAATCACGGTGCCCCTGCGATTACCGGTTATTTGAGGTACCTACTGGTAGCCACGCAGAAGAAGTGAGGCTGCTTCAAGCCAGTCCGGAGTCCCTTTATCCCCAGTACCGGTTACTACCAAGCGTCCTTACGTATCGTACCTAGGTTGGCGTCTTGGAGCTCCCAGTAGTCCTTCGTAGCCGGTCACTACACTCGTCAAGTTATTCGTCAGAGGGTCCACCAGTGCCGCGTGCCCCAGCGGGGCGCCAGGCGCCACCGCCGTCTGAAACTGCGCTGCTCCATCTCCGGTTTCTCGTCCTGCTTGCTTTCCGATCGCCGCCTCCAAGCCGACACGGTAGCCTTCCCCGTACTTCCCGACCTGGAAGACTGCAATCCGTACGGCTTCATCCAGTGTTTGTGGGTAGTATCCGTGTACTGACGCGGCTGACTGTTCGTTCTGCATGCCACGCAGGAACGCGTCGCCCAACCATTCTTCACCAATTCCTCTGTCTGCTACAATCTTGCGGAGCACTTGCGCATACTCCACGAGTCGTTCACCCATCATCTGACGGGCGTTCAAGCGTGCGACGACCTCAGGCGTCGAGCGCTGTATTGTGTGCTTTGTTCGTAGGAGCCGCGCCAGGTTATCCAGTGTCTGTTCGTTCTCCGGAATGGAACCAGCGATGGTACCAAACCAACGCAACGCCTCGCCCTCGAAGTTCGCAGCCACTTCGAGGTAGAGTTGGTGTTCCTGCCAGGTCACTCCAAGTGTCGATTGTTGCCGCTTGATCTCGTTCTGGATACTCCGGGGCCACGTCGTCGCCGGTAGGGCATCATCAATGCCCTTAAACTTCGGGATCCTCGATTGCTTCAATTTGGGCTCCCTCGGCATCACAATAGTCATCGGTTGCTGTACGGTGTCCACTGGCCCCTCTCCTGGTTGACCTGGTGCCGGCGCTGCCGGAGGTTGCTGGGGTGCTGGCGGCGGTTGCCGTGGCGGAGCTGGTGGCTGCTCGGCCTGCTCACCGACGGCTGGCCCCACTCGACCACTGCTTCCGCTGGTACCAGTTCCAATGCTGCTCCCGCTTGCTGGCTGGCTGTCGTCACCTCCGTCGTGCCCACCCGACGCTCTACCGCCGGTATGCACCATCATCACTTCTACGTCGTTACCAGTCCTCGGCGACTTGCCGGTCATCGCTCGTACGTCTGCACTGGTCGCCACCAAGCCCGCCTCGTGCCCCGACTCCAATATTGACACTTCTAGCGTCTTTGGTCTCTTCTGCAGACGAGGAGCGTTTCCGACCTGTTGGGTTTGCTCCGCCTGGTGCTCTTTTCGCTTCTTAGTCATAACTTCTTTAATAGACACAACCCAGTTCGTCAGCCTTCTGATCCGCCTTCCGTAACTTACTCTCTTACAGGGTTCGAACCACTAAAGGCAAGCTCGCTGCGTACGCTCAGAGTACCCAGACCAGATGCCCCTGTATGACCACCATCTAGTTGCACCCACGGATGAGGGGAGTGCGTCATGCTTGAAACGCAGGCGAAACTATATAGACCAGGCACTTCCGTGGCTGCACAGCGTCTCAGTCGCGTTTGGTGCCGTTCAGCTATAGCAGTAGGGTGGTGAACGCGTCTTCTCGCGTCGACTTCGAGTCGACGGCTCACCTGCCGACGACATACAGTACACACAGTCGTCCTGGAGGCAGCCACTAGACAGCTCCAGGCAACAACACTCCTCACGGCAAGGGGTCGCTCACAGCAGCGTCCTCCTCAGCCCCAGTGGTCGCAAACCACTGTCCCCCGCTCTCTGAACCCACGAGCCACTTCGATCTACCGCCTCAGTACGCACCGATGCCCTGTTCGCCCTGCCAACCCTCGCTCAGTAAGCCTCTTTCTCTGTTGGGTGAGGCCGGTCCACAGAACCGCAGAACCCCACGCGTATATTAGCTGCTTTACTCCGCCTAGTACCGGCATAATTGCAGCTGAGAGTTGGGCGGCCTCCGCCGGCCGTCCAGAGCCCTCCTACGAAGACTACTCCTACCTACCGACTCTTCGCGTGGCCTCTTGACCGTCCGTTTCTCTCGCCCGTATCGCCTCTCCTTCCCTCACTCACTTTCGCCGTACTTGTTACTATGTCGCTCCTCACACGCGATCTTCGCGCAGCCGCCCTTTCACGCACTGTGCCCCTTTAGCTGCCGGCCGGTGCCTCCAGCCGAAGATCCTAGCGCACGTCCGTCACCGACCTTACCGTCCTTCTAGCCGCCTTCAACGTCACTCTCCGTCAGGTCAATCGTCACTACGTCGGGGTCCTGCGTGACGTCGCTGCAGTGACGTACACGCTGCCTAATATATACTGAGTTGAACTCTCACGGAACAGTCGAAGGATACTTTTGCGAGTAAACTGTATGCATATTTAGGTAATATAACTCAATTCAGGCCAATAGCGATACGTCCCGTAAGTATTTTCTTGACATTTGTGTTTGGGCACATTGATAGAAATGCAACCACACGTTTGATCCCCAAAGAGTTGCCAACGCGCCATTGGCGTCCAGAAAGCAGCGAGGTGGTGGAAGCCGTGCGTGGTGAGCGCTGACAGCTCGTCGCTGTGGTGGGCAAGGCGTACACACGACAACGCCAAGGATGGCGGACGACGAGGTGGTGGAAGCCGACTATGGCAAGCGGTGGTGTACAGGAGCGACAGCTCGTGGTTGTGTTGGGCAAGGTGTGCAGATTACATGATGATCGACGGGGTGGTGGGAGCCGTGAACGCCGAGAAGTGGTGAGCGGTGGTGTGCAGGAGTGGCAGCTCGTCGTTGTGGCGGTTGATACCACATTGACCCCCAAGCGGTCACCAACGCGCCGTTGGCGTCTAAAAAGCAACGAAGTGGTGAAAGCCGTGCGTGGTGGGCGCTGACAGCTCGTCGCTGTGGTGGGCAAGGTGTGTACAAGACAGCGCCAGAGCTGACAGAGATCATTTGAGGGCTACTCGTTCGGAGACTCCGCCTCAAATGACATTGAATGACGTCCAGGCTTACGCTCGGACGCAGCATCGGGGTCGTCTGAGCGGCGTTTGCGAGCTACGTCCACCACACCGTCACTGAGATTCGAGTTTTTATTAATTCAGTACTGTTCGACTGATCCAGAATCTCGCTTCATTTGCACCTTGACGTGGGTATTGGGCACACACTGTATGAATATATTTTGTTAGCACTTGTAAACTGAGAGACCTCGTGTGCGAAGCGGCCTCGACAGAGCCCTGAGCGCACTACTGTTGATATTGACAATTAGAAGAGCCACAATACGATATTGAATTTGCGAAACTCAGACAATAAATTATTGTATCAGAGATATTACTGATCCCGATCATACGTGTACTTAGAAAATGTATGGCCAGGTAGTTAATTCCCAATAGAATTTTGCTCCTGACAAAGGAAAGTCGATAGATAATTGCTACCCACCGCGTGAAAGATTTAATAGATTATTGATAATAATTTATTGCAACTATTGCGGCTTCAATTTATTTTTTCGCAGCCCTGCACACATCGTCAATGAAATCGAAGCCCATAACCGTTTTTGCGAGGAGTTCGTCCGTTTTTCCGACAAAACAGACGGGGGGGGGATGACTAAATCCTTGGGAAGCGCCATGTTGAGCAGCATGCATCGCAGCAATGGTTTTTTGTCGTCGTCTTCGAGCAGCCCCATGCCGCACTTGTACATCTGGGCCAATTTCTTCTTGAAAGACTGAGTTCGTGTAATGTTCATTGATCGATGGTGATTATATTGTTCCTCGACAGCTGACACTTGAATACACTTCTCCGGGGCCACCACCACATGCACATCGTCAATTCTAGCGACTTCATTTTCGCCACCCGTATCCTTCAGCTGCTCAACAGATAACCCAACCTTCCGCAGCTTTGCGTCAACAGCATTCAAAATCGTGAGCTCAGTGACGTCGCTGTCGCGGGTCGCAGTGGGATGCCCGACTGACAGGGGTGTCGGAGCGCGTGGTGCAGTACACCAAGGCGGAGGCAGAGCGAGTGGCTTTACTCGAGCCTCTTCAAGATGGTACACTGTACCAGGTGTAGCCACTTTGAAGAAGCAGTCATCGCCGGAGATGCCCCGAGGTGAAGAGGCGCTAAGGCGCTGCAAGGACGACAAGGGCGGAGTCACGCGTGCAAATCGAGCGACGGTGAGCTCGGGGCGAACGGGGGAGGAAGCAGGCGCGGGAAATGGGGCCTACAAGGGAGGTTGGCATGCGGCGTGGTGGCTGCGTGCCGCCCTGAGGTAAGGACTCTGTGGTGGAGTGGGTATCGCAAAATTGCGTTGCGATCCGACCTCGAACACAGTGCCCCGGACTGCCGACTAATAGAGGGGGTACTCTGATAACCATGGGGTTGGTGATGGCTCACCTTGTGTACCCCTCGGCTGGGCTGGTCACACTCCTCTGATGGACTTGAAGGGAAGCTTGGCCTGCGGTTGGTTCCGGATGAGAAATGGAAAGTGTTGTCTGCCCTTCATGGCACATTATAGCCAGGTTTGTCGATTACTGTCTGTAACCCATGCTTGCCTATATTCGTACATCAATCTACACTGGACAGCTCAACAAGGATAGATTCGGTGGTCTATCTTCTTCACATGAATACAAATACCGAACCTTCGGCAGCACTAGCCCAACCCACACACGTGATGGTCCTACTGGTACAGTATTCGGATACGACTTCCGGACCTTCGGTAGCAATAAATTGAAAGGCTTGATGCGGTGGACTGGTATATTATTATAAATACCAGACCTTCGGTAGCAACTAGGGGCTTCGAGAAGGCTGAACTAGCAAAAAAAAACGGATGGGTATTTAAATAGGTTAAATAGAACACGCATGCCCACAGTCACTAGGCTCGACACAGTCCACATGAATTTGCATCACACTAACCTGTTGTAGAGAGCAGGTTCGAAGACTGGAAATATCAAAATGATTTTGGAGCCTTGGTCGTTGTTCACAAAGAACAGATCCATCAAAACAAAGATTAATATCGAACTCGTGCGATGGACCTGTTCAACCGGTCCATCAGGTATTTAATGCGTTGTCGGTATTTCTAAAATTTTGTCGCTTTAAGTTTAGACTTCTTCTCCCTAATATTCTAGTGTAGCACACATTCGGTGTATATTCCAGTAAAATTCACATCTGAAAATGTATCCTGGGAACCCTCGTACCATTTCCTAAGGGTAGACCTTACCAAGTGACTTTAGGCGCTGCTGGACCGCCCAAACCATGTTACCGTAGATGACAAAAAAACACACACACACCAGAGCGGAATTATCAGGATGGAATACCTAACCAAATATGTATCATATATATATATATTTCTAAACTCGTGCTGTGCACGAAGAAGCTCTGAAATTTGAGACTTTTATTTTTTTTAATTTTATTTTATATTTCCAATTAAACAGAAGACGAAAGAGCATTCTTCGGGACCATGAACTTGAACGTTAACCTGTCTGCACATGTACTGATAAACCATTACTTTTCAAAGTACTAAAAACGGTACCGTTTAATTCAGTGGCAGCATCTGGTATTTGATTAATCTGCTACTGCAGCGTGGATATAGTTTGTAGTACCGTGTTTGAGCTGATACATATTAATAGCGCAGTATGCACTCCGTCCTGTATGCCCTTGGAGCTTTAATGCGTCTCCTGCGCCTGCTTCGCAGCCGCAGCATAAAAAATGCCATCTAGAACTGCCGACCTACAGTAGCGTAGCGGATTAAAAGTTAAAATTAACCAACGGATTTCTCTAAAACGGATTAGCATCGAGTGTTGCCAGATACGGAAAACTTAATCAATGCCTCAAAGCGCCTCGTCGTTAATTGTTCTTAATTGCTGCTTCCTCGGGAAATTCTTGTGCTTACTTAATACATGTACATAATAGAGAACTTTCGAAGACCAAAAATCACGGGATTTGAGTTTCCGTTTCAGCTAATGAGAGTATCGTAGTCGTCGACAGGCCAAACTCACCGCTATCGTTGATTAGGATAGAGCAAAAGGTGCCTGTAGCTCAACTCACTTTTCCGTTTAAGCGGAGGAGCTATAGTCACTGAAATGTGTTAGTGACACGACAGATCCCTTCAACTACACAAGTCCTGTTACATGGATCTACATGTAACGAATGACTTGTACTCTCTCTCCTACCAATATCAATAAGTGACACGCTACTCAGCGCCGAGAGGCAGTCTTCACTGTTCGCTTTTGGGTTGGCCTGGTAGCTCGTCCTAACCACGGGTGCCAAGTATCACTACACGCTTGTGACTTGCTCGAACTTCGAAGCAGCATGCCACCTCCTTCCTGTCCATCCAGCTCTTCATCATCTTCTTGTCAATTATAAAGAGCCCACGCCAACTCTTATTACACTTGAGATCCCGTGTCGGGAATCCCAACGCAGATGCACCTTCTTAACTTGGGCGCCGACTCATTCTTTCTCGACTCAATGCTCGTGCTCCTTGCTCTTTGCTTGGCTCCTCCACTCGTCTGCGTCCCTCTTGACATACATGGCAATACTTAGTGGCGTCTGAAGTCTTTACCGAAGGACGCCGACAGCGCCGCTGTGTCTCGCGGCAGGCGGCGGCGTTCCGGTTCATGGGCTCCCGCATCACTCATCATTTGCGCCACAAAATTACGGTGCTCAAACAGTAAGTGAATAGGACTCCGAAAACAATTTTTTTTTTGCGTACATGCTCCTTTCAGATTTCATAAAAAATGTGCAATTGTGAAACTTAAACTTAAATTTTCTGCGCTTCGAAAGTTCGTTAGTATGGCTCTTTCATTTCTTTTTTTAGCGGTCAGAGCCAGGGTTGCGAAAAAAAATTGAAGCCGCAATAAATTGCAATAAATTATTATCAATAATCTATTAAATCTTTCACGCGGTGGGTAGCAATTATCTATCGACTTTCCTTTGTCAGGAGCAAAATTCTATTGGGAATTAACTACCTGGCCATACATTTTCTAAGTACACGTATGATCGGGATCAGTAATATCTCTGATACAATAATTTATTGTCTGAGTTTCGCATTCAATACCGTATTGTGGCCCTTCTAATTGTCAATATCAATTATCAATTCTCTCTTATGATCGGCAATAGATAAAAATGCAATATTTCGCAGCCCTGGTCAGAGCGGTGCGTCCACTAAACCCACCGCGACGATATTTTATGGTGAAAACCGGCCGATTAAGCCTTCGCGTTGTAGTACTAACACGGCAGTTCGCCTTGGCCTCGCTAGGGAACTGTGGGCGTTCTATGCAATTTTATTTGCACAATCAAGGCGTAGTTGAGATACTGCTATCTACCGCAGGTCTTCCTTACTGTTGTAGCAGGGTGGTCCGGCCGGCTGCGCCGGCCACCATCGGGACGGCGGCAGCAAATTTGTATTGATGCGCAATAGTAAGCTCCAAATAAAACTCTTTTTTTATTTAATTTTGTGATTGAGCTCCACTCGCGCAACATCATTGCGCATTATATTTCCGTGCTTAGTTTAGGTGGCCGGTTCGAACGACACGCTTGAAATTTATAGGTTTATCAGGGTTTTCTTAGATCGCATTTCATCTATTTTTGAGATACTTAAGTTTGTATTGAATATTTTTTAAAATAATTTTCTGATCTAATAAATTACTATTATTAGTTCATGAAAAATCATACCCCAATCTGATACTTCCTTAGCTCTGAAATAAATTTCAGAGAACAAGCTGACAAACGGATACTATTAATAGGCCATTTAGTCAGGAATCACGCTAAAACGCAAGAGGTCATATTGGTCTCGGTGATGCCCCCAACAGCGGTTTCTCGGGCTTATTAACTCAGTGATCCGAAAGTGAGTTCTGCTTCCGGGGGGTCGAATGCGACTGCTTCTGACACGATGGATTCAGTCCCGGTTTGCTCGCCGAGGACGCCATTACATCGACGAGCTCAACGACGAAGTCTCGACAAACGCAGACTGCCTCGGAAGTGCCGGGGCGGCTACAGACGCCATTAGCAAGGCAGAATACTGTGCTGAGAGCGCATGCGTTGCCTACATGACCGACGTGCAGGATCGACTACCGATCGGCAGCAATAGTGTCTACAATATCAAGCAAGTGGTCGCAGACGCACTCGCAGTGTGCTACAACAACACTGCATCGAGGCCAACTAAAACGGCGCCAACCGCGGCCATAGCTACACTTGTGCAGACCACGACGACCCAAACGCTTTCAGCCGCACCATCAGCGGATTCACAAGCAATGGATTCACGCGCTGCCACCAAGTCGTCGTCTGTCGCCTCCATGTTGTATGCTCACGTAATGATGGTAAGCGTGTTAACCCTCACCGACCTGCATACTTGGATGAGCTAGTGAATGTGTAACTATTGTCAATAGGGAATGCACTCGGCTTGCACAATGGAATGGTATCCATGCCGCTTTCGTGAAGGTGATTCGAAACTTGATAAAGCTAAAAGCAATCTTGCAGTTCGCACGGTTGCATCGAAATTACCGGTGTACGACGTTAGTAAGATGCTGCTCTATTTGTCTTCCAGTGAAGAAACGGGTTTCCTCGTGAAAGCCGTCGTGGGGTACAATACATATATATTCAGAGAGGGCTTACGGTAGTCAACGTCAACCCGATCTATAGAAAGAGAGTTGGAAACCCCGGGAGTGGTGCGGCGGGTGCTTGAGCTGCTGTCGGAAACTTGCAAACTGAACTACCTACTTGTGTCCGCGCCGAGCTTGCCTCCACACTCAGAAAGGAAGTGAAAAAATGATTACAACCAGCCAGTATATTCCTCTACCGCACTGACTGCAACCCGAACTGTCGCTCCTGGTGATTAGCGAGGTTTGGGCTTACCACTCGGTTAACCTCGGAAACTACCGTTCTCGGCATTACCGACGGGAACCACAATTTCCTCGAAAAAAGCCGTCGTGGGGGACAATACACATATATTCAGAAAGGGCTTACGGTAGTCAACGTCAACTTGATCTTTAGAGAGAGAGAGAGAGAGAGAGAGAGAGAGAGAGAGAGAGAGAGAGAGAGAGAGAGAGAGAGAGAGTCGAAAACCCCTCAATAGAAGTTGACCCTGTAAACCCTCTCTGAAGAGGATACATATTCGCCAAGCCGGGGACGTTCTTGACGGCGATCCTCTCCACGGACTCCTTGCACAGTCTAGTGTACATGTATTGCTTGAATGTGTCGGATGTTCACTGTCCGTGGAATTGAATGGTGAGTGTGTCGACCCCTGCGCGGTACATGTGTGTCGAACTTCCAGCACGCAAAGAGGGTGCACTGAACGCTGCTGAATTGCTCCTGCGCCTCTGGGCTGCATCGCGAATCGAACTCGTCAGCAGTCTCGAGAAGACGCAGTCAAGTCTACGTCTACCCCGTGTGTTGATGAACACCGTCACTGGAATATTAGCTGGCAATCCCTGACGAGCCTTGTGAAGGCATATCACCCCAAACAAGGGGCACAAAAACAGGTGGCCGGTTTAGCATTCGGAGTGTTGGCGATCAGCGTTGGTTTGTCTTCGAGCCACGGAGGCGGATATTCACCGACCCCGCTTCATGAGCTGAGCACGTCGCGTACCCGGAGTTGATGAGTACCGCGATATCTTCGGCCTTAAGGGCGAACCACGATAACGTCTGCCCATTTGCGGTGATCTCTGAACGCCTCAGCAGGAAGAAGCACTACAGACACAATACTCCCCATAGAGCTTGGTCAGAAGGGTTCGACATGTCGAGGTAGAAACATTGTTCGAGCAACTGAAGAGAAACTGGGGACTTGTGCCGAGAGGGGGCGTCGAGGCGGTAGATACCCTTCAGGAGCATGCGTATTTGTGGATGGTGGCTAGGAAACTGGAGCGCCGAGGACTGAAAAACTGAAGGATTCCGTGGAGCGTCCCCGCAATTGTGCCACCTCGAACGGGACGACCTGAACCGAAGCCGTACTGGAAACGTGGATAATGAAGCTGGATATGAAGTGCAGACACTGATCAATTGAATAACCGAGCAGAGCGGGTTGGATTATGCGGCGAGTTGTCCAAAGATACCAGGCTCCCAATGCGCTGAGGTACTTGGAGAATGTTGACGATGCAACAGAGTGCACTCGGAGATAGTATGCCAAATCGCCTCCAGACCTGCAACGTCTACCGTTCAAAAGACCTGCAACGGTTAGTATGTAAAACAGATCGGACAGTTTTGGACTGCTATACGCTCGAGAGCCTGCGTCAGCGATACGATTTTCCGCGCCTGCCACATGAGAAGCCGAGAAAAGGAAGCCGAGTGCTACTTCCCAGTATCCGAGTAGCCGTACAATCGTTTGGGTTGTGGAATAGAGCTGCACTGGGTGAATTTAACCTCATCGATAGCGCCATGTCCAAGCACGGTGAGCATGGCGCGGCGTAGCGACTGCTCGACACTGTTACAGTTGTCGCCAACGTCGGCGGCGACATTAATATGATCGTTCACCCAGTAGAAGTTGAACGGACCAGGAACGTGGTTGTTGTTTAGCGGATTACTATAAAGATGCGCAATGGCCCCGCCAACGACACCGTAGCTGGCAGGTGAGCTGGAATATCCAAAGGACACGGATGTGTCAATGACCAGGGCATTGTACCGCACAAGTCGTCCCCCAAAGGAAAACGCGCTAGAGTTGTGTGTACACACATGGTGGAACGCTGACGCCACATCTCCTGCCTGTAGTTTGACATCATCATCCGGATACTATTTCTGCTGAAGGATAACCTCGGCCGCGCTCGCAGCGCAGTGTTCGAGCTCGAGTGGGCAAATGCTCTCCGCGTCAGTTGCATCTGTGACCGAGGTACCTTCGGGAAAGGAGAGATCGTGTATGACCCTACCGGTGGTACGCAGATCACCGTCACCTTTGTCCACAGCACCAAAAAGGCTGATGAGCACCTCTGGCCAGAGTTTGAGAATATCGAGATCGAGAGCCAGACACCGCCAACCGTCTTGCTCCTTCCGTGTGTTTTTAAGGAGGACAGGATAGCGCGCGTCAGCGGACTGATGGTTGGCCGGATAAGCCTGCTGCCGTGGCAAGTCGGATGTCAAGGTAGCACGCGCACCTGCCTGTGTAATATCCAGTACCGCGTCAAGGTGACGGAAAGCAGCCCGCGTCCGGCTAATTGCGTCGGGAAGCATGTTCTTGTCTGGGCGATAATCGTCGGCCGATTGGCCACGCCTCAGCACAACAAACGGTGGGAGTTAAATGTGCGTCCGACGTACAAACTCCGACAGCGCGCGTTGGAGTGCTCTACTGAGCTACGGTTGCCCGTTGAAGTACGGTGGGGACAGCTCTGGTAGCGAGAGACTCACAGACGTCAAGGCCGTGTTAATATGGTTGAGGCGGAAGCGTTCCAATAATGCCAATCGGGCCGCTGCATTCGAGGCTACCAGCTTCGCTGAGGCACGACTCCGGGCATTTTGGTGGCGCGCGACTTGGGGTTGGACCGTGCCGCCGCAGCCGGTCAGATGTTGTCGCCCGGAGGAGCCCCGACCGCCCAAGGCGCATCGTGTAGCCGACTACGTTTTGGCGATGCCTCCGACACCCGACGTGCAGATGGGTGGTGTGGGTTGAGCCGTGGGGCACCCTGATCACGGATGGCTGCGTGGATTAACGTGTCATTGGCTAAATGGGTTTGCCTTCGAGTGCCGCGGGGCGACCGAGCTTGAATGCCGTGGTGCGACTGAGCAGGGGTGCCGCCTGGGGGTGACTCTGGATTAACTGAAAGACCATGTTGTGCCCTCGTGTGAGACAGCACCATGGAGCAAATAATAGACGTAGCACATGACCTTGTTCCCCTATTGCCGTGTGCATGGTGGACAGAGGACCACTCAGGTAGGCTGGACGATGTGCTGTGTACGTCAGCGGTACCAACATGGATTGTATTTAGATTGGCATTGCATATGAACCGAAGATCCGACGAACGCGCAGAGCCTCGGCCACCTCAGGCGTGGTGGCGCCAGGTGGGCTGGCGACGCTCTGGTCTGTAATTGCGGTCGACGAAGTTTTGTAAGTCACTTGGCAGGCGGCCTTCCCAGTGGTGCGTGCGGCGGTGGTGAGCGCAACGTTCGATACTGCCGCCATAACGCATACCACCGGCAAGGAAACGTAGGCAAGGCTCGCGTCCGTCCGAATCGCGCGGGATAAGCCGCCGGATGTGCTCCGGCATAATGGGGGTCCGAAATGACGGCCTGTCCTATAGTCGGCTGTCGCACGGGAGGAGCCGTACGGCTTCTTGGGTTTGGCGTTACCGTAGCCATGCGAAGCGAGAGTACGTTGAGAGCGGCCTGCCACTCTTGTCTATGGCAATCCACCGCTCGAACAGCATCGCTAAATTTCCGCCACCAGTACGGTAAATCCACAAGCAGACGCGCGAGAGCACGTCCAATGAGCTGGTTTGCGATGAGGAGCGTCAGGTTGACACGGTCGGGTGTGCTGCTGTCTCGATCCATATTGGCTAAGACAAAGCGGTTCAGGCGTGACAGCAAGCGTCGGATGTAGTCAAACCTTAAAGCGTCACCGAACGCGATGAGACCTTCAATGGCCGCGAGCAGGTCCTCGTACGTTGAGCAGGTAGGGTACGCAGCCGGCAGCGATGCTCCGGCGCCAAAGTCGGTCGAAAATTGGCGTAGGTCGAATCGCGCCGGAGGTGCTCCAGTTCGGACTGAGGGCGGAAGTGCAAGATTGTTAGTCCGCTCGAACCGAGACGTCCACTGAATAGTGCCACCAGCAACGCAGGCGGGGAATCAAATCGCACGCAGTCGAGCTCTCGAATGCGCAGCACAAAAGACATCGGCGACAGCCACGTACCTTCGTCCGATCTGAGCTCCCGGACCATGCGGTGAGCGGCGAGTTGGTGAGCTTGGGGCGGATAGTACCTCTGTACGCGGAAGCGGTAGGGTTCGCGCATCTAAGACAGCAGATTGCTGCGTGAGGCAAATGCGGAGGGATTACCGGCGTGTCGCAGCGGCCAAGATGCAGGCGAAGCGGCCGGTTGTGCAGTGTCCAAACCGGTGCTGAAATGCATGCTAGCCGCTGCACACGCGGATACTGGGGAGCCCCGCTCGAAGTAACCTGTTGCGGTGCTAGTTGCCGATACCCACATCGCGTTTCAACGCCTGACGGAGGTCAGATAACAACCCGAACAGCATGTCCACTCGGGCAGTAAGAGACCTGTCCTGTGACAGCATGGTGCCTCTTTACTCAGCGTCCTCCCCTTAGAACGACCCAGTGAAATCTCCAAGGTTGAATGGTGCAGCAGGCTGCGAGCAGGCCACGGTAGGACCTGACGACGTATTTAGAGCCGGAGACTCAACAGTAATCGCGGCAGATGGCATCGATGCGGCAACCGACGGCCGAGGAGCCGCATAGGCCGCAGGAACGTCTGCGAATGTGTCATCTATGGGCTCCGCCGAGGTAACATGCAGTGCCATAGGAGTTAAAGAAGGCGGTACCAGGGGCTGGGTGGGCAGTGGCGAAGACGCCACCGCGCTGCAGGCAACGGCGGGGTCGAGCATCGCCGACACAGGTTCAGGCGTTCCAGCCTTACGCCTCTTCCGTCGCGCCTCAGCGATATCGACGTCTGTCATTACGCCAACGCGTTTCACTTCCCAGGATGTTGCACGGAGTGCGCGTGCAGCCTTCTTCGCTCGGATTCGAGCGCTCGTGCAGCTCCGGGATGCTGCCGTTGCTGATGGCGTGGGCTCACCGTCGTCCACGATAATGACATCGATGGGCTGGGCAGAGTCGGGATCGAGCGTACCGCCGGATGCCACCGACGCTGGAGCCGTGGTGGGAGCGGATGTGGCGCCGGAGGACCCCGGCGCTGACGTTGGCCCCGCGTTTGACGCAGGAAGACGATCACGGGCAGTTCCGTGACACTAGAGACAGGTGGGTGAGGTGCCGCCGGTGCCAAAGTGGATGGGGCCAGTATGACGTCGGTGATCTCATCGGATGAGGGCTGTGCGACGCGGATGCAGAGGCACCCGAAGCGGCACTCGAGGTCTGACCTATTAAGCCGGGCGAGAGATCAGATAGGACAATAGGAGCTGTCGAAACGGTTACGGTGCCTGCCGGTGGGTCACCTGACGAAGATGATGGAGCGGAAGTCATTGTTGGATGGAAGGAAAAGGTAGTATACGATGTAGTCTTCTCGAGCTGTTGTCGAAAAGTTGCAAACTGAACTACCTACTTGTGTCCGCGCCGAGCTTGCCTTCACACTCAGGCCACTGCATTTCTCTACCGCCCTGAATGCAACCCGAACTGTCGCTCCTAGTAATTAGCGAGGTTTGGGCTTGCCACTCCTCCAACCTCGGAACTACCGTTCTCGGCATTACTGACGAGAACCACAAATCATTAAAATGGTAACGACTTCAGCGGAACCGGTCATTAGCATCTCGGTTTTACAATTTGTTGCCGCCAGTTCAAGTCTCCAGCGCTTCGGATCAAAGTAGTGTGACGAAGTGGTTTGGAATTTTCTCGGTGACGATGTAGCGTCACAACTATGACTTAGAGATAAGGATGATTGATGATTGGCTTATTGGTGAATGCTGTCCCGGCCGCACCCGTGTGACGTGGACGGAGACTGGGACGAGTGGGATTGTGTAAAGAAGTTGGCGCCTGAATGCAGATGGGCCCGAAATTGCACGGAAAGCGTGCTTCCTGGAGATACATATCCAGGAATGCAAGAAGACCGCTTCGTCCCGGCCCCGGACTGTCCCTTACGACGAGTGCCTAAAGATTGTCAAAACGTTATCCAGGAGAACGTATCCCTGGACGATCTCCTCTCGCTGTAGTTCCGCCCAACAAAGAACGAAACGACTGCCCAGACTTCCCCAATTCCATGAAGAACATGCGCTGGACGCCGTAAAGACACACAAGAAACCAAGAAAGAAGACGCTATGTATCTGGATTGTGATGATGTTGGCCATTAGCACTAAGATGTACGTCGTACCGACGCTGCATGCCAAGAATCTGCACAAATCTTGAAGATGTACACCAAGAGGTGCGACAACTTGACCGCCTACGCCAGGATGAACATCGACCTGGCTGTCTATCAGGATTCGGTACGGACTAGTGTGCAAGAAGGGACCCTGGATACCGCTGAGCCAGGATTACATGTGATAAATGGGCAAGGATGAAGCCTATACGCGTTCACGCCAGGATTACCAGCGGTTAATGCACGAGAAAAGGACCCTGGACACATCCATGCCAGGATTACGCGGTCAGATACGCAAAGATGCAGCCGTACGCGTTTCCACGGCAGGATTACAAGATGAATTCAAGGGAATCAAGCCTCCCGCTATGCTACAACACGCGACAAGTGCATTTCGTTCGGAGGCAACGGCGCAATACCAGCCTTTTAACAATCCGCGTCGGGATAACATGCACTCGTGGAAGTAACAAGCGATCATCCAAGACATATCGCTGCCGAAGAACATTTATCCAAGTCAAGAACAAGTGTGTGACTGTGCGTGCTTGGATGGACATGTACCAAGATGACACGTTGGTAACGCAATCAAGTGACACGCCAGTGTGAAGTTCAACCACACTCGGAGCGTACTCAGACACGACCCTGTCGAGTCGACAAGACCGCCCCATACCGAGACCGAGATATTCGACCCAAGCTATACTCAAACGAAGACTACAAGAAGCCAGAACTGACTACAATACGAGGACCAAGATACCAATACTGAAGAAAAGATGTTTTACGAAGACTTGAAGAAGAACTGCATGGTGAGTGTACGAAGTGCAAGAAGACAGAAGACTTAGGACCTATTGATAGTTCTAAACAGAGTTCGTTTTCCCCGTTGAGCACAAGTGTTTGACGTGGAATAAGTCAGGAAGGGCAAGCGCCGAGAAGAAGAAGCAATCACACCGCTGCGCCCCCACACATTCCGGGCAAGTTGATCAAGAAGGACTAATCGCTTCGCTGAAACTCCACCAATACTCAAGTCCAGTTAGGTGGTGGTCAGCGATCGTATATCCTGGAGTGACCCACCTATGGCATCTCCTAGTTGGGTCACTAACTTGTTAGTGCTTTGCCCATTTCATATTAACCTGTGTATTCCTTGAGTGCTAACTAGTCGCCTTTTGGGAATCTGTATTGCTGCTTTGTGGGTTGACCGTATCCTGGATTACAGCGAATTCTCCCTCTTGATTGAGGTGGTGCGCGTTTGTGTTGTGAGTATTCAGGCTGCTAGGTGCCTGAATTTAGACTCGAGTGAGCCTAGTGTGTGAGACCCCCCGCTCCGGGTCAGTAAAATTTGGACAGCTGCATATTACTATATATTTGTATATAACTCTGTTTGTTGGTTATCAACCAGTCCAGAACTGCACCAGGGATACTGTACATGAGTTGTCTGTGTCCTAGCGTACCTACTCTGACTTCCCACATCCTGGCGAGGACACCCACGCTAGGATTACCTTT
This sequence comes from Phytophthora tentaculata, assembly GCA_033557915.1. Classification (NCBI taxonomy): domain Eukaryota; phylum Oomycota; class Peronosporomycetes; order Peronosporales; family Peronosporaceae; genus Phytophthora; species Phytophthora tentaculata. Next base: position 6,137,714 of record JAUCEA010000007.1, on the reverse strand, counting down.
GAGGTTTCGAGGCTGCATCCTGGAGTGGACGCTTGCCCCGCACTTCTTCATTAGGTTATAACTGTTCAAGACCTCCCAACTACTCTGATGGAGTGCCTATCCGTCGAAGATAAACGAGTCGATAAGGACACACAAGGTACACACGCTAAGACCTTCCCAGTGAGTCATCTCGCTATCTGTACCCCCGACTTCTACGCTTGGATCGTGTTTATCCTGGCGCAGGACATGTCATCCTGGCGCAAGAATCTTAATCCTGGCGAAGAAGCCCAAGCGCGGTGCCCTCCTGGAATATACTGGCTCAGCAACGTCGCTGGGTTGCGCTATACACCCCCCTGAGGCGGCAAAAAGTTCCACCGACTTCGCCACAGTAGAACATGCATTGCTCACCAAGATGGGGTACCTGTAGTGTTTCTTTTAGCGATGGTAATTACGACTCTAGTGTTGATACCGAGCGCCACTGCAAAGAAATGCATCTTCTTAAAACGAGGACAGCTCAAACGACGTACTTCAGCACCCCCGACTGCGATGGTAACGACGACTCCAGAACGTAATACTGTGCAAGTGACTGCATAACGCTCATGCGGAAGCTGCTGCTGGGCATACCTGATTGGACAACAAGCTGGGGGAATCATTCGAGGTGGTGCCCCGGTACGTCTTTGTCAGATTCCGGATCCGCTTCAGACTCCAGTTTGGATGATGTTTACGAGGACACAAACTCGGCTGCCATCACGACGAACACAAGTCCCACTTGCACCACTGAGGATGCCAATATTCTCAACGAAATCAACACGGAAGTGGAAAATAGTGTGCATTGCAAGGGAAACGCATCTTCGGACGTCGTCACTAAAGTGTCCTTCTGTGCCGACCTTTTATGCGTTGCGTACTTTGCAAATATGGTAATTCGGCTGCCTAACTACAGCTACGAAGTCCTGAACGCGAAGCACGTAATCTCAGAGACGGTTGCACTGTACGACGACTCCATAGTAATGTTGGCAAACACGACAACGGCACCGACTGCGAAGACCAAATCGTCAATACCAATCACGACGGATCAAGCACAAGTAGCCGCGTCCTCAACGGATTCGCAGGCATCGGACACACCCGCGACTGTCGACTCGGCGGGTGTTGGCCTGAGTTTCAGTGCAATTACTGTGGTGGTTATCGCAGAATAGCCTATGATCTAGAACCATTGTCTCGTGCAGTCAGAGTTCGGAAAAAATAAGTAATTATTATATTTGCGGGAGGGAGCCCGGCCAAAAAATAATTAGTAATTTGGGATAAACTAGAGAATGTGGGCTGGTAGCACCTTCGCCAGATCCACAAAAAGACCTACTCACTGTAAATATAGAACCGGGATTACTTCAAATGTTTTTTTTTCTTTTCAGCATCCAGGACCACCTGTGAATATTTTGGAAGAAGATAATACGTCCTATACGAGTCCTAAAATGTCCTATTTGTCCTACACCAACGTTAAGTACGAAATTGCTTTCACAAGTGGAGGTGCGCCGCAGCGGGCTTAGGTTCTGTCGGTACGGCGGAGCGGTGGTTTAGGGACAGATAATATCGTACGTGGACAATCTCATTTTAAAAACAAGTCTAATTCAGGACAAATAGGACAATTTCGGACTCGTTTGTCCAAAAACTGTCCAAATCTGTCCAAGTTGTCCAAAACCTTGGACAGTATTTTACCAAAAGTGAACAGAAACTGTCCAGAAACCGATAAAAATCGTATTTTACAGATCTCAATTTTATCTTACAAAACTAATCTTTGGGCTAAAACCACAATGTAAGTGACAGCGCCCCCGCGTTTCGCTTTGCTCTCGAAAATAGATTGGATGTACTGGAGAGTGCGATGCGCGGCTCGCTGGTGAGCTCGGCGCTGGACCAGCCTCCGCAAATACCGCGCGGTATTTGCGAAGGCGGCTTGCGCGGGGAGCGGGTTTACTGCGGCTACGCGACCTCGCTCCCGCTCGCCTTAGTTGGTATACAGAAGCGCTATTGCGTGTAGCCTATTAAATCTGTATCTGGTTTTCAGTAAAATAATGCTTAGCTCTTCTAAGTCGGTTTTTTATTTTTGGACAATTTGGACAGATTTGGACGCTTTTTGAACAGGATATCACCAACCACAGTATCTGCTTTCAAATCTGCAAGAAACTGCTTTTTGCGATATTCATTTTTCAACCTGTGAATGGATCCTGAAAAGCATTTGTTAGAAAAGTGCTCACAGATACAAATGCATCGAAACAAAGGCCAACTCACTGATGCAGTCGTAATGAATTCGTAATGCTGCGAAATAAATCAAAGCGCGATTAGTTAGTTAGCAATAGGTGTGGAAATAAATCGAAAGCATACCTCAAAGCGCGACCAACGTACATGTATTCTGCTGATCAAAGCGATATTTTCGTCGATGCGACGCTCCTCATCACCCCAACCCATCTTTGCATTATTAAGGTTGTGAGGTGTCGAACACTTCGCTGCTTGTCGTGATATCATACCTGCCACTCTTAAAATGAAATCTTTCATTTAAGCTGTTCACGCTCTATGGAAATTTCTAAAGTAAAACTGATTCGTCATGTCTTCTTTCTACTTCAGCTTTAGAAATTGATAACCTGGTGGAGACAATCCATTTACATGATTTCTAATAAAACATGCGGTTTTTGAGATTTATAAAACGTTTCACTTGACACATGCGATCATAGAACTGCCAAAACTCTGTGTGCTAAGAAGGCTAAAGCTCCTACAGAAACCCAAGGCCTGTTGCTAGTTGTATAGGCAGTAGGGCCCTGAAGTTGTAGCACCAGCCATGAAGACGCGGTACTGAAAAACAGTTACACCGGATGGTGTGAATTAGATAAGGAACATGGCGGCCATGGAAAGATCTTCTTCTGCAGATGCCGCCACTTGCCCTCTTTCGACTGACCGAGCAAGCACAGAATCTTAACTCAATAATTGGAACTTGAGAGAGACGAGCTCTTTATAAAATTGTAGCGATGAAAAAAATACCATGCTATGCACCTTGGAATAGCTAAAGAATCGTGGTAAGAAAAGGACTGGTATTCCCAGCGTAACTCGCAGACAATCTAGTTTCGATACTCATTCTTATTGGCTTAACAGAAAAAAATAAAATTTAATTTATTAAAATTTGCTCTTCTGCAGCTTCGGACTCACCAAAAAAAAGCCCTATAAAATTAAAAAAAATATGTTTAACCCCTTGGACGCGGAGGTGTGACACGGATAGGCTACGAAAAGTGCTTATACCCTCCGGGAGGGTATAAGAAATATGTTCATTAAAGTATGTTATAGTGCATTCAAGGTAAAAATACAATATCGACGAATGTAGCTAACCTCCTATGTAATTATTCCGCAAAAAAAGGATGGTGTGATCTGCGGGTTTAAAATTCTTCAATCAACCGTTTGCTGTTCATACTATGCAAGCTCTACATTTAGAGAGAACCAAAGATCCAGCACACACGTTAGACACACAGAAATTTCCCTCCTCCCCCCAACACGAGCGAGACGCAGGCAATGTGACGTAAGCGGAATGGGCTAGCGAGTGTTAACGCTGTCGCAGAGACGGATGCATGAGCAGATAAGGCTGTCAATTAACGCAATTATTCAAATGCGCGTGAGGTGAATGTATTAAGATATTGAGCTACGGATTGGTAAGGCTACGGTCCCGAATATGGCCGTCCTTTGGTGAAAACTCACCGTTTTGCCACAGTATATGCCATATTTGCGCACAGGTCATGCCTGCGTTTGCAGGATGCCCTCGAACATTGTAGCAGAGTGTAACCACGCCCTTCTTGCCCTCTGAACTCTTCGGGCAGTGAAATGTTGATGTCCCTCCACGCCGCTTACCTTCAGGCTTGTAGCAGGAGCAGACTTTACACTGGCGCTGTCTGAGCTTCTGGACGCCGTTGTTCATGCGCGTATCCGCGGTTTGTACTAGTGCATGCACGCCATGTATAGCGACTAGTTCGGAGACTGCATTAGTAGCTCGAGATAGACCGGTTGTCTCCGTAAATGCTCTCTCTGTCTGGTGGATAAGTTGCTTGTGCAACCTTGCCAGAAAAGCGTAGTGTAACAATTACATTGTTACATTTGTACACGTGGACCAATAACATCAGTTCAGTTTACGGGAAGGGGCGAGGATACCCATTTGCGGATGTCGAGACATTGTGAGTGCAAGTCTTTCTCATGCTGTTCTGAACAGTATAAGACCATAGTGCAACCCTCCGTGTCCAAGGGGTTAAACAATATATATATAAATTAAAAAAGCAACAACAAAAAATAAACAAATTTATAAATCTAAATAAATAAAATGAATGTCCGTCTGTCTGTCTGTCTGTCTGTCTGTCTGTCTGTCTGTCTGTCTGTCTGTCTCTCTGTCTGTCTGTCTGTCTTTCTGTCTTTCTGTCTGTCATGTTACGCAAATCCGGACTTATGATTTGCTACAGAAAATCACTTGTTATATTACATTCATGAGACAATTCAGAGAAAATTGAGTATCACATTCTAGAAGGTAGCTATTGTATACAGAATGTATTATAGATTGGCTCTGCCAAGCAATGCGAAAATTCTAGAAAGCGCAGATGTAGGTCACTGACATTTCCCCAGGGGGCACTAAACGTAAGGTGCGTACACTCAGTATTTACAGCAACGAGGCATCAACCAAGGACATCATGTTCGTATTATTGTACCAATAGAACTGCTAAAAGGAGAGTTTGGCTGCCAGCCACCATGGTCTAGAAATTGTGGTTCAAAAAAGTTTCGATTCTTAAAGAAAAAGTCCCAACACGTGCCACAGTTAGAGCAATCTATAAAGTGGAAACACGATAGAATAGAGCACAGTGATCATTTACTGTAAGTACTACGCAATGAGATGCACAACAGTGTGCGCTTCAGTCGTTTGATTCCTTTCATCAAGAACTATGTACGAACGTAAATAAACATATCGGAAATATTTGCTTCCCGTAAAATATTTCTTTTACTTGCTAGCTTGTACACTATACAGTACAGGAACAGCTTGCCTTAAACCAGAACAAACGAAGGACAAAATCAATTCTACTTGGTTTTTGTATGCCTCGTACAGGGCTGGCAAAGTTGGTTATATTATTAGGTTTTAATATACGCTATATAGGTAAATGTGTAACATCCCATATTATGCCAATCAATAGGTTATACCTTTGAGAACGAGAGAAGATTGGCTATCTCTACTCGTAATCTTAGGTGAAACACTTATCTCTTCGTATCTGAGACGTCTAAAGTTATACCACCGTATAGATTCTTCGCGTGCGTTAAAAGGATGATAAAAAAAACTGTGACTAGTCTTGGGTCGCCTGCTAGCCGGCGGGTGTACAGATCAGGACGCGATTCGCTCGTTGGTCTCCAGTTATAGCACTAGAAACTTAACTCAACTCAATATAGGCCGCTTACTCAGCCGACGGAACTTACGTCCCTGTTTATTTATCAACACTCGTCAGCTCGCTTGCTCCAACGTGTCCGTCAGAGACTCTTCGTCCGCACCACTACCGTCAGCACTCGACGCCAATCCACGCCGCACACTAACTCGTAGCTGCTCGGAACGCACCTGTCGTACGTCACCAGGCGTACCGCACACCGTACACAGCTCACACTCTTTGTCGTCCGATCCGGTATGTATATTACGAAATAGTAATAACCAACCCTAGGACACTTATCCTTACACTTGCTAACAAGACGCGCGGCTAATGTAGTTCCTCTTCTTCGCGGGGCGTGGAGCACTTGTTGTTTCCAATGCAAATTCAGTTCTGATTTATGACGGGCGCGTTGTCCAGAGCGCCGGTACGACAAGTGGGTGCGTTGACAGGCGCTGCCGGTGATGGGGGTGCTGGCGAACCGAGCGAGGTGACGGGATGCATAGGGCAACTGACGGAAAATGAGATCCGCCGTTGTCAGGGCGAAGATATTCAGACGAAGAGACTGAAAGACGCAGGGCAACACGGAACACAACGCATTGTCGACGTCGATGGAATCGTGGACGTCGAGGCCGTCGATAGAGGACGACGAGTGGTGCTGCCAGCACCATTAAGACACAAAGTACTGAGGGAAGCTCATGACTCTATATTTGCGTGTCATCTACGGACACCGCAGACCTACGCGAGAGTAGCGGCTACTTATTGGTGGCCAGGTATGAGGACGACGGTGCGACAGTGGGTGCAGATCTGTCGTGACTGCGGCACTCGGAAAGCACGGCCAAAGAAGGTCATCCCTCCATTCAGGAGTCAAGGACTAGGTAGTGTGGGCGACAGGTGGGCCTTGGATGTCGCTGGCCCATTGCCGGTGACAGAAAGAGGGAACAGATACGTTATTGCAGCAGTGGAATATGCTACGAGGTACGCGATCGCAGTCGCAGTACCGGCCCACACGGCTCGTGACGTCGCACGGTTCGAAATGGAGCGGATCGTACTGGTGCATTGACCATTACGAGAACGAGTAATGGACGGGGCGCCGGAGTTGAACGGCAAAGTGATCGATGAGTTAGTGGCATTGCTACAGGCACGCAAGACGACACCAGTACCATATAGACCCGCGTTGTTAGGACTAGTGGAACGCTTCCAACGTACATGGAAAGAAATGGTGGCCATGTACGTTGCAGTAGACCAGGCAGACTGGGACGAATGGCTACCATGTGCAGTGTACGCGTACAACGTCGCGCGGCACACAACCACGGGTTTCACCCCGAACGAATTGTTCATGGGACGTCGTCTGAGGGCACCTAATGAGCTACTGCGGGCAAGTGGAGTTAGTCAGATCGGCCAGTGGGCAGATTATCACCGATCCTTAGTGGAACACATGCGACTAGCGACAGAAATCGCACAACGAGCCGCAGCGCGAGATCAAGCACGACGAGGAAGATGCTACAATCAAAGGACAAGGGCGAAGACGAAGTTCAGGGTTGGAGACGTAGTGTGGCTTCTGAAACCACCGAAAGGACGGGGAGTGACGAAGCTGGACCATCGGTGGGTTGGACCAGCGAGGATCGTCGAAGACGCCGGGTACGACAACTGGAAGCTCGTACGCTATGACTCTGGCGGCACAGTAGTGACGCACTGCAGTTTCTTAAACGTCCTATCATTGTCCAGAAGGACTACTGGACGAGATAGCACGACGGACAGTGGCAGAGCTTGAGGAAGAAGACAGTGGTGGCCTGTCAGAGATTTGGGAAGAACCAGCGGTAGAAAGAGATGAAGTAGTCGAACTTCACGCCACGAACGGAGCCGAGCAGCCGACAGGGACTGTGTCGCCAACATCGCGAGAACTGACGAGCGTTATGCCGGGTGCTATGGCACCGGTGAACGAGGACGGGCAGGGGGCGAGCGCGTTGTCCGGTATCCGACAGCACATTCGTCAAGTGTTGAGGCGCCGCATTAACGAACGGATCGCCTGTCAGCAACGCCGACCAATGGAACCTAACGACCACGCGACCGAAGCAGCGGCCGCTGCTGTGCCGGATGGAGAGACATTGGGTGAAGATCTGGGTGCAACGGACCCTCCGACGAACGTGAGTGCCGTTAGTGTGGAAACGGTCACTGAAGCCGAGAATAATAGTGATTCGTCACCAATCACCCGAAGTAGGATGGCGAAGAAGCGATGGACCGAAGCAGAGCCGAGCTCAGTCCCGAAAAGGGCACGGACTGAGCAAACGCAAAGCAGTGACTCACGAGATGATGCCGAGGACGAAACACAAGACCAAGGACAGAAGCAGTGGGAAGCGCGAACAACTAGAGACACCAGAGCAGCTAGACGGGGTGCTCATCATGACCAGCCGGGAGCCCCAGACGGCGAAGAGGCTAGTGCAGACACGGATCGTGGGCTTCACGATGCTGGAGTACCCAGTAATGACGAGAGATGTGAGGGTGCGGCCGGCGAATTAACAAGACGAGCACGTGATGGGAGGTTCGACAGGACATGGCAAGACGCATTGGAAGACGCTGAATCAAATCCCAGTTGTGGAGGCGCCGTGCGTCCAGCCGGAACGAAAGGGGAAGGACGTGAAGAGAGGAGTGCAGAAGCACGCACGCTACGAGGACGAGGACGACCTCGCAACCAACCAAGGACACAAGATCTCATGCGTGCAGAAATGTACGGCCCCATCATCGAGTGCGGACGCCGGAGGAGGCGTAACAAAGCAGGACGGTATGTACTCGAGTATCAAGTCGAATTCCGAACCAGGGAAGACGGCCCCAAGGAGATGCGATGGCTCGGTATCGCTGAGTACGAAGTACTGTTGGACGCAGGCAAGCTCGAGGACGAGCTTGGAGGGGATGGCGAGTAGGCAGCGTGTACGTCACTGCAGCGACGTCACGCAGGACCCCGACGTAGTGACGATTGACCTGACGGAGAGTGACGTTGAAGGCGGCTAGAAGGACGGTAAGGTCGGTGACGGACGTGCGCTAGGATCTTCGGCTGGAGGCACCGGCCGGCAGCTAAAGGGGCACAGTGCGTGAAAGGGCGGCTGCGCGAAGATCGCGTGTGAGGAGCGACATAGTAACAAGTACGGCGAAAGTGAGTGAGGGAAGGAGAGGCGATACGGGCGAGAGAAACGGACGGTCAAGTGGCCACGCGAAGAGTCGGTAGGTAGGAGTAGTCTTCGTAGGAGGGCTCTGGACGGCCGGCGGAGGCCGCCCAACTCTCAGCTGCAATTATGCCGGTACTAGGCGGAGTAAAGCAGCTAATATACGCGTGGGGTTCTGCGGTTCTGTGGACCGGCCTCACCCAACAGAGAAAGAGGCTTACTGAGCGAGGGTTGGCAGGGCGAACAGGGCATCGGTGCGTACTGAGGCGGTAGATCGAAGTGGCTCGTGGGTTCAGAGAGCGGGGGACAGTGGTTTGCGACCACTGGGGCTGAGGAGGACGCTGCTGTGAGCGACCCCTTGCCGTGAGGAGTGTTGTTGCCTGGAGCTGTCTAGTGGCTGCCTCCAGGACGACTGTGTGTACTGTATGTCGTCGGCAGGTGAGCCGTCGACTCGAAGTCGACGCGAGAAGACGCGTTCACCACCCTACTGCTATAGCTGAACGGCACCAAACGCGACTGAGACGCTGTGCAGCCACGGAAGTGCCTGGTCTATATAGTTTCGCCTGCGTTTCATGCATGACGCACTCCCCTCATCCGTGGGTGCAACTACAATATGTTGCTTCGATGAAGAGACGCACTGAGACCGCATTTAAAATTTCAGAACAGTTCTGTAAAACGGGGAGCTACTTTATCACTAATAGAAACGTAGAGACAAGTGTTTTATTACTTTTAGACAGCCGACTCGTATGCAAATTTTAGCTTGAATTTACTATTGATAGTTTTAATCCAAGTGTTTAAAACTTGTAAAAATTAAAAAGAAAACTTCAATGTTCTCGCTGTTGTGCTCTCAGCTAAAAGCTGAGAGAATTATCAAATCTCTGTTATGATTGGCAATAGATAAGAATGCAATATTCCACAGCCCTGGATGTGCACTGCTACTGCATGTATTTAAACCACTGGAGCAAGCTTTCGACCGCTTTCATCTTTGACAGGAGCAGTGATAATTTCCGTTTGACAATTTTTGATCGGGACTTGCGTCGACAACGATTGTTTGGAAAACTCGATAAAAAACAGCGATACTCTGCTTCGAGGTCAGGCGCTGCCGAAACTCTGGAAAAAACGTCGTGGACCAAGGCTTGCACCTAGAACTGAGTTTGATATCAACACGACGTTTGGTGAAAGCGAAGGCCGGCCACTTTCCTTCCTGTCGGAGAAGCGTCCCTACATGCGCTGCTTGAATTCTTCGCGCGAAAGCGATCGAAAAGAAATGGATCAAGCCATGTGAAGAAGACGTTGAGGATTTATGGTCGGAGGGATGGTCGCCGGCCGACGTGTAGGATATGGTGAAGCAAAATCTGTTGCGTCGCAATGATCGCTATTGAATATTTGTTTCACAATGATGCTTTTCAGTACCAACAATGCACTGGTAGTGCATTCCCTATTGACAATAGTTACACAATCACTAGCTCATCCAAGTAAGCAGGACGGTGAGGGTCAACACGCTCACCGTCACTACGTGAGCATAAAACTTGGAGGCGACAGACGACGACTTAACGGGAGCGGGTGTGTCCATTGCTTGTGAATCCGCTGATGGCGCGGCTGAAGGTATTTGGGTCGTTGTGGTCGGCACAAATGTAGCTATCGTCGCGGCTGGCGTCAAAGTGTCATCGTCGCAGACTGCGAGCGCGTCTGCGACCACTTGCTTGATATTGTAGCCACTATAGCTGCAGTTCGGTAGTCGAGCCTCCACGTCGGTCATATAGACGACGCATGCGTTCTCGGCACAGTATTCTGCCTTGCTAATGGCGTCTGTAGCCGCCCCGGCACTTCCGAGGCAGTCTGCGTTTTTCGAGACTTCTGTGTTGAGCTCGTCGATGAAAATGACGTCCTCGATGGAGCAAACCGGGACTGTATCCATCGTGCTGGAGTCCGTCGAATTCGACCCCCCGGAAGCAGAACTCATGCTTGAAGTCGACGCGGACCCGGAATCCGAGATTGATAGTGCGTCGCACCACGCTACCAGCCTCTCCATCGTTTCCCCGAGGTTGGTACCTTCGAACTCACAGTCCGGAGCATCAGGCTGCAGATCCCGAACGAGAGCCATGCAGGCACCCGCACAAATGACCTCAGCGGAGTTGATGCTGCTGTCCAGAGCGCTACCTGCGCAGTCTGGACTGCTGGAATACGTGGCAGCTACACTTGTGAGTTGCGTCAGTTGGATCGAAGTACATGCTTTCGCAGAGATCATCGTAACCAACGCCGAAGTCATTGCCCAAGCGATACTAGACCATGTTGAAAAGTGACGCATGGCACCTGAAATGAAAGTTGCTGGAGACTTGAGGCTGACGGAGGAAAACGCAAAGTAGCGGCGAGTGGGAGGAAGTGGAGAGTCAATGGTCGGGTCTCTGGATTCGTACCCATTTTCAAAGAAACAACAGTACCGTTTCATTTCTCCACGTTTTGGATGCATGTATCCATATACGTGGCTTGTGTTACAGCCACCACGCCGCCAATTGTGGTTGTATTAAAGCTCTTTGCTCACTTCTCATCAACACTATGATACGGCAGCTTGATCCCCGGATGCTGTAAGAGAAAGAGCTCATACTTCTGGCCTTACAAGTTATCAACGTATACAGCAGAGCACAGAGGAATGCCGCTGACAGATTCTTTTTTGATACTTCCGCCAGCTCCGTCGTCATCTAACTGCTCACACAGCGGCCAATGACAGTCATAGTTAATACCCGAGGTGATCGCCATGTCACTGATAATATTGAACCATATCTCCATATCTTCTGCAACATAGCGAACATACGCGAAGTGGCTATTCTATTCCATATTGCCGTTATGCTCGCGATTTGTGCAGCGGTTTACTTCGAGATTCGCCGCTCATCGTTGTAAATTGGGCAAAACAGTGGCAGCAAACCTCATCACTCCGTGATTCACTCTAGAAGTTGCGTCGTCGTTGGTTATCCGTTAGACGTTATCATCCCGAGACCCAGTGGTCATCATTCGGATTGGTGAACGCGTACTTTTACCTGCCAAGAATATTTTTTCGTCAGAGCTGTCGTGAGCTCCAGGGATGGCCACAATGTCTACTGGAATGACACCTACAGCGTCAATCTCTATGAAGCTCCCTTCACGACCACGTTCGAAGGCAAAGACGAAGGTTCGAAGATCCCCACGCTAGTCCCCATTGGGGACTCCCCAATGGCAAAGGCTGCGAGCGAATACGTGCTTGCCATGTTGGATCATCGACTGCTTGTCGAATTCTTTGGTACCGACATGCTGGCGTCCCCGGGCACTGACTTAATCACCGCACCACCTCCACTGAGCTCTCCAGCAAGACCAACCACAAGACTTCGCGTTCACAACCCACGCTGTTATGACAAAAATCCATTGCTCCAACATGTCGACCAACCTTCAGCTGCGCAAAGTCCTCCTCCACCAGGTCCCGGTCGGCGACTGAGCGAACCAACTAGTGGTCTTCTCGGCCTTGTGTAAGCGGTAGCCAGCGCTCCACAGCGGAGGCAAGGGCTATGCAAATGCCAGCCCAAATAGACGACACCTTCCTGCGCATAATCACTTCAAGCTCGATGAGCAACGCAATGCTAAGTTGCGTTATTGTTGAGCTAACGTATTTTTCGTGGCGCAGTTGCGCCACGAAAAATTCGAATCCGTAATCCCTTTTGAAACCTATACTGCCCAGCTCTATCGATTTCAATGGTCCCCCTTGAAGCTGCGACCGTCAACGACTGTCACACCCCAAAGAGAAGCCCCAAAGACGCGCCATGAGCTACCAGGTGTCGTCCGTCTTCCTGCAGAAGTTCTCACCCAAGGAGATCCACAAGCTCAAGCGCGTGTTCAAGGAGCACGACCGTGACTACGCGGCTGCTGTGCCCGTCTCCGAGCTGCACACGGTACTGCAGAAGCTGGGCGAGAATGTGACGCCCAACCAGACTACGGTCATGCTGCAACAAACTAAGCTGGCTAGACCCGAGCAGATCGCGTTCCAGGAGTTCCTGGAGCTTCTGCATGATTTCCGCAATGGAGCCATCGCTCTAGACCCAGCGCTGCTCTTGGGCCATGCGTCAGTGGCCCCCACGCCTGTGACACAAGCATTGCAGACCCCTGTTCCTGCTGCTGCTGAGCCTACATCTACTGTGGAGACAACGCCATTCTTTTCTAGCCAAAAGGCGGTCAATCAGACGCCTGAGCCGACGCCCCAAGCGCCAGTTTTCGCTCAAAAGGCTCAATGGCCGCCTGCAGGAACGCCCACGGCCCCTACAGCAGCTCCAGCACCCGTTGCGAACAAGCCACAATGGCCTCCTGCTGCCAACCAATCTGCGTCGTGGGGACACACGCCGTCGTCAGCCCCGCAGCCTGCAGCTCCGACTGCGGCGCCTACACTTGCAAAGCCACAGTGGCCGCCATCCAGCGAATCAAAGCCGCAGTGGCCTCCTGCTGCGTCTGCACCTGCACCTCCTGTCGCTGCTCCCCCTGCTGCGACTTCGAAATGGCCACCTGCTGGTGATAAGAGCCCTACAAAGCCTCAGTGGCCTCCTGTAGTGCCCTCACCTAGTGCACCCAAGAGCCCCGTATCTAAACCTCCGAAGAGCCCTGTATCTTCTAAGCCTCCGCAATGGCCGCCTGCTGGAAACGGAGCTGCCAAGCCACAATGGCCTCCTAGTTCGCCCTCCCCTGCCCCAGTGGCCTCTAGCCCTTCAGAAGCTCCGAAACGTGCCCAGTGGCCGCCTGCAGCTGGCACTCCACCGCCAGCGCCAGTGGTTCGCACGCCTCCTCGCTCTCCCGTCAAACCGGCGGCTCCAGCTTCACCTGCAGTGGAGTACGTGGGTGGCGTCGACGCGCATACGTTGAGTGTGCTCCAGCGTCGCGCGAGTGCCGCAGCGCAGTACAATTCCACCCTCCACGAGGTGAAGGGCACAGCTGGAGGTCTGCACTCGTACTCGGAGGAGGAGACGGCTGCCTTTACAGAGCATATCAATAACACTCTTCAAGCAGATAAGGACGTGGAGTCTTTAATGCCTATTGGCATGGACGCTGGTTTGTTCCGAGCTGTGTGTGACGGTGTGCTGCTCTGTAAACTCATCAACAGGGCTGTACCCGAGACAATTGATGAACGAGCTCTGAACTTTGTGAAGCGAGCGAAGGAGCTGAACGTGTACCAGAAGACGGAGAACCAGAACCTGTGCATCAACGCAGCCAAGAGCATCGGCTGCAGTGTGGTGAACATCGGTCCGGACGACCTGATCGAAGGCAAACCCATTCTAGTTTTGGGTCTGGTGTGGCAGATTATCAAGATTCAACTCACGTCGACTATTAACTTGAAGAACCACCCAGAGTTGATGAGACTTTTGCTAGATGGAGAAACTCTAGAGGAGTTTATGAAGCTCCCGCCTGACCAGATCTTGCTGCGATGGATGAATTATCACCTCAAGGCTGCGGGCCACCCGAAGAAGGTGACGAACTTCAGTTCAGACGTGCAGGACGCGACGGCGTACAGTGTTCTCCTGCACCATATCGCGCCTCAACACTGTGATTTGTGCATTGAATCTGTGCCAGAGGAACGCGCGGCCCACGTGATCCAAAACGCGCGTCGTCTACAGGTCGAGACGTTCATCAAGCCTCGTGACATCACCAGTGGCAACCCGAAGCTCAACATGTCGTTCGTGGCCCAGCTCTTCAACACGTGCCCAGCGCTGGATGTGGTCGAAGAGGAGATCAAACAGCTCGAGGAAATCCTGTACGACGACGTGGGCGACACGCGGGAAGAGCGCGTCTTCCGCATGTGGATCAACTCTCTGGCCATCGACGACGTGTACATCAACCACTTGTACTCGGACCTGAGCGACGGCATGAAGCTGCTCAAAGTATTGGACAAGATCCAGAAGGGCATCGTGGCGTGGAACAAGGTCAACATGGTGGCGCCCAACAAGTTCAAGCAGGTGGAGAACTGCAACTACTGCGTCGTACTGGGCAAGCAACTCAAGTTCTCGCTGGTGAATGTTGGAGGCGCCGACATCTTCGAAGGCGCCAAGAAGATGATCCTGTCCATCGTATGGCAGAGTATGCGGTACCAGCAACTCAAGATCTTGAGCGAACTGGCAGCTGGACGAGGCGAGATCACGGACAAGGACATCATCGGGTGGGCCAACAACAAGGTGCAACACAGCGGACGCGTCAAGGGCAACATCGTGTCGTTCAGAGACCCGACGCTGTCCGACGGCCTCTATCTGCTGGACTTGGTGCACGCTGTGGAGCCTCGAGCGGTGAACTGGGACATGGTCTCGCAGGACAAGACGGACGACGCCAAGGCCAGCAACGCCAAGTACGCCATCAGTTGCGCGCAGAAGATCGGCGCCACGGTCTTTTTGACGTACGAGGATATCGTGGAAGTGAAGCCAAAGATGATGATGACGTTCGTGGCTAGTCTCATGCTGGTGGACCACCAACGCGCATAGGAGAATGAACGTCGAATGAATGCAGCGAAGGAGAGCTGCTAGACTACTGTGGTTGGTTGACTCAAGATAAAAAATATTTTTTTAATGAAAGATACGCTTTCTTTGGCTACATGAATCTAAAAATTGGAGTTTTGAAACGGTTTCACTGTTTGAAGGAAATTATCAGCTCGGTACGAATCCAGAAACACTGACCATCGCCTCTCCAGTTCCTTCTACTTTGTGTTTGCCTCCGTCAAGTCTCCAGTGACTTTTAATCGGATGCCAGGCGTCAGTTGTCGACATGGTCTAGTATCGCTTGGGCGATGACTTCGGAGTTGCTTCCAACCGTCACTTCCAAGGCGTGCACTTCGACCCAACTAACGCAACTCACAAGTGTCGCTGCCACATATTCCAGCAGTCCAGACTGTGCCGGTAGCGCCTTAGACAGCAGCTCCAACTCCGTAGAGGTCATTTGCGCAGGTGCCTGCATAGCTCTCATTAGGGAGCTGCAGCCTAATGCACCAGACTGTGAGTACGAAGGTACCAACCTTGGGGAAACGATGGAGAGGCTGGTAGCGTGGTGCGACGCGGCGACTATCTCCGAAGGTTCGGCATCAGCTTCGACCTTTAGTTCCGCTTCCGGACGGTTGAACTTTACCAACTCGACGGACAATGTTCCGTTTTGCACCAACGAAGACATTACCGCCATCAGCGATCTGAACAGGGAAGTCTCGAAGAACCCAGACTGCCTTGGAAGTGCGGGAATGGCAGCAGACGCCATTAACGAGGCAGAATACTGTGCCGAGAGCGCATGTGTTGCGCTAATGACCGACGTGGAAGATCGGCTGCCGAACTGCAGCTACCTGTACAGTGGCTACAATATCAAACAAGCGGTCGCAGACGCGCTCGCAAAGTGCAGCAACAGCACAGTGCAATGGCCAAATACGACGACACCCAAAGTCACGACAGCTACGCCATTACCGACAATGACGACCCAAACACCTACAGCCGCGCCATCAGCGGATTCACAAGCAATGGATACACCCGCTGCCACCAAGTCGTCGGCTGTCGCCTCCAAGTCTAGTGCTCACGTAGTGACGGTGAGCGTGTTGACCCTCACCGTCCTGCTTGCTTGGATGAGTTAGTGACTGTATATTTTCACAATGGAATTCTATCCATACTGCTGTCGTGAATATGATCCGAAACTCTATCCCTTCGTCGTTATAAGGCTAGAAAAAAATCTTACAGTTCGCTCGGTTGCATCGAAATGACCGAGCACGACGTTAGTAAGATGTTGCTCTATTGTCTTCCAGCGTAGATACGGGATCATTAAACTGGGTACGAGTCCAGCGGAACTGGTCACCCGCAGCTCAATTTTACAACTTGTTACCTCCACTTCCGAAAATTCCTTCTCAGTTCAAGTCTCCAGCGCTTCGGATCAAGGTAGAGCATGCATCGTTCACTAACATGGGGTACCTATAGTGTTGCTTTAGGGATGGTAATTGCAACTATGGTGCTGATACCGAGCGCCACTGCGAAGGAATGTACCTTCTTCCAACGAGCACAACTCAAACGAGTATCAGCTGCGTACTTTAGCATCCCCGACTGCGCCAGTGGTGCATTCGACGGTAACGACGACTCCAAAGCGGAATATTGTGCAAGTGACTGCATAAAGCTGATGCGGAAGCTGCTGCCCGACATACCTGATTGTGAATTCGATGACAACAATCTCGGAGAATCATTCGGGATTCTGGTGGCGTGGTGCGGCGAGATGTCTTCGTCACATTCTGGATCAGCTTCAGACTCAAGTTTGAATGCTGTTCCCAAGGATTCAAACTCGACTGCCATGACGACGGACACGACCCCTATTTGCACCAATGAGGACGTCACTATTCTCAACGAAGTCAACTCGGAAGTGGAGATTAGTGAGTATTGCAAGGGAAACGTATCTTCGGACGTCGTCACTAAAGTGGCGTTTTGTGCCGACCTTGCATGCGTTGCATACTTGGCAAATATGGAGACTCGGCTGCCTAACTGCAGCTACGAAGGCTTGAACGCGAAGCAAGTTATCTCAGCGACTGTTGCACTGTGCGATGACACCGTTGTAATGTTGCCAAACTCGACGACGACACCGACTGCGCCCTTACCGACAACTACGACACAAACACCATTAGCCGCGTCTTCAACGGATTCACAAGCAACTGACACACCTGCGACCGTCGACTCGGCGGGTGTTACCCTGAATTTCAGTGCAAACACCGTGGTGGTTATCGCGTTTATCGTGCATACTTGGAATAGCCTATGATGACAATTAGAAGGTTAGTGTAAGTTTACTTAATGATGCTGCAGGTGCCGGAAGCTCGGAATTCGCTGATTCCGTTGATGGCGGCCAGCCAAGCCTGGTGAGCGAGATCTGGTCGATGACCTACCGCTGCGTGGTCCTAGGGCCGCGGCGAAACCGCCTCGCAAGCGCTTTTTGACTTGCTTTTAGTATACTTCATCCTTCAAATATAGTGTAAGTAAACTATCACCTTTCGATTAAATTTACTTACCGAAAGTTTATTTTGCAAGCTGTACAGTCGAACAGTTATTGTAGTATTTTCTTCAAAACTAATTAAATGTTAATTTGAAAAAAAAAATGTGCTGCTAACTTAGACGCCGCAGACTTCAAAGAGGGGCTATGGCGAACACTTTGGTCCTTCGTAGCGTGTTGCTTTATGGAGGCTAAACACGAGTCTGCAACGTGGGGTTCCGATGGTAAATAGTCTCTGTAGCTTTACAGTAATATGCCACAGTGCCGATTTTGAAACCCCTAGTATAACGCAACTATTAATATCGTGTGCGCTATGCTAGCAATCCATAGCTACGCTCATTTCTCTCGAGTACACTACAGTATGGCCCCCAAACGCCTTGCGAGCACTAACGCCGAGACGCGAGCATGAAGACTTTTTATAGGGGCAGCAGAAAGCGCCATGCAAGTCTCTTTACAATACTTGAAGTACATCAAACTCCAATTTAGCCAGTAACCCTTTTATATTTGAAGAACCTCTTCAACGACTCTAGGATTTCGCGGGGCTTCGATAACTTAATGTGGGGCTTGATCATGATTCGCCTGAAGCCTGCTTCATCACCGATACCGCCTCAAATTCATAATACCCACTCCTCAATTTGAGGGTATACTAATGGAATAGTATACGTAAATTATTTGGTAGAACCCGTTAGCCCCAAAACTTGCAAACTGGAACCCCTCTAAGCAAACCTTGTTTCGTGAATATGAGCGCGGGACTGTTTTGTGGAATGCAGAACGTTATCAGCATTTAGACTAGTTTGTACGTTAGATCTCAAGTCAATCCCATTTTCTAGACAAAATGTGCCGCTGTGCTGAGAAATCTACAGCGCCACAGTTATCCACCCTAGTGACTGGTTCTGCTTTCAAGCCCCATGATATTTAGCGAATGCATTGTCAAGGAAGTCTGTAGTGAGGTACTGTTCGTTTTAGTTTACCTCAGGAAATAATATTTTGGTCAAACATGCGTAAAGTAGGGGAACGGTTCTTCTTATAAGTAGATTTAAAAATAGATTAATTTCTCCACAGAAACTACAGTTCTCTAATACTGCCCAACGGAACAAACTTTTTTCTTCCCTACTCACTGTCAATACCGTGGAATCATTGAAAATGGGTACGAGTCTGGTTGTACTGGTCACCTGCTGCCAGTACTTCAAGTGTTCCTCCAAGTTGGATCCGCAGCTGGTGAATCCATGATGAACAAGTGGCACATGGAGTGTCTTACTCTATCCCGGGTCATCAAGATGCGCTGATGTCCCGAGATCAGGCAGGTCGAGCCAGTGCGCGTGGCTGGTGAAGTTCAACGAGCGTTCTATTTGACCTGTAGGCAGTTAATGAGTCGCTTTGCTAGCCTATTTGACAAACTCACTTTTCAATTTGCTTTATCTGCAACAAGCTCCACTCTTCCTCGTCTAACTGGTTAACAGCCGCACTCGCTCGATGTCGACTCGTCGCCCCATCCGCAATCAAGCTGTGCCGAACGCAACTGCTAACGCGCCTGCGCCGCTTCAAGATGGTACCCCATTGCTGCTTGTGGGTCTGCCTGACGCCGCAGTAGTTCCTCAAGCACCTGTTGCACAGCCAGCAGGCGGTGGCGCGCCCGAGCCCGACGATGAGCCGAACCCTGCCCTGGCGATAGCAGGGAGAGATGACGATGGAGCTGACAAGAAAACTGGAAGGGTTGACCTGAGAAACGTGAAGTCGAAAGTGTTTTCGGGCTCCGTCCCTTCTGGATCGTGCGATTCCGGCATTCGTGACTGGAGGGAACAATATGCTGATCAAGTGAGAACACTCAAGTCCTTGCCGGTCAGGAATGGACGGACACCATCAAGAAATCGGCGTTTTCCATCTTTCTCACAGGCTCGGCCCGTCGCTGGCTAAGAGAGTACCGAGTCGAGCACCCCGAGGCGACCTTCGAAGAGGTGGGAAGTGCCATGGTCGCTAAGTTTCGCCCAAGTCGCGCCGACCAGGAGATCACGGCAAGAATCTTCTCGGAAGTCAAACGGGCATCGGAGACGTACCAAGAGTATGCGGACCGACTGTTGCAAATGACAGATGGTCTCACTGGTGAAATAACCAACTCGGCCAATGTACAGCATGCTCTGGGTACCTTCTTGCGTTTTGCATGGCCACAACGGAAGACATTGCTCAAGCACACGTTCGTGGGAAACAGGGCAGCCCAACTATCGTGTTGAATAATGCAGTGCAGTTTCTCAGCGAGCTGTCACAGTCTGACGGTCGGATGGATGACTACAAGAAGCGCAAAATGGCGGATGGCTCGCATGGGTCGCGAGGGGATGGCAAATCGTGAAAACTTGGCGCGGATGCTGCACCGTCCGGACAGTGGTCCAAGGCGGCAAAAGCCAAGGCCAACTCGGTGGTGGTTGAGCGCAAGCATAAACCAAGCAGGGCTCCCTCGCAAAAGCATCGTCTGTTACATCTGCGGAGAAGAGGGTCACATCGCTAAATAACACCGCCAGAACCTGATGAGAAGAAGTCCGAAGACGCGGACACACCCGAAGGTCAAGGTAACTCGGCTGCCGTGCAAGGAAATGTCTCTACAGAGGAGTCAGAGGACGACTCCGCCTGAAGGTTTGGCGTCGGGTGGGGTCCGGTCTTAATCGATTCAGGCGCGTCACACCACCTGACGAGCCAATCTGAGGGCTTTGAAGTCACTGACAAAGACGTGACTCTTGCCATTCGTGTGGCCGACGGAAGGACTGTGGTTGCAAGGGCGAAAGGTCGGCTCCGAATCAAGGCACTTATCCAAGACACAGCCGGCAACGACGCAGAACGAGATGTCGTGGTAAACGATGTCTACCTCGTCGACAACTTGTCGCATACGCTACTGTCGGTGTGAGCACTGTTGCAAGAAGGAAATGCTGTGAGTTTTGGTCCAGCTAGTTGGACTGTCACTTCTACTCGAGGCAAGACGAGATGCATTGCTCGTCTGGAGGGTGGTGTGTACTCGGTCGTCACGACTGAGCAATGTGATATGGGTCCGCACCCAGCCCGCGGGTTGTCGGCAGCTGCGCTGGGACGGACGCTAGAGATGTGGTATCGAAGATTGGGCCACGTTAATTACGACACTTTGATGAAATTGGCGGATTAAGGCGTTGTTCGAGGGCTTTGCATTGCTACAAGTCCCAAGCCGTCCATGTGTACTGTGTGCGCACTCACAAAAGCAACACGATCGCCTATTCCGAGAGCTCGGACAAGTTCTGACGTGGTTGCTGACGGCATTTGTCACATGGATCTTGCAGGGCCGATTTCAAGGTCCGTGAGTGGGTACAAATACTTTATGGTTGTTGTTTGGCGGGACTATGTGCAAACGTACGCACTAAAGCGAAAGAATGAAGCACCGGCAGTGGCGAAGCGGATTTTAGCTATGATCGAGATGCAGGCTGCGGTGTCGGCGACATCCATCAAGGTGCTGCGCACGGACGACGGGACGAAGTTATTGAACAAGGACTTCAGGAAACTGGCACACAATCATGGTATTCTACTGCAGCTTACACGCCATACTCGTCGTTTCAAAACGGGGTGTCTGAGCGGAGGTCACTGCGACCGCCGTCACCATGCTCGTAGACTCAGGATTGCCGCAAAAACTGTGGGAGTATGCATTGCAGCATGCAACGTATATACGCAACCGGATCTCTTGCCGTGGGGCTACTATCACGCCGTACGAGCGCCTATTTGGAAATCGCGCAGATGTGAGCCACCTGCCAATATTCGGTCAAGCTGTGGTCGCTCGAGTTCCAGATCCGATTCGGCGCAAAACGAAACGCTTTGCGGACACTCGATGGCAGCTTGGCGCCTTCATCGGATGTGCCGAGGGGGTTAAAGGAATTTACGTCTACATCAAAGGCACGTCACGATCGATATTTGCGTCGCGAGATGTTTCAGTCATTGATAACATGCTGTTTGAAGTTGATCCGAGCACAGAAGAGGACGAGAATATCGACGACAGTGACAGCGACGAAGAGGAGCCCGATGTCCAAGATGATCGCAAAGGCGCGTTCCCCTCCGAACTGGCTGCGGTTTGTCGCTCCCAACGAATAGCACGCAGAACCATGACCCGCGCTCAAGCTTTTTCGGTCTTGAGTGAGATTATCAGGGAGCCTCTAAATCTCGCGGAAGCTCAGCGTTCGCCACAATGGTCGCAGTGGAAAAGAGCTATTGACGATGAGGTGAAATCACTCTTTGCCAATGGGACTTTCGAGTGGGTAAATGCTCCAGATGGCGTACGCATTCTCGACTACACGCTACAATTTTGCTTAAAGACAGATGCTGAAGGACATGTGGAGCGCTTTAAAGCGAGACTCTGCGCTCGAGGTGATAAGCAGGAGTGAATTATTCACTTTCTCGAAACCTACGCTCCAGTTGCTGGACTTTCACTGTTCGGGTTTTCTTTGTGCTTGTGGAGAAACTGAAGCTGAATATGCGTCAAGGAGATGTTTCTTCAGCTTACATGAAGGCTGGCTTGCTGGAAGAAATTTACATGAGACCAGTTCCTGGGTATGCGCGGCGAGGAGATGAGAGGAAAGTGTGGCGCCTGCGGAAAGCATTGTATGGCCTACGACAAGCTGGGCGCGAATGGAACAAGGAAATCAACGCGTTTCTGGTCCAATATGGTCTGACGCCAACGCAAGGCGACCCTTGCCTGTATTACGCGTATGTTTCTGACTCACTATTGTTGGTGTGCATCTACGTGGATGATATTCTCGTTGCTCATGAGCTGAAAGAGCAGTGCCTGCGCCGCATGGCAGCTCTCACTCAGCGATACCAGGTCAAGGACATGGGTACACCGCACCAGTTCTTGGGCACGATGGTGAATCGCGCTGCGTCCAGCATCACGTTGCTGAGTCAGACGGCTTACATCGACGATGTACTTCACCGATTCGCGATGGATGAGACCCGGCCGACACATTTACCCATAGTGGCCAACACTCGTCTGGATTTCACTGATGATGGTCGTACAGAACTAGAGCGCGCGACGATGGAGAAAATGCCGTTCTGGCAGGCGGTAGGAGCACTGCTGTACCTGGCGCGAGTGTCCAGACCCGACATTATGTTCATGGTTGGTCAACTTGCAAGACACGTGACTAGCCCACGGAAAGTGGCTTGGGACGCAACTAAATATCTCCTGCGGTACCTTCGTGCAACGAAGAGTTTACAACTGAAGCTTGAGCCGACTGGTGACGACATCGTCGTCGTCACAGACGCGGACTGGGCAAACGATCGGGTCGATCGGACAAGCATTCAGGATGCATCGTGTACCTGTTTGGGTGTCCCGTGGCTTGGATGAGCAAAACCTAGGATGTGCTTCCTCTCTTGTTCTCCTTCCTCCGTTAGATCGGTCCCTCGTTGTAGCTTTTGTTTTATTCGCTTGATTCTTTGCCTATAGCTGGCCGTTGCTCTCCTTCGAGCCACCGTTTTTAAGCGAGTGATCTCCTTAGTAAACTCGACCTTGAACGAGTCCCACGCTTTAGCAGCTTGATCCTCTGGGATATGATGTAGTTCCAATCGGAATTGCTCTAGTCTTTTCGTGACCAGGTCCTTAATTGTGGTCTGGACGTAATGCGGGCATGGATAAAATTCAGATTTCTTGCGTACGCGTATAGCTCTTGTCGGGAAATGCAATTCGAGTAAAACGCTGTTGTGATCGGAATGACAAGGTGTTTCCTCCATGCTTACCTCTCTGATCATCTTCCCGTCTTTTGCATCAATGTACCAGCGGTCTAGCCTTCCGGAGCACCAGTTGGCGTTTTCCACGTTGTACCGGTATGTGTGACTCACTCTGACATAGTCTGCCAAAGGAGGTGCTGTCAACTCCCCTGGCATACTGTATCCTCCCGTATCTACCATACTCGTTTTTTTGAAAAACTGTTCGAGCTCCTTGGCACCGCAATCTCTTCCTCCTCTCTTGCTTGTTCTGCCCACATCTTGGTTTATTACGCAGTTGAAGTCCCCGCCACAGAGGACTTTTACCTCATCTGGTAGCTACACCTGTTGAAGCGCCTGGTAGAACTTGATCCGTGACGGTCCGTGGGAGGGCGCGTAGATATTAATGAGTAGGTATTGGACTCCTTCCGTCTCCGCTGTCGCCATGATCAAGTGCTCCGACCCCATGTGCGTATTCCAACCTCGTAAGTTTTTAAATGCTCCATAGGGGTTTGTTAATATCGCTACAAAAGCTCTCCGCTGGTGTCCGGATGCCCACAGTGACAGTTTGTGCACTTGTGCTTGCGTGAAGCCGCATAGTGCCGCGTATTGGTTCGCTGCTGCTTCGTTCTCCTCCATCTTTAGATGCGTCTCCTGTATAAATATGATTTCTCTCAGACCCCTCTCTAGTTTCTCTCTTAATCCTTGCAGCGTGGTACCGAGGTTGGTGAGCTGCGATGCGATCCCTCTCACATTGTATGTCACCAGCCCGATAGTTTTATCATGTTGATGCTGCCCCCCATCCCCCCGGCCGTCGATTTATCTGCCGTATAGGTGGTCTGGATGTCTGCCTTTTCTATAAACGTCGATTAAAATTCTTAAAGTCCGAGTTTAATCTGCTTCTGTGTTCACTTGTTGTTAACCTGCTGAAATCTCTCGTTATCGGTCTCGTTCCGGACGCTGACGGTGTCGTCTCCTCACCTGCTTGCGCTTTACTTGTCATTCTGGTTGTGTGCTGCGAGCTGCCCGTTGTCCCCCCCCCCTCCGTCCGCTGTCTCTGGTTGTACTTCCCCATTGGCTGCGGTTGTGACCTCGGTGAGTATGGTCGCGGTGGGTCTGGGGGTAATGCGTCGTGTGCGTGATGTCTGCAGCTAGTGCCTCCGTCCTTCCTGGAGTCTTGTATTCCCCTGGTGTGTTTCCTTAGTTGGCGTGCTGATATACCATTGTGTCCTCGTTCCCTTGAAGGATTGTAACGTCCATGCTGCCTTTAGTCTCCCCCATCAACCTTTCGCCGTGTTTTTTTCAGGGAGCAGCAGCGAGGTTCCGATCTCTACCTGTTACTTCTTCGCCGTCCGTTTAATTATCTTCAGTTCCTTCGCTGCCGCGTGTGCAGTCTTTTGCCCATCGAACGGCTCCGGGTCTAATCTGCCCCCCCCCCATAAGTGACCATTATCTCATTTCTCTTCACCGCACGATCTCTCCACTCACGACTGTACGAGTCAAATCGTTCGGGGCTGTATTACAGCTTGATAGTGGTTGCCAGTGTCTCTGTATCTCAATACCATCACAATCGGAAGTGTGCCGGCATGGACCAGGTCGTTGAGTAACGCCACACCAAGATCCGCAGGGATCACAGTTACTGTGGCCGACTCGACGTCATGCTCAGTATCTAAGGTGACGTCTTTAAACGCATACGCCTACAATCTGGCCATGCCCGTCTCTTGTACGTCTAAGACAAACACCATCTCTCAGGCATGCATTGCCATTGCTTTCAGATGTGCGGGCCCCACCAAGTATAGTGTTCTATTGAATATTCCTGGTCGGTTGGTTCGCCGACAAACCAACGCAAATTCGGCAAAAACGCAAATGACTTGCTCAGTAAAAAACTTTCTTTACGAAGCTAGGTCGTCTGTGACTTACACTGGGAATGCGATTATAATTTTTTCCCTCGGAATTTGTCTCTTCGTTGGAACTTCTTGTACCTGCATGAGATAGTGGTTGTTGAAGATCCACTTCCTTTTCTACGTGTTAACCTGTTGCTGAAAGGCAATCGTAGCAAAGCAAGCGAAATGATTTCCGGGTGTCTAAATCAACTACCAATTGCCACATCAAGAAGACAAGGACGCACTACTGGACAAGTCGTGTCTGGATTCAATGAATTAACCAGCGCTATTCTATCTTCGAGTGCAATTTTCTAAATTATTCTATCTGATTCCACAGAAGCTGTGTCGGCAGCACAAACTGCTTTCATGGGCTTCCAATACTCTCGCGTGTTCACTAATATTCGTCTACGCTTGTCAATTCAGCGACCAGACCACGCTTGATCAATTTGAAGACTGTTCTCAACAATTTTGCATCAAAACAGTAAAAAAAAAAGGATCGGCGTTTTGTCGGGGTCAGTATGGCTCGCCGAATTTGCACAAATCTTCATATTAGTCTTCTAATTACAAAGATAAGGCTTCTACATACTACAACAAGTAAGTAAGACAAAATAGAAGACCACCTCTCACCAGATCAGCTAGGCGCTTGTGCAGACAGTGTCTACTAGACACATGCCGAGGAGCATGAAAGCTCGGGTATTTGCTCTCAAAAATACACACAAACACCGCGGATTGTACGACGTATAATATAAATATGGGGCGTTGTGCAAACTTTTGAACGCCCCGGCAGACTCAAGCCAGAACAAGACGAGCAAGACCCAGTGGACTGGGGAGCGGTCAGTTCATATCTAAAATGTCGACCTTTTATCTATCCCTGACTCTAGTTCTGATAAAGTACATGAAACGAAAACAAACAACAGCAAAGACCGGGGATTTATCGTCAACAGTGCACAAATTCATCGTACCTTTTGCAGCTAGAAAAAACTTTTAGTGAGGTGACACGAATGTTGACCCAGGTCACATTACGCTTTTCGATCTACACAGTACCGTGGAATTAATCCGGTGTGGGCTGTCCATACCTCTATGAGGGATTCCCAGTATTAATCCGGTGTGGGCTGTCATACCTCTATGAGGCATTCCCTGTATAAATCTCATTTAAATCCGCACTTACCATGCGGTTGATTGCCAGTTACCTTGAAAACTGTATTGGACGGTTTGACGAACCGGCCACAATGGGCAAACTTGGTCGGGATTCACAAATTGGGAATCACAATGCAAGTGTACACCAGATTGAATTCATTAAGTATCTATTAGATTTTGCAGGAAAAAGGGTTCAATTAACTCTCACAGGAATCGAGTCAGTGTTAGACGGGTGCAAAGTCTGACTTCGAATGCGCTCCATCGCAGCAGCAGTACTGCTGCAGCATCCACAACGTGGGCTCCATAATCCATCACACGTCGCCGCGCTCCACTACCGATGGTTGTAGAATGCGTCAAGCGTTATAAACTGACCTATCTGTGCGTCTCGATGGGGAAAAACTGAATCAAAATTTCGTAGATCTACGCTGACCCTTCGGCTACGGTCCGCATGCGGTAAACTCTCAATAAAATTGTAGGGATCGCTAGTCGCCACCTGCGGAATTTAGCGAATAATCTGAACTTTTCGTGTGTGGTACATTCCAGGTACAGCGCAAGTGAAAGGCTAACCATTGGCTTCGTGGAACTTTCCCGACCATGGAGACTGGCTCGACACAACTCAAACTCCCCATTCCAGGCTCCACCTCCGTCGCACCACAATGGCACCCCTCCGCAACGTCGTCTCCGTGGCCTTCGTAGCCTTCGTGGCGCTTCAAACTCCGACCAACGCTGCCAACTGCACAGACGACGAGCAGTCCACCGTAGACAACGTGTACACAGACCTGGCCAACAGCACCGCGTGCGGGGATCTGGTTGCCGACTCGGACGTGACGTCGCTCGACTACTGTCAGAACAGCGAGTGCCTTTCAGCGCTTAGTGACGCTGTGGATCAGCTGCCGGACTGCACGGGCGAAGACGAGATCGACCGCAAGACGGGACTGCAGACCATTATCACGTTCTGCAACAGTGCGAATGAGGTACTGGACCAGTCGGCGTCGGCCAGCGGTAGCAGCACCGGTAGCGGATCAGTTGTATCGGGTGCCTCGAAGGGTGTCATGGCCATGGGCGTCGTGGCAGCGCAGCTCTCAGTTGCTCTCTACTTTGCGGGATTCTTGTGAGCTCCGATGTGCTGCTAGGAGTATCGCATGAACGGTGACAGAAGCGAAGAACTCGCACGACACCATGTGGAAAACGCTTTCTTTGTATATAGAATGCAGGAGCCTAGCTCTATGGTTTCACTAAGATAACTCAATTACAATAATACCACGAATAAAAACGATTGACACCCACTATTCTACTAGCATTGCCGTTGGCCACTCAGGAGTGCACAATACCGGCCGGATGTGGGAAACAACCAAAGAGGAGATTGGTCTTTCGCGTTGGTTTCCTTCAATTCTG
Organism: Phytophthora tentaculata; assembly: GCA_033557915.1. NCBI lineage: Eukaryota > Oomycota > Peronosporomycetes > Peronosporales > Peronosporaceae > Phytophthora > Phytophthora tentaculata. Next base: position 6,110,054 of record JAUCEA010000007.1, on the reverse strand, counting down.
TGAATTGTACAGTAGCTAATAGGTGTGGGAAGATCGGACCAACCGAAGCCAATAAAACTGGTCAAATTTGACACTTGGTCACACTATCCCATACAAAAATTAAGATGATTAGGTCACACCAACACAGCTGGTAGTGAGCGGGTGCGAGGTCGCGTAGCCGCAGCAAACCTGCGCGGGGTGTCCGCGAAGCAGGGCCGCGCGATATTTGCGGAGGCGGGCCTAGCGCCGAGCTCACCAGCGAACGGACCCATTGCACTTTCCAGAACTTGTTTTTCTACCGCGGGGGCAACCCCCAGTATCCGTGACCTAATGTGTGACCAAGTGTCAAATTTGACCAGTTTAATTGGTTACCGGAACAACAACGTAAGCATTACTACGTGTAATAGCCGCTTAAGAGCATTATAAATGTGGAAGAGGCGAGTGCCCCAGACGAAATAATCCATGACATGTGCACTTAAACGTTTAGGTGCGTCACTTCTGTCCTCAGGTGGTTTCCATGGATTCCAGTTTCAACGTTCTTCGATTCAGTTATTCGTGTCATCAGAGTCGGTTGAAGAAGCAGAAGGAACCCACTTCAATAGCGACTTGCTGTGCGATATACCGACGTGTCAAGCCGATCATTCTTGAACAAACATCGTCGTGCACAAGTACACAAGTCCCGAACAATGATTGCTGCGTTGCTGCTATCGATGGCCGTACTCTTTTGGACAGGTGAAGCAGCCGAGTGCACCGACGCCCAAACTTCCACTGCCACGTCCATCTGGGCAGAAGCTGCTGCCAATTCGGCCTGCTCGCCGTACGTGACGCAGACTGATCCCGTCTTCGTGAATGCGCCGTGTTCAGCTACCGATTGTGTCGCTGTTGTGGAAGGCGTGGCCAAGGATCTCCCAGACTGCACGTTTAGTGGCATCAACAACAAAATTGAGGTGCAAAATGCACTTACAGCATGCAACGGAGGCGACATTACGGACGCAGGGTCTCTGACGGAAACCACTGCAGCCCCAGACGCCAGCACGACGCCACCATCGAGTTCTTCTGCTTCGTCGTCGCCGCTAACACCAGAAGCGACTGTCATGTCTATGGATTCGTACTGCAATACTTCTGAGATTATTACCTTGTGGAACCTGTACGTCGCAACAGCTACAAGTGAAGAGTGTTCATCAGACTCCGTTGTCAACGGCGGCAACATCGACATTATCGCGCAGTGCGATTCGGACTGCACTGAAAAGATCAGGGGCTTGGCTGAAGAGCTACCGGATTGCTTCTACGACTTCGAGTACATCAACAAAAAGCAGTACGTTATGAATCAGCTCGACGGATGCGATGGTACCGCGACCACGGTCAGCATTTCACTCTTGCCTGACAATGCTGTTGATTACTCGGCCGCTATCGGATCTGGCAGTGTGGCTGCATTGTTACCTTCCTCCGGCTCGAGTACTATCGTGGCAGGTGGCAGCGCTTCCGGATCGGAGCGATTTAACTCGGGAAACAGTCCGTCGGACAACACTTTGGACTCCTCGAAAGGTAAAAACGGAAGTAATGGTGCCCCGTTACGCGACGGAAAAATTGTTCCATGGGTTGCGTTTGTGATTGGAATCGTTGTGGCATTGCTAAGCTAACTGCTTGTCATGTGCTCGATCCGATTCAGCCCAAAGATCCAGTTTCTTGTTCTACATTATGTTCAATTTGCCGAAATACACAGAAATCGGATTCTACCACCTACCTACGATATAATATTTTATGCTTAGATGGAAGCGAGCTTCCAGTACATATCACACTCGAGATCATCCGAAGGCAATCTCCTCATCATCGCAGACATATAGTATCCATAGGTCACTGAAACTCCGTTTGCACTCTTCCAGTTACCTCTAGAAACCCTATGGCAGGCAAGGAAAAAAATCTATTGGCATCGATTTCTTGGATTACGCCCTATTGCAGTTTACATTGCAGTTAATTTTTCGAGCGCAATTAAGTGTTGCAATCCGCAAGGACCATGCAATTGGGCATTGCAATTTAAAATTGCAATACTTCACCTTAACGTATCTTCAATACAAACTACTATCAGGAACTACAAGATAAGAACGATGCAAACTACATAATACGAGGACTTGCGCTTCTTGAACAGAACATCCGTGGCCGTTGAGCGATTGTTCAGCTCTGCCAAGTATGCTATGACGGACCGAAGGGCCAGATTGACTCCCGTCATGTTTGAAGCGATCATGTTTCTAAAGACGAACCGCGATTTCTGGGATTCAAAACTTGTAGCCAATGCTATTAGAGAGGTGCATGCTGATGAACGAGGGATAGCAACGATTTCTGTAGATCAGTGCAGCAGTTGTGTACTGCAGGCTCCACTCCAGTTGGGTATTGCAATATCTAGCTTTCACGCAATCTCCTTTTAATTGCAATACCTTTCCGGTGGATAGATCAATTAAATAATATCTAGCTTTCACGCAATCTCCTTTTAATTGCAATACATTTCCGGCGGATAGATCAATTAAATAAGGTAGGCGAAATTGGCTAATCAACCAAAGTACGAATCAGCATCCCAATCGAATATCTTGATGCGTACTTTTGGTACAAGCGAGATCCCTATCCGTAATAATCACACTTGGGAGTGGAATAGAGTGAGAGATCAACATTTCTTTCAACTCTGTTAGGGCCCACAAAAAGTCTGGTTATCCATATTTGCGCGAAAGGCAAAATGGTGTTCATAGCCGTAAGAGTAACAACATTCAGCAACGGCATCCTGAATTTGTTGGTCTTGTAGGTACAATCTAGTACCATCAAATTCATAAATTGTTGAGTGAGAGTTGCTGTAACCGGGTGAGCCCTCAACAAATACCGTAATCTCTGTGAAGATTGATCTACTGCGTGGGTGAAATAAAATTCATTGTCATTTAGAAGCTGGAAAAGAGCTTCGGTGCTCGTATGAGTTGCTAGCATTTTTGCCCGTGTAGCCCGTTTCATATTCGAAATATCTCCAGGCAAAAGTAACGAGTTTGCATCCGAGAGTACAACAGAAGCATAGATTTTGGAGGTAGAGACACCAGCTTTTGCTTGTAATGCCACCAGATCATTTGTAGAAACATCAGAAACTGTTGTGCGCCGGGCGTCGCGCTGTCGGTGAGCCACGTGCACGCGAACGTCCGAGGAGGGCGGGTGGTTGTGAGTTTGGCTGTCGTCTTTAGTGTGCTTGATTCTCCACGGGCATCTAGTATTGGTTTTATCGACCGCGATCAGACTAATTCGCATTTTGCACCCAGACCTCTTTGAAGTATTAAGTTGCCGCACCCGATCCGAATCTCTCAGCTTTCTCGTGTTTTTTGGTTTACCAGCATGATCACACTCAAATAATCGATATCGTACCTCACCTTCCGCATTCGAAGCAGGTTTTTTTTACGAGAGACGTTATAATTGTATGATTTCGTCCATTCATGGAGCGCGGCCTCGGCTGCCTCTTGAGATTGATATTCTAGTTCAGGAGGAGCTGGAATGAAATATTCTGACGGGGTCCCGGTGGTAGTGGCGTTAGTTCCAATACTTTCTTGAATATGTTCGAATTGGACAGAGCCCCCACTTATTCCAAGCCCATGTCGGACGGGTTGATGTATTGCAGATCCTGAATCGGAGCGTTGTAAAGTAGAGTTCGATTCTCTTAGATAATGTTCAGTTGATAGTTCTGCAGTTAATGGTCGAGTACCGAGACACTCAATATGCTGATAGTGCTCCAAATTTGGTTGAATTATGGCCGACTCGTTGATAGTTGGTCCACGTCCTATGGAGATACGTGGCTGTGCTGTTGAATTTTTGCCACCAGACGAATAAGTCAGTGAGCTTTGTACATATATGCTCACGGCTCGCTCGCTGGTCATTGGCAGCTCATGCCGCGTCTGGGAGTTATGTGCGGCGTGGGAGGTCGTGTGTCTATTCGCAATGCCATGTGCTGCTACGGGGCCTTGGGTACCAGGCTGAACTTGGCTCTGTTCGTGGCTTGTATGTGCTGCCGAGTATTGGCTGAAGGAACCATCGGGCTCTAGCCTTGGCGGTCGGCGTCGGAACGGGTGCACCATTGAAGCAATTGATTCAACGCTACTAAATAAACTTTGTTAGTTTCGAGGACCTTTTTGTTTTCTATAATTATAAATAGTTCACTTTTCTGTATGGCTGAAATGACAGATGGCCATACTTTTTATGCAAGGGAGCTCCGCTAAGGGAGCTCCCTAACTTCTCCCTTCCAACTCGACCATTACTATGTTAACGCCGTCCTCTGCGTCAGGCAGTGCCGTGATGGACGAAGTTTCAGCTTCACCGAACAGCGGCAGTAAGCTTGCAGACAGCTCTACCACAACTAGAACATGGATTGGTGCTGCATTTGTTGTTGTGGTAAGCATCGCGGTGCAGATTTAAACCTAGAAATAAAAAAATATCCTTCCCGCAACTGTACACTTCAAGCACATCAACACCGATACACTTCGTCGCGTACCACATTCATGGCCATGTAGCCAGAGATTAAAGGGTGTGAGTGGGTAGGAGGCAGCAGGAGACTCTCTCCATTCTCGAATATCGACCGTTTTAACCACTTCGGTCTAATGCGTCGTCTACTCTTCGTCACGATGTGCACACTCTGTCGCGTCATGGTAGGCATTGGTGCTGCTCAATGCACTGACGCTGAAGACAAAAGTATCACGGACGCGTACGCTGCTGCTGCTGCAACCAGCGCGTGTTCCAGCTACGCCAGCACCAACATCTTGATCCTCATCACCCCTCCTTGTTCAGCGAGAGACTGCATCGATGTCATGACCGAGCTGGCCAACACCATCCCGAACTGCACGTCGACGGGGCTCTCAACCACGGAAAAGGACCAACTCCTACGGTCTTTGGACATTTGCGCCACGCCAGCTCCTACTCCAGCCTCAACAGCCTCATCAACCAACTGCACCAGCTCCCAGGCCGAGGCCACGTTTACTGCGTTCGTGTGCCAGCTCCACGATCTTCGAACAGTACAGCATCATCATCGACACTCCCTGCACCTCACCATGCGCTGAAGCTGTTCAGGACTTCGCTCAAACTTTACCAATCTGTAATTATCAATTGTCCAACGAAAATACCAACAAGAAGCAAGATATCGCTACATAGTTCAGCTACTGCGAGATGGTGGACAACGCCACAAACATCAGCGTATACGTCGATTCGGTCGACAACTTCTTAGGGTCTGACACTGGCATGGCGACTGTAGAGCCTAATTGCACGGCAGAGGAGATCGAAGACACTGTGGCCTTCTACTTGGCCGTAGCAACTAACGAGTCGTGTGTGTACGACGCATCTTTCTGCGCCTATGATATCCACATCCACGCCGACTGCGATTCCCCGTGTGGCCGCCTCGCTCGACGACTCGGATACGACGTGCCGCGGTGTTACTTTAACCACAAGAACCACCGAGAATCGCTTAGCAGCAGTTGGTAGCAGTGCGAATGGATCGTCAACCCCGTCAACATTTCCTCCAGCTTCCACCACTCGGACATCCTCAACGCGACCGTAAATGCGTCGAGCAGATGCGATCCAAAGTACGACTCGACTGTGGCTTCAGATGACAACTCGCTCGATGCCAGTAGCGCACAGACAGACAATGGGGCAAGCCGGGAGTTTACCGCGTGGGCTGCTATGTTGGCCCTTGCAGTGACTCTAGCGATGCAGCTTTAGATAATGTGAATTGATGTTGAGATTTGCGGGTGTTTACGCCCACGATCATGCTCGTTGCGAGGCTCACGTCCTCACAACTCTAACATTGCGAGTTCCTCTCTCTTACGTCCACGGATGCCGCCGACGCAAAGCGAAGAACTACCGCTGCCGTTGACGCCTGAGAGCGCAACGGAGTTCGTCGGTTCCGAGGAGGTTTTGCTACCGCTGTCTCCTCTGGATGCGATGATGCACAAACTGGGTGTTGTGCTGCTGTATATTTCCCCTCCGGCGACTTCTAGATATGACGTCAGCAAGCTGCACGCCTCGTTCATCACTCTTGTGAATGAAGACTACCGCATTCTCATCGGTGAGCTACACATGTACCCTCGGACGGGTGTTGTGAGTGTGAAGCAGACACCAGAAGCGAGACAGAAAGGAGCGCAAGGGCGAGACGAATCCCAGTAGCTCATTGACGCGATGAAGTCGCTCCCGTGGGAGTTAATACCGACCCCAAGAGTTGCGACGGAACTGATCTGCGTTAAAGGAACGCTCCTGTCGGATGGAATCCTCGTTATCGGCGTAGATACCAACCACACGCTGCTTGACGGAGAAGGAATGTTCACCTTCATGAAGGCCTGGGGTCATCACTACAGCGGTGTCAACAAGCAGGACCGCTTAGTTATCAATCACGACCGACACTTGCTCGGCGGAACGGGTGAGTCGTCAAAGCTCGCTCATCCCGAGTTCCAAGTCGTCAGCATTCATCCTACAGTCGATAGAGACGCAGAAGTGCCAGTACCGCCACCTACTACTTAGCACCGCTTCCATTTCACTCCGAATATGTTGCAGAAGATCAAGGACGTGGCAACTCAAGGAGAGTCGGCAAAAATTCTGACGTCCGATCCGTCGTATGTGAGCATCATCGACGCCATCACGGGACTGTTCACGGCTCTGATTACTCAGGCGCGTGGACACGGACAGGATGTTAAGGTGACGACTGCTGTGAATGCTCGTAGTCGTTTGAACCCGGCGATGCCGGAAAACTACGCCGGAAAAGTCATTTTCAGCGCTTTATCGTCGTACAAGGCCGATGAATTGAAAGCTACCGAAGGTATCGTCTCTAAAGATTCATTGGTCAAGCTTGCTCGACGTCCATTCGTCAGAGTGACGACGAGTATCTGCGTGACGCTATCGACTTTATGATGGAGCAGCCCAACCTGTCCGCTGTCCAACCGGCCACCAATTTCGTTTGTGGACCGGACATCATGTACACGTCTTGGGTGCGTACAGGCATGTCCGATGCAGAGTTTGAGGGGGTACGTCCATCTCTCGTCTCCCTCCCCCCCCCCCCTCTCCCTTTCGATGGGTTTGTTATTCTGAGTGAACCACCGAGAAACAGTCCTGGCGTGGATGTGCTGGTTCTCCTAGAGTGCACTGCAGTGGAAAAGCTGAAAGAGCTCTTCACTCAAGTCCCATATCTCCACGAAGAAGAAGAAGAACTAGCACTGCGGTCCACACTGTAGCCTGTTTGGAACCTGAGTTTGGGAGGGATACATGTTTAATGTGCAACAGTTTCTAAGTTCACTCTGAACTAGAGCTGTTTCGTGCAGTGCACGAAATGCACGAAAATAGTTTCGTGCAGCTTTTTGTGCACCTGCATTGAATTTTATTACGAAAATAACCCCGACTAACATTCATCACAGCAGGACGTCCTGGTGTAGCCAGAGCGGCATCTTTGGTCTCGCTGGAGACCTATTTGACAGTGGTGTCGGGGTTTCAAGTCTGCAGCAGTGAGGTTGACACCTTTAGCCTTCAGCGAGAGATTCGTGTCTGGCCACAAAATTTGGTCCGAATAAACTTTTCTTTTTACAGCAATAGCCCTCCCGGGACCATTGCACGAAACAGCTCTACTCTGAGCTCTTTCGGACAGGAAAAAAAAACATTCATGGATAGTTGGAACGCATCGAAATGAAATCACGTGCTCGTCCATTCTAAGCCAAATTCAAATGAAGTCAGCTTCTGAAAGGGTCATAGTAGAGATCTGGCGTATTGTCAGATATTTCGACAAAGTCTGAAATTTGAGAAGCATGCTTTATTTTTACATTTAATTCACATAGGTTTTAAGCTTAGGAAGCGTCAAGGTCGCGGGGAGTCACAATTTGTGCCTTCGTCCTCGCTCAAATAGCGCAAAAACCTGTGAGCTCGGCCCAACAAACGATGAATCGAGCGTCAAGCATTCTGAGCTATTCCTGGCGGTACTCTTCGTCGGTGACGGGCAAGCAACAAGTGGAGTGACTCGACATTGCGGGCGAGTTGGGTGGATGCAGAGTTATTTGGTAAGGACTTGGTGAATTTCAAAGTGACTGAGCCCTTAGCGAATCAAATGAGGAACCTACGAACCATAAAGCAACTTTTTTTTGCGTAGCTGCATGAAGTTCTAGAAGATCGATGACATCGCTAATAAATCTGGAAAGTTTGATTGTGCCCCATCTAGGAGAGATGCCCAATTTTTGTGAGTTGTTAAGTTCTCTGCTCAGATACTCGCTGGGTGATGTGTAACTGGTCGTTAGGTCTATTGACACTTCATCTTCTGATGGGCAGCAAATCGTACCTGCAATTCATCTTCTGAGTACTTCTGGTTGCAATCGTCGAGCAAAATAACACAAGTAATAAAAAGAATATTACAGCGGCACTGTGAAAGTGAAGAACACGGTGATTCTCTTTTTGATAACCGTTGGATGCTGCTGTGCATCCTTGTAGACCGACAGTATAATTATTTGTCAGTGGAGCACACCGCATCAATTAATATGCTTCACTATCTTCGAGCCCTATACAGAAAATCCCGTCGGTAGTAATCCCTAGACTTAAAATACACCCTCAATACCAATAAATATGCGGCTTCCGATGACAGCAGCTGACAAACTCAAGTATATGTGCCCTCAGTTGTAAAACAGAAAAAAGAATACAGTATGAGACATATACTCCGATTTTGGGGTGTTTTGAAACAGGGACTTTCACATAATTAAAACAATGTGAAAGTCCCTTTTGGTACAGGGCGCTGGAAAGAATATATCTTCATCTAAAGATTTGTTTTTTTGGTAAACCACTTGATCTGCTTATGCGATATCCATTTTCGTTTTTAAGTGAGGTGCATTACAGTCTGTTACCGCTAATGACTACGCAAATGCCCAACCATCAGACGTATACTACCGCTTATACGATATCCAGAAGCATAAAAGCCCCCTGACAACCCAGGCTACAACGAACCGGTTCGTAACGTGACACGTGGTTGCTGCATGTGATGAACGCGAGCAATAAGCCAAGATGTCGCTAGCCATATATTTATTACGCAGTTTTAGGCTTGACATACGTTTTACTACTGGTTTGGCTGTGCTGAGTTAATGGGGGGGGGGGGTTCGCACTGGTAAATTCCCAGTAGAAACTCAATACAATATAACCTAGATCAGTACATGCCTACTCAAAAACAGGGCAGAAGAGCCAGAATTATACAGTAGCAAAACTGCTACGGCAAAGATTGAGTAGGCTACCTACTCAAAACCTGAGGGGGAGAGCAAAATGGCGAGGCAGAAGCCTCAGCAAAGTGTCCACACACGCGGCAAAAACTGGACTACGGCAGAGACGCTGAAGCTCGTCGAGGCATGGAGGCTGGAGCTCGAGACGCCTGCGGAGAAGGGGGAGTCCACGTCTCTTCTCAATGGCCGCATATGCGAGTGGTTCAAGGGCCTCTGTGGGGGGGACGCAGCGATCCGAGAAAGCTGTCATCGACAAGAGCAACAACCTCCCTATTGCATTTAAGTTTATCGTGGCATTCAACAGCAATCGTGTCATTGGCTCTACTGGGCAACCTAGTTGGTTTGAGCTTCCCAGTGACCAAAGAAAGCAGGTCAAGGCCGCCAATAAGACCGATGCTCGCAATGCGGATATGGACATTGCCGTGTTCAACGCTTTGAAGGGCATTTTAGGTGGCGATGACTCCGTCGAGCCGTCTGCCATTATTGCGTCTGCTCCTATTTTTGAGAGAGACGACTTGACCGTGTTGGCCGAGCCGTTCTACATGGACATTACGGGAGCAGCATCTATCGACGTCAACTCTGATGCGTTGGCGACAAGCGATTCAGCTCTCAACCAGCAAATCCCGTCGTCGCCAGTGCCGTCTCGTTCTTCTTCTTATAATGACACTGAGCAACCCTCGTCTGCAGACCCTCACAATGGTGATAAAACAACTTTCGAGTTCGTTTTGAATGTATCTCGACGCGTCCGGAAACTGTTATAGAAGCGCACGTCGTCAAAAATTTCCTTTGAGCTTACTAACTCACGAATCCACTCGCCACTTCGGGGCTTCATCCACCACTTTATTTCATCATTCGACAATCCTTGTGTTGTGAGAGTGGGCGCTCGCTGTTGCGCAGAGAAAGAGATGCGTCAAGCCGTCGTCACTGTCACTGTCGCTGTCGCCTTCTTCATCCAGGCAACCTCGCGAAAGAAACCAGTTCAGCGCCGCTAGCCTGCCCGCCTCCACGCCTTCCATTTGCACCCCTCTCTCGAGTTTTGAGATTTTATTGGTCGAGTTTACCAATAGGAACGCAACTAGAAAAAATAACTGGAATCTTGAGATTATACTGTAAAAAAATTCAAGTAGCCTACTGGGTATTTGCCAGTGCGAAGCTCCCCCCCCCCCCCCCCCCCCCAATTGTACCGGTAAACAATAATCCACATCCCGCGACAAGAACTCCTTAAATAGGAATAAATTGCAAGGTCTTGACGTTATGACTACCGAGGGGATTGTCTGCACAAACCTTTTTTTTTGCATATCGAAGCTCTCCTTCTCCATTTGAAGCGTTGTCCTTCATCATGGGCCATGATGAAGGAAAAGAACAACTGCTACGATCGACACTGTACCCTGTTGGAGCTCGAGGTCGGAATGGATACATGTGCAACGGTCTTTCATTCCGAACTCTTTCCGACAAGCGAAAGAAGACCTTTCACGGATGAGACCATTCAACTTACCACATTCTCGACAGCAAATGTTTCTTCTCTTCGCGTCCTCTCTCTTGCTGCCCTCAGCTTTCGCCGCCAGGCAGACGTGCACGGTCTTTCAGATCCACACGACCATCCAAGAGCTAGACGGCGTGTTATCGAGCGATGAGTGCGCAGACTACGCGAACACCAGCTCGTCGCTGTCGGTGCCCTGCGACGTCTCACGTTGCATTGAACTTGTGGAAGATCTGGTGTCAAAGCTACCTGATTGCTCGCTGCCTAACAGTGTGAACAAGAAAACCGAGTTACAGAATGGACTGGAGAAGTGTAGTTCCGATTCCAGCGCTTCAGTGAGTGTTGAGGCGGTAGATACTGCATCAAACGCTGCCACCTCGAAATTTTCCAGATCTTGAGATGAATGTTCGATAGCTGAATCAAATAGAACAGCGGATTTGTATCTGGAGGCGGCTTCATCGTCAGCATGCGAGCAGTACATAAGTATGGACGAATCGACTACGACAGTGTTTATCTATGCCCCATGTTCTGCTACGCAATGCGTTGCAATCATGGAGACAATGACGAAGCAACTTCCGGGCTGCTACATCGATGGAATCAACGTAAAACAAGACGTGCTGCAGTCTTTAAAGTCATGTGTCGGCTCTTCATCTGCAAGCACCTCCTCAACTAACACTGGTAACGAATGCACGGACAACGAAGTGTCGAGTCTGGATTACTTGACCAATACGATCGTGGCCAGCAAGGAATGCGAACCGTACGTCACTGCTACATCAACTGAGTGGTATATCCAACTACCGAGTAGCGCGTCAGCCTGCCTCGACACTATGGAAGACGCAATTTAGCGGATGCCTGAGTGTGAATATGAAGGAATGAACTACAAGAAAGAACTGGGGTTGGAGCAGCAGTCGTGCATAAACTCAGATGGTGAAAGCTCAAGTGCAAATAGTTTACGAACTGCAGCTCCAGCACCAGACGGCAGTAATAGTTCGACCGAGACCAGCTCGGCAATTGTTCACACTACCAGTGCTATTATTGACTCTACCCTCGTGCAAGTTGTGGTAATTCTCTTAGCTCTTGGTTAAAAGGGAAAGTATAAAACTTAGCTCTCACTTAAGTAAACGTCCTCAGTCGTAACATTACAGTCCAACTGCAAAAATCAAAGCCATCATCGCCATGCCAACACTGGAAAGTGCGATGCGTGTCGACGAAGCGGACGAGCTCCCAGACGCTGAGTCGGCCGTGATCTTGTCGCTTGTGGTCGAATCCGAGGGAGCGACCGTTCTCTGGGGCGACCCAGAGGAAGACGAACTGGTGTCGGACGGGAGACCAGAGCTGGTCGAAGCATCCGTCGCGACAGCCGAACTGGAAGACGAGTCTGCAGTGAACGTCGAACTGGATGACGTTTCGGTGAAGATATCCGATGTGTCGGCAGTTCCGCCGTCGCAGATGTCGATGGCAGCTTGTAGACCTTCTTTGGTGTTGACACTGTCGCTCGTGCAGTCCGGGAGGTCGTCGAGCATGTTAATCATGTACCTCAGACATTCCGTGAAGCTGCAGTAGTCGGAGGCGTCTGGTGCCGCCGTCAAGTCTGGGCACGAAGCAGTGCCGTCGGTCATGGCTTGACTGTAGATTTCAGAGATCGACATGAGATCATCTTCCGTACACTCAGCTGCATGAATCAACATGGAACTTGACGTAGCGATGGCAAAGGTGAGGAACAGAGTGGAGAATTTCATCTGGTTGATCGTTGGTGGTGAGTTTTGGACAAAGGAAATTAAAAAGTGAACAACGCAGAGATATACCAAAAAGATGGAAAACAGTGAACTTTGTAATATGGAAAAGCTTTTCCATAATCCATAGTCGAGCAATCAATGGTAAATGCTGGAAACAAGAAATTCAACTGGGCCCCCACTTCACACATGAATGAAACTCGAGGGTTAGTATTAATACTAACAGAAAAAATACGTGCATTTGAACGTACAAACGCTACGCTAAGAACACGTCGCCTTACAGCCCAGCTGCACCGATAAACGCGGCGACTGCGAAAACGACGCTTGGAATGGTGCTGCTGATTGACGACGCCGTCGAGCTTCCCGTCGCTGAAGGCACTGTGTTTGCAGTCACCTTATCGCTCGTAGTTGAGTCAGTCTTGGTGGATGTTGAGGAGCCTGCAGTTCCGGCGGAACCCGTCAAAACGTCAGAAGTGTCGGCTGTTCCAGTTTCGCAGTAGTCGATGGCGGCTTGTAAACCAGCCTTGATATTGACGCCTCCTGTGGAGCAATCTGGCAACTCGTCGAGCATTCCGCTCATGAAATCGATGCAGTCCGAGGTGCAGTAGTCCGTCGAGGTGGCGTCGTTTGCCGAGGTCAAGTCTGGACATGCAGATGTTCCGTCCGTCATTGCCGAGCTGTAGAGATTGGAAATGGTCGTGAGGTCGTCCGTGGTGCATTCGTCTGCGAGAATGAGCGTCGAGCTCGATGCTGCGATAGCGACGAACAGGAGGAGGGAGGAGATCTTCATTCTTGGTTTGATGTTTCTCGAAGGAAGCAGATTAAAGATTGAGCGGATATGGAAACTCCACACCTCTGCTCTCTTTTAATCTAAGCATCACGGTGCCACCGCTACGGACCGTAGTACGGTGGAGATGACAGTCGAACACCGATGAACCTGGGTTGATACGAATAGTGAAAATGCAACACCGACATGCTGGACACCAAACTGGACTTCGAACTGCCACTTCAATGATTAGTATTGGGTACATTTCTCACTTCAACTTGGTTTATGGCTACATCATGTGCACCACACCGTCATTAATCCCTTCAAACTTGATCATTTCGCGCCAAAAAAAAAACCATCATCAAAAATGGCTTCACGTGGATGGGAGCGCGATGAGGACCTGGCTCGGCGCGACGACGTCACTAGCGCCACCGCTGATGCTGCACCAGCTACTCAAGACGGTGGAGGTGACACTGGCAACTTGGAAGCGCCCGTTGTGACCAAGAAGCGGCAGCGCAACCTGCTGCGCGAGTCGCACTTGGTCTCGGCTGAGGGTTTCAAGAAGGTGCATCGCACGTTCCCGTACCAGGTTTCAGCCGACGTCTCGGGTCGCGAGGCGCAGGCTCTGGCATCTCTGATTAAGATGTACAAGCAGTGGGCATTCGACTTGTACCCGGGTCTGAACTTTGAGGACTTTGTAGACCGCACGGAGGCGCTGGGCAAGGGGCACCAGGTGCAGGGGCTAATGATGGAGCTAAGGGAGAAGGAAAAGATCAAGGCCATGAAGAAGAGAGAAGAACAAGATGAGGAGGAGAGAGAGGAGAAGGGAGAGAGTGATTGTGAAGGAGAAGAAGCCATGCTCTAGACCAACGACTCAAAATGGATACACTTGTATGTTACAGCTAAGCGTTGTGAACAATTTCAGTGTGTAGCCATTACTTTCAAACTATAACTGGGTTGAAACCCCCTGCGCAAGATAGGTGATGACGGCCTGCGGTAAACCATGAGCGAACTTACAAGACTTCAGTAGTATATCGCGCAAGAAATTACGTGGCTAATTTTTTTACCGTGCACTAGTAAAGTGAATACCACGTACAATATTTATGTGGTTATACCACACCGAACATGTGCGCAACGTTTCCGACGGTGAAGATCAGACGAGACCATTGGCCAAGACGTCTATACTAAACACTTCATTCATACATTTGCATCACTGACGAACAACTGCAACTATGAGCACAACTCCGGATGAAAATCTGCTGCCTTTGTCGCCAATGGACGCGGTGATGCACAGCTTCGGCTTCGTGATCCTGTACATCTTCCCCCCTTCCACAACCCCCTACGACCTCGACAAATTGCAGTCATCCTTCATTTCCCTTGTAGAGCAAGACTACCCCATTCTCATCGGGGAACTCCACGTCGAATCAAATACGGGAATCGTCAACGTGAAGCAGACAGCGGAATCCCTTAAAAAGGGGGCGGCGGGTATTCAATTCGAGACGAATCCACGGAATCCCATGACGACGGAGCAGGCGATTCAGGAGCGATCGTGGGACTTAATGCCGACAACACGAGGTAAAACTGAGCTAATCTGTGTCAAAGGAACGCTATTAAAGGATGGAGGAATGGCTATTGGAATCAACACGAGCCACACGCTGTTTGATGGCGAAGCCATGTTCACGTTTATGACGGTGTGGGGACAACACTACAGTGGCATCCAGAAGGATCAAAGACTCGTAGTAAGCCATGCCCGACACTTATTAAAGGGAACCGGTGCGCCGTCGAAGATGCAACATCCAGAGTTTCGCGTGGTGGTGGCAAAGGATGAAGCTCCCGAGTCAAGTCAAGTGCCACCCGCGACAACTCACGAGTTGTTTCACTTTACTCCTCAAATGATGAGTAAGATTAAACAAGTAGCGACTCGCAGTGGGTCGGATGACTCGTATGTGAGCACAGTGGACGCGATCACTGCGCTGTTCACGGTTTTGATCTCCAGAGCTCGTGGCCATGACCAAGACGTGAGAATTACGACGGGTGTTAACTCTCGTCGCCGTCTAGAGCCTCCTCTGCCTGAGAATTACGTCGGAAACGTCATTTTTAACGCGTTTTCGACGTACACGAACAGTGAGTTGCAGCCAAATAGAGAGGATGATGTTTCCCCTTTAACATTGGGAAAACTCGCTCGACGCGTGCGTGAATCCATCCTGCAACGTAACGACGCGTATCTGCGTGACGCTATCGATTTCCTGACTGAGCAGAGCGATGTCTCGGCTGTTCAAGTGGGCACGAACTTCGTCTTTGGACCCGATCTCATGTTCACCTCTTGGCTACACATGGGCATGTACAACGCCGAGTTTGATGGCGTGCATCCGTGGTTTGCATGTGCTCCTCAGCTGCCATGCTACGACGGCTTTGTTATGGTCACAGAGGCTCAAAAAGGGGGTGACGGGATCGATGTCGGTGTGTTCCTTGAATGCACGGCTATGGACAAGCTCAAGAAGATGTTCGCTGAGGTGACCTACATTCATGAATAGGCTGAAAACACTAAATAATACCAGAATCCAACAACAAAATTGAATTTTGTAGTGATATGTTATGGCGGTACCGACGTGGTTAATAGTACTCGGATCCTATACTTAGTGATGTGTTAGTATGGTAACGACGGCACAAATGATGTGGTTTCCTTGATATACCAACATCACTCACTTGTATCGGCCAATATACACCTCAGATTGATTGTATCATTCCCATTTAACTTGTACCTGGTTGACGAGACCCCTTCCTATTCTTGCATCGCTGGTGCATCCTTACTTTCACATTTACCTTGTACCGGTCAAGTGAGAAATCTCCAATCGAAACCATGGCCAACCTCACATCAGTTCAAACCACAGACGATGTTCTGGTCCCCCTTTCAGCGATGGATGCAGTCATGAGCACCTATCGCGTCGTGGTTCTTTACATTTATCCTCCACCTTCGTCCGATGCAGTTACCTTCGATCTCGAGAAACTACAGCATTCATTCGTCACTCTGGTGGACGAGGACTACCCCATTATAGCCGGAGAGCTCCACGTCAATGAGAAAGCAATAAGCGTCAAGCAAACTCCATTAATGAGACAACAAGGTGGACGCGGAATTCGCTTCGAAACGAACTCGGCGAGTCTGCAGACCACGAAAGACGCGGTCGATTCGCTTTCATGGGAGTTCATGCCGAAACCTCGAGCTCAAAATGAGATTATCGCCGTCAAAGGATCCATTCTAGCAGACGGAGGAATGGCTATCGGAGTGGATTGCAGTCACGTGTTATTCGATGGAGAAGCCATGCTAACATTTATGAGAGCGTGGGGTCAGCATTACAGTGGAGTGCCAAAACAAGACCGACTTGCCATCAACCACGACAGATACCTGCTTTCCGACACAGGAGAAAATCATAGACTCCCGCATCCTGAGTTTCAGGCCGCTCCCATTGAGCCTTTCGTTCGACGAAAAGATGGATCTCTAGCTCCAAAAGCAGTGACGACACCACCAAAAACTGATCAACATGTGTTCCACTTATCCCCGTCGAACATGGCAAAACTCAAGAAGATCGCTGAACACGTTCCAGAAACCGAGAAAGCTCGACGCTCAAAATGTAAACGAGAGCGCTTCCTGGCTAAGCTCCTGTCGATCTTCAGATCGAAAGACAAGCAAGTTGCTCAAGCTCACTCAGCATCAAAACCTTCATATATTAGTACGCTTGACGCTATCACCGCGTTGTTCACTATCCTCATCTCTCAAGCGCGTGGACATGGAAAATCTGTACGAGTCTCAACTGCAGTGAATGGGCGGAACCGACTGCAACCGTCTCTGCCCGAGAATTACTCAGGAAATGCTGTCTTCCACGCGATATCGTCGTACACGAACGAGGAGCTTCAGCTCACTAACAAAGCGGTGGCAGCGTCGTCGCTGACTCGCATCGCCCGTGGCGTTCGAGCTTCAATTATGCAACGAGATAATGCATTCATGCGCGACACCATCGCGTTCATATCCAACCAGAAAGACCCAACCGCTATCAACGACAACGTCAACTTCTTCTTCGGCCCTGACGTCGCGTTCACGTGCTGGGCGAAGATGGGGCTGTACGATGCTGAGTTCGACGGCGTCAAGCCATGGTACGCGAAGATTCCTCGTGTTCAATGCATGGATGGGTTTGTGCTGATCACAGAAGCTCTTAAAGGAGAAGATGGACTGGATGTCCTTGTTTGCTTGGAATCGACCACAATGGAAAAACTGAAAAGACTGTGTGCCAACATTGAGACGAGGTTGTTAGGTTTCATCAATAAATATCATTGACATTACTGAATAATGAAGTCCTGGACTATCAATCCCAAATTTGGTTGTATGCGATGTTTTCACCCTCATTTTGTCAAATACAATGAAGAACCCATCCAGCAAACTGCAAGCATCCATAGGTCAGTTCATTTGTTCCAAACACATCCTCACGAGCAAGACCACGCTACCACATATCGCACGTCTCATCGATAAATTATCCGACGAACTTCTTAACCAACGAGTACTCCAAGAAGCGTGCGAGCACGGCACATCGGTGCACGACCTTGAACTAATTCTAGCACGAACGGCCCCAAACTGGAAAAAGGTGATAAATCAGCTGCCCGTGGTGGACACTTGCACGTTTTTCGGTGGATGACAGAGCGCACAGATGAGCGTGGACCATGGGAACCTGACTTCAGATGTTGTTGGGTAGAAGCTGCTGGCTTGAAATCTTAAAGTGGCTGCATGCAAGGAGGCTGGGACTTACCGGTTATTGGTATTTTGCCGTCGAACCAGCTGCGTCATCTTGCGGTGGTACAGTGGATACACAAACTAGCTGAGAAAATATTTGAACAAGCAATGTGTGTATCTGGAGGAAATGGACATTCGGAAGTGGTACAATGGCTTCACAGTCAAATACCCAAGCCTCATATAAAATACACGGCAGAGGCTGCAGAAAAATGGGCATCTCAGAGTTCTTCAATGGCTCCACAAAGAATGCTCGGAGTTCTGCACTATTCATCTCATGGATGCAACTGTTCGCGGTGGGCACCTCGAAATCGCGCAATGGTTGTCATAAAATTGTAGCAAGGGCTGCTCGGAGGAAGCCCCTCGGTATGCAGCAAAAAATGGCGATCTAGGGATGCTGCAATGGCTTTACGAGCATTTCCCCAATAAGTTCATACCCACTCTAATCAATGAAGCAGCGTACGTCCATAAAGCTGTTCGACTTGCCACGAGAAGATTGCCGATGTGATTGATAGAAGAACTCAAATAGGTCTACCATCTAATATGGGCACTTGTACCCAAAATATGGTAAAGTAAACGGGGCCAATGTTACCAGATCTTCTTTTTTTTCTTGTAAGGGTCGACTTAATTTGCGAATGTCGCCTGAGTCCATAGTCCACCGATTTTCGTTATCCAAACACAATTATTTATGCAAGTCTGGTGACTCGAGGTCTTCGTAAAGTCATCTGAAGAATCGATTTTTAGAAATATTGCTTTTATTTTGTTTTTTTAAAACAAGTTTTGGCCTGGGAGGACAACGTTTTAAATTTTTAAATAGGTTTTTGATCAGGACACAAGCGTGAAAAGGTTGCCTTTTCATATTTGTTTTGTTTTAAGTAAAGCACTACCAACGTCATTGCTTCCAGTGGGCGGGGTCCTCCCAGGCCAAGCATAGTTTAACAAAGTACCAGAGTCGTGCAAACTAATAAAGCTGTGATACGTAAATCTTAACCCTTTCGTGGCAAAAGGGCACAGAAATTTTAAAACTCAGCGGCAGTACGGTGTCTGTCAGCCCGTCTGTCCGTCATTCCGTCCGCGGCTAGGGTTCATAATTGTAACGCAAATGTAGGCGTTTTACTGGCTGCCGAGTGCAGCGAAGGCGGCCCCGATTGGCTATATTATAATTATATTTTGTACATATTCTATGTGGTCTACATTTCGCACTTAAGTGCGCCGTTCAAATTTCATTTTGCCCCCATTTCTTAAAACGGAAGCCGCGGAGTGACGCATTACGCAAGGTACGCTGCGTATATGTATGTTAGTTTGCATTAGTAGACAACAATACCTACACACACAGATAGTCCGAGGTTTGTGGGGCTGCTTAGGGGGTAGCTTATAACTTGCGGGATTTATCCTGCAAGTAGGTAGCCGTGCTAGGGGGGATTAGTCCCCTTTGGGTTCTCGGGGCTCTATCTCACCGCCCACTCTGCGCGAGTGCACATTATGGCAACCTGGTCCATTGAACGCAAACCTGGCAGCGAACCAGTTGAGCCGGTCGTTAATTGTTATTGATGGGCGGGCACGCACATTGCGTGCGTGCAAGTTGGTCTAATAATTGGTCAGTTATTACCGTAATTGGCCAATTATAATCAACGATTGAGAGATGGGGGCTGTAACAGCCTATCAATAACCCGCCTTTGCAATTAACGGCCACCTTTATGGCAAAAGGATATCGCACCTCAAGCTACAGTGCTACCCGGGGCCCAACCCTCAATAATTCGACTGCACAATTTGCAACTAAAACCGCTCCGGGCCTCACGGCCCGTGACTGTGGGATAAGTGATCGGAGAAAACCTTGATGGGAGCAAGCAATCCCGGGGAGCGCGCAGACGTCCAAGACACTACTTTATGAAAGCCTACTGCTACATACGGTGTACTTAGATACTGTCTAACGCGTCACGTTTTCGTGTTCGCAGAACTATGGATCGGACTAAACGGAAGAAGACGCGCGAGGAGCTCGAGAAAGCGCTGCACAAGAACGAACGCATTAACTTGACGCAGCGCAAGAGGACAAGGACGCACGGAAAAGACGTCAAACCAAGCGAATGAAAAAGCGTTACAACTTGAACAAAGAGCTGAAGGCTCTCGTGCATCCGCGCGTACAATCAAGCCTTCGCTTTCACGTCTATTGGAGCATCGTGCTCCAACCGGTCGTTTCAAAACGTCCGTCAAGACGATAGTGTTGCGGGTGCACACGGAGTGTACACATACCACATTCAAGGTGCTATGGGGCACTACCTAGGATCTCTACTCCCTCCAATCGACCGTCGGACGGGCGACCGAGCAGCTCTAAAGTTTGCCCAGATCTACATTGTAGACCCAGACATGCAACGGCGCGCCGAGAGACGTCGGGTATATTCGCGGATCTGGATCGTATTGCGCTGTTGGACCTCGAGCAAATGATGGCAGAGCACAATCCATTAGCCAAAGAGTTCCTCGA
This sequence comes from Phytophthora tentaculata, assembly GCA_033557915.1. Taxonomy (NCBI): domain Eukaryota; phylum Oomycota; class Peronosporomycetes; order Peronosporales; family Peronosporaceae; genus Phytophthora; species Phytophthora tentaculata. The sequence goes on along the minus strand of JAUCEA010000007.1, from coordinate 6,089,604 downwards.
TTTTGGAGAACAATTGCGCCAGCACAGCACAGAGGGTGCTGTAGACTTGGTGTTCCGCCTACACGACAGTTCCTCTCAACCTCGAACGCATAACCGCCCTACAGTGTCTGTGGTTGCGGTGAGTCTAATTGAGGACGGAAATTTGGCTCAGCCTCGGGGGTCTGCTCCTCTACACACGCGACCGTAGACTACAACGTTTGTTCGAGACCGACGCTGACTACGGTCCACTCCAATATCCACTTCTACTTCTGTACAGAGAGAAGGGATGGACTTACACAGACCAATTTGCGAATGGCGCTGAGTATCGTAATAAAACCAAGATGTCGCTTCGTGAACATGTTGCTTACCGCCTACACCAAACAGTGGATGATTTGTCCGCACTCCACCAAGGTGGGCGTCTATTTCAACAGTTTTGTGTAGATCAGCGCGCGAAATGTGAGCAAGAACAGCTCCGGTAGGTGGCCAAGAACCAGAAAACACTTCGCGCTGAACAATATAGAGGTGTTCAGGATGCTTTGCTCAACGAGGACACTGTAGCTCTGGAGGAAGGAGAAGTGCTACTGTCGAAATACGACCGGACTGAGAACAGATTGGTGTACCCCGACCGGAATGAAGAAGGCAGCGGAGGGCATAATCAGGTTGACAAGAGGATTATTCTACCAGCAACCCCCATGGGTAGCCCGCGTTCGATGTACAAGTCTTATCAAGATCCCATGGCAATCGTTCGTGAATACGGTCGCCCTGACATCTTCCTGACCGAAACGTGTAACCCCCAATGGGACGAGATTCTGGAAGCAATTTCGTCCAGGATCCAGACGGCCCAAGATCGACCGGATATCGTGGCACGTGAGTGGTAGCTGAAATTACAAGCGACGCTTGATGATTTAAACGAGGGCGTTCTGGGACGAGTGCGAAATTACGTTGTGGAGTTTCAAAAAAGAGGACTCCCTCACGCGCACGTTCTGATTATATTGGCTGACGAAGACAAACCTCGGACGCGTGAGATCATTGACAAGATGGTGTGTGCAGAGATCCCAGATAAGGAGAAAAATCCTCAGCGGTATGAAACCGCCATGTCGTGCATACTACATGGGCCCTGTGGGCCTGCGAACCCTTCATGCGCCTGTACGAAGGGCGGCAAATGCTCAAAAGGATATCCCAAACCATTAGCAGAGGTTACTCGAGCTAATGCTAAAGGGACGGCGTCGACAATCGGAAGGTGTTTTAATGTTCAATGACAGAATATACGATAACGCCTCGATTAATCAGTGGGTTGTACCATACAACCCGTACTTATCCCAGAAGTACAACTGCCACATCAACGTGGAAGTATGTACGGATATCTTTGCGGTAAAATACCTGTACAAGTACGTGTACAAAGGGTTCGATAGGGCTGTACTCACAGTGGAAGAAGTTCGAGGGGGACAGCCCAGTATGCGCCGGGAACCAAACGAGATTCTACGGTTCTTGAGTGCGCTGTATATTTATCCCGTGGAAGCGTGCATGAGGCTGCTCGAATTCACGATTCAGGGCAAAACGCATGCGGTCACACAGCTAACGGTTCATCTCGAGTCAGGTTATACTGTTTTCTTCAGAGAGACAGAAAATCCCGAGGCGGTGTTGGATTGTGGTAGCCACACGATGCTGACCAGGGTTTTTGAATTGTGTGCGAGTGAAGCACCTGTGAACCAGATTGCGAAGACAATGTTATATCAGGACATACCGAAAGAGTTCTGTTGGAGGGAACCGGAGAAAGGACAGCCTAAAAGGTGGGCTCGCTGGAAAAAGGTATCAAGCGGCAATTGGGCGCATGATTCACGCGTCTCCTAGAGATACTGAGCGGTTCTATATTCGGCTTTTGCTCTGCCATCGTAGAGGACCAACATCCTTTGAGGACTTGAGGACGGTTAACGGGATCGTCTGCACTACTTTCGATATTGCCGCTCGAGAGGCTGGCTACTTGGAGAACGACAACGAATGGATTTCCTGTTTGCACGCGGCCGCTGAATTCAAAATGGCGTATCAACTGCGACAGCTATTTGTCACCATTCTGGTTTATTCGGCCCCAGCGGATGTTCGTGGGCTTTGGGATCGGTTCTTTGCTGATCTTTACGACGACTATGCACGCAAACATCGGGCTATGATGGACCCTTTCAGGCCCGCGTTGTGGAATTTGAAACGCTGTTAAGTATTCAAGATCTTCTTAAAGCGAATGGGCATTCAGTTGCTGACTTTGAGGAGTTGCCCCAACTGGCAGCATTTTCAGAATTGGTTCTACAGTCGCTTCGGCAAAACAGCTTACTGCAACGTGAAGTCACCGGATACGGCGAGTGAGCTTTAGAGGCGATTGTAAGCACTGAAGATCAGCTGAGCGAAGACCAGCGGATTGTCTACGACGAGATAATTCAAGCAGTCGAAACTCCCGAGGAGGGCAAGAAGTTGTTTTCGTCGATGGACCAGGAGGTACCAGGAAATCTACGCTACTTCGAAACACCCTGGCCAAAGTCAGACTCTCGGGGAAGATCGCCAATGCGGTGGCGTCCAGCAGCATTGCCTCGCTCTTACTCATGGTGGGGGGGGGGAGAACAGCGCATTCAACGTTCAAGATCCCTTTGAAACTGAACGAGAGCTCGATGTGCTCTATCTCGAAGAACACCCATGTTGAGGAGTTGATCAAGCAAGCAGCTTAGTCATTTACGACGAAGCGCCCATGGCCCATCGGCACGCGTTCGAGGCAGTAGACCGAACACTGAGAGACATACTTGACAATGAAACCGAGCCTTCGGAGGGAAAGTGTTTGTGCTTTCAGGAGATTTCCGTCAGATTCTCCCGGTCGTGAAGAATGGAACACCTGTCGAAACAATCGACGCTTGCCTCAAGTCGTCAAGGTTGTGGCCCCTTTTCCAGACTTTCCGCCTCACGGAAAACATGCGAGTGCGATCGGCCGACGCAGCAGACACTGCTGAGGAAATGGCTGCGTTTGCCGAGTTCCTCCTGCAGGTTGGGGAGGAGAGACATGACGTGAATCCTGCCCTAGGTGGGGATTACATTAAGATTCCGCGCGATATGTTGATCGAAAACCCACCTGCGCCTGAGGAAGAAGAGGAGGAAATTCGCCCTGGCGTTATTCCTAGAGGCATGGATCGGATCATCGACGAGATGTATGGCGAGATAAACAATCCCGAAGTGGCTATCAACGGGTACTTTGCTAACCGTACGATCCTCACGACCACGAACGCGATCGTCCACCGCATCAATGAAGCGGTGACTGCCCGGTTATCAGGGCAAGCCCGAGAATACATGCCTTGTGATTCTGTACACGACGACAGTGAAGGCAATTTCTTTGAGCAGGAGGTACTGCACTCGATGAATATCAGTGGAATTCCGCCCCACAAGTTGAAACTCAAGGTAGGTATGCCTATCATGATGATGCGGAACCTGAATCCTGATCTGGGGTTGTGCAACGGAACACGCCTTCGAATCGTTGCCCTAAAGCCACATGTCATTCACGCCACCATCATGACTGATGCGCGACAAGGGCATGATGTCTTCATTCCCCGCATTGTGTTTATCAGCGACGAAGACATTCGAAGCTTCCCATTTCATTTGAGACGCAAGCAGTTTCCTATCCAGCCGGCCTTCGCCATGACCATTAACAAGGCACAAGGACAAACGGTGCAGTACTTGGGGCTGTATCTTGCTACCCCTTGCTTCTCGCACGGACAGCTGTACGTTGCGATGCCTCGAGTGACTTCGAGATCAAGATTCAGGGCGATGATCGAGTACCCAAGGATGCAGGATGAAGACGGAGCTTACACACAGAACATTGTCTACAGGCAGATCTTTGATTCGGAGTAGGATTTTACAGTTCCTTATACATTTAAATACATTTATTTCATGTTTTAAAAAATTGTCCCCGCCGGAGCGAAGCGAAGGCGGGTGCCTAAACCCATTGCAACTAAAACTTACCACCTCCGCCACGAAGCGGCGGCGGCCAGCAAGTCTAAAAACTCAGCCGCAGTGCAGTGAGTGTCCGTCTGTCCGTCATTCCGTCCGTGGCTAGGGTTCATAATTGTAACGCTCATACCGGCGTTCTACTGGCTGCCGAGTGCAGCGACGGCGGCCCTAATTGGCTAAAATAAAAGTACGTGGAGTACACATTCTATGTGGTCTACATTTTGCACTTAAGTGCGCCGTTCAAATTTAATTTTGCCCCCATTTTCAAAACGGAAGCCGCGGAGCGACGCATTACGCAAGGTACGCTGCGTGTATGTATGTTAGTTTGCATTAGTAGGCTACACCGAGGTTCACATAGGATTCCTAGCGGTCATAGAAGCGGTCAAGAGACTGGGCCGGATTTCGATTATATTTGGCATTTTAATATTTATTGCTAAGAAATTATAGAATCTCTGATTTAATTAAAAAATACTTGGACAGGATCGGCAATGTTTGATATTTTAATATGTTTGTATAAAATAGAATCCCTGATTTAATTAAATTATTATTATAAATATATAGTAGTAAAATCACTTTTAAAATGGGTGCCTTCCAAAACCCATTTGATCAGTTTCATCAGAATATTAAATAAATTACTAATCGCATTAATGTGCACCAACACGGTTGCCGGAACGCGATATTGGGTATAGTGAAATCCAGTCATGCGAGTAATTACTTATAACGGAAATACGTTCGCACTGGGCGAGGATCGAGTGGGTGCCTGCCGGTGCATCGTGTGTGCGACTGGCCCAAACAGCCAGGCGTTCTGGCACTGACCACTTGCGCCTGCGCCAGAGCCACTCCAACACCCTCGCTAGCGAAGCGCGGCCATAGTGGCCGCTATGATGGGCCCGCCACGCCCACCACCATGCGTCGTCCAGGAACGAGAAAGCCACCGCCATCGTCGCTCGAAGCCTCGCCAGCGCAGCAAGCATCCCCGAAATCAGCGTAAGGACTGACCGGCTAAAAGTAAATGTTTTCCATTGGTCATAATGTTTTTTTACTTGCTCACTTAGTGTGCGGACCTTACGCTCAGGTTCGAAATTACCATAACGCTATGTAGCACACATTAAACGCACTTGGAAGAGGTTGCATGAACGAACCACGGAATGATACGAAACCACGGAACGACACAAAGCTACACAATGACACGAAGTCACGGAAGGACACGACACCACGAAAGGACGCAAGACCACGGGGGGGGGGGGGGGGGGGGGGCTAAACCAACGAGGGCCACAGACCATGGAAGATCTCGCGACCACGACTCCACGGGAGTTCATGAAGCCACGGTGAAACCACCAAACCACGGTGCACGGTACCACGGGGGAACACGAAACACGGACGACGGAACTACACCGTGACATTACGGAGCAGCTGGGACTCATGGAGCCGCGACAGAGCTCGCGGTGACGAGCACGCGGTCGATGACGAGGCATGAACTGCGGAGGGTATCGGGTCACGAAAGCAGGGACACGTACTGAAACGCGGAATAGTAAGTAACCACGAAAGAGGACTTGACTGCGAAGATTACGAAGCCTCGATTTAATACATAACCACGGATGAGCACGAAATCACTGTGCCAAGAAAGAACACGTCAGAGCAATGGACCCAACGCATAGTGGGGAACTAAATGATTAGTACGCATGGGGTGTGTACAGTGCGCGTGACATTATGGGATGGTAAAGTAGTTCAAGTAAAGGAACCACGACGCACTTGGATCCACGAACCTACACGAAACTTCGAAGCACACGACACGATGCACGCGATGCAGCGAAGTACTTGAATCACAGCATACGCGAAATCTCGAAGCACAACGGCTCGATGCGCGCGATACCACGAAGTACTTGAATCCACGAGCTTACGCGAAAACTCGAAGCACAAGATCAACACGACGCACGCGATATCACGGAGTACTGGATCTGCGAATACCTTTTCTCCAACAAACCATGCCACCTCCACCGCGAAGCGGCGGCGGCCGGCTAGTCTTAAAACTCAGCGGCAGTGCAGTGTCTGTCAGTCCGTCCGTCCGTCATTCCGTCCGCGGCTAGTGTTAATAAAGGCAACGCTAATACCGGCGTTCTACTGGCTGCCGAGCGCAGCGAAGGCGGCCCCAGTTGGCTAAAATGTCGTATTGTGGTGTAAGATTAAAACCGTTAACGCTGTTTGCCTCGAAGCTCCAACATTCTTCTTAAGCGGGCTTGAACAGCTTCAAGCTGATACCCACATTACTTGACTTCATTATGCTCCGACGCACTGCTGCGCTTGTCCTTATACGCAGAGTCGCATAGCCTGTTGATCTTCAACTTGACCAACTGCCGTACTCGATCAATGCATTGCATCAGCACTCATAGTGCTTCGCCAATATACATTCCAACACGCCTCCCACGAAGCCAATGCTGGTCACCAATTTGCACTTCGTAAAATTGATGTCCTTCATCAAGCATCACAAATACCAATGAGCCCCAGCAGAATTTGCAAGCGGCTCTCGTCCAATGGCTTTGTGAATGCATCTGCGGGGTTCTCGTCATCTTTGACCTTATGCAACTCAATGACTCCCTTTTGAACTTGTGCTCGTACGAAATGCCATCGAAGTTCAATGTGTCTCTTACGGCGACTGTAAGTTGGGTTGGTTGCCAAGACATGGGCAGCCTGCTTGTCGATCCCGAGCTTCAGATCGAACGTACATTGTGGTACCACTTCTTGCAGTATGTTGCTTGCGGCCGCTGCTTCCATAGCTGCCTCACAAGCCGCAACATACTCGGCCTCCGCTGTAGAGAGATCCACAATAGACTGACACCGCGACATCCAGGCGATTACACCTCCAGCAAGCAAGAACACAAATCCCGTTGTGCTCTTTCTCGACTCTGGGTCGTTAGCCCAATCGCTATCACAGTAGCCTTCCAAACTACAGTCCCAGGTACTTCATCTGCACGATTGTACGTAATACCATAATTCACAGTTCCAGCAAGATATCTCAGAACACGTTTTAGTGATCCGACATGCTTGGTCGACTGTTTGGCAACAAATCGACTTAGCTGCCCTACTGCAAATGCCAAATCCGGTCGTGTACCAGTAGCAAGGTACATTAGCATCCCCACGGCCTTTCGATATTCGAAGCTGGTGTCGGACTCTTCGTTCTCACTGAGCGGTGACAACTTCACTTTAGCCTCCATTGGGTTCCCGAAAGTCTCCAACACTTCACGTGCGTACTTGCTCGGACTAATCGTTATGCTCTTTGAACTTTGAGTCACCTCGATGCCCAAATATTGAGTCAACAGACCTTAATCTTTGATTCCATAAGCCATATCCAGTTCCTCGAACAATTTCGCCTTGGCTTCCTCATTGTTCGTAGCCACCATGATGTCATCCAGGTAGACTACGATCAACATGACGGTGTTACCATCAAAACAATAGTACAGACATGGTTCGGTCATTGAACGTTGGTAGCCACGTTCAAGTAGCCATTGGTTCAATTCAGAGTTCCACACTCGACCAGATTGCCGCAGTCCATACAATGCCTTTAACACCATGTAGACGTGTCCGTCAACTGTACACGGAAAGCCATCGATCGATCTTAGATATTGTCGTATTCCTAGCAGCGCATTCTGATATGCGGTGTTGATATCATCACCGTACAACTGCAAATGCAATGCCGCAGCCAGAGCAACTAACAAATGGAAGACGTCAATCGTGCCATCGGCGAAAATGTTTCACAGAAGTCAATCCCTGATCGCTGGTAGTTACCGAATGCCACAATTCTCGCTTTGAAGCGAATTACATACCCTTCATGATCCGATTTAAGGGCATAGATCCATCCAGTAGTAAGCATCTTGGCGTCTTCGGGAACTTCATCACTTGGTATCTCCACAATGACACCCCTCGCTCTCAGAGCAGCTATCTCACCCACTTCTGCTAATCCCCAGAAGCCTGCGAACTTAGATCGTCTTGCTTCGTGACGACTCCGCGGGATCTTCACAGTGCTTGCTTTGATATACTGACCATTCTGATCCTTTATCCGGGATGTACTCTGGATTACATTTACGACAAAGTCCTTCAGGTACGCAGGTCGACGTCGTTCGTGATACTCGCGAAGTCCTGTACGTGTGCGTTTCGGTTCCGGTATGTCAGCGTGACGCTCAACACGCAACACTTCCGAAGGAGTCTCATCACGATCGACGCGTTTTCCGGTTTGCTGGTGATAGAGTGGACTTATGTCCATAACCTCACGACCCCTTTCCATATCATCCAGATCACCGTTCATCTTCGCTAGCTCAATATTCTCCTCGTGACTTACAGATCCAATCGAACTAACCATCGTAATGGCGTCCCTGTCAAGTGTATCCTCAGGCACTATGTCGGAGCTAGCTGCTTCATCATCATCCGCAACGGATCCGCACACTCCAGCTACTGACTCGTTGCCATCACTAGACAGGTCAACATCCGAGACTTCATTCTCGTATAATCTAATGCTTTGCTGTGAATGCGCCTGGAGCTGCTCAGTGCTGAGCACATTCATCGCACTCTCATTCGGAGTGTTCGACATCTTGTCACAGCGTGAACCCACCTCCACGACCACCTGTTGCTCACTATCTGCAATCACATGTCCTTCCGATGCAGCACTATACTCACGTGGCACTGCAACTGTCACACCGTCAATCTGCTGCGTTGCAACTTTATTCACGGTTGTTTGAGATGTCTCTCGTAGCTGCGAACGATTCATACCATTGCCTGTATACATCTCGGTATACGCATCACCTCCGTGTACTTCCATCACTGTAGTACCCGGATGGTCAGTTCCAGAATCTTCGTCCGCTTTACCTTCCTCGAGATCCATGGTAACTTGGGTCTCAGCCACACTCATATCGGACGAAACGACCGAGGTTCGCATGTTGGACAGATCCGCAGTGCTCTCCAAGGACTCATCCATTTTACTGAACTGCTCAAAGTGTAGTGACTCAAGGTCAGAGTCGTCCATAGACACACTGTGACGATCTCGATACATTACGTCTTCAGCTACTCGTAAATCAGCCACAAACTTTGCTGTTCGGTCGTCTGGAAAGAACACTTTACACCCCACGACATCTTCAGCATATCCGAGAACAAATCCCAGATTTGCATTGTCGTGGTGCTTCTTTCTCGTCCAGGCGTCACAGGTACGTGTACGTAAGCCAGTGCTCCAAACTTGCGGATATAATGAAGATCAGGCTTAATCCCGAACATCATCTCGAACGGTATCCCTTGAGTTCCTTTGTTGAATACTCGGTTCTTTATGTAGACAGCGTTGCTCAGAGCCTCCGGCCACAGACCCTTAGGAAAGCCATACTGGTGCATGGTGGCTTTGGTCATACCAATGAGCGACTGGTGAGTGCGCTCACACAAGTTCAATTGAGAGCTCTTCGGACCGACAAGAACATGTTCGATACCGTGTGCTTTGTACCAACTCTCCATTGCCCCGTTGACAAACTCGCCACCTTTGTCCGTCAAAATCTGCTGAACCTTGTATTTAACCCGCGGTGATTCATTCTGCTGTCTACCAGCTTGGCGTTCTGCCCACAACACATACTCCTTGATGTGTCGATTAACCACACTGCTTGATTTGCTAGTCAACATGTGCATTTTGACAAAGCGCGAGTAGCCATCCATGATTACAAGCACGGCTTCGAACCTAGTTCCGTTGCCTTTGCTTGGAATCAGAAGATCGACGTATACCATCTGATTCGGTAACTTGGTCTCACGATCAATCTTCTTACGATGCTGTTTCATCTTTTGTTTACCAATGTGACAGGCATCGCATGTTCCCAGCTGTCGCTGTCGTAGGATCATGCCGCGCACAAACCACGTAGACTCCTGTGGTGACGCCACAATCACTGTTCTCCCCTCATCCATCACCCTAAAGTTCATGGTCTCGCGATCATAATCGCATTCGAAGCCCTGCTCAGCAGCGAGGCCAGGAGATAGAAGTCCATGTTTAGACCCAGGAACATAGAAAACATCATTGAGGTACACCACCACCGGTTCCCCGTCAACTTCGGAGACAATAAATAGCAACTGTTCCGATACCGGCAGTCCGTGATGCAAGTGCTGGGGTAATTCCATGCACACTCTGCGATTGACTGGTATCTTCTGTAAATGCGACGTAATATGTTGGATTACCAGTCAAATGAATGTTTGCAGCTGTGTCGAAATTCCACCAATCATTACTGGTGTTTGCCAGATCTTGGTTCTCATCAACTCCACGCACCTCTCGAATTGCATTTTCACCCGAATGAGGCTGGCTAGCATCACTGACGTCAGCTTCAACTCCAGCGTCGATCATCACGGCATCCAGTGCACCGGTTACTACTCCGGCTTCCACATCTCCACGTTCTGGATGCTGTGGCGTGACCTCACTCCGGCGAATGGTCACATTCCCACGAGGTTTCCGCTTTTGCTCAGTAGCAGTAGCACCACCACTCTGGACCCTCGTACGCTCAGGACAATCAGCCTTCAGATCTCGCAGATGTGGCACTTTGTCACATTCTGCTTCTTGGAGTCTTTAGGCGTCTCCTGCAGCGATCGATTATTCTTCGCACTGTTGTCCTTAGCCCCGCCAATATTGCCATCATGCTTCTGATTACCACGCTGCCCGTTATTTTTACTCCGGAATTCCTTTTGTCTGGAGTCAGCAGCATGAATCATATCGTGGACACTATCTGGGGTGAAAGAACCATAATTCGGATTATATCGAATTGCAGCCTTCATGTTCTCGAACTCGAGCTGGTTTGGCAAACTTTCCAGCAGCATCTCCACCATGTCAATATCCTCCACAGCATACTGCAATGAAGCCAACTCAGTTCGCAGATTAAACATTTTACTTAGGTGCTTATTCACGTCTCCACCAAAATTCAACTTACTGTGCCAGAGATCATTTGGAAGACAGCGAATGCGATGGGCCATTACAGCCTTGTTCGCCGTGCCCTCGTATAGATCACACAAGGCCTTCCACATCTCTGATCCAGTAGTCTTATCACGAATCTGATGTAAGATGTCGGGTGGCACCGACGTTCCTACCATGCGCATGATCTTCATCTGATTAAGGTCGAACTCTTCCTCACGCTCGGCACTTGAAAGCATCGATCTGGTCATCGTCCCTTCCACGATGTCCGTGAGTTTCTTCTCCCGAAAAACAGCGTTCATCACCCATTTGTAGGTCGCCCAGTCTTTTCCATCTCAATTCTTGGGTATCCCCTCAGCAGTGTACTTGAGTGGCTGTGTCATCTTGAACCACCACTAGTGCAGCAGAAACTCCGTAGTACTTGGACTCAGTACCCTATTAGAAGACGCTTTAGTTCGTATGACCACGACCACACACTTAGAAGAGAAAATGAAAAGTAAGATTAAAACCGTTAACGCTGTTTGCCTCGAAGCTCCAACATTCTTCTTAAGCGGGCTTGAACAGCTTCTCAAGCTGATACCCACTTTACTTGACTTCATTATGCTCCGACGCACTGCTGCGCTTGTCCTTATACGCAGAGTCGCATAGCCTGTTGATCTTCAACTTGACCAACTGCCGTACTCGATCAATGCATTGCATCAGCACTCATAGTGCTTCGCCAATATACATTCCAACAGCTTCCAGTGGGCGGAGTCCTCCCAGGCCAAGCATAGTTTAACAAAGTACCAGAGTCGTGCAAACTAATAAAGCTGTGATACGTAAATCTTAAACCTCAACCCCAGTACCATGTCTGTTAGTCCATCCGTCCGTCATTCCGTCCGCGGCTAGGGTTAATACAGGCGACGCTATTGTACTCCGCATAATTCGTGACAGCACGCAATATAAAGACCTTACTTAAGGAAAACCTATTTCGATAGTTAGATATATAGGTTTTTTACGCCCGCTGAGTCCGAAAATGAGGTCAGATTTAGCTAATTCGCAGTCATTTTGACGCTATAAGCGCCAAACTGAAGTATTTCGGAGCCACGAAAAGCTCGTGACCAGATCTGTCCTCGCTATGTATTATTAGAGATCTGTTATTGGTTAATAATGGAGTTTTCAGGAGAAAGACGCGGTAAGGCTGTCAATCATCACGTCAAATCGCAATGAAACAAATCAGCATCAAGTAGGAATCTCAATTCAAAAGTATTCATTTATGAAGGTGTTAAATCTTATTCAGCCTTGGTATAAGCGTCCTCTTGCTTTTGCACATGGCGATAAACCTTCAGCCACTCGTCATCGCAGTCACGCAGCCTCTGGAGAACCTTCTTGACGACATCAGCTCCGTTTTTCGGGGGAGCCCGAGCGATGAGGCCCTTGAAAATGCCCCATATCAGCTCGATGGGCTGTAGTGTTGGGTAGTATGGGGGAGTGGAGAAGACAAGATGGTCGTATCTGGTGGCAAATTCCGTCACTTGGTATCGTTTTGGCGGTCGGAAGTACTCGACCAGCTCCAACAGAATACGAATAATCGCTTTTGGATTGAAACCCATTCCAGCTACACACAAAATTCAAGGTTAGAAAAAAAGAAGTAAAAAGAGACAAATAAATACCGTTTTTCCGTAGCCATTCTTGAATGTCGGCCTTCAGCCATCCAGATTTGTGTGGGCTGGGGTTGGTTTGGCGCTTGTGGTACGACGCGCCATCTAAATAGATGTTACGGCCTCCATACTGCTGTAGGGTCTTGCAAAGATTCTCGAACCAGCGCTCAAATTGGACAGCATCAAAGTTCCCATGATAATCGTCGTCCTCCTCATTTTTCTTGCGTTTGCGAGATGAATCTCATCCTTCGATGGAGCCCTCGACGAACCCTCTGCTTATCACTGAGCCTTTGGTTTTGCTAATACCTGCTGCAATAATGCAAGCCCTAAAAGTAAAAATATTTTTATAAAAAACTATTAAGTAAAATAAGGACAGAAAAAACCTTTAGGGTAAAACAATTTACCGTGCTCCTCGTCCGGTCTTACCGTAGCGAATCTTATCTGCTGTCAACCACGTCTTATCCGTGACATGGTTGACATTGCAGTAAGACTTGTCTAGGTAGACTTCAGGCCTGTTCACACCTAGACGGACGCTTCGCTGTTTGCCGCGCATTTGTTCACGCACGGCGACGCGATTCGCGACCTTTTCCTCCAAGTAAGTACATCGAAAGGTAACGTTACCTGGCGCTTCAGCGTAAATGTGGCGCTTTTCTCCTCTTAAATGGTGAAATCGGAGTTCATGGAGGACGCGGGTCATTGTGTCTACCTTTAGAGTAGTGCCACCCACGTCCGCAATCTCCTCACAAATATGCTGCGCCGTAATAGGCTGGCCAGCAAGGTTTTGCTCAACAAAAAGTTCTGAATTGTTGGAGCAATTGCATTTAGGTCATACGAACGAGGACGACCTCTGTTGTTCGGGATAGGCTGCAGTAAGGTCAACACAGAATTATATAAAGTGTTAGGGGTGATTGATATATAACTGTTATATATCAAAAGCGGTTGGTTTACCTCACAGTTGGTCTCATGGCGGGCGTTGTAGTGTGTCATTACGCGCGCTACCGTCTCAGGTGAGACGCCAACGCACTCAGCAACAAGTTCTCTCGTGCACTTTCCGTCGAATACGCCTTCTTCTTTCTGTTTGGCGAAGAAACCGTAGCTCCTCACCTTCATTTTTTTCAGCACTGGTGAACTCGTGGTGTTTGGCTTGCATTTTTGCAAAATGAACGCCAGATAGAAATATAAAAGAGGGTGTCGTCGATCAAGGAGGCTCCGAGCCATCCATTGCGAGTCTTTATGCATGTGTACGGTACCTACAGGCTTCATATCAACAGTTAATCTAACAGGTTAAAATAACCGGTGTCACGAATTATGCGGAGTACAATAATACCAGCGTTCTACTGGCTGCCGAGCGCAGCGAAGGCGGCCCCAATTGGCTAATAAACATAATGTGGTGTACGAATTGTATGTGGTTAACATATTGTTCTTAAATGTACCGTTCAGATTTCATTTTGCCCCATTTTCAAACCGGAAGCCGCGGAGCGACACGTTGCGCAACATGCGCATCATGTACGTACATGATATGCCGAGGTTCACACGGAATTTTTAGCAGTCATCGAAGCTTTGAAGAGAATTTGGGCCGGATTTCGGCTATATATGGCATGTTAGTATTTTTTTTTGCTAAAATAAAACAGAACCTCTGATTTATTAAAACAAATTGGACCGGTTTGACGTAATAAATTACTACTTATTGAAACAAGAAATCCCTGAATTAATTAAACTATTAACATTATTATTAATAATAACACTCTCCAATGGAACGTTTACCAACAATATGCCCGACGTGCCGGGCGGACATCGTGCACCCCCCGTTCGACCACGACGGCGTCGGGATGCAGCTCCGGTGGTGCGCCTGCTGTGAGCAATTCTTAGCATGCGATTCCTTCGCACTGGGCGAGGCCCGAACGGGTGCCCGCCGGTGCATCGCGTGTGCCTCTAGCCCGTACAGCCAGGCGTTCTGGCACCGCCCAGTTGCGCCAGCACCAGAGCCACCCCGAGACCCGCGCCAGCGAAGCGCAGCCTTTGTGGCCCTGCTATGGGCCCACCACGCCCACCAGCACACGTCGTCCAGGAACGCGTTCGCCGCTGCCGTCGTCGCTGGAAGCCTCACCAACGCAGCAAGCATCCCAGTAATCAACGTAAGGACTGATTGGCTAAAAATAACCGTTTTTCAGTGGCCATAATAAGTATTGTACTTGCGCACTAGTGTGCGAACCTGCGGCGCGAACTTACCTGAACGGTATGCTGCACATCTTGAAAGAGGTAAGATAGGATATAAACGAAACACGGACGGACACAGAACCACATAGCACGAAGCACGGAAAGACACGAAGCCGCGGAAGGGCACGACACCACGGGAGAACGCGAAACCACGGGAGAGACTAAATCAATGGAAGTCATGGACCCTGGAAGAGCACGGGAGCACAACACCACGGGAGTACATGTAACCATGGGTGGGCACGGACGTGATACCACCGAACCGCGGAGCACGATATCACGGCAAAACACGAACGCACGGACGTCGGAATAGCACTGCGAAACCACGAAACCTCTGAGACAGACGGAGCCACGGCAGAGCATGCAGCGATGAGGACGTGGACGACGGGAGGACATAGCTCGCAGAAGGTCACGGGCTACGAATGGAGATGAAAGCGCGGAATAGTATGTAGCCACAAAAGGGGGTCGTACAACGGAAGAGTGTAGAGCTAAACGGACACACGGCGACTGAGGCACGCGGCCCACATGCGAGTATGGACCCACGGAGCTACGAAAGACACAAACCACGGAAACGAATGAAGCCCAAGGAGTAGTGCACATCAACTGAAGAGTACGGAAGTTTACGGAACCGCGTTAGATCTTGGAATGGCAAAGTAGTTCAAGTACATAAACCCACAACGCACTCGGATCCACGAACACACGCGAAACCTCGGTGCACGCGATACTATGAAGCACACGAAACTGCGAACACCTCTTCTCCAACAAACCATGCCACCTCCGCCGCAAAGCGTTTGCATAAACCGTGAAAGGAAAATTTATACGGTAAGCTTAATATTGGTTCGTCAAAATGTCTTCCAAGTTACCTTTTCACATGCCTAGAGTGGGATCCCACGCGATAAAATTGACTAGGCTGTTCTGTCAGCTAAAGCTATCCTCCCAGTATAAAAAGGTGTTTTGTTGAATCGATCCGCTAATTAAGTATGCATATCAACTGAAAAGCAAAATTTTGTCATCGCCAGCACTAATACCGCTACATGTAGTATCAACATTCGACAAGAGAGGTGCTAGCATGGAATCGTCCGTGACGACACCATTTTGGCCATCGTTACGCAAGAACCAAGTGACGAAAGCTAAGCTCATGACATCAGTCAGAAGCTGCACAGCCGTCTCGCACATCGTCCACGAATGTCGATTTTCACCTCCATCCGCTTTGGCCTGTAGTCCTCTTGACAGTTCTAACATCATACACCAAGCATGAAATGCGGATAGCAGCAACCAGCATCCGATAGCTTGTTTAGCAGCTTGTTTGCTCTTCATTGCCAGCGATATCAATCCACTCACCCCGCAGAGTGCCAGCAACGCGGCCCACACCACCAACTTCACTCCAGAAATCTCCTCCCGCTGTCCGAACAACGGAGCTCGAGCATGCTGGACAATCACCAGCCACAATGCAACCAGTACAAAATGCATCGACACAACCCCGAATAGAGTGCACGCGAACACCATAGCCACCTTCTTTTCCTTCGTTGTAAGAGTGTCACCGCCCATAGCCACCGTGTCAATCTCCTAATGGCAAGGCGGGGCCAAAATTAAGCGAGAATGTGGTCGAATCAACTCCGTCACAAGTCGATCCAAATACGCTTTCCGTCAATTTACGTCTGCCACATCAATATCCTATTCCAATCATGTCAAACAGGTCAGAGCTGCAGGTGACCGTCGTGTTCGGCAAGCAGTCGACGTCCCTGAGTGTCCCCGCGCAAGACCCGCAGGCTCTTGAAGTGCTCAAGACACAAATACACGAGAAATTCCAGCTAGACCCCAATTTTCAACGTCTAGTGCTTCGTGGACGCGATGTCAAGAGCGGAACAGCCCTCACTGACGGCTGCAAATTGCTATTGCTGCGCAATCGAGCTTATCACGAGCAGATTGCAGCTCCAAAACAAGCGCAAACCAGTGTAAAAACTTCCTCAGAGCCGTCCCCACCTTTAGCACCAAAATCTGACTTCAAAACACCTTCTATAGCGCCAGAAATTGACGTGAACGAGCTGGAAGATGACGCTCGTTTGGTGCAGGTTTACAGGGGCAAAGCTCGCTACGACCTCATCTTCCCGCGCTCTGGGTCAGTTCTAGATGTGAAAAAGAAGGTCAGCGCAGTGTTGGGGCTCAGTTCCCCCCAGTCTTTGAGGTTGGTAGTCAAAGGCAAAACCCCAAAGGATGATACGGTACTGGAGACTCTAACGGCCAACAAGAAGGTGATCAAGGCCATGGCGCTACTTCAAGCCCAGCAGCATGTGATGCAAGAGAAGGAAGAAGATCTTAGAGAATTGCTCAATGAACTCGCCAGTTCGCAAGCAGCTCTTCAGCGAGTTCAGAGGCAAATGGCACGCAACTTCACGTCGAGAGATGAGAGTTTATTCGAGTTGTCGAGGGTGCTGGATGAGGGGCAACGGATCGCGGACAACTTGGAGCTGGTAAAACATCATTTAACAGGTGCAAAGGTGTCAGGACCTCGTGCCAGTGAACAAACCGTGGCTGCTATAACGCAAGCAGTTCAAGAGGCCCACACGCTGACTGAAGCGGCTCAAAATCTGCTGGAAACCCACTCATCATTTTGAGAAAAATAGTAATTGGGCTGATAATTGGGTAAATGGCACAAATAATTCGGGACGTCGGTTATTTATTCGTAACTCATTAGACAACAAGACACACCCTCGTTAAATTGCATGAAGGTGACTAGGCTGCTCGTCGTGGAGTTTGTGGGGTTGATTGGGTCTTCACAGGCTCAATCGACTGGTTTAAGTTCGCTCCAACTATTCGCGACTCCATTGCCAGCACATTTTGGTGTGTCTGACACTATCGAGGGCCTAGAACAGCGCTTGTATCTGGAAGGGAGTGATGCGACAGCGGTGCGAGTGACGCCTATCAGTGCTGGAGTGACCTTTGATCCAAGTTTCGCAGTATTCAATTCCACTGTTTCGGTCGTACGTGGCATCAGTGCTCAAGCAAAAACCATCGGAGATGTCACGATCGAGTACGTTGCTACACTGGAAGGAAATAGTTCTGAAAGCTCCATATTATTTTCACAATCCGTCACGGTTTTACCAATTCCTACAGCGTATTCTGTAGATTCCAAAGGGTGGAATGGAGTAATCGTACAACGTGACTCTTTTGATAACACAGCGACAACTCTAACGTCTTCATTCTGGAGTAAACAACAGCACGGATACCCCAGCAATGCATGTGGATCATTCGATGGAACTAAATCGTTGTTCTTCACGTCCTTGGGCGATCGATTGGCTCTCACTGCGCCGCTGCAACTTGAAGGTTTCCATGGCAAAATGCACTTTTACCACGTCTATGGGTTTGAGACCGTGCAGAAATACGATGCACAGGGCGACAATCGTGTTGCGTGTGAGATGACGGACATGAATGAAGAAGTTCGCTTTGGATTTTTACCTGTAGGCACTGACCCTGGAAATGTCAGTTCGTGGGAAGAGATACTGGAGATCCCACTATCTGATGCTCGAAGTAGTAATTTCTCGTCTTACTCTGTGATTCTACCGCAGCTTTCAATGCACCGAGCCTCTCAATTCTTCTGGAGGCAGAAGAACCACTCGAGTTTCCCTATCGATGTAGCTACTGGACTCACAAGTGATGAAGTTGTTACTGCGGAAAATGACGAAACCAGTATGCAAGGACAATTGGGTAGTCACGAGAGAGAACTCTGGACATACAGAAACTTGTTTGACCAATGGGCCCTTGACAATGTACAACTTGAAGTGCGTTTAAACGTGCCCAACTTTTTTCTTCAACTGAGTGGTAGATTGGACAGCACGACTGGAGTTGGAGTAGGTAGAATTGATGTCCTCGTGGCTTCTCCAGCGCCAGGAAGTTGGGTGCAATTCACATCTGGAGACGGTACTCAGGCCTTTCCAGTATGCACTACACCAGCGTCTGGAAACGCAAATAAAGCGACAGTTTCTCTCGGTACAAGTGGCTACGTGTATGCCATAGCATGTCTATTAGTCAACGGGCTACTGATCAGTAGCTACCCTGTACGCTCGCCTCGATTTCTGGTCCAAGCTACCGATCCAAGTATCACAAGTGTACTGGATACGTCAAAGAGCGTTGATGCGTGGACTCTTAACGTCACATGCACCAATTGCACATCCATGAGGTACAGTATCGTACCTCTGGAAGGAGATACCAAAGCGTCTTCGTTTGTGCCAAGTTGCACTTTTGGTACCGAGATCAAATCCACGACTGGGGATATCAAAGTGACGTTCAATGCAAAAATTCGAGTGGTGGCATGTGGCACCGATTTACTCCCCAGCACACTTGTAGCATCGAAAGATCTTGTGGTTCATCCTCGCGTACCCACGTTCAGATACGATAATCCAGTTACGACCATCACGGGGTTCATGAATCTTACCATTGTTCCTCCTACTGCCACCGACCAGTTGTTCGGTATTGCGTATTCTATCGTAAAATCTGATGAAGATGTACCGACTTGCAGTACTTCATTATCTTCCGGCGAAATTAACCTGGCTGTGAAGGTTTACGATGTGGTTCGAGCTGTAACGTGCTGTGTCGGTGTGGTGTGTGCCGACAGTATCATTGCGTTGTGGGGGCCCTTAGCTGTTCAAGCCGTGAAACCAACATATAGTACAGTCTGTAGCGCTATCAAACCACAGACGTTGGTCGTTGAGCTAGCCGCAGTGACCGCCGATGCCATAATACGGTATCAAATATTAACTGCAGGCACTCAAGTAACTCTAACCTGTTCCTCTGGATCTCTGTATAAGAAACCTGTGGAGGTCAGCATCGGAGCGATAAAAGTTGTTGCGGTGAGTTGTTTAGAAGGCCTCAAGATGAGCGACTACACTGAGATCGCTATCATTCTCGATAAATGCTGCTCTGGACGCACTGCATACACTTACGACTTCTGTGCGCATGTGTTGGTCATGGAGGATGATTTCGCGAAATGTCCGGGTGACGGTGGCGTTGGAAATGTTCAAACAAATATCAATTGGCGTTCAGTCACTGGTCAATGGGGTGGGGAGAATGTGAATGGAGGCGTACACTCAGATAATGTTCGCTGTGTTACGGACTCTGCACTGGGCAAGCGAGTGCTGGAATTGACAGCAAACGGAGATTTATACGCTGCAGTTGCACCAGTAGGAAAGACGATTACGAGCGATGGAACTTTACGGGATCGTACTATTGACGACCGATTCACGGAATGGGCTTTGGATGGGATAACGCCACTGCCTTGCAACCCGTTCGAGTTTTGCTCTGCTCGTCGCGTTGGGGCTGCAGTAAAGTCTGTGTTGCAGCAGAATTCAGGTGTTATGATTGTACGGATGAAGCCATGTTCAGCCTTTGGAACGCTTACGCAGATTTGGTGGGGAGACTATGAAGATGTTGACACGGAGAATGAAATTCCTTTCGTGCCACTCTGGAAGTCTGCACTGTACCAAGCGAAAACCAGTTCGGATATTCCCTTTACACTGACAACGCCGCAACCGATCCAAGATACTTATACGGAGATCGCCATGCAGTGGGACGCAAGCACAGCTCGTACAAACATTTACGTAGATGGTCAACTCGTGATGAAGCAGATCGGTACGAACAGACAGCCAGACATAAACAGATCGCTGTCTATTGGCGTGTGGTTTCCGAATGCAGCAGCAGGTGAGCCGTTCTTCCCAACCTGCCACGCGTATGTGGATAAAGTCCAAGTTTTCGACCTAGAAATTACTGGAGGGAGATGGTGTGATTTTGAAGAGGTCGTTGCTGGTACCATTTCTTGTATTGAGGATGCAGATTGCGAGGAATGGGTGGAGCATAATTGCTTCATGGATATCTACGAGGCAGTTTGCACGAGCGATAGGGCAGCAGATTCTGACGACGCAAACTCCTCGTCTTCATCGTTTCCTGCGGACGGATTCTGCCAGTTCCGGCAGCAGCCGACAGCCCAGTCGAGTGTGTCGAATACTGCAATGGCTAGTCGAGAACTTGAGATACATTGGAAAGAAGAGGAATACCCGATGGGTGTTTAATAAAATACACGTTTATCTTTGATTATGGAAAAAAGTAGCTCCAGTTTGGTCTGTACAAACTTGACAGTATGGATAGGAATAAGCATCACGACTGTACCGTAGATTACTCGATACCAGAGGCTAGTAGACATCTAATATTCCGTAATGCAGATCTCAGGATAGTCGACCAAGCTGTTACAAGTCTTGGGACGCCTGCTTGCCGGCGGGTCGTCAGCCACAGTGCTTTGCTGGTTGTCGTCCAGTTCCGATTGTAGATCGTCAACGAACACACCGTACGGGCCACCGCAAAGCAGCCGGAACTTCCGTTCCTATTTATTAACAACAAATATACGTCGAACTTCTACCAACAGTCGCCTGCTTAGTTCTCACCGCTCGACTTGTTCTCGTCCTCGTTCTCGTTCTGATGTCACCGCTGTTCGTGCAATTCGTCGACAAGCTGCTCGGGTCCCGTGCCAACAATCTCGCTCACTCTGAAACCTTCAAGCGTTCCGTAGTGGCGTCGTCCGTGTTCACACCGCCGTGAGCCTCCACCTGCCGCCGCCTCGTCCGTCCAGCTGCAACACGCACACACAGCGACGCATTCATCACTGCCTTCGTACTCGTCTCGGTGCTCGTTAAAGTCCCCTACTTGTCTTCGTTCTCGTTCCCACTCGTCACCTCGTGCCCAGCACCATCACACTCGGCTGGTTCTTGGCCAACTGCGTCCGAGGCCGCGAAATCCAAACTGAGCGTTCGACTGCTCGTCCACTTCGCACACGATCTTCGTCTTTGGAGCCGCTGCACCCATTATCCACTTCGTCGCACGCTTATCTCAGTCAGACGCCATCATGCGTGCTCGCCACTTATAGTTCGGAACCGCACACTCGTGATCCTTCTTGATCGTGCGACTCTTCGTCCAGGGTTCGCGCGGAATGGGTAGCTGGCCGTCCGTTCACAACCACGGATCTTTCTGCAATGCCATGTTTCACTTCGTGCCACCCGCCGTCATCATCGCCTGTCGCTGTTATTGTCCTGTTACAAAGCTCTACCGTTCGGTAACGACATTGTTAAAGACCCCTTTCCTTTAACCGAAGTACATACAGAACCTACCAGACTTTGCAGTGTACGATTTACAGCACGAGAGGGATTGACCGTTTCCCCGCCTTTCAGAGCCCATTCACTGATGCGCTGGAACATCTATTTGTTCGTAGCATTTACCCTATTGGCCTTCTGCTGCGCGTTTGACAACGCAGCCAATACCGACATCTCCAAGGTTCCTGAAATCAATCCCAAGCTGTCTCTCGACGAGGCTGATAACAACGGCGGTGGTTTTCTCCGAAGCAACCAGAATGATAATGAGGAAAGAGCGTTACCAGGATTCAGCGGCATCGAGTCACTTGTGAAAAAGACACCCGGCATTAACAGATCGATGAGCTTTTCAGTGAAAGAATCCGAGATAAACAAGGTGGAAGCTCTTGTGAAGAAAACACCCAGTCTAAGCAAGTTGAGGGCGCGATCAATGGACGAAGCTGAAATCCGAAAAGCCAAGACATTTATTGAGAAGACCCCTGAGCATCGCAAAATGAAGTCGCTGGTGGGTACAAACCCGCAAAAGTTTTCCAAGGAAGAAGTCAAGAGTATGTAGACATTTGTGAAACGAAACCCTACAAAAGGAGCTGGTGCCATTCTCTTGCTATTTGACCTTCCCGCACTGGGAGCGATCCTTGGGTTGCCTCGAAAGGGTAGCCGCTGAATCGTCGAAACAATACTCAGGTGAGAAGCAACAAGTCAGTGTAAGAGCAATACCAACAGCAGCACTTCTGACCCACATTTGCATTGAATATAGAACCGAGTTTATGATTTTCCTATGATAGGATTCCTATCAAGCCTCTAAAATTTGGGATCGGCATGGGATTCTGAGTTTCTGTCTACTGTATAAATGTTGGCCAATTGTGCATCAAGATTTACAACCATATTCTGAGTTGGTTAAAAATCAAGAGAAGTGGTAAAAGATCCGTCGATTGGGTTTTTATCCCTAACTAAGCCTAACGTGAGACCTCGCCTTATACGACTATCTCTGATAATTCTCCTTCTTCTACCATGACTTGTTCCTTATTCTTGCTCGCGATCTCGCTCTGCCGGCTCGATACTTCGGGCTTCTGGGGGTCACTTCAGGGAGGGCTCGTGTGTCCGTAGACCAAGTCCGGGGTTAGTTATACGGGCATGCCCGGATGGTCAGGTGTTCAGTTCTCTTGACTGAAATCGCTCCGCACTGGGACAAGGAAATTGATCGCAGGGACAGCATTCGATCATCACTCGCGCTATACACCGGCGTTTAACTGCAATCAGCGACTTGACTGGTCTTGTCATCTTGGCCTTGATAAACATGACACGCACTTCTTGTCGATCTTGGTTGGGGACATGCGGATTAGCAGAACCTTGACTACACCACTGAGCGAAGAGTTACCTGGACACGCTTACTCCTTGAAAATAGAAGCCGGTAATGGATCTCAACGGAGTCATCACGACCTCCGGGAAGTTCGCTTCGTGGGACCGGGATTCGCGCTCAGCGAACGGGACTGCGGCTTGACTTCGAAACATGAAGGGCAGGAACTACACATGTACCTGGGATCTGCGGGGACGTCATTACGCCGCCACACCTAGCCCACCGGAAATCTTTCGCCACGCCCCGCGTGGCCTCCCGCAAGCGCGCGCGGTGAAGAAAAATCCTCCCTCCCCATTTTATCTTGACCCCAGTATGGGGGACTTCCCATTCAAGGAAAGGGGAGGCTGGCGCAACCGCTGGCTATAGAGGTCCTCGCTTGTTCGTTGTTGCTCGTCGGCCGCAAATTGTGAAGTGAAAATCAAGAGAAGCGTTGTGGTGCACGAAAATAATTCTACAAATATTGGGCTCTAGCCACGGAGCGTAGTATGGGTGGGCGGCTGAATGATGTAGACTGTAATGAGCCTGGTGTGTGCCCACTACTTTGGCTTACACGTTAGCGCACGTGTATGAGGAAGCGTAAGGTACATTTCACTTAGATTAACTACACTTTCGTCCGAAATGAAAAATATTCGCCAACGGATGGTTGACAAAATCCTGCTATTCTAATTGGTTGAAGATGTTTACTTTCAACCAATGGAAGCTCTTAATGCATGCAGACCAGTGGACTGCCAAATGTACCCATTGGTGTATTGCACACCAACGTGGAAACCCTTCTTCGTATCCAAGTGGCTACATGTAGCCACTTGCGTTTAACCCCATTACACCAGTGCTGTCGTATCCTGCATGAGGATTGCTCACACAAATTGCTCGCACACTCTCAAGTTCATGTTCAAAGCTGTCATCGTCAATAGCCTATCAACGTCAACACCGAGCTCCCTCGTGGACACTCTACTGTCGAGTAGCTAGTCGATAACTGCTCTATCTATTCTCTCAGTTCACAATCAACTTCCTACCGCTCAAGTGCCTCTTCGTCTCGCGAGACACGACATTGTGAAATTTCAAACCCTTTCTCCGGTCTCGACGCTGTACCGTGGTCGATCGTCTCAAGCCCGACCCCGTCGTCCTTACGTACAACTTCCCTATCCGTGCCGGCGTCGACGAAGTTCGTGTGAAGGTCACTATCAATACCTTCGGTTCTGGAGACACTGTTGAGTGGCTTTCGTGGCTCAAGTCTTTTGAACGGCTCATCCGTCTCAAGGGCTGGGGGAAGACGGCCCTACGTTCTTCCTCATCGCGCGAATCGTCCTGAGGGACATGGTCCTGGACATCTCCAACGCCGCATCTGAACGAGTTGAATGCGCAACGCCTCAAAACTTCAACATCGTAATGATGCGCGCAGCACGAGAGTTCTTGGTACAGGACGCCCTCATCGACGTAATCCGAAACCGTCGCAAGACACGCGACATCTCTGTGACGGACCTCGCGTCATTTCGCCAGCTTGCAACGCCGGTCACAACGCTACCAGAGAACGACGCTTCGCTGTCTGAGAAGTCTCTCATGTACCACTTCCGAACGAGCATGCAGCTTGAGTGGCAAACTCCGTACGAGGAGAATGGTCTCGAAGCGACCACATTGACGGAGCTCGCTCGGTACTTTACTCGGCTGGAGATGAATGCGGACCGATAGGATTCACGCTCTTACTAGCGCAAAGACAATACGCGACTGCCGATCAAGCAGCAACGAGAAGGAGTCCAAATCGAGCTCAAGGATTGCAAGGCCAGCTACCGGAAAGTGGTGCAGTCACCATCGTACGACGACCCACACCGACGAAGAATGCTAATACTAGCAAAAGCGTCGAGCTGACGAGCTCAATTACTGCGAGGTGCCCGATGACTACGACGAGCT
Source organism: Phytophthora tentaculata (assembly GCA_033557915.1). NCBI lineage: Eukaryota > Oomycota > Peronosporomycetes > Peronosporales > Peronosporaceae > Phytophthora > Phytophthora tentaculata. Next base: position 6,064,488 of record JAUCEA010000007.1, on the reverse strand, counting down.
CAATGCCATCAAGCATGGCACTTCTGATTCGGAACTTCCCTCAGAGCGCAAGAGTGAAACCATCGTTCGTTTGCGTGGTACAGGTGCCAACCGCCTCTTCAACGCTTTGGTGGATACGGGAGCAAGAAAAACGCTCATCGACTCTGCTGTGCTTGATCGCAAACAGCTCCAGTAAGTATCTAAACGAACTAGTAAAGTTTTTACATCATATTATCATTTAATAAATAATTCTTTTTTTAATCAAGAAGTAAATACTTTATTTTTTTAGGGATAGTATGAAAGGTACTTTTGAAATATTTGTTGATGTAAAACCTTTTTTAAAAAAATTTATTTCAACAATAGCTGATGAAACTAATAATAATAATGCTGGAGGTAATAACCAAAAACTTATATTGTTCATACGAGGAAAAGCCATATCAGGGGCACCAATCATTAAAGGAACAAACCAATTACCCAAGCTGTAGTTGTCGTGAATCCAGGCACGTATCTGCTGTGATCCATTTCCAGACGCCGATTGAATCGTTTTGACCGTGCACGTCTGGGAGCAGGGATAGCGCAGAAAGAGAAACAACTCGAAGTGGCCGTTTGCTGCAGCATTGTCAATCGCTGCACTGGTACAACCTTCTTCACGATGACAGTGAAGCCATTGGACGACTAGCAGATGACCTCCACGAGCCGCGTTGTCCATTGCGGCAGTCGTGCAACCTTCGGTTCGGTTACGGTGAAAATACTTCACAACATCCAGAAATCCATTCGCAGCAGCTCCATCCATTGCTGCAACAGTGCACGCTTCTTTTCGATGGTCGTGCAGCCACTCCACGACTTCGATGTGTCCGTTCATCGCTGCTCCATCCATAGCTTCTGTGGTACATCCAGCATTCGTGTTGTCATTTAGCCACTGAATCATTTCCAGATGACCATTTTGTGCAGCATCATGCATTGCTGCTGTTGTGCATCTTTCGTTTCGATGCTCATGAAGCCATTGCACTACATTAAGGTGGCCACCTGCAGCTGCAGAGTCCATACCTCGGTAGAGCAGCCCTCTGCTCGATTCTCGTGAAGCCACTGAATAACGTCAAGATGTCCGTTAGCAGCTGCATCGTTCATTGCCCGCTTGGAGCATGTCGGAGACGGTTGATTCGGCACATCATCTCGTTACGTTTTTTCAGAGGTGTATCTATCGATTTCTGCAGGTTGTGCAGATATTGCAGTAAGAGGTACTCTAGACGTACTTTGCCGCAGTGTCCATTGCAGCGGAAACCTTTCTGTCAGTCGTGTAGTCCACAAACAAATTAACTTTTTCGCCATCAGCGTAATTCCTCGCAAAGCCATTTTACAACCTCCAAGTGGCCTTCACCTGCAGCCATCGCTACAGTTTTCCACGAGACTCTGGCTGCTTCATTCTTGGTGCCTAGTTGCCGTGATATTATTCGAAGTTGCGTGGTCTGTTTTTCTCTTTGAAATACACACTCGACACCACTTGTAGGTATTTGTGCTCGGATACGAAGATACTTTGCAACCTTCAAATGTCCATGTACTGCCGCGATATGAATCGCTAGACTGGCCTCCTGGCCCAATTTTGTAATGTCGTCGTCAAGTTGAACATCGCGGTCAATGAGCCACCGTAGAACCTCCAAGTGTCCACATTGTGCTGCAATAACTACTAGACCCGGAACATCCTCAAACTCGTTTCGGTTTTCTAGCCACCGCAGAATATCTAAGCGACCTCGAGTGATGACGTCGTGCACTATACTACGCCCTCGAGATCGTCGCAACCACACGGCACCGTGGCATATCAGCCATTCAGCCATGATGATATCTCCGTTGACTACCGCCGTGTGTAAAGCTTTGTTATAATCGAATGGTACCGTGATGTGGTCGTTTATCCACCACACTATATCACTGTGACGAGTGGAGATCACAGCGGATAAAATCTGGATTCCCCAGTCTACACGGAGCCCAACATTGCGTTTGTTGGCAGGGTTGTAGGCCCTTAATTCAGTATTGTCATTGTTAGCGAAGTACTGCAAAATAAGAAGCGACCCCATCGGTGCAGCCAACTCGAACAACTTGTGGCGTGGCTGTCTTTCTTCGAAATTTGGAGCATATCCACTTGATAATATCTAGATTTTCGACACGAATCGCCTCCATCAACGAATTGGTAAATTCATGCTGGCGGTAGCGCGTTTCTCGACGTATTAAGAGTTCGTAAACTCCAGCGATAGTCGGGATCATTCTTCGTTTGCTGGAGCAAAACGGAGCTGCTGGCGAAGATGCGGTTGAGAAGCTTGATCGAGTTGAACTTGCACGCCGTATGCAGCGGCAACTCGACGGACGAGTCTAAGTAGAGGGAGACGGCGTCAACTACGTGTGATAGGTCAACTACGTGTGATAGGTCCGCGAACGTCGTCTTGGCGCAGAAGAGCAGCTCCACGATGAGTAACGGCGGGGCGTCCTCGGCCATGCTGGAGACGATTCTGAAATGTGCACTTCGCCAGTGAATTGGAAAAGTTTGGTATATGCCACAAATAATCACTACCAAAATAACATAATTTTGCTGCAGTATTTATTTTTTTAACAGTTTTAGTGAGCTCTCCTCTCCCTAAGAGCTTAAAATTTAGTATTGCCTGGAGTGTGCTATGGGCAGCTTCCGCACACAACGCAGTGTTGAAGTTAGTGTCCACTTTTGCCCACAGAGAAGAAGAACGCGTTGGTTTGTAGTCAAGGCAGCAGGGATCATGCTGGAAAGGAAACCAAGCAACCTCGGCTTCAATTCGACGGATCCAATTGTCGCTGGGCATACTGGGGGCGGAAATCGGGAATCCACTTCAAGGTGAAACGACAAATGAAGGCGACGTGCCTGACTCGCAACAGTTGCGGCAACAAAGCGACCACTATTAGTGGAGATCACCAGACTCCTTCCACGCGAAACAGGATTGCTTGCCATCTGTGCCTGACAACCGGTTATGGCGAGCTTGGGTACTGAATCACTGCAGAGTGTTTGACACTATGCAACCCAGCCATTTGCCTAGAAATATTTGTCGAAGAGGTTGCCTTTATTGTATAACTAGTAGTATTAAGAGACGATGGACAAACGGTCAGGCGACCGAGATGAGCTGGCCCTTCATGATCAGGATATGGTGCGTTTTTGACTTTGACAATGAGCGAACGGCAATCGAATGAAGCGGGGCAATGGCTATAAGCTACCGTTAACATATACGTGTACATCGTCTCGCTCCATCTCCGTCGAGGTGACGGAGATTCAACTAATCAGAGTGATCTTCAAGACCGCCGATGACACTATCAGTCGATGACACGTTTGATCTTGCACGGGTGGGGTTGGTTCATTTTGGGTCAGGTGTCCCCAAGGATGTAGCCACCAGTCGAAGATGTCGTCCGAAAGCCATAGAACCTGCGTCTTAAGGTCCTACAGTATACCACGACGAGGTTTTCCTGAAAAAATAAGCGACAGGGCAGCGTATCAGGCACAACTTCAAATCCCGATACATGTACGTGTAAGATTCGACATGCCATGGGATCGGTGCCGTAAATATGACGGTTGCCAACACCGTCCACGCCGCAACATGATATCGCGGCACCATAGAAATTATATTAGAGTAATTTCCCGGTGGTAACTTATCGCGCAGAGAGAGCTGCCAACTCCATTCGACGCGCTTCACAGTTGTGGACGTAAGGCAACCTCTGACACCGAGACCTCCAAAGGGCACTCCCAACCGATCTCTACTGTATGCAAATGTCAGTACACCGACGTCCATCCTGTTGATATCAGCGATGATACTCAGTATCCCACGGGATCTCTGTATTCAAATTGCTAGTGACGAAGGTCGGAACGACAACCACTGTCGAGACATCATTTTGGTGCCTTAGTGCGCATCCTCCGCTGCACGCTGCGCGCATTGTTCTCGACAGGACACCCACTCTCCGACGCCGCTTCAGATCGCGCTCATGAGGCACAACAGCACGACGGCAACTAGCTCCGATGCGGTGGTGATACCTTGGGGGTCACTCGCTTCAACTCGTGTTGTCAGTTCTCGATTCGCTGCAGATCTCCCATGGAGGACGAGTATCAGCTGGCAGCCATGCTCCCCACGGCCGGGTATATTTTTGCTGAGGAGCTGGACGCGCACTTCCTGGCGCTCGACGACTTCCACTCGATGTTGCTGCAGGAAGACTGGGTAGACCCGAAGATTACGGCTGTAGAATGCTCATTCAGCTTCATCCGTCCGATACCGTCGATTGCACCCAGATCGCCCTCTTCGGTGGTGTATCTGCGACCGTGCTACCCACCCTCAGAAGGGTTCGACGAGCCGTGCATTAAGCAGGAACCCATAACTCACTGCTACCAAGGCGAGACAGTCTTCACTAAACCAGAAATCAATCCGTTGGAGTTCGTCCCTCGCCACTCCACACGTGGTAACCGTGACGACATTTTGAGTGAGGACGACAAGGAGCGGCTTCGACGGCGCCAAAGAGGCTACGAGAAGCGCTACCGTGGTCGTAAGAGAGTGAGTACCATTGTCACCTGGTCAACAAAGTCGTTCATGAGCCAACCGACTGTCCCTTTGTGCACATTCACAGAGAGACCTCAAGGAGCAGCGTGATGAATGGCTGGCCCTCGAGATGAAGCTGCACGCTGACCGCAAGAAGCGCTGTAGACCATACGTCCGCATCCAAGAGGGTGGTCGGGACTCGCTGCGCTACAAACTGCTGCTACTCAAGCTGGAGGAGCGTGCGCTCCGACAAGACCAGATTACTATGCGCTCGCTCCAGGCGTGGGAGGAGATCTCGCGTATCCGCGAATACTCGGAGAAGGAACAGCTGCAAACAGTGAGCGAGTGGCGCCACAACGCTGACAAAGTGATCGGCCGCTGCGCCGTGCTCGGACCCGACCGGTTCCACCCATACGCTCCACTGGAGCAGCGCCACTTCACGTGGTGAAGTATATTACCAATTGTCCTCCATGAAGAGAGACATCGCAATTTTTTATTTGGAACGGAGTTGCTAAAGATTAACTAGGAACAAGAACGATTTGACACATTTTTCTAGTAAACCACATGAGGTTAATAATTTTGCTCTCATCGTTACGCTTCAACGACTTAAAACTTCAACTTGCTCCTGCCCACCAACCTAGAATACATGGGTGAAAGTGGAGGTTTAATCTTAATTTAAGACCCTCAAAGATGCTGTCGCTATCTGTCTCAAGAGAGTAGCAATGCAGCCACAAGTCCACAGTATTCAAGGAGCACTTGTATGGGCAAACGTTGGCTCGAGCACTTGAAGTTTTTTTTACAGCGGTCGTCGCGTCGCTTTTTTTAGCGTGTTGCAATCTGATGATCCCAAGCTTAGATTTTTTTCAAATACAAGTAAGCTTATTGTGAATTTCGCACAAACTTGAATATTCTGAGCGGTAAAGCAAACCTTTCAAGGCAAGTCAACAAGCCAATCGCGGTAAGCTTCTGTTGCTCGACATGTGCTCAGCCAAGAATAGTACTTATTAATAGAAGGGTTCAATTGTCGTAGAGCGCACAATAGCAAAATGAAATAATATGTTCATCTGTATACGTTGTTTTCTTGACCTTCAATCGCAGCTAAAGGAGCAACCATCATAATGCCACAAGAAGAGAGATTGGAAGGATAGGGGCAAGCATTCGTGAATGCTTGGCATCACACTGGTTTTCACAGTTAAAGTATCCTTTATGCCTTAACTCCTGCTAGAGGTAGCCCGCTCCCAAAGCATTGTTGACCGTGTTTTCTAAAAAAAACATTTGAAATGCATGGTTTATGCGGTTTTAATCGCAACTGTTTTAAAATAGTCGAACCGATTCCTAGATTTGGCTAACTTAGTATTAGTTATCTTGCTAAAATGCAGCCACTCCAAGTTACTGGCTAAATTTAGTTCATGTCCACTGCAGTGGTACTTCGCGGGTCATTGGGCAGCAGACGTGGCCTTGCAGCGATAGGAGGTTTATAGAGCTCAAGTTGAGCCAAGCAGCTTTCGAATCTGAAAACTGTCACTGTCAAACTCCCGCGAGAAAGAGTCTGTACATGCCCATGCTTCGGGCCTTGCTGACAAGATCAAACCGTCGGCAAGTGGGCCACTTGAAGTGGCACTGACATAGTCATTAGACTGCGAGCACAGAGGGCAGCGATCTGCACAGCTTCACTTCGTCCTATCTGCGCGGCCTAGGCGGGCTTCACGTACCATGGAATGACCTCCAGTGTCCTTCCCAGTACCGACGAGCCGGTCGTGGCACAACCACAGTAGACTCAAGGCCAACTCAGACGTTTGCAGCCATCCTCCACGGTGAAGAGCTCACCTCATTCGAACGATAACGAGGTGCCGCCCCCAGATCTGTCGGTCAGCGCAGTCAGTTGGCACGGATCGGCTGTCATTCCGCAATTCACACGCTTCTGTAGACATGAGTTGCCGTGACTTGGACCTCGTCGCTGTGTGCAGCTTCCTCAATGACCTCTGTCTCGACGAGATCATTCAATATGGCCCCATAAGAGCTACTTCCGACAGATGGGCCTGCCTCCTCGATGATGACGATGAAATGACCGGCGAGTCCTCTGTGTCGGGGACCACGTCGGACGAGGCCAGTGACAGTGAAGACCTACTGCCACTAACCGTGGTCTGGCAGTGCCCTAAAAAGAAGCCCAAGAAGCCAAAAACGGAGCTCCAACGAAAGCTCCAGCAGGTGTACGACAAGAAGAGTCGAATCAACAAACGGGTACGTCTCTTGTTGTACTATCACAGTCGACTAAAGAAACTAACCATGTTAATTAACAGGCTAGGCACAATGCATTAGGCGAATCCTTCGTCCCGGTACTCCAGGAATTCGTACGGTTGATGCAATTCCGCATTGCGAGGACGGAGAACGAGGTCAGTCTACTCTCCCTGGCCAAGAAGAACGGCGTGTTCATTCCAGGTGGAGAATCAGCGCAAGTCCAGTTGGAGCTCAACCAAGGAGCTCTTGAGTGCATCAAGGCCACTGTGGAGGATTGGAGAATGAAAAAGACCGGGGAGACGGGCAAGTGCTTCTTGAAGCACTTGAGCACGGAGATCCAAAGTCTTTTGGATAACTTGGTCGCGCTTGGCGAGCAGTTGAGTGTAGCAACAGATGAGCTGCGATGGCGACTTGAAGCGAATACTTTTGGAGTATGGGTGTAAATTTGTAAAGTTAAACTAATGTAACATCTGTCTTGTTTTTATTTTTTCCCTTAAATATAAAGTGGAATAGTGTCCAACATTGTAGAGTACAACCAGCTTCAACGCTAGTCTCAATGTAATGACCGACCACAAGCGTCTTCTTCCTTGACCGTCTACTATTGAGTTAAAGAGTGGCTTAGCGTCGAGGTCCCCTCCCTGCTTGGGGAGGAGCCGCGTCGACAACTAGACGTTCGCGCAGCCCCAGATCGCACTCAACAGGTAGACGACGAAGCTGAAGCCAAGAGGACGGCGTTGAAGTCCACGCAATGGCCCTGAATTGCAGTCCTCATTCTTCGTTTTGCGCACCATCGCGACCATGAACGACGTCGAGTTTAACGCTGTGTGGGACTTCTTAAACGACTCCAATCTTGGCGAACTAGTCGGGGGTGGAGTAGCCACTTCCAGCGACGCCGCCAGCTTCCTTCAAAGCGTGTTCGAGGCGTCCGTCGCAGCATTTAACGCTGGTGATACAAGCCCATTCAAGTCCTCCGTGACTCCCAATAGAACCAGCGTGGAGAGCACGTCGGACGATGAAGCGTTACCGCCACCACAACCAGTGAGGAGGACTGTGATGTCGGCGGAGCAACGTGAACGACAGAAAGCGTACGACCGGAAATATCGTAAAAAGAGAGACGTACGTTCAAAGTTGTGCCATCTTAAATGTCGTTGTAGTAGCTAATTCGTTGTTGCGCAGGGATGGAGAGCCGAAGCGGCAAAAGCTTTCGTAGCAGGGCTGAAACTCCTCAGTGTATTGCTAGAAGACCGGATTCAAAGGACGAGAAGAGTCTCGGCCACAATGAGATTGCTATTTCTTGGCAAGGATGACCGAAAGTTCCCTGACTACGATCGAGATATGGAGGTAGTTAAATACGAAGCGAAGACGCAGTTGGGACTGAATCAAGCTGCTAAGACGTACATCGAGCTGTGGACAGCCACTTGGACACTTAGTAAGATTGAAAAAGGAAAGTTCTTCTTGAAGCCGTACGTTCCGCAGATCGAGCAAAGTCTTCAAGGGCTCGTCAAGCTCGGAGAGAAGCTGGCGGAATCGACGGTGGAGCTCGTGTCTTGCTTGGACCAAAAGCCGAAAGGAGTTTGGGTTTAAATATTTGCTTTAAAAAAATACTTCGAAGTATTCATTGGTTTACGTTGTCAAAAGTTTTTGCCATCTTCGTATTTCGTTTGTAGCCATACTTGAAGCCACAAACATCTCCCTGCATCGTCTATCTAGAGTGGCCTTAATCTGGGAGGAGCTCCGACAATTCTACGATGACCTCTGCAATCTGGGAGAGCAGTGGGCCTAGACCGAATGATTTACCTTCACGAAAAAAGTTTCCGGGTCAGGCACTGCCTGTAGCATCTCAGGTTTTGGAGGTCATTCTTCATTTCGACTCCTCCCTACCATCCGGGAAGCGATCGATGAGTGGCTTCCTGTATGAATTCAAGGTACACGAGATACTCCACGGCGTCGAAAGCAGATGTGATTCCGTCCTGTCAATTCAATCCAAAGTAGTTAGTGCTGACGACGCTGCTGATTTGCTCGAAGCCACTTTTAAGTCGTCCGTAGAAGACCAAACCGTCGAGGTGTCGGGCGGTCAGACAGTGGACTCTTCCGTACTGTCAATCCGCTCGGACTGTTCCGACAGCGACGATGAGCCACTCGCAGCCTTCGTTTCCAGACTCAATAAGGCGGAGAAGAGGAAGAGAATCAAACCACCGATGACGGAATCCCAGCGGAAACGACAGAAAGTGTACGACAAAACATCTCGTGTGAACAAGGAGCTTAAAAGAAAAGCGATGGCAGACAAGTTTGTGGCTGGACTTAAAGTACTCAATCTGATGTTACTCGTTCAAATTGAGAAGACCAGAAAGATCACTCTGACGAGGAGATTGACGAAGTCCGACAACAAGAAGGAAGGCGCTTCGGCCTACCAGAACGATCTCCAAACCATCGAGGAGGAAGGTCGCAAGCAACTACAACTGAATCATGTAGCGATGTTGTCCATCGACTTTTGGGATTTGACTTGGAAACAAAACACGGCTGAGTATGGAAATTATTTCCTCAAGCAATGGGCTACAAGGATCGAAACACTCATCGAAAGTTTGGTTACTTTCGGGAAAAGGCTGACAGAAGAAACGGTTGAACTCGAGTTTTGCATTGCTCAGAAGCCGGAAGGGGTGTGGATTTAGAGTAATATGTAGGTACACGCATCTCAAGTAAAAAACTCGATCACTTTCCTGTTCTCACTTTCCATTTGAATTCCACTAAACTGAACCTGCCGACTGAGCTTCAGCATCTTCACAGCTTTTACCTTTTCCTCCACGTTGAGGGATGTACCAGCAGTGCTTAACGGCAAGCCCACCCACACCCGTGGCGTCCAAATCTTTAGTCATCGACCAGCTATCGTCAAACGTATTGAAGCTCACTTTTAACCACGTAGGAGAAACATTGAGCGTAAAGAATCCGTACGGATAATGGCCCGCCGCCCAAACATTTTCCACGTAATCTTCAGCGTAAGGCGGAATTCCGCTCGGTGACTCGTTCTGGATACCTCCACCCGCCCCATTCTCAATAAAATGGGTCTTAAACGCCGTGTAGTCGTGTTTCTCGCCGTGTGTATGACCATAAAGAAAGAGCTGGATGCCAAGACCATCCAGTAATTCACGCCACATCTCCGCCGGACCCGGAGCGTAATGATTGTAAGGAGAATAGTGCGTATTCACGATCTTCCACGTAGCATTCGACGCTTTGGCAGCCTCCACTAATTTGCTTCTAGAGTCATCACCCCAAGCTTGAAGTTTGTCCATACAAGCATCAAACATACCGTTGTTACCTCCAGCACAAAGACTATCTCCACGCTTCACGTTCTCGCACGCATCATCATCTTTTCCGGAATATCCGTAACATTGACAACAAATCTGCTGGGCGCCGTGCGTATCAGCGTCATTTGTGTCTAAATTAAAGATATCAATTGTAACATTTGACGTTGAGTCGGCGATCGAGTGCACAAAAAAATGGTCCGGCATGATCCATCGGTTATCCTGCGGACTCACATATTGTGACTGCAACGTGAACTTTTGGTCCAAAGATGCCAACAATTCGCTACTTGACGAACATTCCACAGCTTGTTCTCCGTCCGTACAGACGAAGCTGGCACCTCCATAGTCGTGGTTCCCCATAACGTTAACCCATGGAATTCCAGCCAAGCTCGGGGCGTTGTACTTGTCCTCAAATGTCTGTTGGAAACGATACGCTTGATCCGTTGCGCCGTGTAGTCCGTCCCAGTAGAAATTGTCCCCATGGCCGATCACAACAGACGGACGGGGCTGAGCTACAGCCGCAGCTTGACCCAGTAAGATCGCCACATATTCCATCGCGTTATAGTCCAAAACAGTGAAAGATTTGCGACGTGAGCAACAAGATCCGCCGTCTTTGGCAATTGTACGACCCCAATCACCGATAGCCAGAGCGGATACAGAGTAATTTTCAGTTAAGGGATCCGTCGTTTCCTCGTCTTCGTCCAATGAACCGCTACTGGAGTTGTCCTTCTTGAATCTACGTAGAGTATCCTTGGTGCGTGGCTTCACCTTTTCATCCGTAGAATTTTGTTTATCAGCATCTTTGGACTTACTGGACGCTTTAGAACTTGACACTGTCACAGCGATCACGATGACTGCGACGATGACAGCAAGCGCCACCAAGACACTAATCACGAGCGCTCGCTTCTGCATGTGTGCATCCACAAGCAAGAAAAATACTGGACACTCAAACAAAAATCCTTGAGCATTTCGACATCAATCACATCCATCAAAATTTAATCAGAAAATCCTCATATTCTACCTTGAAAAAGAGTTATTTAATTTGAAGTCGCCTTCCAGCAGTTCTTAATTTGTCCTTCGTACATCGCATGAGTCATCTCCATCCATCGCCTTTTAAATGCCACCATGAATAAAGGCGGCTCTCTTCGAAATGAGCACCGCAGACGGCGATCTCGACAGAGTTTCCGTAGTCAGGAGCTGCTAGCCTCACTCACTCTTTCAGCTGAGGCTATTACGCTTAATTCTGAGTCTGGGAATGCAGAGGAAGCTGCAGCTCGAGCTTCACGAAGCAGTACAAAGAGGTCGACGTTGAAACTTGTGAAAACTCGCTCTACTGTCTCTCACCACGCTACCCAAAGCCTTGCGGCCGTAGCAAATACGAAACTAATGACGATGAAGAAGCTCAAAGTTATGCGTAAATACTGTCTGGGTGTTCACGGTTCACTACGAGAAGAAGACGATGGTGAAATACTGGACGGTCCACCGATAAAATCTAGACACAAGTCGTTGCTACCGATTAATCCACCTATTCTATCAGGACTGATATTGTCTCCGACACCCAAGAGCGTCGCCAAGGCAGACGAGAAGCACGCGGTCGGGAAGTTCGAGACTCACGATAGTAAGTGGAAAGCCACAGTGGACGGAGAAGTCGAGAAGTTCATGTATCCGAGTCTTCGACTTGAGACTTTATACTCTGACGAGCTGATCACAAATATCGAAGAGGACAGCGATGAGAAGCCAATGCCATCCCCGAAGACGATCGACGAGGCTCTAAGTAGCACGTCAAAAGTGAGTTGGGAACTAGAGCGTGTAGCTCCGAGTCCGGTTAATGGGCCTGTGCAGAAAGTCGATAGTAAAAGACTCAAGTTTGATCAGAAACTTCATGATGCCGAGGCAATACTACGGAAGCGTGAAGCGGCTACTATGCGGATAAATACAGCTCCGGCTCCACTGGATGGAACTCCGAGGAAGATAAGCTGTCTGGAAGGAGAAGGTGCAAGGCCACAGATATCAGAACCTGCTCATTCACTTTATCAATTTGCACCGACACAAATTCAACACCCGATTCCTCGACTTCCTCAAGCTCGAAAGTACGAACTCCAATACTTAATATTACTTGCTTGAGTTTTACCCCTATGGTACTTTGTAGATTGATAAAGGAGATCCAGCGACATATAACAAATGTCGGCCAGATCGAGTACTATGCAGACAAGCAGCATCTTTTCACAAAGTGGCAAAAAGTTGGGAATTCCCAGCACCATCAGCTGAATCCTCTTCCATTGCAAAGAAGCCAAAACGAATTATCTGACGAGGAACTCGATGATGACCTGGAACCAGAGATTGACGACAATTCGAGCCAACCATTCGGGAAGTTATCACCGCGGTCCCTTTTCTACGACGAGTGCGTTAAGAACCAGATCCTACCCGAACCAATCTTCTCGAGAATCAACGAAGTTGCAGCTCCAACTTCTCAGCCTCGACATTCATCATCGCGTTCTTCATTGGCAGATGTTACGTCAATGCTGATAAGTATGCAGAAAAAAGGACACAGAAAACGTGGCAAGCGCCACCTTGCTCTCCAGCTCCAGCAATTCGGACTGGGGGATTCCAAGATTATCACATTATCCAAATCGCTCCGTGAATTTCAAGCTATTCAGGTTTTGGATCTTAGTGACAACCGTCTCACCGACTCATCAATTATCCCATTACTACAATCGCTGGGTGGATTTCCTACCTCCAGCGAGGTGCAAATCCCCGATAACCGATCGCCAAAAGCGAAGGTGCTTGCTGCGAGTCAAACAATTAATAAGGGAGGCTGTGTACTAACGGTGCTAAATCTCAGCAAGAACAAGCTGGGAAGAAAAGGTTGCCAGCAAGTTGCACGGTTCCTGGTTAGTTGTAAGACTCTGACGTACTTGGATTTATCGCACACAACATTAGGCGGAGATGACGAAGCGTTCGCCCCTGTAGCAGCTGCGATTGAGATCCATCCGTGTTTAAAACGAGTGAATCTCTCGCATAACTCTATCGGAGAACGAGGAGGAACGCTTCTTGGACAAATGCTAACCAACCCGGCTTGTACTGTACGAGCTCTGGATGTATCGTGGAATAATATCCGTCGAAGTGGAGCAGTGGCTTTAGGTATTGCTATGCGTACGAATACCTCACTGCGGACATTGTTTATGAGTATGAATCGATGCGGAGATGGAGGAGGAGAGCAGTTAGCGGCAGCGATGGCATGTAACACAACTCTGACGGAGCTGGATCTATCACACAATGCGTTAACTGGGGTAAGTGCAGTGGCCTTTGGCTTCTTTCTACGTCAGAATAAATCGCTTCGTACGCTGGATATGACAGACAATAGTCTCGGCGAAGTAGGAGCTCGGGCACTACTGAGAGCTATTGCGCTAGGCTCGAGATGTGAGATCAGTTTGTCCGTTCATGACCTCGAATCTTCGACTACAGGCTCGACATCGAAGTCTCCGATCTTTGACGCTAGTTTACCGTCCGCTTCTTCTCCGTTTGAGCTTAAAATGGGCGAGTCGCCTTATGCGTTCGCGGTTGCGAGTGAGTTAATCGATGCTGCTATGGTTCAAGGACGGTGTGTGCTCTCAGATCTCAGTTATGAGGATGAAATTCCTCGATCTACCGGAAAATCAAGAAATCGAGCTAAATCAGCCAAGAAGAGATCCTTATTAGGGGTTGATCAGGAACATCGTTGTCTCTATAGCGTACAAGACGCCAGTAAGACTCCTTGGAAGCTGCCAGCACGAGGAACCCTGCGTGCTACGGCTACGTTTATGGCTCCGCCGCTGCCTCGAGGCCCCGTGTCTTGGCTGGATGAACAGTCATGTTTGGGTCTTATTCAGATTGTAAAGCGTGGATTCTCATCACGTGATATGATGAGTCTACTGGATCTGGTCCTGGCCGATTTGCAGCTTACAACCACACAAGCAACGTTTTTTGTGAGTCATTTGCAGTCCTCGTTGCCAAAGATGGAGCTTCTGGGCAGACTCTGGACGTGTCTAATCGATGGAGAGAACGCGTTCACTTTTTTACAGGACCATTTGACTCAACCAGAACAGTGGAGACTTATCGATCGTTTTGGAAATGTGATGATGCAGTTCTCAACAGCTAATCCCACAGGCCACTGGACCTTGACACTGAGAGATCCTAGACATAGGAAACTTGCGCTTTGGTTCGCCTCGTTAAATGCATACCATACAGCCGTTGTAAATCGCTATCATCCTAAACTTACAGATTGCAGTCAATACGGACGCGGCTTCTACTGGCGCAACGTAGTCTTCAACCAGAAGCGCATTCAACTTACCTATTCGTTCTTTGACCGCTTGCCACGTGATGGAGTTCTCGAGTTCGACTACGTCTCTCCTTTACGACCAGAAGACAGATATCTGGAAGACACTAATTTAGAGTTTCCAGATGATACGGAACTGAATAAAGACACTATGACAGACGAAGAATTGGCAACCTTAGTATCTCAAGTAGGAGCCGAGGTTTGCGCTGTCTACGTGCCAGTACATAAGCGACAGAACCTCAAGTATCATTTAGTGCTATTCCACCTCGCTATTGCTGCTCGGAGAGTGACAACAAGACAAGCGCATCACGTACTACAACACTTTCCTAAAAATTACGAATCTGGTCGATTACGAGCATTAGTGGCCATGCATCACGCTATCGTGGACTTGGAATGTTTCGGTGAGTTGCTGGATCGTCTGGCCTTAACAGACAGACCACGAGTGTATACGAACATGGGCTACCTCAACACGGTAATGCCTCTGAATATTGATATGGATTTCGAAGTGGATTTCACTCGAGAAGACGAGAAAATGTTGCTACGCGCACTCGTGGATCTGTCGATCTCGTGTCCGATGGACATGATCCGCATTGACAGCACGCGCTCCACTGTTCTCATCATCTATTCCATGTACCAAACCAACACAGTCCCCGCTTCCGGCCGCATATGCTTCCGCTACGTCACACACCAAGCCTCGAACCGCATCGAGTGGCTACGTGCTCGACAACAAATCTATCGTCATTTTCTATGCGGTGAGCGTCTGAAGAACCTCAGTGATGCGACAGCACTAGCTCTAGCTGCAAGCAGTGACGATAGTAGTAATAGTACTACCGCTACTGTTCCGACTGATAGTAACCCGACTACAACCCCAGCGTAGATGGTTATCAAATGGAGTATATTTTCCTGATCTAGAAGATGTTAATGTTAATGATCTTGATGTCCTGGAGAGGCTTATCGAACTTGTCCACGCGTACGCTTTCGATGTTGGAAACCGTGTCCTTCCCACTCTCCACTCGGCCGAAAACCGTGTGTTTGTTGTCTAGCCAGGGCGTCGGGACAGTTGTGATGAAGAACTGCGAGCCGTTCGTGCCCGGGCCAGCGTTGGCCATCGACAGCGTGAACGGCCGATCGTGTCTCAAGCTGCGGTGGAATTCGTCCTCGAATTCGCCGCCCCAAATGGACTCCCCACCGGTGCCGTCGCCCTGCGGATCTCCCGTTTGCACCATGAAATTCTTGATCACACGGTGGAAAGTGAGGTTGTCGTAGTAGCCATTGCGAGCGTGCGTACAGAAATTCTCAACTGTCTTGGGACATTCCTTGCCGAACAGTTTAACTGTGATGTCGCCCATGGTCGTATGCATAACGGCCGTGTCTCCAAGCACCTTGGCGTTGCTGGACTCGGTCGCTACCTGGGCCTCCTCCACTGTGGGTTTCTCATTGAAAACATCGCGGCCAGTTGCAGGGCCGGCTTGGCCTTCATCTTCTTCAGGTTCTCGGGTCGAGAACAGGAAGAAGCGGTTGCGCTTGAACGACGTACAGAATAGAGTAGGGTCGATAGCGTCTCGCTCTTTTTCCGAGTCGGCCATCACTTCGGCCTCGTGTTTCAGGCCAGACGAGACCTTTAAATGCTTTTCGAACTGCGTGTTCACCTTGGGTTTACCCTGGAACAGACTGAGACGCAGAAACCGGTCGGAACTTTCCACTTTACCCAACACTTTGACGACCTTGTTCGTCTCGATGTTCAACACCTTGATGCCGGCCAGTGTGGCGTACAGAATGAAGTGGCCGGACTCGTCGAACACGCAGTTGGACACGACGTCCGAGTTGGCCAGCTCGCGTTCGACTGCGGCCCGCCGGCCAAAGTCTAGAGCATCCAGATGCAGTGCATCGTCCGCCTGTGCGTCTTCAAATACCGCCAAACTCTCGTCGTATTTGCGCCGCATCTTGCCGGTGGCGAACCGGAACACTCGGATCTGGCTGTCCTTGGCCGAGACAACGAAGCTGTGGCCATCAGGCGAGACGTCGATGGCCGTGGCGTACGTTTTGCACTTGGCCAGCTCGAATAGATCCGTCTCGCCTTTAAACTTGAACTTGACTACTCCTTTGTCCTTGGCTGGGAACTTGTATGTGTCTGCATCCCAGTACTCGATGATTCCCTTCTGGTCGGCCGAGATGACACAGTTGGCCACGGGGTTATAGGCCGCGACCGTGATTGGAGCAGCGTGCAACTTGCTGATAGTGTGCACAGGCTCGTTGGCCGCACTCTCGGCCGTGTAGATCCGCAAGGCCGGGCTGTTCTTGTCGGCCACCACCACCTTTGCGTTGATGGCCCCTTTGGCCGAGATCCAGCAGCACTCGGCCGGTGTGAAGGCCACATTCAGCATGTTCACCATGTCGAAGGCCAGCACGTCGTAGAACTTGATACTGCGGTCGGCTGACGTGCTGCACAGGCGGAGGCCGTCGGCCGATACGGCCAGGCCGTGCACCTCGTTGAGGTGAGCCTTGTAGTGCTTGACGAATTCAATGCCTTTGGTCATTTTCTTCCAGAATTTGACGTGGCCGTCCACGCTGGCCGTGATGATGAACTGCGTCTCTGGAGCCACCAGGACGTGCGAGACAGTGTCTCGATGCATGAAGCTGCGCTCGTACATGGCCGCGCTCGGCAGGTTCTTTAGATATATGGCCTCGAACGGAAGCTTCTTGGCCTTCTTCTTGGGCGGCGCGGCCGGCATCGGCATGGGCATTGGCCCCTCGTCATCCGAGCTAGCTGGCTCATCGCGGTGGTGCTTGGCCGGCATGGTTGCAAAGTGAGTACCATAAGTTTAATTTAGAGGCTGTGTTGACCACACAGAAGTGCCCAAAATTCCAGAAATTGAGCACTTAAAACTGTTCTAAGCGTACAGGTAATGCAGATGCAACAGGTGCGTGCGGGTCGGGCGCCTCAGGCGGCCGTGCCACCCGCGAGTGCAGCGCCGCTTGAGATTTCGAAGGAGATGCAGCAGCATCTGCGGTTGGTGCGACACAGCGCGTTCGAGCGGCACCAGGAGAACGCGCAGTGGACCAATGAACTCCTGAACGGAAGCAAGGAACATCTCGTTGCGTTTACGACAGCTAGTGGTCTGGCAGCGTCGCCGGAAGAGCTACAGAAAAAGATCGAGGTTAATAAGCAAAAGTCTGACGAGCTAGAGCGGCAATTAGCGAGCCAGCGAGAGGAACAGCAGGCAACACAGCAAAGGTTTGTTCACACGGGCTGACGTATACTCGTTGTAGATTAATCCAAGTGGCGTAACGATGAAATTATTTACGGGTGTTTGCTACAGATTTGAGGACATGCTGTCAGCACTAAAGGCAGCTGGAGACGCTGCTACGTTAGAGGAATGCGAGGAAAAGCTAGAGGCGGAGAAGAAACTGCTGCTGCCAAGTAAACCGCGTAAAATGGAAATCGTCCGATTATAGACCGCATTGTATTTGAAACACGTAGAGAGAGATCAAGTTGCATACCGGTACAGCATTGGCGGCATTACCGGGTACTGTAGAGCTTTGCAACAATGTGTTTCTAGCTTTTTTTCTGAGGGATGGCTACACTTTCCCTTTTTTGCCCAATCATTGGCTCTTTCCTCTTTTTTTTCTCGATCTTGTTTTTCATTTTGCAATTATGTCAGCAACTATGGCAACCACGGTGCAGGAGAACGAGTCGAAGCTGTTGGAGCCGTACGCATACATCAGCGAGTTGCCTGGCAAGAACGTCCGCGGAAGGATGATCGGCGCCTTCCAGTCGTGGCTGCGAGCGCCCGCTGAGGCCGTCGAGAGCATCCAAGGCATCGTGGATCAGCTGCACAACGCCAGTTTGCTCATCGACGACATCGAGGACGACTCGGAGATGCGACGTGGCCAGCCGGTGGCCCACCACATTTTCGGCGTACCAGCAACTATCAACTGCGCCAACTACGTGTATTTCCTGTCTCTGCAGAAGTGCCAAGCACTATGCAACCCACGCGCTCTGCAGGTCTACACGGACGAGATGTTGCGGCTACACCAGGGCCAGGGGCTCGATATCTTCTGGAGGGACCATCTACAGTGCCCTACAGTGGACGAATACCTCGAGATGGTGCAAAACAGTTGAGTACTATCAAAATGTTGACTTTTGATGAAAATTCTATATATTAACCCAAAAAATTGTTGCGATTAGAGACGGGAGGACTCTTTCGACTGGCCGTGGGACTCATGCAGGCTTTCAGTGACTGTACTATGGACTTTACGCCGCTTGTGAACGCACTGGCCGTGTATTTCCAGATCCGAGACGACTATGTGAATCTTCTGGACGAAGCGTACATGGAGAACAAAAGTTTCTGTGAGGACTTAACTGAGGGTAAATTCTCCTTCCCTCTCATTGTGGCAATTCGTGAGAATCCACAGGACACACGGCTGTTGAGTATCTTAAAGCAACGCACCAAGAGTGTCCACCTCAAGCAATACGGTGTGCAGTATCTGCGTGAGACGGGAGCCGTAGAACTCACACTGGCCAAGCTGAACGCAACAATGCAGGAAATCCGAAACGAGATCGCCTCGCTAGGTGGCAATCCGGCGCTAGAACAAATCATCGATGGATTGCATTCTACGATTAAGTAGATGCTCTCATCAATTGAGAGCTGTTTTAACGTTTAAACGACGATAACGCACCCAGATTCTGCATAGAACCAGCAATGATGACTACGGGGTCGGAGAGAATCATTACCAGCCCCGTAATGCCAAACAGCCAGGCAATTATACTGGCTTTCTTTTCGGGGTGTTGTTCCACGAATGTCTGCATACTCTTGGTCTCTTCCTTTGTGAATTTCTGGGGGGTTGTACCCACCAGCGACTTCATCTTGCGAAACTCAGGCGACTTCTCTGCAAACTGTTGCGCTTTTCTGATCTCAGCTTCGTTCATTGACCGCGTCCTCAGTTTGCGTAGACTGGGTGTTTTCTTTAGGAGAGATTCCACTTTGCTTATCTTGGGCTTCTTCTATCACAGGAAATGTTGTGTCCTCATTGTCATCGTGGCTGTTTCGAAGATAGCGACTCCTCTTGGGAGCTGAGTCTCAAAGCAGTTCGCGCCAACGCTACTAGAGGCGTTGGCGCGAACTTTGGTGTCATCACCTCATTAATGGCGCGATACTAACAGTAAGTCAAGAGCCGTTCTCCTTTACAACAATTAAGTAAGAGGGTACGAAGAAATAGAATCAAAATGAGGATTAGGAGATGACTAAATCGGAGGTCTTTTTTAAAATACTAAAGTACTTCCGAGTCCATTTTTTTATAACTTAAAAATTTTAAAAATGGACTCAGGATCCAACAGATAATATGAGACCACGGCAAACAAAATGATTCTTAGATGGAATCCGTTAGACAGTCGTCAGACACTGAGAACTCGTATGATATTTGATAGGTAGAGGCGGAAGTGAGTGGAGAGAAGCATAACGCCATATGCACGCACAATGTATTATGTGAGCCGCATTGTTACATATCTAAGTTACTGTTGCTTCTTCTTTTTACGCAGAAGTTTCCCTACTGTTGCCCAGCCGAGCTGCCCTCGTCGCCGTTTTCGTGAGCGCTCAGTTAGTTCAGGGATTTCA
This sequence comes from Phytophthora tentaculata, assembly GCA_033557915.1. Taxonomy (NCBI): domain Eukaryota; phylum Oomycota; class Peronosporomycetes; order Peronosporales; family Peronosporaceae; genus Phytophthora; species Phytophthora tentaculata. The sequence goes on along the minus strand of JAUCEA010000007.1, from coordinate 6,044,510 downwards.
ACCGAGTCCGCACAGGCAATGAAGGCCTGAGGTCACTTCTTCGATCGTCTGGCCATGCTGGAGTAGGCTTTTAGATTGGGCCTCGGTTTCTATCTTGGACATAATATAGCATAGTTGACTGAGGCGCTTCTGCAACTTTCGATTAGGCATGTCACGGCCGTCGAGTAATCGAAGTGGTGGTACATGTTTTGCAGCATTACCGCACATCCAGAGCACCCACGCATGACGAACAGAGCAATCCGGTATCACGAAATCTTCAGGAACTCGATGAAACCTCCCGCCCCAATGGTGAACATGTAGCTCGTGCTCGTTTTCTTTAGCACTGGTTTCGGCAGCTGGGGCCGGGTTGCTTGTCAAATTGGCGACAAGATCAGCAACACCAGCATCTTGCAGACACAATCTGATAGCATCATGCAGTCCATCATAAGTAACTGTACCCGCTCCTATCGCCCGCTTTTCTAATTCCATGATGATATCTTTCACAGTATCACCTCATGTAGCCTCAATCTTTGAAATCGCATCAACCAGACCGTCTTTAAGCCACTTCATTTCGCAGAGAATTGAATACGTGCGGGGGTACTCCTGTTGGGCGAATGCGAGGTGCATCACAACCATCACCTGTTCTCACGCGTTCTGAGAGACGTAACAGTAGGTTCTCGTCCTGGAAGAGCGGGGTCTCGAACACTGGGTGCATTGGTGACAGCGCAGTCTTCAAGAATGGCGCGGGGAACACTAGGGATGCTAGAGAATACTCAGCAATATACTCGAGCCTTTCGGGTAACGCCGGAAAAATCAACGCAATGCCGGTTTTGACACAATCATCACGGGTCTCGAAGTGTGGTGCAACAGTAGAGAACTTATAGCTTTCGGTCGGCAAGCCAGCCACCGTGCGACCCACGTGCATGTCTCCTGCGGCCTCATACCGCAAATATGTGTTCTGGACGCCTCCAAGCGACCAACCTGCCCGCAAATGTACTGCCGTCGATAATGGACACACTGTTGAACCCGATGAACAACATGTTGCAGCCCCCTTTTGCATTCAGTGAGTCCCCAACTCCGTGGGATCGAGTCCCTGCCGCTTTAGCTCTGCGGCAACATCGTCTTGGTTCAGCAAACGCATCCAACACTTGCGAAAGCGCTCGTACTGATTGTTCCCTGGGAAGAGGAGGTCGCTTCCGTCAAAGGTCGCTTCCGTCAAAGGTCGATGATGCCCAGTAGAGCCCTAATGCAACGATAGGACAGATAATAGGCTGTAGAGGGTTAGCGTAGATGTGCCGAGGGTCACGGGGGCGATCTCCACCTTGGTCGTTCTTCATGTGGGCGAAGTAAATTTGGGTAATCCATGCGAGGAAGCGACAGTAAGAGTTTTGGTAAGTGGCGCGTTGATCGTGTTTTTGCGGATTTTTCACGAACATCTGGTCTAGCTTCTTCCAATCGTGACCCTCCATTTGAGATCGACAAACGGTCTGACTTCTTCTGCGCGAATTGAGATTTGCGAGGGAGGCCGCACATTAGAACAGGGAGAGAAAATCAAACCAGCAGAAAATGTCAGACGCTGAGTCTAACGCTTACGTAAAAAATTGCACCAATGTCGCACAAATTTTGGGGAATGATACTTATCCAAAATAATCGCAGATTTCGTATCTAATCGAAATTTGAAAATTTGATTTTAATTTTAACACACAAGAAAAGCATAAAAACACTGCTATATGACTGCTCTTTACACGAGCTTTCCGATAATATAATAATCACAAAAATCGGAAAAATATTGGGAGCACAAGGCTCCCAAACGTATCGATAATTTGACCCCATGAAAACGGAGATATTTTTCTCAGGTGACTGTATCTCATCGACTACGGAACATTCTCAAACAAACAAGGGGTCAAAACAAGCGCAGGACGCGTCTGTTTACAGTGGTGTGCTTAAATCCCGATTCGTACTTTGGTTGATTAGTATTCTTTTGCCAATCAATGAAGTAGTTTTTCATTTAACAACAACCAAATGGCCTCTAACTGTGATCTCAGCATTTTTTCTCTTTCGGCGGCCTGCTGCGTAACCAAATGTGATAAGCTGCACCTTCCAAGTAGATAGTCTCATCATACACATTATTCTTCCCCTGTAACCCTGCGTGCGGAGCTTCGCTTTGTCCATATGTCGGCGTTTGTATGAATTGTTGCCACGATCCTCGATAACACACTCCATCACCTCCTGTAGCGATACAAATGTATCTTCAACTGTCTCGTTGCGAAGGCTTTAATAAGACGATATCGTGCACTTAATTAACTCGCCCATGTTACGTGGACTCTCTTCATACTGTAGTGCTTGGATTGGGCAGAAACATTCCAAATCAAGGATTTTGAGATATGAGCTATTCGTGGACTGCTTCTCAATACGAATGTTCAACCCACCAAGTTTGCATGCTGCACGAATTGCCGGATCATTGTGACTGACGTGACATCGTGCGCCGAATAACCAGCTCAGTATTCCGTAGAAACTGCGGACATTTAGACTTTATCACGGGGATGACGTTATTTACCAGCATCGCGCGTTGTTCATTGCGGTCGACATTTACAGTTTGCGTAACCAGAGTATCCGCTGGTCGATTTCTGGAGTTGTATTTAGCCGGAGCGCGTACCGTAAACGGCCAAATTCCCAATTCACCATCGAATATAAGCGAGCCGTCATTCGCATATATAGGTCTCATTGATGAAGATTCGCTCGGATTGATCGCTAAATTCATTGCTATCTGAATTAACAAAAAGCAATGCATAATCTAGTCTATATGATGTTATGTTAATGATCAGCAAACGATGGTAACCAAGAAAACTAGCAAACTCACCGTAAAGTCTTATTGGCGGTTAAGTAAGGCTTGATCGAATTAGAGTGACGCACGATGTCACCAGCACCAAGCGAGTGATGAATAGACGCAGGCGACACTTGCATCTCCTTATCTCATGGTACGCCTCTTTTCATCGGCAATTCCTTTAACCGCTCAGGGATGTCTATCAGCTCCTTTTTCCTGCCGCATTTGCCCCCTCGCTTGGTGGTAAAGTTTGGTAGTCCACTGTTGCTTTTCCGATGTGCAACGGTCTGCATCGAGAAAAGATTAAAACCTAGTGTAAAAGAGATGGCAACCTTGTTGAATTGCAAAAACGGATGACTACCCCGTGTGCTCCGCCAAAAGAATGAACTCCTAGTATACACGTGTATTCAAGCGTAAAATAACCGGTGGGTCGTTGGATTTGACGTGGGCATGCAGCCTAGCGGAATTTCGCTGCTGCAACCACGCCCTTAGAGACGGCGTCTCAAGCTACCGTCATATTACCAGTCGCCATGAATGTTATACTGCCCCAACTCAAGTGTTCGACACAACATATTAGAAACGTTGTGGGGGTGTTTTTATGCATCGTTACTGTGCTGGCTGGAATGCCGCAGCGCGCTGCTCCACGCTCAGAGGAAATCGGAATCGTCTCTGCATGGCACTTGTAGGTAAATGTAACGCATGAAGCTGTAGCGCAAGGATGAGCTCGTAATGCGATGCTGAAGCAGCATTGCTTTTTACGTGTGTTGAGAGAGTATATGTAAGCTCGACCCACACCCGAAGCGGGTCATCCATGCATCATTTTGTTGACCGACAACTGGCCACTGGAGCTAAGACATTACTAGTCTAGAGCTGGCCATAGTACAAACTACATGTACACGAGCTATTTATGTATTAGAAGCCCATGTCTCAAAAAGATAGTGCCTCGGAGTCTTACCATTCTCCACTACCTGATGGTATTGCTATATCTGAGTGTGGCGATATTTTTATATCGGAAACTATGCGCGTGATGTTTTTGCCACTTAATTCAACACATCTTTGCCAGCCAGCAGATTATAATAACTTTTAAACTTTTTATTTTACAAAACTATGTTCAATAAAAATAATAAAAAGCTTTTTAAAATAAATATGTTTTTGAACTTTAGGTGAAGTCACAGAGCCGACACTATTTGTTCAAAGACACTGTTAGTGTCGCCTTCACTAATTACGCAAGGACACCATTAGTGTGGATGCACTAATACCGAAGCCCACACTAATACTTCATTTCGTATGTCAAACCTTAATGCGCAAATACCGTGGGCCACACTATATACATGTACACTTTTTGCTGTAGCGATTCATCCTTGAGATTTGAAATACAGCCAAAGTCATCTGTTTCAATGGCTACACAAGGAAGTCACCCGTTTCACACTAGATTTTAATCCGCAACCAAATACGATATGTTGAAGCCTCACAGCACTCGCTGCGTCTTCAATGAGCCTGTTCGGTACTTTCATGTTGGCCGACTTCTCTAAAAGAGAGACTGTTGTTTTCAGCTTTGTTTCTGAGGTGATATCCTTGTTCGGGCTTCGCACAATCGTAAAATGACGCTTGCCTCGCTGGCTAAAACTGCACTACGGTCGCACCAATTCCTCGTCTTGATAAAACCTAGAAAAACCTCAATTTTAATGATTTCTGATTAGAGGAGTACATCCAATGAGAATGGGTAATTTAACATTCCACCAATCAAATATATTGTCAAGTAATATGAAACAAAGTAGTGCTTCGCCCGAAGAAGCTCTGAAATTTACCATACCTTCTCCTTTTCAATATTAACGATTCCCCTATAAAAAAATCTATTACCGTTGTGAAAGCTTGGGATTTCCTGTAGTGACGCATCTCCTACGCCTGCTTTCGCAGCCGCAGCATCTTTATTGCTGACATGTGAATCAGCACTTTCGTTTTACTACCGTAACCGCATACAAAAAGTACATGTTACAGTTCGCGCCATAGATATGTTCCCACAATTCCGGTCTACTTTACCTAAAGATGCGTTTTGAGCGCTTAACTGGTATATTATTCTGACAGTGACATCTTCTAGATTATAATATAATCTAGTTGATAATATAATCGAGTAGATGTCTAAGAGAGGCCTATATTATAGGCCATGCGCAGGCCTCATTATTTTATACATTTTGTCAAATTACCGCGAAAACCATCAAAATAGTGTCTTGAAAAAGTGATAAAGTAAGGAGAGAACTATGTTATTTAATATTCTAATATGCAGTTTATATTCGTTTGAAATCAACAGTAAATATAGATGCTTCGACTAACGTCGCACTTGCGCACTCCGAATCTCCTGTTAGCACACACGTGCTGTCAGGATGCCAAGGAAAGCCAAGAAGACCGGCCCTCCAGAACTTAACGTCCGGCATGAGCTAAAATATGGTCTCAAGATATCATCGCGGGTTGCAGGAAGCAGTAAAGTTGCCAGTGTTATTTGTCAGTTCTGCACTCGATTCGGACGCGAAGAAAAGCCTTTCATGCTTCGTAAACCAGCTGATCGTCACGAGATTTTCATGAAATTTCACACACCGCTACACAAGTCCCACCTTGAAGATCAGTATCCACTGTACTGCAGTCTCAAGAGTGACGGCATGCGTCGACCATTTTTCTCCGGGTCCTCAACAGCAACAACATCTGGGGCTTCACTAAGGCGAGGCCAGTCCAATTGATTTTGTCTTCAGTCAACACATTGTAGAAGCTATAGATTTCCTGTTTCACCCCTCTGATGTTCAAGGACTGTCACACGAACGAACTTTAGCTCTATTTTTTCCAGTCAGGTGACGATGTATACCGTCCGGGTGATGAACAAACGACACTTCAATTTATTAGTACACTTCCTTTCTTGTGGGGCGATGTCCTCGAAGCGTAAAGAACGATTGGCATATGCGACAGTTTATATACAACAAAATAAAAAAATAAGTTTTTTAGCGAGCGGAAAATAAGCTATTTTGCTGTTTTGTATGCATATCCTGAAATGTATAAATTAGCGAGACCTGGCCACGCAGCACACCAAAATACGAGGCTTGTTCTCTCTTATCGTGGTGGCTTTTGTTTGTCCGTGAATCGGGCATGATCAATGGCCCCAAAGTTGTAAGGTTAAAGAGTATCTCCCAATTGGGATATTTAGGGAGATCTTCATGCGCCGATATGGACAACTCGAGCGGCGCGTACTGCCTGCTAACTTACTGCCATCTGAAGTGTTCTCGCCTACACGAGCGTGTGTAAGATCCTAGGCAACAACTATATACATAATTTGTGAAATGCTTCTACCGCCTATACTCATTGTGTACGCTCACACTGTTAGCGACAGGAACAAAACGAAACCTAAGAAAACCTATCATCCGCATTTACCTGCCATTCCGATAGGTATTAATTTCCTCGAATAGTGTGTGCAACATTCCATATTGAAATTGGCGTACTTAAGCGCGAGGGCGACGACACAGGTAACATTGTATAGTTTATTAATCAAACAAAGGTATAGATGTCCATAGCCATCATGGTACTGTCTCACTGTATTCGTGTATTACTTTTCATGAATGTATGCTCTATTTCGGATATAAATACCCGGGTTATTATTTTACGGAAATTGAAACAACAACCGGATCCCTCCTTAGCTCTGACTGATCTGAAATAAATTTCAGAGAACAGGGCTCAGACAGTTTCGTCAAGTAATATGAAACGACGTACAAAGTGCGATGCAAAATGAGTCCTCTCGAAACGAAATGATAAATTCTTTAAAAAAACTAATTTTCGAGTTAGTTAAGTGTATTTGAAAGAGCTCGTCGCTACCTTTTGATTCATGTGCCTGTTGACTTTCGAACATAATTCCTGTCCAGATAGGGCCATCTGAAAATTTGAAAAACCAAATTTTCTTAAGTTCGCTTTTTCGTTTATTGGCCATTCTAGAGGTGAAATTTCGCGAGGAATCCGAATATACCATTTGTTTTGGCAAATTAGACGTGCAAGACGTTAAAAGCAATGATGGTTAAGTTCGCATGTACTTTTTGTCTCCAACGAGCCACAAAAATGGTACTCGGTACAATCACTTCATTACGGCAATAAGCATCATTCTGTTTCAAGCGATGGTATCTAAGACGTCACAGCGTGTCGTGGGGCTCGTGGGCACTATCTAAATGATACTCACAGTACATACAGGGCGCAAGAGCGCTTCATCCTTTCCGAACGCTTCAATTTACTCCACATTCCACTTCATTCAGATCTCAGCAGCGCTATATACATACCGTCGCCCAGTAAAATCATCGGTGGCTGCTTCCAAAACGCATTTCGATTGCCTCCCATTCGACATGATTGTCCTCGGCCGCGATCACGCCCATACAAATGGTGCATGCCATCCAGCAGCGCCAAATCCAGATAATTTTGCTCGAGCTTGACGACCTTGCTTCGCCCTGGGTGAGACCAACAGCGTAATCACTGTGCGTTCCGCCTTTGGTGCCGCTCCAGTTCCAAACAAACAAAGAGTTGGACACACCGGGGATTGAACCCGGGGCCTTCCGCTTGCAAAGCGGACGCGCTACCACTGCGCTATGCGCCCAGCAAAATGGAAAACCTAACCTCCACGTTCAAGACCGCTTTCTGACGCACCTACGCACGATACAGCCACGAATATACCTCCTGCACACCACCACACATCTCATTTACCCGCTGCCACTCACGCATCGCCTCAAAATACTTACGCCGTTTCGAAAACTTGCCGCATCTGTCATCAACAAGTTGACATGCCACAGCACGTCGCCAACCGTCACCACACGCCCGAACGTTGTCTTCAGGTCAGCGCCAACAACCAAACAAACAGCGCCAACAACCAAACAAACAGCACCAACAACCAAACAAACAGCACCGTGTCGAGCGCATCACGCAACATTATTTACTGGACGAGCTTACCGCAGCGATTATGGCACCTTACGAGTGTGGCTCAGGTACTTGTTGGTGGGTATTCGCAGAGCTATTACTCAGTAACCAAGCTTGACATGGCGGCAGAGTAGCATGAGCGGTAGATGTGGGCAGAGGTTGGCTTCAAAAGTAGCATTCGAACTAGCTGTTACTACGCTGGGAAGCATAACGCTGCGGTGTGAGCGTAGGCGTCCCAGCACAGCGTGCAAGCGGAGGTGAGTCGAACAAAGAGTTGGACACACCGGGGATTGAACCCGGGGCCTTCCGCTTGCAAAGCGGACGCGCTACCACTGCGCTATGCGCCCAGCAAAATGGAAAACCTAACCTCCACGTTCAAGACCGCTTTCTGACGCACCTACGCACGATACAGCCACGAATATACCTCCTGCACACCACCACACATCTCATTTACCCGCTGCCACTCACGCATCGCCTCAAAATACTTACGCCGTTTCGAAAACTTGCCGCATCTGTCATCAACAAGTTGACATGCCAGAGCACGTCGCCAACCGTCACCACACGCCCGAACGTTGTCTTCAGGTCAGCGCCAACAACCAAACAAACAGCGCCAACAACCAAACAAACAGCACCAACAACCAAACAAACAGCACCGTGTCGAGCGCATCACGCAACATTATTTACTGGACGAGCTTACCGCAGCGATTATGGCACCTTACGAGTGTGGCTCAGGTACTTGTTGGTGGGTATTCGCAGAGCTATTACTCAGTAACCAAGCTTGACATGGCGGCAGAGTAGCATGAGCGGTAGATGTGGGCAGAGGTTGGCTTCAAAAGTAGCATTCGAACTAGCTGTTACTACGCTGGGAAGCATAACGCTGCGGTGTGAGCGTAGGCGTCCCAGCACAGCGTGCAAGCGGAGGTGAGTCGAACAAAGAGTTGGACACACCGGGGATTGAACCCGGGGCCTTCCGCTTGCAAAGCGGACGCGCTACCACTGCGCTATGCGCCCAGCAAAATGGAAAACCTAACCTCCACGTTCAAGACCGCTTTCTGACGCACCTACGCACGATACAGCCACAAATATACCTCCTGCACACCACCACACACCTCATTTACCCGCCGCCACTCACGCATCGCCTCAAAATACTTACGCCGTTTCGAAAACTTGCCGCATCTGTCATCAACAAGTTGACATGCCAGAGCACGTCGCCAACCGTCACCACACGCCCGAACGTTGTCTTCAGGTCAGCGCCAACAACCAAACAAACAGCGCCAACAACCAAACAAACAGCACCAACAACCAAACAAACAGCACCGTGTCGAGCGCATCACGCAACATTATTTACTGGACGAGCTTACCGCAGCGATTATGGCACCTTACGAGTGTGGCTCAGGTACTTGTTGGTGGGTATTCGCAGAGCTATTACTCAGTAACCAAGCTTGACATGGCGGCAGAGTAGCATGAGCGGTGGATGTGGGCAGAGGTTGGCTTCAAAAGTAGCATTCGAACTAGCTGTTACTACGCTGGGAAGCATAACGCTGCGGTGTGAGCGTAGGCGTCCCAGCACAGCGTGCAAGCGGAGGTGAGTCGAACAAAGAGTTGGACACACCGGGGATTGACCCGGGGCCTTCCGCTTGCAAAGCGGACGCGCTACCACTGCGCTATGCGCCCAGCAAAATGGAAAACCTAACCTCCACGTTCAAGATCGCTTTCTGACGCATCTACGCACGATACAGCCACAAATATACCTCCTGCACACCACCACACACCTCATTTACCCGCTGCCACTCACGCATCGCCTCAAAATACTTACGCCGTTTCGAAAACTTGCCGCATCTGTCATCAACAAGTTGACATGCCAGAGCACGTCGCCAACCGTCACCACACGCCCGAACGTTGTCTTCAGGTCAGCGCCAACAACCAAACAAACAGCACCAACAACCAAACAAACAGCACCGTGTCGAGCGCATCACGCAACATTATTTACTGGACGAGCTTACCGCAGCGATTATGGCACCTTACGAGTGTGGCTCAGGTACTTGTTGGTGGGTATTCGCAGAGCTATTACTCAGTAACCAAGCTTGACATGGCGGCAGAGTAGCATGAGCGGTGGATGTGGGCAGAGGTTGGCTTCAAAAGTAGCATTCGAACTAGCTGTTACTACGCTGGGAAGCATAACGCTGCGGTGTGAGCGTAGGCGTCCCAGCACAGCGTGCAAGCGGAGGTGAGTCGAACAAAGAGTTGGACACACCGGGGATTGACCCGGGGCCTTCCGCTTGCAAAGCGGACGCGCTACCACTGCGCTATGCGCCCAGCAAAATGGAAAACCTAACCTCCACGTTCAAGATCGCTTTCTGACGCATCTACGCACGATACAGCCACAAATATACCTCCTGCACACCACCACACACCTCATTTACCCGCTGCCACTCACGCATCGCCTCAAAATACTTACGCCGTTTCGAAAACTTGCCGCATCTGTCATCAACAAGTTGACATGCCAGAGCACGTCGCCAACCGTCACCACACGCCCGAACGTTGTCTTCAGGTCAGCGCCAACAACCAAACAAACAGCACCAACAACCAAACAAACAGCACCGTGTCGAGCGCATCACGCAACATTATTTACTGGACGAGCTTACCGCAGCGATTATGGCACCTTACGAGTGTGGCTCAGGTACTTGTTGGTGGGTATTCGCAGAGCTATTACTCAGTAACCAAGCTTGACATGGCGGCAGAGTAGCATGAGCGGTGGATGTGGGCAGAGGTTGGCTTCAAAAGTAGCATTCGAACTAGCTGTTACTACGCTGGGAAGCATAACGCTGCGGTGTGAGCGTAGGCGTCCCAGCACAGCGTGCAAGCGGAGGTGAGTCGAACAAAGAGTTGGACACACCGGGGATTGACCCGGGGCCTTCCGCTTGCAAAGCGGACGCGCTACCACTGCGCTATGCGCCCAGCAAAATGGAAAACCTAACCTCCACGTTCAAGATCGCTTTCTGACGCATCTACGCACGATACAGCCACAAATATACCTCCTGCACACCACCACACATCTCATTTACCCGCTGCCACTCACGCATCGCCTCAAAATACTTACGCCGTTTCGAAAACTTGCCGCATCTGTCATCAACAAGTTGACATGCCAGAGCACGTCGCCAACCGTCACCACACGCCCGAACGTTGTCTTCAGGTCAGCGCCAACAACCAAACAAACAGCACCAACAACCAAACAAACAGCACCGTGTCGAGCGCATCACGCAACATTATTTACTGGACGAGCTTACCGCAGCGATTATGGCACCTTACGAGTGTGGCTCAGGTACTTGTTGGTGGGTATTCGCAGAGCTATTACTCAGTAACCAAGCTTGACATGGCGGCAGAGTAGCATGAGCGGTAGATGTGGGCAGAGGTTGGCTTCAAAAGTAGCATTCGAACTAGCTGTTACCACGCTGGGAAGCATAACGCTGCGGTGTGAGCGTAGGCGTCCCAGCACAGCGTGCAAGCGGAGGTGAGTCGAACAAAGAGTTGGACACACCGGGGATTGACCCGGGGCCTTCCGCTTGCAAAGCGGACGCGCTACCACTGCGCTATGCGCCCAGCAAAATGGAAAACCTAACCTCCACGTTCAAGACCGCTTTCTGACGCACCTACGCACGATACAGCCACGAATATACCTCCTGCACACCACCACACACCTCATTTACCCGCTGCCACTCACGCATCGCCTCAAAATACTTACGCCGTTTCGAAAACTTGCCGCATCTGTCATCAACAAGTTGACATGCCAGAGCACGTCGCCAACCGTCACCACACGCCCGAACGTTGTCTTCAGGTCAGCGCCAACAACCAAACAAACAGCACCAACAACCAAACAAACAGCACCGTGTCGAGCGCATCACGCAACATTATTTACTGGACGAGCTTACCGCAGCGATTATGGCACCTTACGAGTGTGGCTCAGGTACTTGTTGGTGGGTATTCGCAGAGCTATTACTCAGTAACCAAGCTTGACATGGCGGCAGAGTAGCATGAGCGGTGGATGTGGGCAGAGGTTGGCTTCAAAAGTAGCATTCGAACTAGCTGTTACTACGCTGGGAAGCATAACGCTGCGGTGTGAGCGTAGGCGTCCCAGCACAGCGTGCAAGCGGAGGTGAGTCGAACAAAGAGTTGGACACACCGGGGATTGACCCGGGGCCTTCCGCTTGCAAAGCGGACGCGCTACCACTGCGCTATGCGCCCAGCAAAATGGAAAACCTAACCTCCACGTTCAAGATCGCTTTCTGACGCATCTACGCACGATACAGCCACAAATATACCTCCTGCACACCACCACACACCTCATTTACCCGCTGCCACTCACGCATCGCCTCAAAATACTTACGCCGTTTCGAAAACTTGCCGCATCTGTCATCAACAAGTTGACATGCCAGAGCACGTCGCCAACCGTCACCACACGCCCGAACGTTGTCTTCAGGTCAGCGCCAACAACCAAACAAACAGCACCAACAACCAAACAAACAGCACCGTGTCGAGCGCATCACGCAACATTATTTACTGGACGAGCTTACCGCAGCGATTATGGCACCTTACGAGTGTGGCTCAGGTACTTGTTGGTGGGTATTCGCAGAGCTATTACTCAGTAACCAAGCTTGACATGGCGGCAGAGTAGCATGAGCGGTGGATGTGGGCAGAGGTTGGCTTCAAAAGTAGCATTCGAACTAGCTGTTACTACGCTGGGAAGCATAACGCTGCGGTGTGAGCGTAGGCGTCCCAGCACAGCGTGCAAGCGGAGGTGAGTCGAACAAAGAGTTGGACACACCGGGGATTGACCCGGGGCCTTCCGCTTGCAAAGCGGACGCGCTACCACTGCGCTATGCGCCCAGCAAAATGGAAAACCTAACCTCCACGTTCAAGATCGCTTTCTGACGCATCTACGCACGATACAGCCACAAATATACCTCCTGCACACCACCACACACCTCATTTACCCGCTGCCACTCACGCATCGCCTCAAAATACTTACGCCGTTTCGAAAACTTGCCGCATCTGTCATCAACAAGTTGACATGCCAGAGCACGTCGCCAACCGTCACCACACGCCCGAACGTTGTCTTCAGGTCAGCGCCAACAACCAAACAAACAGCACCAACAACCAAACAAACAGCACCGTGTCGAGCGCATCACGCAACATTATTTACTGGACGAGCTTACCGCAGCGATTATGGCACCTTACGAGTGTGGCTCAGGTACTTGTTGGTGGGTATTCGCAGAGCTATTACTCAGTAACCAAGCTTGACATGGCGGCAGAGTAGCATGAGCGGTGGATGTGGGCAGAGGTTGGCTTCAAAAGTAGCATTCGAACTAGCTGTTACTACGCTGGGAAGCATAACGCTGCGGTGTGAGCGTAGGCGTCCCAGCACAGCGTGCAAGCGGAGGTGAGTCGAACAAAGAGTTGGACACACCGGGGATTGACCCGGGGCCTTCCGCTTGCAAAGCGGACGCGCTACCACTGCGCTATGCGCCCAGCAAAATGGAAAACCTAACCTCCACGTTCAAGACCGCTTTCTGACGCACCTACGCACGATACAGCCACGAATATACCTCCTGCACACCACCACACATCTCATTTACCCGCCGCCACTCACGCATCGCCTCAAAATACTTACGCCGTTTCGAAAACTTGCCGCATCTGTCATCAACAAGTTGACATGCCACAGCACGTCGCCAACCGTCACCACACGCCCGAACGTTGTCTTCAGGTCAGCGCCAACAACCAAACAAACAGCACCGTGTCGAGCGCATCACGCAACATTATTTACTGGACGAGCTTACCGCAGCGATTATGGCACCTTACGAGTGTGGCTCAGGTACTTGTTGGTGGGTATTCGCAGAGCTATTACTCAGTAACCAAGCTTGACATGGCGGCAGAGTAGCATGAGCGGTAGATGTGGGCAGAGGTTGGCTTCAAAAGTAGCATTCGAACTAGCTGTTACCACGCTGGGAAGCATAACGCTGCGGTGTGAGCGTAGGCGTCCCAGCACAGCGTGCAAGCGGAGGTGAGTCGAACAAAGAGTTGGACACACCGGGGATTGACCCGGGGCCTTCCGCTTGCAAAGCGGACGCGCTACCACTGCGCTATGCGCCCAGCAAAATGGAAAACCTAACTCCACGTTCAAGACCGCTTTCTGACGCACCTACGCACGATACAGCCACGAATATACCTCCTGCACACCACCACACATCTCATTTACCCGCCGCCACTCACGCATCGCCTCAAAATACTTACGCCGTTTCGAAAACTTGCCGCATCTGTCATCAACAAGTTGACATGCCACAGCACGTCGCCAACCGTCACCACACGCCCGAACGTTGTCTTCAGGTCAGCGCCAACAACCAAACAAACAGCACCAACAACCAAAAAAACAGCACCGTGTCGAGCGCATCACGCAACATTATTTACTGGACGAGCTTACCGCAGCGATTATGGCACCTTACGAGTGTGGCTCAGGTACTTGTTGGTGGGTATTCGCAGAGCTATTACTCAGTAACCAAGCTTGACATGGCGGCAGAGTAGCATGAGCGGTAGATGTGGGCAGAGGTTGGCTACAAAAGTAGCATTCGAACTAGCTGTTACCACGCTGGGAAGCATAACGCTGCGGTGTGAGCGTAGGCGTCCCAGCACAGCGTGCAAGCGGAGGTGAGTCGAACAAAGAGTTGGACACACCGGGGATTGAACCCGGGGCCTTCCGCTTGCAAAGCGGACGCGCTACCACTGCGCTATGCGCCCAGCAAAATGGAAAACCTAACCTCCACGTTCAAGACCGCTTTCTGACGCACCTACGCACGATACAGCCACGAATATACCTCCTGCACACCACCACACATCTCATTTACCCGCCGCCACTCACGCATCGCCTCAAAATACTTACGCCGTTTCGAAAACTTGCCGCATCTGTCATCAACAAGTTGACATGCCACAGCACGTCGCCAACCGTCACCACACGCCCGAACGTTGTCTTCAGGTCAGCGCCAACAACCAAACAAACAGCACCAACAACCAAAAAAACAGCACCGTGTCGAGCGCATCACGCAACATTATTTACTGGACGAGCTTACCGCAGCGATTATGGCACCTTACGAGTGTGGCTCAGGTACTTGTTGGTGGGTATTCGCAGAGCTATTACTCAGTAACCAAGCTTGACATGGCGGCAGAGTAGCATGAGCGGTAGATGTGGGCAGAGGTTGGCTTCAAAAGTAGCATTCGAACTAGCTGTTACTACGCTGGGAAGCATAACGCTGCGGTGTGAGCGTAGGCGTCCCAGCACAGCGTGCAAGCGGAGGTGAGTCGAACAAAGAGTTGGACACACCGGGGATTGAACCCGGGGCCTTCCGCTTGCAAAGCGGACGCGCTACCACTGCGCTATGCGCCCAGCAAAATGGAAAACCTAACTCCACGTTCAAGACCGCTTTCTGACGCACCTACGCACGATACAGCCACGAATATACCTCCTGCACACCACCACACATCTCATTTACCCGCCGCCACTCACGCATCGCCTCAAAATACTTACGCCGTTTCGAAAACTTGCCGCATCTGTCATCAACAAGTTGACATGCCACAGCACGTCGCCAACCGTCACCACACGCCCGAACGTTGTCTTCAGGTCAGCGCCAACAACCAAACAAACAGCACCAACAACCAAAAAAACAGCACCGTGTCGAGCGCATCACGCAACATTATTTACTGGACGAGCTTACCGCAGCGATTATGGCACCTTACGAGTGTGGCTCAGGTACTTGTTGGTGGGTATTCGCAGAGCTATTACTCAGTAACCAAGCTTGACATGGCGGCAGAGTAGCATGAGCGGTAGATGTGGGCAGAGGTTGGCTTCAAAAGTAGCATTCGAACTAGCTGTTACTACGCTGGGAAGCATAACGCTGCGGTGTGAGCGTAGGCGTCCCAGCACAGCGTGCAAGCGGAGGTGAGTCGAACAAAGAGTTGGACACACCGGGGATTGACCCGGGGCCTTCCGCTTGCAAAGCGGACGCGCTACCACTGCGCTATGCGCCCAGCAAAATGGAAAACCTAACCTCCACGTTCAAGACCGCTTTCTGACGCACCTACGCACGATACAGCCACGAATATACCTCCTGCACACCACCACACACCTCATTTACCCGCTGCCACTCACGCATCGCCTCAAAATACTTACGCCGTTTCGAAAACTTGCCGCATCTGTCATCAACAAGTTGACATGCCAGAGCACGTCGCCAACCGTCACCACACGCCCGAACGTTGTCTTCAGGTCAGCGCCAACAACCAAACAAACAGCGCCAACAACCAAACAAACAGCACCAACAACCAAACAAACAGCACCGTGTCGAGCGCATCACGCAACATTATTTACTGGACGAGCTTACCGCAGCGATTATGGCACCTTACGAGTGTGGCTCAGGTACTTGTTGGTGGGTATTCGCAGAGCTATTACTCAGTAACCAAGCTTGACATGGCGGCAGAGTAGCATGAGCGGTAGATGTGGGCAGAGGTTGGCTACAAAAGTAGCATTCGAACTAGCTGTTACCACGCTGGGAAGCATAACGCTGCGGTGTGAGCGTAGGCGTCCCAGCACAGCGTGCAAGCGGAGGTGAGTCGAACAAAGAGTTGGACACACCGGGGATTGACCCGGGGCCTTCCGCTTGCAAAGCGGACGCGCTACCACTGCGCTATGCGCCCAGCAAAATGGAAAACCTAACCTCCACGTTCAAGACCGCTTTCTGACGCACCTACGCACGATACAGCCACGAATATACCTCCTGCACACCACCACACACCTCATTTACCCGCTGCCACTCACGCATCGCCTCAAAATACTTACGCCGTTTCGAAAACTTGCCGCATCTGTCATCAACAAGTTGACATGCCAGAGCACGTCGCCAACCGTCACCACACGCCCGAACGTTGTCTTCAGGTCAGCGCCAACAACCAAACAAACAGCGCCAACAACCAAACAAACAGCGCCAACAACCAAACAAACAGCACCAACAACCAAACAAACAGCACCGTGTCGAGCGCATCACGCAACATTATTTACTGGACGAGCTTACCGCAGCGATTATGGCACCTTACGAGTGTGGCTCAGGTACTTGTTGGTGGGTATTCGCAGAGCTATTACTCAGTAACCAAGCTTGACATGGCGGCAGAGTAGCATGAGCGGTAGATGTGGGCAGAGGTTGGCTACAAAAGTAGCATTCGAACTAGCTGTTACCACGCTGGGAAGCATAACGCTGCGGTGTGAGCGTAGGCGTCCCAGCACAGCGTGCAAGCGGAGGTGAGTCGAACAAAGAGTTGGACACACCGGGGATTGACCCGGGGCCTTCCGCTTGCAAAGCGGACGCGCTACCACTGCGCTATGCGCCCAGCAAAATGGAAAACCTAACCTCCACGTTCAAGACCGCTTTCTGACGCACCTACGCACGATACAGCCACGAATATACCTCCTGCACACCACCACACACCTCATTTACCCGCTGCCACTCACGCATCGCCTCAAAATACTTACGCCGTTTCGAAAACTTGCCGCATCTGTCATCAACAAGTTGACATGCCAGAGCACGTCGCCAACCGTCACCACACGCCCGAACGTTGTCTTCAGGTCAGCGCCAACAACCAAACAAACAGCGCCAACAACCAAACAAACAGCACCGTGTCGAGCGCATCACGCAACATTATTTACTGGACGAGCTTACCGCAGCGATTATGGCACCTTACGAGTGTGGCTCAGGTACTTGTTGGTGGGTATTCGCAGAGCTATTACTCAGTAACCAAGCTTGACATGGCGGCAGAGTAGCATGAGCGGTAGATGTGGGCAGAGGTTGGCTACAAAAGTAGCATTCGAACTAGCTGTTACCACGCTGGGAAGCATAACGCTGCGGTGTGAGCGTAGGCGTCCCAGCACAGCGTGCAAGCGGAGGTGAGTCGAACAAAGAGTTGGACACACCGGGGATTGACCCGGGGCCTTCCGCTTGCAAAGCGGACGCGCTACCACTGCGCTATGCGCCCAGCAAAATGGAAAACCTAACCTCCACGTTCAAGACCGCTTTCTGACGCACCTACGCACGATACAGCCACGAATATACCTCCTGCACACCACCACACACCTCATTTACCCGCTGCCACTCACGCATCGCCTCAAAATACTTACGCCGTTTCGAAAACTTGCCGCATCTGTCATCAACAAGTTGACATGCCAGAGCACGTCGCCAACCGTCACCACACGCCCGAACGTTGTCTTCAGGTCAGCGCCAACAACCAAACAAACAGCGCCAACAACCAAACAAACAG
The DNA here is from genome assembly GCA_033557915.1 of Phytophthora tentaculata. Taxonomy (NCBI): domain Eukaryota; phylum Oomycota; class Peronosporomycetes; order Peronosporales; family Peronosporaceae; genus Phytophthora; species Phytophthora tentaculata. The sequence continues at coordinate 6,026,431 of JAUCEA010000007.1, read as the reverse complement.
CACCAACAACCAAACAAACAGCACCGTGTCGAGCGCATCACGCAACATTATTTACTGGACGAGCTTACCGCAGCGATTATGGCACCTTACGAGTGTGGCTCAGGTACTTGTTGGTGGGTATTCGCAGAGCTATTACTCAGTAACCAAGCTTGACATGGCGGCAGAGTAGCATGAGCGGTAGATGTGGGCAGAGGTTGGCTTCAAAAGTAGCATTCGAACTAGCTGTTACCACGCTGGGAAGCATAACGCTGCGGTGTGAGCGTAGGCGTCCCAGCACAGCGTGCAAGCGGAGGTGAGTCGAACAAAGAATTGGACACACCGGGGATTGAACCCGGGGCCTTCCGCTTGCAAAGCGGACGCGCTACCACTGCGCTATGCGCCCAGCAAAATGGAAAACCTAACCTCCACGTTCAAGACCGCTTTCTGACGCATCTACGCACGATACAGCCACAAATATACCTCCTGCACACCACCACACACCTCATTTACCCGCTGCCACTCACGCATCGCCTCAAAATACTTACGCCGTTTCGAAAACTTGCCGCATCTGTCATCAACAAGTTGACATGCCAGAGCACGTCGCCAACCGTCACCACACGCCCGAACGTTGTCTTCAGGTCAGCGCCAACAACCAAACAAACAGCGCCAACAACCAAACAAACAGCACCAACAACCAAACAAACAGCACCGTGTCGAGCGCATCACGCAACATTATTTACTGGACGAGCTTACCGCAGCGATTATGGCACCTTACGAGTGTGGCTCAGGTACTTGTTGGTGGGTATTCGCAGAGCTATTACTCAGTAACCAAGCTTGACATGGCGGCAGAGTAGCATGAGCGGTAGATGTGGGCAGAGGTTGGCTTCAAAAGTAGCATTCGAACTAGCTGTTACCACGCTGGGAAGCATAACGCTGCGGTGTGAGCGTAGGCGTCCCAGCACAGCGTGCAAGCGGAGGTGAGTCGAACAAAGAGTTGGACACACCGGGGATTGACCCGGGGCCTTCCGCTTGCAAAGCGGACGCGCTACCACTGCGCTATGCGCCCAGCAAAATGGAAAACCTAACCTCCACGTTCAAGACCGCTTTCTGACGCACCTACGCACGATACAGCCACGAATATACCTCCTGCACACCACCACACACCTCATTTACCCGCTGCCACTCACGCATCGCCTCAAAATACTTACGCCGTTTCGAAAACTTGCCGCATCTGTCATCAACAAGTTGACATGCCAGAGCACGTCGCCAACCGTCACCACACGCCCGAACGTTGTCTTCAGGTCAGCGCCAACAACCAAACAAACAGCGCCAACAACCAAACAAACAGCACCAACAACCAAACAAACAGCACCGTGTCGAGCGCATCACGCAACATTATTTACTGGACGAGCTTACCGCAGCGATTATGGCACCTTACGAGTGTGGCTCAGGTACTTGTTGGTGGGTATTCGCAGAGCTATTACTCAGTAACCAAGCTTGACATGGCGGCAGAGTAGCATGAGCGGTAGATGTGGGCAGAGGTTGGCTTCAAAAGTAGCATTCGAACTAGCTGTTACCACGCTGGGAAGCATAACGCTGCGGTGTGAGCGTAGGCGTCCCAGCACAGCGTGCAAGCGGAGGTGAGTCGAACAAAGAATTGGACACACCGGGGATTGAACCCGGGGCCTTCCGCTTGCAAAGCGGACGCGCTACCACTGCGCTATGCGCCCAGCAAAATGGAAAACCTAACCTCCACGTTCAAGATCGCTTTCTGACGCATCTACGCACGATACAGCCACGAATATACCTCCTGCACACCACCACACATCTCATTTACCCGCCGCCACTCACGCATCGCCTCAAAATACTTACGCCGTTTCGAAAACTTGCCGCATTTGTCATCAACAAGTTGACATGCCAGAGCACGTCGCCAACCGTCACCACACGCCCGAACGTTGTCTTCAGGTCAGCGCCAACAACCAAAAAAACAGCACCGTGTCGAGCGCATCACGCAACATTATTTACTGGACGAGCTTACCGCAGCGATTATGGCACCTTACGAGTGTGGCTCAGGTACTTGTTGGTGGGTATTCGCAGAGCTATTACTCAGTAACCAAGCTTGACATGGCGGCAGAGTAGCATGAGCGGTAGATGTGGGCAGAGGTTGGCTTCAAAAGTAGCATTCGAACTAGCTGTTACCACGCTGGGAAGCATAACGCTGCGGTGTGAGCGTAGGCGTCCCAGCACAGCGTGCAAGCGGAGGTGAGTCGAACAAAGAGTTGGACACACCGGGGATTGAACCCGGGGCCTTCCGCTTGCAAAGCGGACGCGCTACCACTGCGCTATGCGCCCAGCAAAATGGAAAACCTAACCTCCACGTTCAAGATCGCTTTCTGACGCATCTACGCACGATACAGCCACGAATATACCTCCTGCACACCACCACACATCTCATTTACCCGCCGCCACTCACGCATCGCCTCAAAATACTTACGCCGTTTCGAAAACTTGCCGCATCTGTCATCAACAAGTTGACATGCCAGAGCACGTCGCCAACCGTCACCACACGCCCGAACGTTGTCTTCAGGTCAGCGCCAACAACCAAAAAAACAGCACCGTGTCGAGCGCATCACGCAACATTATTTACTGGACGAGCTTACCGCAGCGATTATGGCACCTTACGAGTGTGGCTCAGGTACTTGTTGGTGGGTATTCGCAGAGCTATTACTCAGTAACCAAGCTTGACATGGCGGCAGAGTAGCATGAGCGGTAGATGTGGGCAGAGGTTGGCTTCAAAAGTAGCATTCGAACTAGCTGTTACCACGCTGGGAAGCATGACGCTGCGGTGTGAGCGTAGGCGTCCCAGCACAGCGTGCAAGCGGAGGTGAGTCGAACAAAGAGTTGGACACACCGGGGATTGAACCCGGGGCCTTCCGCTTGCAAAGCGGACGCGCTACCACTGCGCTATGCGCCCAGCAAAATGGAAAACCTAACCTCCACGTTCAAGATCGCTTTCTGACGCATCTACGCACGATACAGCCACAAATATACCTCCTGCACACCACCACACATCTCATTTACCCGCCGCCACTCACGCATCGCCTCAAAATACTTACGCCGTTTCGAAAACTTGCCGCATCTGTCATCAACAAGTTGACATGCCAGAGCACGTCGCCAACCGTCACCACACGCCCGAACGTTGTCTTCAGGTCAGCGCCAACAACCAAAAAAACAGCACCGTGTCGAGCGCATCACGCAACATTATTTACTGGACGAGCTTACCGCAGCGATTATGGCACCTTACGAGTGTGGCTCAGGTACTTGTTGGTGGGTATTCGCAGAGCTATTACTCAGTAACCAAGCTTGACATGGCGGCAGAGTAGCATGAGCGGTAGATGTGGGCAGAGGTTGGCTTCAAAAGTAGCATTCGAACTAGCTGTTACCACGCTGGGAAGCATAACGCTGCGGTGTGAGCGTAGGCGTCCCAGCACAGCGTGCAAGCGGAGGTGAGTCGAACAAAGAGTTGGACACACCGGGGATTGACCCGGGGCCTTCCGCTTGCAAAGCGGACGCGCTACCACTGCGCTATGCGCCCAGCAAAATGGAAAACCTAACCTCCACGTTCAAGACCGCTTTCTGACGCACCTACGCACGATACAGCCACGAATATACCTCCTGCACACCACCACACACCTCATTTACCCGCCGCCACTCACGCATCGCCTCAAAATACTTACGCCGTTTCGAAAACTTGCCGCATCTGTCATCAACAAGTTGACATGCCACAGCACGTCGCCAACCGTCACCACACGCCCGAACGTTGTCTTCAGGTCAGCGCCAACAACCAAACAAACAGCGCCAACAACCAAACAAACAGCGCCAACAACCAAACAAACAGCACCAACAACCAAACAAACAGCACCGTGTCGAGCGCATCACGCAACATTATTTACTGGACGAGCTTACCGCAGCGATTATGGCACCTTACGAGTGTGGCTCAGGTACTTGTTGGTGGGTATTCGCAGAGCTATTACTCAGTAACCAAGCTTGACATGGCGGCAGAGTAGCATGAGCGGTAGATGTGGGCAGAGGTTGGCTTCAAAAGTAGCATTCGAACTAGCTGTTACCACGCTGGGAAGCATGACGCTGCGGTGTGAGCGTAGGCGTCCCAGCACAGCGTGCAAGCGGAGGTGAGTCGAACAAAGAGTTGGACACACCGGGGATTGACCCGGGGCCTTCCGCTTGCAAAGCGGACGCGCTACCACTGCGCTATGCGCCCAGCAAAATGGAAAACCTAACCTCCACGTTCAAGACCGCTTTCTGACGCACCTACGCACGATACAGCCACGAATATACCTCCTGCACACCACCACACACCTCATTTACCCGCCGCCACTCACGCATCGCCTCAAAATACTTACGCCGTTTCGAAAACTTGCCGCATCTGTCATCAACAAGTTGACATGCCAGAGCACGTCGCCAACCGTCACCACACGCCCGAACGTTGTCTTCAGGTCAGCGCCAACAACCAAACAAACAGCGCCAACAACCAAACAAACAGCGCCAACAACCAAACAAACAGCACCAACAACCAAACAAACAGCACCGTGTCGAGCGCATCACGCAACATTATTTACTGGACGAGCTTACCGCAGCGATTATGGCACCTTACGAGTGTGGCTCAGGTACTTGTTGGTGGGTATTCGCAGAGCTATTACTCAGTAACCAAGCTTGACATGGCGGCAGAGTAGCATGAGCGGTAGATGTGGGCAGAGGTTGGCTTCAAAAGTAGCATTCGAACTAGCTGTTACCACGCTGGGAAGCATGACGCTGCGGTGTGAGCGTAGGCGTCCCAGCACAGCGTGCAAGCGGAGGTGAGTCGAACAAAGAGTTGGACACACCGGGGATTGACCCGGGGCCTTCCGCTTGCAAAGCGGACGCGCTACCACTGCGCTATGCGCCCAGCAAAATGGAAAACCTAACCTCCACGTTCAAGACCGCTTTCTGACGCACCTACGCACGATACAGCCACGAATATACCTCCTGCACACCACCACACACCTCATTTACCCGCCGCCACTCACGCATCGCCTCAAAATACTTACGCCGTTTCGAAAACTTGCCGCATCTGTCATCAACAAGTTGACATGCCAGAGCACGTCGCCAACCGTCACCACACGCCCGAACGTTGTCTTCAGGTCAGCGCCAACAACCAAACAAACAGCGCCAACAACCAAACAAACAGCGCCAACAACCAAACAAACAGCACCAACAACCAAACAAACAGCACCGTGTCGAGCGCATCACGCAACATTATTTACTGGACGAGCTTACCGCAGCGATTATGGCACCTTACGAGTGTGGCTCAGGTACTTGTTGGTGGGTATTCGCAGAGCTATTACTCAGTAACCAAGCTTGACATGGCGGCAGAGTAGCATGAGCGGTAGATGTGGGCAGAGGTTGGCTTCAAAAGTAGCATTCGAACTAGCTGTTACCACGCTGGGAAGCATGACGCTGCGGTGTGAGCGTAGGCGTCCCAGCACAGCGTGCAAGCGGAGGTGAGTCGAACAAAGAGTTGGACACACCGGGGATTGACCCGGGGCCTTCCGCTTGCAAAGCGGACGCGCTACCACTGCGCTATGCGCCCAGCAAAATGGAAAACCTAACCTCCACGTTCAAGACCGCTTTCTGACGCACCTACGCACGATACAGCCACGAATATACCTCCTGCACACCACCACACACCTCATTTACCCGCCGCCACTCACGCATCGCCTCAAAATACTTACGCCGTTTCGAAAACTTGCCGCATCTGTCATCAACAAGTTGACATGCCAGAGCACGTCGCCAACCGTCACCACACGCCCGAACGTTGTCTTCAGGTCAGCGCCAACAACCAAACAAACAGCGCCAACAACCAAACAAACAGCGCCAACAACCAAACAAACAGCACCAACAACCAAACAAACAGCACCGTGTCGAGCGCATCACGCAACATTATTTACTGGACGAGCTTACCGCAGCGATTATGGCACCTTACGAGTGTGGCTCAGGTACTTGTTGGTGGGTATTCGCAGAGCTATTACTCAGTAACCAAGCTTGACATGGCGGCAGAGTAGCATGAGCGGTAGATGTGGGCAGAGGTTGGCTTCAAAAGTAGCATTCGAACTAGCTGTTACCACGCTGGGAAGCATGACGCTGCGGTGTGAGCGTAGGCGTCCCAGCACAGCGTGCAAGCGGAGGTGAGTCGAACAAAGAGTTGGACACACCGGGGATTGACCCGGGGCCTTCCGCTTGCAAAGCGGACGCGCTACCACTGCGCTATGCGCCCAGCAAAATGGAAAACCTAACCTCCACGTTCAAGACCGCTTTCTGACGCACCTACGCACGATACAGCCACGAATATACCTCCTGCACACCACCACACACCTCATTTACCCGCCGCCACTCACGCATCACCTCAAAATACTTACGCCGTTTCGAAAACTTGCCGCATCTGTCATCAACAAGTTGACATGCCACAGCACGTCGCCAACCGTCACCACACGCCCGAACGTTGTCTTCAGGTCAGCGCCAACAACCAAACAAACAGCGCCAACAACCAAACAAACAGCGCCAACAACCAAACAAACAGCACCAACAACCAAACAAACAGCACCGTGTCGAGCGCATCACGCAACATTATTTACTGGACGAGCTTACCGCAGCGATTATGGCACCTTACGAGTGTGGCTCAGGTACTTGTTGGTGGGTATTCGCAGAGCTATTACTCAGTAACCAAGCTTGACATGGCGGCAGAGTAGCATGAGCGGTAGATGTGGGCAGAGGTTGGCTTCAAAAGTAGCATTCGAACTAGCTGTTACCACGCTGGGAAGCATAACGCTGCGGTGTGAGCGTAGGCGTCCCAGCACAGCGTGCAAGCGGAGGTGAGTCGAACAAAGAGTTGGACACACCGGGGATTGAACCGGGGCCTTCCGCTTGCAAAGCGGACGCGCTACCACTGCGCTATGCGCCCAGCAAAATGGAAAACCTAACCTCCACGTTCAAGACCGCTTTCTGACGCACCTACGCACGATACAGCCACGAATATACCTCCTGCACACCACCACACACCTCATTTACCCGCCGCCACTCACGCATCGCCTCAAAATACTTACGCCGTTTCGAAAACTTGCCGCATCTGTCATCAACAAGTTGACATGCCAGAGCACGTCGCCAACCGTCACCACACGCCCGAACGTTGTCTTCAGGTCAGCGCCAACAACCAAACAAACAGCGCCAACAACCAAACAAACAGCGCCAACAACCAAACAAACAGCACCAACAACCAAACAAACAGCACCGTGTCGAGCGCATCACGCAACATTATTTACTGGACGAGCTTACCGCAGCGATTATGGCACCTTACGAGTGTGGCTCAGGTACTTGTTGGTGGGTATTCGCAGAGCTATTACTCAGTAACCAAGCTTGACATGGCGGCAGAGTAGCATGAGCGGTAGATGTGGGCAGAGGTTGGCTTCAAAAGTAGCATTCGAACTAGCTGTTACCACGCTGGGAAGCATGACGCTGCGGTGTGAGCGTAGGCGTCCCAGCACAGCGTGCAAGCGGAGGTGAGTCGAACAAAGAGTTGGACACACCGGGGATTGACCCGGGGCCTTCCGCTTGCAAAGCGGACGCGCTACCACTGCGCTATGCGCCCAGCAAAATGGAAAACCTAACCTCCACGTTCAAGACCGCTTTCTGACGCACCTACGCACGATACAGCCACGAATATACCTCCTGCACACCACCACACACCTCATTTACCCGCCGCCACTCACGCATCACCTCAAAATACTTACGCCGTTTCGAAAACTTGCCGCATCTGTCATCAACAAGTTGACATGCCACAGCACGTCGCCAACCGTCACCACACGCCCGAACGTTGTCTTCAGGTCAGCGCCAACAACCAAACAAACAGCGCCAACAACCAAACAAACAGCGCCAACAACCAAACAAACAGCACCAACAACCAAACAAACAGCACCGTGTCGAGCGCATCACGCAACATTATTTACTGGACGAGCTTACCGCAGCGATTATGGCACCTTACGAGTGTGGCTCAGGTACTTGTTGGTGGGTATTCGCAGAGCTATTACTCAGTAACCAAGCTTGACATGGCGGCAGAGTAGCATGAGCGGTAGATGTGGGCAGAGGTTGGCTTCAAAAGTAGCATTCGAACTAGCTGTTACCACGCTGGGAAGCATAACGCTGCGGTGTGAGCGTAGGCGTCCCAGCACAGCGTGCAAGCGGAGGTGAGTCGAACAAAGAGTTGGACACACCGGGGATTGAACCGGGGCCTTCCGCTTGCAAAGCGGACGCGCTACCACTGCGCTATGCGCCCAGCAAAATGGAAAACCTAACCTCCACGTTCAAGACCGCTTTCTGACGCACCTACGCACGATACAGCCACGAATATACCTCCTGCACACCACCACACACCTCATTTACCCGCCGCCACTCACGCATCGCCTCAAAATACTTACGCCGTTTCGAAAACTTGCCGCATCTGTCATCAACAAGTTGACATGCCACAGCACGTCGCCAACCGTCACCACACGCCCGAACGTTGTCTTCAGGTCAGCGCCAACAACCAAACAAACGGCACCAACAACCAAACAAACAGCGCCAACAACCAAACAAACAGCACCAACAACCAAACAAACAGCACCGTGTCGAGCGCATCACGCAACATTATTCACTGGACGAGCTTACCGCAGCGATTATGGCACCTTACGAGTGTGGCTCAGGTACTTGTTGGTGGGTATTCGCAGAGCTATTACTCAGTAACCAAGCTTGACATGGCGGCAGAGTAGCATGAGCGGTAGATGTGGGCAGAGGTTGGCTTCAAAAGTAGCATTCGAACTAGCTGTTACCACGCTGGGAAGCATAACGCTGCGGTGTGAGCGTAGGCGTCCCAGCACAGCGTGCAAGCGGAGGTGAGTCGAACAAAGAGTTGGACACACCGGGGATTGACCCGGGGCCTTCCGCTTGCAAAGCGGACGCGCTACCACTGCGCTATGCGCCCAGCAAAATGGAAAACCTAACCTCCACGTTCAAGACCGCTTTCTGACGCACCTACGCACGATACAGCCACGAATATACCTCCTGCACACCACCACACACCTCATTTACCCGCCGCCACTCACGCATCACCTCAAAATACTTACGCCGTTTCGAAAACTTGCCGCATCTGTCATCAACAAGTTGACATGCCACAGCACGTCGCCAACCGTCACCACACGCCCGAACGTTGTCTTCAGGTCAGCGCCAACAACCAAACAAACAGCGCCAACAACCAAACAAACAGCGCCAACAACCAAACAAACAGCACCAACAACCAAACAAACAGCACCGTGTCGAGCGCATCACGCAACATTATTTACTGGACGAGCTTACCGCAGCGATTATGGCACCTTACGAGTGTGGCTCAGGTACTTGTTGGTGGGTATTCGCAGAGCTATTACTCAGTAACCAAGCTTGACATGGCGGCAGAGTAGCATGAGCGGTAGATGTGGGCAGAGGTTGGCTTCAAAAGTAGCATTCGAACTAGCTGTTACCACGCTGGGAAGCATAACGCTGCGGTGTGAGCGTAGGCGTCCCAGCACAGCGTGCAAGCGGAGGTGAGTCGAACAAAGAGTTGGACACACCGGGGATTGAACCGGGGCCTTCCGCTTGCAAAGCGGACGCGCTACCACTGCGCTATGCGCCCAGCAAAATGGAAAACCTAACCTCCACGTTCAAGACCGCTTTCTGACGCACCTACGCACGATACAGCCACGAATATACCTCCTGCACACCACCACACACCTCATTTACCCGCCGCCACTCACGCATCGCCTCAAAATACTTACGCCGTTTCGAAAACTTGCCGCATCTGTCATCAACAAGTTGACATGCCACAGCACGTCGCCAACCGTCACCACACGCCCGAACGTTGTCTTCAGGTCAGCGCCAACAACCAAACAAACGGCACCAACAACCAAACAAACAGCGCCAACAACCAAACAAACAGCACCAACAACCAAACAAACAGCACCGTGTCGAGCGCATCACGCAACATTATTTACTGGACGAGCTTACCGCAGCGATTATGGCACCTTACGAGTGTGGCTCAGGTACTTGTTGGTGGGTATTCGCAGAGCTATTACTCAGTAACCAAGCTTGACATGGCGGCAGAGTAGCATGAGCGGTAGATGTGGGCAGAGGTTGGCTTCAAAAGTAGCATTCGAACTAGCTGTTACCACGCTGGGAAGCATAACGCTGCGGTGTGAGCGTAGGCGTCCCAGCACAGCGTGCAAGCGGAGGTGAGTCGAACAAAGAGTTGGACACACCGGGGATTGAACCGGGGCCTTCCGCTTGCAAAGCGGACGCGCTACCACTGCGCTATGCGCCCAGCAAAATGGAAAACCTAACCTCCACGTTCAAGACCGCTTTCTGACGCACCTACGCACGATACAGCCACGAATATACCTCCTGCACACCACCGCACACCTCATTTACCCGCCGCCACTCACGCATCGCCTCAAAATACTTACGCCGTTTCGAAAACTTGCCGCATCTGTCATCAACAAGTTGACATGCCAGAGCACGTCGCCAACCGTCACCACACGCCCGAACGTTGTCTTCAGGTCAGCGCCAACAACCAAACAAACAGCGCCAACAACCAAACAAACAGCACCAACAACCAAACAAACAGCACCGTGTCGAGCGCATCACGCAACATTATTTACTGGACGAGCTTACCGCAGCGATTATGGCACCTTACGAGTGTGGCTCAGGTACTTGTTGGTGGGTATTCGCAGAGCTATTACTCAGTAACCAAGCTTGACATGGCGGCAGAGTAGCATGAGCGGTAGATGTGGGCAGAGGTTGGCTTCAAAAGTAGCATTCGAACTAGCTGTTACCACGCTGGGAAGCATAACGCTGCGGTGTGAGCGTAGGCGTCCCAGCACAGCGTGCAAGCGGAGGTGAGTCGAACAAAGAGTTGGACACACCGGGGATTGAACCCGGGGCCTTCCGCTTGCAAAGCGGACGCGCTACCACTGCGCTATGCGCCCAGCAAAATGGAAAACCTAACCTCCACGTTCAAGATCGCTTTCTGACGCACCTACGCACGATACAGCCACGAATATACCTCCTGCACACCACCACACACCTCATTTACCCGCCGCCACTCACGCATCGCCTCAAAATACTTACGCCGTTTCGAAAACTTGCCGCATCTGTCATCAACAAGTTGACATGCCACAGCACGTCGCCAACCGTCACCACACGCCCGAACGTTGTCTTCAGGTCAGCGCCAACAACCAAACAAACGGCACCAACAACCAAACAAACAGCGCCAACAACCAAACAAACAGCACCAACAACCAAACAAACAGCACCGTGTCGAGCGCATCACGCAACATTATTTACTGGACGAGCTTACCGCAGCGATTATGGCACCTTACGAGTGTGGCTCAGGTACTTGTTGGTGGGTATTCGCAGAGCTATTACTCAGTAACCAAGCTTGACATGGCGGCAGAGTAGCATGAGCGGTAGATGTGGGCAGAGGTTGGCTTCAAAAGTAGCATTCGAACTAGCTGTTACCACGCTGGGAAGCATAACGCTGCGGTGTGAGCGTAGGCGTCCCAGCACAGCGTGCAAGCGGAGGTGAGTCGAACAAAGAGTTGGACACACCGGGGATTGACCCGGGGCCTTCCGCTTGCAAAGCGGACGCGCTACCACTGCGCTATGCGCCCAGCAAAATGGAAAACCTAACCTCCACGTTCAAGATCGCTTTCTGACGCACCTACGCACGATACAGCCACGAATATACCTCCTGCACACCACCACACACCTCATTTACCCGCCGCCACTCACGCATCGCCTCAAAATACTTACGCCGTTTCGAAAACTTGCCGCATCTGTCATCAACAAGTTGACATGCCACAGCACGTCGCCAACCGTCACCACACGCCCGAACGTTGTCTTCAGGTCAGCGCCAACAACCAAACAAACAGCGCCAACAACCAAACAAACAGCGCCAACAACCAAACAAACAGCACCAACAACCAAACAAACAGCACCGTGTCGAGCGCATCACGCAACATTATTTACTGGACGAGCTTACCGCAGCGATTATGGCACCTTACGAGTGTGGCTCAGGTACTTGTTGGTGGGTATTCGCAGAGCTATTACTCAGTAACCAAGCTTGACATGGCGGCAGAGTAGCATGAGCGGTAGATGTGGGCAGAGGTTGGCTTCAAAAGTAGCATTCGAACTAGCTGTTACCACGCTGGGAAGCATAACGCTGCGGTGTGAGCGTAGGCGTCCCAGCACAGCGTGCAAGCGGAGGTGAGTCGAACAAAGAGTTGGACACACCGGGGATTGACCCGGGGCCTTCCGCTTGCAAAGCGGACGCGCTACCACTGCGCTATGCGCCCAGCAAAATGGAAAACCTAACCTCCACGTTCAAGATCGCTTTCTGACGCACCTACGCACGATACAGCCACGAATATACCTCCTGCACACCACCACACACCTCATTTACCCGCCGCCACTCACGCATCGCCTCAAAATACTTACGCCGTTTCGAAAACTTGCCGCATCTGTCATCAACAAGTTGACATGCCACAGCACGTCGCCAACCGTCACCACACGCCCGAACGTTGTCTTCAGGTCAGCGCCAACAACCAAACAAACGGCACCAACAACCAAACAAACAGCGCCAACAACCAAACAAACAGCACCAACAACCAAACAAACAGCACCGTGTCGAGCGCATCACGCAACATTATTTACTGGACGAGCTTACCGCAGCGATTATGGCACCTTACGAGTGTGGCTCAGGTACTTGTTGGTGGGTATTCGCAGAGCTATTACTCAGTAACCAAGCTTGACATGGCGGCAGAGTAGCATGAGCGGTAGATGTGGGCAGAGGTTGGCTTCAAAAGTAGCATTCGAACTAGCTGTTACCACGCTGGGAAGCATAACGCTGCGGTGTGAGCGTAGGCGTCCCAGCACAGCGTGCAAGCGGAGGTGAGTCGAACAAAGAGTTGGACACACCGGGGATTGACCCGGGGCCTTCCGCTTGCAAAGCGGACGCGCTACCACTGCGCTATGCGCCCAGCAAAATGGAAAACCTAACCTCCACGTTCAAGATCGCTTTCTGACGCACCTACGCACGATACAGCCACGAATATACCTCCTGCACACCACCACACACCTCATTTACCCGCCGCCACTCACGCATCGCCTCAAAATACTTACGCCGTTTCGAAAACTTGCCGCATCTGTCATCAACAAGTTGACACAGATGCGGCAAGTTTTCGAAACACAACACGTCGCCAACCGTCACCACACGCCCGAACGTTGTCTTCAGGTCAGCGCCAACAACCAAACAAACAGCGCCAACAACCAAACAAACAGCGCCAACAACCAAACAAACAGCACCAACAACCAAACAAACAGCACCGTGTCGAGCGCATCACGCAACATTATTTACTGGACGAGCTTACCGCAGCGATTATGGCACCTTACGAGTGTGGCTCAGGTACTTGTTGGTGGGTATTCGCAGAGCTATTACTCAGTAACCAAGCTTGACATGGCGGCAGAGTAGCATGAGCGGTAGATGTGGGCAGAGGTTGGCTTCAAAAGTAGCATTCGAACTAGCTGTTACCACGCTGGGAAGCATAACGCTGCGGTGTGAGCGTAGGCGTCCCAGCACAGCGTGCAAGCGGAGGTGAGTCGAACAAAGAGTTGGACACACCGGGGATTGACCCGGGGCCTTCCGCTTGCAAAGCGGACGCGCTACCACTGCGCTATGCGCCCAGCAAAATGGAAAACCTAACCTCCACGTTCAAGACCGCTTTCTGACGCACCTACGCACGATACAGCCACGAATATACCTCCTGCACACCACCACACACCTCATTTACCCGCCGCCACTCACGCATCGCCTCAAAATACTTACGCCGTTTCGAAAACTTGCCGCATCTGTCATCAACAAGTTGACATGCCACAGCACGTCGCCAACCGTCACCACACGCCCGAACGTTGTCTTCAGGTCAGCGCCAACAACCAAACAAACGGCACCAACAACCAAACAAACAGCGCCAACAACCAAACAAACAGCACCAACAACCAAACAAACAGCACCGTGTCGAGCGCATCACGCAACATTATTTACTGGACGAGCTTACCGCAGCGATTATGGCACCTTACGAGTGTGGCTCAGGTACTTGTTGGTGGGTATTCGCAGAGCTATTACTCAGTAACCAAGCTTGACATGGCGGCAGAGTAGCATGAGCGGTAGATGTGGGCAGAGGTTGGCTTCAAAAGTAGCATTCGAACTAGCTGTTACCACGCTGGGAAGCATAACGCTGCGGTGTGAGCGTAGGCGTCCCAGCACAGCGTGCAAGCGGAGGTGAGTCGAACAAAGAGTTGGACACACCGGGGATTGACCCGGGGCCTTCCGCTTGCAAAGCGGACGCGCTACCACTGCGCTATGCGCCCAGCAAAATGGAAAACCTAACCTCCACGTTCAAGACCGCTTTCTGACGCACCTACGCACGATACAGCCACGAATATACCTCCTGCACACCACCACACACCTCATTTACCCGCCGCCACTCACGCATCGCCTCAAAATACTTACGCCGTTTCGAAAACTTGCCGCATCTGTCATCAACAAGTTGACATGCCACAGCACGTCGCCAACCGTCACCACACGCCCGAACGTTGTCTTCAGGTCAGCGCCAACAACCAAACAAACAGCGCCAACAACCAAACAAACAGCGCCAACAACCAAACAAACAGCACCAACAACCAAACAAACAGCACCGTGTCGAGCGCATCACGCAACATTATTTACTGGACGAGCTTACCGCAGCGATTATGGCACCTTACGAGTGTGGCTCAGGTACTTGTTGGTGGGTATTCGCAGAGCTATTACTCAGTAACCAAGCTTGACATGGCGGCAGAGTAGCATGAGCGGTAGATGTGGGCAGAGGTTGGCTTCAAAAGTAGCATTCGAACTAGCTGTTACCACGCTGGGAAGCATAACGCTGCGGTGTGAGCGTAGGCGTCCCAGCACAGCGTGCAAGCGGAGGTGAGTCGAACAAAGAGTTGGACACACCGGGGATTGAACCCGGGGCCTTCCGCTTGCAAAGCGGACGCGCTACCACTGCGCTATGCGCCCAGCAAAATGGAAAACCTAACCTCCACGTTCAAGATCGCTTTCTGACGCACCTACGCACGATACAGCCACGAATATACCTCCTGCACACCACCACACACCTCATTTACCCGCCGCCACTCACGCATCGCCTCAAAATACTTACGCCGTTTCGAAAACTTGCCGCATCTGTCATCAACAAGTTGACATGCCACAGCACGTCGCCAACCGTCACCACACGCCCGAACGTTGTCTTCAGGTCAGCGCCAACAACCAAACAAACAGCGCCAACAACCAAACAAACAGCGCCAACAACCAAACAAACAGCACCAACAACCAAACAAACAGCACCGTGTCGAGCGCATCACGCAACATTATTTACTGGACGAGCTTACCGCAGCGATTATGGCACCTTACGAGTGTGGCTCAGGTACTTGTTGGTGGGTATTCGCAGAGCTATTACTCAGTAACCAAGCTTGACATGGCGGCAGAGTAGCATGAGCGGTAGATGTGGGCAGAGGTTGGCTTCAAAAGTAGCATTCGAACTAGCTGTTACCACGCTGGGAAGCATAACGCTGCGGTGTGAGCGTAGGCGTCCCAGCACAGCGTGCAAGCGGAGGTGAGTCGAACAAAGAGTTGGACACACCGGGGATTGAACCCGGGGCCTTCCGCTTGCAAAGCGGACGCGCTACCACTGCGCTATGCGCCCAGCAAAATGGAAAACCTAACCTCCACGTTCAAGATCGCTTTCTGACGCACCTACGCACGATACAGCCACGAATATACCTCCTGCACACCACCACACACCTCATTTACCCGCCGCCACTCACGCATCGCCTCAAAATACTTACGCCGTTTCGAAAACTTGCCGCATCTGTCATCAACAAGTTGACATGCCACAGCACGTCGCCAACCGTCACCACACGCCCGAACGTTGTCTTCAGGTCAGCGCCAACAACCAAACAAACAGCGCCAACAACCAAACAAACAGCGCCAACAACCAAACAAACAGCACCAACAACCAAACAAACAGCACCGTGTCGAGCGCATCACGCAACATTATTTACTGGACGAGCTTACCGCAGCGATTATGGCACCTTACGAGTGTGGCTCAGGTACTTGTTGGTGGGTATTCGCAGAGCTATTACTCAGTAACCAAGCTTGACATGGCGGCAGAGTAGCATGAGCGGTAGATGTGGGCAGAGGTTGGCTTCAAAAGTAGCATTCGAACTAGCTGTTACCACGCTGGGAAGCATAACGCTGCGGTGTGAGCGTAGGCGTCCCAGCACAGCGTGCAAGCGGAGGTGAGTCGAACAAAGAGTTGGACACACCGGGGATTGACCCGGGGCCTTCCGCTTGCAAAGCGGACGCGCTACCACTGCGCTATGCGCCCAGCAAAATGGAAAACCTAACCTCCACGTTCAAGACCGCTTTCTGACGCACCTACGCACGATACAGCCACGAATATACCTCCTGCACACCACCACACACCTCATTTACCCGCCGCCACTCACGCATCGCCTCAAAATACTTACGCCGTTTCGAAAACTTGCCGCATCTGTCATTAACAAGTTGACATGCCACAGCACGTCGCCAACCGTCACCACACGCCCGAACGTTGTCTTCAGGTCAGCGCCAACAACCAAACAAACAGCGCCAACAACCAAACAAACAGCGCCAACAACCAAACAAACAGCACCAACAACCAAACAAACAGCACCGTGTCGAGCGCATCACGCAACATTATTTACTGGACGAGCTTACCGCAGCGATTATGGCACCTTACGAGTGTGGCTCAGGTACTTGTTGGTGGGTATTCGCAGAGCTATTACTCAGTAACCAAGCTTGACATGGCGGCAGAGTAGCATGAGCGGTAGATGTGGGCAGAGGTTGGCTTCAAAAGTAGCATTCGAACTAGCTGTTACCACGCTGGGAAGCATAACGCTGCGGTGTGAGCGTAGGCGTCCCAGCACAGCGTGCAAGCGGAGGTGAGTCGAACAAAGAGTTGGACACACCGGGGATTGAACCCGGGGCCTTCCGCTTGCAAAGCGGACGCGCTACCACTGCGCTATGCGCCCAGCAAAATGGAAAACCTAACCTCCACGTTCAAGACCGCTTTCTGACGCACCTACGCACGATACAGCCACGAATATACCTCCTGCACACCACCACACACCTCATTTACCCGCCGCCACTCACGCATCGCCTCAAAATACTTACGCCGTTTCGAAAACTTGCCGCATCTGTCATCAACAAGTTGACACAGATGCGGCAAGTTTTCGAAACACAGCACGTCGCCAACCGTCACCACACGCCCGAACGTTGTCTTCAGGTCAGCGCCAACAACCAAACAAACGGCACCAACAACCAAACAAACAGCGCCAACAACCAAACAAACAGCACCAACAACCAAACAAACAGCACCAACAACCAAACAAACAGCACCGTGTCGAGCGCATCACGCAACATTATTTACTGGACGAGCTTACCGCAGCGATTATGGCACCTTACGAGTGTGGCTCAGGTACTTGTTGGTGGGTATTCGCAGAGCTATTACTCAGTAACCAAGCTTGACATGGCGGCAGAGTAGCATGAGCGGTAGATGTGGGCAGAGGTTGGCTTCAAAAGTAGCATTCGAACTAGCTGTTACCACGCTGGGAAGCATAACGCTGCGGTGTGAGCGTAGGCGTCCCAGCACAGCGTGCAAGCGGAGGTGAGTCGAACAAAGAGTTGGACACACCGGGGATTGACCCGGGGCCTTCCGCTTGCAAAGCGGACGCGCTACCACTGCGCTATGCGCCCAGCAAAATGGAAAACCTAACCTCCACGTTCAAGACCGCTTTCTGACGCACCTACGCACGATACAGCCACGAATATACCTCCTGCACACCACCACACACCTCATTTACCCGCCGCCACTCACGCATCGCCTCAAAATACTTACGCCGTTTCGAAAACTTGCCGCATCTGTCATCAACAAGTTGACACAGATGCGGCAAGTTTTCGAAACACAGCACGTCGCCAACCGTCACCACACGCCCGAACGTTGTCTTCAGGTCAGCGCCAACAACCAAACAAACGGCACCAACAACCAAACAAACAGCGCCAACAACCAAACAAACAGCACCAACAACCAAACAAACAGCACCAACAACCAAACAAACAGCACCGTGTCGAGCGCATCACGCAACATTATTTACTGGACGAGCTTACCGCAGCGATTATGGCACCTTACGAGTGTGGCTCAGGTACTTGTTGGTGGGTATTCGCAGAGCTATTACTCAGTAACCAAGCTTGACATGGCGGCAGAGTAGCATGAGCGGTAGATGTGGGCAGAGGTTGGCTTCAAAAGTAGCATTCGAACTAGCTGTTACCACGCTGGGAAGCATAACGCTGCGGTGTGAGCGTAGGCGTCCCAGCACAGCGTGCAAGCGGAGGTGAGTCGAACAAAGAGTTGGACACACCGGGGATTGACCCGGGGCCTTCCGCTTGCAAAGCGGACGCGCTACCACTGCGCTATGCGCCCAGCAAAATGGAAAACCTAACCTCCACGTTCAAGACCGCTTTCTGACGCACCTACGCACGATACAGCCACGAATATACCTCCTGCACACCACCACACACCTCATTTACCCGCCGCC
The DNA here is from genome assembly GCA_033557915.1 of Phytophthora tentaculata. Classification (NCBI taxonomy): domain Eukaryota; phylum Oomycota; class Peronosporomycetes; order Peronosporales; family Peronosporaceae; genus Phytophthora; species Phytophthora tentaculata. Next base: position 6,007,612 of record JAUCEA010000007.1, on the reverse strand, counting down.
ACTCACGCATCGCCTCAAAATACTTACGCCGTTTCGAAAACTTGCCGCATCTGTCATCAACAAGTTGACATGCCACAGCACGTCGCCAACCGTCACCACACGCCCGAACGTTGTCTTCAGGTCAGCGCCAACAACCAAACAAACAGCGCCAACAACCAAACAAACAGCGCCAACAACCAAACAAACAGCACCAACAACCAAACAAACAGCACCGTGTCGAGCGCATCACGCAACATTATTTACTGGACGAGCTTACCGCAGCGATTATGGCACCTTACGAGTGTGGCTCAGGTACTTGTTGGTGGGTATTCGCAGAGCTATTACTCAGTAACCAAGCTTGACATGGCGGCAGAGTAGCATGAGCGGTAGATGTGGGCAGAGGTTGGCTTCAAAAGTAGCATTCGAACTAGCTGTTACCACGCTGGGAAGCATAACGCTGCGGTGTGAGCGTAGGCGTCCCAGCACAGCGTGCAAGCGGAGGTGAGTCGAACAAAGAGTTGGACACACCGGGGATTGAACCCGGGGCCTTCCGCTTGCAAAGCGGACGCGCTACCACTGCGCTATGCGCCCAGCAAAATGGAAAACCTAACCTCCACGTTCAAGACCGCTTTCTGACGCACCTACGCACGATACAGCCACGAATATACCTCCTGCACACCACCACACACCTCATTTACCCGCCGCCACTCACGCATCGCCTCAAAATACTTACGCCGTTTCGAAAACTTGCCGCATCTGTCATCAACAAGTTGACATGCCACAGCACGTCGCCAACCGTCACCACACGCCCGAACGTTGTCTTCAGGTCAGCGCCAACAACCAAACAAACAGCGCCAACAACCAAACAAACAGCGCCAACAACCAAACAAACAGCACCAACAACCAAACAAACAGCACCGTGTCGAGCGCATCACGCAACATTATTTACTGGACGAGCTTACCGCAGCGATTATGGCACCTTACGAGTGTGGCTCAGGTACTTGTTGGTGGGTATTCGCAGAGCTATTACTCAGTAACCAAGCTTGACATGGCGGCAGAGTAGCATGAGCGGTAGATGTGGGCAGAGGTTGGCTTCAAAAGTAGCATTCGAACTAGCTGTTACCACGCTGGGAAGCATAACGCTGCGGTGTGAGCGTAGGCGTCCCAGCACAGCGTGCAAGCGGAGGTGAGTCGAACAAAGAGTTGGACACACCGGGGATTGACCCGGGGCCTTCCGCTTGCAAAGCGGACGCGCTACCACTGCGCTATGCGCCCAGCAAAATGGAAAACCTAACCTCCACGTTCAAGACCGCTTTCTGACGCACCTACGCACGATACAGCCACGAATATACCTCCTGCACACCACCACACACCTCATTTACCCGCCGCCACTCACGCATCGCCTCAAAATACTTACGCCGTTTCGAAAACTTGCCGCATCTGTCATCAACAAGTTGACACAGATGCGGCAAGTTTTCGAAACACAGCACGTCGCCAACCGTCACCACACGCCCGAACGTTGTCTTCAGGTCAGCGCCAACAACCAAACAAACAGCGCCAACAACCAAACAAACAGCACCAACAACCAAACAAACAGCACCGTGTCGAGCGCATCACGCAACATTATTTACTGGACGAGCTTACCGCAGCGATTATGGCACCTTACGAGTGTGGCTCAGGTACTTGTTGGTGGGTATTCGCAGAGCTATTACTCAGTAACCAAGCTTGACATGGCGGCAGAGTAGCATGAGCGGTAGATGTGGGCAGAGGTTGGCTTCAAAAGTAGCATTCGAACTAGCTGTTACCACGCTGGGAAGCATAACGCTGCGGTGTGAGCGTAGGCGTCCCAGCACAGCGTGCAAGCGGAGGTGAGTCGAACAAAGAGTTGGACACACCGGGGATTGACCCGGGGCCTTCCGCTTGCAAAGCGGACGCGCTACCACTGCGCTATGCGCCCAGCAAAATGGAAAACCTAACCTCCACGTTCAAGACCGCTTTCTGACGCACCTACGCACGATACAGCCACGAATATACCTCCTGCACACCACCACACACCTCATTTACCCGCCGCCACTCACGCATCGCCTCAAAATACTTACGCCGTTTCGAAAACTTGCCGCATCTGTCATCAACAAGTTGACATGCCACAGCACGTCGCCAACCGTCACCACACGCCCGAACGTTGTCTTCAGGTCAGCGCCAACAACCAAACAAACAGCGCCAACAACCAAACAAACAGCGCCAACAACCAAACAAACAGCACCAACAACCAAACAAACAGCACCGTGTCGAGCGCATCACGCAACATTATTTACTGGACGAGCTTACCGCAGCGATTATGGCACCTTACGAGTGTGGCTCAGGTACTTGTTGGTGGGTATTCGCAGAGCTATTACTCAGTAACCAAGCTTGACATGGCGGCAGAGTAGCATGAGCGGTAGATGTGGGCAGAGGTTGGCTTCAAAAGTAGCATTCGAACTAGCTGTTACCACGCTGGGAAGCATAACGCTGCGGTGTGAGCGTAGGCGTCCCAGCACAGCGTGCAAGCGGAGGTGAGTCGAACAAAGAGTTGGACACACCGGGGATTGACCCGGGGCCTTCCGCTTGCAAAGCGGACGCGCTACCACTGCGCTATGCGCCCAGCAAAATGGAAAACCTAACCTCCACGTTCAAGACCGCTTTCTGACGCACCTACGCACGATACAGCCACGAATATACCTCCTGCACACCACCACACACCTCATTTACCCGCCGCCACTCACGCATCGCCTCAAAATACTTACGCCGTTTCGAAAACTTGCCGCATCTGTCATCAACAAGTTGACATGCCACAGCACGTCGCCAACCGTCACCACACGCCCGAACGTTGTCTTCAGGTCAGCGCCAACAACCAAACAAACAGCGCCAACAACCAAACAAACAGCGCCAACAACCAAACAAACAGCACCAACAACCAAACAAACAGCACCGTGTCGAGCGCATCACGCAACATTATTTACTGGACGAGCTTACCGCAGCGATTATGGCACCTTACGAGTGTGGCTCAGGTACTTGTTGGTGGGTATTCGCAGAGCTATTACTCAGTAACCAAGCTTGACATGGCGGCAGAGTAGCATGAGCGGTAGATGTGGGCAGAGGTTGGCTTCAAAAGTAGCATTCGAACTAGCTGTTACCACGCTGGGAAGCATAACGCTGCGGTGTGAGCGTAGGCGTCCCAGCACAGCGTGCAAGCGGAGGTGAGTCGAACAAAGAGTTGGACACACCGGGGATTGACCCGGGGCCTTCCGCTTGCAAAGCGGACGCGCTACCACTGCGCTATGCGCCCAGCAAAATGGAAAACCTAACCTCCACGTTCAAGACCGCTTTCTGACGCACCTACGCACGATACAGCCACGAATATACCTCCTGCACACCACCACACACCTCATTTACCCGCCGCCACTCACGCATCGCCTCAAAATACTTACGCCGTTTCGAAAACTTGCCGCATCTGTCATCAACAAGTTGACATGCCACAGCACGTCGCCAACCGTCACCACACGCCCGAACGTTGTCTTCAGGTCAGCGCCAACAACCAAACAAACAGCGCCAACAACCAAACAAACAGCGCCAACAACCAAACAAACAGCACCAACAACCAAACAAACAGCACCGTGTCGAGCGCATCACGCAACATTATTTACTGGACGAGCTTACCGCAGCGATTATGGCACCTTACGAGTGTGGCTCAGGTACTTGTTGGTGGGTATTCGCAGAGCTATTACTCAGTAACCAAGCTTGACATGGCGGCAGAGTAGCATGAGCGGTAGATGTGGGCAGAGGTTGGCTTCAAAAGTAGCATTCGAACTAGCTGTTACCACGCTGGGAAGCATAACGCTGCGGTGTGAGCGTAGGCGTCCCAGCACAGCGTGCAAGCGGAGGTGAGTCGAACAAAGAGTTGGACACACCGGGGATTGACCCGGGGCCTTCCGCTTGCAAAGCGGACGCGCTACCACTGCGCTATGCGCCCAGCAAAATGGAAAACCTAACCTCCACGTTCAAGACCGCTTTCTGACGCACCTACGCACGATACAGCCACGAATATACCTCCTGCACACCACCACACACCTCATTTACCCGCCGCCACTCACGCATCGCCTCAAAATACTTACGCCGTTTCGAAAACTTGCCGCATCTGTCATCAACAAGTTGACATGCCACAGCACGTCGCCAACCGTCACCACACGCCCGAACGTTGTCTTCAGGTCAGCGCCAACAACCAAACAAACAGCGCCAACAACCAAACAAACAGCGCCAACAACCAAACAAACAGCACCAACAACCAAACAAACAGCACCGTGTCGAGCGCATCACGCAACATTATTTACTGGACGAGCTTACCGCAGCGATTATGGCACCTTACGAGTGTGGCTCAGGTACTTGTTGGTGGGTATTCGCAGAGCTATTACTCAGTAACCAAGCTTGACATGGCGGCAGAGTAGCATGAGCGGTAGATGTGGGCAGAGGTTGGCTTCAAAAGTAGCATTCGAACTAGCTGTTACCACGCTGGGAAGCATAACGCTGCGGTGTGAGCGTAGGCGTCCCAGCACAGCGTGCAAGCGGAGGTGAGTCGAACAAAGAGTTGGACACACCGGGGATTGAACCCGGGGCCTTCCGCTTGCAAAGCGGACGCGCTACCACTGCGCTATGCGCCCAGCAAAATGGAAAACCTAACCTCCACGTTCAAGACCGCTTTCTGACGCACCTACGCACGATACAGCCACGAATATACCTCCTGCACACCACCACACACCTCATTTACCCGCCGCCACTCACGCATCGCCTCAAAATACTTACGCCGTTTCGAAAACTTGCCGCATCTGTCATCAACAAGTTGACATGCCACAGCACGTCGCCAACCGTCACCACACGCCCGAACGTTGTCTTCAGGTCAGCGCCAACAACCAAACAAACAGCGCCAACAACCAAACAAACAGCGCCAACAACCAAACAAACAGCACCAACAACCAAACAAATAGCACCGTGTCGAGCGCATCACGCAACATTATTTACTGGACGAGCTTACCGCAGCGATTATGGCACCTTACGAGTGTGGCTCAGGTACTTGTTGGTGGGTATTCGCAGAGCTATTACTCAGTAACCAAGCTTGACATGGCGGCAGAGTAGCATGAGCGGTAGATGTGGGCAGAGGTTGGCTTCAAAAGTAGCATTCGAACTAGCTGTTACCACGCTGGGAAGCATAACGCTGCGGTGTGAGCGTAGGCGTCCCAGCACAGCGTGCAAGCGGAGGTGAGTCGAACAAAGAGTTGGACACACCGGGGATTGACCCGGGGCCTTCCGCTTGCAAAGCGGACGCGCTACCACTGCGCTATGCGCCCAGCAAAATGGAAAACCTAACCTCCACGTTCAAGACCGCTTTCTGACGCACCTACGCACGATACAGCCACGAATATACCTCCTGCACACCACCACACACCTCATTTACCCGCCGCCACTCACGCATCGCCTCAAAATACTTACGCCGTTTCGAAAACTTGCCGCATCTGTCATCAACAAGTTGACATGCCACAGCACGTCGCCAACCGTCACCACACGCCCGAACGTTGTCTTCAGGTCAGCGCCAACAACCAAACAAACGGCGCCAACAACCAAACAAACAGCGCCAACAACCAAACAAACAGCACCAACAACCAAACAAACAGCACCGTGTCGAGCGCATCACGCAACATTATTTACTGGACGAGCTTACCGCAGCGATTATGGCACCTTACGAGTGTGGCTCAGGTACTTGTTGGTGGGTATTCGCAGAGCTATTACTCAGTAACCAAGCTTGACATGGCGGCAGAGTAGCATGAGCGGTAGATGTGGGCAGAGGTTGGCTTCAAAAGTAGCATTCGAACTAGCTGTTACCACGCTGGGAAGCATAACGCTGCGGTGTGAGCGTAGGCGTCCCAGCACAGCGTGCAAGCGGAGGTGAGTCGAACAAAGAGTTGGACACACCGGGGATTGACCCGGGGCCTTCCGCTTGCAAAGCGGACGCGCTACCACTGCGCTATGCGCCCAGCAAAATGGAAAACCTAACCTCCACGTTCAAGATCGCTTTCTGACGCACCTACGCACGATACAGCCACGAATATACCTCCTGCACACCACCACACACCTCATTTACCCGCCGCCACTCACGCATCGCCTCAAAATACTTACGCCGTTTCGAAAACTTGCCGCATCTGTCATCAACAAGTTGACATGCCACAGCACGTCGCCAACCGTCACCACACGCCCGAACGTTGTCTTCAGGTCAGCGCCAACAACCAAACAAACAGCGCCAACAACCAAACAAACAGCGCCAACAACCAAACAAACAGCACCAACAACCAAACAAACAGCACCGTGTCGAGCGCATCACGCAACATTATTTACTGGACGAGCTTACCGCAGCGATTATGGCACCTTACGAGTGTGGCTCAGGTACTTGTTGGTGGGTATTCGCAGAGCTATTACTCAGTAACCAAGCTTGACATGGCGGCAGAGTAGCATGAGCGGTAGATGTGGGCAGAGGTTGGCTTCAAAAGTAGCATTCGAACTAGCTGTTACCACGCTGGGAAGCATAACGCTGCGGTGTGAGCGTAGGCGTCCCAGCACAGCGTGCAAGCGGAGGTGAGTCGAACAAAGAGTTGGACACACCGGGGATTGACCCGGGGCCTTCCGCTTGCAAAGCGGACGCGCTACCACTGCGCTATGCGCCCAGCAAAATGGAAAACCTAACCTCCACGTTCAAGATCGCTTTCTGACGCACCTACGCACGATACAGCCACGAATATACCTCCTGCACACCACCACACACCTCATTTACCCGCCGCCACTCACGCATCGCCTCAAAATACTTACGCCGTTTCGAAAACTTGCCGCATCTGTCATCAACAAGTTGACATGCCACAGCACGTCGCCAACCGTCACCACACGCCCGAACGTTGTCTTCAGGTCAGCGCCAACAACCAAACAAACAGCGCCAACAACCAAACAAACAGCGCCAACAACCAAACAAACAGCACCAACAACCAAACAAACAGCACCGTGTCGAGCGCATCACGCAACATTATTTACTGGACGAGCTTACCGCAGCGATTATGGCACCTTACGAGTGTGGCTCAGGTACTTGTTGGTGGGTATTCGCAGAGCTATTACTCAGTAACCAAGCTTGACATGGCGGCAGAGTAGCATGAGCGGTAGATGTGGGCAGAGGTTGGCTTCAAAAGTAGCATTCGAACTAGCTGTTACCACGCTGGGAAGCATAACGCTGCGGTGTGAGCGTAGGCGTCCCAGCACAGCGTGCAAGCGGAGGTGAGTCGAACAAAGAGTTGGACACACCGGGGATTGAACCCGGGGCCTTCCGCTTGCAAAGCGGACGCGCTACCACTGCGCTATGCGCCCAGCAAAATGGAAAACCTAACCTCCACGTTCAAGACCGCTTTCTGACGCACCTACGCACGATACAGCCACGAATATACCTCCTGCACACCACCACACACCTCATTTACCCGCCGCCACTCACGCATCGCCTCAAAATACTTACGCCGTTTCGAAAACTTGCCGCATCTGTCATCAACAAGTTGACATGCCACAGCACGTCGCCAACCGTCACCACACGCCCGAACGTTGTCTTCAGGTCAGCGCCAACAACCAAACAAACGGCACCAACAACCAAACAAACAGCGCCAACAACCAAACAAACAGCACCAACAACCAAACAAACAGCACCGTGTCGAGCGCATCACGCAACATTATTTACTGGACGAGCTTACCGCAGCGATTATGGCACCTTACGAGTGTGGCTCAGGTACTTGTTGGTGGGTATTCGCAGAGCTATTACTCAGTAACCAAGCTTGACATGGCGGCAGAGTAGCATGAGCGGTAGATGTGGGCAGAGGTTGGCTTCAAAAGTAGCATTCGAACTAGCTGTTACCACGCTGGGAAGCATAACGCTGCGGTGTGAGCGTAGGCGTCCCAGCACAGCGTGCAAGCGGAGGTGAGTCGAACAAAGAGTTGGACACACCGGGGATTGACCCGGGGCCTTCCGCTTGCAAAGCGGACGCGCTACCACTGCGCTATGCGCCCAGCAAAATGGAAAACCTAACCTCCACGTTCAAGACCGCTTTCTGACGCACCTACGCACGATACAGCCACGAATATACCTCCTGCACACCACCACACACCTCATTTACCCGCCGCCACTCACGCATCGCCTCAAAATACTTACGCCGTTTCGAAAACTTGCCGCATCTGTCATCAACAAGTTGACATGCCACAGCACGTCGCCAACCGTCACCACACGCCCGAACGTTGTCTTCAGGTCAGCGCCAACAACCAAACAAACGGCACCAACAACCAAACAAACAGCGCCAACAACCAAACAAACAGCACCAACAACCAAACAAACAGCACCGTGTCGAGCGCATCACGCAACATTATTTACTGGACGAGCTTACCGCAGCGATTATGGCACCTTACGAGTGTGGCTCAGGTACTTGTTGGTGGGTATTCGCAGAGCTATTACTCAGTAACCAAGCTTGACATGGCGGCAGAGTAGCATGAGCGGTAGATGTGGGCAGAGGTTGGCTTCAAAAGTAGCATTCGAACTAGCTGTTACCACGCTGGGAAGCATAACGCTGCGGTGTGAGCGTAGGCGTCCCAGCACAGCGTGCAAGCGGAGGTGAGTCGAACAAAGAGTTGGACACACCGGGGATTGACCCGGGGCCTTCCGCTTGCAAAGCGGACGCGCTACCACTGCGCTATGCGCCCAGCAAAATGGAAAACCTAACCTCCACGTTCAAGACCGCTTTCTGACGCACCTACGCACGATACAGCCACGAATATACCTCCTGCACACCACCACACACCTCATTTACCCGCCGCCACTCACGCATCGCCTCAAAATACTTACGCCGTTTCGAAAACTTGCCGCATCTGTCATCAACAAGTTGACATGCCACAGCACGTCGCCAACCGTCACCACACGCCCGAACGTTGTCTTCAGGTCAGCGCCAACAACCAAACAAACAGCGCCAACAACCAAACAAACAGCGCCAACAACCAAACAAACAGCACCAACAACCAAACAAACAGCACCGTGTCGAGCGCATCACGCAACATTATTTACTGGACGAGCTTACCGCAGCGATTATGGCACCTTACGAGTGTGGCTCAGGTACTTGTTGGTGGGTATTCGCAGAGCTATTACTCAGTAACCAAGCTTGACATGGCGGCAGAGTAGCATGAGCGGTAGATGTGGGCAGAGGTTGGCTTCAAAAGTAGCATTCGAACTAGCTGTTACCACGCTGGGAAGCATGACGCTGCGGTGTGAGCGTAGGCGTCCCAGCACAGCGTGCAAGCGGAGGTGAGTCGAACAAAGAGTTGGACACACCGGGGATTGACCCGGGGCCTTCCGCTTGCAAAGCGGACGCGCTACCACTGCGCTATGCGCCCAGCAAAATGGAAAACCTAACCTCCACGTTCAAGACCGCTTTCTGACGCACCTACGCACGATACAGCCACGAATATACCTCCTGCACACCACCACACACCTCATTTACCCGCCGCCACTCACGCATCGCCTCAAAATACTTACGCCGTTTCGAAAACTTGCCGCATCTGTCATCAACAAGTTGACATGCCAGAGCACGTCGCCAACCGTCACCACACGCCCGAACGTTGTCTTCAGGTCAGCGCCAACAACCAAACAAACAGCGCCAACAACCAAACAAACAGCGCCAACAACCAAACAAACAGCACCAACAACCAAACAAACAGCACCGTGTCGAGCGCATCACGCAACATTATTTACTGGACGAGCTTACCGCAGCGATTATGGCACCTTACGAGTGTGGCTCAGGTACTTGTTGGTGGGTATTCGCAGAGCTATTACTCAGTAACCAAGCTTGACATGGCGGCAGAGTAGCATGAGCGGTAGATGTGGGCAGAGGTTGGCTTCAAAAGTAGCATTCGAACTAGCTGTTACCACGCTGGGAAGCATGACGCTGCGGTGTGAGCGTAGGCGTCCCAGCACAGCGTGCAAGCGGAGGTGAGTCGAACAAAGAGTTGGACACACCGGGGATTGACCCGGGGCCTTCCGCTTGCAAAGCGGACGCGCTACCACTGCGCTATGCGCCCAGCAAAATGGAAAACCTAACCTCCACGTTCAAGACCGCTTTCTGACGCACCTACGCACGATACAGCCACGAATATACCTCCTGCACACCACCACACACCTCATTTACCCGCCGCCACTCACGCATCGCCTCAAAATACTTACGCCGTTTCGAAAACTTGCCGCATCTGTCATCAACAAGTTGACATGCCAGAGCACGTCGCCAACCGTCACCACACGCCCGAACGTTGTCTTCAGGTCAGCGCCAACAACCAAACAAACAGCGCCAACAACCAAACAAACAGCGCCAACAACCAAACAAACAGCACCAACAACCAAACAAACAGCACCGTGTCGAGCGCATCACGCAACATTATTTACTGGACGAGCTTACCGCAGCGATTATGGCACCTTACGAGTGTGGCTCAGGTACTTGTTGGTGGGTATTCGCAGAGCTATTACTCAGTAACCAAGCTTGACATGGCGGCAGAGTAGCATGAGCGGTAGATGTGGGCAGAGGTTGGCTTCAAAAGTAGCATTCGAACTAGCTGTTACCACGCTGGGAAGCATGACGCTGCGGTGTGAGCGTAGGCGTCCCAGCACAGCGTGCAAGCGGAGGTGAGTCGAACAAAGAGTTGGACACACCGGGGATTGACCCGGGGCCTTCCGCTTGCAAAGCGGACGCGCTACCACTGCGCTATGCGCCCAGCAAAATGGAAAACCTAACCTCCACGTTCAAGACCGCTTTCTGACGCACCTACGCACGATACAGCCACGAATATACCTCCTGCACACCACCACACACCTCATTTACCCGCCGCCACTCACGCATCGCCTCAAAATACTTACGCCGTTTCGAAAACTTGCCGCATCTGTCATCAACAAGTTGACATGCCAGAGCACGTCGCCAACCGTCACCACACGCCCGAACGTTGTCTTCAGGTCAGCGCCAACAACCAAACAAACAGCGCCAACAACCAAACAAACAGCGCCAACAACCAAACAAACAGCACCAACAACCAAACAAACAGCACCGTGTCGAGCGCATCACGCAACATTATTTACTGGACGAGCTTACCGCAGCGATTATGGCACCTTACGAGTGTGGCTCAGGTACTTGTTGGTGGGTATTCGCAGAGCTATTACTCAGTAACCAAGCTTGACATGGCGGCAGAGTAGCATGAGCGGTAGATGTGGGCAGAGGTTGGCTTCAAAAGTAGCATTCGAACTAGCTGTTACCACGCTGGGAAGCATGACGCTGCGGTGTGAGCGTAGGCGTCCCAGCACAGCGTGCAAGCGGAGGTGAGTCGAACAAAGAGTTGGACACACCGGGGATTGACCCGGGGCCTTCCGCTTGCAAAGCGGACGCGCTACCACTGCGCTATGCGCCCAGCAAAATGGAAAACCTAACCTCCACGTTCAAGACCGCTTTCTGACGCACCTACGCACGATACAGCCACGAATATACCTCCTGCACACCACCACACACCTCATTTACCCGCCGCCACTCACGCATCACCTCAAAATACTTACGCCGTTTCGAAAACTTGCCGCATCTGTCATCAACAAGTTGACATGCCACAGCACGTCGCCAACCGTCACCACACGCCCGAACGTTGTCTTCAGGTCAGCGCCAACAACCAAACAAACAGCGCCAACAACCAAACAAACAGCGCCAACAACCAAACAAACAGCACCAACAACCAAACAAACAGCACCGTGTCGAGCGCATCACGCAACATTATTTACTGGACGAGCTTACCGCAGCGATTATGGCACCTTACGAGTGTGGCTCAGGTACTTGTTGGTGGGTATTCGCAGAGCTATTACTCAGTAACCAAGCTTGACATGGCGGCAGAGTAGCATGAGCGGTAGATGTGGGCAGAGGTTGGCTTCAAAAGTAGCATTCGAACTAGCTGTTACCACGCTGGGAAGCATAACGCTGCGGTGTGAGCGTAGGCGTCCCAGCACAGCGTGCAAGCGGAGGTGAGTCGAACAAAGAGTTGGACACACCGGGGATTGAACCGGGGCCTTCCGCTTGCAAAGCGGACGCGCTACCACTGCGCTATGCGCCCAGCAAAATGGAAAACCTAACCTCCACGTTCAAGACCGCTTTCTGACGCACCTACGCACGATACAGCCACGAATATACCTCCTGCACACCACCACACACCTCATTTACCCGCCGCCACTCACGCATCGCCTCAAAATACTTACGCCGTTTCGAAAACTTGCCGCATCTGTCATCAACAAGTTGACATGCCACAGCACGTCGCCAACCGTCACCACACGCCCGAACGTTGTCTTCAGGTCAGCGCCAACAACCAAACAAACGGCACCAACAACCAAACAAACAGCGCCAACAACCAAACAAACAGCACCAACAACCAAACAAACAGCACCGTGTCGAGCGCATCACGCAACATTATTCACTGGACGAGCTTACCGCAGCGATTATGGCACCTTACGAGTGTGGCTCAGGTACTTGTTGGTGGGTATTCGCAGAGCTATTACTCAGTAACCAAGCTTGACATGGCGGCAGAGTAGCATGAGCGGTAGATGTGGGCAGAGGTTGGCTTCAAAAGTAGCATTCGAACTAGCTGTTACCACGCTGGGAAGCATAACGCTGCGGTGTGAGCGTAGGCGTCCCAGCACAGCGTGCAAGCGGAGGTGAGTCGAACAAAGAGTTGGACACACCGGGGATTGACCCGGGGCCTTCCGCTTGCAAAGCGGACGCGCTACCACTGCGCTATGCGCCCAGCAAAATGGAAAACCTAACCTCCACGTTCAAGACCGCTTTCTGATGCACCTACGCACGATACAGCCACGAATATACCTCCTGCACACCACCGCACACCTCATTTACCCGCCGCCACTCACGCATCGCCTCAAAATACTTACGCCGTTTCGAAAACTTGCCGCATCTGTCATCAACAAGTTGACATGCCAGAGCACGTCGCCAACCGTCACCACACGCCCGAACGTTGTCTTCAGGTCAGCGCCAACAACCAAACAAACAGCGCCAACAACCAAACAAACAGCACCAACAACCAAACAAACAGCACCGTGTCGAGCGCATCACGCAACATTATTTACTGGACGAGCTTACCGCAGCGATTATGGCACCTTACGAGTGTGGCTCAGGTACTTGTTGGTGGGTATTCGCAGAGCTATTACTCAGTAACCAAGCTTGACATGGCGGCAGAGTAGCATGAGCGGTAGATGTGGGCAGAGGTTGGCTTCAAAAGTAGCATTCGAACTAGCTGTTACCACGCTGGGAAGCATAACGCTGCGGTGTGAGCGTAGGCGTCCCAGCACAGCGTGCAAGCGGAGGTGAGTCGAACAAAGAGTTGGACACACCGGGGATTGACCCGGGGCCTTCCGCTTGCAAAGCGGACGCGCTACCACTGCGCTATGCGCCCAGCAAAATGGAAAACCTAACCTCCACGTTCAAGACCGCTTTCTGATGCACCTACGCACGATACAGCCACGAATATACCTCCTGCACACCACCGCACACCTCATTTACCCGCCGCCACTCACGCATCGCCTCAAAATACTTACGCCGTTTCGAAAACTTGCCGCATCTGTCATCAACAAGTTGACATGCCAGAGCACGTCGCCAACCGTCACCACACGCCCGAACGTTGTCTTCAGGTCAGCGCCAACAACCAAACAAACAGCGCCAACAACCAAACAAACAGCACCAACAACCAAACAAACAGCACCGTGTCGAGCGCATCACGCAACATTATTTACTGGACGAGCTTACCGCAGCGATTATGGCACCTTACGAGTGTGGCTCAGGTACTTGTTGGTGGGTATTCGCAGAGCTATTACTCAGTAACCAAGCTTGACATGGCGGCAGAGTAGCATGAGCGGTAGATGTGGGCAGAGGTTGGCTTCAAAAGTAGCATTCGAACTAGCTGTTACCACGCTGGGAAGCATAACGCTGCGGTGTGAGCGTAGGCGTCCCAGCACAGCGTGCAAGCGGAGGTGAGTCGAACAAAGAGTTGGACACACCGGGGATTGAACCCGGGGCCTTCCGCTTGCAAAGCGGACGCGCTACCACTGCGCTATGCGCCCAGCAAAATGGAAAACCTAACCTCCACGTTCAAGATCGCTTTCTGACGCACCTACGCACGATACAGCCACGAATATACCTCCTGCACACCACCACACACCTCATTTACCCGCCGCCACTCACGCATCGCCTCAAAATACTTACGCCGTTTCGAAAACTTGCCGCATCTGTCATCAACAAGTTGACATGCCACAGCACGTCGCCAACCGTCACCACACGCCCGAACGTTGTCTTCAGGTCAGCGCCAACAACCAAACAAACGGCACCAACAACCAAACAAACAGCGCCAACAACCAAACAAACAGCACCAACAACCAAACAAACAGCACCGTGTCGAGCGCATCACGCAACATTATTTACTGGACGAGCTTACCGCAGCGATTATGGCACCTTACGAGTGTGGCTCAGGTACTTGTTGGTGGGTATTCGCAGAGCTATTACTCAGTAACCAAGCTTGACATGGCGGCAGAGTAGCATGAGCGGTAGATGTGGGCAGAGGTTGGCTACAAAAGTAGCATTCGAACTAGCTGTTACCACGCTGGGAAGCATAACGCTGCGGTGTGAGCGTAGGCGTCCCAGCACAGCGTGCAAGCGGAGGTGAGTCGAACAAAGAGTTGGACACACCGGGGATTGACCCGGGGCCTTCCGCTTGCAAAGCGGACGCGCTACCACTGCGCTATGCGCCCAGCAAAATGGAAAACCTAACCTCCACGTTCAAGACCGCTTTCTGACGCACCTACGCACGATACAGCCACGAATATACCTCCTGCACACCACCACACACCTCATTTACCCGCTGCCACTCACGCATCGCCTCAAAATACTTACGCCGTTTCGAAAACTTGCCGCATCTGTCATCAACAAGTTGACATGCCACAGCACGTCGCCAACCGTCACCACACGCCCGAACGTTGTCTTCAGGTCAGCGCCAACAACCAAACAAACAGCGCCAACAACCAAACAAACAGCACCAACAACCAAACAAACAGCACCGTGTCGAGCGCATCACGCAACATTATTTACTGGACGAGCTTACCGCAGCGATTATGGCACCTTACGAGTGTGGCTCAGGTACTTGTTGGTGGGTATTCGCAGAGCTATTACTCAGTAACCAAGCTTGACATGGCGGCAGAGTAGCATGAGCGGTAGATGTGGGCAGAGGTTGGCTTCAAAAGTAGCATTCGAACTAGCTGTTACCACGCTGGGAAGCATAACGCTGCGGTGTGAGCGTAGGCGTCCCAGCACAGCGTGCAAGCGGAGGTGAGTCGAACAAAGAGTTGGACACACCGGGGATTGACCCGGGGCCTTCCGCTTGCAAAGCGGACGCGCTACCACTGCGCTATGCGCCCAGCAAAATGGAAAACCTAACCTCCACGTTCAAGATCGCTTTCTGACGCACCTACGCACGATACAGCCACGAATATACCTCCTGCACACCACCACACACCTCATTTACCCGCCGCCACTCACGCATCGCCTCAAAATACTTACGCCGTTTCGAAAACTTGCCGCATCTGTCATCAACAAGTTGACATGCCACAGCACGTCGCCAACCGTCACCACACGCCCGAACGTTGTCTTCAGGTCAGCGCCAACAACCAAACAAACGGCACCAACAACCAAACAAACAGCGCCAACAACCAAACAAACAGCACCAACAACCAAACAAACAGCACCGTGTCGAGCGCATCACGCAACATTATTTACTGGACGAGCTTACCGCAGCGATTATGGCACCTTACGAGTGTGGCTCAGGTACTTGTTGGTGGGTATTCGCAGAGCTATTACTCAGTAACCAAGCTTGACATGGCGGCAGAGTAGCATGAGCGGTAGATGTGGGCAGAGGTTGGCTACAAAAGTAGCATTCGAACTAGCTGTTACCACGCTGGGAAGCATAACGCTGCGGTGTGAGCGTAGGCGTCCCAGCACAGCGTGCAAGCGGAGGTGAGTCGAACAAAGAGTTGGACACACCGGGGATTGACCCGGGGCCTTCCGCTTGCAAAGCGGACGCGCTACCACTGCGCTATGCGCCCAGCAAAATGGAAAACCTAACCTCCACGTTCAAGACCGCTTTCTGACGCACCTACGCACGATACAGCCACGAATATACCTCCTGCACACCACCACACACCTCATTTACCCGCTGCCACTCACGCATCGCCTCAAAATACTTACGCCGTTTCGAAAACTTGCCGCATCTGTCATCAACAAGTTGACATGCCAGAGCACGTCGCCAACCGTCACCACACGCCCGAACGTTGTCTTCAGGTCAGCGCCAACAACCAAACAAACAGCGCCAACAACCAAACAAACAGCACCAACAACCAAACAAACAGCACCGTGTCGAGCGCATCACGCAACATTATTTACTGGACGAGCTTACCGCAGCGATTATGGCACCTTACGAGTGTGGCTCAGGTACTTGTTGGTGGGTATTCGCAGAGCTATTACTCAGTAACCAAGCTTGACATGGCGGCAGAGTAGCATGAGCGGTAGATGTGGGCAGAGGTTGGCTTCAAAAGTAGCATTCGAACTAGCTGTTACCACGCTGGGAAGCATAACGCTGCGGTGTGAGCGTAGGCGTCCCAGCACAGCGTGCAAGCGGAGGTGAGTCGAACAAAGAGTTGGACACACCGGGGATTGAACCCGGGGCCTTCCGCTTGCAAAGCGGACGCGCTACCACTGCGCTATGCGCCCAGCAAAATGGAAAACCTAACCTCCACGTTCAAGACCGCTTTCTGACGCATCTACGCACGATACAGCCACAAATATACCTCCTGCACACCACCACACACCTCATTTACCCGCTGCCACTCACGCATCGCCTCAAAATACTTACGCCGTTTCGAAAACTTGCCGCATCTGTCATCAACAAGTTGACATGCCAGAGCACGTCGCCAACCGTCACCACACGCCCGAACGTTGTCTTCAGGTCAGCGCCAACAACCAAACAAACAGCGCCAACAACCAAACAAACAGCACCAACAACCAAACAAACAGCACCGTGTCGAGCGCATCACGCAACATTATTTACTGGACGAGCTTACCGCAGCGATTATGGCACCTTACGAGTGTGGCTCAGGTACTTGTTGGTGGGTATTCGCAGAGCTATTACTCAGTAACCAAGCTTGACATGGCGGCAGAGTAGCATGAGCGGTAGATGTGGGCAGAGGTTGGCTTCAAAAGTAGCATTCGAACTAGCTGTTACCACGCTGGGAAGCATAACGCTGCGGTGTGAGCGTAGGCGTCCCAGCACAGCGTGCAAGCGGAGGTGAGTCGAACAAAGAGTTGGACACACCGGGGATTGACCCGGGGCCTTCCGCTTGCAAAGCGGACGCGCTACCACTGCGCTATGCGCCCAGCAAAATGGAAAACCTAACCTCCACGTTCAAGACCGCTTTCTGATGCACCTACGCACGATACAGCCACGAATATACCTCCTGCACACCACCACACACCTCATTTACCCGCTGCCACTCACGCATCGCCTCAAAATACTTACGCCGTTTCGAAAACTTGCCGCATCTGTCATCAACAAGTTGACATGCCAGAGCACGTCGCCAACCGTCACCACACGCCCGAACGTTGTCTTCAGGTCAGCGCCAACAACCAAACAAACAGCACCAACAACCAAACAAACAGCACCGTGTCGAGCGCATCACGCAACATTATTTACTGGACGAGCTTACCGCAGCGATTATGGCACCTTACGAGTGTGGCTCAGGTACTTGTTGGTGGGTATTCGCAGAGCTATTACTCAGTAACCAAGCTTGACATGGCGGCAGAGTAGCATGAGCGGTAGATGTGGGCAGAGGTTGGCTTCAAAAGTAGCATTCGAACTAGCTGTTACCACGCTGGGAAGCATAACGCTGCGGTGTGAGCGTAGGCGTCCCAGCACAGCGTGCAAGCGGAGGTGAGTCGAACAAAGAATTGGACACACCGGGGATTGAACCCGGGGCCTTCCGCTTGCAAAGCGGACGCGCTACCACTGCGCTATGCGCCCAGCAAAATGGAAAACCTAACCTCCACGTTCAAGACCGCTTTCTGACGCATCTACGCACGATACAGCCACGAATATACCTCCTGCACACCACCACACATCTCATTTACCCGCCGCCACTCACGCATCGCCTCAAAATACTTACGCCGTTTCGAAAACTTGCCGCATTTGTCATCAACAAGTTGACATGCCAGAGCACGTCGCCAACCGTCACCACACGCCCGAACGTTGTCTTCAGGTCAGCGCCAACAACCAAACAAACGGCACCAACAACCAAACAAACAGCGCCAACAACCAAACAAACAGCACCAACAACCAAACAAACAGCACCGTGTCGAGCGCATCACGCAACATTATTTACTGGACGAGCTTACCGCAGCGATTATGGCACCTTACGAGTGTGGCTCAGGTACTTGTTGGTGGGTATTCGCAGAGCTATTACTCAGTAACCAAGCTTGACATGGCGGCAGAGTAGCATGAGCGGTAGATGTGGGCAGAGGTTGGCTTCAAAAGTAGCATTCGAACTAGCTGTTACCACGCTGGGAAGCATAACGCTGCGGTGTGAGCGTAGGCGTCCCAGCACAGCGTGCAAGCGGAGGTGAGTCGAACAAAGAGTTGGACACACCGGGGATTGACCCGGGGCCTTCCGCTTGCAAAGCGGACGCGCTACCACTGCGCTATGCGCCCAGCAAAATGGAAAACCTAACCTCCACGTTCAAGATCGCTTTCTGACGCATCTACGCACGATACAGCCACGAATATACCTCCTGCACACCACCACACACCTCATTTACCCGCTGCCACTCACGCATCGCCTCAAAATACTTACGCCGTTTCGAAAACTTGCCGCATCTGTCATCAACAAGTTGACATGCCAGAGCACGTCGCCAACCGTCACCACACGCCCGAACGTTGTCTTCAGGTCAGCGCCAACAACCAAACAAACAGCACCAACAACCAAACAAACAGCACCGTGTCGAGCGCATCACGCAACATTATTTACTGGACGAGCTTACCGCAGCGATTATGGCACCTTACGAGTGTGGCTCAGGTACTTGTTGGTGGGTATTCGCAGAGCTATTACTCAGTAACCAAGCTTGACATGGCGGCAGAGTAGCATGAGCGGTAGATGTGGGCAGAGGTTGGCTTCAAAAGTAGCATTCGAACTAGCTGTTACCACGCTGGGAAGCATAACGCTGCGGTGTGAGCGTAGGCGTCCCAGCACAGCGTGCAAGCGGAGGTGAGTCGAACAAAGAGTTGGACACACCGGGGATTGAACCCGGGGCCTTCCGCTTGCAAAGCGGACGCGCTACCACTGCGCTATGCGCCCAGCAAAATGGAAAACCTAACCTCCACGTTCAAGACCGCTTTCTGACGCACCTACGCACGATACAGCCACGAATATACCTCCTGCACACCACCACACACCTCATTTACCCGCCGCCACTCACGCATCGCCTCAAAATACTTACGCCGTTTCGAAAACTTGCCGCATCTGTCATCAACAAGTTGACATGCCACAGCACGTCGCCAACCGTCACCACACGCCCGAACGTTGTCTTCAGGTCAGCGCCAACAACCAAACAAACAGCGCCAACAACCAAACAAACAGCGCCAACAACCAAACAAACAGCACCAACAACCAAACAAACAGCACCGTGTCGAGCGCATCACGCAACATTATTTACTGGACGAGCTTACCGCAGCGATTATGGCACCTTACGAGTGTGGCTCAGGTACTTGTTGGTGGGTATTCGCAGAGCTATTACTCAGTAACCAAGCTTGACATGGCGGCAGAGTAGCATGAGCGGTAGATGTGGGCAGAGGTTGGCTTCAAAAGTAGCATTCGAACTAGCTGTTACCACGCTGGGAAGCATGACGCTGCGGTGTGAGCGTAGGCGTCCCAGCACAGCGTGCAAGCGGAGGTGAGTCGAACAAAGAGTTGGACACACCGGGGATTGACCCGGGGCCTTCCGCTTGCAAAGCGGACGCGCTACCACTGCGCTATGCGCCCAGCAAAATGGAAAACCTAACCTCCACGTTCAAGACCGCTTTCTGACGCACCTACGCACGATACAGCCACGAATATACCTCCTGCACACCACCACACACCTCATTTACCCGCCGCCACTCACGCATCGCCTCAAAATACTTACGCCGTTTCGAAAACTTGCCGCATCTGTCATCAACAAGTTGACATGCCAGAGCACGTCGCCAACCGTCACCACACGCCCGAACGTTGTCTTCAGGTCAGCGCCAACAACCAAACAAACAGCGCCAACAACCAAACAAACAGCGCCAACAACCAAACAAACAGCACCAACAACCAAACAAACAGCACCGTGTCGAGCGCATCACGCAACATTATTTACTGGACGAGCTTACCGCAGCGATTATGGCACCTTACGAGTGTGGCTCAGGTACTTGTTGGTGGGTATTCGCAGAGCTATTACTCAGTAACCAAGCTTGACATGGCGGCAGAGTAGCATGAGCGGTAGATGTGGGCAGAGGTTGGCTTCAAAAGTAGCATTCGAACTAGCTGTTACCACGCTGGGAAGCATGACGCTGCGGTGTGAGCGTAGGCGTCCCAGCACAGCGTGCAAGCGGAGGTGAGTCGAACAAAGAGTTGGACACACCGGGGATTGACCCGGGGCCTTCCGCTTGCAAAGCGGACGCGCTACCACTGCGCTATGCGCCCAGCAAAATGGAAAACCTAACCTCCACGTTCAAGACCGCTTTCTGACGCACCTACGCACGATACAGCCACGAATATACCTCCTGCACACCACCACACACCTCATTTACCCGCCGCCACTCACGCATCGCCTCAAAATACTTACGCCGTTTCGAAAACTTGCCGCATCTGTCATCAACAAGTTGACATGCCAGAGCACGTCGCCAACCGTCACCACACGCCCGAACGTTGTCTTCAGGTCAGCGCCAACAACCAAACAAACAGCGCCAACAACCAAACAAACAGCGCCAACAACCAAACAAACAGCACCAACAACCAAACAAACAGCACCGTGTCGAGCGCATCACGCAACATTATTTACTGGACGAGCTTACCGCAGCGATTATGGCACCTTACGAGTGTGGCTCAGGTACTTGTTGGTGGGTATTCGCAGAGCTATTACTCAGTAACCAAGCTTGACATGGCGGCAGAGTAGCATGAGCGGTAGATGTGGGCAGAGGTTGGCTTCAAAAGTAGCATTCGAACTAGCTGTTACCACGCTGGGAAGCATGACGCTGCGGTGTGAGCGTAGGCGTCCCAGCACAGCGTGCAAGCGGAGGTGAGTCGAACAAAGAGTTGGACACACCGGGGATTGACCCGGGGCCTTCCGCTTGCAAAGCGGACGCGCTACCACTGCGCTATGCGCCCAGCAAAATGGAAAACCTAACCTCCACGTTCAAGACCGCTTTCTGACGCACCTACGCACGATACAGCCACGAATATACCTCCTGCACACCACCACACACCTCATTTACCCGCCGCCACTCACGCATCGCCTCAAAATACTTACGCCGTTTCGAAAACTTGCCGCATCTGTCATCAACAAGTTGACATGCCAGAGCACGTCGCCAACCGTCACCACACGCCCGAACGTTGTCTTCAGGTCAGCGCCAACAACCAAACAAACAGCGCCAACAACCAAACAAACAGCGCCAACAACCAAACAAACAGCACCAACAACCAAACAAACAGCACCGTGTCGAGCGCATCACGCAACATTATTTACTGGACGAGCTTACCGCAGCGATTATGGCACCTTACGAGTGTGGCTCAGGTACTTGTTGGTGGGTATTCGCAGAGCTATTACTCAGTAACCAAGCTTGACATGGCGGCAGAGTAGCATGAGCGGTAGATGTGGGCAGAGGTTGGCTTCAAAAGTAGCATTCGAACTAGCTGTTACCACGCTGGGAAGCATGACGCTGCGGTGTGAGCGTAGGCGTCCCAGCACAGCGTGCAAGCGGAGGTGAGTCGAACAAAGAGTTGGACACACCGGGGATTGACCCGGGGCCTTCCGCTTGCAAAGCGGACGCGCTACCACTGCGCTATGCGCCCAGCAAAATGGAAAACCTAACCTCCACGTTCAAGACCGCTTTCTGACGCACCTACGCACGATACAGCCACGAATATACCTCCTGCACACCACCACACACCTCATTTACCCGCCGCCACTCACGCATCACCTCAAAATACTTACGCCGTTTCGAAAACTTGCCGCATCTGTCATCAACAAGTTGACATGCCACAGCACGTCGCCAACCGTCACCACACGCCCGAACGTTGTCTTCAGGTCAGCGCCAACAACCAAACAAACAGCGCCAACAACCAAACAAACAGCGCCAACAACCAAACAAACAGCACCAACAACCAAACAAACAGCACCGTGTCGAGCGCATCACGCAACATTATTTACTGGACGAGCTTACCGCAGCGATTATGGCACCTTACGAGTGTGGCTCAGGTACTTGTTGGTGGGTATTCGCAGAGCTATTACTCAGTAACCAAGCTTGACATGGCGGCAGAGTAGCATGAGCGGTAGATGTGGGCAGAGGTTGGCTTCAAAAGTAGCATTCGAACTAGCTGTTACCACGCTGGGAAGCATAACGCTGCGGTGTGAGCGTAGGCGTCCCAGCACAGCGTGCAAGCGGAGGTGAGTCGAACAAAGAGTTGGACACACCGGGGATTGAACCGGGGCCTTCCGCTTGCAAAGCGGACGCGCTACCACTGCGCTATGCGCCCAGCAAAATGGAAAACCTAACCTCCACGTTCAAGATCGCTTTCTGACGCACCTACGCACGATACAGCCACGAATATACCTCCTGCACACCACCACACACCTCATTTACCCGCCGCCACTCACGCATCGCCTCAAAATACTTACGCCGTTTCGAAAACTTGCCGCATCTGTCATCAACAAGTTGACATGCCACAGCACGTCGCCAACCGTCACCACACGCCCGAACGTTGTCTTCAGGTCAGCGCCAACAACCAAACAAACGGCACCAACAACCAAACAAACAGCGCCAACAACCAAACAAACAGCACCAACAACCAAACAAACAGCACCGTGTCGAGCGCATCACGCAACATTATTCACTGGACGAGCTTACCGCAGCGATTATGGCACCTTACGAGTGTGGCTCAGGTACTTGTTGGTGGGTATTCGCAGAGCTATTACTCAGTAACCAAGCTTGACATGGCGGCAGAGTAGCATGAGCGGTAGATGTGGGCAGAGGTTGGCTTCAAAAGTAGCATTCGAACTAGCTGTTACCACGCTGGGAAGCATAACGCTGCGGTGTGAGCGTAGGCGTCCCAGCACAGCGTGCAAGCGGAGGTGAGTCGAACAAAGAGTTGGACACACCGGGGATTGACCCGGGGCCTTCCGCTTGCAAAGCGGACGCGCTACCACTGCGCTATGCGCCCAGCAAAATGGAAAACCTAACCTCCACGTTCAAGACCGCTTTCTGACGCACCTACGCACGATACAGCCACGAATATACCTCCTGCACACCACCGCACACCTCATTTACCCGCCGCCACTCACGCATCGCCTCAAAATACTTACGCCGTTTCGAAAACTTGCCGCATCTGTCATCAACAAGTTGACATGCCAGAGCACGTCGCCAACCGTCACCACACGCCCGAACGTTGTCTTCAGGTCAGCGCCAACAACCAAACAAACAGCGCCAACAACCAAACAAACAGCGCCAACAACCAAACAAACAGCACCAACAACCAAACAAACAGCACCGTGTCGAGCGCATCACGCAACATTATTTACTGGACGAGCTTACCGCAGCGATTATGGCACCTTACGAGTGTGGCTCAGGTACTTGTTGGTGGGTATTCGCAGAGCTATTACTCAGTAACCAAGCTTGACATGGCGGCAGAGTAGCATGAGCGGTAGATGTGGGCAGAGGTTGGCTTCAAAAGTAGCATTCGAACTAGCTGTTACCACGCTGGGAAGCATAACGCTGCGGTGTGAGCGTAGGCGTCCCAGCACAGCGTGCAAGCGGAGGTGAGTCGAACAAAGAGTTGGACACACCGGGGATTGAACCCGGGGCCTTCCGCTTGCAAAGCGGACGCGCTACCACTGCGCTATGCGCCCAGCAAAATGGAAAACCTAACCTCCACGTTCAAGATCGCTTTCTGACGCACCTACGCACGATACAGCCACGAATATACCTCCTGCACACCACCACACACCTCATTTACCCGCCGCCACTCACGCATCGCCTCAAAATACTTACGCCGTTTCGAAAACTTGCCGCATCTGTCATCAACAAGTTGACATGCCAGAGCACGTCGCCAACCGTCACCACACGCCCGAACGTTGTCTTCAGGTCAGCGCCAACAACCAAACAAACGGCACCAACAACCAAACAAACAGCGCCAACAACCAAACAAACAGCACCAACAACCAAACAAACAGCACCGTGTCGAGCGCATCACGCAACATTATTTACTGGACGAGCTTACCGCAGCGATTATGGCACCTTACGAGTGTGGCTCAGGTACTTGTTGGTGGGTATTCGCAGAGCTATTACTCAGTAACCAAGCTTGACATGGCGGCAGAGTAGCATGAGCGGTAGATGTGGGCAGAGGTTGGCTTCAAAAGTAGCATTCGAACTAGCTGTTACCACGCTGGGAAGCATAACGCTGCGGTGTGAGCGTAGGCGTCCCAGCACAGCGTGCAAGCGGAGGTGAGTCGAACAAAGAGTTGGACACACCGGGGATTGACCCGGGGCCTTCCGCTTGCAAAGCGGACGCGCTACCACTGCGCTATGCGCCCAGCAAAATGGAAAACCTAACCTCCACGTTCAAGATCGCTTTCTGACGCACCTACGCACGATACAGCCACGAATATACCTCCTGCACACCACCACACACCTCATTTACCCGCCGCCACTCACGCATCGCCTCAAAATACTTACGCCGTTTCGAAAACTTGCCGCATCTGTCATCAACAAGTTGACATGCCACAGCACGTCGCCAACCGTCACCACACGCCCGAACGTTGTCTTCAGGTCAGCGCCAACAACCAAACAAACAGCGCCAACAACCAAACAAACAGCGCCAACAACCAAACAAACAGCACCAACAACCAAACAAACAGCACCGTGTCGAGCGCATCACGCAACATTATTTACTGGACGAGCTTACCGCAGCGATTATGGCACCTTACGAGTGTGGCTCAGGTACTTGTTGGTGGGTATTCGCAGAGCTATTACTCAGTAACCAAGCTTGACATGGCGGCAGAGTAGCATGAGCGGTAGATGTGGGCAGAGGTTGGCTTCAAAAGTAGCATTCGAACTAGCTGTTACCACGCTGGGAAGCATAACGCTGCGGTGTGAGCGTAGGCGTCCCAGCACAGCGTGCAAGCGGAGGTGAGTCGAACAAAGAGTTGGACACACCGGGGATTGACCCGGGGCCTTCCGCTTGCAAAGCGGACGCGCTACCACTGCGCTATGCGCCCAGCAAAATGGAAAACCTAACCTCCACGTTCAAGATCGCTTTCTGACGCACCTACGCACGATACAGCCACGAATATACCTCCTGCACACCACCACACACCTCATTTACCCGCCGCCACTCACGCATCGCCTCAAAATACTTACGCCGTTTCGAAAACTTGCCGCATCTGTCATCAACAAGTTGACATGCCACAGCACGTCGCCAACCGTCACCACACGCCCGAACGTTGTCTTCAGGTCAGCGCCAACAACCAAACAAACGGCACCAACAACCAAACAAACAGCGCCAACAACCAAACAAACAGCACCAACAACCAAACAAACAGCACCGTGTCGAGCGCATCACGCAACATTATTTACTGGACGAGCTTACCGCAGCGATTATGGCACCTTACGAGTGTGGCTCAGGTACTTGTTGGTGGGTATTCGCAGAGCTATTACTCAGTAACCAAGCTTGACATGGCGGCAGAGTAGCATGAGCGGTAGATGTGGGCAGAGGTTGGCTTCAAAAGTAGCATTCGAACTAGCTGTTACCACGCTGGGAAGCATAACGCTGCGGTGTGAGCGTAGGCGTCCCAGCACAGCGTGCAAGCGGAGGTGAGTCGAACAAAGAGTTGGACACACCGGGGATTGACCCGGGGCCTTCCGCTTGCAAAGCGGACGCGCTACCACTGCGCTATGCGCCCAGCAAAATGGAAAACCTAACCTCCACGTTCAAGATCGCTTTCTGACGCACCTACGCACGATACAGCCACGAATATACCTCCTGCACACCACCACACACCTCATTTACCCGCCGCCACTCACGCATCGCCTCAAAATACTTACGCCGTTTCGAAAACTTGCCGCATCTGTCATCAACAAGTTGACATGCCACAGCACGTCGCCAACCGTCACCACACGCCCGAACGTTGTCTTCAGGTCAGCGCCAACAACCAAACAAACGGCACCAACAACCAAACAAACAGCGCCAACAACCAAACAAACAGCACCAACAACCAAACAAACAGCACCGTGTCGAGCGCATCACGCAACATTATTTACTGGACGAGCTTACCGCAGCGATTATGGCACCTTACGAGTGTGGCTCAGGTACTTGTTGGTGGGTATTCGCAGAGCTATTACTCAGTAACCAAGCTTGACATGGCGGCAGAGTAGCATGAGCGGTAGATGTGGGCAGAGGTTGGCTTCAAAAGTAGCATTCGAACTAGCTGTTACCACGCTGGGAAGCATAACGCTGCGGTGTGAGCGTAGGCGTCCCAGCACAGCGTGCAAGCGGAGGTGAGTCGAACAAAGAGTTGGACACACCGGGGATTGACCCGGGGCCTTCCGCTTGCAAAGCGGACGCGCTACCACTGCGCTATGCGCCCAGCAAAATGGAAAACCTAACCTCCACGTTCAAGATCGCTTTCTGACGCACCTACGCACGATACAGCCACGAATATACCTCCTGCACACCACCACACACCTCATTTACCCGCCGCCACTCACGCATCGCCTCAAAATACTTACGCCGTTTCGAAAACTTGCCGCATCTGTCATCAACAAGTTGACACAGATGCGGCAAGTTTTCGAAACACAGCACGTCGCCAACCGTCACCACACGCCCGAACGTTGTCTTCAGGTCAGCGCCAACAACCAAACAAACAGCGCCAACAACCAAACAAACAGCGCCAACAACCAAACAAACAGCACCAACAACCAAACAAACAGCACCGTGTCGAGCGCATCACGCAACATTATTTACTGGACGAGCTTACCGCAGCGATTATGGCACCTTACGAGTGTGGCTCAGGTACTTGTTGGTGGGTATTCGCAGAGCTATTACTCAGTAACCAAGCTTGACATGGCGGCAGAGTAGCATGAGCGGTAGATGTGGGCAGAGGTTGGCTTCAAAAGTAGCATTCGAACTAGCTGTTACCACGCTGGGAAGCATAACGCTGCGGTGTGAGCGTAGGCGTCCCAGCACAGCGTGCAAGCGGAGGTGAGTCGAACAAAGAGTTGGACACACCGGGGATTGACCCGGGGCCTTCCGCTTGCAAAGCGGACGCGCTACCACTGCGCTATGCGCCCAGCAAAATGGAAAACCTAACCTCCACGTTCAAGATCGCTTTCTGACGCACCTACGCACGATACAGCCACGAATATACCTCCTGCACACCACCACACACCTCATTTACCCGCCGCCACTCACGCATCGCCTCAAAATACTTACGCCGTTTCGAAAACTTGCCGCATCTGTCATCAACAAGTTGACATGCCACAGCACGTCGCCAACCGTCACCACACGCCCGAACGTTGTCTTCAGGTCAGCGCCAACAACCAAACAAACAGCGCCAACAACCAAACAAACAGCGCCAACAACCAAACAAACAGCACCAACAACCAAACAAACAGCACCGTGTCGAGCGCATCACGCAACATTATTTACTGGACGAGCTTACCGCAGCGATTATGGCACCTTACGAGTGTGGCTCAGGTACTTGTTGGTGGGTATTCGCAGAGCTATTACTCAGTAACCAAGCTTGACATGGCGGCAGAGTAGCATGAGCGGTAGATGTGGGCAGAGGTTGGCTTCAAAAGTAGCATTCGAACTAGCTGTTACCACGCTGGGAAGCATAACGCTGCGGTGTGAGCGTAGGCGTCCCAGCACAGCGTGCAAGCGGAGGTGAGTCGAACAAAGAGTTGGACACACCGGGGATTGACCCGGGGCCTTCCGCTTGCAAAGCGGACGCGCTACCACTGCGCTATGCGCCCAGCAAAATGGAAAACCTAACCTCCACGTTCAAGACCGCTTTCTGACGCACCTACGCACGATACAGCCACGAATATACCTCCTGCACACCACCACACACCTCATTTACCCGCCGCCACTCACGCATCGCCTCAAAATACTTACGCCGTTTCGAAAACTTGCCGCATCTGTCATCAACAAGTTGACATGCCAGAGCACGTCGCCAACCGTCACCACACGCCCGAACGTTGTCTTCAGGTCAGCGCCAACAACCAAACAAACAGCGCCAACAACCAAACAAACAGCGCCAACAACCAAACAAACAGCACCAACAACCAAACAAACAGCACCGTGTCGAGCGCATCACGCAACATTATTTACTGGACGAGCTTACCGCAGCGATTATGGCACCTTACGAGTGTGGCTCAGGTACTTGTTGGTGGGTATTCGCAGAGCTATTACTCAGTAACCAAGCTTGACATGGCGGCAGAGTAGCATGAGCGGTAGATGTGGGCAGAGGTTGGCTTCAAAAGTAGCATTCGAACTAGCTGTTACCACGCTGGGAAGCATAACGCTGCGGTGTGAGCGTAGGCGTCCCAGCACAGCGTGCAAGCGGAGGTGAGTCGAACAAAGAGTTGGACACACCGGGGATTGACCCGGGGCCTTCCGCTTGCAAAGCGGACGCGCTACCACTGCGCTATGCGCCCAGCAAAATGGAAAACCTAACCTCCACGTTCAAGACCGCTTTCTGACGCACCTACGCACGATACAGCCACGAATATACCTCCTGCACACCACCACACACCTCATTTACCCGCCGCCACTCACGCATCGCCTCAAAATACTTACGCCGTTTCGAAAACTTGCCGCATCTGTCATCAACAAGTTGACATGCCACAGCACGTCGCCAACCGTCACCACACGCCCGAACGTTGTCTTCAGGTCAGCGCCAACAACCAAACAAACAGCGCCAACAACCAAACAAACAGCGCCAACAACCAAACAAACAGCACCAACAACCAAACAAACAGCACCGTGTCGAGCGCATCACGCAACATTATTTACTGGACGAGCTTACCGCAGCGATTATGGCACCTTACGAGTGTGGCTCAGGTACTTGTTGGTGGGTATTCGCAGAGCTATTACTCAGTAACCAAGCTTGACATGGCGGCAGAGTAGCATGAGCGGTAGATGTGGGCAGAGGTTGGCTTCAAAAGTAGCATTCGAACTAGCTGTTACCACGCTGGGAAGCATAACGCTGCGGTGTGAGCGTAGGCGTCCCAGCACAGCGTGCAAGCGGAGGTGAGTCGAACAAAGAGTTGGACACACCGGGGATTGACCCGGGGCCTTCCGCTTGCAAAGCGGACGCGCTACCACTGCGCTATGCGCCCAGCAAAATGGAAAACCTAACCTCCACGTTCAAGACCGCTTTCTGACGCACCTACGCACGATACAGCCACGAATATACCTCCTGCACACCACCACACACCTCATTTACCCGCCGCCACTCACGCATCGCCTCAAAATACTTACGCCGTTTCGAAAACTTGCCGCATCTGTCATCAACAAGTTGACATGCCACAGCACGTCGCCAACCGTCACCACACGCCCGAACGTTGTCTTCAGGTCAGCGCCAACAACCAAACAAACGGCGCCAACAACCAAACAAACAGCGCCAACAACCAAACAAACAGCACCAACAACCAAACAAATAGCACCGTGTCGAGCGCATCACGCAACATTATTTACTGGACGAGCTTACCGCAGCGATTATGGCACCTTACGAGTGTGGCTCAGGTACTTGTTGGTGGGTATTCGCAGAGCTATTACTCAGTAACCAAGCTTGACATGGCGGCAGAGTAGCATGAGCGGTAGATGTGGGCAGAGGTTGGCTTCAAAAGTAGCATTCGAACTAGCTGTTACCACGCTGGGAAGCATAACGCTGCGGTGTGAGCGTAGGCGTCCCAGCACAGCGTGCAAGCGGAGGTGAGTCGAACAAAGAGTTGGACACACCGGGGATTGACCCGGGGCCTTCCGCTTGCAAAGCGGACGCGCTACCACTGCGCTATGCGCCCAGCAAAATGGAAAACCTAACCTCCACGTTCAAGACCGCTTTCTGACGCACCTACGCACGATACAGCCACGAATATACCTCCTGCACACCACCACACACCTCATTTACCCGCCGCCACTCACGCATCGCCTCAAAATACTTACGCCGTTTCGAAAACTTGCCGCATCTGTCATCAACAAGTTGACATGCCACAGCACGTCGCCAACCGTCACCACACGCCCGAACGTTGTCTTCAGGTCAGCGCCAACAACCAAACAAACGGCGCCAACAACCAAACAAACAGCGCCAACAACCAAACAAACAGCACCAACAACCAAACAAACAGCACCGTGTCGAGCGCATCACGCAACATTATTTACTGGACGAGCTTACCGCAGCGATTATGGCACCTTACGAGTGTGGCTCAGGTACTTGTTGGTGGGTATTCGCAGAGCTATTACTCAGTAACCAAGCTTGACATGGCGGCAGAGTAGCATGAGCGGTAGATGTGGGCAGAGGTTGGCTTCAAAAGTAGCATTCGAACTAGCTGTTACCACGCTGGGAAGCATAACGCTGCGGTGTGAGCGTAGGCGTCCCAGCACAGCGTGCAAGCGGAGGTGAGTCGAACAAAGAGTTGGACACACCGGGGATTGACCCGGGGCCTTCCGCTTGCAAAGCGGACGCGCTACCACTGCGCTATGCGCCCAGCAAAATGGAAAACCTAACCTCCACGTTCAAGATCGCTTTCTGACGCACCTACGCACGATACAGCCACGAATATACCTCCTGCACACCACCACACACCTCATTTACCCGCCGCCACTCACGCATCGCCTCAAAATACTTACGCCGTTTCGAAAACTTGCCGCATCTGTCATCAACAAGTTGACATGCCACAGCACGTCGCCAACCGTCACCACACGCCCGAACGTTGTCTTCAGGTCAGCGCCAACAACCAAACAAACAGCGCCAACAACCAAACAAACAGCGCCAACAACCAAACAAACAGCACCAACAACCAAACAAACAGCACCGTGTCGAGCGCATCACGCAACATTATTTACTGGACGAGCTTACCGCAGCGATTATGGCACCTTACGAGTGTGGCTCAGGTACTTGTTGGTGGGTATTCGCAGAGCTATTACTCAGTAACCAAGCTTGACATGGCGGCAGAGTAGCATGAGCGGTAGATGTGGGCAGAGGTTGGCTTCAAAAGTAGCATTCGAACTAGCTGTTACCACGCTGGGAAGCATAACGCTGCGGTGTGAGCGTAGGCGTCCCAGCACAGCGTGCAAGCGGAGGTGAGTCGAACAAAGAGTTGGACACACCGGGGATTGACCCGGGGCCTTCCGCTTGCAAAGCGGACGCGCTACCACTGCGCTATGCGCCCAGCAAAATGGAAAACCTAACCTCCACGTTCAAGATCGCTTTCTGACGCACCTACGCACGATACAGCCACGAATATACCTCCTGCACACCACCACACACCTCATTTACCCGCCGCCACTCACGCATCGCCTCAAAATACTTACGCCGTTTCGAAAACTTGCCGCATCTGTCATCAACAAGTTGACATGCCACAGCACGTCGCCAACCGTCACCACACGCCCGAACGTTGTCTTCAGGTCAGCGCCAACAACCAAACAAACAGCGCCAACAACCAAACAAACAGCGCCAACAACCAAACAAACAGCACCAACAACCAAACAAACAGCACCGTGTCGAGCGCATCACGCAACATTATTTACTGGACGAGCTTACCGCAGCGATTATGGCACCTTACGAGTGTGGCTCAGGTACTTGTTGGTGGGTATTCGCAGAGCTATTACTCAGTAACCAAGCTTGACATGGCGGCAGAGTAGCATGAGCGGTAGATGTGGGCAGAGGTTGGCTTCAAAAGTAGCATTCGAACTAGCTGTTACCACGCTGGGAAGCATAACGCTGCGGTGTGAGCGTAGGCGTCCCAGCACAGCGTGCAAGCGGAGGTGAGTCGAACAAAGAGTTGGACACACCGGGGATTGAACCCGGGGCCTTCCGCTTGCAAAGCGGACGCGCTACCACTGCGCTATGCGCCCAGCAAAATGGAAAACCTAACCTCCACGTTCAAGACCGCTTTCTGACGCACCTACGCACGATACAGCCACGAATATACCTCCTGCACACCACCACACACCTCATTTACCCGCCGCCACTCACGCATCGCCTCAAAATACTTACGCCGTTTCGAAAACTTGCCGCATCTGTCATCAACAAGTTGACATGCCACAGCACGTCGCCAACCGTCACCACACGCCCGAACGTTGTCTTCAGGTCAGCGCCAACAACCAAACAAACGGCACCAACAACCAAACAAACAGCGCCAACAACCAAACAAACAGCACCAACAACCAAACAAACAGCACCGTGTCGAGCGCATCACGCAACATTATTTACTGGACGAGCTTACCGCAGCGATTATGGCACCTTACGAGTGTGGCTCAGGTACTTGTTGGTGGGTATTCGCAGAGCTATTACTCAGTAACCAAGCTTGACATGGCGGCAGAGTAGCATGAGCGGTAGATGTGGGCAGAGGTTGGCTTCAAAAGTAGCATTCGAACTAGCTGTTACCACGCTGGGAAGCATAACGCTGCGGTGTGAGCGTAGGCGTCCCAGCACAGCGTGCAAGCGGAGGTGAGTCGAACAAAGAGTTGGACACACCGGGGATTGACCCGGGGCCTTCCGCTTGCAAAGCGGACGCGCTACCACTGCGCTATGCGCCCAGCAAAATGGAAAACCTAACCTCCACGTTCAAGACCGCTTTCTGACGCACCTACGCACGATACAGCCACGAATATACCTCCTGCACACCACCACACACCTCATTTACCCGCCGCCACTCACGCATCGCCTCAAAATACTTACGCCGTTTCGAAAACTTGCCGCATCTGTCATCAACAAGTTGACATGCCACAGCACGTCGCCAACCGTCACCACACGCCCGAACGTTGTCTTCAGGTCAGCGCCAACAACCAAACAAACGGCACCAACAACCAAACAAACAGCGCCAACAACCAAACAAACAGCACCAACAACCAAACAAACAGCACCGTGTCGAGCGCATCACGCAACATTATTTACTGGACGAGCTTACCGCAGCGATTATGGCACCTTACGAGTGTGGCTCAGGTACTTGTTGGTGGGTATTCGCAGAGCTATTACTCAGTAACCAAGCTTGACATGGCGGCAGAGTAGCATGAGCGGTAGATGTGGGCAGAGGTTGGCTTCAAAAGTAGCATTCGAACTAGCTGTTACCACGCTGGGAAGCATAACGCTGCGGTGTGAGCGTAGGCGTCCCAGCACAGCGTGCAAGCGGAGGTGAGTCGAACAAAGAGTTGGACACACCGGGGATTGACCCGGGGCCTTCCGCTTGCAAAGCGGACGCGCTACCACTGCGCTATGCGCCCAGCAAAATGGAAAACCTAACCTCCACGTTCAAGACCGCTTTCTGACGCACCTACGCACGATACAGCCACGAATATACCTCCTGCACACCACCACACACCTCATTTACCCGCCGCCACTCACGCATCGCCTCAAAATACTTACGCCGTTTCGAAAACTTGCCGCATCTGTCATCAACAAGTTGACATGCCACAGCACGTCGCCAACCGTCACCACACGCCCGAACGTTGTCTTCAGGTCAGCGCCAACAACCAAACAAACAGCGCCAACAACCAAACAAACAGCGCCAACAACCAAACAAACAGCACCAACAACCAAACAAACAGCACCGTGTCGAGCGCATCACGCAACATTATTTACTGGACGAGCTTACCGCAGCGATTATGGCACCTTACGAGTGTGGCTCAGGTACTTGTTGGTGGGTATTCGCAGAGCTATTACTCAGTAACCAAGCTTGACATGGCGGCAGAGTAGCATGAGCGGTAGATGTGGGCAGAGGTTGGCTTCAAAAGTAGCATTCGAACTAGCTGTTACCACGCTGGGAAGCATGACGCTGCGGTGTGAGCGTAGGCGTCCCAGCACAGCGTGCAAGCGGAGGTGAGTCGAACAAAGAGTTGGACACACCGGGGATTGACCCGGGGCCTTCCGCTTGCAAAGCGGACGCGCTACCACTGCGCTATGCGCCCAGCAAAATGGAAAACCTAACCTCCACGTTCAAGACCGCTTTCTGACGCACCTACGCACGATACAGCCACGAATATACCTCCTGCACACCACCACACACCTCATTTACCCGCCGCCACTCACGCATCGCCTCAAAATACTTACGCCGTTTCGAAAACTTGCCGCATCTGTCATCAACAAGTTGACATGCCACAGCACGTCGCCAACCGTCACCACACGCCCGAACGTTGTCTTCAGGTCAGCGCCAACAACCAAACAAACAGCGCCAACAACCAAACAAACAGCGCCAACAACCAAACAAACAGCACCAACAACCAAACAAACAGCACCGTGTCGAGCGCATCACGCAACATTATTTACTGGACGAGCTTACCGCAGCGATTATGGCACCTTACGAGTGTGGCTCAGGTACTTGTTGGTGGGTATTCGCAGAGCTATTACTCAGTAACCAAGCTTGACATGGCGGCAGAGTAGCATGAGCGGTAGATGTGGGCAGAGGTTGGCTTCAAAAGTAGCATTCGAACTAGCTGTTACCACGCTGGGAAGCATGACGCTGCGGTGTGAGCGTAGGCGTCCCAGCACAGCGTGCAAGCGGAGGTGAGTCGAACAAAGAGTTGGACACACCGGGGATTGACCCGGGGCCTTCCGCTTGCAAAGCGGACGCGCTACCACTGCGCTATGCGCCCAGCAAAATGGAAAACCTAACCTCCACGTTCAAGACCGCTTTCTGACGCACCTACGCACGATACAGCCACGAATATACCTCCTGCACACCACCACACACCTCATTTACCCGCCGCCACTCACGCATCGCCTCAAAATACTTACGCCGTTTCGAAAACTTGCCGCATCTGTCATCAACAAGTTGACATGCCACAGCACGTCGCCAACCGTCACCACACGCCCGAACGTTGTCTTCAGGTCAGCGCCAACAACCAAACAAACAGCGCCAACAACCAAACAAACAGCGCCAACAACCAAACAAACAGCACCAACAACCAAACAAACAGCACCGTGTCGAGCGCATCACGCAACATTATTTACTGGACGAGCTTACCGCAGCGATTATGGCACCTTACGAGTGTGGCTCAGGTACTTGTTGGTGGGTATTCGCAGAGCTATTACTCAGTAACCAAGCTTGACATGGCGGCAGAGTAGCATGAGCGGTAGATGTGGGCAGAGGTTGGCTTCAAAAGTAGCATTCGAACTAGCTGTTACCACGCTGGGAAGCATGACGCTGCGGTGTGAGCGTAGGCGTCCCAGCACAGCGTGCAAGCGGAGGTGAGTCGAACAAAGAGTTGGACACACCGGGGATTGACCCGGGGCCTTCCGCTTGCAAAGCGGACGCGCTACCACTGCGCTATGCGCCCAGCAAAATGGAAAACCTAACCTCCACGTTCAAGACCGCTTTCTGACGCACCTACGCACGATACAGCCACGAATATACCTCCTGCACACCACCACACACCTCATTTACCCGCCGCCACTCACGCATCGCCTCAAAATACTTACGCCGTTTCGAAAACTTGCCGCATCTGTCATCAACAAGTTGACATGCCAGAGCACGTCGCCAACCGTCACCACACGCCCGAACGTTGTCTTCAGGTCAGCGCCAACAACCAAACAAACAGCGCCAACAACCAAACAAACAGCGCCAACAACCAAACAAACAGCACCAACAACCAAACAAACAGCACCGTGTCGAGCGCATCACGCAACATTATTTACTGGACGAGCTTACCGCAGCGATTATGGCACCTTACGAGTGTGGCTCAGGTACTTGTTGGTGGGTATTCGCAGAGCTATTACTCAGTAA
The DNA here is from genome assembly GCA_033557915.1 of Phytophthora tentaculata. NCBI lineage: Eukaryota > Oomycota > Peronosporomycetes > Peronosporales > Peronosporaceae > Phytophthora > Phytophthora tentaculata. Next base: position 5,971,192 of record JAUCEA010000007.1, on the reverse strand, counting down.
CCAAGCTTGACATGGCGGCAGAGTAGCATGAGCGGTAGATGTGGGCAGAGGTTGGCTTCAAAAGTAGCATTCGAACTAGCTGTTACCACGCTGGGAAGCATGACGCTGCGGTGTGAGCGTAGGCGTCCCAGCACAGCGTGCAAGCGGAGGTGAGTCGAACAAAGAGTTGGACACACCGGGGATTGACCCGGGGCCTTCCGCTTGCAAAGCGGACGCGCTACCACTGCGCTATGCGCCCAGCAAAATGGAAAACCTAACCTCCACGTTCAAGACCGCTTTCTGACGCACCTACGCACGATACAGCCACGAATATACCTCCTGCACACCACCACACACCTCATTTACCCGCCGCCACTCACGCATCGCCTCAAAATACTTACGCCGTTTCGAAAACTTGCCGCATCTGTCATCAACAAGTTGACATGCCACAGCACGTCGCCAACCGTCACCACACGCCCGAACGTTGTCTTCAGGTCAGCGCCAACAACCAAACAAACAGCGCCAACAACCAAACAAACAGCGCCAACAACCAAACAAACAGCACCAACAACCAAACAAACAGCACCGTGTCGAGCGCATCACGCAACATTATTTACTGGACGAGCTTACCGCAGCGATTATGGCACCTTACGAGTGTGGCTCAGGTACTTGTTGGTGGGTATTCGCAGAGCTATTACTCAGTAACCAAGCTTGACATGGCGGCAGAGTAGCATGAGCGGTAGATGTGGGCAGAGGTTGGCTTCAAAAGTAGCATTCGAACTAGCTGTTACCACGCTGGGAAGCATGACGCTGCGGTGTGAGCGTAGGCGTCCCAGCACAGCGTGCAAGCGGAGGTGAGTCGAACAAAGAGTTGGACACACCGGGGATTGACCCGGGGCCTTCCGCTTGCAAAGCGGACGCGCTACCACTGCGCTATGCGCCCAGCAAAATGGAAAACCTAACCTCCACGTTCAAGACCGCTTTCTGACGCACCTACGCACGATACAGCCACGAATATACCTCCTGCACACCACCACACACCTCATTTACCCGCCGCCACTCACGCATCGCCTCAAAATACTTACGCCGTTTCGAAAACTTGCCGCATCTGTCATCAACAAGTTGACATGCCAGAGCACGTCGCCAACCGTCACCACACGCCCGAACGTTGTCTTCAGGTCAGCGCCAACAACCAAACAAACAGCGCCAACAACCAAACAAACAGCGCCAACAACCAAACAAACAGCACCAACAACCAAACAAACAGCACCGTGTCGAGCGCATCACGCAACATTATTTACTGGACGAGCTTACCGCAGCGATTATGGCACCTTACGAGTGTGGCTCAGGTACTTGTTGGTGGGTATTCGCAGAGCTATTACTCAGTAACCAAGCTTGACATGGCGGCAGAGTAGCATGAGCGGTAGATGTGGGCAGAGGTTGGCTTCAAAAGTAGCATTCGAACTAGCTGTTACCACGCTGGGAAGCATGACGCTGCGGTGTGAGCGTAGGCGTCCCAGCACAGCGTGCAAGCGGAGGTGAGTCGAACAAAGAGTTGGACACACCGGGGATTGACCCGGGGCCTTCCGCTTGCAAAGCGGACGCGCTACCACTGCGCTATGCGCCCAGCAAAATGGAAAACCTAACCTCCACGTTCAAGACCGCTTTCTGACGCACCTACGCACGATACAGCCACGAATATACCTCCTGCACACCACCACACACCTCATTTACCCGCCGCCACTCACGCATCACCTCAAAATACTTACGCCGTTTCGAAAACTTGCCGCATCTGTCATCAACAAGTTGACATGCCACAGCACGTCGCCAACCGTCACCACACGCCCGAACGTTGTCTTCAGGTCAGCGCCAACAACCAAACAAACAGCGCCAACAACCAAACAAACAGCGCCAACAACCAAACAAACAGCACCAACAACCAAACAAACAGCACCGTGTCGAGCGCATCACGCAACATTATTTACTGGACGAGCTTACCGCAGCGATTATGGCACCTTACGAGTGTGGCTCAGGTACTTGTTGGTGGGTATTCGCAGAGCTATTACTCAGTAACCAAGCTTGACATGGCGGCAGAGTAGCATGAGCGGTAGATGTGGGCAGAGGTTGGCTTCAAAAGTAGCATTCGAACTAGCTGTTACCACGCTGGGAAGCATAACGCTGCGGTGTGAGCGTAGGCGTCCCAGCACAGCGTGCAAGCGGAGGTGAGTCGAACAAAGAGTTGGACACACCGGGGATTGAACCGGGGCCTTCCGCTTGCAAAGCGGACGCGCTACCACTGCGCTATGCGCCCAGCAAAATGGAAAACCTAACCTCCACGTTCAAGACCGCTTTCTGACGCACCTACGCACGATACAGCCACGAATATACCTCCTGCACACCACCACACACCTCATTTACCCGCCGCCACTCACGCATCGCCTCAAAATACTTACGCCGTTTCGAAAACTTGCCGCATCTGTCATCAACAAGTTGACATGCCACAGCACGTCGCCAACCGTCACCACACGCCCGAACGTTGTCTTCAGGTCAGCGCCAACAACCAAACAAACGGCACCAACAACCAAACAAACAGCGCCAACAACCAAACAAACAGCACCAACAACCAAACAAACAGCACCGTGTCGAGCGCATCACGCAACATTATTCACTGGACGAGCTTACCGCAGCGATTATGGCACCTTACGAGTGTGGCTCAGGTACTTGTTGGTGGGTATTCGCAGAGCTATTACTCAGTAACCAAGCTTGACATGGCGGCAGAGTAGCATGAGCGGTAGATGTGGGCAGAGGTTGGCTTCAAAAGTAGCATTCGAACTAGCTGTTACCACGCTGGGAAGCATAACGCTGCGGTGTGAGCGTAGGCGTCCCAGCACAGCGTGCAAGCGGAGGTGAGTCGAACAAAGAGTTGGACACACCGGGGATTGACCCGGGGCCTTCCGCTTGCAAAGCGGACGCGCTACCACTGCGCTATGCGCCCAGCAAAATGGAAAACCTAACCTCCACGTTCAAGACCGCTTTCTGATGCACCTACGCACGATACAGCCACGAATATACCTCCTGCACACCACCGCACACCTCATTTACCCGCCGCCACTCACGCATCGCCTCAAAATACTTACGCCGTTTCGAAAACTTGCCGCATCTGTCATCAACAAGTTGACATGCCAGAGCACGTCGCCAACCGTCACCACACGCCCGAACGTTGTCTTCAGGTCAGCGCCAACAACCAAACAAACAGCGCCAACAACCAAACAAACAGCACCAACAACCAAACAAACAGCACCGTGTCGAGCGCATCACGCAACATTATTTACTGGACGAGCTTACCGCAGCGATTATGGCACCTTACGAGTGTGGCTCAGGTACTTGTTGGTGGGTATTCGCAGAGCTATTACTCAGTAACCAAGCTTGACATGGCGGCAGAGTAGCATGAGCGGTAGATGTGGGCAGAGGTTGGCTTCAAAAGTAGCATTCGAACTAGCTGTTACCACGCTGGGAAGCATAACGCTGCGGTGTGAGCGTAGGCGTCCCAGCACAGCGTGCAAGCGGAGGTGAGTCGAACAAAGAGTTGGACACACCGGGGATTGACCCGGGGCCTTCCGCTTGCAAAGCGGACGCGCTACCACTGCGCTATGCGCCCAGCAAAATGGAAAACCTAACCTCCACGTTCAAGATCGCTTTCTGACGCACCTACGCACGATACAGCCACGAATATACCTCCTGCACACCACCACACACCTCATTTACCCGCCGCCACTCACGCATCGCCTCAAAATACTTACGCCGTTTCGAAAACTTGCCGCATCTGTCATCAACAAGTTGACATGCCACAGCACGTCGCCAACCGTCACCACACGCCCGAACGTTGTCTTCAGGTCAGCGCCAACAACCAAACAAACGGCACCAACAACCAAACAAACAGCGCCAACAACCAAACAAACAGCACCAACAACCAAACAAACAGCACCGTGTCGAGCGCATCACGCAACATTATTTACTGGACGAGCTTACCGCAGCGATTATGGCACCTTACGAGTGTGGCTCAGGTACTTGTTGGTGGGTATTCGCAGAGCTATTACTCAGTAACCAAGCTTGACATGGCGGCAGAGTAGCATGAGCGGTAGATGTGGGCAGAGGTTGGCTTCAAAAGTAGCATTCGAACTAGCTGTTACCACGCTGGGAAGCATAACGCTGCGGTGTGAGCGTAGGCGTCCCAGCACAGCGTGCAAGCGGAGGTGAGTCGAACAAAGAGTTGGACACACCGGGGATTGACCCGGGGCCTTCCGCTTGCAAAGCGGACGCGCTACCACTGCGCTATGCGCCCAGCAAAATGGAAAACCTAACCTCCACGTTCAAGATCGCTTTCTGACGCACCTACGCACGATACAGCCACGAATATACCTCCTGCACACCACCACACACCTCATTTACCCGCCGCCACTCACGCATCGCCTCAAAATACTTACGCCGTTTCGAAAACTTGCCGCATCTGTCATCAACAAGTTGACATGCCACAGCACGTCGCCAACCGTCACCACACGCCCGAACGTTGTCTTCAGGTCAGCGCCAACAACCAAACAAACAGCGCCAACAACCAAACAAACAGCGCCAACAACCAAACAAACAGCACCAACAACCAAACAAACAGCACCGTGTCGAGCGCATCACGCAACATTATTTACTGGACGAGCTTACCGCAGCGATTATGGCACCTTACGAGTGTGGCTCAGGTACTTGTTGGTGGGTATTCGCAGAGCTATTACTCAGTAACCAAGCTTGACATGGCGGCAGAGTAGCATGAGCGGTAGATGTGGGCAGAGGTTGGCTTCAAAAGTAGCATTCGAACTAGCTGTTACCACGCTGGGAAGCATAACGCTGCGGTGTGAGCGTAGGCGTCCCAGCACAGCGTGCAAGCGGAGGTGAGTCGAACAAAGAGTTGGACACACCGGGGATTGACCCGGGGCCTTCCGCTTGCAAAGCGGACGCGCTACCACTGCGCTATGCGCCCAGCAAAATGGAAAACCTAACCTCCACGTTCAAGATCGCTTTCTGACGCACCTACGCACGATACAGCCACGAATATACCTCCTGCACACCACCACACACCTCATTTACCCGCCGCCACTCACGCATCGCCTCAAAATACTTACGCCGTTTCGAAAACTTGCCGCATCTGTCATCAACAAGTTGACATGCCACAGCACGTCGCCAACCGTCACCACACGCCCGAACGTTGTCTTCAGGTCAGCGCCAACAACCAAACAAACGGCACCAACAACCAAACAAACAGCGCCAACAACCAAACAAACAGCACCAACAACCAAACAAACAGCACCGTGTCGAGCGCATCACGCAACATTATTTACTGGACGAGCTTACCGCAGCGATTATGGCACCTTACGAGTGTGGCTCAGGTACTTGTTGGTGGGTATTCGCAGAGCTATTACTCAGTAACCAAGCTTGACATGGCGGCAGAGTAGCATGAGCGGTAGATGTGGGCAGAGGTTGGCTTCAAAAGTAGCATTCGAACTAGCTGTTACCACGCTGGGAAGCATAACGCTGCGGTGTGAGCGTAGGCGTCCCAGCACAGCGTGCAAGCGGAGGTGAGTCGAACAAAGAGTTGGACACACCGGGGATTGACCCGGGGCCTTCCGCTTGCAAAGCGGACGCGCTACCACTGCGCTATGCGCCCAGCAAAATGGAAAACCTAACCTCCACGTTCAAGATCGCTTTCTGACGCACCTACGCACGATACAGCCACGAATATACCTCCTGCACACCACCACACACCTCATTTACCCGCCGCCACTCACGCATCGCCTCAAAATACTTACGCCGTTTCGAAAACTTGCCGCATCTGTCATCAACAAGTTGACACAGATGCGGCAAGTTTTCGAAACACAGCACGTCGCCAACCGTCACCACACGCCCGAACGTTGTCTTCAGGTCAGCGCCAACAACCAAACAAACAGCGCCAACAACCAAACAAACAGCGCCAACAACCAAACAAACAGCACCAACAACCAAACAAACAGCACCGTGTCGAGCGCATCACGCAACATTATTTACTGGACGAGCTTACCGCAGCGATTATGGCACCTTACGAGTGTGGCTCAGGTACTTGTTGGTGGGTATTCGCAGAGCTATTACTCAGTAACCAAGCTTGACATGGCGGCAGAGTAGCATGAGCGGTAGATGTGGGCAGAGGTTGGCTTCAAAAGTAGCATTCGAACTAGCTGTTACCACGCTGGGAAGCATAACGCTGCGGTGTGAGCGTAGGCGTCCCAGCACAGCGTGCAAGCGGAGGTGAGTCGAACAAAGAGTTGGACACACCGGGGATTGACCCGGGGCCTTCCGCTTGCAAAGCGGACGCGCTACCACTGCGCTATGCGCCCAGCAAAATGGAAAACCTAACCTCCACGTTCAAGATCGCTTTCTGACGCACCTACGCACGATACAGCCACGAATATACCTCCTGCACACCACCACACACCTCATTTACCCGCCGCCACTCACGCATCGCCTCAAAATACTTACGCCGTTTCGAAAACTTGCCGCATCTGTCATCAACAAGTTGACATGCCACAGCACGTCGCCAACCGTCACCACACGCCCGAACGTTGTCTTCAGGTCAGCGCCAACAACCAAACAAACGGCACCAACAACCAAACAAACAGCGCCAACAACCAAACAAACAGCACCAACAACCAAACAAACAGCACCGTGTCGAGCGCATCACGCAACATTATTTACTGGACGAGCTTACCGCAGCGATTATGGCACCTTACGAGTGTGGCTCAGGTACTTGTTGGTGGGTATTCGCAGAGCTATTACTCAGTAACCAAGCTTGACATGGCGGCAGAGTAGCATGAGCGGTAGATGTGGGCAGAGGTTGGCTTCAAAAGTAGCATTCGAACTAGCTGTTACCACGCTGGGAAGCATAACGCTGCGGTGTGAGCGTAGGCGTCCCAGCACAGCGTGCAAGCGGAGGTGAGTCGAACAAAGAGTTGGACACACCGGGGATTGACCCGGGGCCTTCCGCTTGCAAAGCGGACGCGCTACCACTGCGCTATGCGCCCAGCAAAATGGAAAACCTAACCTCCACGTTCAAGATCGCTTTCTGACGCACCTACGCACGATACAGCCACGAATATACCTCCTGCACACCACCACACACCTCATTTACCCGCCGCCACTCACGCATCGCCTCAAAATACTTACGCCGTTTCGAAAACTTGCCGCATCTGTCATCAACAAGTTGACATGCCACAGCACGTCGCCAACCGTCACCACACGCCCGAACGTTGTCTTCAGGTCAGCGCCAACAACCAAACAAACGGCACCAACAACCAAACAAACAGCGCCAACAACCAAACAAACAGCACCAACAACCAAACAAACAGCACCAACAACCAAACAAACAGCACCAACAACCAAACAAACAGCACCGTGTCGAGCGCATCACGCAACATTATTTACTGGACGAGCTTACCGCAGCGATTATGGCACCTTACGAGTGTGGCTCAGGTACTTGTTGGTGGGTATTCGCAGAGCTATTACTCAGTAACCAAGCTTGACATGGCGGCAGAGTAGCATGAGCGGTAGATGTGGGCAGAGGTTGGCTTCAAAAGTAGCATTCGAACTAGCTGTTACCACGCTGGGAAGCATAACGCTGCGGTGTGAGCGTAGGCGTCCCAGCACAGCGTGCAAGCGGAGGTGAGTCGAACAAAGAGTTGGACACACCGGGGATTGACCCGGGGCCTTCCGCTTGCAAAGCGGACGCGCTACCACTGCGCTATGCGCCCAGCAAAATGGAAAACCTAACCTCCACGTTCAAGACCGCTTTCTGACGCACCTACGCACGATACAGCCACGAATATACCTCCTGCACACCACCACACACCTCATTTACCCGCTGCCACTCACGCATCGCCTCAAAATACTTACGCCGTTTCGAAAACTTGCCGCATCTGTCATCAACAAGTTGACATGCCACAGCACGTCGCCAACCGTCACCACACGCCCGAACGTTGTCTTCAGGTCAGCGCCAACAACCAAACAAACAGCGCCAACAACCAAACAAACAGCGCCAACAACCAAACAAACAGCACCAACAACCAAACAAACAGCACCGTGTCGAGCGCATCACGCAACATTATTTACTGGACGAGCTTACCGCAGCGATTATGGCACCTTACGAGTGTGGCTCAGGTACTTGTTGGTGGGTATTCGCAGAGCTATTACTCAGTAACCAAGCTTGACATGGCGGCAGAGTAGCATGAGCGGTAGATGTGGGCAGAGGTTGGCTTCAAAAGTAGCATTCGAACTAGCTGTTACCACGCTGGGAAGCATAACGCTGCGGTGTGAGCGTAGGCGTCCCAGCACAGCGTGCAAGCGGAGGTGAGTCGAACAAAGAGTTGGACACACCGGGGATTGACCCGGGGCCTTCCGCTTGCAAAGCGGACGCGCTACCACTGCGCTATGCGCCCAGCAAAATGGAAAACCTAACCTCCACGTTCAAGACCGCTTTCTGACGCACCTACGCACGATACAGCCACGAATATACCTCCTGCACACCACCACACACCTCATTTACCCGCCGCCACTCACGCATCGCCTCAAAATACTTACGCCGTTTCGAAAACTTGCCGCATCTGTCATCAACAAGTTGACATGCCACAGCACGTCGCCAACCGTCACCACACGCCCGAACGTTGTCTTCAGGTCAGCGCCAACAACCAAACAAACAGCGCCAACAACCAAACAAACAGCACCAACAACCAAACAAACAGCACCGTGTCGAGCGCATCACGCAACATTATTTACTGGACGAGCTTACCGCAGCGATTATGGCACCTTACGAGTGTGGCTCAGGTACTTGTTGGTGGGTATTCGCAGAGCTATTACTCAGTAACCAAGCTTGACATGGCGGCAGAGTAGCATGAGCGGTAGATGTGGGCAGAGGTTGGCTTCAAAAGTAGCATTCGAACTAGCTGTTACCACGCTGGGAAGCATAACGCTGCGGTGTGAGCGTAGGCGTCCCAGCACAGCGTGCAAGCGGAGGTGAGTCGAACAAAGAGTTGGACACACCGGGGATTGACCCGGGGCCTTCCGCTTGCAAAGCGGACGCGCTACCACTGCGCTATGCGCCCAGCAAAATGGAAAACCTAACCTCCACGTTCAAGACCGCTTTCTGACGCACCTACGCACGATACAGCCACGAATATACCTCCTGCACACCACCACACACCTCATTTACCCGCCGCCACTCACGCATCGCCTCAAAATACTTACGCCGTTTCGAAAACTTGCCGCATCTGTCATCAACAAGTTGACATGCCACAGCACGTCGCCAACCGTCACCACACGCCCGAACGTTGTCTTCAGGTCAGCGCCAACAACCAAACAAACAGCGCCAACAACCAAACAAACAGCGCCAACAACCAAACAAACAGCACCAACAACCAAACAAACAGCACCGTGTCGAGCGCATCACGCAACATTATTTACTGGACGAGCTTACCGCAGCGATTATGGCACCTTACGAGTGTGGCTCAGGTACTTGTTGGTGGGTATTCGCAGAGCTATTACTCAGTAACCAAGCTTGACATGGCGGCAGAGTAGCATGAGCGGTAGATGTGGGCAGAGGTTGGCTTCAAAAGTAGCATTCGAACTAGCTGTTACCACGCTGGGAAGCATAACGCTGCGGTGTGAGCGTAGGCGTCCCAGCACAGCGTGCAAGCGGAGGTGAGTCGAACAAAGAGTTGGACACACCGGGGATTGACCCGGGGCCTTCCGCTTGCAAAGCGGACGCGCTACCACTGCGCTATGCGCCCAGCAAAATGGAAAACCTAACCTCCACGTTCAAGACCGCTTTCTGACGCACCTACGCACGATACAGCCACGAATATACCTCCTGCACACCACCACACACCTCATTTACCCGCCGCCACTCACGCATCGCCTCAAAATACTTACGCCGTTTCGAAAACTTGCCGCATCTGTCATCAACAAGTTGACATGCCACAGCACGTCGCCAACCGTCACCACACGCCCGAACGTTGTCTTCAGGTCAGCGCCAACAACCAAACAAACAGCGCCAACAACCAAACAAACAGCGCCAACAACCAAACAAACAGCACCAACAACCAAACAAACAGCACCGTGTCGAGCGCATCACGCAACATTATTTACTGGACGAGCTTACCGCAGCGATTATGGCACCTTACGAGTGTGGCTCAGGTACTTGTTGGTGGGTATTCGCAGAGCTATTACTCAGTAACCAAGCTTGACATGGCGGCAGAGTAGCATGAGCGGTAGATGTGGGCAGAGGTTGGCTTCAAAAGTAGCATTCGAACTAGCTGTTACCACGCTGGGAAGCATAACGCTGCGGTGTGAGCGTAGGCGTCCCAGCACAGCGTGCAAGCGGAGGTGAGTCGAACAAAGAGTTGGACACACCGGGGATTGACCCGGGGCCTTCCGCTTGCAAAGCGGACGCGCTACCACTGCGCTATGCGCCCAGCAAAATGGAAAACCTAACCTCCACGTTCAAGACCGCTTTCTGACGCACCTACGCACGATACAGCCACGAATATACCTCCTGCACACCACCACACACCTCATTTACCCGCCGCCACTCACGCATCGCCTCAAAATACTTACGCCGTTTCGAAAACTTGCCGCATCTGTCATCAACAAGTTGACATGCCACAGCACGTCGCCAACCGTCACCACACGCCCGAACGTTGTCTTCAGGTCAGCGCCAACAACCAAACAAACAGCGCCAACAACCAAACAAACAGCGCCAACAACCAAACAAACAGCACCAACAACCAAACAAACAGCACCGTGTCGAGCGCATCACGCAACATTATTTACTGGACGAGCTTACCGCAGCGATTATGGCACCTTACGAGTGTGGCTCAGGTACTTGTTGGTGGGTATTCGCAGAGCTATTACTCAGTAACCAAGCTTGACATGGCGGCAGAGTAGCATGAGCGGTAGATGTGGGCAGAGGTTGGCTTCAAAAGTAGCATTCGAACTAGCTGTTACCACGCTGGGAAGCATAACGCTGCGGTGTGAGCGTAGGCGTCCCAGCACAGCGTGCAAGCGGAGGTGAGTCGAACAAAGAGTTGGACACACCGGGGATTGAACCCGGGGCCTTCCGCTTGCAAAGCGGACGCGCTACCACTGCGCTATGCGCCCAGCAAAATGGAAAACCTAACCTCCACGTTCAAGACCGCTTTCTGACGCACCTACGCACGATACAGCCACGAATATACCTCCTGCACACCACCACACACCTCATTTACCCGCCGCCACTCACGCATCGCCTCAAAATACTTACGCCGTTTCGAAAACTTGCCGCATCTGTCATCAACAAGTTGACATGCCACAGCACGTCGCCAACCGTCACCACACGCCCGAACGTTGTCTTCAGGTCAGCGCCAACAACCAAACAAACAGCGCCAACAACCAAACAAACAGCGCCAACAACCAAGCAAACAGCACCAACAACCAAACAAATAGCACCGTGTCGAGCGCATCACGCAACATTATTTACTGGACGAGCTTACCGCAGCGATTATGGCACCTTACGAGTGTGGCTCAGGTACTTGTTGGTGGGTATTCGCAGAGCTATTACTCAGTAACCAAGCTTGACATGGCGGCAGAGTAGCATGAGCGGTAGATGTGGGCAGAGGTTGGCTTCAAAAGTAGCATTCGAACTAGCTGTTACCACGCTGGGAAGCATAACGCTGCGGTGTGAGCGTAGGCGTCCCAGCACAGCGTGCAAGCGGAGGTGAGTCGAACAAAGAGTTGGACACACCGGGGATTGACCCGGGGCCTTCCGCTTGCAAAGCGGACGCGCTACCACTGCGCTATGCGCCCAGCAAAATGGAAAACCTAACCTCCACGTTCAAGACCGCTTTCTGACGCACCTACGCACGATACAGCCACGAATATACCTCCTGCACACCACCACACACCTCATTTACCCGCCGCCACTCACGCATCGCCTCAAAATACTTACGCCGTTTCGAAAACTTGCCGCATCTGTCATCAACAAGTTGACATGCCACAGCACGTCGCCAACCGTCACCACACGCCCGAACGTTGTCTTCAGGTCAGCGCCAACAACCAAACAAACAGCGCCAACAACCAAACAAACAGCGCCAACAACCAAGCAAACAGCACCAACAACCAAACAAATAGCACCGTGTCGAGCGCATCACGCAACATTATTTACTGGACGAGCTTACCGCAGCGATTATGGCACCTTACGAGTGTGGCTCAGGTACTTGTTGGTGGGTATTCGCAGAGCTATTACTCAGTAACCAAGCTTGACATGGCGGCAGAGTAGCATGAGCGGTAGATGTGGGCAGAGGTTGGCTTCAAAAGTAGCATTCGAACTAGCTGTTACCACGCTGGGAAGCATAACGCTGCGGTGTGAGCGTAGGCGTCCCAGCACAGCGTGCAAGCGGAGGTGAGTCGAACAAAGAGTTGGACACACCGGGGATTGACCCGGGGCCTTCCGCTTGCAAAGCGGACGCGCTACCACTGCGCTATGCGCCCAGCAAAATGGAAAACCTAACCTCCACGTTCAAGACCGCTTTCTGACGCACCTACGCACGATACAGCCACGAATATACCTCCTGCACACCACCACACACCTCATTTACCCGCCGCCACTCACGCATCGCCTCAAAATACTTACGCCGTTTCGAAAACTTGCCGCATCTGTCATCAACAAGTTGACATGCCACAGCACGTCGCCAACCGTCACCACACGCCCGAACGTTGTCTTCAGGTCAGCGCCAACAACCAAACAAACGGCGCCAACAACCAAACAAACAGCGCCAACAACCAAACAAACAGCACCAACAACCAAACAAACAGCACCGTGTCGAGCGCATCACGCAACATTATTTACTGGACGAGCTTACCGCAGCGATTATGGCACCTTACGAGTGTGGCTCAGGTACTTGTTGGTGGGTATTCGCAGAGCTATTACTCAGTAACCAAGCTTGACATGGCGGCAGAGTAGCATGAGCGGTAGATGTGGGCAGAGGTTGGCTTCAAAAGTAGCATTCGAACTAGCTGTTACCACGCTGGGAAGCATAACGCTGCGGTGTGAGCGTAGGCGTCCCAGCACAGCGTGCAAGCGGAGGTGAGTCGAACAAAGAGTTGGACACACCGGGGATTGACCCGGGGCCTTCCGCTTGCAAAGCGGACGCGCTACCACTGCGCTATGCGCCCAGCAAAATGGAAAACCTAACCTCCACGTTCAAGATCGCTTTCTGACGCACCTACGCACGATACAGCCACGAATATACCTCCTGCACACCACCACACACCTCATTTACCCGCCGCCACTCACGCATCGCCTCAAAATACTTACGCCGTTTCGAAAACTTGCCGCATCTGTCATCAACAAGTTGACATGCCACAGCACGTCGCCAACCGTCACCACACGCCCGAACGTTGTCTTCAGGTCAGCGCCAACAACCAAACAAACAGCGCCAACAAACAAACAAACAGCGCCAACAACCAAACAAACAGCACCAACAACCAAACAAACAGCACCGTGTCGAGCGCATCACGCAACATTATTTACTGGACGAGCTTACCGCAGCGATTATGGCACCTTACGAGTGTGGCTCAGGTACTTGTTGGTGGGTATTCGCAGAGCTATTACTCAGTAACCAAGCTTGACATGGCGGCAGAGTAGCATGAGCGGTAGATGTGGGCAGAGGTTGGCTTCAAAAGTAGCATTCGAACTAGCTGTTACCACGCTGGGAAGCATAACGCTGCGGTGTGAGCGTAGGCGTCCCAGCACAGCGTGCAAGCGGAGGTGAGTCGAACAAAGAGTTGGACACACCGGGGATTGACCCGGGGCCTTCCGCTTGCAAAGCGGACGCGCTACCACTGCGCTATGCGCCCAGCAAAATGGAAAACCTAACCTCCACGTTCAAGACCGCTTTCTGACGCACCTACGCACGATACAGCCACGAATATACCTCCTGCACACCACCACACACCTCATTTACCCGCCGCCACTCACGCATCGCCTCAAAATACTTACGCCGTTTCGAAAACTTGCCGCATCTGTCATCAACAAGTTGACATGCCACAGCACGTCGCCAACCGTCACCACACGCCCGAACGTTGTCTTCAGGTCAGCGCCAACAACCAAACAAACGGCGCCAACAACCAAACAAACAGCGCCAACAACCAAACAAACAGCACCAACAACCAAACAAACAGCACCGTGTCGAGCGCATCACGCAACATTATTTACTGGACGAGCTTACCGCAGCGATTATGGCACCTTACGAGTGTGGCTCAGGTACTTGTTGGTGGGTATTCGCAGAGCTATTACTCAGTAACCAAGCTTGACATGGCGGCAGAGTAGCATGAGCGGTAGATGTGGGCAGAGGTTGGCTTCAAAAGTAGCATTCGAACTAGCTGTTACCACGCTGGGAAGCATAACGCTGCGGTGTGAGCGTAGGCGTCCCAGCACAGCGTGCAAGCGGAGGTGAGTCGAACAAAGAGTTGGACACACCGGGGATTGACCCGGGGCCTTCCGCTTGCAAAGCGGACGCGCTACCACTGCGCTATGCGCCCAGCAAAATGGAAAACCTAACCTCCACGTTCAAGATCGCTTTCTGACGCACCTACGCACGATACAGCCACGAATATACCTCCTGCACACCACCACACACCTCATTTACCCGCCGCCACTCACGCATCGCCTCAAAATACTTACGCCGTTTCGAAAACTTGCCGCATCTGTCATCAACAAGTTGACATGCCACAGCACGTCGCCAACCGTCACCACACGCCCGAACGTTGTCTTCAGGTCAGCGCCAACAACCAAACAAACAGCGCCAACAACCAAACAAACAGCGCCAACAACCAAACAAACAGCACCAACAACCAAACAAACAGCACCGTGTCGAGCGCATCACGCAACATTATTTACTGGACGAGCTTACCGCAGCGATTATGGCACCTTACGAGTGTGGCTCAGGTACTTGTTGGTGGGTATTCGCAGAGCTATTACTCAGTAACCAAGCTTGACATGGCGGCAGAGTAGCATGAGCGGTAGATGTGGGCAGAGGTTGGCTTCAAAAGTAGCATTCGAACTAGCTGTTACCACGCTGGGAAGCATAACGCTGCGGTGTGAGCGTAGGCGTCCCAGCACAGCGTGCAAGCGGAGGTGAGTCGAACAAAGAGTTGGACACACCGGGGATTGACCCGGGGCCTTCCGCTTGCAAAGCGGACGCGCTACCACTGCGCTATGCGCCCAGCAAAATGGAAAACCTAACCTCCACGTTCAAGATCGCTTTCTGACGCACCTACGCACGATACAGCCACGAATATACCTCCTGCACACCACCACACACCTCATTTACCCGCCGCCACTCACGCATCGCCTCAAAATACTTACGCCGTTTCGAAAACTTGCCGCATCTGTCATCAACAAGTTGACATGCCACAGCACGTCGCCAACCGTCACCACACGCCCGAACGTTGTCTTCAGGTCAGCGCCAACAACCAAACAAACAGCGCCAACAACCAAACAAACAGCGCCAACAACCAAACAAACAGCACCAACAACCAAACAAACAGCACCGTGTCGAGCGCATCACGCAACATTATTTACTGGACGAGCTTACCGCAGCGATTATGGCACCTTACGAGTGTGGCTCAGGTACTTGTTGGTGGGTATTCGCAGAGCTATTACTCAGTAACCAAGCTTGACATGGCGGCAGAGTAGCATGAGCGGTAGATGTGGGCAGAGGTTGGCTTCAAAAGTAGCATTCGAACTAGCTGTTACCACGCTGGGAAGCATAACGCTGCGGTGTGAGCGTAGGCGTCCCAGCACAGCGTGCAAGCGGAGGTGAGTCGAACAAAGAGTTGGACACACCGGGGATTGACCCGGGGCCTTCCGCTTGCAAAGCGGACGCGCTACCACTGCGCTATGCGCCCAGCAAAATGGAAAACCTAACCTCCACGTTCAAGATCGCTTTCTGACGCACCTACGCACGATACAGCCACGAATATACCTCCTGCACACCACCACACACCTCATTTACCCGCCGCCACTCACGCATCGCCTCAAAATACTTACGCCGTTTCGAAAACTTGCCGCATCTGTCATCAACAAGTTGACATGCCACAGCACGTCGCCAACCGTCACCACACGCCCGAACGTTGTCTTCAGGTCAGCGCCAACAACCAAACAAACAGCGCCAACAACCAAACAAACAGCGCCAACAACCAAACAAACAGCACCAACAACCAAACAAACAGCACCGTGTCGAGCGCATCACGCAACATTATTTACTGGACGAGCTTACCGCAGCGATTATGGCACCTTACGAGTGTGGCTCAGGTACTTGTTGGTGGGTATTCGCAGAGCTATTACTCAGTAACCAAGCTTGACATGGCGGCAGAGTAGCATGAGCGGTAGATGTGGGCAGAGGTTGGCTTCAAAAGTAGCATTCGAACTAGCTGTTACCACGCTGGGAAGCATAACGCTGCGGTGTGAGCGTAGGCGTCCCAGCACAGCGTGCAAGCGGAGGTGAGTCGAACAAAGAGTTGGACACACCGGGGATTGACCCGGGGCCTTCCGCTTGCAAAGCGGACGCGCTACCACTGCGCTATGCGCCCAGCAAAATGGAAAACCTAACCTCCACGTTCAAGATCGCTTTCTGACGCACCTACGCACGATACAGCCACGAATATACCTCCTGCACACCACCACACACCTCATTTACCCGCCGCCACTCACGCATCGCCTCAAAATACTTACGCCGTTTCGAAAACTTGCCGCATCTGTCATCAACAAGTTGACATGCCACAGCACGTCGCCAACCGTCACCACACGCCCGAACGTTGTCTTCAGGTCAGCGCCAACAACCAAACAAACAGCGCCAACAACCAAACAAACAGCGCCAACAACCAAACAAACAGCACCAACAACCAAACAAACAGCACCGTGTCGAGCGCATCACGCAACATTATTTACTGGACGAGCTTACCGCAGCGATTATGGCACCTTACGAGTGTGGCTCAGGTACTTGTTGGTGGGTATTCGCAGAGCTATTACTCAGTAACCAAGCTTGACATGGCGGCAGAGTAGCATGAGCGGTAGATGTGGGCAGAGGTTGGCTTCAAAAGTAGCATTCGAACTAGCTGTTACCACGCTGGGAAGCATAACGCTGCGGTGTGAGCGTAGGCGTCCCAGCACAGCGTGCAAGCGGAGGTGAGTCGAACAAAGAGTTGGACACACCGGGGATTGAACCCGGGGCCTTCCGCTTGCAAAGCGGACGCGCTACCACTGCGCTATGCGCCCAGCAAAATGGAAAACCTAACCTCCACGTTCAAGACCGCTTTCTGACGCACCTACGCACGATACAGCCACGAATATACCTCCTGCACACCACCACACACCTCATTTACCCGCCGCCACTCACGCATCGCCTCAAAATACTTACGCCGTTTCGAAAACTTGCCGCATCTGTCATCAACAAGTTGACATGCCACAGCACGTCGCCAACCGTCACCACACGCCCGAACGTTGTCTTCAGGTCAGCGCCAACAACCAAACAAACGGCACCAACAACCAAACAAACAGCGCCAACAACCAAACAAACAGCACCAACAACCAAACAAACAGCACCGTGTCGAGCGCATCACGCAACATTATTTACTGGACGAGCTTACCGCAGCGATTATGGCACCTTACGAGTGTGGCTCAGGTACTTGTTGGTGGGTATTCGCAGAGCTATTACTCAGTAACCAAGCTTGACATGGCGGCAGAGTAGCATGAGCGGTAGATGTGGGCAGAGGTTGGCTTCAAAAGTAGCATTCGAACTAGCTGTTACCACGCTGGGAAGCATAACGCTGCGGTGTGAGCGTAGGCGTCCCAGCACAGCGTGCAAGCGGAGGTGAGTCGAACAAAGAGTTGGACACACCGGGGATTGACCCGGGGCCTTCCGCTTGCAAAGCGGACGCGCTACCACTGCGCTATGCGCCCAGCAAAATGGAAAACCTAACCTCCACGTTCAAGACCGCTTTCTGACGCACCTACGCACGATACAGCCACGAATATACCTCCTGCACACCACCACACACCTCATTTACCCGCCGCCACTCACGCATCGCCTCAAAATACTTACGCCGTTTCGAAAACTTGCCGCATCTGTCATCAACAAGTTGACATGCCACAGCACGTCGCCAACCGTCACCACACGCCCGAACGTTGTCTTCAGGTCAGCGCCAACAACCAAACAAACAGCGCCAACAAACAAACAAACAGCGCCAACAACCAAACAAACAGCACCAACAACCAAACAAACAGCACCGTGTCGAGCGCATCACGCAACATTATTTACTGGACGAGCTTACCGCAGCGATTATGGCACCTTACGAGTGTGGCTCAGGTACTTGTTGGTGGGTATTCGCAGAGCTATTACTCAGTAACCAAGCTTGACATGGCGGCAGAGTAGCATGAGCGGTAGATGTGGGCAGAGGTTGGCTTCAAAAGTAGCATTCGAACTAGCTGTTACCACGCTGGGAAGCATAACGCTGCGGTGTGAGCGTAGGCGTCCCAGCACAGCGTGCAAGCGGAGGTGAGTCGAACAAAGAGTTGGACACACCGGGGATTGACCCGGGGCCTTCCGCTTGCAAAGCGGACGCGCTACCACTGCGCTATGCGCCCAGCAAAATGGAAAACCTAACCTCCACGTTCAAGACCGCTTTCTGACGCACCTACGCACGATACAGCCACGAATATACCTCCTGCACACCACCACACACCTCATTTACCCGCCGCCACTCACGCATCGCCTCAAAATACTTACGCCGTTTCGAAAACTTGCCGCATCTGTCATCAACAAGTTGACATGCCACAGCACGTCGCCAACCGTCACCACACGCCCGAACGTTGTCTTCAGGTCAGCGCCAACAACCAAACAAACAGCGCCAACAACCAAACAAACAGCGCCAACAACCAAACAAACAGCACCAACAACCAAACAAACAGCACCGTGTCGAGCGCATCACGCAACATTATTTACTGGACGAGCTTACCGCAGCGATTATGGCACCTTACGAGTGTGGCTCAGGTACTTGTTGGTGGGTATTCGCAGAGCTATTACTCAGTAACCAAGCTTGACATGGCGGCAGAGTAGCATGAGCGGTAGATGTGGGCAGAGGTTGGCTTCAAAAGTAGCATTCGAACTAGCTGTTACCACGCTGGGAAGCATAACGCTGCGGTGTGAGCGTAGGCGTCCCAGCACAGCGTGCAAGCGGAGGTGAGTCGAACAAAGAGTTGGACACACCGGGGATTGACCCGGGGCCTTCCGCTTGCAAAGCGGACGCGCTACCACTGCGCTATGCGCCCAGCAAAATGGAAAACCTAACCTCCACGTTCAAGACCGCTTTCTGACGCACCTACGCACGATACAGCCACGAATATACCTCCTGCACACCACCACACACCTCATTTACCCGCCGCCACTCACGCATCGCCTCAAAATACTTACGCCGTTTCGAAAACTTGCCGCATCTGTCATCAACAAGTTGACATGCCACAGCACGTCGCCAACCGTCACCACACGCCCGAACGTTGTCTTCAGGTCAGCGCCAACAACCAAACAAACAGCGCCAACAACCAAACAAACAGCGCCAACAACCAAACAAACAGCACCAACAACCAAACAAACAGCACCGTGTCGAGCGCATCACGCAACATTATTTACTGGACGAGCTTACCGCAGCGATTATGGCACCTTACGAGTGTGGCTCAGGTACTTGTTGGTGGGTATTCGCAGAGCTATTACTCAGTAACCAAGCTTGACATGGCGGCAGAGTAGCATGAGCGGTAGATGTGGGCAGAGGTTGGCTTCAAAAGTAGCATTCGAACTAGCTGTTACCACGCTGGGAAGCATAACGCTGCGGTGTGAGCGTAGGCGTCCCAGCACAGCGTGCAAGCGGAGGTGAGTCGAACAAAGAGTTGGACACACCGGGGATTGACCCGGGGCCTTCCGCTTGCAAAGCGGACGCGCTACCACTGCGCTATGCGCCCAGCAAAATGGAAAACCTAACCTCCACGTTCAAGACCGCTTTCTGACGCACCTACGCACGATACAGCCACGAATATACCTCCTGCACACCACCACACACCTCATTTACCCGCCGCCACTCACGCATCGCCTCAAAATACTTACGCCGTTTCGAAAACTTGCCGCATCTGTCATCAACAAGTTGACATGCCAGAGCACGTCGCCAACCGTCACCACACGCCCGAACGTTGTCTTCAGGTCAGCGCCAACAACCAAACAAACGGCACCAACAACCAAACAAACAGCGCCAACAACCAAACAAACAGCACCAACAACCAAACAAACAGCACCGTGTCGAGCGCATCACGCAACATTATTTACTGGACGAGCTTACCGCAGCGATTATGGCACCTTACGAGTGTGGCTCAGGTACTTGTTGGTGGGTATTCGCAGAGCTATTACTCAGTAACCAAGCTTGACATGGCGGCAGAGTAGCATGAGCGGTAGATGTGGGCAGAGGTTGGCTTCAAAAGTAGCATTCGAACTAGCTGTTACCACGCTGGGAAGCATAACGCTGCGGTGTGAGCGTAGGCGTCCCAGCACAGCGTGCAAGCGGAGGTGAGTCGAACAAAGAGTTGGACACACCGGGGATTGACCCGGGGCCTTCCGCTTGCAAAGCGGACGCGCTACCACTGCGCTATGCGCCCAGCAAAATGGAAAACCTAACCTCCACGTTCAAGACCGCTTTCTGACGCACCTACGCACGATACAGCCACGAATATACCTCCTGCACACCACCACACACCTCATTTACCCGCCGCCACTCACGCATCGCCTCAAAATACTTACGCCGTTTCGAAAACTTGCCGCATCTGTCATCAACAAGTTGACATGCCAGAGCACGTCGCCAACCGTCACCACACGCCCGAACGTTGTCTTCAGGTCAGCGCCAACAACCAAACAAACAGCGCCAACAACCAAACAAACAGCGCCAACAACCAAACAAACAGCACCAACAACCAAACAAACAGCACCGTGTCGAGCGCATCACGCAACATTATTTACTGGACGAGCTTACCGCAGCGATTATGGCACCTTACGAGTGTGGCTCAGGTACTTGTTGGTGGGTATTCGCAGAGCTATTACTCAGTAACCAAGCTTGACATGGCGGCAGAGTAGCATGAGCGGTAGATGTGGGCAGAGGTTGGCTTCAAAAGTAGCATTCGAACTAGCTGTTACCACGCTGGGAAGCATAACGCTGCGGTGTGAGCGTAGGCGTCCCAGCACAGCGTGCAAGCGGAGGTGAGTCGAACAAAGAGTTGGACACACCGGGGATTGACCCGGGGCCTTCCGCTTGCAAAGCGGACGCGCTACCACTGCGCTATGCGCCCAGCAAAATGGAAAACCTAACCTCCACGTTCAAGACCGCTTTCTGACGCACCTACGCACGATACAGCCACGAATATACCTCCTGCACACCACCACACACCTCATTTACCCGCCGCCACTCACGCATCGCCTCAAAATACTTACGCCGTTTCGAAAACTTGCCGCATCTGTCATCAACAAGTTGACATGCCAGAGCACGTCGCCAACCGTCACCACACGCCCGAACGTTGTCTTCAGGTCAGCGCCAACAACCAAACAAACGGCACCAACAACCAAACAAACAGCGCCAACAACCAAACAAACAGCACCAACAACCAAACAAACAGCACCGTGTCGAGCGCATCACGCAACATTATTTACTGGACGAGCTTACCGCAGCGATTATGGCACCTTACGAGTGTGGCTCAGGTACTTGTTGGTGGGTATTCGCAGAGCTATTACTCAGTAACCAAGCTTGACATGGCGGCAGAGTAGCATGAGCGGTAGATGTGGGCAGAGGTTGGCTTCAAAAGTAGCATTCGAACTAGCTGTTACCACGCTGGGAAGCATAACGCTGCGGTGTGAGCGTAGGCGTCCCAGCACAGCGTGCAAGCGGAGGTGAGTCGAACAAAGAGTTGGACACACCGGGGATTGACCCGGGGCCTTCCGCTTGCAAAGCGGACGCGCTACCACTGCGCTATGCGCCCAGCAAAATGGAAAACCTAACCTCCACGTTCAAGACCGCTTTCTGACGCACCTACGCACGATACAGCCACGAATATACCTCCTGCACACCACCACACACCTCATTTACCCGCCGCCACTCACGCATCGCCTCAAAATACTTACGCCGTTTCGAAAACTTGCCGCATCTGTCATCAACAAGTTGACATGCCACAGCACGTCGCCAACCGTCACCACACGCCCGAACGTTGTCTTCAGGTCAGCGCCAACAACCAAACAAACAGCGCCAACAACCAAACAAACAGCGCCAACAACCAAACAAACAGCACCAACAACCAAACAAATAGCACCGTGTCGAGCGCATCACGCAACATTATTTACTGGACGAGCTTACCGCAGCGATTATGGCACCTTACGAGTGTGGCTCAGGTACTTGTTGGTGGGTATTCGCAGAGCTATTACTCAGTAACCAAGCTTGACATGGCGGCAGAGTAGCATGAGCGGTAGATGTGGGCAGAGGTTGGCTTCAAAAGTAGCATTCGAACTAGCTGTTACCACGCTGGGAAGCATAACGCTGCGGTGTGAGCGTAGGCGTCCCAGCACAGCGTGCAAGCGGAGGTGAGTCGAACAAAGAGTTGGACACACCGGGGATTGACCCGGGGCCTTCCGCTTGCAAAGCGGACGCGCTACCACTGCGCTATGCGCCCAGCAAAATGGAAAACCTAACCTCCACGTTCAAGACCGCTTTCTGACGCACCTACGCACGATACAGCCACGAATATACCTCCTGCACACCACCACACACCTCATTTACCCGCCGCCACTCACGCATCGCCTCAAAATACTTACGCCGTTTCGAAAACTTGCCGCATCTGTCATCAACAAGTTGACATGCCACAGCACGTCGCCAACCGTCACCACACGCCCGAACGTTGTCTTCAGGTCAGCGCCAACAACCAAACAAACAGCACCAACAACCAAACAAACAGCACCGTGTCGAGCGCATCACGCAACATTATTTACTGGACGAGCTTACCGCAGCGATTATGGCACCTTACGAGTGTGGCTCAGGTACTTGTTGGTGGGTATTCGCAGAGCTATTACTCAGTAACCAAGCTTGACATGGCGGCAGAGTAGCATGAGCGGTAGATGTGGGCAGAGGTTGGCTTCAAAAGTAGCATTCGAACTAGCTGTTACCACGCTGGGAAGCATAACGCTGCGGTGTGAGCGTAGGCGTCCCAGCACAGCGTGCAAGCGGAGGTGAGTCGAACAAAGAGTTGGACACACCGGGGATTGACCCGGGGCCTTCCGCTTGCAAAGCGGACGCGCTACCACTGCGCTATGCGCCCAGCAAAATGGAAAACCTAACCTCCACGTTCAAGACCGCTTTCTGACGCACCTACGCACGATACAGCCACGAATATACCTCCTGCACACCACCACACACCTCATTTACCCGCCGCCACTCACGCATCGCCTCAAAATACTTACGCCGTTTCGAAAACTTGCCGCATCTGTCATCAACAAGTTGACATGCCACAGCACGTCGCCAACCGTCACCACACGCCCGAACGTTGTCTTCAGGTCAGCGCCAACAACCAAACAAACAGCGCCAACAACCAAACAAACAGCACCAACAACCAAACAAACAGCACCAACAACCAAGCAAACAGCACCGTGTCGAGCGCATCACGCAACATTATTTACTGGACGAGCTTACCGCAGCGATTATGGCACCTTACGAGTGTGGCTCAGGTACTTGTTGGTGGGTATTCGCAGAGCTATTACTCAGTAACCAAGCTTGACATGGCGGCAGAGTAGCATGAGCGGTAGATGTGGGCAGAGGTTGGCTTCAAAAGTAGCATTCGAACTAGCTGTTACCACGCTGGGAAGCATAACGCTGCGGTGTGAGCGTAGGCGTCCCAGCACAGCGTGCAAGCGGAGGTGAGTCGAACAAAGAGTTGGACACACCGGGGATTGACCCGGGGCCTTCCGCTTGCAAAGCGGACGCGCTACCACTGCGCTATGCGCCCAGCAAAATGGAAAACCTAACCTCCACGTTCAAGACCGCTTTCTGACGCACCTACGCACGATACAGCCACGAATATACCTCCTGCACACCACCACACACCTCATTTACCCGCCGCCACTCACGCATCGCCTCAAAATACTTACGCCGTTTCGAAAACTTGCCGCATCTGTCATCAACAAGTTGACATGCCACAGCACGTCGCCAACCGTCACCACACGCCCGAACGTTGTCTTCAGGTCAGCGCCAACAACCAAACAAACAGCGCCAACAACCAAACAAACAGCACCAACAACCAAACAAACAGCACCAACAACCAAACAAACAGCACCGTGTCGAGCGCATCACGCAACATTATTTACTGGACGAGCTTACCGCAGCGATTATGGCACCTTACGAGTGTGGCTCAGGTACTTGTTGGTGGGTATTCGCAGAGCTATTACTCAGTAACCAAGCTTGACATGGCGGCAGAGTAGCATGAGCGGTAGATGTGGGCAGAGGTTGGCTTCAAAAGTAGCATTCGAACTAGCTGTTACCACGCTGGGAAGCATAACGCTGCGGTGTGAGCGTAGGCGTCCCAGCACAGCGTGCAAGCGGAGGTGAGTCGAACAAAGAGTTGGACACACCGGGGATTGACCCGGGGCCTTCCGCTTGCAAAGCGGACGCGCTACCACTGCGCTATGCGCCCAGCAAAATGGAAAACCTAACCTCCACGTTCAAGACCGCTTTCTGACGCACCTACGCACGATACAGCCACGAATATACCTCCTGCACACCACCACACACCTCATTTACCCGCCGCCACTCACGCATCGCCTCAAAATACTTACGCCGTTTCGAAAACTTGCCGCATCTGTCATCAACAAGTTGACATGCCACAGCACGTCGCCAACCGTCACCACACGCCCGAACGTTGTCTTCAGGTCAGCGCCAACAACCAAACAAACAGCGCCAACAACCAAACAAACAGCGCCAACAACCAAACAAACAGCACCAACAACCAAACAAACAGCACCGTGTCGAGCGCATCACGCAACATTATTTACTGGACGAGCTTACCGCAGCGATTATGGCACCTTACGAGTGTGGCTCAGGTACTTGTTGGTGGGTATTCGCAGAGCTATTACTCAGTAACCAAGCTTGACATGGCGGCAGAGTAGCATGAGCGGTAGATGTGGGCAGAGGTTGGCTTCAAAAGTAGCATTCGAACTAGCTGTTACCACGCTGGGAAGCATAACGCTGCGGTGTGAGCGTAGGCGTCCCAGCACAGCGTGCAAGCGGAGGTGAGTCGAACAAAGAGTTGGACACACCGGGGATTGACCCGGGGCCTTCCGCTTGCAAAGCGGACGCGCTACCACTGCGCTATGCGCCCAGCAAAATGGAAAACCTAACCTCCACGTTCAAGACCGCTTTCTGACGCACCTACGCACGATACAGCCACGAATATACCTCCTGCACACCACCACACACCTCATTTACCCGCCGCCACTCACGCATCGCCTCAAAATACTTACGCCGTTTCGAAAACTTGCCGCATCTGTCATCAACAAGTTGACATGCCACAGCACGTCGCCAACCGTCACCACACGCCCGAACGTTGTCTTCAGGTCAGCGCCAACAACCAAACAAACAGCGCCAACAACCAAACAAACAGCACCGTGTCGAGCGCATCACGCAACATTATTTACTGGACGAGCTTACCGCAGCGATTATGGCACCTTACGAGTGTGGCTCAGGTACTTGTTGGTGGGTATTCGCAGAGCTATTACTCAGTAACCAAGCTTGACATGGCGGCAGAGTAGCATGAGCGGTAGATGTGGGCAGAGGTTGGCTTCAAAAGTAGCATTCGAACTAGCTGTTACCACGCTGGGAAGCATAACGCTGCGGTGTGAGCGTAGGCGTCCCAGCACAGCGTGCAAGCGGAGGTGAGTCGAACAAAGAGTTGGACACACCGGGGATTGACCCGGGGCCTTCCGCTTGCAAAGCGGACGCGCTACCACTGCGCTATGCGCCCAGCAAAATGGAAAACCTAACCTCCACGTTCAAGACCGCTTTCTGACGCACCTACGCACGATACAGCCACGAATATACCTCCTGCACACCACCACACATCTCATTTACCCGCTGCCACTCACGCATCGCCTCAAAATACTTACGCCGTTTCGAAAACTTGCCGCATCTGTCATCAACAAGTTGACATGCCACAGCACGTCGCCAACCGTCACCACACGCCCGAACGTTGTCTTCAGGTCAGCGCCAACAACCAAACAAACAGCGCCAACAACCAAACAAACAGCACCGTGTCGAGCGCATCACGCAACATTATTTACTGGACGAGCTTACCGCAGCGATTATGGCACCTTACGAGTGTGGCTCAGGTACTTGTTGGTGGGTATTCGCAGAGCTATTACTCAGTAACCAAGCTTGACATGGCGGCAGAGTAGCATGAGCGGTAGATGTGGGCAGAGGTTGGCTTCAAAAGTAGCATTCGAACTAGCTGTTACCACGCTGGGAAGCATAACGCTGCGGTGTGAGCGTAGGCGTCCCAGCACAGCGTGCAAGCGGAGGTGAGTCGAACAAAGAGTTGGACACACCGGGGATTGACCCGGGGCCTTCCGCTTGCAAAGCGGACGCGCTACCACTGCGCTATGCGCCCAGCAAAATGGAAAACCTAACCTCCACGTTCAAGACCGCTTTCTGACGCACCTACGCACGATACAGCCACGAATATACCTCCTGCACACCACCACACACCTCATTTACCCGCCGCCACTCACGCATCGCCTCAAAATACTTACGCCGTTTCGAAAACTTGCCGCATCTGTCATCAACAAGTTGACATGCCACAGCACGTCGCCAACCGTCACCACACGCCCGAACGTTGTATTCAGGTCAGCGCCAACAACCAAACAAACAGCGCCAACAACCAAACAAACAGCGCCAACAACCAAACAAACAGCACCAACAACCAAACAAACAGCACCGTGTCGAGCGCATCACGCAACATTATTTACTGGACGAGCTTACCGCAGCGATTATGGCACCTTACGAGTGTGGCTCAGGTACTTGTTGGTGGGTATTCGCAGAGCTATTACTCAGTAACCAAGCTTGACATGGCGGCAGAGTAGCATGAGCGGTAGATGTGGGCAGAGGTTGGCTTCAAAAGTAGCATTCGAACTAGCTGTTACCACGCTGGGAAGCATAACGCTGCGGTGTGAGCGTAGGCGTCCCAGCACAGCGTGCAAGCGGAGGTGAGTCGAACAAAGAGTTGGACACACCGGGGATTGACCCGGGGCCTTCCGCTTGCAAAGCGGACGCGCTACCACTGCGCTATGCGCCCAGCAAAATGGAAAACCTAACCTCCACGTTCAAGACCGCTTTCTGACGCACCTACGCACGATACAGCCACGAATATACCTCCTGCACACCACCACACACCTCATTTACCCGCCGCCACTCACGCATCGCCTCAAAATACTTACGCCGTTTCGAAAACTTGCCGCATCTGTCATCAACAAGTTGACATGCCACAGCACGTCGCCAACCGTCACCACACGCCCGAACGTTGTCTTCAGGTCAGCGCCAACAACCAAACAAACAGCGCCAACAACCAAACAAACAGCGCCAACAACCAAACAAACAGCACCAACAACCAAACAAACAGCTCCGTGTCGAGCGCATCACGCAACATTATTTACTGGACGAGCTTACCGCAGCGATTATGGCACCTTACGAGTGTGGCTCAGGTACTTGTTGGTGGGTATTCGCAGAGCTATTACTCAGTAACCAAGCTTGACATGGCGGCAGAGTAGCATGAGCGGTAGATGTGGGCAGAGGTTGGCTTCAAAAGTAGCATTCGAACTAGCTGTTACCACGCTGGGAAGCATAACGCTGCGGTGTGAGCGTAGGCGTCCCAGCACAGCGTGCAAGCGGAGGTGAGTCGAACAAAGAGTTGGACACACCGGGGATTGACCCGGGGCCTTCCGCTTGCAAAGCGGACGCGCTACCACTGCGCTATGCGCCCAGCAAAATGGAAAACCTAACCTCCACGTTCAAGACCGCTTTCTGACGCACCTACGCACGATACAGCCACGAATATACCTCCTGCACACCACCACACACCTCATTTACCCGCCGCCACTCACGCATCGCCTCAAAATACTTACGCCGTTTCGAAAACTTGCCGCATCTGTCATCAACAAGTTGACATGCCACAGCACGTCGCCAACCGTCACCACACGCCCGAACGTTGTCTTCAGGTCAGCGCCAACAACCAAACAAACAGCGCCAACAACCAAACAAACAGCACCGTGTCGAGCGCATCACGCAACATTATTTACTGGACGAGCTTACCGCAGCGATTATGGCACCTTACGAGTGTGGCTCAGGTACTTGTTGGTGGGTATTCGCAGAGCTATTACTCAGTAACCAAGCTTGACATGGCGGCAGAGTAGCATGAGCGGTAGATGTGGGCAGAGGTTGGCTTCAAAAGTAGCATTCGAACTAGCTGTTACCACGCTGGGAAGCATAACGCTGCGGTGTGAGCGTAGGCGTCCCAGCACAGCGTGCAAGCGGAGGTGAGTCGAACAAAGAGTTGGACACACCGGGGATTGACCCGGGGCCTTCCGCTTGCAAAGCGGACGCGCTACCACTGCGCTATGCGCCCAGCAAAATGGAAAACCTAACCTCCACGTTCAAGACCGCTTTCTGACGCACCTACGCACGATACAGCCACGAATATACCTCCTGCACACCACCACACATCTCATTTACCCGCCGCCACTCACGCATCGCCTCAAAATACTTACGCCGTTTCGAAAACTTGCCGCATCTGTCATCAACAAGTTGACATGCCACAGCACGTCGCCAACCGTCACCACACGCCCGAACGTTGTCTTCAGGTCAGCGCCAACAACCAAACAAACGGCACCAACAACCAAACAGCGCCAACAACCAAACAAACAGCACCAACAACCAAACAAACAGCACCGTGTCGAGCGCATCACGCAACATTATTTACTGGACGAGCTTACCGCAGCGATTATGGCACCTTACGAGTGTGGCTCAGGTACTTGTTGGTGGGTATTCGCAGAGCTATTACTCAGTAACCAAGCTTGACATGGCGGCAGAGTAGCATGAGCGGTAGATGTGGGCAGAGGTTGGCTTCAAAAGTAGCATTCGAACTAGCTGTTACCACGCTGGGAAGCATAACGCTGCGGTGTGAGCGTAGGCGTCCCAGCACAGCGTGCAAGCGGAGGTGAGTCGAACAAAGAGTTGGACACACCGGGGATTGACCCGGGGCCTTCCGCTTGCAAAGCGGACGCGCTACCACTGCGCTATGCGCCCAGCAAAATGGAAAACCTAACCTCCACGTTCAAGACCGCTTTCTGACGCACCTACGCACGATACAGCCACGAATATACCTCCTGCACACCACCACACACCTCATTTACCCGCCGCCACTCACGCATCGCCTCAAAATACTTACGCCGTTTCGAAAACTTGCCGCATCTGTCATCAACAAGTTGACATGCCACAGCACGTCGCCAACCGTCACCACACGCCCGAACGTTGTCTTCAGGTCAGCGCCAACAACCAAACAAACAGCACCGTGTCGAGCGCATCACGCAACATTATTTACTGGACGAGCTTACCGCAGCGATTATGGCACCTTACGAGTGTGGCTCAGGTACTTGTTGGTGGGTATTCGCAGAGCTATTACTCAGTAACCAAGCTTGACATGGCGGCAGAGTAGCATGAGCGGTAGATGTGGGCAGAGGTTGGCTTCAAAAGTAGCATTCGAACTAGCTGTTACCACGCTGGGAAGCATAACGCTGCGGTGTGAGCGTAGGCGTCCCAGCACAGCGTGCAAGCGGAGGTGAGTCGAACAAAGAGTTGGACACACCGGGGATTGACCCGGGGCCTTCCGCTTGCAAAGCGGACGCGCTACCACTGCGCTATGCGCCCAGCAAAATGGAAAACCTAACCTCCACGTTCAAGACCGCTTTCTGACGCACCTACGCACGATACAGCCACGAATATACCTCCTGCACACCACCACACACCTCATTTACCCGCCGCCACTCACGCATCGCCTCAAAATACTTACGCCGTTTCGAAAACTTGCCGCATCTGTCATCAACAAGTTGACATGCCACAGCACGTCGCCAACCGTCACCACACGCCCGAACGTTGTCTTCAGGTCAGCGCCAACAACCAAACAAACGGCACCAACAACCAAACAAACAGCGCCAACAACCAAACAAACAGCACCAACAACCAAACAAACAGCACCGTGTCGAGCGCATCACGCAACATTATTTACTGGACGAGCTTACCGCAGCGATTATGGCACCTTACGAGTGTGGCTCAGGTACTTGTTGGTGGGTATTCGCAGAGCTATTACTCAGTAACCAAGCTTGACATGGCGGCAGAGTAGCATGAGCGGTAGATGTGGGCAGAGGTTGGCTTCAAAAGTAGCATTCGAACTAGCTGTTACCACGCTGGGAAGCATAACGCTGCGGTGTGAGCGTAGGCGTCCCAGCACAGCGTGCAAGCGGAGGTGAGTCGAACAAAGAGTTGGACACACCGGGGATTGACCCGGGGCCTTCCGCTTGCAAAGCGGACGCGCTACCACTGCGCTATGCGCCCAGCAAAATGGAAAACCTAACCTCCACGTTCAAGACCGCTTTCTGACGCACCTACGCACGATACAGCCACGAATATACCTCCTGCACACCACCACACACCTCATTTACCCGCCGCCACTCACGCATCGCCTCAAAATACTTACGCCGTTTCGAAAACTTGCCGCATCTGTCATCAACAAGTTGACATGCCACAGCACGTCGCCAACCGTCACCACACGCCCGAACGTTGTCTTCAGGTCAGCGCCAACAACCAAACAAACGGCACCAACAACCAAACAAACAGCGCCAACAACCAAACAAACAGCACCAACAACCAAACAAACAGCACCAACAACCAAACAAACAGCACCGTGTCGAGCGCATCACGCAACATTATTTACTGGACGAGCTTACCGCAGCGATTATGGCACCTTACGAGTGTGGCTCAGGTACTTGTTGGTGGGTATTCGCAGAGCTATTACTCAGTAACCAAGCTTGACATGGCGGCAGAGTAGCATGAGCGGTAGATGTGGGCAGAGGTTGGCTTCAAAAGTAGCATTCGAACTAGCTGTTACCACGCTGGGAAGCATAACGCTGCGGTGTGAGCGTAGGCGTCCCAGCACAGCGTGCAAGCGGAGGTGAGTCGAACAAAGAGTTGGACACACCGGGGATTGACCCGGGGCCTTCCGCTTGCAAAGCGGACGCGCTACCACTGCGCTATGCGCCCAGCAAAATGGAAAACCTAACCTCCACGTTCAAGACCGCTTTCTGACGCACCTACGCACGATACAGCCACGAATATACCTCCTGCACACCACCACACACCTCATTTACCCGCCGCCACTCACGCATCGCCTCAAAATACTTACGCCGTTTCGAAAACTTGCCGCATCTGTCATCAACAAGTTGACATGCCACAGCACGTCGCCAACCGTCACCACACGCCCGAACGTTGTCTTCAGGTCAGCGCCAACAACCAAACAAACAGCGCCAACAACCAAACAAACAGCGCCAACAACCAAACAAACAGCACCAACAACCAAACAAACAGCACCGTGTCGAGCGCATCACGCAACATTATTTACTGGACGAGCTTACCGCAGCGATTATGGCACCTTACGAGTGTGGCTCAGGTACTTGTTGGTGGGTATTCGCAGAGCTATTACTCAGTAACCAAGCTTGACATGGCGGCAGAGTAGCATGAGCGGTAGATGTGGGCAGAGGTTGGCTTCAAAAGTAGCATTCGAACTAGCTGTTACCACGCTGGGAAGCATAACGCTGCGGTGTGAGCGTAGGCGTCCCAGCACAGCGTGCAAGCGGAGGTGAGTCGAACAAAGAGTTGGACACACCGGGGATTGACCCGGGGCCTTCCGCTTGCAAAGCGGACGCGCTACCACTGCGCTATGCGCCCAGCAAAATGGAAAACCTAACCTCCACGTTCAAGACCGCTTTCTGACGCACCTACGCACGATACAGCCACGAATATACCTCCTGCACACCACCACACACCTCATTTACCCGCCGCCACTCACGCATCGCCTCAAAATACTTACGCCGTTTCGAAAACTTGCCGCATCTGTCATCAACAAGTTGACATGCCAGAGCACGTCGCCAACCGTCACCACACGCCCGAACGTTGTCTTCAGGTCAGCGCCAACAACCAAACAAACAGCGCCAACAACCAAACAAACAGCGCCAACAACCAAACAAACAGCACCAACAACCAAACAAACAGCACCGTGTCGAGCGCATCACGCAACATTATTTACTGGACGAGCTTACCGCAGCGATTATGGCACCTTACGAGTGTGGCTCAGGTACTTGTTGGTGGGTATTCGCAGAGCTATTACTCAGTAACCAAGCTTGACATGGCGGCAGAGTAGCATGAGCGGTAGATGTGGGCAGAGGTTGGCTTCAAAAGTAGCATTCGAACTAGCTGTTACCACGCTGGGAAGCATAACGCTGCGGTGTGAGCGTAGGCGTCCCAGCACAGCGTGCAAGCGGAGGTGAGTCGAACAAAGAGTTGGACACACCGGGGATTGACCCGGGGCCTTCCGCTTGCAAAGCGGACGCGCTACCACTGCGCTATGCGCCCAGCAAAATGGAAAACCTAACCTCCACGTTCAAGACCGCTTTCTGACGCACCTACGCACGATACAGCCACGAATATACCTCCTGCACACCACCACACACCTCATTTACCCGCCGCCACTCACGCATCGCCTCAAAATACTTACGCCGTTTCGAAAACTTGCCGCATCTGTCATCAACAAGTTGACATGCCAGAGCACGTCGCCAACCGTCACCACACGCCCGAACGTTGTCTTCAGGTCAGCGCCAACAACCAAACAAACAGCGCCAACAACCAAACAAACAGCGCCAACAACCAAACAAACAGCACCAACAACCAAACAAACAGCACCGTGTCGAGCGCATCACGCAACATTATTTACTGGACGAGCTTACCGCAGCGATTATGGCACCTTACGAGTGTGGCTCAGGTACTTGTTGGTGGGTATTCGCAGAGCTATTACTCAGTAACCAAGCTTGACATGGCGGCAGAGTAGCATGAGCGGTAGATGTGGGCAGAGGTTGGCTTCAAAAGTAGCATTCGAACTAGCTGTTACCACGCTGGGAAGCATAACGCTGCGGTGTGAGCGTAGGCGTCCCAGCACAGCGTGCAAGCGGAGGTGAGTCGAACAAAGAGTTGGACACACCGGGGATTGACCCGGGGCCTTCCGCTTGCAAAGCGGACGCGCTACCACTGCGCTATGCGCCCAGCAAAATGGAAAACCTAACCTCCACGTTCAAGACCGCTTTCTGACGCACCTACGCACGATACAGCCACGAATATACCTCCTGCACACCACCACACACCTCATTTACCCGCCGCCACTCACGCATCGCCTCAAAATACTTACGCCGTTTCGAAAACTTGCCGCATCTGTCATCAACAAGTTGACATGCCACAGCACGTCGCCAACCGTCACCACACGCCCGAACGTTGTCTTCAGGTCAGCGCCAACAACCAAACAAACGGCGCCAACAACCAAACAAACAGCGCCAACAATCAAACAAACAGCACCAACAACCAAACAAACAGCACCGTGTCGAGCGCATCACGCAACATTATTTACTGGACGAGCTTACCGCAGCGATTATGGCACCTTACGAGTGTGGCTCAGGTACTTGTTGGTGGGTATTCGCAGAGCTATTACTCAGTAACCAAGCTTGACATGGCGGCAGAGTAGCATGAGCGGTAGATGTGGGCAGAGGTTGGCTTCAAAAGTAGCATTCGAACTAGCTGTTACCACGCTGGGAAGCATAACGCTGCGGTGTGAGCGTAGGCGTCCCAGCACAGCGTGCAAGCGGAGGTGAGTCGAACAAAGAGTTGGACACACCGGGGATTGACCCGGGGCCTTCCGCTTGCAAAGCGGACGCGCTACCACTGCGCTATGCGCCCAGCAAAATGGAAAACCTAACCTCCACGTTCAAGATCGCTTTCTGACGCACCTACGCACGATACAGCCACGAATATACCTCCTGCACACCACCACACACCTCATTTACCCGCCGCCACTCACGCATCGCCTCAAAATACTTACGCCGTTTCGAAAACTTGCCGCATCTGTCATCAACAAGTTGACATGCCACAGCACGTCGCCAACCGTCACCACACGCCCGAACGTTGTCTTCAGGTCAGCGCCAACAACCAAACAAACGGCGCCAACAACCAAACAAACAGCGCCAACAACCAAACAAACAGCACCAACAACCAAACAAACAGCACCGTGTCGAGCGCATCACGCAACATTATTTACTGGACGAGCTTACCGCAGCGATTATGGCACCTTACGAGTGTGGCTCAGGTACTTGTTGGTGGGTATTCGCAGAGCTATTACTCAGTAACCAAGCTTGACATGGCGGCAGAGTAGCATGAGCGGTAGATGTGGGCAGAGGTTGGCTTCAAAAGTAGCATTCGAACTAGCTGTTACCACGCTGGGAAGCATAACGCTGCGGTGTGAGCGTAGGCGTCCCAGCACAGCGTGCAAGCGGAGGTGAGTCGAACAAAGAGTTGGACACACCGGGGATTGACCCGGGGCCTTCCGCTTGCAAAGCGGACGCGCTACCACTGCGCTATGCGCCCAGCAAAATGGAAAACCTAACCTCCACGTTCAAGATCGCTTTCTGACGCACCTACGCACGATACAGCCACGAATATACCTCCTGCACACCACCACACACCTCATTTACCCGCCGCCACTCACGCATCGCCTCAAAATACTTACGCCGTTTCGAAAACTTGCCGCATCTGTCATCAACAAGTTGACATGCCACAGCACGTCGCCAACCGTCACCACACGCCCGAACGTTGTCTTCAGGTCAGCGCCAACAACCAAACAAACAGCGCCAACAACCAAACAAACAGCGCCAACAACCAAACAAACAGCACCAACAACCAAACAAACAGCACCGTGTCGAGCGCATCACGCAACATTATTTACTGGACGAGCTTACCGCAGCGATTATGGCACCTTACGAGTGTGGCTCAGGTACTTGTTGGTGGGTATTCGCAGAGCTATTACTCAGTAACCAAGCTTGACATGGCGGCAGAGTAGCATGAGCGGTAGATGTGGGCAGAGGTTGGCTTCAAAAGTAGCATTCGAACTAGCTGTTACCACGCTGGGAAGCATAACGCTGCGGTGTGAGCGTAGGCGTCCCAGCACAGCGTGCAAGCGGAGGTGAGTCGAACAAAGAGTTGGACACACCGGGGATTGACCCGGGGCCTTCCGCTTGCAAAGCGGACGCGCTACCACTGCGCTATGCGCCCAGCAAAATGGAAAACCTAACCTCCACGTTCAAGACCGCTTTCTGACGCACCTACGCACGATACAGCCACGAATATACCTCCTGCACACCACCACACACCTCATTTACCCGCCGCCACTCACGCATCGCCTCAAAATACTTACGCCGTTTCGAAAACTTGCCGCATCTGTCATCAACAAGTTGACATGCCACAGCACGTCGCCAACCGTCACCACACGCCCGAACGTTGTCTTCAGGTCAGCGCCAACAACCAAACAAACAGCGCCA
Organism: Phytophthora tentaculata; assembly: GCA_033557915.1. Taxonomy (NCBI): domain Eukaryota; phylum Oomycota; class Peronosporomycetes; order Peronosporales; family Peronosporaceae; genus Phytophthora; species Phytophthora tentaculata. The sequence goes on along the minus strand of JAUCEA010000007.1, from coordinate 5,935,313 downwards.
ACAACCAAACAAACAGCGCCAACAACCAAACAAACAGCACCAACAACCAAACAAACAGCACCGTGTCGAGCGCATCACGCAACATTATTTACTGGACGAGCTTACCGCAGCGATTATGGCACCTTACGAGTGTGGCTCAGGTACTTGTTGGTGGGTATTCGCAGAGCTATTACTCAGTAACCAAGCTTGACATGGCGGCAGAGTAGCATGAGCGGTAGATGTGGGCAGAGGTTGGCTTCAAAAGTAGCATTCGAACTAGCTGTTACCACGCTGGGAAGCATAACGCTGCGGTGTGAGCGTAGGCGTCCCAGCACAGCGTGCAAGCGGAGGTGAGTCGAACAAAGAGTTGGACACACCGGGGATTGACCCGGGGCCTTCCGCTTGCAAAGCGGACGCGCTACCACTGCGCTATGCGCCCAGCAAAATGGAAAACCTAACCTCCACGTTCAAGACCGCTTTCTGACGCACCTACGCACGATACAGCCACGAATATACCTCCTGCACACCACCACACACCTCATTTACCCGCCGCCACTCACGCATCGCCTCAAAATACTTACGCCGTTTCGAAAACTTGCCGCATCTGTCATCAACAAGTTGACATGCCACAGCACGTCGCCAACCGTCACCACACGCCCGAACGTTGTCTTCAGGTCAGCGCCAACAACCAAACAAACAGCGCCAACAACCAAACAAACAGCGCCAACAACCAAACAAACAGCACCAACAACCAAACAAACAGCACCGTGTCGAGCGCATCACGCAACATTATTTACTGGACGAGCTTACCGCAGCGATTATGGCACCTTACGAGTGTGGCTCAGGTACTTGTTGGTGGGTATTCGCAGAGCTATTACTCAGTAACCAAGCTTGACATGGCGGCAGAGTAGCATGAGCGGTAGATGTGGGCAGAGGTTGGCTTCAAAAGTAGCATTCGAACTAGCTGTTACCACGCTGGGAAGCATAACGCTGCGGTGTGAGCGTAGGCGTCCCAGCACAGCGTGCAAGCGGAGGTGAGTCGAACAAAGAGTTGGACACACCGGGGATTGACCCGGGGCCTTCCGCTTGCAAAGCGGACGCGCTACCACTGCGCTATGCGCCCAGCAAAATGGAAAACCTAACCTCCACGTTCAAGACCGCTTTCTGACGCACCTACGCACGATACAGCCACGAATATACCTCCTGCACACCACCACACACCTCATTTACCCGCCGCCACTCACGCATCGCCTCAAAATACTTACGCCGTTTCGAAAACTTGCCGCATCTGTCATCAACAAGTTGACATGCCAGAGCACGTCGCCAACCGTCACCACACGCCCGAACGTTGTCTTCAGGTCAGCGCCAACAACCAAACAAACAGCGCCAACAACCAAACAAACAGCGCCAACAACCAAACAAACAGCACCAACAACCAAACAAACAGCGCCAACAACCAAACAAACAGCACCAACAACCAAACAAACAGCACCGTGTCGAGCGCATCACGCAACATTATTTACTGGACGAGCTTACCGCAGCGATTATGGCACCTTACGAGTGTGGCTCAGGTACTTGTTGGTGGGTATTCGCAGAGCTATTACTCAGTAACCAAGCTTGACATGGCGGCAGAGTAGCATGAGCGGTAGATGTGGGCAGAGGTTGGCTTCAAAAGTAGCATTCGAACTAGCTGTTACCACGCTGGGAAGCATAACGCTGCGGTGTGAGCGTAGGCGTCCCAGCACAGCGTGCAAGCGGAGGTGAGTCGAACAAAGAGTTGGACACACCGGGGATTGACCCGGGGCCTTCCGCTTGCAAAGCGGACGCGCTACCACTGCGCTATGCGCCCAGCAAAATGGAAAACCTAACCTCCACGTTCAAGACCGCTTTCTGACGCACCTACGCACGATACAGCCACGAATATACCTCCTGCACACCACCACACACCTCATTTACCCGCCGCCACTCACGCATCGCCTCAAAATACTTACGCCGTTTCGAAAACTTGCCGCATCTGTCATCAACAAGTTGACATGCCACAGCACGTCGCCAACCGTCACCACACGCCCGAACGTTGTCTTCAGGTCAGCGCCAACAACCAAACAAACGGCGCCAACAACCAAACAAACAGCACCAACAACCAAACAAACAGCACCAACAACCAAACAAACAGCACCGTGTCGAGCGCATCACGCAACATTATTTACTGGACGAGCTTACCGCAGCGATTATGGCACCTTACGAGTGTGGCTCAGGTACTTGTTGGTGGGTATTCGCAGAGCTATTACTCAGTAACCAAGCTTGACATGGCGGCAGAGTAGCATGAGCGGTAGATGTGGGCAGAGGTTGGCTTCAAAAGTAGCATTCGAACTAGCTGTTACCACGCTGGGAAGCATAACGCTGCGGTGTGAGCGTAGGCGTCCCAGCACAGCGTGCAAGCGGAGGTGAGTCGAACAAAGAGTTGGACACACCGGGGATTGACCCGGGGCCTTCCGCTTGCAAAGCGGACGCGCTACCACTGCGCTATGCGCCCAGCAAAATGGAAAACCTAACCTCCACGTTCAAGACCGCTTTCTGACGCACCTACGCACGATACAGCCACGAATATACCTCCTGCACACCACCACACACCTCATTTACCCGCCGCCACTCACGCATCGCCTCAAAATACTTACGCCGTTTCGAAAACTTGCCGCATCTGTCATCAACAAGTTGACATGCCACAGCACGTCGCCAACCGTCACCACACGCCCGAACGTTGTCTTCAGGTCAGCGCCAACAACCAAACAAACAGCGCCAACAACCAAACAAACAGCGCCAACAACCAAACAAACAGCACCAACAACCAAACAAACAGCACCGTGTCGAGCGCATCACGCAACATTATTTACTGGACGAGCTTACCGCAGCGATTATGGCACCTTACGAGTGTGGCTCAGGTACTTGTTGGTGGGTATTCGCAGAGCTATTACTCAGTAACCAAGCTTGACATGGCGGCAGAGTAGCATGAGCGGTAGATGTGGGCAGAGGTTGGCTTCAAAAGTAGCATTCGAACTAGCTGTTACCACGCTGGGAAGCATAACGCTGCGGTGTGAGCGTAGGCGTCCCAGCACAGCGTGCAAGCGGAGGTGAGTCGAACAAAGAGTTGGACACACCGGGGATTGACCCGGGGCCTTCCGCTTGCAAAGCGGACGCGCTACCACTGCGCTATGCGCCCAGCAAAATGGAAAACCTAACCTCCACGTTCAAGACCGCTTTCTGACGCACCTACGCACGATACAGCCACGAATATACCTCCTGCACACCACCACACATCTCATTTACCCGCCGCCACTCACGCATCGCCTCAAAATACTTACGCCGTTTCGAAAACTTGCCGCATCTGTCATCAACAAGTTGACATGCCACAGCACGTCGCCAACCGTCACCACACGCCCGAACGTTGTCTTCAGGTCAGCGCCAACAACCAAACAAACGGCACCAACAACCAAACAAACAGCGCCAACAACCAAACAAACAGCACCAACAACCAAACAAACAGCACCGTGTCGAGCGCATCACGCAACATTATTTACTGGACGAGCTTACCGCAGCGATTATGGCACCTTACGAGTGTGGCTCAGGTACTTGTTGGTGGGTATTCGCAGAGCTATTACTCAGTAACCAAGCTTGACATGGCGGCAGAGTAGCATGAGCGGTAGATGTGGGCAGAGGTTGGCTTCAAAAGTAGCATTCGAACTAGCTGTTACCACGCTGGGAAGCATAACGCTGCGGTGTGAGCGTAGGCGTCCCAGCACAGCGTGCAAGCGGAGGTGAGTCGAACAAAGAGTTGGACACACCGGGGATTGACCCGGGGCCTTCCGCTTGCAAAGCGGACGCGCTACCACTGCGCTATGCGCCCAGCAAAATGGAAAACCTAACCTCCACGTTCAAGACCGCTTTCTGACGCACCTACGCACGATACAGCCACGAATATACCTCCTGCACACCACCACACACCTCATTTACCCGCCGCCACTCACGCATCGCCTCAAAATACTTACGCCGTTTCGAAAACTTGCCGCATCTGTCATCAACAAGTTGACATGCCAGAGCACGTCGCCAACCGTCACCACACGCCCGAACGTTGTCTTCAGGTCAGCGCCAACAACCAAACAAACAGCGCCAACAACCAAACAAACAGCGCCAACAACCAAACAAACAGCACCAACAACCAAACAAACAGCACCGTGTCGAGCGCATCACGCAACATTATTTACTGGACGAGCTTACCGCAGCGATTATGGCACCTTACGAGTGTGGCTCAGGTACTTGTTGGTGGGTATTCGCAGAGCTATTACTCAGTAACCAAGCTTGACATGGCGGCAGAGTAGCATGAGCGGTAGATGTGGGCAGAGGTTGGCTTCAAAAGTAGCATTCGAACTAGCTGTTACCACGCTGGGAAGCATGACGCTGCGGTGTGAGCGTAGGCGTCCCAGCACAGCGTGCAAGCGGAGGTGAGTCGAACAAAGAGTTGGACACACCGGGGATTGACCCGGGGCCTTCCGCTTGCAAAGCGGACGCGCTACCACTGCGCTATGCGCCCAGCAAAATGGAAAACCTAACCTCCACGTTCAAGACCGCTTTCTGACGCACCTACGCACGATACAGCCACGAATATACCTCCTGCACACCACCACACACCTCATTTACCCGCCGCCACTCACGCATCGCCTCAAAATACTTACGCCGTTTCGAAAACTTGCCGCATCTGTCATCAACAAGTTGACATGCCACAGCACGTCGCCAACCGTCACCACACGCCCGAACGTTGTCTTCAGGTCAGCGCCAACAACCAAACAAACAGCGCCAACAACCAAACAAACAGCGCCAACAACCAAACAAACAGCACCAACAACCAAACAAATAGCACCGTGTCGAGCGCATCACGCAACATTATTTACTGGACGAGCTTACCGCAGCGATTATGGCACCTTACGAGTGTGGCTCAGGTACTTGTTGGTGGGTATTCGCAGAGCTATTACTCAGTAACCAAGCTTGACATGGCGGCAGAGTAGCATGAGCGGTAGATGTGGGCAGAGGTTGGCTTCAAAAGTAGCATTCGAACTAGCTGTTACCACGCTGGGAAGCATAACGCTGCGGTGTGAGCGTAGGCGTCCCAGCACAGCGTGCAAGCGGAGGTGAGTCGAACAAAGAGTTGGACACACCGGGGATTGACCCGGGGCCTTCCGCTTGCAAAGCGGACGCGCTACCACTGCGCTATGCGCCCAGCAAAATGGAAAACCTAACCTCCACGTTCAAGACCGCTTTCTGACGCACCTACGCACGATACAGCCACGAATATACCTCCTGCACACCACCACACACCTCATTTACCCGCCGCCACTCACGCATCGCCTCAAAATACTTACGCCGTTTCGAAAACTTGCCGCATCTGTCATCAACAAGTTGACATGCCACAGCACGTCGCCAACCGTCACCACACGCCCGAACGTTGTCTTCAGGTCAGCGCCAACAACCAAACAAACAGCACCAACAACCAAACAAACAGCACCGTGTCGAGCGCATCACGCAACATTATTTACTGGACGAGCTTACCGCAGCGATTATGGCACCTTACGAGTGTGGCTCAGGTACTTGTTGGTGGGTATTCGCAGAGCTATTACTCAGTAACCAAGCTTGACATGGCGGCAGAGTAGCATGAGCGGTAGATGTGGGCAGAGGTTGGCTTCAAAAGTAGCATTCGAACTAGCTGTTACCACGCTGGGAAGCATAACGCTGCGGTGTGAGCGTAGGCGTCCCAGCACAGCGTGCAAGCGGAGGTGAGTCGAACAAAGAGTTGGACACACCGGGGATTGACCCGGGGCCTTCCGCTTGCAAAGCGGACGCGCTACCACTGCGCTATGCGCCCAGCAAAATGGAAAACCTAACCTCCACGTTCAAGACCGCTTTCTGACGCACCTACGCACGATACAGCCACGAATATACCTCCTGCACACCACCACACACCTCATTTACCCGCCGCCACTCACGCATCGCCTCAAAATACTTACGCCGTTTCGAAAACTTGCCGCATCTGTCATCAACAAGTTGACATGCCACAGCACGTCGCCAACCGTCACCACACGCCCGAACGTTGTCTTCAGGTCAGCGCCAACAACCAAACAAACAGCGCCAACAACCAAACAAACAGCGCCAACAACCAAACAAACAGCACCAACAACCAAACAAATAGCACCGTGTCGAGCGCATCACGCAACATTATTTACTGGACGAGCTTACCGCAGCGATTATGGCACCTTACGAGTGTGGCTCAGGTACTTGTTGGTGGGTATTCGCAGAGCTATTACTCAGTAACCAAGCTTGACATGGCGGCAGAGTAGCATGAGCGGTAGATGTGGGCAGAGGTTGGCTTCAAAAGTAGCATTCGAACTAGCTGTTACCACGCTGGGAAGCATAACGCTGCGGTGTGAGCGTAGGCGTCCCAGCACAGCGTGCAAGCGGAGGTGAGTCGAACAAAGAGTTGGACACACCGGGGATTGACCCGGGGCCTTCCGCTTGCAAAGCGGACGCGCTACCACTGCGCTATGCGCCCAGCAAAATGGAAAACCTAACCTCCACGTTCAAGACCGCTTTCTGACGCACCTACGCACGATACAGCCACGAATATACCTCCTGCACACCACCACACACCTCATTTACCCGCCGCCACTCACGCATCGCCTCAAAATACTTACGCCGTTTCGAAAACTTGCCGCATCTGTCATCAACAAGTTGACATGCCACAGCACGTCGCCAACCGTCACCACACGCCCGAACGTTGTCTTCAGGTCAGCGCCAACAACCAAACAAACAGCACCAACAACCAAACAAACAGCACCGTGTCGAGCGCATCACGCAACATTATTTACTGGACGAGCTTACCGCAGCGATTATGGCACCTTACGAGTGTGGCTCAGGTACTTGTTGGTGGGTATTCGCAGAGCTATTACTCAGTAACCAAGCTTGACATGGCGGCAGAGTAGCATGAGCGGTAGATGTGGGCAGAGGTTGGCTTCAAAAGTAGCATTCGAACTAGCTGTTACCACGCTGGGAAGCATAACGCTGCGGTGTGAGCGTAGGCGTCCCAGCACAGCGTGCAAGCGGAGGTGAGTCGAACAAAGAGTTGGACACACCGGGGATTGACCCGGGGCCTTCCGCTTGCAAAGCGGACGCGCTACCACTGCGCTATGCGCCCAGCAAAATGGAAAACCTAACCTCCACGTTCAAGACCGCTTTCTGACGCACCTACGCACGATACAGCCACGAATATACCTCCTGCACACCACCACACACCTCATTTACCCGCCGCCACTCACGCATCGCCTCAAAATACTTACGCCGTTTCGAAAACTTGCCGCATCTGTCATCAACAAGTTGACATGCCACAGCACGTCGCCAACCGTCACCACACGCCCGAACGTTGTCTTCAGGTCAGCGCCAACAACCAAACAAACAGCGCCAACAACCAAACAAACAGCACCAACAACCAAACAAACAGCACCAACAACCAAGCAAACAGCACCGTGTCGAGCGCATCACGCAACATTATTTACTGGACGAGCTTACCGCAGCGATTATGGCACCTTACGAGTGTGGCTCAGGTACTTGTTGGTGGGTATTCGCAGAGCTATTACTCAGTAACCAAGCTTGACATGGCGGCAGAGTAGCATGAGCGGTAGATGTGGGCAGAGGTTGGCTTCAAAAGTAGCATTCGAACTAGCTGTTACCACGCTGGGAAGCATAACGCTGCGGTGTGAGCGTAGGCGTCCCAGCACAGCGTGCAAGCGGAGGTGAGTCGAACAAAGAGTTGGACACACCGGGGATTGACCCGGGGCCTTCCGCTTGCAAAGCGGACGCGCTACCACTGCGCTATGCGCCCAGCAAAATGGAAAACCTAACCTCCACGTTCAAGACCGCTTTCTGACGCACCTACGCACGATACAGCCACGAATATACCTCCTGCACACCACCACACACCTCATTTACCCGCCGCCACTCACGCATCGCCTCAAAATACTTACGCCGTTTCGAAAACTTGCCGCATCTGTCATCAACAAGTTGACATGCCACAGCACGTCGCCAACCGTCACCACACGCCCGAACGTTGTCTTCAGGTCAGCACCAATAACCAAACAAACAGCGCCAACAACCAAACAAACAGCACCAACAACCAAACAAACAGCACCAACAACCAAGCAAACAGCACCGTGTCGAGCGCATCACGCAACATTATTTACTGGACGAGCTTACCGCAGCGATTATGGCACCTTACGAGTGTGGCTCAGGTACTTGTTGGTGGGTATTCGCAGAGCTATTACTCAGTAACCAAGCTTGACATGGCGGCAGAGTAGCATGAGCGGTAGATGTGGGCAGAGGTTGGCTTCAAAAGTAGCATTCGAACTAGCTGTTACCACGCTGGGAAGCATAACGCTGCGGTGTGAGCGTAGGCGTCCCAGCACAGCGTGCAAGCGGAGGTGAGTCGAACAAAGAGTTGGACACACCGGGGATTGACCCGGGGCCTTCCGCTTGCAAAGCGGACGCGCTACCACTGCGCTATGCGCCCAGCAAAATGGAAAACCTAACCTCCACGTTCAAGACCGCTTTCTGACGCACCTACGCACGATACAGCCACGAATATACCTCCTGCACACCACCACACACCTCATTTACCCGCCGCCACTCACGCATCGCCTCAAAATACTTACGCCGTTTCGAAAACTTGCCGCATCTGTCATCAACAAGTTGACATGCCAGAGCACGTCGCCAACCGTCACCACACGCCCGAACGTTGTCTTCAGGTCAGCGCCAACAACCAAACAAACGGCGCCAACAACCAAACAAACAGCGCCAACAACCAAACAAACAGCACCAACAACCAAACAAACAGCACCGTGTCGAGCGCATCACGCAACATTATTTACTGGACGAGCTTACCGCAGCGATTATGGCACCTTACGAGTGTGGCTCAGGTACTTGTTGGTGGGTATTCGCAGAGCTATTACTCAGTAACCAAGCTTGACATGGCGGCAGAGTAGCATGAGCGGTAGATGTGGGCAGAGGTTGGCTTCAAAAGTAGCATTCGAACTAGCTGTTACCACGCTGGGAAGCATAACGCTGCGGTGTGAGCGTAGGCGTCCCAGCACAGCGTGCAAGCGGAGGTGAGTCGAACAAAGAGTTGGACACACCGGGGATTGACCCGGGGCCTTCCGCTTGCAAAGCGGACGCGCTACCACTGCGCTATGCGCCCAGCAAAATGGAAAACCTAACCTCCACGTTCAAGACCGCTTTCTGACGCACCTACGCACGATACAGCCACGAATATACCTCCTGCACACCACCACACATCTCATTTACCCGCTGCCACTCACGCATCGCCTCAAAATACTTACGCCGTTTCGAAAACTTGCCGCATCTGTCATCAACAAGTTGACATGCCACAGCACGTCGCCAACCGTCACCACACGCCCGAACGTTGTCTTCAGGTCAGCGCCAACAACCAAACAAACAGCACCGTGTCGAGCGCATCACGCAACATTATTTACTGGACGAGCTTACCGCAGCGATTATGGCACCTTACGAGTGTGGCTCAGGTACTTGTTGGTGGGTATTCGCAGAGCTATTACTCAGTAACCAAGCTTGACATGGCGGCAGAGTAGCATGAGCGGTAGATGTGGGCAGAGGTTGGCTTCAAAAGTAGCATTCGAACTAGCTGTTACCACGCTGGGAAGCATAACGCTGCGGTGTGAGCGTAGGCGTCCCAGCACAGCGTGCAAGCGGAGGTGAGTCGAACAAAGAGTTGGACACACCGGGGATTGACCCGGGGCCTTCCGCTTGCAAAGCGGACGCGCTACCACTGCGCTATGCGCCCAGCAAAATGGAAAACCTAACCTCCACGTTCAAGACCGCTTTCTGACGCACCTACGCACGATACAGCCACGAATATACCTCCTGCACACCACCACACATCTCATTTACCCGCTGCCACTCACGCATCGCCTCAAAATACTTACGCCGTTTCGAAAACTTGCCGCATCTGTCATCAACAAGTTGACATGCCACAGCACGTCGCCAACCGTCACCACACGCCCGAACGTTGTCTTCAGGTCAGCGCCAACAACCAAACAAACAGCGCCAACAACCAAACAAACAGCACCGTGTCGAGCGCATCACGCAACATTATTTACTGGACGAGCTTACCGCAGCGATTATGGCACCTTACGAGTGTGGCTCAGGTACTTGTTGGTGGGTATTCGCAGAGCTATTACTCAGTAACCAAGCTTGACATGGCGGCAGAGTAGCATGAGCGGTAGATGTGGGCAGAGGTTGGCTTCAAAAGTAGCATTCGAACTAGCTGTTACCACGCTGGGAAGCATAACGCTGCGGTGTGAGCGTAGGCGTCCCAGCACAGCGTGCAAGCGGAGGTGAGTCGAACAAAGAGTTGGACACACCGGGGATTGACCCGGGGCCTTCCGCTTGCAAAGCGGACGCGCTACCACTGCGCTATGCGCCCAGCAAAATGGAAAACCTAACCTCCACGTTCAAGACCGCTTTCTGACGCACCTACGCACGATACAGCCACGAATATACCTCCTGCACACCACCACACACCTCATTTACCCGCTGCCACTCACGCATCGCCTCAAAATACTTACGCCGTTTCGAAAACTTGCCGCATCTGTCATCAACAAGTTGACATGCCACAGCACGTCGCCAACCGTCACCACACGCCCGAACGTTGTCTTCAGGTCAGCGCCAACAACCAAACAAACAGCGCCAACAACCAAACAAACAGCACCGTGTCGAGCGCATCACGCAACATTATTTACTGGACGAGCTTACCGCAGCGATTATGGCACCTTACGAGTGTGGCTCAGGTACTTGTTGGTGGGTATTCGCAGAGCTATTACTCAGTAACCAAGCTTGACATGGCGGCAGAGTAGCATGAGCGGTAGATGTGGGCAGAGGTTGGCTTCAAAAGTAGCATTCGAACTAGCTGTTACCACGCTGGGAAGCATAACGCTGCGGTGTGAGCGTAGGCGTCCCAGCACAGCGTGCAAGCGGAGGTGAGTCGAACAAAGAGTTGGACACACCGGGGATTGACCCGGGGCCTTCCGCTTGCAAAGCGGACGCGCTACCACTGCGCTATGCGCCCAGCAAAATGGAAAACCTAACCTCCACGTTCAAGACCGCTTTCTGACGCACCTACGCACGATACAGCCACGAATATACCTCCTGCACACCACCACACATCTCATTTACCCGCTGCCACTCACGCATCGCCTCAAAATACTTACGCCGTTTCGAAAACTTGCCGCATCTGTCATCAACAAGTTGACATGCCACAGCACGTCGCCAACCGTCACCACACGCCCGAACGTTGTCTTCAGGTCAGCGCCAACAACCAAACAAACAGCGCCAACAACCAAACAAACAGCACCGTGTCGAGCGCATCACGCAACATTATTTACTGGACGAGCTTACCGCAGCGATTATGGCACCTTACGAGTGTGGCTCAGGTACTTGTTGGTGGGTATTCGCAGAGCTATTACTCAGTAACCAAGCTTGACATGGCGGCAGAGTAGCATGAGCGGTAGATGTGGGCAGAGGTTGGCTTCAAAAGTAGCATTCGAACTAGCTGTTACCACGCTGGGAAGCATAACGCTGCGGTGTGAGCGTAGGCGTCCCAGCACAGCGTGCAAGCGGAGGTGAGTCGAACAAAGAGTTGGACACACCGGGGATTGACCCGGGGCCTTCCGCTTGCAAAGCGGACGCGCTACCACTGCGCTATGCGCCCAGCAAAATGGAAAACCTAACCTCCACGTTCAAGACCGCTTTCTGACGCACCTACGCACGATACAGCCACGAATATACCTCCTGCACACCACCACACATCTCATTTACCCGCTGCCACTCACGCATCGCCTCAAAATACTTACGCCGTTTCGAAAACTTGCCGCATCTGTCATCAACAAGTTGACATGCCACAGCACGTCGCCAACCGTCACCACACGCCCGAACGTTGTCTTCAGGTCAGCGCCAACAACCAAACAAACAGCGCCAACAACCAAACAAACAGCACCGTGTCGAGCGCATCACGCAACATTATTTACTGGACGAGCTTACCGCAGCGATTATGGCACCTTACGAGTGTGGCTCAGGTACTTGTTGGTGGGTATTCGCAGAGCTATTACTCAGTAACCAAGCTTGACATGGCGGCAGAGTAGCATGAGCGGTAGATGTGGGCAGAGGTTGGCTTCAAAAGTAGCATTCGAACTAGCTGTTACCACGCTGGGAAGCATAACGCTGCGGTGTGAGCGTAGGCGTCCCAGCACAGCGTGCAAGCGGAGGTGAGTCGAACAAAGAGTTGGACACACCGGGGATTGACCCGGGGCCTTCCGCTTGCAAAGCGGACGCGCTACCACTGCGCTATGCGCCCAGCAAAATGGAAAACCTAACCTCCACGTTCAAGACCGCTTTCTGACGCACCTACGCACGATACAGCCACGAATATACCTCCTGCACACCACCACACACCTCATTTACCCGCCGCCACTCACGCATCGCCTCAAAATACTTACGCCGTTTCGAAAACTTGCCGCATCTGTCATCAACAAGTTGACATGCCACAGCACGTCGCCAACCGTCACCACACGCCCGAACGTTGTATTCAGGTCAGCGCCAACAACCAAACAAACAGCGCCAACAACCAAACAAACAGCGCCAACAACCAAACAAACAGCACCAACAACCAAACAAACAGCACCGTGTCGAGCGCATCACGCAACATTATTTACTGGACGAGCTTACCGCAGCGATTATGGCACCTTACGAGTGTGGCTCAGGTACTTGTTGGTGGGTATTCGCAGAGCTATTACTCAGTAACCAAGCTTGACATGGCGGCAGAGTAGCATGAGCGGTAGATGTGGGCAGAGGTTGGCTTCAAAAGTAGCATTCGAACTAGCTGTTACCACGCTGGGAAGCATAACGCTGCGGTGTGAGCGTAGGCGTCCCAGCACAGCGTGCAAGCGGAGGTGAGTCGAACAAAGAGTTGGACACACCGGGGATTGACCCGGGGCCTTCCGCTTGCAAAGCGGACGCGCTACCACTGCGCTATGCGCCCAGCAAAATGGAAAACCTAACCTCCACGTTCAAGACCGCTTTCTGACGCACCTACGCACGATACAGCCACGAATATACCTCCTGCACACCACCACACACCTCATTTACCCGCCGCCACTCACGCATCGCCTCAAAATACTTACGCCGTTTCGAAAACTTGCCGCATCTGTCATCAACAAGTTGACATGCCACAGCACGTCGCCAACCGTCACCACACGCCCGAACGTTGTCTTCAGGTCAGCGCCAACAACCAAACAAACAGCGCCAACAACCAAACAAACAGCACCGTGTCGAGCGCATCACGCAACATTATTTACTGGACGAGCTTACCGCAGCGATTATGGCACCTTACGAGTGTGGCTCAGGTACTTGTTGGTGGGTATTCGCAGAGCTATTACTCAGTAACCAAGCTTGACATGGCGGCAGAGTAGCATGAGCGGTAGATGTGGGCAGAGGTTGGCTTCAAAAGTAGCATTCGAACTAGCTGTTACCACGCTGGGAAGCATAACGCTGCGGTGTGAGCGTAGGCGTCCCAGCACAGCGTGCAAGCGGAGGTGAGTCGAACAAAGAGTTGGACACACCGGGGATTGACCCGGGGCCTTCCGCTTGCAAAGCGGACGCGCTACCACTGCGCTATGCGCCCAGCAAAATGGAAAACCTAACCTCCACGTTCAAGACCGCTTTCTGACGCACCTACGCACGATACAGCCACGAATATACCTCCTGCACACCACCACACACCTCATTTACCCGCCGCCACTCACGCATCGCCTCAAAATACTTACGCCGTTTCGAAAACTTGCCGCATCTGTCATCAACAAGTTGACATGCCACAGCACGTCGCCAACCGTCACCACACGCCCGAACGTTGTCTTCAGGTCAGCGCCAACAACCAAACAAACAGCGCCAACAACCAAACAAACAGCGCCAACAACCAAACAAACAGCACCAACAACCAAACAAATAGCACCGTGTCGAGCGCATCACGCAACATTATTTACTGGACGAGCTTACCGCAGCGATTATGGCACCTTACGAGTGTGGCTCAGGTACTTGTTGGTGGGTATTCGCAGAGCTATTACTCAGTAACCAAGCTTGACATGGCGGCAGAGTAGCATGAGCGGTAGATGTGGGCAGAGGTTGGCTTCAAAAGTAGCATTCGAACTAGCTGTTACCACGCTGGGAAGCATAACGCTGCGGTGTGAGCGTAGGCGTCCCAGCACAGCGTGCAAGCGGAGGTGAGTCGAACAAAGAGTTGGACACACCGGGGATTGACCCGGGGCCTTCCGCTTGCAAAGCGGACGCGCTACCACTGCGCTATGCGCCCAGCAAAATGGAAAACCTAACCTCCACGTTCAAGACCGCTTTCTGACGCACCTACGCACGATACAGCCACGAATATACCTCCTGCACACCACCACACACCTCATTTACCCGCCGCCACTCACGCATCGCCTCAAAATACTTACGCCGTTTCGAAAACTTGCCGCATCTGTCATCAACAAGTTGACATGCCACAGCACGTCGCCAACCGTCACCACACGCCCGAACGTTGTCTTCAGGTCAGCGCCAACAACCAAACAAACGGCACCAACAACCAAACAAACAGCGCCAACAACCAAACAAACAGCACCAACAACCAAACAAACAGCACCGTGTCGAGCGCATCACGCAACATTATTTACTGGACGAGCTTACCGCAGCGATTATGGCACCTTACGAGTGTGGCTCAGGTACTTGTTGGTGGGTATTCGCAGAGCTATTACTCAGTAACCAAGCTTGACATGGCGGCAGAGTAGCATGAGCGGTAGATGTGGGCAGAGGTTGGCTTCAAAAGTAGCATTCGAACTAGCTGTTACCACGCTGGGAAGCATAACGCTGCGGTGTGAGCGTAGGCGTCCCAGCACAGCGTGCAAGCGGAGGTGAGTCGAACAAAGAGTTGGACACACCGGGGATTGAACCCGGGGCCTTCCGCTTGCAAAGCGGACGCGCTACCACTGCGCTATGCGCCCAGCAAAATGGAAAACCTAACCTCCACGTTCAAGACCGCTTTCTGACGCACCTACGCACGATACAGCCACGAATATACCTCCTGCACACCACCACACACCTCATTTACCCGCCGCCACTCACGCATCGCCTCAAAATACTTACGCCGTTTCGAAAACTTGCCGCATCTGTCATCAACAAGTTGACATGCCACAGCACGTCGCCAACCGTCACCACACGCCCGAACGTTGTCTTCAGGTCAGCGCCAACAACCAAACAAACAGCACCAACAACCAAACAAACAGCACCGTGTCGAGCGCATCACGCAACATTATTTACTGGACGAGCTTACCGCAGCGATTATGGCACCTTACGAGTGTGGCTCAGGTACTTGTTGGTGGGTATTCGCAGAGCTATTACTCAGTAACCAAGCTTGACATGGCGGCAGAGTAGCATGAGCGGTAGATGTGGGCAGAGGTTGGCTTCAAAAGTAGCATTCGAACTAGCTGTTACCACGCTGGGAAGCATAACGCTGCGGTGTGAGCGTAGGCGTCCCAGCACAGCGTGCAAGCGGAGGTGAGTCGAACAAAGAGTTGGACACACCGGGGATTGAACCCGGGGCCTTCCGCTTGCAAAGCGGACGCGCTACCACTGCGCTATGCGCCCAGCAAAATGGAAAACCTAACCTCCACGTTCAAGACCGCTTTCTGACGCACCTACGCACGATACAGCCACGAATATACCTCCTGCACACCACCACACACCTCATTTACCCGCCGCCACTCACGCATCGCCTCAAAATACTTACGCCGTTTCGAAAACTTGCCGCATCTGTCATCAACAAGTTGACATGCCACAGCACGTCGCCAACCGTCACCACACGCCCGAACGTTGTCTTCAGGTCAGCGCCAACAACCAAACAAACAGCACCGTGTCGAGCGCATCACGCAACATTATTTACTGGACGAGCTTACCGCAGCGATTATGGCACCTTACGAGTGTGGCTCAGGTACTTGTTGGTGGGTATTCGCAGAGCTATTACTCAGTAACCAAGCTTGACATGGCGGCAGAGTAGCATGAGCGGTAGATGTGGGCAGAGGTTGGCTTCAAAAGTAGCATTCGAACTAGCTGTTACCACGCTGGGAAGCATAACGCTGCGGTGTGAGCGTAGGCGTCCCAGCACAGCGTGCAAGCGGAGGTGAGTCGAACAAAGAGTTGGACACACCGGGGATTGACCCGGGGCCTTCCGCTTGCAAAGCGGACGCGCTACCACTGCGCTATGCGCCCAGCAAAATGGAAAACCTAACCTCCACGTTCAAGACCGCTTTCTGACGCACCTACGCACGATACAGCCACGAATATACCTCCTGCACACCACCACACACCTCATTTACCCGCCGCCACTCACGCATCGCCTCAAAATACTTACGCCGTTTCGAAAACTTGCCGCATCTGTCATCAACAAGTTGACATGCCACAGCACGTCGCCAACCGTCACCACACGCCCGAACGTTGTCTTCAGGTCAGCGCCAACAACCAAACAAACAGCACCGTGTCGAGCGCATCACGCAACATTATTTACTGGACGAGCTTACCGCAGCGATTATGGCACCTTACGAGTGTGGCTCAGGTACTTGTTGGTGGGTATTCGCAGAGCTATTACTCAGTAACCAAGCTTGACATGGCGGCAGAGTAGCATGAGCGGTAGATGTGGGCAGAGGTTGGCTTCAAAAGTAGCATTCGAACTAGCTGTTACCACGCTGGGAAGCATAACGCTGCGGTGTGAGCGTAGGCGTCCCAGCACAGCGTGCAAGCGGAGGTGAGTCGAACAAAGAGTTGGACACACCGGGGATTGACCCGGGGCCTTCCGCTTGCAAAGCGGACGCGCTACCACTGCGCTATGCGCCCAGCAAAATGGAAAACCTAACCT
This sequence comes from Phytophthora tentaculata, assembly GCA_033557915.1. Taxonomy (NCBI): domain Eukaryota; phylum Oomycota; class Peronosporomycetes; order Peronosporales; family Peronosporaceae; genus Phytophthora; species Phytophthora tentaculata. The sequence continues at coordinate 5,918,254 of JAUCEA010000007.1, read as the reverse complement.
CCACGTTCAAGACCGCTTTCTGACGCACCTACGCACGATACAGCCACGAATATACCTCCTGCACACCACCACACACCTCATTTACCCGCCGCCACTCACGCATCGCCTCAAAATACTTACGCCGTTTCGAAAACTTGCCGCATCTGTCATCAACAAGTTGACATGCCACAGCACGTCGCCAACCGTCACCACACGCCCGAACGTTGTCTTCAGGTCAGCGCCAACAACCAAACAAACAGCACCAACAACCAAACAAACAGCACCGTGTCGAGCGCATCACGCAACATTATTTACTGGACGAGCTTACCGCAGCGATTATGGCACCTTACGAGTGTGGCTCAGGTACTTGTTGGTGGGTATTCGCAGAGCTATTACTCAGTAACCAAGCTTGACATGGCGGCAGAGTAGCATGAGCGGTAGATGTGGGCAGAGGTTGGCTTCAAAAGTAGCATTCGAACTAGCTGTTACCACGCTGGGAAGCATAACGCTGCGGTGTGAGCGTAGGCGTCCCAGCACAGCGTGCAAGCGGAGGTGAGTCGAACAAAGAGTTGGACACACCGGGGATTGACCCGGGGCCTTCCGCTTGCAAAGCGGACGCGCTACCACTGCGCTATGCGCCCAGCAAAATGGAAAACCTAACCTCCACGTTCAAGACCGCTTTCTGACGCACCTACGCACGATACAGCCACGAATATACCTCCTGCACACCACCACACACCTCATTTACCCGCCGCCACTCACGCATCGCCTCAAAATACTTACGCCGTTTCGAAAACTTGCCGCATCTGTCATCAACAAGTTGACATGCCACAGCACGTCGCCAACCGTCACCACACGCCCGAACGTTGTCTTCAGGTCAGCGCCAACAACCAAACAAACAGCGCCAACAACCAAACAAACAGCACCAACAACCAAACAAACAGCACCGTGTCGAGCGCATCACGCAACATTATTTACTGGACGAGCTTACCGCAGCGATTATGGCACCTTACGAGTGTGGCTCAGGTACTTGTTGGTGGGTATTCGCAGAGCTATTACTCAGTAACCAAGCTTGACATGGCGGTAGAGTAGCATGAGCGGTAGATGTGGGCAGAGGTTGGCTTCAAAAGTAGCATTCGAACTAGCTGTTACCACGCTGGGAAGCATAACGCTGCGGTGTGAGCGTAGGCGTCCCAGCACAGCGTGCAAGCGGAGGTGAGTCGAACAAAGAGTTGGACACACCGGGGATTGAACCCGGGGCCTTCCGCTTGCAAAGCGGACGCGCTACCACTGCGCTATGCGCCCAGCAAAATGGAAAACCTAACCTCCACGTTCAAGACCGCTTTCTGACGCACCTACGCACGATACAGCCACGAATATACCCCCTGCACACCACCACACACCTCATTTACCCGCCGCCACTCACGCATCGCCTCAAAATACTTACGCCGTTTCGAAAACTTGCCGCATCTGTCATCAACAAGTTGACATGCCACAGCACGTCGCCAACCGTCACCACACGCCCGAACGTTGTCTTCAGGTCAGCGCCAACAACCAAACAAACGGCACCAACAACCAAACAGCGCCAACAACCAAACAAACAGCACCAACAACCAAACAAACAGCACCGTGTCGAGCGCATCACGCAACATTATTTACTGGACGAGCTTACCGCAGCGATTATGGCACCTTACGAGTGTGGCTCAGGTACTTGTTGGTGGGTATTCGCAGAGCTATTACTCAGTAACCAAGCTTGACATGGCGGCAGAGTAGCATGAGCGGTAGATGTGGGCAGAGGTTGGCTTCAAAAGTAGCATTCGAACTAGCTGTTACCACGCTGGGAAGCATAACGCTGCGGTGTGAGCGTAGGCGTCCCAGCACAGCGTGCAAGCGGAGGTGAGTCGAACAAAGAGTTGGACACACCGGGGATTGACCCGGGGCCTTCCGCTTGCAAAGCGGACGCGCTACCACTGCGCTATGCGCCCAGCAAAATGGAAAACCTAACCTCCACGTTCAAGACCGCTTTCTGACGCACCTACGCACGATACAGCCACGAATATACCTCCTGCACACCACCACACACCTCATTTACCCGCCGCCACTCACGCATCGCCTCAAAATACTTACGCCGTTTCGAAAACTTGCCGCATCTGTCATCAACAAGTTGACATGCCACAGCACGTCGCCAACCGTCACCACACGCCCGAACGTTGTCTTCAGGTCAGCGCCAACAACCAAACAAACAGCACCAACAACCAAACAAACAGCACCGTGTCGAGCGCATCACGCAACATTATTTACTGGACGAGCTTACCGCAGCGATTATGGCACCTTACGAGTGTGGCTCAGGTACTTGTTGGTGGGTATTCGCAGAGCTATTACTCAGTAACCAAGCTTGACATGGCGGCAGAGTAGCATGAGCGGTAGATGTGGGCAGAGGTTGGCTTCAAAAGTAGCATTCGAACTAGCTGTTACCACGCTGGGAAGCATAACGCTGCGGTGTGAGCGTAGGCGTCCCAGCACAGCGTGCAAGCGGAGGTGAGTCGAACAAAGAGTTGGACACACCGGGGATTGACCCGGGGCCTTCCGCTTGCAAAGCGGACGCGCTACCACTGCGCTATGCGCCCAGCAAAATGGAAAACCTAACCTCCACGTTCAAGACCGCTTTCTGACGCACCTACGCACGATACAGCCACGAATATACCTCCTGCACACCACCACACACCTCATTTACCCGCCGCCACTCACGCATCGCCTCAAAATACTTACGCCGTTTCGAAAACTTGCCGCATCTGTCATCAACAAGTTGACATGCCACAGCACGTCGCCAACCGTCACCACACGCCCGAACGTTGTCTTCAGGTCAGCGCCAACAACCAAACAAACAGCGCCAACAACCAAACAAACAGCACCAACAACCAAACAAACAGCACCGTGTCGAGCGCATCACGCAACATTATTTACTGGACGAGCTTACCGCAGCGATTATGGCACCTTACGAGTGTGGCTCAGGTACTTGTTGGTGGGTATTCGCAGAGCTATTACTCAGTAACCAAGCTTGACATGGCGGTAGAGTAGCATGAGCGGTAGATGTGGGCAGAGGTTGGCTTCAAAAGTAGCATTCGAACTAGCTGTTACCACGCTGGGAAGCATAACGCTGCGGTGTGAGCGTAGGCGTCCCAGCACAGCGTGCAAGCGGAGGTGAGTCGAACAAAGAGTTGGACACACCGGGGATTGACCCGGGGCCTTCCGCTTGCAAAGCGGACGCGCTACCACTGCGCTATGCGCCCAGCAAAATGGAAAACCTAACCTCCACGTTCAAGACCGCTTTCTGACGCACCTACGCACGATACAGCCACGAATATACCTCCTGCACACCACCACACACCTCATTTACCCGCCGCCACTCACGCATCGCCTCAAAATACTTACGCCGTTTCGAAAACTTGCCGCATCTGTCATCAACAAGTTGACATGCCACAGCACGTCGCCAACCGTCACCACACGCCCGAACGTTGTCTTCAGGTCAGCGCCAACAACCAAACAAACAGCACCAACAACCAAACAAACAGCACCGTGTCGAGCGCATCACGCAACATTATTTACTGGACGAGCTTACCGCAGCGATTATGGCACCTTACGAGTGTGGCTCAGGTACTTGTTGGTGGGTATTCGCAGAGCTATTACTCAGTAACCAAGCTTGACATGGCGGCAGAGTAGCATGAGCGGTAGATGTGGGCAGAGGTTGGCTTCAAAAGTAGCATTCGAACTAGCTGTTACCACGCTGGGAAGCATAACGCTGCGGTGTGAGCGTAGGCGTCCCAGCACAGCGTGCAAGCGGAGGTGAGTCGAACAAAGAGTTGGACACACCGGGGATTGACCCGGGGCCTTCCGCTTGCAAAGCGGACGCGCTACCACTGCGCTATGCGCCCAGCAAAATGGAAAACCTAACCTCCACGTTCAAGACCGCTTTCTGACGCACCTACGCACGATACAGCCACGAATATACCTCCTGCACACCACCACACACCTCATTTACCCGCCGCCACTCACGCATCGCCTCAAAATACTTACGCCGTTTCGAAAACTTGCCGCATCTGTCATCAACAAGTTGACATGCCACAGCACGTCGCCAACCGTCACCACACGCCCGAACGTTGTCTTCAGGTCAGCGCCAACAACCAAACAAACGGCACCAACAACCAAACAGCGCCAACAACCAAACAAACAGCACCAACAACCAAACAAACAGCACCGTGTCGAGCGCATCACGCAACATTATTTACTGGACGAGCTTACCGCAGCGATTATGGCACCTTACGAGTGTGGCTCAGGTACTTGTTGGTGGGTATTCGCAGAGCTATTACTCAGTAACCAAGCTTGACATGGCGGCAGAGTAGCATGAGCGGTGGATGTGGGCAGAGGTTGGCTTCAAAAGTAGCATTCGAACTAGCTGTTACCACGCTGGGAAGCATAACGCTGCGGTGTGAGCGTAGGCGTCCCAGCACAGCGTGCAAGCGGAGGTGAGTCGAACAAAGAGTTGGACACACCGGGGATTGACCCGGGGCCTTCCGCTTGCAAAGCGGACGCGCTACCACTGCGCTATGCGCCCAGCAAAATGGAAAACCTAACCTCCACGTTCAAGACCGCTTTCTGACGCACCTACGCACGATACAGCCACGAATATACCTCCTGCACACCACCACACACCTCATTTACCCGCCGCCACTCACGCATCGCCTCAAAATACTTACGCCGTTTCGAAAACTTGCCGCATCTGTCATCAACAAGTTGACATGCCACAGCACGTCGCCAACCGTCACCACACGCCCGAACGTTGTCTTCAGGTCAGCGCCAACAACCAAACAAACGGCGCCAACAACCAAACAAACAGCGCCAACAACCAAACAAACAGCACCAACAACCAAACAAACAGCACCGTGTCGAGCGCATCACGCAACATTATTTACTGGACGAGCTTACCGCAGCGATTATGGCACCTTACGAGTGTGGCTCAGGTACTTGTTGGTGGGTATTCGCAGAGCTATTACTCAGTAACCAAGCTTGACATGGCGGCAGAGTAGCATGAGCGGTGGATGTGGGCAGAGGTTGGCTTCAAAAGTAGCATTCGAACTAGCTGTTACCACGCTGGGAAGCATAACGCTGCGGTGTGAGCGTAGGCGTCCCAGCACAGCGTGCAAGCGGAGGTGAGTCGAACAAAGAGTTGGACACACCGGGGATTGACCCGGGGCCTTCCGCTTGCAAAGCGGACGCGCTACCACTGCGCTATGCGCCCAGCAAAATGGAAAACCTAACCTCCACGTTCAAGACCGCTTTCTGACGCACCTACGCACGATACAGCCACGAATATACCTCCTGCACACCACCACACACCTCATTTACCCGCTGCCACTCACACATCGCCTCAAAATACTTACGCCGTTTCGAAAACTTGCCGCATCTGTCATCAACAAGTTGACATGCCAGAGTACGTCGCCAACCGTCACCACACGCCCGAACGTTGTCTTCAGGTCAGCGCCAACAACCAAAAAAACAGCGCCAACAACCAAACAAACAGCGCCAACAACCAAACAAACAGCACCAACAACCAAACAAATAGCACCGTGTCGAGCGCATCACGCAACATTATTTACTGGACGAGCTTACCGCAGCGATTATGGCACCTTACGAGTGTGGCTCAGGTACTTGTTGGTGGGTATTCGCAGAGCTATTACTCAGTAACCAAGCTTGACATGGCGGCAGAGTAGCATGAGCGGTAGATGTGGGCAGAGGTTGGCTTCAAAAGTAGCATTCGAACTAGCTGTTACTACGCTGGGAAGCATAACGCTGCGGTGTGAGCGTAGGCGTCCCAGCACAGCGTGCAAGCGGAGGTGAGTCGAACAAAGAGTTGGACACACCGGGGATTGACCCGGGGCCTTCCGCTTGCAAAGCGGACGCGCTACCACTGCGCTATGCGCCCAGCAAAATGGAAAACCTAACCTCCACGTTCAAGACCGCTTTCTGACGCACCTACGCACGATACAGCCACGAATATACCTCCTGCACACCACCACACACCTCATTTACCCGCCGCCACTCACGCATCGCCTCAAAATACTTACGCCGTTTCGAAAACTTGCCGCATCTGTCATCAACAAGTTGACATGCCACAGCACGTCGCCAACCGTCACCACACGCCCGAACGTTGTCTTCAGGTCAGCGCCAACAACCAAACAAACGGCGCCAACAACCAAACAAACAGCGCCAACAACCAAACAAACAGCACCAACAACCAAACAAACAGCACCGTGTCGAGCGCATCACGCAACATTATTTACTGGACGAGCTTACCGCAGCGATTATGGCACCTTACGAGTGTGGCTCAGGTACTTGTTGGTGGGTATTCGCAGAGCTATTACTCAGTAACCAAGCTTGACATGGCGGCAGAGTAGCATGAGCGGTGGATGTGGGCAGAGGTTGGCTTCAAAAGTAGCATTCGAACTAGCTGTTACCACGCTGGGAAGCATAACGCTGCGGTGTGAGCGTAGGCGTCCCAGCACAGCGTGCAAGCGGAGGTGAGTCGAACAAAGAGTTGGACACACCGGGGATTGACCCGGGGCCTTCCGCTTGCAAAGCGGACGCGCTACCACTGCGCTATGCGCCCAGCAAAATGGAAAACCTAACCTCCACGTTCAAGACCGCTTTCTGACGCACCTACGCACGATACAGCCACGAATATACCTCCTGCACACCACCACACACCTCATTTACCCGCTGCCACTCACACATCGCCTCAAAATACTTACGCCGTTTCGAAAACTTGCCGCATCTGTCATCAACAAGTTGACATGCCAGAGTACGTCGCCAACCGTCACCACACGCCCGAACGTTGTCTTCAGGTCAGCGCCAACAACCAAACAAACGGCGCCAACAACCAAACAAACAGCGCCAACAACCAAACAAACAGCACCAACAACCAAACAAACAGCACCGTGTCGAGCGCATCACGCAACATTATTTACTGGACGAGCTTACCGCAGCGATTATGGCACCTTACGAGTGTGGCTCAGGTACTTGTTGGTGGGTATTCGCAGAGCTATTACTCAGTAACCAAGCTTGACATGGCGGCAGAGTAGCATGAGCGGTGGATGTGGGCAGAGGTTGGCTTCAAAAGTAGCATTCGAACTAGCTGTTACCACGCTGGGAAGCATAACGCTGCGGTGTGAGCGTAGGCGTCCCAGCACAGCGTGCAAGCGGAGGTGAGTCGAACAAAGAGTTGGACACACCGGGGATTGACCCGGGGCCTTCCGCTTGCAAAGCGGACGCGCTACCACTGCGCTATGCGCCCAGCAAAATGGAAAACCTAACCTCCACGTTCAAGACCGCTTTCTGACGCACCTACGCACGATACAGCCACGAATATACCTCCTGCACACCACCACACACCTCATTTACCCGCTGCCACTCACACATCGCCTCAAAATACTTACGCCGTTTCGAAAACTTGCCGCATCTGTCATCAACAAGTTGACATGCCAGAGTACGTCGCCAACCGTCACCACACGCCCGAACGTTGTCTTCAGGTCAGCGCCAACAACCAAAAAAACAGCGCCAACAACCAAACAAACAGCGCCAACAACCAAACAAACAGCACCAACAACCAAACAAATAGCACCGTGTCGAGCGCATCACGCAACATTATTTACTGGACGAGCTTACCGCAGCGATTATGGCACCTTACGAGTGTGGCTCAGGTACTTGTTGGTGGGTATTCGCAGAGCTATTACTCAGTAACCAAGCTTGACATGGCGGCAGAGTAGCATGAGCGGTAGATGTGGGCAGAGGTTGGCTTCAAAAGTAGCATTCGAACTAGCTGTTACTACGCTGGGAAGCATAACGCTGCGGTGTGAGCGTAGGCGTCCCAGCACAGCGTGCAAGCGGAGGTGAGTCGAACAAAGAGTTGGACACACCGGGGATTGACCCGGGGCCTTCCGCTTGCAAAGCGGACGCGCTACCACTGCGCTATGCGCCCAGCAAAATGGAAAACCTAACCTCCACGTTCAAGACCGCTTTCTGACGCATCTACGCACGATACAGCCACGAATATACCTCCTGCACACCACCACACACCTCATTTACCCGCCGCCACTCACGCATCGCCTCAAAATACTTACGCCGTTTCGAAAACTTGCCGCATCTGTCATCAACAAGTTGACATGCCACAGCACGTCGCCAACCGTCACCACACGCCCGAACGTTGTCTTCAGGTCAGCGCCAACAACCAAACAAACGGCACCAACAATCAAACAAACAGCGCCAACAACCAAACAAACAGCACCAACAACCAAACAAACAGCACCGTGTCGAGCGCATCACGCAACATTATTTACTGGACGAGCTTACCGCAGCGATTATGGCACCTTACGAGTGTGGCTCAGGTACTTGTTGGTGGGTATTCGCAGAGCTATTACTCAGTAACCAAGCTTGACATGGCGGCAGAGTAGCATGAGCGGTAGATGTGGGCAGAGGTTGGCTTCAAAAGTAGCATTCGAACTAGCTGTTACTACGCTGGGAAGCATAACGCTGCGGTGTGAGCGTAGGCGTCCCAGCACAGCGTGCAAGCGGAGGTGAGTCGAACAAAGAGTTGGACACACCGGGGATTGACCCGGGGCCTTCCGCTTGCAAAGCGGACGCGCTACCACTGCGCTATGCGCCCAGCAAAATGGAAAACCTAACCTCCACGTTCAAGACCGCTTTCTGACGCACCTACGCACGATACAGCCACGAATATACCTCCTGCACACCACCACACACCTCATTTACCCGCCGCCACTCACGCATCGCCTCAAAATACTTACGCCGTTTCGAAAACTTGCCGCATCTGTCATCAACAAGTTGACATGCCACAGCACGTCGCCAACCGTCACCACACGCCCGAACGTTGTCTTCAGGTCAGCGCCAACAACCAAACAAACAGCACCAACAACCAAACAAACAGCACCGTGTCGAGCGCATCACGCAACATTATTTACTGGACGAGCTTACCGCAGCGATTATGGCACCTTACGAGTGTGGCTCAGGTACTTGTTGGTGGGTATTCGCAGAGCTATTACTCAGTAACCAAGCTTGACATGGCGGCAGAGTAGCATGAGCGGTAGATGTGGGCAGAGGTTGGCTTCAAAAGTAGCATTCGAACTAGCTGCCACGAATATACCTCCTGCACACCACCACACACCTCATTTACCCGCTGCCACTCACGCATCGCCTCAAAATACTTACGCCGTTTCGAAAACTTGCCGCATCTGTCATCAACAAGTTGACATGCCAGAGCACGTCGCCAACCGTCACCACACGCCCGAACGTTGTCTTCAGGTCAGCGCCAACAACCAAACAAACGGCGCCAACAACCAAACAAACAGCGCCAACAACCAAACAAACAGCACCAACAACCAAACAAACAGCACCGTGTCGAGCGCATCACGCAACATTATTTACTGGACGAGCTTACCGCAGCGATTATGGCACCTTACGAGTGTGGCTCAGGTACTTGTTGGTGGGTATTCGCAGAGCTATTACTCAGTAACCAAGCTTGACATGGCGGCAGAGTAGCATGAGCGGTAGATGTGGGCAGAGGTTGGCTTCAAAAGTAGCATTCGAACTAGCTGCCACGAATATACCTCCTGCACACCACCACACACCTCATTTACCCGCTGCCACTCACGCATCGCCTCAAAATACTTACGCCGTTTCGAAAACTTGCCGCATCTGTCATCAACAAGTTGACATGCCACAGCACGTCGCCAACCGTCACCACACGCCCGAACGTTGTCTTCAGGTCAGCGCCAACAACCAAACAAACAGCGCCAACAACCAAACAAACAGCGCCAACAACCAAACAAACAGCACCAACAACCAAACAAACAGCACCGTGTCGAGCGCATCACGCAACATTATTTACTGGACGAGCTTACCGCAGCGATTATGGCACCTTACGAGTGTGGCTCAGGTACTTGTTGGTGGGTATTCGCAGAGCTATTACTCAGTAACCAAGCTTGACATGGCGGCAGAGTAGCATGAGCGGTAGATGTGGGCAGAGGTTGGCTTCAAAAGTAGCATTCGAACTAGCTGTTACCACGCTGGGAAGCATAACGCTGCGGTGTGAGCGTAGGCGTCCCAGCACAGCGTGCAAGCGGAGGTGAGTCGAACAAAGAGTTGGACACACCGGGGATTGACCCGGGGCCTTCCGCTTGCAAAGCGGACGCGCTACCACTGCGCTATGCGCCCAGCAAAATGGAAAACCTAACCTCCACGTTCAAGACCGCTTTCTGACGCACCTACGCACGATACAGCCACGAATATACCTCCTGCACACCACCACACACCTCATTTACCCGCCGCCACTCACGCATCGCCTCAAAATACTTACGCCGTTTCGAAAACTTGCCGCATCTGTCATCAACAAGTTGACATGCCACAGCACGTCGCCAACCGTCACCACACGCCCGAACGTTGTCTTCAGGTCAGCGCCAACAACCAAACAAACAGCGCCAACAACCAAACAAACAGCGCCAACAACCAAACAAACAGCACCAACAACCAAACAAACAGCACCGTGTCGAGCGCATCACGCAACATTATTTACTGGACGAGCTTACCGCAGCGATTATGGCACCTTACGAGTGTGGCTCAGGTACTTGTTGGTGGGTATTCGCAGAGCTATTACTCAGTAACCAAGCTTGACATGGCGGCAGAGTAGCATGAGCGGTAGATGTGGGCAGAGGTTGGCTTCAAAAGTAGCATTCGAACTAGCTGTTACCACGCTGGGAAGCATAACGCTGCGGTGTGAGCGTAGGCGTCCCAGCACAGCGTGCAAGCGGAGGTGAGTCGAACAAAGAGTTGGACACACCGGGGATTGAACCCGGGGCCTTCCGCTTGCAAAGCGGACGCGCTACCACTGCGCTATGCGCCCAGCAAAATGGAAAACCTAACCTCCACGTTCAAGACCGCTTTCTGACGCACCTACGCACGATACAGCCACGAATATACCTCCTGCACACCACCACACACCTCATTTACCCGCCGCCACTCACGCATCGCCTCAAAATACTTACGCCGTTTCGAAAACTTGCCGCATCTGTCATCAACAAGTTGACATGCCACAGCACGTCGCCAACCGTCACCACACGCCCGAACGTTGTCTTCAGGTCAGCGCCAACAACCAAACAAACGGCGCCAACAACCAAACAAACAGCGCCAACAACCAAACAAACAGCACCAACAACCAAACAAACAGCACCGTGTCGAGCGCATCACGCAACATTATTTACTGGACGAGCTTACCGCAGCGATTATGGCACCTTACGAGTGTGGCTCAGGTACTTGTTGGTGGGTATTCGCAGAGCTATTACTCAGTAACCAAGCTTGACATGGCGGCAGAGTAGCATGAGCGGTAGATGTGGGCAGAGGTTGGCTTCAAAAGTAGCATTCGAACTAGCTGTTACCACGCTGGGAAGCATAACGCTGCGGTGTGAGCGTAGGCGTCCCAGCACAGCGTGCAAGCGGAGGTGAGTCGAACAAAGAGTTGGACACACCGGGGATTGACCCGGGGCCTTCCGCTTGCAAAGCGGACGCGCTACCACTGCGCTATGCGCCCAGCAAAATGGAAAACCTAACCTCCACGTTCAAGACCGCTTTCTGACGCACCTACGCACGATACAGCCACGAATATACCTCCTGCACACCACCACACACCTCATTTACCCGCCGCCACTCACGCATCGCCTCAAAATACTTACGCCGTTTCGAAAACTTGCCGCATCTGTCATCAACAAGTTGACATGCCACAGCACGTCGCCAACCGTCACCACACGCCCGAACGTTGTCTTCAGGTCAGCGCCAACAACCAAACAAACAGCGCCAACAACCAAACAAACAGCACCAACAACCAAACAAACAGCACCGTGTCGAGCGCATCACGCAACATTATTTACTGGACGAGCTTACCGCAGCGATTATGGCACCTTACGAGTGTGGCTCAGGTACTTGTTGGTGGGTATTCGCAGAGCTATTACTCAGTAACCAAGCTTGACATGGCGGCAGAGTAGCATGAGCGGTAGATGTGGGCAGAGGTTGGCTTCAAAAGTAGCATTCGAACTAGCTGTTACTACGCTGGGAAGCATAACGCTGCGGTGTGAGCGTAGGCGTCCCAGCACAGCGTGCAAGCGGAGGTGAGTCGAACAAAGAGTTGGACACACCGGGGATTGACCCGGGGCCTTCCGCTTGCAAAGCGGATGCGCTACCACTGCGCTATGCGCCCAGCAAAATGGAAAACCTAACCTCCACGTTCAAGACCGCTTTCTGACGCACCTACGCACGATACAGCCACGAATATACCTCCTGCACACCACCACACACCTCATTTACCCGCCGCCACTCACGCATCGCCTCAAAATACTTACGCCGTTTCGAAAACTTGCCGCATCTGTCATCAACAAGTTGACATGCCACAGCACGTCGCCAACCGTCACCACACGCCCGAACGTTGTCTTCAGGTCAGCGCCAACAACCAAACAAACAGCGCCAACAACCAAACAAACAGCGCCAACAACCAAACAAACAGCACCAACAACCAAACAAACAGCACCGTGTCGAGCGCATCACGCAACATTATTTACTGGACGAGCTTACCGCAGCGATTATGGCACCTTACGAGTGTGGCTCAGGTACTTGTTGGTGGGTATTCGCAGAGCTATTACTCAGTAACCAAGCTTGACATGGCGGCAGAGTAGCATGAGCGGTAGATGTGGGCAGAGGTTGGCTTCAAAAGTAGCATTCGAACTAGCTGTTACCACGCTGGGAAGCATAACGCTGCGGTGTGAGCGTAGGCGTCCCAGCACAGCGTGCAAGCGGAGGTGAGTCGAACAAAGAGTTGGACACACCGGGGATTGACCCGGGGCCTTCCGCTTGCAAAGCGGACGCGCTACCACTGCGCTATGCGCCCAGCAAAATGGAAAACCTAACCTCCACGTTCAAGACCGCTTTCTGACGCACCTACGCACGATACAGCCACGAATATACCTCCTGCACACCACCACACACCTCATTTACCCGCCGCCACTCACGCATCGCCTCAAAATACTTACGCCGTTTCGAAAACTTGCCGCATCTGTCATCAACAAGTTGACATGCCACAGCACGTCGCCAACCGTCACCACACGCCCGAACGTTGTCTTCAGGTCAGCGCCAACAACCAAACAAACAGCGCCAACAACCAAACAAACAGCGCCAACAACCAAACAAACAGCACCAACAACCAAACAAACAGCACCGTGTCGAGCGCATCACGCAACATTATTTACTGGACGAGCTTACCGCAGCGATTATGGCACCTTACGAGTGTGGCTCAGGTACTTGTTGGTGGGTATTCGCAGAGCTATTACTCAGTAACCAAGCTTGACATGGCGGCAGAGTAGCATGAGCGGTAGATGTGGGCAGAGGTTGGCTTCAAAAGTAGCATTCGAACTAGCTGTTACCACGCTGGGAAGCATAACGCTGCGGTGTGAGCGTAGGCGTCCCAGCACAGCGTGCAAGCGGAGGTGAGTCGAACAAAGAGTTGGACACACCGGGGATTGACCCGGGGCCTTCCGCTTGCAAAGCGGACGCGCTACCACTGCGCTATGCGCCCAGCAAAATGGAAAACCTAACCTCCACGTTCAAGACCGCTTTCTGACGCACCTACGCACGATACAGCCACGAATATACCTCCTGCACACCACCACACACCTCATTTACCCGCCGCCACTCACGCATCGCCTCAAAATACTTACGCCGTTTCGAAAACTTGCCGCATCTGTCATCAACAAGTTGACATGCCACAGCACGTCGCCAACCGTCACCACACGCCCGAACGTTGTCTTCAGGTCAGCGCCAACAACCAAACAAACAGCGCCAACAACCAAACAAACAGCGCCAACAACCAAACAAACAGCACCAACAACCAAACAAACAGCACCGTGTCGAGCGCATCACGCAACATTATTTACTGGACGAGCTTACCGCAGCGATTATGGCACCTTACGAGTGTGGCTCAGGTACTTGTTGGTGGGTATTCGCAGAGCTATTACTCAGTAACCAAGCTTGACATGGCGGCAGAGTAGCATGAGCGGTAGATGTGGGCAGAGGTTGGCTTCAAAAGTAGCATTCGAACTAGCTGTTACCACGCTGGGAAGCATAACGCTGCGGTGTGAGCGTAGGCGTCCCAGCACAGCGTGCAAGCGGAGGTGAGTCGAACAAAGAGTTGGACACACCGGGGATTGAACCCGGGGCCTTCCGCTTGCAAAGCGGACGCGCTACCACTGCGCTATGCGCCCAGCAAAATGGAAAACCTAACCTCCACGTTCAAGACCGCTTTCTGACGCACCTACGCACGATACAGCCACGAATATACCTCCTGCACACCACCACACACCTCATTTACCCGCCGCCACTCACGCATCGCCTCAAAATACTTACGCCGTTTCGAAAACTTGCCGCATCTGTCATCAACAAGTTGACATGCCACAGCACGTCGCCAACCGTCACCACACGCCCGAACGTTGTCTTCAGGTCAGCGCCAACAACCAAACAAACAGCGCCAACAACCAAACAAACAGCGCCAACAACCAAACAAACAGCACCAACAACCAAACAAATAGCACCGTGTCGAGCGCATCACGCAACATTATTTACTGGACGAGCTTACCGCAGCGATTATGGCACCTTACGAGTGTGGCTCAGGTACTTGTTGGTGGGTATTCGCAGAGCTATTACTCAGTAACCAAGCTTGACATGGCGGCAGAGTAGCATGAGCGGTAGATGTGGGCAGAGGTTGGCTTCAAAAGTAGCATTCGAACTAGCTGTTACCACGCTGGGAAGCATAACGCTGCGGTGTGAGCGTAGGCGTCCCAGCACAGCGTGCAAGCGGAGGTGAGTCGAACAAAGAGTTGGACACACCGGGGATTGACCCGGGGCCTTCCGCTTGCAAAGCGGACGCGCTACCACTGCGCTATGCGCCCAGCAAAATGGAAAACCTAACCTCCACGTTCAAGACCGCTTTCTGACGCACCTACGCACGATACAGCCACGAATATACCTCCTGCACACCACCACACACCTCATTTACCCGCCGCCACTCACGCATCGCCTCAAAATACTTACGCCGTTTCGAAAACTTGCCGCATCTGTCATCAACAAGTTGACATGCCACAGCACGTCGCCAACCGTCACCACACGCCCGAACGTTGTCTTCAGGTCAGCGCCAACAACCAAACAAACGGCGCCAACAACCAAACAAACAGCGCCAACAACCAAACAAACAGCACCAACAACCAAACAAACAGCACCGTGTCGAGCGCATCACGCAACATTATTTACTGGACGAGCTTACCGCAGCGATTATGGCACCTTACGAGTGTGGCTCAGGTACTTGTTGGTGGGTATTCGCAGAGCTATTACTCAGTAACCAAGCTTGACATGGCGGCAGAGTAGCATGAGCGGTAGATGTGGGCAGAGGTTGGCTTCAAAAGTAGCATTCGAACTAGCTGTTACCACGCTGGGAAGCATAACGCTGCGGTGTGAGCGTAGGCGTCCCAGCACAGCGTGCAAGCGGAGGTGAGTCGAACAAAGAGTTGGACACACCGGGGATTGACCCGGGGCCTTCCGCTTGCAAAGCGGACGCGCTACCACTGCGCTATGCGCCCAGCAAAATGGAAAACCTAACCTCCACGTTCAAGATCGCTTTCTGACGCACCTACGCACGATACAGCCACGAATATACCTCCTGCACACCACCACACACCTCATTTACCCGCCGCCACTCACGCATCGCCTCAAAATACTTACGCCGTTTCGAAAACTTGCCGCATCTGTCATCAACAAGTTGACATGCCACAGCACGTCGCCAACCGTCACCACACGCCCGAACGTTGTCTTCAGGTCAGCGCCAACAACCAAACAAACGGCGCCAACAACCAAACAAACAGCGCCAACAACCAAACAAACAGCACCAACAACCAAACAAACAGCACCGTGTCGAGCGCATCACGCAACATTATTTACTGGACGAGCTTACCGCAGCGATTATGGCACCTTACGAGTGTGGCTCAGGTACTTGTTGGTGGGTATTCGCAGAGCTATTACTCAGTAACCAAGCTTGACATGGCGGCAGAGTAGCATGAGCGGTAGATGTGGGCAGAGGTTGGCTTCAAAAGTAGCATTCGAACTAGCTGTTACCACGCTGGGAAGCATAACGCTGCGGTGTGAGCGTAGGCGTCCCAGCACAGCGTGCAAGCGGAGGTGAGTCGAACAAAGAGTTGGACACACCGGGGATTGACCCGGGGCCTTCCGCTTGCAAAGCGGACGCGCTACCACTGCGCTATGCGCCCAGCAAAATGGAAAACCTAACCTCCACGTTCAAGATCGCTTTCTGACGCACCTACGCACGATACAGCCACGAATATACCTCCTGCACACCACCACACACCTCATTTACCCGCCGCCACTCACGCATCGCCTCAAAATACTTACGCCGTTTCGAAAACTTGCCGCATCTGTCATCAACAAGTTGACATGCCACAGCACGTCGCCAACCGTCACCACACGCCCGAACGTTGTCTTCAGGTCAGCGCCAACAACCAAACAAACGGCACCAACAACCAAACAGCGCCAACAACCAAACAAACAGCACCAACAACCAAACAAACAGCACCGTGTCGAGCGCATCACGCAACATTATTTACTGGACGAGCTTACCGCAGCGATTATGGCACCTTACGAGTGTGGCTCAGGTACTTGTTGGTGGGTATTCGCAGAGCTATTACTCAGTAACCAAGCTTGACATGGCGGCAGAGTAGCATGAGCGGTAGATGTGGGCAGAGGTTGGCTTCAAAAGTAGCATTCGAACTAGCTGTTACCACGCTGGGAAGCATAACGCTGCGGTGTGAGCGTAGGCGTCCCAGCACAGCGTGCAAGCGGAGGTGAGTCGAACAAAGAGTTGGACACACCGGGGATTGACCCGGGGCCTTCCGCTTGCAAAGCGGACGCGCTACCACTGCGCTATGCGCCCAGCAAAATGGAAAACCTAACCTCCACGTTCAAGACCGCTTTCTGACGCACCTACGCACGATACAGCCACGAATATACCTCCTGCACACCACCACACACCTCATTTACCCGCCGCCACTCACGCATCGCCTCAAAATACTTACGCCGTTTCGAAAACTTGCCGCATCTGTCATCAACAAGTTGACATGCCACAGCACGTCGCCAACCGTCACCACACGCCCGAACGTTGTCTTCAGGTCAGCGCCAACAACCAAACAAACAGCACCGTGTCGAGCGCATCACGCAACATTATTTACTGGACGAGCTTACCGCAGCGATTATGGCACCTTACGAGTGTGGCTCAGGTACTTGTTGGTGGGTATTCGCAGAGCTATTACTCAGTAACCAAGCTTGACATGGCGGCAGAGTAGCATGAGCGGTAGATGTGGGCAGAGGTTGGCTTCAAAAGTAGCATTCGAACTAGCTGTTACCACGCTGGGAAGCATAACGCTGCGGTGTGAGCGTAGGCGTCCCAGCACAGCGTGCAAGCGGAGGTGAGTCGAACAAAGAGTTGGACACACCGGGGATTGACCCGGGGCCTTCCGCTTGCAAAGCGGACGCGCTACCACTGCGCTATGCGCCCAGCAAAATGGAAAACCTAACCTCCACGTTCAAGACCGCTTTCTGACGCACCTACGCACGATACAGCCACGAATATACCTCCTGCACACCACCACACACCTCATTTACCCGCCGCCACTCACGCATCGCCTCAAAATACTTACGCCGTTTCGAAAACTTGCCGCATCTGTCATCAACAAGTTGACATGCCACAGCACGTCGCCAACCGTCACCACACGCCCGAACGTTGTCTTCAGGTCAGCGCCAACAACCAAACAAACAGCACCGTGTCGAGCGCATCACGCAACATTATTTACTGGACGAGCTTACCGCAGCGATTATGGCACCTTACGAGTGTGGCTCAGGTACTTGTTGGTGGGTATTCGCAGAGCTATTACTCAGTAACCAAGCTTGACATGGCGGCAGAGTAGCATGAGCGGTAGATGTGGGCAGAGGTTGGCTTCAAAAGTAGCATTCGAACTAGCTGTTACCACGCTGGGAAGCATAACGCTGCGGTGTGAGCGTAGGCGTCCCAGCACAGCGTGCAAGCGGAGGTGAGTCGAACAAAGAGTTGGACACACCGGGGATTGACCCGGGGCCTTCCGCTTGCAAAGCGGACGCGCTACCACTGCGCTATGCGCCCAGCAAAATGGAAAACCTAACCTCCACGTTCAAGACCGCTTTCTGACGCACCTACGCACGATACAGCCACGAATATACCTCCTGCACACCACCACACACCTCATTTACCCGCCGCCACTCACGCATCGCCTCAAAATACTTACGCCGTTTCGAAAACTTGCCGCATCTGTCATCAACAAGTTGACATGCCACAGCACGTCGCCAACCGTCACCACACGCCCGAACGTTGTCTTCAGGTCAGCGCCAACAACCAAACAAACAGCACCAACAACCAAACAAACAGCACCGTGTCGAGCGCATCACGCAACATTATTTACTGGACGAGCTTACCGCAGCGATTATGGCACCTTACGAGTGTGGCTCAGGTACTTGTTGGTGGGTATTCGCAGAGCTATTACTCAGTAACCAAGCTTGACATGGCGGCAGAGTAGCATGAGCGGTAGATGTGGGCAGAGGTTGGCTTCAAAAGTAGCATTCGAACTAGCTGTTACCACGCTGGGAAGCATAACGCTGCGGTGTGAGCGTAGGCGTCCCAGCACAGCGTGCAAGCGGAGGTGAGTCGAACAAAGAGTTGGACACACCGGGGATTGACCCGGGGCCTTCCGCTTGCAAAGCGGACGCGCTACCACTGCGCTATGCGCCCAGCAAAATGGAAAACCTAACCTCCACGTTCAAGACCGCTTTCTGACGCACCTACGCACGATACAGCCACGAATATACCTCCTGCACACCACCACACACCTCATTTACCCGCCGCCACTCACGCATCGCCTCAAAATACTTACGCCGTTTCGAAAACTTGCCGCATCTGTCATCAACAAGTTGACATGCCACAGCACGTCGCCAACCGTCACCACACGCCCGAACGTTGTCTTCAGGTCAGCGCCAACAACCAAACAAACAGCGCCAACAACCAAACAAACAGCACCAACAACCAAACAAACAGCACCGTGTCGAGCGCATCACGCAACATTATTTACTGGACGAGCTTACCGCAGCGATTATGGCACCTTACGAGTGTGGCTCAGGTACTTGTTGGTGGGTATTCGCAGAGCTATTACTCAGTAACCAAGCTTGACATGGCGGTAGAGTAGCATGAGCGGTAGATGTGGGCAGAGGTTGGCTTCAAAAGTAGCATTCGAACTAGCTGTTACCACGCTGGGAAGCATAACGCTGCGGTGTGAGCGTAGGCGTCCCAGCACAGCGTGCAAGCGGAGGTGAGTCGAACAAAGAGTTGGACACACCGGGGATTGAACCCGGGGCCTTCCGCTTGCAAAGCGGACGCGCTACCACTGCGCTATGCGCCCAGCAAAATGGAAAACCTAACCTCCACGTTCAAGACCGCTTTCTGACGCACCTACGCACGATACAGCCACGAATATACCTCCTGCACACCACCACACACCTCATTTACCCGCCGCCACTCACGCATCGCCTCAAAATACTTACGCCGTTTCGAAAACTTGCCGCATCTGTCATCAACAAGTTGACATGCCACAGCACGTCGCCAACCGTCACCACACGCCCGAACGTTGTCTTCAGGTCAGCGCCAACAACCAAACAAACGGCACCAACAACCAAACAGCGCCAACAACCAAACAAACAGCACCAACAACCAAACAAACAGCACCGTGTCGAGCGCATCACGCAACATTATTTACTGGACGAGCTTACCGCAGCGATTATGGCACCTTACGAGTGTGGCTCAGGTACTTGTTGGTGGGTATTCGCAGAGCTATTACTCAGTAACCAAGCTTGACATGGCGGCAGAGTAGCATGAGCGGTAGATGTGGGCAGAGGTTGGCTTCAAAAGTAGCATTCGAACTAGCTGTTACCACGCTGGGAAGCATAACGCTGCGGTGTGAGCGTAGGCGTCCCAGCACAGCGTGCAAGCGGAGGTGAGTCGAACAAAGAGTTGGACACACCGGGGATTGACCCGGGGCCTTCCGCTTGCAAAGCGGACGCGCTACCACTGCGCTATGCGCCCAGCAAAATGGAAAACCTAACCTCCACGTTCAAGACCGCTTTCTGACGCACCTACGCACGATACAGCCACGAATATACCTCCTGCACACCACCACACACCTCATTTACCCGCCGCCACTCACGCATCGCCTCAAAATACTTACGCCGTTTCGAAAACTTGCCGCATCTGTCATCAACAAGTTGACATGCCACAGCACGTCGCCAACCGTCACCACACGCCCGAACGTTGTCTTCAGGTCAGCGCCAACAACCAAACAAACAGCACCAACAACCAAACAAACAGCACCGTGTCGAGCGCATCACGCAACATTATTTACTGGACGAGCTTACCGCAGCGATTATGGCACCTTACGAGTGTGGCTCAGGTACTTGTTGGTGGGTATTCGCAGAGCTATTACTCAGTAACCAAGCTTGACATGGCGGCAGAGTAGCATGAGCGGTAGATGTGGGCAGAGGTTGGCTTCAAAAGTAGCATTCGAACTAGCTGTTACCACGCTGGGAAGCATAACGCTGCGGTGTGAGCGTAGGCGTCCCAGCACAGCGTGCAAGCGGAGGTGAGTCGAACAAAGAGTTGGACACACCGGGGATTGACCCGGGGCCTTCCGCTTGCAAAGCGGACGCGCTACCACTGCGCTATGCGCCCAGCAAAATGGAAAACCTAACCTCCACGTTCAAGACCGCTTTCTGACGCACCTACGCACGATACAGCCACGAATATACCTCCTGCACACCACCACACACCTCATTTACCCGCCGCCACTCACGCATCGCCTCAAAATACTTACGCCGTTTCGAAAACTTGCCGCATCTGTCATCAACAAGTTGACATGCCACAGCACGTCGCCAACCGTCACCACACGCCCGAACGTTGTCTTCAGGTCAGCGCCAACAACCAAACAAACAGCGCCAACAACCAAACAAACAGCACCAACAACCAAACAAACAGCACCGTGTCGAGCGCATCACGCAACATTATTTACTGGACGAGCTTACCGCAGCGATTATGGCACCTTACGAGTGTGGCTCAGGTACTTGTTGGTGGGTATTCGCAGAGCTATTACTCAGTAACCAAGCTTGACATGGCGGTAGAGTAGCATGAGCGGTAGATGTGGGCAGAGGTTGGCTTCAAAAGTAGCATTCGAACTAGCTGTTACCACGCTGGGAAGCATAACGCTGCGGTGTGAGCGTAGGCGTCCCAGCACAGCGTGCAAGCGGAGGTGAGTCGAACAAAGAGTTGGACACACCGGGGATTGACCCGGGGCCTTCCGCTTGCAAAGCGGACGCGCTACCACTGCGCTATGCGCCCAGCAAAATGGAAAACCTAACCTCCACGTTCAAGACCGCTTTCTGACGCACCTACGCACGATACAGCCACGAATATACCTCCTGCACACCACCACACACCTCATTTACCCGCCGCCACTCACGCATCGCCTCAAAATACTTACGCCGTTTCGAAAACTTGCCGCATCTGTCATCAACAAGTTGACATGCCACAGCACGTCGCCAACCGTCACCACACGCCCGAACGTTGTCTTCAGGTCAGCGCCAACAACCAAACAAACAGCACCAACAACCAAACAAACAGCACCGTGTCGAGCGCATCACGCAACATTATTTACTGGACGAGCTTACCGCAGCGATTATGGCACCTTACGAGTGTGGCTCAGGTACTTGTTGGTGGGTATTCGCAGAGCTATTACTCAGTAACCAAGCTTGACATGGCGGCAGAGTAGCATGAGCGGTAGATGTGGGCAGAGGTTGGCTTCAAAAGTAGCATTCGAACTAGCTGTTACCACGCTGGGAAGCATAACGCTGCGGTGTGAGCGTAGGCGTCCCAGCACAGCGTGCAAGCGGAGGTGAGTCGAACAAAGAGTTGGACACACCGGGGATTGACCCGGGGCCTTCCGCTTGCAAAGCGGACGCGCTACCACTGCGCTATGCGCCCAGCAAAATGGAAAACCTAACCTCCACGTTCAAGACCGCTTTCTGACGCACCTACGCACGATACAGCCACGAATATACCTCCTGCACACCACCACACACCTCATTTACCCGCCGCCACTCACGCATCGCCTCAAAATACTTACGCCGTTTCGAAAACTTGCCGCATCTGTCATCAACAAGTTGACATGCCACAGCACGTCGCCAACCGTCACCACACGCCCGAACGTTGTCTTCAGGTCAGCGCCAACAACCAAACAAACAGCGCCAACAACCAAACAAACAGCACCAACAACCAAACAAACAGCACCGTGTCGAGCGCATCACGCAACATTATTTACTGGACGAGCTTACCGCAGCGATTATGGCACCTTACGAGTGTGGCTCAGGTACTTGTTGGTGGGTATTCGCAGAGCTATTACTCAGTAACCAAGCTTGACATGGCGGTAGAGTAGCATGAGCGGTAGATGTGGGCAGAGGTTGGCTTCAAAAGTAGCATTCGAACTAGCTGTTACCACGCTGGGAAGCATAACGCTGCGGTGTGAGCGTAGGCGTCCCAGCACAGCGTGCAAGCGGAGGTGAGTCGAACAAAGAGTTGGACACACCGGGGATTGAACCCGGGGCCTTCCGCTTGCAAAGCGGACGCGCTACCACTGCGCTATGCGCCCAGCAAAATGGAAAACCTAACCTCCACGTTCAAGACCGCTTTCTGACGCACCTACGCACGATACAGCCACGAATATACCTCCTGCACACCACCACACACCTCATTTACCCGCCGCCACTCACGCATCGCCTCAAAATACTTACGCCGTTTCGAAAACTTGCCGCATCTGTCATCAACAAGTTGACATGCCACAGCACGTCGCCAACCGTCACCACACGCCCGAACGTTGTCTTCAGGTCAGCGCCAACAACCAAACAAACGGCACCAACAACCAAACAGCGCCAACAACCAAACAAACAGCACCAACAACCAAACAAACAGCACCGTGTCGAGCGCATCACGCAACATTATTTACTGGACGAGCTTACCGCAGCGATTATGGCACCTTACGAGTGTGGCTCAGGTACTTGTTGGTGGGTATTCGCAGAGCTATTACTCAGTAACCAAGCTTGACATGGCGGCAGAGTAGCATGAGCGGTGGATGTGGGCAGAGGTTGGCTTCAAAAGTAGCATTCGAACTAGCTGTTACCACGCTGGGAAGCATAACGCTGCGGTGTGAGCGTAGGCGTCCCAGCACAGCGTGCAAGCGGAGGTGAGTCGAACAAAGAGTTGGACACACCGGGGATTGAACCCGGGGCCTTCCGCTTGCAAAGCGGACGCGCTACCACTGCGCTATGCGCCCAGCAAAATGGAAAACCTAACCTCCACGTTCAAGACCGCTTTCTGACGCACCTACGCACGATACAGCCACGAATATACCTCCTGCACACCACCACACACCTCATTTACCCGCCGCCACTCACGCATCGCCTCAAAATACTTACGCCGTTTCGAAAACTTGCCGCATCTGTCATCAACAAGTTGACATGCCACAGCACGTCGCCAACCGTCACCACACGCCCGAACGTTGTCTTCAGGTCAGCGCCAACAACCAAACAAACGGCGCCAACAACCAAACAAACAGCGCCAACAACCAAACAAACAGCACCAACAACCAAACAAACAGCACCGTGTCGAGCGCATCACGCAACATTATTTACTGGACGAGCTTACCGCAGCGATTATGGCACCTTACGAGTGTGGCTCAGGTACTTGTTGGTGGGTATTCGCAGAGCTATTACTCAGTAACCAAGCTTGACATGGCGGTAGAGTAGCATGAGCGGTAGATGTGGGCAGAGGTTGGCTTCAAAAGTAGCATTCGAACTAGCTGTTACCACGCTGGGAAGCATAACGCTGCGGTGTGAGCGTAGGCGTCCCAGCACAGCGTGCAAGCGGAGGTGAGTCGAACAAAGAGTTGGACACACCGGGGATTGAACCCGGGGCCTTCCGCTTGCAAAGCGGACGCGCTACCACTGCGCTATGCGCCCAGCAAAATGGAAAACCTAACCTCCACGTTCAAGACCGCTTTCTGACGCACCTACGCACGATACAGCCACGAATATACCTCCTGCACACCACCACACACCTCATTTACCCGCCGCCACTCACGCATCGCCTCAAAATACTTACGCCGTTTCGAAAACTTGCCGCATCTGTCATCAACAAGTTGACATGCCACAGCACGTCGCCAACCGTCACCACACGCCCGAACGTTGTCTTCAGGTCAGCGCCAACAACCAAACAAACGGCACCAACAACCAAACAGCGCCAACAACCAAACAAACAGCACCAACAACCAAACAAACAGCACCGTGTCGAGCGCATCACGCAACATTATTTACTGGACGAGCTTACCGCAGCGATTATGGCACCTTACGAGTGTGGCTCAGGTACTTGTTGGTGGGTATTCGCAGAGCTATTACTCAGTAACCAAGCTTGACATGGCGGCAGAGTAGCATGAGCGGTGGATGTGGGCAGAGGTTGGCTTCAAAAGTAGCATTCGAACTAGCTGTTACCACGCTGGGAAGCATAACGCTGCGGTGTGAGCGTAGGCGTCCCAGCACAGCGTGCAAGCGGAGGTGAGTCGAACAAAGAGTTGGACACACCGGGGATTGACCCGGGGCCTTCCGCTTGCAAAGCGGACGCGCTACCACTGCGCTATGCGCCCAGCAAAATGGAAAACCTAACCTCCACGTTCAAGACCGCTTTCTGACGCACCTACGCACGATACAGCCACGAATATACCTCCTGCACACCACCACACACCTCATTTACCCGCCGCCACTCACGCATCGCCTCAAAATACTTACGCCGTTTCGAAAACTTGCCGCATCTGTCATCAACAAGTTGACATGCCACAGCACGTCGCCAACCGTCACCACACGCCCGAACGTTGTCTTCAGGTCAGCGCCAACAACCAAACAAACGGCGCCAACAACCAAACAAACAGCGCCAACAACCAAACAAACAGCACCAACAACCAAACAAACAGCACCGTGTCGAGCGCATCACGCAACATTATTTACTGGACGAGCTTACCGCAGCGATTATGGCACCTTACGAGTGTGGCTCAGGTACTTGTTGGTGGGTATTCGCAGAGCTATTACTCAGTAACCAAGCTTGACATGGCGGCAGAGTAGCATGAGCGGTGGATGTGGGCAGAGGTTGGCTTCAAAAGTAGCATTCGAACTAGCTGTTACCACGCTGGGAAGCATAACGCTGCGGTGTGAGCGTAGGCGTCCCAGCACAGCGTGCAAGCGGAGGTGAGTCGAACAAAGAGTTGGACACACCGGGGATTGACCCGGGGCCTTCCGCTTGCAAAGCGGACGCGCTACCACTGCGCTATGCGCCCAGCAAAATGGAAAACCTAACCTCCACGTTCAAGACCGCTTTCTGACGCACCTACGCACGATACAGCCACGAATATACCTCCTGCACACCACCACACACCTCATTTACCCGCTGCCACTCACACATCGCCTCAAAATACTTACGCCGTTTCGAAAACTTGCCGCATCTGTCATCAACAAGTTGACATGCCAGAGTACGTCGCCAACCGTCACCACACGCCCGAACGTTGTCTTCAGGTCAGCGCCAACAACCAAAAAAACAGCGCCAACAACCAAACAAACAGCGCCAACAACCAAACAAACAGCACCAACAACCAAACAAATAGCACCGTGTCGAGCGCATCACGCAACATTATTTACTGGACGAGCTTACCGCAGCGATTATGGCACCTTACGAGTGTGGCTCAGGTACTTGTTGGTGGGTATTCGCAGAGCTATTACTCAGTAACCAAGCTTGACATGGCGGCAGAGTAGCATGAGCGGTAGATGTGGGCAGAGGTTGGCTTCAAAAGTAGCATTCGAACTAGCTGTTACTACGCTGGGAAGCATAACGCTGCGGTGTGAGCGTAGGCGTCCCAGCACAGCGTGCAAGCGGAGGTGAGTCGAACAAAGAGTTGGACACACCGGGGATTGACCCGGGGCCTTCCGCTTGCAAAGCGGACGCGCTACCACTGCGCTATGCGCCCAGCAAAATGGAAAACCTAACCTCCACGTTCAAGACCGCTTTCTGACGCACCTACGCACGATACAGCCACGAATATACCTCCTGCACACCACCACACACCTCATTTACCCGCTGCCACTCACACATCGCCTCAAAATACTTACGCCGTTTCGAAAACTTGCCGCATCTGTCATCAACAAGTTGACATGCCAGAGTACGTCGCCAACCGTCACCACACGCCCGAACGTTGTCTTCAGGTCAGCGCCAACAACCAAACAAACGGCGCCAACAACCAAACAAACAGCGCCAACAACCAAACAAACAGCACCAACAACCAAACAAACAGCACCGTGTCGAGCGCATCACGCAACATTATTTACTGGACGAGCTTACCGCAGCGATTATGGCACCTTACGAGTGTGGCTCAGGTACTTGTTGGTGGGTATTCGCAGAGCTATTACTCAGTAACCAAGCTTGACATGGCGGCAGAGTAGCATGAGCGGTGGATGTGGGCAGAGGTTGGCTTCAAAAGTAGCATTCGAACTAGCTGTTACCACGCTGGGAAGCATAACGCTGCGGTGTGAGCGTAGGCGTCCCAGCACAGCGTGCAAGCGGAGGTGAGTCGAACAAAGAGTTGGACACACCGGGGATTGACCCGGGGCCTTCCGCTTGCAAAGCGGACGCGCTACCACTGCGCTATGCGCCCAGCAAAATGGAAAACCTAACCTCCACGTTCAAGACCGCTTTCTGACGCACCTACGCACGATACAGCCACGAATATACCTCCTGCACACCACCACACACCTCATTTACCCGCTGCCACTCACACATCGCCTCAAAATACTTACGCCGTTTCGAAAACTTGCCGCATCTGTCATCAACAAGTTGACATGCCAGAGTACGTCGCCAACCGTCACCACACGCCCGAACGTTGTCTTCAGGTCAGCGCCAACAACCAAAAAAACAGCGCCAACAACCAAACAAACAGCGCCAACAACCAAACAAACAGCACCAACAACCAAACAAATAGCACCGTGTCGAGCGCATCACGCAACATTATTTACTGGACGAGCTTACCGCAGCGATTATGGCACCTTACGAGTGTGGCTCAGGTACTTGTTGGTGGGTATTCGCAGAGCTATTACTCAGTAACCAAGCTTGACATGGCGGCAGAGTAGCATGAGCGGTAGATGTGGGCAGAGGTTGGCTTCAAAAGTAGCATTCGAACTAGCTGTTACTACGCTGGGAAGCATAACGCTGCGGTGTGAGCGTAGGCGTCCCAGCACAGCGTGCAAGCGGAGGTGAGTCGAACAAAGAGTTGGACACACCGGGGATTGACCCGGGGCCTTCCGCTTGCAAAGCGGACGCGCTACCACTGCGCTATGCGCCCAGCAAAATGGAAAACCTAACCTCCACGTTCAAGACCGCTTTCTGACGCATCTACGCACGATACAGCCACGAATATACCTCCTGCACACCACCACACACCTCATTTACCCGCCGCCACTCACGCATCGCCTCAAAATACTTACGCCGTTTCGAAAACTTGCCGCATCTGTCATCAACAAGTTGACATGCCACAGCACGTCGCCAACCGTCACCACACGCCCGAACGTTGTCTTCAGGTCAGCGCCAACAACCAAACAAACGGCACCAACAATCAAACAAACAGCGCCAACAACCAAACAAACAGCACCAACAACCAAACAAACAGCACCGTGTCGAGCGCATCACGCAACATTATTTACTGGACGAGCTTACCGCAGCGATTATGGCACCTTACGAGTGTGGCTCAGGTACTTGTTGGTGGGTATTCGCAGAGCTATTACTCAGTAACCAAGCTTGACATGGCGGCAGAGTAGCATGAGCGGTAGATGTGGGCAGAGGTTGGCTTCAAAAGTAGCATTCGAACTAGCTGTTACTACGCTGGGAAGCATAACGCTGCGGTGTGAGCGTAGGCGTCCCAGCACAGCGTGCAAGCGGAGGTGAGTCGAACAAAGAGTTGGACACACCGGGGATTGACCCGGGGCCTTCCGCTTGCAAAGCGGACGCGCTACCACTGCGCTATGCGCCCAGCAAAATGGAAAACCTAACCTCCACGTTCAAGACCGCTTTCTGACGCACCTACGCACGATACAGCCACGAATATACCTCCTGCACACCACCACACACCTCATTTACCCGCCGCCACTCACGCATCGCCTCAAAATACTTACGCCGTTTCGAAAACTTGCCGCATCTGTCATCAACAAGTTGACATGCCACAGCACGTCGCCAACCGTCACCACACGCCCGAACGTTGTCTTCAGGTCAGCGCCAACAACCAAACAAACAGCACCAACAACCAAACAAACAGCACCGTGTCGAGCGCATCACGCAACATTATTTACTGGACGAGCTTACCGCAGCGATTATGGCACCTTACGAGTGTGGCTCAGGTACTTGTTGGTGGGTATTCGCAGAGCTATTACTCAGTAACCAAGCTTGACATGGCGGCAGAGTAGCATGAGCGGTAGATGTGGGCAGAGGTTGGCTTCAAAAGTAGCATTCGAACTAGCTGCCACGAATATACCTCCTGCACACCACCACACACCTCATTTACCCGCTGCCACTCACGCATCGCCTCAAAATACTTACGCCGTTTCGAAAACTTGCCGCATCTGTCATCAACAAGTTGACATGCCAGAGCACGTCGCCAACCGTCACCACACGCCCGAACGTTGTCTTCAGGTCAGCGCCAACAACCAAACAAACGGCGCCAACAACCAAACAAACAGCGCCAACAACCAAACAAACAGCACCAACAACCAAACAAACAGCACCGTGTCGAGCGCATCACGCAACATTATTTACTGGACGAGCTTACCGCAGCGATTATGGCACCTTACGAGTGTGGCTCAGGTACTTGTTGGTGGGTATTCGCAGAGCTATTACTCAGTAACCAAGCTTGACATGGCGGCAGAGTAGCATGAGCGGTAGATGTGGGCAGAGGTTGGCTTCAAAAGTAGCATTCGAACTAGCTGCCACGAATATACCTCCTGCACACCACCACACACCTCATTTACCCGCTGCCACTCACGCATCGCCTCAAAATACTTACGCCGTTTCGAAAACTTGCCGCATCTGTCATCAACAAGTTGACATGCCAGAGCACGTCGCCAACCGTCACCACACGCCCGAACGTTGTCTTCAGGTCAGCGCCAACAACCAAACAAACAGCGCCAACAACCAAACAAACAGCGCCAACAACCAAACAAACAGCACCAACAACCAAACAAACAGCACCGTGTCGAGCGCATCACGCAACATTATTTACTGGACGAGCTTACCGCAGCGATTATGGCACCTTACGAGTGTGGCTCAGGTACTTGTTGGTGGGTATTCGCAGAGCTATTACTCAGTAACCAAGCTTGACATGGCGGCAGAGTAGCATGAGCGGTAGATGTGGGCAGAGGTTGGCTTCAAAAGTAGCATTCGAACTAGCTGTTACCACGCTGGGAAGCATAACGCTGCGGTGTGAGCGTAGGCGTCCCAGCACAGCGTGCAAGCGGAGGTGAGTCGAACAAAGAGTTGGACACACCGGGGATTGACCCGGGGCCTTCCGCTTGCAAAGCGGACGCGCTACCACTGCGCTATGCGCCCAGCAAAATGGAAAACCTAACCTCCACGTTCAAGACCGCTTTCTGACGCACCTACGCACGATACAGCCACGAATATACCTCCTGCACACCACCACACACCTCATTTACCCGCCGCCACTCACGCATCGCCTCAAAATACTTACGCCGTTTCGAAAACTTGCCGCATCTGTCATCAACAAGTTGACATGCCACAGCACGTCGCCAACCGTCACCACACGCCCGAACGTTGTCTTCAGGTCAGCGCCAACAACCAAACAAACAGCGCCAACAACCAAACAAACAGCGCCAACAACCAAACAAACAGCACCAACAACCAAACAAACAGCACCGTGTCGAGCGCATCACGCAACATTATTTACTGGACGAGCTTACCGCAGCGATTATGGCACCTTACGAGTGTGGCTCAGGTACTTGTTGGTGGGTATTCGCAGAGCTATTACTCAGTAACCAAGCTTGACATGGCGGCAGAGTAGCATGAGCGGTAGATGTGGGCAGAGGTTGGCTTCAAAAGTAGCATTCGAACTAGCTGCCACGAATATACCTCCTGCACACCACCACACACCTCATTTACCCGCTGCCACTCACGCATCGCCTCAAAATACTTACGCCGTTTCGAAAACTTGCCGCATCTGTCATCAACAAGTTGACATGCCAGAGCACGTCGCCAACCGTCACCACACGCCCGAACGTTGTCTTCAGGTCAGCGCCAACAACCAAACAAACAGCGCCAACAACCAAACAAACAGCGCCAACAACCAAACAAACAGCACCAACAACCAAACAAACAGCACCGTGTCGAGCGCATCACGCAACATTATTTACTGGACGAGCTTACCGCAGCGATTATGGCACCTTACGAGTGTGGCTCAGGTACTTGTTGGTGGGTATTCGCAGAGCTATTACTCAGTAACCAAGCTTGACATGGCGGCAGAGTAGCATGAGCGGTAGATGTGGGCAGAGGTTGGCTTCAAAAGTAGCATTCGAACTAGCTGTTACCACGCTGGGAAGCATAACGCTGCGGTGTGAGCGTAGGCGTCCCAGCACAGCGTGCAAGCGGAGGTGAGTCGAACAAAGAGTTGGACACACCGGGGATTGACCCGGGGCCTTCCGCTTGCAAAGCGGACGCGCTACCACTGCGCTATGCGCCCAGCAAAATGGAAAACCTAACCTCCACGTTCAAGACCGCTTTCTGACGCACCTACGCACGATACAGCCACGAATATACCTCCTGCACACCACCACACACCTCATTTACCCGCCGCCACTCACGCATCGCCTCAAAATACTTACGCCGTTTCGAAAACTTGCCGCATCTGTCATCAACAAGTTGACATGCCACAGCACGTCGCCAACCGTCACCACACGCCCGAACGTTGTCTTCAGGTCAGCGCCAACAACCAAACAAACAGCGCCAACAACCAAACAAACAGCGCCAACAACCAAACAAACAGCACCAACAACCAAACAAACAGCACCGTGTCGAGCGCATCACGCAACATTATTTACTGGACGAGCTTACCGCAGCGATTATGGCACCTTACGAGTGTGGCTCAGGTACTTGTTGGTGGGTATTCGCAGAGCTATTACTCAGTAACCAAGCTTGACATGGCGGCAGAGTAGCATGAGCGGTAGATGTGGGCAGAGGTTGGCTTCAAAAGTAGCATTCGAACTAGCTGCCACGAATATACCTCCTGCACACCACCACACACCTCATTTACCCGCTGCCACTCACGCATCGCCTCAAAATACTTACGCCGTTTCGAAAACTTGCCGCATCTGTCATCAACAAGTTGACATGCCAGAGCACGTCGCCAACCGTCACCACACGCCCGAACGTTGTCTTCAGGTCAGCGCCAACAACCAAACAAACAGCGCCAACAACCAAACAAACAGCGCCAACAACCAAACAAACAGCACCAACAACCAAACAAACAGCACCGTGTCGAGCGCATCACGCAACATTATTTACTGGACGAGCTTACCGCAGCGATTATGGCACCTTACGAGTGTGGCTCAGGTACTTGTTGGTGGGTATTCGCAGAGCTATTACTCAGTAACCAAGCTTGACATGGCGGCAGAGTAGCATGAGCGGTAGATGTGGGCAGAGGTTGGCTTCAAAAGTAGCATTCGAACTAGCTGTTACCACGCTGGGAAGCATAACGCTGCGGTGTGAGCGTAGGCGTCCCAGCACAGCGTGCAAGCGGAGGTGAGTCGAACAAAGAGTTGGACACACCGGGGATTGACCCGGGGCCTTCCGCTTGCAAAGCGGACGCGCTACCACTGCGCTATGCGCCCAGCAAAATGGAAAACCTAACCTCCACGTTCAAGACCGCTTTCTGACGCACCTACGCACGATACAGCCACGAATATACCTCCTGCACACCACCACACACCTCATTTACCCGCCGCCACTCACGCATCGCCTCAAAATACTTACGCCGTTTCGAAAACTTGCCGCATCTGTCATCAACAAGTTGACATGCCACAGCACGTCGCCAACCGTCACCACACGCCCGAACGTTGTCTTCAGGTCAGCGCCAACAACCAAACAAACAGCACCGTGTCGAGCGCATCACGCAACATTATTTACTGGACGAGCTTACCGCAGCGATTATGGCACCTTACGAGTGTGGCTCAGGTACTTGTTGGTGGGTATTCGCAGAGCTATTACTCAGTAACCAAGCTTGACATGGCGGCAGAGTAGCATGAGCGGTAGATGTGGGCAGAGGTTGGCTTCAAAAGTAGCATTCGAACTAGCTGTTACCACGCTGGGAAGCATAACGCTGCGGTGTGAGCGTAGGCGTCCCAGCACAGCGTGCAAGCGGAGGTGAGTCGAACAAAGAGTTGGACACACCGGGGATTGACCCGGGGCCTTCCGCTTGCAAAGCGGACGCGCTACCACTGCGCTATGCGCCCAGCAAAATGGAAAACCTAACCTCCACGTTCAAGACCGCTTTCTGACGCACCTACGCACGATACAGCCACGAATATACCTCCTGCACACCACCACACACCTCATTTACCCGCCGCCACTCACGCATCGCCTCAAAATACTTACGCCGTTTCGAAAACTTGCCGCATCTGTCATCAACAAGTTGACATGCCACAGCACGTCGCCAACCGTCACCACACGCCCGAACGTTGTCTTCAGGTCAGCGCCAACAACCAAACAAACAGCGCCAACAACCAAACAAACAGCACCAACAACCAAACAAACAGCACCGTGTCGAGCGCATCACGCAACATTATTTACTGGACGAGCTTACCGCAGCGATTATGGCACCTTACGAGTGTGGCTCAGGTACTTGTTGGTGGGTATTCGCAGAGCTATTACTCAGTAACCAAGCTTGACATGGCGGCAGAGTAGCATGAGCGGTAGATGTGGGCAGAGGTTGGCTTCAAAAGTAGCATTCGAACTAGCTGTTACTACGCTGGGAAGCATAACGCTGCGGTGTGAGCGTAGGCGTCCCAGCACAGCGTGCAAGCGGAGGTGAGTCGAACAAAGAGTTGGACACACCGGGGATTGACCCGGGGCCTTCCGCTTGCAAAGCGGACGCGCTACCACTGCGCTATGCGCCCAGCAAAATGGAAAACCTAACCTCCACGTTCAAGACCGCTTTCTGACGCACCTACGCACGATACAGCCACGAATATACCTCCTGCACACCACCACACACCTCATTTACCCGCCGCCACTCACGCATCGCCTCAAAATACTTACGCCGTTTCGAAAACTTGCCGCATCTGTCATCAACAAGTTGACATGCCACAGCACGTCGCCAACCGTCACCACACGCCCGAACGTTGTCTTCAGGTCAGCGCCAACAACCAAACAAACAGCGCCAACAACCAAACAAACAGCGCCAACAACCAAACAAACAGCACCAACAACCAAACAAACAGCACCGTGTCGAGCGCATCACGCAACATTATTTACTGGACGAGCTTACCGCAGCGATTATGGCACCTTACGAGTGTGGCTCAGGTACTTGTTGGTGGGTATTCGCAGAGCTATTACTCAGTAACCAAGCTTGACATGGCGGCAGAGTAGCATGAGCGGTAGATGTGGGCAGAGGTTGGCTTCAAAAGTAGCATTCGAACTAGCTGTTACCACGCTGGGAAGCATAACGCTGCGGTGTGAGCGTAGGCGTCCCAGCACAGCGTGCAAGCGGAGGTGAGTCGAACAAAGAGTTGGACACACCGGGGATTGACCCGGGGCCTTCCGCTTGCAAAGCGGACGCGCTACCACTGCGCTATGCGCCCAGCAAAATGGAAAACCTAACCTCCACGTTCAAGACCGCTTTCTGACGCACCTACGCACGATACAGCCACGAATATACCTCCTGCACACCACCACACACCTCATTTACCCGCCGCCACTCACGCATCGCCTCAAAATACTTACGCCGTTTCGAAAACTTGCCGCATCTGTCATCAACAAGTTGACATGCCACAGCACGTCGCCAACCGTCACCACACGCCCGAACGTTGTCTTCAGGTCAGCGCCAACAACCAAACAAACAGCGCCAACAACCAAACAAACAGCGCCAACAACCAAACAAACAGCACCAACAACCAAACAAACAGCACCGTGTCGAGCGCATCACGCAACATTATTTACTGGACGAGCTTACCGCAGCGATTATGGCACCTTACGAGTGTGGCTCAGGTACTTGTTGGTGGGTATTCGCAGAGCTATTACTCAGTAACCAAGCTTGACATGGCGGCAGAGTAGCATGAGCGGTAGATGTGGGCAGAGGTTGGCTTCAAAAGTAGCATTCGAACTAGCTGTTACCACGCTGGGAAGCATAACGCTGCGGTGTGAGCGTAGGCGTCCCAGCACAGCGTGCAAGCGGAGGTGAGTCGAACAAAGAGTTGGACACACCGGGGATTGACCCGGGGCCTTCCGCTTGCAAAGCGGACGCGCTACCACTGCGCTATGCGCCCAGCAAAATGGAAAACCTAACCTCCACGTTCAAGACCGCTTTCTGACGCACCTACGCACGATACAGCCACGAATATACCTCCTGCACACCACCACACACCTCATTTACCCGCCGCCACTCACGCATCGCCTCAAAATACTTACGCCGTTTCGAAAACTTGCCGCATCTGTCATCAACAAGTTGACATGCCACAGCACGTCGCCAACCGTCACCACACGCCCGAACGTTGTCTTCAGGTCAGCGCCAACAACCAAACAAACAGCGCCAACAACCAAACAAACAGCGCCAACAACCAAACAAACAGCACCAACAACCAAACAAACAGCACCGTGTCGAGCGCATCACGCAACATTATTTACTGGACGAGCTTACCGCAGCGATTATGGCACCTTACGAGTGTGGCTCAGGTACTTGTTGGTGGGTATTCGCAGAGCTATTACTCAGTAACCAAGCTTGACATGGCGGCAGAGTAGCATGAGCGGTAGATGTGGGCAGAGGTTGGCTTCAAAAGTAGCATTCGAACTAGCTGTTACCACGCTGGGAAGCATAACGCTGCGGTGTGAGCGTAGGCGTCCCAGCACAGCGTGCAAGCGGAGGTGAGTCGAACAAAGAGTTGGACACACCGGGGATTGAACCCGGGGCCTTCCGCTTGCAAAGCGGACGCGCTACCACTGCGCTATGCGCCCAGCAAAATGGAAAACCTAACCTCCACGTTCAAGACCGCTTTCTGACGCACCTACGCACGATACAGCCACGAATATACCTCCTGCACACCACCACACACCTCATTTACCCGCCGCCACTCACGCATCGCCTCAAAATACTTACGCCGTTTCGAAAACTTGCCGCATCTGTCATCAACAAGTTGACATGCCACAGCACGTCGCCAACCGTCACCACACGCCCGAACGTTGTCTTCAGGTCAGCGCCAACAACCAAACAAACAGCGCCAACAACCAAACAAACAGCGCCAACAACCAAACAAACAGCACCAACAACCAAACAAATAGCACCGTGTCGAGCGCATCACGCAACATTATTTACTGGACGAGCTTACCGCAGCGATTATGGCACCTTACGAGTGTGGCTCAGGTACTTGTTGGTGGGTATTCGCAGAGCTATTACTCAGTAACCAAGCTTGACATGGCGGCAGAGTAGCATGAGCGGTAGATGTGGGCAGAGGTTGGCTTCAAAAGTAGCATTCGAACTAGCTGTTACCACGCTGGGAAGCATAACGCTGCGGTGTGAGCGTAGGCGTCCCAGCACAGCGTGCAAGCGGAGGTGAGTCGAACAAAGAGTTGGACACACCGGGGATTGACCCGGGGCCTTCCGCTTGCAAAGCGGACGCGCTACCACTGCGCTATGCGCCCAGCAAAATGGAAAACCTAACCTCCACGTTCAAGACCGCTTTCTGACGCACCTACGCACGATACAGCCACGAATATACCTCCTGCACACCACCACACACCTCATTTACCCGCCGCCACTCACGCATCGCCTCAAAATACTTACGCCGTTTCGAAAACTTGCCGCATCTGTCATCAACAAGTTGACATGCCACAGCACGTCGCCAACCGTCACCACACGCCCGAACGTTGTCTTCAGGTCAGCGCCAACAACCAAACAAACGGCGCCAACAACCAAACAAACAGCGCCAACAACCAAACAAACAGCACCAACAACCAAACAAACAGCACCGTGTCGAGCGCATCACGCAACATTATTTACTGGACGAGCTTACCGCAGCGATTATGGCACCTTACGAGTGTGGCTCAGGTACTTGTTGGTGGGTATTCGCAGAGCTATTACTCAGTAACCAAGCTTGACATGGCGGCAGAGTAGCATGAGCGGTAGATGTGGGCAGAGGTTGGCTTCAAAAGTAGCATTCGAACTAGCTGTTACCACGCTGGGAAGCATAACGCTGCGGTGTGAGCGTAGGCGTCCCAGCACAGCGTGCAAGCGGAGGTGAGTCGAACAAAGAGTTGGACACACCGGGGATTGACCCGGGGCCTTCCGCTTGCAAAGCGGACGCGCTACCACTGCGCTATGCGCCCAGCAAAATGGAAAACCTAACCTCCACGTTCAAGATCGCTTTCTGACGCACCTACGCACGATACAGCCACGAATATACCTCCTGCACACCACCACACACCTCATTTACCCGCCGCCACTCACGCATCGCCTCAAAATACTTACGCCGTTTCGAAAACTTGCCGCATCTGTCATCAACAAGTTGACATGCCACAGCACGTCGCCAACCGTCACCACACGCCCGAACGTTGTCTTCAGGTCAGCGCCAACAACCAAACAAACAGCGCCAACAACCAAACAAACAGCGCCAACAACCAAACAAACAGCACCAACAACCAAACAAACAGCACCGTGTCGAGCGCATCACGCAACATTATTTACTGGACGAGCTTACCGCAGCGATTATGGCACCTTACGAGTGTGGCTCAGGTACTTGTTGGTGGGTATTCGCAGAGCTATTACTCAGTAACCAAGCTTGACATGGCGGCAGAGTAGCATGAGCGGTAGATGTGGGCAGAGGTTGGCTTCAAAAGTAGCATTCGAACTAGCTGTTACCACGCTGGGAAGCATAACGCTGCGGTGTGAGCGTAGGCGTCCCAGCACAGCGTGCAAGCGGAGGTGAGTCGAACAAAGAGTTGGACACACCGGGGATTGACCCGGGGCCTTCCGCTTGCAAAGCGGACGCGCTACCACTGCGCTATGCGCCCAGCAAAATGGAAAACCTAACCTCCACGTTCAAGATCGCTTTCTGACGCACCTACGCACGATACAGCCACGAATATACCTCCTGCACACCACCACACACCTCATTTACCCGCCGCCACTCACGCATCGCCTCAAAATACTTACGCCGTTTCGAAAACTTGCCGCATCTGTCATCAACAAGTTGACATGCCACAGCACGTCGCCAACCGTCACCACACGCCCGAACGTTGTCTTCAGGTCAGCGCCAACAACCAAACAAACAGCGCCAACAACCAAACAAACAGCGCCAACAACCAAACAAACAGCACCAACAACCAAACAAACAGCACCGTGTCGAGCGCATCACGCAACATTATTTACTGGACGAGCTTACCGCAGCGATTATGGCACCTTACGAGTGTGGCTCAGGTACTTGTTGGTGGGTATTCGCAGAGCTATTACTCAGTAACCAAGCTTGACATGGCGGCAGAGTAGCATGAGCGGTAGATGTGGGCAGAGGTTGGCTTCAAAAGTAGCATTCGAACTAGCTGTTACCACGCTGGGAAGCATAACGCTGCGGTGTGAGCGTAGGCGTCCCAGCACAGCGTGCAAGCGGAGGTGAGTCGAACAAAGAGTTGGACACACCGGGGATTGACCCGGGGCCTTCCGCTTGCAAAGCGGACGCGCTACCACTGCGCTATGCGCCCAGCAAAATGGAAAACCTAACCTCCACGTTCAAGATCGCTTTCTGACGCACCTACGCACGATACAGCCACGAATATACCTCCTGCACACCACCACACACCTCATTTACCCGCCGCCACTCACGCATCGCCTCAAAATACTTACGCCGTTTCGAAAACTTGCCGCATCTGTCATCAACAAGTTGACATGCCACAGCACGTCGCCAACCGTCACCACACGCCCGAACGTTGTCTTCAGGTCAGCGCCAACAACCAAACAAACAGCACCGTGTCGAGCGCATCACGCAACATTATTTACTGGACGAGCTTACCGCAGCGATTATGGCACCTTACGAGTGTGGCTCAGGTACTTGTTGGTGGGTATTCGCAGAGCTATTACTCAGTAACCAAGCTTGACATGGCGGCAGAGTAGCATGAGCGGTAGATGTGGGCAGAGGTTGGCTTCAAAAGTAGCATTCGAACTAGCTGTTACCACGCTGGGAAGCATAACGCTGCGGTGTGAGCGTAGGCGTCCCAGCACAGCGTGCAAGCGGAGGTGAGTCGAACAAAGAGTTGGACACACCGGGGATTGAACCCGGGGCCTTCCGCTTGCAAAGCGGACGCGCTACCACTGCGCTATGCGCCCAGCAAAATGGAAAACCTAACCTCCACGTTCAAGACCGCTTTCTGACGCACCTACGCACGATACAGCCACGAATATACCTCCTGCACACCACCACACACCTCATTTACCCGCCGCCACTCACGCATCGCCTCAAAATACTTACGCCGTTTCGAAAACTTGCCGCATCTGTCATCAACAAGTTGACATGCCACAGCACGTCGCCAACCGTCACCACACGCCCGAACGTTGTCTTCAGGTCAGCGCCAACAACCAAACAAACGGCACCAACAACCAAACAAACAGCGCCAACAACCAAACAAACAGCACCAACAACCAAACAAACAGCACCGTGTCGAGCGCATCACGCAACATTATTTACTGGACGAGCTTACCGCAGCGATTATGGCACCTTACGAGTGTGGCTCAGGTACTTGTTGGTGGGTATTCGCAGAGCTATTACTCAGTAACCAAGCTTGACATGGCGGCAGAGTAGCATGAGCGGTAGATGTGGGCAGAGGTTGGCTTCAAAAGTAGCATTCGAACTAGCTGTTACCACGCTGGGAAGCATAACGCTGCGGTGTGAGCGTAGGCGTCCCAGCACAGCGTGCAAGCGGAGGTGAGTCGAACAAAGAGTTGGACACACCGGGGATTGACCCGGGGCCTTCCGCTTGCAAAGCGGACGCGCTACCACTGCGCTATGCGCCCAGCAAAATGGAAAACCTAACCTCCACGTTCAAGACCGCTTTCTGACGCACCTACGCACGATACAGCCACGAATATACCTCCTGCACACCACCACACACCTCATTTACCCGCCGCCACTCACGCATCGCCTCAAAATACTTACGCCGTTTCGAAAACTTGCCGCATCTGTCATCAACAAGTTGACATGCCACCGCACGTCGCCAACCGTCACCACACGCCCGAACGTTGTCTTCAGGTCAGCGCCAACAACCAAACAAACAGCGCCAACAACCAAACAAACAGCACCAACAACCAAACAAACAGCACCAACAACCAAACAAACAGCACCGTGTCGAGCGCATCACGCAACATTATTTACTGGACGAGCTTACCGCAGCGATTATGGCACCTTACGAGTGTGGCTCAGGTACTTGTTGGTGGGTATTCGCAGAGCTATTACTCAGTAACCAAGCTTGACATGGCGGCAGAGTAGCATGAGCGGTAGATGTGGGCAGAGGTTGGCTTCAAAAGTAGCATTCGAACTAGCTGTTACCACGCTGGGAAGCATAACGCTGCGGTGTGAGCGTAGGCGTCCCAGCACAGCGTGCAAGCGGAGGTGAGTCGAACAAAGAGTTGGACACACCGGGGATTGACCCGGGGCCTTCCGCTTGCAAAGCGGACGCGCTACCACTGCGCTATGCGCCCAGCAAAATGGAAAACCTAACCTCCACGTTCAAGACCGCTTTCTGACGCACCTACGCACGATACAGCCACGAATATACCTCCTGCACACCACCACACACCTCATTTACCCGCCGCCACTCACGCATCGCCTCAAAATACTTACGCCGTTTCGAAAACTTGCCGCATCTGTCATCAACAAGTTGACATGCCACAGCACGTCGCCAACCGTCACCACACGCCCGAACGTTGTCTTCAGGTCAGCGCCAACAACCAAACAAACAGCGCCAACAACCAAACAAACAGCGCCAACAACCAAACAAACAGCACCAACAACCAAACAAACAGCACCGTGTCGAGCGCATCACGCAACATTATTTACTGGACGAGCTTACCGCAGCGATTATGGCACCTTACGAGTGTGGCTCAGGTACTTGTTGGTGGGTATTCGCAGAGCTATTACTCAGTAACCAAGCTTGACATGGCGGCAGAGTAGCATGAGCGGTAGATGTGGGCAGAGGTTGGCTTCAAAAGTAGCATTCGAACTAGCTGTTACCACGCTGGGAAGCATAACGCTGCGGTGTGAGCGTAGGCGTCCCAGCACAGCGTGCAAGCGGAGGTGAGTCGAACAAAGAGTTGGACACACCGGGGATTGACCCGGGGCCTTCCGCTTGCAAAGCGGACGCGCTACCACTGCGCTATGCGCCCAGCAAAATGGAAAACCTAACCTCCACGTTCAAGACCGCTTTCTGACGCACCTACGCACGATACAGCCACGAATATACCTCCTGCACACCACCACACACCTCATTTACCCGCCGCCACTCACGCATCGCCTCAAAATACTTACGCCGTTTCGAAAACTTGCCGCATCTGTCATCAACAAGTTGACATGCCACAGCACGTCGCCAACCGTCACCACACGCCCGAACGTTGTCTTCAGGTCAGCGCCAACAACCAAACAAACAGCGCCAACAACCAAACAAACAGCGCCAACAACCAAACAAACAGCACCA
The DNA here is from genome assembly GCA_033557915.1 of Phytophthora tentaculata. Lineage (NCBI taxonomy): Eukaryota > Oomycota > Peronosporomycetes > Peronosporales > Peronosporaceae > Phytophthora > Phytophthora tentaculata. The sequence goes on along the minus strand of JAUCEA010000007.1, from coordinate 5,876,952 downwards.
ACAACCAAACAAACAGCACCGTGTCGAGCGCATCACGCAACATTATTTACTGGACGAGCTTACCGCAGCGATTATGGCACCTTACGAGTGTGGCTCAGGTACTTGTTGGTGGGTATTCGCAGAGCTATTACTCAGTAACCAAGCTTGACATGGCGGCAGAGTAGCATGAGCGGTAGATGTGGGCAGAGGTTGGCTTCAAAAGTAGCATTCGAACTAGCTGTTACCACGCTGGGAAGCATAACGCTGCGGTGTGAGCGTAGGCGTCCCAGCACAGCGTGCAAGCGGAGGTGAGTCGAACAAAGAGTTGGACACACCGGGGATTGAACCCGGGGCCTTCCGCTTGCAAAGCGGACGCGCTACCACTGCGCTATGCGCCCAGCAAAATGGAAAACCTAACCTCCACGTTCAAGACCGCTTTCTGACGCACCTACGCACGATACAGCCACGAATATACCTCCTGCACACCACCACACACCTCATTTACCCGCCGCCACTCACGCATCGCCTCAAAATACTTACGCCGTTTCGAAAACTTGCCGCATCTGTCATCAACAAGTTGACATGCCAGAGCACGTCGCCAACCGTCACCACACGCCCGAACGTTGTCTTCAGGTCAGCGCCAACAACCAAACAAACGGCACCAACAACCAAACAAACAGCGCCAACAACCAAACAAACAGCACCAACAACCAAACAAACAGCACCGTGTCGAGCGCATCACGCAACATTATTTACTGGACGAGCTTACCGCAGCGATTATGGCACCTTACGAGTGTGGCTCAGGTACTTGTTGGTGGGTATTCGCAGAGCTATTACTCAGTAACCAAGCTTGACATGGCGGCAGAGTAGCATGAGCGGTAGATGTGGGCAGAGGTTGGCTTCAAAAGTAGCATTCGAACTAGCTGTTACCACGCTGGGAAGCATAACGCTGCGGTGTGAGCGTAGGCGTCCCAGCACAGCGTGCAAGCGGAGGTGAGTCGAACAAAGAGTTGGACACACCGGGGATTGACCCGGGGCCTTCCGCTTGCAAAGCGGACGCGCTACCACTGCGCTATGCGCCCAGCAAAATGGAAAACCTAACCTCCACGTTCAAGACCGCTTTCTGACGCACCTACGCACGATACAGCCACGAATATACCTCCTGCACACCACCACACACCTCATTTACCCGCCGCCACTCACGCATCGCCTCAAAATACTTACGCCGTTTCGAAAACTTGCCGCATCTGTCATCAACAAGTTGACATGCCAGAGCACGTCGCCAACCGTCACCACACGCCCGAACGTTGTCTTCAGGTCAGCGCCAACAACCAAACAAACAGCGCCAACAACCAAACAAACAGCGCCAACAACCAAACAAACAGCACCAACAACCAAACAAACAGCACCGTGTCGAGCGCATCACGCAACATTATTTACTGGACGAGCTTACCGCAGCGATTATGGCACCTTACGAGTGTGGCTCAGGTACTTGTTGGTGGGTATTCGCAGAGCTATTACTCAGTAACCAAGCTTGACATGGCGGCAGAGTAGCATGAGCGGTAGATGTGGGCAGAGGTTGGCTTCAAAAGTAGCATTCGAACTAGCTGTTACCACGCTGGGAAGCATAACGCTGCGGTGTGAGCGTAGGCGTCCCAGCACAGCGTGCAAGCGGAGGTGAGTCGAACAAAGAGTTGGACACACCGGGGATTGACCCGGGGCCTTCCGCTTGCAAAGCGGACGCGCTACCACTGCGCTATGCGCCCAGCAAAATGGAAAACCTAACCTCCACGTTCAAGACCGCTTTCTGACGCACCTACGCACGATACAGCCACGAATATACCTCCTGCACACCACCACACACCTCATTTACCCGCCGCCACTCACGCATCGCCTCAAAATACTTACGCCGTTTCGAAAACTTGCCGCATCTGTCATCAACAAGTTGACATGCCAGAGCACGTCGCCAATCGTCACCACACGCCCGAACGTTGTCTTCAGGTCAGCGCCAACAACCAAACAAACGGCACCAACAACCAAACAAACAGCGCCAACAACCAAACAAACAGCACCAACAACCAAACAAACAGCACCGTGTCGAGCGCATCACGCAACATTATTTACTGGACGAGCTTACCGCAGCGATTATGGCACCTTACGAGTGTGGCTCAGGTACTTGTTGGTGGGTATTCGCAGAGCTATTACTCAGTAACCAAGCTTGACATGGCGGCAGAGTAGCATGAGCGGTAGATGTGGGCAGAGGTTGGCTTCAAAAGTAGCATTCGAACTAGCTGTTACCACGCTGGGAAGCATAACGCTGCGGTGTGAGCGTAGGCGTCCCAGCACAGCGTGCAAGCGGAGGTGAGTCGAACAAAGAGTTGGACACACCGGGGATTGACCCGGGGCCTTCCGCTTGCAAAGCGGACGCGCTACCACTGCGCTATGCGCCCAGCAAAATGGAAAACCTAACCTCCACGTTCAAGACCGCTTTCTGACGCACCTACGCACGATACAGCCACGAATATACCTCCTGCACACCACCACACACCTCATTTACCCGCCGCCACTCACGCATCGCCTCAAAATACTTACGCCGTTTCGAAAACTTGCCGCATCTGTCATCAACAAGTTGACATGCCACAGCACGTCGCCAACCGTCACCACACGCCCGAACGTTGTCTTCAGGTCAGCGCCAACAACCAAACAAACAGCGCCAACAACCAAACAAACAGCGCCAACAACCAAACAAACAGCACCAACAACCAAACAAACAGCACCGTGTCGAGCGCATCACGCAACATTATTTACTGGACGAGCTTACCGCAGCGATTATGGCACCTTACGAGTGTGGCTCAGGTACTTGTTGGTGGGTATTCGCAGAGCTATTACTCAGTAACCAAGCTTGACATGGCGGCAGAGTAGCATGAGCGGTAGATGTGGGCAGAGGTTGGCTTCAAAAGTAGCATTCGAACTAGCTGTTACCACGCTGGGAAGCATAACGCTGCGGTGTGAGCGTAGGCGTCCCAGCACAGCGTGCAAGCGGAGGTGAGTCGAACAAAGAGTTGGACACACCGGGGATTGACCCGGGGCCTTCCGCTTGCAAAGCGGACGCGCTACCACTGCGCTATGCGCCCAGCAAAATGGAAAACCTAACCTCCACGTTCAAGACCGCTTTCTGACGCACCTACGCACGATACAGCCACGAATATACCTCCTGCACACCACCACACACCTCATTTACCCGCTGCCACTCACGCATCGCCTCAAAATACTTACGCCGTTTCGAAAACTTGCCGCATCTGTCATCAACAAGTTGACATGCCACAGCACGTCGCCAACCGTCACCACACGCCCGAACGTTGTCTTCAGGTCAGCGCCAACAACCAAACAAACAGCGCCAACAACCAAACAAACAGCACCGTGTCGAGCGCATCACGCAACATTATTTACTGGACGAGCTTACCGCAGCGATTATGGCACCTTACGAGTGTGGCTCAGGTACTTGTTGGTGGGTATTCGCAGAGCTATTACTCAGTAACCAAGCTTGACATGGCGGCAGAGTAGCATGAGCGGTAGATGTGGGCAGAGGTTGGCTTCAAAAGTAGCATTCGAACTAGCTGTTACCACGCTGGGAAGCATAACGCTGCGGTGTGAGCGTAGGCGTCCCAGCACAGCGTGCAAGCGGAGGTGAGTCGAACAAAGAGTTGGACACACCGGGGATTGACCCGGGGCCTTCCGCTTGCAAAGCGGACGCGCTACCACTGCGCTATGCGCCCAGCAAAATGGAAAACCTAACCTCCACGTTCAAGACCGCTTTCTGACGCACCTACGCACGATACAGCCACGAATATACCTCCTGCACACCACCACACACCTCATTTACCCGCCGCCACTCACGCATCGCCTCAAAATACTTACGCCGTTTCGAAAACTTGCCGCATCTGTCATCAACAAGTTGACATGCCACAGCACGTCGCCAACCGTCACCACACGCCCGAACGTTGTCTTCAGGTCAGCGCCAACAACCAAACAAACAGCGCCAACAACCAAACAAACAGCACCGTGTCGAGCGCATCACGCAACATTATTTACTGGACGAGCTTACCGCAGCGATTATGGCACCTTACGAGTGTGGCTCAGGTACTTGTTGGTGGGTATTCGCAGAGCTATTACTCAGTAACCAAGCTTGACATGGCGGCAGAGTAGCATGAGCGGTAGATGTGGGCAGAGGTTGGCTTCAAAAGTAGCATTCGAACTAGCTGTTACCACGCTGGGAAGCATAACGCTGCGGTGTGAGCGTAGGCGTCCCAGCACAGCGTGCAAGCGGAGGTGAGTCGAACAAAGAGTTGGACACACCGGGGATTGACCCGGGGCCTTCCGCTTGCAAAGCGGACGCGCTACCACTGCGCTATGCGCCCAGCAAAATGGAAAACCTAACCTCCACGTTCAAGACCGCTTTCTGACGCACCTACGCACGATACAGCCACGAATATACCTCCTGCACACCACCACACATCTCATTTACCCGCTGCCACTCACGCATCGCCTCAAAATACTTACGCCGTTTCGAAAACTTGCCGCATCTGTCATCAACAAGTTGACATGCCACAGCACGTCGCCAACCGTCACCACACGCCCGAACGTTGTCTTCAGGTCAGCGCCAACAACCAAACAAACAGCGCCAACAACCAAACAAACAGCACCGTGTCGAGCGCATCACGCAACATTATTTACTGGACGAGCTTACCGCAGCGATTATGGCACCTTACGAGTGTGGCTCAGGTACTTGTTGGTGGGTATTCGCAGAGCTATTACTCAGTAACCAAGCTTGACATGGCGGCAGAGTAGCATGAGCGGTAGATGTGGGCAGAGGTTGGCTTCAAAAGTAGCATTCGAACTAGCTGTTACCACGCTGGGAAGCATAACGCTGCGGTGTGAGCGTAGGCGTCCCAGCACAGCGTGCAAGCGGAGGTGAGTCGAACAAAGAGTTGGACACACCGGGGATTGACCCGGGGCCTTCCGCTTGCAAAGCGGACGCGCTACCACTGCGCTATGCGCCCAGCAAAATGGAAAACCTAACCTCCACGTTCAAGACCGCTTTCTGACGCACCTACGCACGATACAGCCACGAATATACCTCCTGCACACCACCACACACCTCATTTACCCGCCGCCACTCACGCATCGCCTCAAAATACTTACGCCGTTTCGAAAACTTGCCGCATCTGTCATCAACAAGTTGACATGCCACAGCACGTCGCCAACCGTCACCACACGCCCGAACGTTGTCTTCAGGTCAGCGCCAACAACCAAACAAACAGCGCCAACAACCAAACAAACAGCACCGTGTCGAGCGCATCACGCAACATTATTTACTGGACGAGCTTACCGCAGCGATTATGGCACCTTACGAGTGTGGCTCAGGTACTTGTTGGTGGGTATTCGCAGAGCTATTACTCAGTAACCAAGCTTGACATGGCGGCAGAGTAGCATGAGCGGTAGATGTGGGCAGAGGTTGGCTTCAAAAGTAGCATTCGAACTAGCTGTTACCACGCTGGGAAGCATAACGCTGCGGTGTGAGCGTAGGCGTCCCAGCACAGCGTGCAAGCGGAGGTGAGTCGAACAAAGAGTTGGACACACCGGGGATTGACCCGGGGCCTTCCGCTTGCAAAGCGGACGCGCTACCACTGCGCTATGCGCCCAGCAAAATGGAAAACCTAACCTCCACGTTCAAGACCGCTTTCTGACGCACCTACGCACGATACAGCCACGAATATACCTCCTGCACACCACCACACACCTCATTTACCCGCCGCCACTCACGCATCGCCTCAAAATACTTACGCCGTTTCGAAAACTTGCCGCATCTGTCATCAACAAGTTGACATGCCACAGCACGTCGCCAACCGTCACCACACGCCCGAACGTTGTCTTCAGGTCAGCGCCAACAACCAAACAAACAGCGCCAACAACCAAACAAACAGCACCGTGTCGAGCGCATCACGCAACATTATTTACTGGACGAGCTTACCGCAGCGATTATGGCACCTTACGAGTGTGGCTCAGGTACTTGTTGGTGGGTATTCGCAGAGCTATTACTCAGTAACCAAGCTTGACATGGCGGCAGAGTAGCATGAGCGGTAGATGTGGGCAGAGGTTGGCTTCAAAAGTAGCATTCGAACTAGCTGTTACCACGCTGGGAAGCATAACGCTGCGGTGTGAGCGTAGGCGTCCCAGCACAGCGTGCAAGCGGAGGTGAGTCGAACAAAGAGTTGGACACACCGGGGATTGACCCGGGGCCTTCCGCTTGCAAAGCGGACGCGCTACCACTGCGCTATGCGCCCAGCAAAATGGAAAACCTAACCTCCACGTTCAAGACCGCTTTCTGACGCACCTACGCACGATACAGCCACGAATATACCTCCTGCACACCACCACACATCTCATTTACCCGCTGCCACTCACGCATCGCCTCAAAATACTTACGCCGTTTCGAAAACTTGCCGCATCTGTCATCAACAAGTTGACATGCCACAGCACGTCGCCAACCGTCACCACACGCCCGAACGTTGTCTTCAGGTCAGCGCCAACAACCAAACAAACAGCGCCAACAACCAAACAAACAGCACCGTGTCGAGCGCATCACGCAACATTATTTACTGGACGAGCTTACCGCAGCGATTATGGCACCTTACGAGTGTGGCTCAGGTACTTGTTGGTGGGTATTCGCAGAGCTATTACTCAGTAACCAAGCTTGACATGGCGGCAGAGTAGCATGAGCGGTAGATGTGGGCAGAGGTTGGCTTCAAAAGTAGCATTCGAACTAGCTGTTACCACGCTGGGAAGCATAACGCTGCGGTGTGAGCGTAGGCGTCCCAGCACAGCGTGCAAGCGGAGGTGAGTCGAACAAAGAGTTGGACACACCGGGGATTGACCCGGGGCCTTCCGCTTGCAAAGCGGACGCGCTACCACTGCGCTATGCGCCCAGCAAAATGGAAAACCTAACCTCCACGTTCAAGACCGCTTTCTGACGCACCTACGCACGATACAGCCACGAATATACCTCCTGCACACCACCACACACCTCATTTACCCGCCGCCACTCACGCATCGCCTCAAAATACTTACGCCGTTTCGAAAACTTGCCGCATCTGTCATCAACAAGTTGACATGCCACAGCACGTCGCCAACCGTCACCACACGCCCGAACGTTGTATTCAGGTCAGCGCCAACAACCAAACAAACAGCGCCAACAACCAAACAAACAGCGCCAACAACCAAACAAACAGCACCAACAGCCAAACAAACAGCACCGTGTCGAGCGCATCACGCAACATTATTTACTGGACGAGCTTACCGCAGCGATTATGGCACCTTACGAGTGTGGCTCAGGTACTTGTTGGTGGGTATTCGCAGAGCTATTACTCAGTAACCAAGCTTGACATGGCGGCAGAGTAGCATGAGCGGTAGATGTGGGCAGAGGTTGGCTTCAAAAGTAGCATTCGAACTAGCTGTTACCACGCTGGGAAGCATAACGCTGCGGTGTGAGCGTAGGCGTCCCAGCACAGCGTGCAAGCGGAGGTGAGTCGAACAAAGAGTTGGACACACCGGGGATTGACCCGGGGCCTTCCGCTTGCAAAGCGGACGCGCTACCACTGCGCTATGCGCCCAGCAAAATGGAAAACCTAACCTCCACGTTCAAGACCGCTTTCTGACGCACCTACGCACGATACAGCCACGAATATACCTCCTGCACACCACCACACACCTCATTTACCCGCCGCCACTCACGCATCGCCTCAAAATACTTACGCCGTTTCGAAAACTTGCCGCATCTGTCATCAACAAGTTGACATGCCACAGCACGTCGCCAACCGTCACCACACGCCCGAACGTTGTCTTCAGGTCAGCGCCAACAACCAAACAAACAGCGCCAACAACCAAACAAACAGCACCGTGTCGAGCGCATCACGCAACATTATTTACTGGACGAGCTTACCGCAGCGATTATGGCACCTTACGAGTGTGGCTCAGGTACTTGTTGGTGGGTATTCGCAGAGCTATTACTCAGTAACCAAGCTTGACATGGCGGCAGAGTAGCATGAGCGGTAGATGTGGGCAGAGGTTGGCTTCAAAAGTAGCATTCGAACTAGCTGTTACCACGCTGGGAAGCATAACGCTGCGGTGTGAGCGTAGGCGTCCCAGCACAGCGTGCAAGCGGAGGTGAGTCGAACAAAGAGTTGGACACACCGGGGATTGACCCGGGGCCTTCCGCTTGCAAAGCGGACGCGCTACCACTGCGCTATGCGCCCAGCAAAATGGAAAACCTAACCTCCACGTTCAAGACCGCTTTCTGACGCACCTACGCACGATACAGCCACGAATATACCTCCTGCACACCACCACACACCTCATTTACCCGCCGCCACTCACGCATCGCCTCAAAATACTTACGCCGTTTCGAAAACTTGCCGCATCTGTCATCAACAAGTTGACATGCCACAGCACGTCGCCAACCGTCACCACACGCCCGAACGTTGTCTTCAGGTCAGCGCCAACAACCAAACAAACAGCGCCAACAACCAAACAAACAGCACCGTGTCGAGCGCATCACGCAACATTATTTACTGGACGAGCTTACCGCAGCGATTATGGCACCTTACGAGTGTGGCTCAGGTACTTGTTGGTGGGTATTCGCAGAGCTATTACTCAGTAACCAAGCTTGACATGGCGGCAGAGTAGCATGAGCGGTAGATGTGGGCAGAGGTTGGCTTCAAAAGTAGCATTCGAACTAGCTGTTACCACGCTGGGAAGCATAACGCTGCGGTGTGAGCGTAGGCGTCCCAGCACAGCGTGCAAGCGGAGGTGAGTCGAACAAAGAGTTGGACACACCGGGGATTGACCCGGGGCCTTCCGCTTGCAAAGCGGACGCGCTACCACTGCGCTATGCGCCCAGCAAAATGGAAAACCTAACCTCCACGTTCAAGACCGCTTTCTGACGCACCTACGCACGATACAGCCACGAATATACCTCCTGCACACCACCACACATCTCATTTACCCGCCGCCACTCACGCATCGCCTCAAAATACTTACGCCGTTTCGAAAACTTGCCGCATCTGTCATCAACAAGTTGACATGCCACAGCACGTCGCCAACCGTCACCACACGCCCGAACGTTGTCTTCAGGTCAGCGCCAACAACCAAACAAACGGCACCAACAACCAAACAGCGCCAACAACCAAACAAACAGCACCAACAACCAAACAAACAGCACCGTGTCGAGCGCATCACGCAACATTATTTACTGGACGAGCTTACCGCAGCGATTATGGCACCTTACGAGTGTGGCTCAGGTACTTGTTGGTGGGTATTCGCAGAGCTATTACTCAGTAACCAAGCTTGACATGGCGGCAGAGTAGCATGAGCGGTAGATGTGGGCAGAGGTTGGCTTCAAAAGTAGCATTCGAACTAGCTGTTACCACGCTGGGAAGCATAACGCTGCGGTGTGAGCGTAGGCGTCCCAGCACAGCGTGCAAGCGGAGGTGAGTCGAACAAAGAGTTGGACACACCGGGGATTGACCCGGGGCCTTCCGCTTGCAAAGCGGACGCGCTACCACTGCGCTATGCGCCCAGCAAAATGGAAAACCTAACCTCCACGTTCAAGACCGCTTTCTGACGCACCTACGCACGATACAGCCACGAATATACCTCCTGCACACCACCACACATCTCATTTACCCGCCGCCACTCACGCATCGCCTCAAAATACTTACGCCGTTTCGAAAACTTGCCGCATCTGTCATCAACAAGTTGACATGCCACAGCACGTCGCCAACCGTCACCACACGCCCGAACGTTGTCTTCAGGTCAGCGCCAACAACCAAACAAACGGCACCAACAACCAAACAGCGCCAACAACCAAACAAACAGCACCAACAACCAAACAAACAGCACCGTGTCGAGCGCATCACGCAACATTATTTACTGGACGAGCTTACCGCAGCGATTATGGCACCTTACGAGTGTGGCTCAGGTACTTGTTGGTGGGTATTCGCAGAGCTATTACTCAGTAACCAAGCTTGACATGGCGGCAGAGTAGCATGAGCGGTAGATGTGGGCAGAGGTTGGCTTCAAAAGTAGCATTCGAACTAGCTGTTACCACGCTGGGAAGCATAACGCTGCGGTGTGAGCGTAGGCGTCCCAGCACAGCGTGCAAGCGGAGGTGAGTCGAACAAAGAGTTGGACACACCGGGGATTGACCCGGGGCCTTCCGCTTGCAAAGCGGACGCGCTACCACTGCGCTATGCGCCCAGCAAAATGGAAAACCTAACCTCCACGTTCAAGACCGCTTTCTGACGCACCTACGCACGATACAGCCACGAATATACCTCCTGCACACCACCACACACCTCATTTACCCGCCGCCACTCACGCATCGCCTCAAAATACTTACGCCGTTTCGAAAACTTGCCGCATCTGTCATCAACAAGTTGACATGCCACAGCACGTCGCCAACCGTCACCACACGCCCGAACGTTGTCTTCAGGTCAGCGCCAACAACCAAACAAACAGCACCGTGTCGAGCGCATCACGCAACATTATTTACTGGACGAGCTTACCGCAGCGATTATGGCACCTTACGAGTGTGGCTCAGGTACTTGTTGGTGGGTATTCGCAGAGCTATTACTCAGTAACCAAGCTTGACATGGCGGCAGAGTAGCATGAGCGGTAGATGTGGGCAGAGGTTGGCTTCAAAAGTAGCATTCGAACTAGCTGTTACCACGCTGGGAAGCATAACGCTGCGGTGTGAGCGTAGGCGTCCCAGCACAGCGTGCAAGCGGAGGTGAGTCGAACAAAGAGTTGGACACACCGGGGATTGACCCGGGGCCTTCCGCTTGCAAAGCGGACGCGCTACCACTGCGCTATGCGCCCAGCAAAATGGAAAACCTAACCTCCACGTTCAAGACCGCTTTCTGACGCACCTACGCACGATACAGCCACGAATATACCTCCTGCACACCACCACACACCTCATTTACCCGCCGCCACTCACGCATCGCCTCAAAATACTTACGCCGTTTCGAAAACTTGCCGCATCTGTCATCAACAAGTTGACATGCCACAGCACGTCGCCAACCGTCACCACACGCCCGAACGTTGTCTTCAGGTCAGCGCCAACAACCAAACAAACGGCACCAACAACCAAACAGCGCCAACAACCAAACAAACAGCACCAACAACCAAACAAACAGCACCGTGTCGAGCGCATCACGCAACATTATTTACTGGACGAGCTTACCGCAGCGATTATGGCACCTTACGAGTGTGGCTCAGGTACTTGTTGGTGGGTATTCGCAGAGCTATTACTCAGTAACCAAGCTTGACATGGCGGCAGAGTAGCATGAGCGGTAGATGTGGGCAGAGGTTGGCTTCAAAAGTAGCATTCGAACTAGCTGTTACCACGCTGGGAAGCATAACGCTGCGGTGTGAGCGTAGGCGTCCCAGCACAGCGTGCAAGCGGAGGTGAGTCGAACAAAGAGTTGGACACACCGGGGATTGACCCGGGGCCTTCCGCTTGCAAAGCGGACGCGCTACCACTGCGCTATGCGCCCAGCAAAATGGAAAACCTAACCTCCACGTTCAAGACCGCTTTCTGACGCACCTACGCACGATACAGCCACGAATATACCTCCTGCACACCACCACACACCTCATTTACCCGCCGCCACTCACGCATCGCCTCAAAATACTTACGCCGTTTCGAAAACTTGCCGCATCTGTCATCAACAAGTTGACATGCCACAGCACGTCGCCAACCGTCACCACACGCCCGAACGTTGTCTTCAGGTCAGCGCCAACAACCAAACAAACAGCACCGTGTCGAGCGCATCACGCAACATTATTTACTGGACGAGCTTACCGCAGCGATTATGGCACCTTACGAGTGTGGCTCAGGTACTTGTTGGTGGGTATTCGCAGAGCTATTACTCAGTAACCAAGCTTGACATGGCGGCAGAGTAGCATGAGCGGTAGATGTGGGCAGAGGTTGGCTTCAAAAGTAGCATTCGAACTAGCTGTTACCACGCTGGGAAGCATAACGCTGCGGTGTGAGCGTAGGCGTCCCAGCACAGCGTGCAAGCGGAGGTGAGTCGAACAAAGAGTTGGACACACCGGGGATTGACCCGGGGCCTTCCGCTTGCAAAGCGGACGCGCTACCACTGCGCTATGCGCCCAGCAAAATGGAAAACCTAACCTCCACGTTCAAGACCGCTTTCTGACGCACCTACGCACGATACAGCCACGAATATACCTCCTGCACACCACCACACACCTCATTTACCCGCCGCCACTCACGCATCGCCTCAAAATACTTACGCCGTTTCGAAAACTTGCCGCATCTGTCATCAACAAGTTGACATGCCACAGCACGTCGCCAACCGTCACCACACGCCCGAACGTTGTCTTCAGGTCAGCGCCAACAACCAAACAAACGGCACCAACAACCAAACAAACAGCGCCAACAACCAAACAAACAGCACCAACAACCAAACAAACAGCACCAACAACCAAACAAACAGCACCGTGTCGAGCGCATCACGCAACATTATTTACTGGACGAGCTTACCGCAGCGATTATGGCACCTTACGAGTGTGGCTCAGGTACTTGTTGGTGGGTATTCGCAGAGCTATTACTCAGTAACCAAGCTTGACATGGCGGCAGAGTAGCATGAGCGGTAGATGTGGGCAGAGGTTGGCTTCAAAAGTAGCATTCGAACTAGCTGTTACCACGCTGGGAAGCATAACGCTGCGGTGTGAGCGTAGGCGTCCCAGCACAGCGTGCAAGCGGAGGTGAGTCGAACAAAGAGTTGGACACACCGGGGATTGACCCGGGGCCTTCCGCTTGCAAAGCGGACGCGCTACCACTGCGCTATGCGCCCAGCAAAATGGAAAACCTAACCTCCACGTTCAAGACCGCTTTCTGACGCACCTACGCACGATACAGCCACGAATATACCTCCTGCACACCACCACACACCTCATTTACCCGCCGCCACTCACGCATCGCCTCAAAATACTTACGCCGTTTCGAAAACTTGCCGCATCTGTCATCAACAAGTTGACATGCCACAGCACGTCGCCAACCGTCACCACACGCCCGAACGTTGTCTTCAGGTCAGCGCCAACAACCAAACAAACAGCGCCAACAACCAAACAAACAGCGCCAACAACCAAACAAACAGCACCAACAACCAAACAAACAGCACCGTGTCGAGCGCATCACGCAACATTATTTACTGGACGAGCTTACCGCAGCGATTATGGCACCTTACGAGTGTGGCTCAGGTACTTGTTGGTGGGTATTCGCAGAGCTATTACTCAGTAACCAAGCTTGACATGGCGGCAGAGTAGCATGAGCGGTAGATGTGGGCAGAGGTTGGCTTCAAAAGTAGCATTCGAACTAGCTGTTACCACGCTGGGAAGCATAACGCTGCGGTGTGAGCGTAGGCGTCCCAGCACAGCGTGCAAGCGGAGGTGAGTCGAACAAAGAGTTGGACACACCGGGGATTGACCCGGGGCCTTCCGCTTGCAAAGCGGACGCGCTACCACTGCGCTATGCGCCCAGCAAAATGGAAAACCTAACCTCCACGTTCAAGACCGCTTTCTGACGCACCTACGCACGATACAGCCACGAATATACCTCCTGCACACCACCACACACCTCATTTACCCGCCGCCACTCACGCATCGCCTCAAAATACTTACGCCGTTTCGAAAACTTGCCGCATCTGTCATCAACAAGTTGACATGCCAGAGCACGTCGCCAACCGTCACCACACGCCCGAACGTTGTCTTCAGGTCAGCGCCAACAACCAAACAAACAGCGCCAACAACCAAACAAACAGCGCCAACAACCAAACAAACAGCACCAACAACCAAACAAACAGCACCAACAACCAAACAAACAGCACCGTGTCGAGCGCATCACGCAACATTATTTACTGGACGAGCTTACCGCAGCGATTATGGCACCTTACGAGTGTGGCTCAGGTACTTGTTGGTGGGTATTCGCAGAGCTATTACTCAGTAACCAAGCTTGACATGGCGGCAGAGTAGCATGAGCGGTAGATGTGGGCAGAGGTTGGCTTCAAAAGTAGCATTCGAACTAGCTGTTACCACGCTGGGAAGCATAACGCTGCGGTGTGAGCGTAGGCGTCCCAGCACAGCGTGCAAGCGGAGGTGAGTCGAACAAAGAGTTGGACACACCGGGGATTGACCCGGGGCCTTCCGCTTGCAAAGCGGACGCGCTACCACTGCGCTATGCGCCCAGCAAAATGGAAAACCTAACCTCCACGTTCAAGACCGCTTTCTGACGCACCTACGCACGATACAGCCACGAATATACCTCCTGCACACCACCACACACCTCATTTACCCGCCGCCACTCACGCATCGCCTCAAAATACTTACGCCGTTTCGAAAACTTGCCGCATCTGTCATCAACAAGTTGACATGCCAGAGCACGTCGCCAACCGTCACCACACGCCCGAACGTTGTCTTCAGGTCAGCGCCAACAACCAAACAAACAGCGCCAACAACCAAACAAACAGCGCCAACAACCAAACAAACAGCACCAACAACCAAACAAACAGCACCGTGTCGAGCGCATCACGCAACATTATTTACTGGACGAGCTTACCGCAGCGATTATGGCACCTTACGAGTGTGGCTCAGGTACTTGTTGGTGGGTATTCGCAGAGCTATTACTCAGTAACCAAGCTTGACATGGCGGCAGAGTAGCATGAGCGGTAGATGTGGGCAGAGGTTGGCTTCAAAAGTAGCATTCGAACTAGCTGTTACCACGCTGGGAAGCATAACGCTGCGGTGTGAGCGTAGGCGTCCCAGCACAGCGTGCAAGCGGAGGTGAGTCGAACAAAGAGTTGGACACACCGGGGATTGACCCGGGGCCTTCCGCTTGCAAAGCGGACGCGCTACCACTGCGCTATGCGCCCAGCAAAATGGAAAACCTAACCTCCACGTTCAAGACCGCTTTCTGACGCACCTACGCACGATACAGCCACGAATATACCTCCTGCACACCACCACACACCTCATTTACCCGCCGCCACTCACGCATCGCCTCAAAATACTTACGCCGTTTCGAAAACTTGCCGCATCTGTCATCAACAAGTTGACATGCCAGAGCACGTCGCCAATCGTCACCACACGCCCGAACGTTGTCTTCAGGTCAGCGCCAACAACCAAACAAACGGCACCAACAACCAAACAAACAGCGCCAACAACCAAACAAACAGCACCAACAACCAAACAAACAGCACCGTGTCGAGCGCATCACGCAACATTATTTACTGGACGAGCTTACCGCAGCGATTATGGCACCTTACGAGTGTGGCTCAGGTACTTGTTGGTGGGTATTCGCAGAGCTATTACTCAGTAACCAAGCTTGACATGGCGGCAGAGTAGCATGAGCGGTAGATGTGGGCAGAGGTTGGCTTCAAAAGTAGCATTCGAACTAGCTGTTACCACGCTGGGAAGCATAACGCTGCGGTGTGAGCGTAGGCGTCCCAGCACAGCGTGCAAGCGGAGGTGAGTCGAACAAAGAGTTGGACACACCGGGGATTGACCCGGGGCCTTCCGCTTGCAAAGCGGACGCGCTACCACTGCGCTATGCGCCCAGCAAAATGGAAAACCTAACCTCCACGTTCAAGACCGCTTTCTGACGCACCTACGCACGATACAGCCACGAATATACCTCCTGCACACCACCACACACCTCATTTACCCGCCGCCACTCACGCATCGCCTCAAAATACTTACGCCGTTTCGAAAACTTGCCGCATCTGTCATCAACAAGTTGACATGCCACAGCACGTCGCCAACCGTCACCACACGCCCGAACGTTGTCTTCAGGTCAGCGCCAACAACCAAACAAACAGCGCCAACAACCAAACAAACAGCGCCAACAACCAAACAAACAGCACCAACAACCAAACAAATAGCACCGTGTCGAGCGCATCACGCAACATTATTTACTGGACGAGCTTACCGCAGCGATTATGGCACCTTACGAGTGTGGCTCAGGTACTTGTTGGTGGGTATTCGCAGAGCTATTACTCAGTAACCAAGCTTGACATGGCGGCAGAGTAGCATGAGCGGTAGATGTGGGCAGAGGTTGGCTTCAAAAGTAGCATTCGAACTAGCTGTTACCACGCTGGGAAGCATAACGCTGCGGTGTGAGCGTAGGCGTCCCAGCACAGCGTGCAAGCGGAGGTGAGTCGAACAAAGAGTTGGACACACCGGGGATTGACCCGGGGCCTTCCGCTTGCAAAGCGGACGCGCTACCACTGCGCTATGCGCCCAGCAAAATGGAAAACCTAACCTCCACGTTCAAGACCGCTTTCTGACGCACCTACGCACGATACAGCCACGAATATACCTCCTGCACACCACCACACACCTCATTTACCCGCCGCCACTCACGCATCGCCTCAAAATACTTACGCCGTTTCGAAAACTTGCCGCATCTGTCATCAACAAGTTGACATGCCACAGCACGTCGCCAACCGTCACCACACGCCCGAACGTTGTCTTCAGGTCAGCGCCAACAACCAAACAAACAGCACCAACAACCAAACAAACAGCACCGTGTCGAGCGCATCACGCAACATTATTTACTGGACGAGCTTACCGCAGCGATTATGGCACCTTACGAGTGTGGCTCAGGTACTTGTTGGTGGGTATTCGCAGAGCTATTACTCAGTAACCAAGCTTGACATGGCGGCAGAGTAGCATGAGCGGTAGATGTGGGCAGAGGTTGGCTTCAAAAGTAGCATTCGAACTAGCTGTTACCACGCTGGGAAGCATAACGCTGCGGTGTGAGCGTAGGCGTCCCAGCACAGCGTGCAAGCGGAGGTGAGTCGAACAAAGAGTTGGACACACCGGGGATTGACCCGGGGCCTTCCGCTTGCAAAGCGGACGCGCTACCACTGCGCTATGCGCCCAGCAAAATGGAAAACCTAACCTCCACGTTCAAGACCGCTTTCTGACGCACCTACGCACGATACAGCCACGAATATACCTCCTGCACACCACCACACACCTCATTTACCCGCCGCCACTCACGCATCGCCTCAAAATACTTACGCCGTTTCGAAAACTTGCCGCATCTGTCATCAACAAGTTGACATGCCACAGCACGTCGCCAACCGTCACCACACGCCCGAACGTTGTCTTCAGGTCAGCGCCAACAACCAAACAAACAGCGCCAACAACCAAACAAACAGCACCAACAACCAAACAAACAGCACCAACAACCAAGCAAACAGCACCGTGTCGAGCGCATCACGCAACATTATTTACTGGACGAGCTTACCGCAGCGATTATGGCACCTTACGAGTGTGGCTCAGGTACTTGTTGGTGGGTATTCGCAGAGCTATTACTCAGTAACCAAGCTTGACATGGCGGCAGAGTAGCATGAGCGGTAGATGTGGGCAGAGGTTGGCTTCAAAAGTAGCATTCGAACTAGCTGTTACCACGCTGGGAAGCATAACGCTGCGGTGTGAGCGTAGGCGTCCCAGCACAGCGTGCAAGCGGAGGTGAGTCGAACAAAGAGTTGGACACACCGGGGATTGACCCGGGGCCTTCCGCTTGCAAAGCGGACGCGCTACCACTGCGCTATGCGCCCAGCAAAATGGAAAACCTAACCTCCACGTTCAAGACCGCTTTCTGACGCACCTACGCACGATACAGCCACGAATATACCTCCTGCACACCACCACACACCTCATTTACCCGCCGCCACTCACGCATCGCCTCAAAATACTTACGCCGTTTCGAAAACTTGCCGCATCTGTCATCAACAAGTTGACATGCCACAGCACGTCGCCAACCGTCACCACACGCCCGAACGTTGTCTTCAGGTCAGCGCCAACAACCAAACAAACAGCGCCAACAACCAAACAAACAGCACCAACAACCAAACAAACAGCACCAACAACCAAGCAAACAGCACCGTGTCGAGCGCATCACGCAACATTATTTACTGGACGAGCTTACCGCAGCGATTATGGCACCTTACGAGTGTGGCTCAGGTACTTGTTGGTGGGTATTCGCAGAGCTATTACTCAGTAACCAAGCTTGACATGGCGGCAGAGTAGCATGAGCGGTAGATGTGGGCAGAGGTTGGCTTCAAAAGTAGCATTCGAACTAGCTGTTACCACGCTGGGAAGCATAACGCTGCGGTGTGAGCGTAGGCGTCCCAGCACAGCGTGCAAGCGGAGGTGAGTCGAACAAAGAGTTGGACACACCGGGGATTGACCCGGGGCCTTCCGCTTGCAAAGCGGACGCGCTACCACTGCGCTATGCGCCCAGCAAAATGGAAAACCTAACCTCCACGTTCAAGACCGCTTTCTGACGCACCTACGCACGATACAGCCACGAATATACCTCCTGCACACCACCACACACCTCATTTACCCGCCGCCACTCACGCATCGCCTCAAAATACTTACGCCGTTTCGAAAACTTGCCGCATCTGTCATCAACAAGTTGACATGCCACAGCACGTCGCCAACCGTCACCACACGCCCGAACGTTGTCTTCAGGTCAGCGCCAACAACCAAACAAACAGCGCCAACAACCAAACAAACAGCGCCAACAACCAAACAAACAGCACCAACAGCCAAACAAACAGCACCGTGTCGAGCGCATCACGCAACATTATTTACTGGACGAGCTTACCGCAGCGATTATGGCACCTTACGAGTGTGGCTCAGGTACTTGTTGGTGGGTATTCGCAGAGCTATTACTCAGTAACCAAGCTTGACATGGCGGCAGAGTAGCATGAGCGGTAGATGTGGGCAGAGGTTGGCTTCAAAAGTAGCATTCGAACTAGCTGTTACCACGCTGGGAAGCATAACGCTGCGGTGTGAGCGTAGGCGTCCCAGCACAGCGTGCAAGCGGAGGTGAGTCGAACAAAGAGTTGGACACACCGGGGATTGACCCGGGGCCTTCCGCTTGCAAAGCGGACGCGCTACCACTGCGCTATGCGCCCAGCAAAATGGAAAACCTAACCTCCACGTTCAAGACCGCTTTCTGACGCACCTACGCACGATACAGCCACGAATATACCTCCTGCACACCACCACACACCTCATTTACCCGCTGCCACTCACGCATCGCCTCAAAATACTTACGCCGTTTCGAAAACTTGCCGCATCTGTCATCAACAAGTTGACATGCCACAGCACGTCGCCAACCGTCACCACACGCCCGAACGTTGTCTTCAGGTCAGCGCCAACAACCAAACAAACAGCGCCAACAACCAAACAAACAGCACCGTGTCGAGCGCATCACGCAACATTATTTACTGGACGAGCTTACCGCAGCGATTATGGCACCTTACGAGTGTGGCTCAGGTACTTGTTGGTGGGTATTCGCAGAGCTATTACTCAGTAACCAAGCTTGACATGGCGGCAGAGTAGCATGAGCGGTAGATGTGGGCAGAGGTTGGCTTCAAAAGTAGCATTCGAACTAGCTGTTACCACGCTGGGAAGCATAACGCTGCGGTGTGAGCGTAGGCGTCCCAGCACAGCGTGCAAGCGGAGGTGAGTCGAACAAAGAGTTGGACACACCGGGGATTGACCCGGGGCCTTCCGCTTGCAAAGCGGACGCGCTACCACTGCGCTATGCGCCCAGCAAAATGGAAAACCTAACCTCCACGTTCAAGACCGCTTTCTGACGCACCTACGCACGATACAGCCACGAATATACCTCCTGCACACCACCACACACCTCATTTACCCGCCGCCACTCACGCATCGCCTCAAAATACTTACGCCGTTTCGAAAACTTGCCGCATCTGTCATCAACAAGTTGACATGCCACAGCACGTCGCCAACCGTCACCACACGCCCGAACGTTGTCTTCAGGTCAGCGCCAACAACCAAACAAACAGCGCCAACAACCAAACAAACAGCACCGTGTCGAGCGCATCACGCAACATTATTTACTGGACGAGCTTACCGCAGCGATTATGGCACCTTACGAGTGTGGCTCAGGTACTTGTTGGTGGGTATTCGCAGAGCTATTACTCAGTAACCAAGCTTGACATGGCGGCAGAGTAGCATGAGCGGTAGATGTGGGCAGAGGTTGGCTTCAAAAGTAGCATTCGAACTAGCTGTTACCACGCTGGGAAGCATAACGCTGCGGTGTGAGCGTAGGCGTCCCAGCACAGCGTGCAAGCGGAGGTGAGTCGAACAAAGAGTTGGACACACCGGGGATTGACCCGGGGCCTTCCGCTTGCAAAGCGGACGCGCTACCACTGCGCTATGCGCCCAGCAAAATGGAAAACCTAACCTCCACGTTCAAGACCGCTTTCTGACGCACCTACGCACGATACAGCCACGAATATACCTCCTGCACACCACCACACATCTCATTTACCCGCTGCCACTCACGCATCGCCTCAAAATACTTACGCCGTTTCGAAAACTTGCCGCATCTGTCATCAACAAGTTGACATGCCACAGCACGTCGCCAACCGTCACCACACGCCCGAACGTTGTCTTCAGGTCAGCGCCAACAACCAAACAAACAGCGCCAACAACCAAACAAACAGCACCGTGTCGAGCGCATCACGCAACATTATTTACTGGACGAGCTTACCGCAGCGATTATGGCACCTTACGAGTGTGGCTCAGGTACTTGTTGGTGGGTATTCGCAGAGCTATTACTCAGTAACCAAGCTTGACATGGCGGCAGAGTAGCATGAGCGGTAGATGTGGGCAGAGGTTGGCTTCAAAAGTAGCATTCGAACTAGCTGTTACCACGCTGGGAAGCATAACGCTGCGGTGTGAGCGTAGGCGTCCCAGCACAGCGTGCAAGCGGAGGTGAGTCGAACAAAGAGTTGGACACACCGGGGATTGACCCGGGGCCTTCCGCTTGCAAAGCGGACGCGCTACCACTGCGCTATGCGCCCAGCAAAATGGAAAACCTAACCTCCACGTTCAAGACCGCTTTCTGACGCACCTACGCACGATACAGCCACGAATATACCTCCTGCACACCACCACACACCTCATTTACCCGCCGCCACTCACGCATCGCCTCAAAATACTTACGCCGTTTCGAAAACTTGCCGCATCTGTCATCAACAAGTTGACATGCCACAGCACGTCGCCAACCGTCACCACACGCCCGAACGTTGTCTTCAGGTCAGCGCCAACAACCAAACAAACAGCGCCAACAACCAAACAAACAGCACCGTGTCGAGCGCATCACGCAACATTATTTACTGGACGAGCTTACCGCAGCGATTATGGCACCTTACGAGTGTGGCTCAGGTACTTGTTGGTGGGTATTCGCAGAGCTATTACTCAGTAACCAAGCTTGACATGGCGGCAGAGTAGCATGAGCGGTAGATGTGGGCAGAGGTTGGCTTCAAAAGTAGCATTCGAACTAGCTGTTACCACGCTGGGAAGCATAACGCTGCGGTGTGAGCGTAGGCGTCCCAGCACAGCGTGCAAGCGGAGGTGAGTCGAACAAAGAGTTGGACACACCGGGGATTGACCCGGGGCCTTCCGCTTGCAAAGCGGACGCGCTACCACTGCGCTATGCGCCCAGCAAAATGGAAAACCTAACCTCCACGTTCAAGACCGCTTTCTGACGCACCTACGCACGATACAGCCACGAATATACCTCCTGCACACCACCACACATCTCATTTACCCGCTGCCACTCACGCATCGCCTCAAAATACTTACGCCGTTTCGAAAACTTGCCGCATCTGTCATCAACAAGTTGACATGCCACAGCACGTCGCCAACCGTCACCACACGCCCGAACGTTGTCTTCAGGTCAGCGCCAACAACCAAACAAACAGCGCCAACAACCAAACAAACAGCACCGTGTCGAGCGCATCACGCAACATTATTTACTGGACGAGCTTACCGCAGCGATTATGGCACCTTACGAGTGTGGCTCAGGTACTTGTTGGTGGGTATTCGCAGAGCTATTACTCAGTAACCAAGCTTGACATGGCGGCAGAGTAGCATGAGCGGTAGATGTGGGCAGAGGTTGGCTTCAAAAGTAGCATTCGAACTAGCTGTTACCACGCTGGGAAGCATAACGCTGCGGTGTGAGCGTAGGCGTCCCAGCACAGCGTGCAAGCGGAGGTGAGTCGAACAAAGAGTTGGACACACCGGGGATTGACCCGGGGCCTTCCGCTTGCAAAGCGGACGCGCTACCACTGCGCTATGCGCCCAGCAAAATGGAAAACCTAACCTCCACGTTCAAGACCGCTTTCTGACGCACCTACGCACGATACAGCCACGAATATACCTCCTGCACACCACCACACACCTCATTTACCCGCCGCCACTCACGCATCGCCTCAAAATACTTACGCCGTTTCGAAAACTTGCCGCATCTGTCATCAACAAGTTGACATGCCACAGCACGTCGCCAACCGTCACCACACGCCCGAACGTTGTATTCAGGTCAGCGCCAACAACCAAACAAACAGCGCCAACAACCAAACAAACAGCGCCAACAACCAAACAAACAGCACCAACAGCCAAACAAACAGCACCGTGTCGAGCGCATCACGCAACATTATTTACTGGACGAGCTTACCGCAGCGATTATGGCACCTTACGAGTGTGGCTCAGGTACTTGTTGGTGGGTATTCGCAGAGCTATTACTCAGTAACCAAGCTTGACATGGCGGCAGAGTAGCATGAGCGGTAGATGTGGGCAGAGGTTGGCTTCAAAAGTAGCATTCGAACTAGCTGTTACCACGCTGGGAAGCATAACGCTGCGGTGTGAGCGTAGGCGTCCCAGCACAGCGTGCAAGCGGAGGTGAGTCGAACAAAGAGTTGGACACACCGGGGATTGACCCGGGGCCTTCCGCTTGCAAAGCGGACGCGCTACCACTGCGCTATGCGCCCAGCAAAATGGAAAACCTAACCTCCACGTTCAAGACCGCTTTCTGACGCACCTACGCACGATACAGCCACGAATATACCTCCTGCACACCACCACACACCTCATTTACCCGCCGCCACTCACGCATCGCCTCAAAATACTTACGCCGTTTCGAAAACTTGCCGCATCTGTCATCAACAAGTTGACATGCCACAGCACGTCGCCAACCGTCACCACACGCCCGAACGTTGTCTTCAGGTCAGCGCCAACAACCAAACAAACAGCGCCAACAACCAAACAAACAGCACCGTGTCGAGCGCATCACGCAACATTATTTACTGGACGAGCTTACCGCAGCGATTATGGCACCTTACGAGTGTGGCTCAGGTACTTGTTGGTGGGTATTCGCAGAGCTATTACTCAGTAACCAAGCTTGACATGGCGGCAGAGTAGCATGAGCGGTAGATGTGGGCAGAGGTTGGCTTCAAAAGTAGCATTCGAACTAGCTGTTACCACGCTGGGAAGCATAACGCTGCGGTGTGAGCGTAGGCGTCCCAGCACAGCGTGCAAGCGGAGGTGAGTCGAACAAAGAGTTGGACACACCGGGGATTGACCCGGGGCCTTCCGCTTGCAAAGCGGACGCGCTACCACTGCGCTATGCGCCCAGCAAAATGGAAAACCTAACCTCCACGTTCAAGACCGCTTTCTGACGCACCTACGCACGATACAGCCACGAATATACCTCCTGCACACCACCACACACCTCATTTACCCGCCGCCACTCACGCATCGCCTCAAAATACTTACGCCGTTTCGAAAACTTGCCGCATCTGTCATCAACAAGTTGACATGCCACAGCACGTCGCCAACCGTCACCACACGCCCGAACGTTGTCTTCAGGTCAGCGCCAACAACCAAACAAACAGCGCCAACAACCAAACAAACAGCACCGTGTCGAGCGCATCACGCAACATTATTTACTGGACGAGCTTACCGCAGCGATTATGGCACCTTACGAGTGTGGCTCAGGTACTTGTTGGTGGGTATTCGCAGAGCTATTACTCAGTAACCAAGCTTGACATGGCGGCAGAGTAGCATGAGCGGTAGATGTGGGCAGAGGTTGGCTTCAAAAGTAGCATTCGAACTAGCTGTTACCACGCTGGGAAGCATAACGCTGCGGTGTGAGCGTAGGCGTCCCAGCACAGCGTGCAAGCGGAGGTGAGTCGAACAAAGAGTTGGACACACCGGGGATTGACCCGGGGCCTTCCGCTTGCAAAGCGGACGCGCTACCACTGCGCTATGCGCCCAGCAAAATGGAAAACCTAACCTCCACGTTCAAGACCGCTTTCTGACGCACCTACGCACGATACAGCCACGAATATACCTCCTGCACACCACCACACACCTCATTTACCCGCCGCCACTCACGCATCGCCTCAAAATACTTACGCCGTTTCGAAAACTTGCCGCATCTGTCATCAACAAGTTGACATGCCACAGCACGTCGCCAACCGTCACCACACGCCCGAACGTTGTCTTCAGGTCAGCGCCAACAACCAAACAAACAGCGCCAACAACCAAACAAACAGCACCGTGTCGAGCGCATCACGCAACATTATTTACTGGACGAGCTTACCGCAGCGATTATGGCACCTTACGAGTGTGGCTCAGGTACTTGTTGGTGGGTATTCGCAGAGCTATTACTCAGTAACCAAGCTTGACATGGCGGCAGAGTAGCATGAGCGGTAGATGTGGGCAGAGGTTGGCTTCAAAAGTAGCATTCGAACTAGCTGTTACCACGCTGGGAAGCATAACGCTGCGGTGTGAGCGTAGGCGTCCCAGCACAGCGTGCAAGCGGAGGTGAGTCGAACAAAGAGTTGGACACACCGGGGATTGACCCGGGGCCTTCCGCTTGCAAAGCGGACGCGCTACCACTGCGCTATGCGCCCAGCAAAATGGAAAACCTAACCTCCACGTTCAAGACCGCTTTCTGACGCACCTACGCACGATACAGCCACGAATATACCTCCTGCACACCACCACACACCTCATTTACCCGCCGCCACTCACGCATCGCCTCAAAATACTTACGCCGTTTCGAAAACTTGCCGCATCTGTCATCAACAAGTTGACATGCCACAGCACGTCGCCAACCGTCACCACACGCCCGAACGTTGTCTTCAGGTCAGCGCCAACAACCAAACAAACAGCGCCAACAACCAAACAAACAGCACCGTGTCGAGCGCATCACGCAACATTATTTACTGGACGAGCTTACCGCAGCGATTATGGCACCTTACGAGTGTGGCTCAGGTACTTGTTGGTGGGTATTCGCAGAGCTATTACTCAGTAACCAAGCTTGACATGGCGGCAGAGTAGCATGAGCGGTAGATGTGGGCAGAGGTTGGCTTCAAAAGTAGCATTCGAACTAGCTGTTACCACGCTGGGAAGCATAACGCTGCGGTGTGAGCGTAGGCGTCCCAGCACAGCGTGCAAGCGGAGGTGAGTCGAACAAAGAGTTGGACACACCGGGGATTGACCCGGGGCCTTCCGCTTGCAAAGCGGACGCGCTACCACTGCGCTATGCGCCCAGCAAAATGGAAAACCTAACCTCCACGTTCAAGACCGCTTTCTGACGCACCTACGCACGATACAGCCACGAATATACCTCCTGCACACCACCACACACCTCATTTACCCGCCGCCACTCACGCATCGCCTCAAAATACTTACGCCGTTTCGAAAACTTGCCGCATCTGTCATCAACAAGTTGACATGCCACAGCACGTCGCCAACCGTCACCACACGCCCGAACGTTGTCTTCAGGTCAGCGCCAACAACCAAACAAACAGCGCCAACAACCAAACAAACAGCACCGTGTCGAGCGCATCACGCAACATTATTTACTGGACGAGCTTACCGCAGCGATTATGGCACCTTACGAGTGTGGCTCAGGTACTTGTTGGTGGGTATTCGCAGAGCTATTACTCAGTAACCAAGCTTGACATGGCGGCAGAGTAGCATGAGCGGTAGATGTGGGCAGAGGTTGGCTTCAAAAGTAGCATTCGAACTAGCTGTTACCACGCTGGGAAGCATAACGCTGCGGTGTGAGCGTAGGCGTCCCAGCACAGCGTGCAAGCGGAGGTGAGTCGAACAAAGAGTTGGACACACCGGGGATTGACCCGGGGCCTTCCGCTTGCAAAGCGGACGCGCTACCACTGCGCTATGCGCCCAGCAAAATGGAAAACCTAACCTCCACGTTCAAGACCGCTTTCTGACGCACCTACGCACGATACAGCCACGAATATACCTCCTGCACACCACCACACACCTCATTTACCCGCCGCCACTCACGCATCGCCTCAAAATACTTACGCCGTTTCGAAAACTTGCCGCATCTGTCATCAACAAGTTGACATGCCACAGCACGTCGCCAACCGTCACCACACGCCCGAACGTTGTCTTCAGGTCAGCGCCAACAACCAAACAAACAGCGCCAACAACCAAACAAACAGCACCGTGTCGAGCGCATCACGCAACATTATTTACTGGACGAGCTTACCGCAGCGATTATGGCACCTTACGAGTGTGGCTCAGGTACTTGTTGGTGGGTATTCGCAGAGCTATTACTCAGTAACCAAGCTTGACATGGCGGCAGAGTAGCATGAGCGGTAGATGTGGGCAGAGGTTGGCTTCAAAAGTAGCATTCGAACTAGCTGTTACCACGCTGGGAAGCATAACGCTGCGGTGTGAGCGTAGGCGTCCCAGCACAGCGTGCAAGCGGAGGTGAGTCGAACAAAGAGTTGGACACACCGGGGATTGACCCGGGGCCTTCCGCTTGCAAAGCGGACGCGCTACCACTGCGCTATGCGCCCAGCAAAATGGAAAACCTAACCTCCACGTTCAAGACCGCTTTCTGACGCACCTACGCACGATACAGCCACGAATATACCTCCTGCACACCACCACACATCTCATTTACCCGCCGCCACTCACGCATCGCCTCAAAATACTTACGCCGTTTCGAAAACTTGCCGCATCTGTCATCAACAAGTTGACATGCCACAGCACGTCGCCAACCGTCACCACACGCCCGAACGTTGTCTTCAGGTCAGCGCCAACAACCAAACAAACGGCACCAACAACCAAACAGCGCCAACAACCAAACAAACAGCACCAACAACCAAACAAACAGCACCGTGTCGAGCGCATCACGCAACATTATTTACTGGACGAGCTTACCGCAGCGATTATGGCACCTTACGAGTGTGGCTCAGGTACTTGTTGGTGGGTATTCGCAGAGCTATTACTCAGTAACCAAGCTTGACATGGCGGCAGAGTAGCATGAGCGGTAGATGTGGGCAGAGGTTGGCTTCAAAAGTAGCATTCGAACTAGCTGTTACCACGCTGGGAAGCATAACGCTGCGGTGTGAGCGTAGGCGTCCCAGCACAGCGTGCAAGCGGAGGTGAGTCGAACAAAGAGTTGGACACACCGGGGATTGACCCGGGGCCTTCCGCTTGCAAAGCGGACGCGCTACCACTGCGCTATGCGCCCAGCAAAATGGAAAACCTAACCTCCACGTTCAAGACCGCTTTCTGACGCACCTACGCACGATACAGCCACGAATATACCTCCTGCACACCACCACACATCTCATTTACCCGCCGCCACTCACGCATCGCCTCAAAATACTTACGCCGTTTCGAAAACTTGCCGCATCTGTCATCAACAAGTTGACATGCCACAGCACGTCGCCAACCGTCACCACACGCCCGAACGTTGTCTTCAGGTCAGCGCCAACAACCAAACAAACGGCACCAACAACCAAACAGCGCCAACAACCAAACAAACAGCACCAACAACCAAACAAACAGCACCGTGTCGAGCGCATCACGCAACATTATTTACTGGACGAGCTTACCGCAGCGATTATGGCACCTTACGAGTGTGGCTCAGGTACTTGTTGGTGGGTATTCGCAGAGCTATTACTCAGTAACCAAGCTTGACATGGCGGCAGAGTAGCATGAGCGGTAGATGTGGGCAGAGGTTGGCTTCAAAAGTAGCATTCGAACTAGCTGTTACCACGCTGGGAAGCATAACGCTGCGGTGTGAGCGTAGGCGTCCCAGCACAGCGTGCAAGCGGAGGTGAGTCGAACAAAGAGTTGGACACACCGGGGATTGACCCGGGGCCTTCCGCTTGCAAAGCGGACGCGCTACCACTGCGCTATGCGCCCAGCAAAATGGAAAACCTAACCTCCACGTTCAAGACCGCTTTCTGACGCACCTACGCACGATACAGCCACGAATATACCTCCTGCACACCACCACACACCTCATTTACCCGCCGCCACTCACGCATCGCCTCAAAATACTTACGCCGTTTCGAAAACTTGCCGCATCTGTCATCAACAAGTTGACATGCCACAGCACGTCGCCAACCGTCACCACACGCCCGAACGTTGTCTTCAGGTCAGCGCCAACAACCAAACAAACAGCGCCAACAACCAAACAAACAGCGCCAACAACCAAACAAACAGCACCAACAACCAAACAAACAGCACCGTGTCGAGCGCATCACGCAACATTATTTACTGGACGAGCTTACCGCAGCGATTATGGCACCTTACGAGTGTGGCTCAGGTACTTGTTGGTGGGTATTCGCAGAGCTATTACTCAGTAACCAAGCTTGACATGGCGGCAGAGTAGCATGAGCGGTAGATGTGGGCAGAGGTTGGCTTCAAAAGTAGCATTCGAACTAGCTGTTACCACGCTGGGAAGCATAACGCTGCGGTGTGAGCGTAGGCGTCCCAGCACAGCGTGCAAGCGGAGGTGAGTCGAACAAAGAGTTGGACACACCGGGGATTGAACCCGGGGCCTTCCGCTTGCAAAGCGGACGCGCTACCACTGCGCTATGCGCCCAGCAAAATGGAAAACCTAACCTCCACGTTCAAGACCGCTTTCTGACGCACCTACGCACGATACAGCCACGAATATACCTCCTGCACACCACCACACACCTCATTTACCCGCCGCCACTCACGCATCGCCTCAAAATACTTACGCCGTTTCGAAAACTTGCCGCATCTGTCATCAACAAGTTGACATGCCAGAGCACGTCGCCAACCGTCACCACACGCCCGAACGTTGTCTTCAGGTCAGCGCCAACAACCAAACAAACGGCACCAACAACCAAACAAACAGCGCCAACAACCAAACAAACAGCACCAACAACCAAACAAACAGCACCGTGTCGAGCGCATCACGCAACATTATTTACTGGACGAGCTTACCGCAGCGATTATGGCACCTTACGAGTGTGGCTCAGGTACTTGTTGGTGGGTATTCGCAGAGCTATTACTCAGTAACCAAGCTTGACATGGCGGCAGAGTAGCATGAGCGGTAGATGTGGGCAGAGGTTGGCTTCAAAAGTAGCATTCGAACTAGCTGTTACCACGCTGGGAAGCATAACGCTGCGGTGTGAGCGTAGGCGTCCCAGCACAGCGTGCAAGCGGAGGTGAGTCGAACAAAGAGTTGGACACACCGGGGATTGACCCGGGGCCTTCCGCTTGCAAAGCGGACGCGCTACCACTGCGCTATGCGCCCAGCAAAATGGAAAACCTAACCTCCACGTTCAAGACCGCTTTCTGACGCACCTACGCACGATACAGCCACGAATATACCTCCTGCACACCACCACACACCTCATTTACCCGCCGCCACTCACGCATCGCCTCAAAATACTTACGCCGTTTCGAAAACTTGCCGCATCTGTCATCAACAAGTTGACATGCCAGAGCACGTCGCCAACCGTCACCACACGCCCGAACGTTGTCTTCAGGTCAGCGCCAACAACCAAACAAACAGCGCCAACAACCAAACAAACAGCGCCAACAACCAAACAAACAGCACCAACAACCAAACAAACAGCACCGTGTCGAGCGCATCACGCAACATTATTTACTGGACGAGCTTACCGCAGCGATTATGGCACCTTACGAGTGTGGCTCAGGTACTTGTTGGTGGGTATTCGCAGAGCTATTACTCAGTAACCAAGCTTGACATGGCGGTAGAGTAGCATGAGCGGTAGATGTGGGCAGAGGTTGGCTTCAAAAGTAGCATTCGAACTAGCTGTTACCACGCTGGGAAGCATAACGCTGCGGTGTGAGCGTAGGCGTCCCAGCACAGCGTGCAAGCGGAGGTGAGTCGAACAAAGAGTTGGACACACCGGGGATTGAACCCGGGGCCTTCCGCTTGCAAAGCGGACGCGCTACCACTGCGCTATGCGCCCAGCAAAATGGAAAACCTAACCTCCACGTTCAAGACCGCTTTCTGACGCACCTACGCACGATACAGCCACGAATATACCTCCTGCACACCACCACACACCTCATTTACCCGCCGCCACTCACGCATCGCCTCAAAATACTTACGCCGTTTCGAAAACTTGCCGCATCTGTCATCAACAAGTTGACATGCCACAGCACGTCGCCAACCGTCACCACACGCCCGAACGTTGTCTTCAGGTCAGCGCCAACAACCAAACAAACGGCACCAACAACCAAACAGCGCCAACAACCAAACAAACAGCACCAACAACCAAACAAACAGCACCGTGTCGAGCGCATCACGCAACATTATTTACTGGACGAGCTTACCGCAGCGATTATGGCACCTTACGAGTGTGGCTCAGGTACTTGTTGGTGGGTATTCGCAGAGCTATTACTCAGTAACCAAGCTTGACATGGCGGCAGAGTAGCATGAGCGGTAGATGTGGGCAGAGGTTGGCTTCAAAAGTAGCATTCGAACTAGCTGTTACCACGCTGGGAAGCATAACGCTGCGGTGTGAGCGTAGGCGTCCCAGCACAGCGTGCAAGCGGAGGTGAGTCGAACAAAGAGTTGGACACACCGGGGATTGACCCGGGGCCTTCCGCTTGCAAAGCGGACGCGCTACCACTGCGCTATGCGCCCAGCAAAATGGAAAACCTAACCTCCACGTTCAAGACCGCTTTCTGACGCACCTACGCACGATACAGCCACGAATATACCTCCTGCACACCACCACACACCTCATTTACCCGCCGCCACTCACGCATCGCCTCAAAATACTTACGCCGTTTCGAAAACTTGCCGCATCTGTCATCAACAAGTTGACATGCCACAGCACGTCGCCAACCGTCACCACACGCCCGAACGTTGTCTTCAGGTCAGCGCCAACAACCAAACAAACAGCGCCAACAACCAAACAAACAGCGCCAACAACCAAACAAACAGCACCAACAACCAAACAAACAGCACCGTGTCGAGCGCATCACGCAACATTATTTACTGGACGAGCTTACCGCAGCGATTATGGCACCTTACGAGTGTGGCTCAGGTACTTGTTGGTGGGTATTCGCAGAGCTATTACTCAGTAACCAAGCTTGACATGGCGGCAGAGTAGCATGAGCGGTAGATGTGGGCAGAGGTTGGCTTCAAAAGTAGCATTCGAACTAGCTGTTACCACGCTGGGAAGCATAACGCTGCGGTGTGAGCGTAGGCGTCCCAGCACAGCGTGCAAGCGGAGGTGAGTCGAACAAAGAGTTGGACACACCGGGGATTGACCCGGGGCCTTCCGCTTGCAAAGCGGACGCGCTACCACTGCGCTATGCGCCCAGCAAAATGGAAAACCTAACCTCCACGTTCAAGACCGCTTTCTGACGCACCTACGCACGATACAGCCACGAATATACCTCCTGCACACCACCACACACCTCATTTACCCGCCGCCACTCACGCATCGCCTCAAAATACTTACGCCGTTTCGAAAACTTGCCGCATCTGTCATCAACAAGTTGACATGCCAGAGCACGTCGCCAATCGTCACCACACGCCCGAACGTTGTCTTCAGGTCAGCGCCAACAACCAAACAAACGGCACCAACAACCAAACAAACAGCGCCAACAACCAAACAAACAGCACCAACAACCAAACAAACAGCACCGTGTCGAGCGCATCACGCAACATTATTTACTGGACGAGCTTACCGCAGCGATTATGGCACCTTACGAGTGTGGCTCAGGTACTTGTTGGTGGGTATTCGCAGAGCTATTACTCAGTAACCAAGCTTGACATGGCGGCAGAGTAGCATGAGCGGTAGATGTGGGCAGAGGTTGGCTTCAAAAGTAGCATTCGAACTAGCTGTTACCACGCTGGGAAGCATAACGCTGCGGTGTGAGCGTAGGCGTCCCAGCACAGCGTGCAAGCGGAGGTGAGTCGAACAAAGAGTTGGACACACCGGGGATTGACCCGGGGCCTTCCGCTTGCAAAGCGGACGCGCTACCACTGCGCTATGCGCCCAGCAAAATGGAAAACCTAACCTCCACGTTCAAGACCGCTTTCTGACGCACCTACGCACGATACAGCCACGAATATACCTCCTGCACACCACCACACACCTCATTTACCCGCCGCCACTCACGCATCGCCTCAAAATACTTACGCCGTTTCGAAAACTTGCCGCATCTGTCATCAACAAGTTGACATGCCACAGCACGTCGCCAACCGTCACCACACGCCCGAACGTTGTCTTCAGGTCAGCGCCAACAACCAAACAAACAGCGCCAACAACCAAACAAACAGCGCCAACAACCAAACAAACAGCACCAACAACCAAACAAATAGCACCGTGTCGAGCGCATCACGCAACATTATTTACTGGACGAGCTTACCGCAGCGATTATGGCACCTTACGAGTGTGGCTCAGGTACTTGTTGGTGGGTATTCGCAGAGCTATTACTCAGTAACCAAGCTTGACATGGCGGCAGAGTAGCATGAGCGGTAGATGTGGGCAGAGGTTGGCTTCAAAAGTAGCATTCGAACTAGCTGTTACCACGCTGGGAAGCATAACGCTGCGGTGTGAGCGTAGGCGTCCCAGCACAGCGTGCAAGCGGAGGTGAGTCGAACAAAGAGTTGGACACACCGGGGATTGACCCGGGGCCTTCCGCTTGCAAAGCGGACGCGCTACCACTGCGCTATGCGCCCAGCAAAATGGAAAACCTAACCTCCACGTTCAAGACCGCTTTCTGACGCACCTACGCACGATACAGCCACGAATATACCTCCTGCACACCACCACACACCTCATTTACCCGCCGCCACTCACGCATCGCCTCAAAATACTTACGCCGTTTCGAAAACTTGCCGCATCTGTCATCAACAAGTTGACATGCCACAGCACGTCGCCAACCGTCACCACACGCCCGAACGTTGTCTTCAGGTCAGCGCCAACAACCAAACAAACAGCACCAACAACCAAACAAACAGCACCGTGTCGAGCGCATCACGCAACATTATTTACTGGACGAGCTTACCGCAGCGATTATGGCACCTTACGAGTGTGGCTCAGGTACTTGTTGGTGGGTATTCGCAGAGCTATTACTCAGTAACCAAGCTTGACATGGCGGCAGAGTAGCATGAGCGGTAGATGTGGGCAGAGGTTGGCTTCAAAAGTAGCATTCGAACTAGCTGTTACCACGCTGGGAAGCATAACGCTGCGGTGTGAGCGTAGGCGTCCCAGCACAGCGTGCAAGCGGAGGTGAGTCGAACAAAGAGTTGGACACACCGGGGATTGACCCGGGGCCTTCCGCTTGCAAAGCGGACGCGCTACCACTGCGCTATGCGCCCAGCAAAATGGAAAACCTAACCTCCACGTTCAAGACCGCTTTCTGACGCACCTACGCACGATACAGCCACGAATATACCTCCTGCACACCACCACACACCTCATTTACCCGCCGCCACTCACGCATCGCCTCAAAATACTTACGCCGTTTCGAAAACTTGCCGCATCTGTCATCAACAAGTTGACATGCCACAGCACGTCGCCAACCGTCACCACACGCCCGAACGTTGTCTTCAGGTCAGCGCCAACAACCAAACAAACAGCGCCAACAACCAAACAAACAGCACCAACAACCAAACAAACAGCACCAACAACCAAGCAAACAGCACCGTGTCGAGCGCATCACGCAACATTATTTACTGGACGAGCTTACCGCAGCGATTATGGCACCTTACGAGTGTGGCTCAGGTACTTGTTGGTGGGTATTCGCAGAGCTATTACTCAGTAACCAAGCTTGACATGGCGGCAGAGTAGCATGAGCGGTAGATGTGGGCAGAGGTTGGCTTCAAAAGTAGCATTCGAACTAGCTGTTACCACGCTGGGAAGCATAACGCTGCGGTGTGAGCGTAGGCGTCCCAGCACAGCGTGCAAGCGGAGGTGAGTCGAACAAAGAGTTGGACACACCGGGGATTGACCCGGGGCCTTCCGCTTGCAAAGCGGACGCGCTACCACTGCGCTATGCGCCCAGCAAAATGGAAAACCTAACCTCCACGTTCAAGACCGCTTTCTGACGCACCTACGCACGATACAGCCACGAATATACCTCCTGCACACCACCACACACCTCATTTACCCGCCGCCACTCACGCATCGCCTCAAAATACTTACGCCGTTTCGAAAACTTGCCGCATCTGTCATCAACAAGTTGACATGCCACAGCACGTCGCCAACCGTCACCACACGCCCGAACGTTGTCTTCAGGTCAGCGCCAACAACCAAACAAACAGCGCCAACAACCAAACAAACAGCACCAACAACCAAACAAACAGCACCAACAACCAAGCAAACAGCACCGTGTCGAGCGCATCACGCAACATTATTTACTGGACGAGCTTACCGCAGCGATTATGGCACCTTACGAGTGTGGCTCAGGTACTTGTTGGTGGGTATTCGCAGAGCTATTACTCAGTAACCAAGCTTGACATGGCGGCAGAGTAGCATGAGCGGTAGATGTGGGCAGAGGTTGGCTTCAAAAGTAGCATTCGAACTAGCTGTTACCACGCTGGGAAGCATAACGCTGCGGTGTGAGCGTAGGCGTCCCAGCACAGCGTGCAAGCGGAGGTGAGTCGAACAAAGAGTTGGACACACCGGGGATTGACCCGGGGCCTTCCGCTTGCAAAGCGGACGCGCTACCACTGCGCTATGCGCCCAGCAAAATGGAAAACCTAACCTCCACGTTCAAGACCGCTTTCTGACGCACCTACGCACGATACAGCCACGAATATACCTCCTGCACACCACCACACACCTCATTTACCCGCCGCCACTCACGCATCGCCTCAAAATACTTACGCCGTTTCGAAAACTTGCCGCATCTGTCATCAACAAGTTGACATGCCACAGCACGTCGCCAACCGTCACCACACGCCCGAACGTTGTCTTCAGGTCAGCGCCAACAACCAAACAAACAGCGCCAACAACCAAACAAACAGCGCCAACAACCAAACAAACAGCACCAACAACCAAACAAACAGCACCGTGTCGAGCGCATCACGCAACATTATTTACTGGACGAGCTTACCGCAGCGATTATGGCACCTTACGAGTGTGGCTCAGGTACTTGTTGGTGGGTATTCGCAGAGCTATTACTCAGTAACCAAGCTTGACATGGCGGCAGAGTAGCATGAGCGGTAGATGTGGGCAGAGGTTGGCTTCAAAAGTAGCATTCGAACTAGCTGTTACCACGCTGGGAAGCATAACGCTGCGGTGTGAGCGTAGGCGTCCCAGCACAGCGTGCAAGCGGAGGTGAGTCGAACAAAGAGTTGGACACACCGGGGATTGACCCGGGGCCTTCCGCTTGCAAAGCGGACGCGCTACCACTGCGCTATGCGCCCAGCAAAATGGAAAACCTAACCTCCACGTTCAAGACCGCTTTCTGACGCACCTACGCACGATACAGCCACGAATATACCTCCTGCACACCACCACACACCTCATTTACCCGCTGCCACTCACGCATCGCCTCAAAATACTTACGCCGTTTCGAAAACTTGCCGCATCTGTCATCAACAAGTTGACATGCCACAGCACGTCGCCAACCGTCACCACACGCCCGAACGTTGTCTTCAGGTCAGCGCCAACAACCAAACAAACAGCGCCAACAACCAAACAAACAGCACCGTGTCGAGCGCATCACGCAACATTATTTACTGGACGAGCTTACCGCAGCGATTATGGCACCTTACGAGTGTGGCTCAGGTACTTGTTGGTGGGTATTCGCAGAGCTATTACTCAGTAACCAAGCTTGACATGGCGGCAGAGTAGCATGAGCGGTAGATGTGGGCAGAGGTTGGCTTCAAAAGTAGCATTCGAACTAGCTGTTACCACGCTGGGAAGCATAACGCTGCGGTGTGAGCGTAGGCGTCCCAGCACAGCGTGCAAGCGGAGGTGAGTCGAACAAAGAGTTGGACACACCGGGGATTGACCCGGGGCCTTCCGCTTGCAAAGCGGACGCGCTACCACTGCGCTATGCGCCCAGCAAAATGGAAAACCTAACCTCCACGTTCAAGACCGCTTTCTGACGCACCTACGCACGATACAGCCACGAATATACCTCCTGCACACCACCACACACCTCATTTACCCGCCGCCACTCACGCATCGCCTCAAAATACTTACGCCGTTTCGAAAACTTGCCGCATCTGTCATCAACAAGTTGACATGCCACAGCACGTCGCCAACCGTCACCACACGCCCGAACGTTGTCTTCAGGTCAGCGCCAACAACCAAACAAACAGCGCCAACAACCAAACAAACAGCACCGTGTCGAGCGCATCACGCAACATTATTTACTGGACGAGCTTACCGCAGCGATTATGGCACCTTACGAGTGTGGCTCAGGTACTTGTTGGTGGGTATTCGCAGAGCTATTACTCAGTAACCAAGCTTGACATGGCGGCAGAGTAGCATGAGCGGTAGATGTGGGCAGAGGTTGGCTTCAAAAGTAGCATTCGAACTAGCTGTTACCACGCTGGGAAGCATAACGCTGCGGTGTGAGCGTAGGCGTCCCAGCACAGCGTGCAAGCGGAGGTGAGTCGAACAAAGAGTTGGACACACCGGGGATTGACCCGGGGCCTTCCGCTTGCAAAGCGGACGCGCTACCACTGCGCTATGCGCCCAGCAAAATGGAAAACCTAACCTCCACGTTCAAGACCGCTTTCTGACGCACCTACGCACGATACAGCCACGAATATACCTCCTGCACACCACCACACATCTCATTTACCCGCTGCCACTCACGCATCGCCTCAAAATACTTACGCCGTTTCGAAAACTTGCCGCATCTGTCATCAACAAGTTGACATGCCACAGCACGTCGCCAACCGTCACCACACGCCCGAACGTTGTCTTCAGGTCAGCGCCAACAACCAAACAAACAGCGCCAACAACCAAACAAACAGCACCGTGTCGAGCGCATCACGCAACATTATTTACTGGACGAGCTTACCGCAGCGATTATGGCACCTTACGAGTGTGGCTCAGGTACTTGTTGGTGGGTATTCGCAGAGCTATTACTCAGTAACCAAGCTTGACATGGCGGCAGAGTAGCATGAGCGGTAGATGTGGGCAGAGGTTGGCTTCAAAAGTAGCATTCGAACTAGCTGTTACCACGCTGGGAAGCATAACGCTGCGGTGTGAGCGTAGGCGTCCCAGCACAGCGTGCAAGCGGAGGTGAGTCGAACAAAGAGTTGGACACACCGGGGATTGACCCGGGGCCTTCCGCTTGCAAAGCGGACGCGCTACCACTGCGCTATGCGCCCAGCAAAATGGAAAACCTAACCTCCACGTTCAAGACCGCTTTCTGACGCACCTACGCACGATACAGCCACGAATATACCTCCTGCACACCACCACACACCTCATTTACCCGCCGCCACTCACGCATCGCCTCAAAATACTTACGCCGTTTCGAAAACTTGCCGCATCTGTCATCAACAAGTTGACATGCCACAGCACGTCGCCAACCGTCACCACACGCCCGAACGTTGTCTTCAGGTCAGCGCCAACAACCAAACAAACAGCGCCAACAACCAAACAAACAGCACCGTGTCGAGCGCATCACGCAACATTATTTACTGGACGAGCTTACCGCAGCGATTATGGCACCTTACGAGTGTGGCTCAGGTACTTGTTGGTGGGTATTCGCAGAGCTATTACTCAGTAACCAAGCTTGACATGGCGGCAGAGTAGCATGAGCGGTAGATGTGGGCAGAGGTTGGCTTCAAAAGTAGCATTCGAACTAGCTGTTACCACGCTGGGAAGCATAACGCTGCGGTGTGAGCGTAGGCGTCCCAGCACAGCGTGCAAGCGGAGGTGAGTCGAACAAAGAGTTGGACACACCGGGGATTGACCCGGGGCCTTCCGCTTGCAAAGCGGACGCGCTACCACTGCGCTATGCGCCCAGCAAAATGGAAAACCTAACCTCCACGTTCAAGACCGCTTTCTGACGCACCTACGCACGATACAGCCACGAATATACCTCCTGCACACCACCACACATCTCATTTACCCGCTGCCACTCACGCATCGCCTCAAAATACTTACGCCGTTTCGAAAACTTGCCGCATCTGTCATCAACAAGTTGACATGCCACAGCACGTCGCCAACCGTCACCACACGCCCGAACGTTGTCTTCAGGTCAGCGCCAACAACCAAACAAACAGCGCCAACAACCAAACAAACAGCACCGTGTCGAGCGCATCACGCAACATTATTTACTGGACGAGCTTACCGCAGCGATTATGGCACCTTACGAGTGTGGCTCAGGTACTTGTTGGTGGGTATTCGCAGAGCTATTACTCAGTAACCAAGCTTGACATGGCGGCAGAGTAGCATGAGCGGTAGATGTGGGCAGAGGTTGGCTTCAAAAGTAGCATTCGAACTAGCTGTTACCACGCTGGGAAGCATAACGCTGCGGTGTGAGCGTAGGCGTCCCAGCACAGCGTGCAAGCGGAGGTGAGTCGAACAAAGAGTTGGACACACCGGGGATTGACCCGGGGCCTTCCGCTTGCAAAGCGGACGCGCTACCACTGCGCTATGCGCCCAGCAAAATGGAAAACCTAACCTCCACGTTCAAGACCGCTTTCTGACGCACCTACGCACGATACAGCCACGAATATACCTCCTGCACACCACCACACACCTCATTTACCCGCCGCCACTCACGCATCGCCTCAAAATACTTACGCCGTTTCGAAAACTTGCCGCATCTGTCATCAACAAGTTGACATGCCACAGCACGTCGCCAACCGTCACCACACGCCCGAACGTTGTATTCAGGTCAGCGCCAACAACCAAACAAACAGCGCCAACAACCAAACAAACAGCGCCAACAACCAAACAAACAGCACCAACAGCCAAACAAACAGCACCGTGTCGAGCGCATCACGCAACATTATTTACTGGACGAGCTTACCGCAGCGATTATGGCACCTTACGAGTGTGGCTCAGGTACTTGTTGGTGGGTATTCGCAGAGCTATTACTCAGTAACCAAGCTTGACATGGCGGCAGAGTAGCATGAGCGGTAGATGTGGGCAGAGGTTGGCTTCAAAAGTAGCATTCGAACTAGCTGTTACCACGCTGGGAAGCATAACGCTGCGGTGTGAGCGTAGGCGTCCCAGCACAGCGTGCAAGCGGAGGTGAGTCGAACAAAGAGTTGGACACACCGGGGATTGACCCGGGGCCTTCCGCTTGCAAAGCGGACGCGCTACCACTGCGCTATGCGCCCAGCAAAATGGAAAACCTAACCTCCACGTTCAAGACCGCTTTCTGACGCACCTACGCACGATACAGCCACGAATATACCTCCTGCACACCACCACACACCTCATTTACCCGCCGCCACTCACGCATCGCCTCAAAATACTTACGCCGTTTCGAAAACTTGCCGCATCTGTCATCAACAAGTTGACATGCCACAGCACGTCGCCAACCGTCACCACACGCCCGAACGTTGTCTTCAGGTCAGCGCCAACAACCAAACAAACAGCGCCAACAACCAAACAAACAGCACCGTGTCGAGCGCATCACGCAACATTATTTACTGGACGAGCTTACCGCAGCGATTATGGCACCTTACGAGTGTGGCTCAGGTACTTGTTGGTGGGTATTCGCAGAGCTATTACTCAGTAACCAAGCTTGACATGGCGGCAGAGTAGCATGAGCGGTAGATGTGGGCAGAGGTTGGCTTCAAAAGTAGCATTCGAACTAGCTGTTACCACGCTGGGAAGCATAACGCTGCGGTGTGAGCGTAGGCGTCCCAGCACAGCGTGCAAGCGGAGGTGAGTCGAACAAAGAGTTGGACACACCGGGGATTGACCCGGGGCCTTCCGCTTGCAAAGCGGACGCGCTACCACTGCGCTATGCGCCCAGCAAAATGGAAAACCTAACCTCCACGTTCAAGACCGCTTTCTGACGCACCTACGCACGATACAGCCACGAATATACCTCCTGCACACCACCACACACCTCATTTACCCGCCGCCACTCACGCATCGCCTCAAAATACTTACGCCGTTTCGAAAACTTGCCGCATCTGTCATCAACAAGTTGACATGCCACAGCACGTCGCCAACCGTCACCACACGCCCGAACGTTGTCTTCAGGTCAGCGCCAACAACCAAACAAACAGCGCCAACAACCAAACAAACAGCACCGTGTCGAGCGCATCACGCAACATTATTTACTGGACGAGCTTACCGCAGCGATTATGGCACCTTACGAGTGTGGCTCAGGTACTTGTTGGTGGGTATTCGCAGAGCTATTACTCAGTAACCAAGCTTGACATGGCGGCAGAGTAGCATGAGCGGTAGATGTGGGCAGAGGTTGGCTTCAAAAGTAGCATTCGAACTAGCTGTTACCACGCTGGGAAGCATAACGCTGCGGTGTGAGCGTAGGCGTCCCAGCACAGCGTGCAAGCGGAGGTGAGTCGAACAAAGAGTTGGACACACCGGGGATTGACCCGGGGCCTTCCGCTTGCAAAGCGGACGCGCTACCACTGCGCTATGCGCCCAGCAAAATGGAAAACCTAACCTCCACGTTCAAGACCGCTTTCTGACGCACCTACGCACGATACAGCCACGAATATACCTCCTGCACACCACCACACACCTCATTTACCCGCCGCCACTCACGCATCGCCTCAAAATACTTACGCCGTTTCGAAAACTTGCCGCATCTGTCATCAACAAGTTGACATGCCACAGCACGTCGCCAACCGTCACCACACGCCCGAACGTTGTCTTCAGGTCAGCGCCAACAACCAAACAAACAGCGCCAACAACCAAACAAACAGCACCGTGTCGAGCGCATCACGCAACATTATTTACTGGACGAGCTTACCGCAGCGATTATGGCACCTTACGAGTGTGGCTCAGGTACTTGTTGGTGGGTATTCGCAGAGCTATTACTCAGTAACCAAGCTTGACATGGCGGCAGAGTAGCATGAGCGGTAGATGTGGGCAGAGGTTGGCTTCAAAAGTAGCATTCGAACTAGCTGTTACCACGCTGGGAAGCATAACGCTGCGGTGTGAGCGTAGGCGTCCCAGCACAGCGTGCAAGCGGAGGTGAGTCGAACAAAGAGTTGGACACACCGGGGATTGACCCGGGGCCTTCCGCTTGCAAAGCGGACGCGCTACCACTGCGCTATGCGCCCAGCAAAATGGAAAACCTAACCTCCACGTTCAAGACCGCTTTCTGACGCACCTACGCACGATACAGCCACGAATATACCTCCTGCACACCACCACACATCTCATTTACCCGCCGCCACTCACGCATCGCCTCAAAATACTTACGCCGTTTCGAAAACTTGCCGCATCTGTCATCAACAAGTTGACATGCCACAGCACGTCGCCAACCGTCACCACACGCCCGAACGTTGTCTTCAGGTCAGCGCCAACAACCAAACAAACGGCACCAACAACCAAACAGCGCCAACAACCAAACAAACAGCACCAACAACCAAACAAACAGCACCGTGTCGAGCGCATCACGCAACATTATTTACTGGACGAGCTTACCGCAGCGATTATGGCACCTTACGAGTGTGGCTCAGGTACTTGTTGGTGGGTATTCGCAGAGCTATTACTCAGTAACCAAGCTTGACATGGCGGCAGAGTAGCATGAGCGGTAGATGTGGGCAGAGGTTGGCTTCAAAAGTAGCATTCGAACTAGCTGTTACCACGCTGGGAAGCATAACGCTGCGGTGTGAGCGTAGGCGTCCCAGCACAGCGTGCAAGCGGAGGTGAGTCGAACAAAGAGTTGGACACACCGGGGATTGACCCGGGGCCTTCCGCTTGCAAAGCGGACGCGCTACCACTGCGCTATGCGCCCAGCAAAATGGAAAACCTAACCTCCACGTTCAAGACCGCTTTCTGACGCACCTACGCACGATACAGCCACGAATATACCTCCTGCACACCACCACACACCTCATTTACCCGCCGCCACTCACGCATCGCCTCAAAATACTTACGCCGTTTCGAAAACTTGCCGCATCTGTCATCAACAAGTTGACATGCCACAGCACGTCGCCAACCGTCACCACACGCCCGAACGTTGTCTTCAGGTCAGCGCCAACAACCAAACAAACAGCGCCAACAACCAAACAAACAGCACCGTGTCGAGCGCATCACGCAACATTATTTACTGGACGAGCTTACCGCAGCGATTATGGCACCTTACGAGTGTGGCTCAGGTACTTGTTGGTGGGTATTCGCAGAGCTATTACTCAGTAACCAAGCTTGACATGGCGGCAGAGTAGCATGAGCGGTAGATGTGGGCAGAGGTTGGCTTCAAAAGTAGCATTCGAACTAGCTGTTACCACGCTGGGAAGCATAACGCTGCGGTGTGAGCGTAGGCGTCCCAGCACAGCGTGCAAGCGGAGGTGAGTCGAACAAAGAGTTGGACACACCGGGGATTGACCCGGGGCCTTCCGCTTGCAAAGCGGACGCGCTACCACTGCGCTATGCGCCCAGCAAAATGGAAAACCTAACCTCCACGTTCAAGACCGCTTTCTGACGCACCTACGCACGATACAGCCACGAATATACCTCCTGCACACCACCACACATCTCATTTACCCGCCGCCACTCACGCATCGCCTCAAAATACTTACGCCGTTTCGAAAACTTGCCGCATCTGTCATCAACAAGTTGACATGCCACAGCACGTCGCCAACCGTCACCACACGCCCGAACGTTGTCTTCAGGTCAGCGCCAACAACCAAACAAACGGCACCAACAACCAAACAGCGCCAACAACCAAACAAACAGCACCAACAACCAAACAAACAGCACCGTGTCGAGCGCATCACGCAACATTATTTACTGGACGAGCTTACCGCAGCGATTATGGCACCTTACGAGTGTGGCTCAGGTACTTGTTGGTGGGTATTCGCAGAGCTATTACTCAGTAACCAAGCTTGACATGGCGGCAGAGTAGCATGAGCGGTAGATGTGGGCAGAGGTTGGCTTCAAAAGTAGCATTCGAACTAGCTGTTACCACGCTGGGAAGCATAACGCTGCGGTGTGAGCGTAGGCGTCCCAGCACAGCGTGCAAGCGGAGGTGAGTCGAACAAAGAGTTGGACACACCGGGGATTGACCCGGGGCCTTCCGCTTGCAAAGCGGACGCGCTACCACTGCGCTATGCGCCCAGCAAAATGGAAAACCTAAC
Source organism: Phytophthora tentaculata (assembly GCA_033557915.1). Taxonomy (NCBI): domain Eukaryota; phylum Oomycota; class Peronosporomycetes; order Peronosporales; family Peronosporaceae; genus Phytophthora; species Phytophthora tentaculata. The sequence goes on along the minus strand of JAUCEA010000007.1, from coordinate 5,833,469 downwards.
CTCCACGTTCAAGACCGCTTTCTGACGCACCTACGCACGATACAGCCACGAATATACCTCCTGCACACCACCACACATCTCATTTACCCGCCGCCACTCACGCATCGCCTCAAAATACTTACGCCGTTTCGAAAACTTGCCGCATCTGTCATCAACAAGTTGACATGCCACAGCACGTCGCCAACCGTCACCACACGCCCGAACGTTGTCTTCAGGTCAGCGCCAACAACCAAACAAACGGCACCAACAACCAAACAGCGCCAACAACCAAACAAACAGCACCAACAACCAAACAAACAGCACCGTGTCGAGCGCATCACGCAACATTATTTACTGGACGAGCTTACCGCAGCGATTATGGCACCTTACGAGTGTGGCTCAGGTACTTGTTGGTGGGTATTCGCAGAGCTATTACTCAGTAACCAAGCTTGACATGGCGGCAGAGTAGCATGAGCGGTAGATGTGGGCAGAGGTTGGCTTCAAAAGTAGCATTCGAACTAGCTGTTACCACGCTGGGAAGCATAACGCTGCGGTGTGAGCGTAGGCGTCCCAGCACAGCGTGCAAGCGGAGGTGAGTCGAACAAAGAGTTGGACACACCGGGGATTGACCCGGGGCCTTCCGCTTGCAAAGCGGACGCGCTACCACTGCGCTATGCGCCCAGCAAAATGGAAAACCTAACCTCCACGTTCAAGACCGCTTTCTGACGCACCTACGCACGATACAGCCACGAATATACCTCCTGCACACCACCACACACCTCATTTACCCGCCGCCACTCACGCATCGCCTCAAAATACTTACGCCGTTTCGAAAACTTGCCGCATCTGTCATCAACAAGTTGACATGCCACAGCACGTCGCCAACCGTCACCACACGCCCGAACGTTGTCTTCAGGTCAGCGCCAACAACCAAACAAACAGCACCGTGTCGAGCGCATCACGCAACATTATTTACTGGACGAGCTTACCGCAGCGATTATGGCACCTTACGAGTGTGGCTCAGGTACTTGTTGGTGGGTATTCGCAGAGCTATTACTCAGTAACCAAGCTTGACATGGCGGCAGAGTAGCATGAGCGGTAGATGTGGGCAGAGGTTGGCTTCAAAAGTAGCATTCGAACTAGCTGTTACCACGCTGGGAAGCATAACGCTGCGGTGTGAGCGTAGGCGTCCCAGCACAGCGTGCAAGCGGAGGTGAGTCGAACAAAGAGTTGGACACACCGGGGATTGACCCGGGGCCTTCCGCTTGCAAAGCGGACGCGCTACCACTGCGCTATGCGCCCAGCAAAATGGAAAACCTAACCTCCACGTTCAAGACCGCTTTCTGACGCACCTACGCACGATACAGCCACGAATATACCTCCTGCACACCACCACACACCTCATTTACCCGCCGCCACTCACGCATCGCCTCAAAATACTTACGCCGTTTCGAAAACTTGCCGCATCTGTCATCAACAAGTTGACATGCCACAGCACGTCGCCAACCGTCACCACACGCCCGAACGTTGTCTTCAGGTCAGCGCCAACAACCAAACAAACGGCACCAACAACCAAACAAACAGCGCCAACAACCAAACAAACAGCACCAACAACCAAACAAACAGCACCAACAACCAAACAAACAGCACCGTGTCGAGCGCATCACGCAACATTATTTACTGGACGAGCTTACCGCAGCGATTATGGCACCTTACGAGTGTGGCTCAGGTACTTGTTGGTGGGTATTCGCAGAGCTATTACTCAGTAACCAAGCTTGACATGGCGGCAGAGTAGCATGAGCGGTAGATGTGGGCAGAGGTTGGCTTCAAAAGTAGCATTCGAACTAGCTGTTACCACGCTGGGAAGCATAACGCTGCGGTGTGAGCGTAGGCGTCCCAGCACAGCGTGCAAGCGGAGGTGAGTCGAACAAAGAGTTGGACACACCGGGGATTGACCCGGGGCCTTCCGCTTGCAAAGCGGACGCGCTACCACTGCGCTATGCGCCCAGCAAAATGGAAAACCTAACCTCCACGTTCAAGACCGCTTTCTGACGCACCTACGCACGATACAGCCACGAATATACCTCCTGCACACCACCACACACCTCATTTACCCGCCGCCACTCACGCATCGCCTCAAAATACTTACGCCGTTTCGAAAACTTGCCGCATCTGTCATCAACAAGTTGACATGCCACAGCACGTCGCCAACCGTCACCACACGCCCGAACGTTGTCTTCAGGTCAGCGCCAACAACCAAACAAACAGCGCCAACAACCAAACAAACAGCGCCAACAACCAAACAAACAGCACCAACAACCAAACAAACAGCACCGTGTCGAGCGCATCACGCAACATTATTTACTGGACGAGCTTACCGCAGCGATTATGGCACCTTACGAGTGTGGCTCAGGTACTTGTTGGTGGGTATTCGCAGAGCTATTACTCAGTAACCAAGCTTGACATGGCGGCAGAGTAGCATGAGCGGTAGATGTGGGCAGAGGTTGGCTTCAAAAGTAGCATTCGAACTAGCTGTTACCACGCTGGGAAGCATAACGCTGCGGTGTGAGCGTAGGCGTCCCAGCACAGCGTGCAAGCGGAGGTGAGTCGAACAAAGAGTTGGACACACCGGGGATTGACCCGGGGCCTTCCGCTTGCAAAGCGGACGCGCTACCACTGCGCTATGCGCCCAGCAAAATGGAAAACCTAACCTCCACGTTCAAGACCGCTTTCTGACGCACCTACGCACGATACAGCCACGAATATACCTCCTGCACACCACCACACACCTCATTTACCCGCCGCCACTCACGCATCGCCTCAAAATACTTACGCCGTTTCGAAAACTTGCCGCATCTGTCATCAACAAGTTGACATGCCAGAGCACGTCGCCAACCGTCACCACACGCCCGAACGTTGTCTTCAGGTCAGCGCCAACAACCAAACAAACAGCGCCAACAACCAAACAAACAGCGCCAACAACCAAACAAACAGCACCAACAACCAAACAAACAGCACCAACAACCAAACAAACAGCACCGTGTCGAGCGCATCACGCAACATTATTTACTGGACGAGCTTACCGCAGCGATTATGGCACCTTACGAGTGTGGCTCAGGTACTTGTTGGTGGGTATTCGCAGAGCTATTACTCAGTAACCAAGCTTGACATGGCGGCAGAGTAGCATGAGCGGTAGATGTGGGCAGAGGTTGGCTTCAAAAGTAGCATTCGAACTAGCTGTTACCACGCTGGGAAGCATAACGCTGCGGTGTGAGCGTAGGCGTCCCAGCACAGCGTGCAAGCGGAGGTGAGTCGAACAAAGAGTTGGACACACCGGGGATTGACCCGGGGCCTTCCGCTTGCAAAGCGGACGCGCTACCACTGCGCTATGCGCCCAGCAAAATGGAAAACCTAACCTCCACGTTCAAGACCGCTTTCTGACGCACCTACGCACGATACAGCCACGAATATACCTCCTGCACACCACCACACACCTCATTTACCCGCCGCCACTCACGCATCGCCTCAAAATACTTACGCCGTTTCGAAAACTTGCCGCATCTGTCATCAACAAGTTGACATGCCAGAGCACGTCGCCAACCGTCACCACACGCCCGAACGTTGTCTTCAGGTCAGCGCCAACAACCAAACAAACAGCGCCAACAACCAAACAAACAGCGCCAACAACCAAACAAACAGCACCAACAACCAAACAAACAGCACCAACAACCAAACAAACAGCACCGTGTCGAGCGCATCACGCAACATTATTTACTGGACGAGCTTACCGCAGCGATTATGGCACCTTACGAGTGTGGCTCAGGTACTTGTTGGTGGGTATTCGCAGAGCTATTACTCAGTAACCAAGCTTGACATGGCGGCAGAGTAGCATGAGCGGTAGATGTGGGCAGAGGTTGGCTTCAAAAGTAGCATTCGAACTAGCTGTTACCACGCTGGGAAGCATAACGCTGCGGTGTGAGCGTAGGCGTCCCAGCACAGCGTGCAAGCGGAGGTGAGTCGAACAAAGAGTTGGACACACCGGGGATTGACCCGGGGCCTTCCGCTTGCAAAGCGGACGCGCTACCACTGCGCTATGCGCCCAGCAAAATGGAAAACCTAACCTCCACGTTCAAGACCGCTTTCTGACGCACCTACGCACGATACAGCCACGAATATACCTCCTGCACACCACCACACACCTCATTTACCCGCCGCCACTCACGCATCGCCTCAAAATACTTACGCCGTTTCGAAAACTTGCCGCATCTGTCATCAACAAGTTGACATGCCAGAGCACGTCGCCAACCGTCACCACACGCCCGAACGTTGTCTTCAGGTCAGCGCCAACAACCAAACAAACAGCGCCAACAACCAAACAAACAGCGCCAACAACCAAACAAACAGCACCAACAACCAAACAAACAGCACCGTGTCGAGCGCATCACGCAACATTATTTACTGGACGAGCTTACCGCAGCGATTATGGCACCTTACGAGTGTGGCTCAGGTACTTGTTGGTGGGTATTCGCAGAGCTATTACTCAGTAACCAAGCTTGACATGGCGGCAGAGTAGCATGAGCGGTAGATGTGGGCAGAGGTTGGCTTCAAAAGTAGCATTCGAACTAGCTGTTACCACGCTGGGAAGCATAACGCTGCGGTGTGAGCGTAGGCGTCCCAGCACAGCGTGCAAGCGGAGGTGAGTCGAACAAAGAGTTGGACACACCGGGGATTGACCCGGGGCCTTCCGCTTGCAAAGCGGACGCGCTACCACTGCGCTATGCGCCCAGCAAAATGGAAAACCTAACCTCCACGTTCAAGACCGCTTTCTGACGCACCTACGCACGATACAGCCACGAATATACCTCCTGCACACCACCACACACCTCATTTACCCGCCGCCACTCACGCATCGCCTCAAAATACTTACGCCGTTTCGAAAACTTGCCGCATCTGTCATCAACAAGTTGACATGCCACAGCACGTCGCCAACCGTCACCACACGCCCGAACGTTGTCTTCAGGTCAGCGCCAACAACCAAACAAACGGCACCAACAACCAAACAGCGCCAACAACCAAACAAACAGCACCAACAACCAAACAAACAGCACCGTGTCGAGCGCATCACGCAACATTATTTACTGGACGAGCTTACCGCAGCGATTATGGCACCTTACGAGTGTGGCTCAGGTACTTGTTGGTGGGTATTCGCAGAGCTATTACTCAGTAACCAAGCTTGACATGGCGGCAGAGTAGCATGAGCGGTAGATGTGGGCAGAGGTTGGCTTCAAAAGTAGCATTCGAACTAGCTGTTACCACGCTGGGAAGCATAACGCTGCGGTGTGAGCGTAGGCGTCCCAGCACAGCGTGCAAGCGGAGGTGAGTCGAACAAAGAGTTGGACACACCGGGGATTGACCCGGGGCCTTCCGCTTGCAAAGCGGACGCGCTACCACTGCGCTATGCGCCCAGCAAAATGGAAAACCTAACCTCCACGTTCAAGATCGCTTTCTGACGCACCTACGCACGATACAGCCACGAATATACCTCCTGCACACCACCACACACCTCATTTACCCGCCGCCACTCACGCATCGCCTCAAAATACTTACGCCGTTTCGAAAACTTGCCGCATCTGTCATCAACAAGTTGACATGCCACAGCACGTCGCCAACCGTCACCACACGCCCGAACGTTGTCTTCAGGTCAGCGCCAACAACCAAACAAACGGCGCCAACAACCAAACAAACAGCGCCAACAACCAAACAAACAGCACCAACAACCAAACAAACAGCACCGTGTCGAGCGCATCACGCAACATTATTTACTGGACGAGCTTACCGCAGCGATTATGGCACCTTACGAGTGTGGCTCAGGTACTTGTTGGTGGGTATTCGCAGAGCTATTACTCAGTAACCAAGCTTGACATGGCGGCAGAGTAGCATGAGCGGTAGATGTGGGCAGAGGTTGGCTTCAAAAGTAGCATTCGAACTAGCTGTTACCACGCTGGGAAGCATAACGCTGCGGTGTGAGCGTAGGCGTCCCAGCACAGCGTGCAAGCGGAGGTGAGTCGAACAAAGAGTTGGACACACCGGGGATTGACCCGGGGCCTTCCGCTTGCAAAGCGGACGCGCTACCACTGCGCTATGCGCCCAGCAAAATGGAAAACCTAACCTCCACGTTCAAGATCGCTTTCTGACGCACCTACGCACGATACAGCCACGAATATACCTCCTGCACACCACCACACACCTCATTTACCCGCCGCCACTCACGCATCGCCTCAAAATACTTACGCCGTTTCGAAAACTTGCCGCATCTGTCATCAACAAGTTGACATGCCACAGCACGTCGCCAACCGTCACCACACGCCCGAACGTTGTCTTCAGGTCAGCGCCAACAACCAAACAAACAGCGCCAACAACCAAACAAACAGCGCCAACAACCAAACAAACAGCACCAACAACCAAACAAACAGCACCGTGTCGAGCGCATCACGCAACATTATTTACTGGACGAGCTTACCGCAGCGATTATGGCACCTTACGAGTGTGGCTCAGGTACTTGTTGGTGGGTATTCGCAGAGCTATTACTCAGTAACCAAGCTTGACATGGCGGCAGAGTAGCATGAGCGGTAGATGTGGGCAGAGGTTGGCTTCAAAAGTAGCATTCGAACTAGCTGTTACCACGCTGGGAAGCATAACGCTGCGGTGTGAGCGTAGGCGTCCCAGCACAGCGTGCAAGCGGAGGTGAGTCGAACAAAGAGTTGGACACACCGGGGATTGACCCGGGGCCTTCCGCTTGCAAAGCGGACGCGCTACCACTGCGCTATGCGCCCAGCAAAATGGAAAACCTAACCTCCACGTTCAAGATCGCTTTCTGACGCACCTACGCACGATACAGCCACGAATATACCTCCTGCACACCACCACACACCTCATTTACCCGCCGCCACTCACGCATCGCCTCAAAATACTTACGCCGTTTCGAAAACTTGCCGCATCTGTCATCAACAAGTTGACATGCCACAGCACGTCGCCAACCGTCACCACACGCCCGAACGTTGTCTTCAGGTCAGCGCCAACAACCAAACAAACAGCGCCAACAACCAAACAAACAGCGCCAACAACCAAACAAACAGCACCAACAACCAAACAAACAGCACCGTGTCGAGCGCATCACGCAACATTATTTACTGGACGAGCTTACCGCAGCGATTATGGCACCTTACGAGTGTGGCTCAGGTACTTGTTGGTGGGTATTCGCAGAGCTATTACTCAGTAACCAAGCTTGACATGGCGGCAGAGTAGCATGAGCGGTAGATGTGGGCAGAGGTTGGCTTCAAAAGTAGCATTCGAACTAGCTGTTACCACGCTGGGAAGCATAACGCTGCGGTGTGAGCGTAGGCGTCCCAGCACAGCGTGCAAGCGGAGGTGAGTCGAACAAAGAGTTGGACACACCGGGGATTGACCCGGGGCCTTCCGCTTGCAAAGCGGACGCGCTACCACTGCGCTATGCGCCCAGCAAAATGGAAAACCTAACCTCCACGTTCAAGACCGCTTTCTGACGCACCTACGCACGATACAGCCACGAATATACCTCCTGCACACCACCACACATCTCATTTACCCGCCGCCACTCACGCATCGCCTCAAAATACTTACGCCGTTTCGAAAACTTGCCGCATCTGTCATCAACAAGTTGACATGCCACAGCACGTCGCCAACCGTCACCACACGCCCGAACGTTGTCTTCAGGTCAGCGCCAACAACCAAACAAACAGCGCCAACAACCAAACAAACAGCGCCAACAACCAAACAAACAGCACCAACAACCAAACAAACAGCACCGTGTCGAGCGCATCACGCAACATTATTTACTGGACGAGCTTACCGCAGCGATTATGGCACCTTACGAGTGTGGCTCAGGTACTTGTTGGTGGGTATTCGCAGAGCTATTACTCAGTAACCAAGCTTGACATGGCGGCAGAGTAGCATGAGCGGTAGATGTGGGCAGAGGTTGGCTTCAAAAGTAGCATTCGAACTAGCTGTTACCACGCTGGGAAGCATAACGCTGCGGTGTGAGCGTAGGCGTCCCAGCACAGCGTGCAAGCGGAGGTGAGTCGAACAAAGAGTTGGACACACCGGGGATTGACCCGGGGCCTTCCGCTTGCAAAGCGGACGCGCTACCACTGCGCTATGCGCCCAGCAAAATGGAAAACCTAACCTCCACGTTCAAGATCGCTTTCTGACGCACCTACGCACGATACAGCCACGAATATACCTCCTGCACACCACCACACACCTCATTTACCCGCCGCCACTCACGCATCGCCTCAAAATACTTACGCCGTTTCGAAAACTTGCCGCATCTGTCATCAACAAGTTGACATGCCACAGCACGTCGCCAACCGTCACCACACGCCCGAACGTTGTCTTCAGGTCAGCGCCAACAACCAAACAAACAGCGCCAACAACCAAACAAACAGCGCCAACAACCAAACAAACAGCACCAACAACCAAACAAACAGCACCGTGTCGAGCGCATCACGCAACATTATTTACTGGACGAGCTTACCGCAGCGATTATGGCACCTTACGAGTGTGGCTCAGGTACTTGTTGGTGGGTATTCGCAGAGCTATTACTCAGTAACCAAGCTTGACATGGCGGCAGAGTAGCATGAGCGGTAGATGTGGGCAGAGGTTGGCTTCAAAAGTAGCATTCGAACTAGCTGTTACCACGCTGGGAAGCATAACGCTGCGGTGTGAGCGTAGGCGTCCCAGCACAGCGTGCAAGCGGAGGTGAGTCGAACAAAGAGTTGGACACACCGGGGATTGAACCCGGGGCCTTCCGCTTGCAAAGCGGACGCGCTACCACTGCGCTATGCGCCCAGCAAAATGGAAAACCTAACCTCCACGTTCAAGACCGCTTTCTGACGCACCTACGCACGATACAGCCACGAATATACCTCCTGCACACCACCACACACCTCATTTACCCGCCGCCACTCACGCATCGCCTCAAAATACTTACGCCGTTTCGAAAACTTGCCGCATCTGTCATCAACAAGTTGACATGCCACAGCACGTCGCCAACCGTCACCACACGCCCGAACGTTGTCTTCAGGTCAGCGCCAACAACCAAACAAACGGCGCCAACAACCAAACAAACAGCGCCAACAACCAAACAAACAGCACCAACAACCAAACAAACAGCACCGTGTCGAGCGCATCACGCAACATTATTTACTGGACGAGCTTACCGCAGCGATTATGGCACCTTACGAGTGTGGCTCAGGTACTTGTTGGTGGGTATTCGCAGAGCTATTACTCAGTAACCAAGCTTGACATGGCGGCAGAGTAGCATGAGCGGTAGATGTGGGCAGAGGTTGGCTTCAAAAGTAGCATTCGAACTAGCTGTTACCACGCTGGGAAGCATAACGCTGCGGTGTGAGCGTAGGCGTCCCAGCACAGCGTGCAAGCGGAGGTGAGTCGAACAAAGAGTTGGACACACCGGGGATTGACCCGGGGCCTTCCGCTTGCAAAGCGGACGCGCTACCACTGCGCTATGCGCCCAGCAAAATGGAAAACCTAACCTCCACGTTCAAGACCGCTTTCTGACGCACCTACGCACGATACAGCCACGAATATACCTCCTGCACACCACCACACATCTCATTTACCCGCCGCCACTCACGCATCGCCTCAAAATACTTACGCCGTTTCGAAAACTTGCCGCATCTGTCATCAACAAGTTGACATGCCACAGCACGTCGCCAACCGTCACCACACGCCCGAACGTTGTCTTCAGGTCAGCGCCAACAACCAAACAAACGGCACCAACAACCAAACAAACAGCGCCAACAACCAAACAAACAGCGCCAACAACCAAACAAACAGCACCAACAACCAAACAAACAGCACCGTGTCGAGCGCATCACGCAACATTATTTACTGGACGAGCTTACCGCAGCGATTATGGCACCTTACGAGTGTGGCTCAGGTACTTGTTGGTGGGTATTCGCAGAGCTATTACTCAGTAACCAAGCTTGACATGGCGGCAGAGTAGCATGAGCGGTAGATGTGGGCAGAGGTTGGCTTCAAAAGTAGCATTCGAACTAGCTGTTACCACGCTGGGAAGCATAACGCTGCGGTGTGAGCGTAGGCGTCCCAGCACAGCGTGCAAGCGGAGGTGAGTCGAACAAAGAGTTGGACACACCGGGGATTGACCCGGGGCCTTCCGCTTGCAAAGCGGACGCGCTACCACTGCGCTATGCGCCCAGCAAAATGGAAAACCTAACCTCCACGTTCAAGACCGCTTTCTGACGCACCTACGCACGATACAGCCACGAATATACCTCCTGCACACCACCACACATCTCATTTACCCGCCGCCACTCACGCATCGCCTCAAAATACTTACGCCGTTTCGAAAACTTGCCGCATCTGTCATCAACAAGTTGACATGCCACAGCACGTCGCCAACCGTCACCACACGCCCGAACGTTGTCTTCAGGTCAGCGCCAACAACCAAACAAACGGCACCAACAACCAAACAAACAGCGCCAACAACCAAACAAACAGCACCAACAACCAAACAAACAGCACCGTGTCGAGCGCATCACGCAACATTATTTACTGGACGAGCTTACCGCAGCGATTATGGCACCTTACGAGTGTGGCTCAGGTACTTGTTGGTGGGTATTCGCAGAGCTATTACTCAGTAACCAAGCTTGACATGGCGGCAGAGTAGCATGAGCGGTAGATGTGGGCAGAGGTTGGCTTCAAAAGTAGCATTCGAACTAGCTGTTACCACGCTGGGAAGCATAACGCTGCGGTGTGAGCGTAGGCGTCCCAGCACAGCGTGCAAGCGGAGGTGAGTCGAACAAAGAGTTGGACACACCGGGGATTGACCCGGGGCCTTCCGCTTGCAAAGCGGACGCGCTACCACTGCGCTATGCGCCCAGCAAAATGGAAAACCTAACCTCCACGTTCAAGACCGCTTTCTGACGCACCTACGCACGATACAGCCACGAATATACCTCCTGCACACCACCACACACCTCATTTACCCGCCGCCACTCACGCATCGCCTCAAAATACTTACGCCGTTTCGAAAACTTGCCGCATCTGTCATCAACAAGTTGACATGCCACAGCACGTCGCCAACCGTCACCACACGCCCGAACGTTGTCTTCAGGTCAGCGCCAACAACCAAACAAACAGCACCAACAACCAAACAAACAGCACCGTGTCGAGCGCATCACGCAACATTATTTACTGGACGAGCTTACCGCAGCGATTATGGCACCTTACGAGTGTGGCTCAGGTACTTGTTGGTGGGTATTCGCAGAGCTATTACTCAGTAACCAAGCTTGACATGGCGGCAGAGTAGCATGAGCGGTAGATGTGGGCAGAGGTTGGCTTCAAAAGTAGCATTCGAACTAGCTGTTACCACGCTGGGAAGCATAACGCTGCGGTGTGAGCGTAGGCGTCCCAGCACAGCGTGCAAGCGGAGGTGAGTCGAACAAAGAGTTGGACACACCGGGGATTGACCCGGGGCCTTCCGCTTGCAAAGCGGACGCGCTACCACTGCGCTATGCGCCCAGCAAAATGGAAAACCTAACCTCCACGTTCAAGACCGCTTTCTGACGCACCTACGCACGATACAGCCACGAATATACCTCCTGCACACCACCACACACCTCATTTACCCGCCGCCACTCACGCATCGCCTCAAAATACTTACGCCGTTTCGAAAACTTGCCGCATCTGTCATCAACAAGTTGACATGCCACAGCACGTCGCCAACCGTCACCACACGCCCGAACGTTGTCTTCAGGTCAGCGCCAACAACCAAACAAACAGCACCGTGTCGAGCGCATCACGCAACATTATTTACTGGACGAGCTTACCGCAGCGATTATGGCACCTTACGAGTGTGGCTCAGGTACTTGTTGGTGGGTATTCGCAGAGCTATTACTCAGTAACCAAGCTTGACATGGCGGCAGAGTAGCATGAGCGGTAGATGTGGGCAGAGGTTGGCTTCAAAAGTAGCATTCGAACTAGCTGTTACCACGCTGGGAAGCATAACGCTGCGGTGTGAGCGTAGGCGTCCCAGCACAGCGTGCAAGCGGAGGTGAGTCGAACAAAGAGTTGGACACACCGGGGATTGACCCGGGGCCTTCCGCTTGCAAAGCGGACGCGCTACCACTGCGCTATGCGCCCAGCAAAATGGAAAACCTAACCTCCACGTTCAAGACCGCTTTCTGACGCACCTACGCACGATACAGCCACGAATATACCTCCTGCACACCACCACACACCTCATTTACCCGCCGCCACTCACGCATCGCCTCAAAATACTTACGCCGTTTCGAAAACTTGCCGCATCTGTCATCAACAAGTTGACATGCCAGAGCACGTCGCCAACCGTCACCACACGCCCGAACGTTGTCTTCAGGTCAGCGCCAACAACCAAACAAACAGCACCAACAACCAAACAAACAGCACCGTGTCGAGCGCATCACGCAACATTATTTACTGGACGAGCTTACCGCAGCGATTATGGCACCTTACGAGTGTGGCTCAGGTACTTGTTGGTGGGTATTCGCAGAGCTATTACTCAGTAACCAAGCTTGACATGGCGGCAGAGTAGCATGAGCGGTAGATGTGGGCAGAGGTTGGCTTCAAAAGTAGCATTCGAACTAGCTGTTACCACGCTGGGAAGCATAACGCTGCGGTGTGAGCGTAGGCGTCCCAGCACAGCGTGCAAGCGGAGGTGAGTCGAACAAAGAGTTGGACACACCGGGGATTGACCCGGGGCCTTCCGCTTGCAAAGCGGACGCGCTACCACTGCGCTATGCGCCCAGCAAAATGGAAAACCTAACCTCCACGTTCAAGACCGCTTTCTGACGCACCTACGCACGATACAGCCACGAATATACCTCCTGCACACCACCACACACCTCATTTACCCGCCGCCACTCACGCATCGCCTCAAAATACTTACGCCGTTTCGAAAACTTGCCGCATCTGTCATCAACAAGTTGACATGCCAGAGCACGTCGCCAACCGTCACCACACGCCCGAACGTTGTCTTCAGGTCAGCGCCAACAACCAAACAAACAGCACCAACAACCAAACAAACAGCACCGTGTCGAGCGCATCACGCAACATTATTTACTGGACGAGCTTACCGCAGCGATTATGGCACCTTACGAGTGTGGCTCAGGTACTTGTTGGTGGGTATTCGCAGAGCTATTACTCAGTAACCAAGCTTGACATGGCGGCAGAGTAGCATGAGCGGTAGATGTGGGCAGAGGTTGGCTTCAAAAGTAGCATTCGAACTAGCTGTTACCACGCTGGGAAGCATAACGCTGCGGTGTGAGCGTAGGCGTCCCAGCACAGCGTGCAAGCGGAGGTGAGTCGAACAAAGAGTTGGACACACCGGGGATTGACCCGGGGCCTTCCGCTTGCAAAGCGGACGCGCTACCACTGCGCTATGCGCCCAGCAAAATGGAAAACCTAACCTCCACGTTCAAGACCGCTTTCTGACGCACCTACGCACGATACAGCCACGAATATACCTCCTGCACACCACCACACACCTCATTTACCCGCCGCCACTCACGCATCGCCTCAAAATACTTACGCCGTTTCGAAAACTTGCCGCATCTGTCATCAACAAGTTGACATGCCACAGCACGTCGCCAACCGTCACCACACGCCCGAACGTTGTCTTCAGGTCAGCGCCAACAACCAAACAAACAGCGCCAACAACCAAACAAACAGCACCAACAACCAAACAAACAGCACCGTGTCGAGCGCATCACGCAACATTATTTACTGGACGAGCTTACCGCAGCGATTATGGCACCTTACGAGTGTGGCTCAGGTACTTGTTGGTGGGTATTCGCAGAGCTATTACTCAGTAACCAAGCTTGACATGGCGGTAGAGTAGCATGAGCGGTAGATGTGGGCAGAGGTTGGCTTCAAAAGTAGCATTCGAACTAGCTGTTACCACGCTGGGAAGCATAACGCTGCGGTGTGAGCGTAGGCGTCCCAGCACAGCGTGCAAGCGGAGGTGAGTCGAACAAAGAGTTGGACACACCGGGGATTGAACCCGGGGCCTTCCGCTTGCAAAGCGGACGCGCTACCACTGCGCTATGCGCCCAGCAAAATGGAAAACCTAACCTCCACGTTCAAGACCGCTTTCTGACGCACCTACGCACGATACAGCCACGAATATACCTCCTGCACACCACCACACACCTCATTTACCCGCCGCCACTCACGCATCGCCTCAAAATACTTACGCCGTTTCGAAAACTTGCCGCATCTGTCATCAACAAGTTGACATGCCACAGCACGTCGCCAACCGTCACCACACGCCCGAACGTTGTCTTCAGGTCAGCGCCAACAACCAAACAAACGGCACCAACAACCAAACAGCGCCAACAACCAAACAAACAGCACCAACAACCAAACAAACAGCACCGTGTCGAGCGCATCACGCAACATTATTTACTGGACGAGCTTACCGCAGCGATTATGGCACCTTACGAGTGTGGCTCAGGTACTTGTTGGTGGGTATTCGCAGAGCTATTACTCAGTAACCAAGCTTGACATGGCGGCAGAGTAGCATGAGCGGTAGATGTGGGCAGAGGTTGGCTTCAAAAGTAGCATTCGAACTAGCTGTTACCACGCTGGGAAGCATAACGCTGCGGTGTGAGCGTAGGCGTCCCAGCACAGCGTGCAAGCGGAGGTGAGTCGAACAAAGAGTTGGACACACCGGGGATTGACCCGGGGCCTTCCGCTTGCAAAGCGGACGCGCTACCACTGCGCTATGCGCCCAGCAAAATGGAAAACCTAACCTCCACGTTCAAGACCGCTTTCTGACGCACCTACGCACGATACAGCCACGAATATACCTCCTGCACACCACCACACACCTCATTTACCCGCCGCCACTCACGCATCGCCTCAAAATACTTACGCCGTTTCGAAAACTTGCCGCATCTGTCATCAACAAGTTGACATGCCACAGCACGTCGCCAACCGTCACCACACGCCCGAACGTTGTCTTCAGGTCAGCGCCAACAACCAAACAAACAGCACCAACAACCAAACAAACAGCACCGTGTCGAGCGCATCACGCAACATTATTTACTGGACGAGCTTACCGCAGCGATTATGGCACCTTACGAGTGTGGCTCAGGTACTTGTTGGTGGGTATTCGCAGAGCTATTACTCAGTAACCAAGCTTGACATGGCGGCAGAGTAGCATGAGCGGTAGATGTGGGCAGAGGTTGGCTTCAAAAGTAGCATTCGAACTAGCTGTTACCACGCTGGGAAGCATAACGCTGCGGTGTGAGCGTAGGCGTCCCAGCACAGCGTGCAAGCGGAGGTGAGTCGAACAAAGAGTTGGACACACCGGGGATTGACCCGGGGCCTTCCGCTTGCAAAGCGGACGCGCTACCACTGCGCTATGCGCCCAGCAAAATGGAAAACCTAACCTCCACGTTCAAGACCGCTTTCTGACGCACCTACGCACGATACAGCCACGAATATACCTCCTGCACACCACCACACACCTCATTTACCCGCCGCCACTCACGCATCGCCTCAAAATACTTACGCCGTTTCGAAAACTTGCCGCATCTGTCATCAACAAGTTGACATGCCACAGCACGTCGCCAACCGTCACCACACGCCCGAACGTTGTCTTCAGGTCAGCGCCAACAACCAAACAAACAGCGCCAACAACCAAACAAACAGCACCAACAACCAAACAAACAGCACCGTGTCGAGCGCATCACGCAACATTATTTACTGGACGAGCTTACCGCAGCGATTATGGCACCTTACGAGTGTGGCTCAGGTACTTGTTGGTGGGTATTCGCAGAGCTATTACTCAGTAACCAAGCTTGACATGGCGGTAGAGTAGCATGAGCGGTAGATGTGGGCAGAGGTTGGCTTCAAAAGTAGCATTCGAACTAGCTGTTACCACGCTGGGAAGCATAACGCTGCGGTGTGAGCGTAGGCGTCCCAGCACAGCGTGCAAGCGGAGGTGAGTCGAACAAAGAGTTGGACACACCGGGGATTGACCCGGGGCCTTCCGCTTGCAAAGCGGACGCGCTACCACTGCGCTATGCGCCCAGCAAAATGGAAAACCTAACCTCCACGTTCAAGACCGCTTTCTGACGCACCTACGCACGATACAGCCACGAATATACCTCCTGCACACCACCACACACCTCATTTACCCGCCGCCACTCACGCATCGCCTCAAAATACTTACGCCGTTTCGAAAACTTGCCGCATCTGTCATCAACAAGTTGACATGCCACAGCACGTCGCCAACCGTCACCACACGCCCGAACGTTGTCTTCAGGTCAGCGCCAACAACCAAACAAACGGCACCAACAACCAAACAGCGCCAACAACCAAACAAACAGCACCAACAACCAAACAAACAGCACCGTGTCGAGCGCATCACGCAACATTATTTACTGGACGAGCTTACCGCAGCGATTATGGCACCTTACGAGTGTGGCTCAGGTACTTGTTGGTGGGTATTCGCAGAGCTATTACTCAGTAACCAAGCTTGACATGGCGGCAGAGTAGCATGAGCGGTGGATGTGGGCAGAGGTTGGCTTCAAAAGTAGCATTCGAACTAGCTGTTACCACGCTGGGAAGCATAACGCTGCGGTGTGAGCGTAGGCGTCCCAGCACAGCGTGCAAGCGGAGGTGAGTCGAACAAAGAGTTGGACACACCGGGGATTGACCCGGGGCCTTCCGCTTGCAAAGCGGACGCGCTACCACTGCGCTATGCGCCCAGCAAAATGGAAAACCTAACCTCCACGTTCAAGACCGCTTTCTGACGCACCTACGCACGATACAGCCACGAATATACCTCCTGCACACCACCACACACCTCATTTACCCGCCGCCACTCACGCATCGCCTCAAAATACTTACGCCGTTTCGAAAACTTGCCGCATCTGTCATCAACAAGTTGACATGCCACAGCACGTCGCCAACCGTCACCACACGCCCGAACGTTGTCTTCAGGTCAGCGCCAACAACCAAACAAACGGCGCCAACAACCAAACAAACAGCGCCAACAACCAAACAAACAGCACCAACAACCAAACAAACAGCACCGTGTCGAGCGCATCACGCAACATTATTTACTGGACGAGCTTACCGCAGCGATTATGGCACCTTACGAGTGTGGCTCAGGTACTTGTTGGTGGGTATTCGCAGAGCTATTACTCAGTAACCAAGCTTGACATGGCGGTAGAGTAGCATGAGCGGTAGATGTGGGCAGAGGTTGGCTTCAAAAGTAGCATTCGAACTAGCTGTTACCACGCTGGGAAGCATAACGCTGCGGTGTGAGCGTAGGCGTCCCAGCACAGCGTGCAAGCGGAGGTGAGTCGAACAAAGAGTTGGACACACCGGGGATTGAACCCGGGGCCTTCCGCTTGCAAAGCGGACGCGCTACCACTGCGCTATGCGCCCAGCAAAATGGAAAACCTAACCTCCACGTTCAAGACCGCTTTCTGACGCACCTACGCACGATACAGCCACGAATATACCTCCTGCACACCACCACACATCTCATTTACCCGCTGCCACTCACGCATCGCCTCAAAATACTTACGCCGTTTCGAAAACTTGCCGCATCTGTCATCAACAAGTTGACATGCCACAGCACGTCGCCAACCGTCACCACACGCCCGAACGTTGTCTTCAGGTCAGCGCCAACAACCAAACAAACGGCACCAACAACCAAACAAACAGCACCGTGTCGAGCGCATCACGCAACATTATTTACTGGACGAGCTTACCGCAGCGATTATGGCACCTTACGAGTGTGGCTCAGGTACTTGTTGGTGGGTATTCGCAGAGCTATTACTCAGTAACCAAGCTTGACATGGCGGTAGAGTAGCATGAGCGGTAGATGTGGGCAGAGGTTGGCTTCAAAAGTAGCATTCGAACTAGCTGTTACCACGCTGGGAAGCATAACGCTGCGGTGTGAGCGTAGGCGTCCCAGCACAGCGTGCAAGCGGAGGTGAGTCGAACAAAGAGTTGGACACACCGGGGATTGACCCGGGGCCTTCCGCTTGCAAAGCGGACGCGCTACCACTGCGCTATGCGCCCAGCAAAATGGAAAACCTAACCTCCACGTTCAAGACCGCTTTCTGACGCACCTACGCACGATACAGCCACGAATATACCTCCTGCACACCACCACACACCTCATTTACCCGCCGCCACTCACGCATCGCCTCAAAATACTTACGCCGTTTCGAAAACTTGCCGCATCTGTCATCAACAAGTTGACATGCCACAGCACGTCGCCAACCGTCACCACACGCCCGAACGTTGTCTTCAGGTCAGCGCCAACAACCAAACAAACAGCGCCAACAACCAAACAAACAGCGCCAACAACCAAACAAACAGCACCAACAACCAAACAAACAGCACCGTGTCGAGCGCATCACGCAACATTATTTACTGGACGAGCTTACCGCAGCGATTATGGCACCTTACGAGTGTGGCTCAGGTACTTGTTGGTGGGTATTCGCAGAGCTATTACTCAGTAACCAAGCTTGACATGGCGGCAGAGTAGCATGAGCGGTGGATGTGGGCAGAGGTTGGCTTCAAAAGTAGCATTCGAACTAGCTGTTACCACGCTGGGAAGCATAACGCTGCGGTGTGAGCGTAGGCGTCCCAGCACAGCGTGCAAGCGGAGGTGAGTCGAACAAAGAGTTGGACACACCGGGGATTGAACCCGGGGCCTTCCGCTTGCAAAGCGGACGCGCTACCACTGCGCTATGCGCCCAGCAAAATGGAAAACCTAACCTCCACGTTCAAGACCGCTTTCTGACGCACCTACGCACGATACAGCCACGAATATACCTCCTGCACACCACCACACACCTCATTTACCCGCCGCCACTCACGCATCGCCTCAAAATACTTACGCCGTTTCGAAAACTTGCCGCATCTGTCATCAACAAGTTGACATGCCACAGCACGTCGCCAACCGTCACCACACGCCCGAACGTTGTCTTCAGGTCAGCGCCAACAACCAAACAAACGGCACCAACAACCAAACAGCGCCAACAACCAAACAAACAGCACCAACAACCAAACAAACAGCACCGTGTCGAGCGCATCACGCAACATTATTTACTGGACGAGCTTACCGCAGCGATTATGGCACCTTACGAGTGTGGCTCAGGTACTTGTTGGTGGGTATTCGCAGAGCTATTACTCAGTAACCAAGCTTGACATGGCGGCAGAGTAGCATGAGCGGTGGATGTGGGCAGAGGTTGGCTTCAAAAGTAGCATTCGAACTAGCTGTTACCACGCTGGGAAGCATAACGCTGCGGTGTGAGCGTAGGCGTCCCAGCACAGCGTGCAAGCGGAGGTGAGTCGAACAAAGAGTTGGACACACCGGGGATTGACCCGGGGCCTTCCGCTTGCAAAGCGGACGCGCTACCACTGCGCTATGCGCCCAGCAAAATGGAAAACCTAACCTCCACGTTCAAGACCGCTTTCTGACGCACCTACGCACGATACAGCCACGAATATACCTCCTGCACACCACCACACACCTCATTTACCCGCCGCCACTCACGCATCGCCTCAAAATACTTACGCCGTTTCGAAAACTTGCCGCATCTGTCATCAACAAGTTGACATGCCACAGCACGTCGCCAACCGTCACCACACGCCCGAACGTTGTCTTCAGGTCAGCGCCAACAACCAAACAAACAGCACCGTGTCGAGCGCATCACGCAACATTATTTACTGGACGAGCTTACCGCAGCGATTATGGCACCTTACGAGTGTGGCTCAGGTACTTGTTGGTGGGTATTCGCAGAGCTATTACTCAGTAACCAAGCTTGACATGGCGGCAGAGTAGCATGAGCGGTGGATGTGGGCAGAGGTTGGCTTCAAAAGTAGCATTCGAACTAGCTGTTACCACGCTGGGAAGCATAACGCTGCGGTGTGAGCGTAGGCGTCCCAGCACAGCGTGCAAGCGGAGGTGAGTCGAACAAAGAGTTGGACACACCGGGGATTGACCCGGGGCCTTCCGCTTGCAAAGCGGACGCGCTACCACTGCGCTATGCGCCCAGCAAAATGGAAAACCTAACCTCCACGTTCAAGACCGCTTTCTGACGCACCTACGCACGATACAGCCACGAATATACCTCCTGCACACCACCACACACCTCATTTACCCGCCGCCACTCACGCATCGCCTCAAAATACTTACGCCGTTTCGAAAACTTGCCGCATCTGTCATCAACAAGTTGACATGCCACAGCACGTCGCCAACCGTCACCACACGCCCGAACGTTGTCTTCAGGTCAGCGCCAACAACCAAACAAACGGCGCCAACAACCAAACAAACAGCGCCAACAACCAAACAAACAGCACCAACAACCAAACAAACAGCACCGTGTCGAGCGCATCACGCAACATTATTTACTGGACGAGCTTACCGCAGCGATTATGGCACCTTACGAGTGTGGCTCAGGTACTTGTTGGTGGGTATTCGCAGAGCTATTACTCAGTAACCAAGCTTGACATGGCGGCAGAGTAGCATGAGCGGTGGATGTGGGCAGAGGTTGGCTTCAAAAGTAGCATTCGAACTAGCTGTTACCACGCTGGGAAGCATAACGCTGCGGTGTGAGCGTAGGCGTCCCAGCACAGCGTGCAAGCGGAGGTGAGTCGAACAAAGAGTTGGACACACCGGGGATTGACCCGGGGCCTTCCGCTTGCAAAGCGGACGCGCTACCACTGCGCTATGCGCCCAGCAAAATGGAAAACCTAACCTCCACGTTCAAGACCGCTTTCTGACGCACCTACGCACGATACAGCCACGAATATACCTCCTGCACACCACCACACACCTCATTTACCCGCTGCCACTCACACATCGCCTCAAAATACTTACGCCGTTTCGAAAACTTGCCGCATCTGTCATCAACAAGTTGACATGCCAGAGTACGTCGCCAACCGTCACCACACGCCCGAACGTTGTCTTCAGGTCAGCGCCAACAACCAAAAAAACAGCGCCAACAACCAAACAAACAGCGCCAACAACCAAACAAACAGCACCAACAACCAAACAAATAGCACCGTGTCGAGCGCATCACGCAACATTATTTACTGGACGAGCTTACCGCAGCGATTATGGCACCTTACGAGTGTGGCTCAGGTACTTGTTGGTGGGTATTCGCAGAGCTATTACTCAGTAACCAAGCTTGACATGGCGGCAGAGTAGCATGAGCGGTGGATGTGGGCAGAGGTTGGCTTCAAAAGTAGCATTCGAACTAGCTGTTACCACGCTGGGAAGCATAACGCTGCGGTGTGAGCGTAGGCGTCCCAGCACAGCGTGCAAGCGGAGGTGAGTCGAACAAAGAGTTGGACACACCGGGGATTGACCCGGGGCCTTCCGCTTGCAAAGCGGACGCGCTACCACTGCGCTATGCGCCCAGCAAAATGGAAAACCTAACCTCCACGTTCAAGACCGCTTTCTGACGCACCTACGCACGATACAGCCACGAATATACCTCCTGCACACCACCACACACCTCATTTACCCGCCGCCACTCACGCATCGCCTCAAAATACTTACGCCGTTTCGAAAACTTGCCGCATCTGTCATCAACAAGTTGACATGCCACAGCACGTCGCCAACCGTCACCACACGCCCGAACGTTGTCTTCAGGTCAGCGCCAACAACCAAACAAACGGCGCCAACAACCAAACAAACAGCGCCAACAACCAAACAAACAGCACCAACAACCAAACAAACAGCACCGTGTCGAGCGCATCACGCAACATTATTTACTGGACGAGCTTACCGCAGCGATTATGGCACCTTACGAGTGTGGCTCAGGTACTTGTTGGTGGGTATTCGCAGAGCTATTACTCAGTAACCAAGCTTGACATGGCGGCAGAGTAGCATGAGCGGTGGATGTGGGCAGAGGTTGGCTTCAAAAGTAGCATTCGAACTAGCTGTTACCACGCTGGGAAGCATAACGCTGCGGTGTGAGCGTAGGCGTCCCAGCACAGCGTGCAAGCGGAGGTGAGTCGAACAAAGAGTTGGACACACCGGGGATTGACCCGGGGCCTTCCGCTTGCAAAGCGGACGCGCTACCACTGCGCTATGCGCCCAGCAAAATGGAAAACCTAACCTCCACGTTCAAGACCGCTTTCTGACGCACCTACGCACGATACAGCCACGAATATACCTCCTGCACACCACCACACACCTCATTTACCCGCTGCCACTCACACATCGCCTCAAAATACTTACGCCGTTTCGAAAACTTGCCGCATCTGTCATCAACAAGTTGACATGCCAGAGTACGTCGCCAACCGTCACCACACGCCCGAACGTTGTCTTCAGGTCAGCGCCAACAACCAAAAAAACAGCGCCAACAACCAAACAAACAGCGCCAACAACCAAACAAACAGCACCAACAACCAAACAAATAGCACCGTGTCGAGCGCATCACGCAACATTATTTACTGGACGAGCTTACCGCAGCGATTATGGCACCTTACGAGTGTGGCTCAGGTACTTGTTGGTGGGTATTCGCAGAGCTATTACTCAGTAACCAAGCTTGACATGGCGGCAGAGTAGCATGAGCGGTAGATGTGGGCAGAGGTTGGCTTCAAAAGTAGCATTCGAACTAGCTGTTACTACGCTGGGAAGCATAACGCTGCGGTGTGAGCGTAGGCGTCCCAGCACAGCGTGCAAGCGGAGGTGAGTCGAACAAAGAGTTGGACACACCGGGGATTGACCCGGGGCCTTCCGCTTGCAAAGCGGACGCGCTACCACTGCGCTATGCGCCCAGCAAAATGGAAAACCTAACCTCCACGTTCAAGACCGCTTTCTGACGCACCTACGCACGATACAGCCACGAATATACCTCCTGCACACCACCACACATCTCATTTACCCGCTGCCACTCACGCATCGCCTCAAAATACTTACGCCGTTTCGAAAACTTGCCGCATCTGTCATCAACAAGTTGACATGCCACAGCACGTCGCCAACCGTCACCACACGCCCGAACGTTGTCTTCAGGTCAGCGCCAACAACCAAACAAACAGCACCAACAACCAAACAAACAGCGCCAACAACCAAACAAACAGCACCAACAACCAAACAAACAGCACCGTGTCGAGCGCATCACGCAACATTATTTACTGGACGAGCTTACCGCAGCGATTATGGCACCTTACGAGTGTGGCTCAGGTACTTGTTGGTGGGTATTCGCAGAGCTATTACTCAGTAACCAAGCTTGACATGGCGGCAGAGTAGCATGAGCGGTAGATGTGGGCAGAGGTTGGCTTCAAAAGTAGCATTCGAACTAGCTGCCACGAATATACCTCCTGCACACCACCACACACCTCATTTACCCGCTGCCACTCACGCATCGCCTCAAAATACTTACGCCGTTTCGAAAACTTGCCGCATCTGTCATCAACAAGTTGACATGCCAGAGCACGTCGCCAACCGTCACCACACGCCCGAACGTTGTCTTCAGGTCAGCGCCAACAACCAAACAAACGGCGCCAACAACCAAACAAACAGCGCCAACAACCAAACAAACAGCACCAACAACCAAACAAACAGCACCGTGTCGAGCGCATCACGCAACATTATTTACTGGACGAGCTTACCGCAGCGATTATGGCACCTTACGAGTGTGGCTCAGGTACTTGTTGGTGGGTATTCGCAGAGCTATTACTCAGTAACCAAGCTTGACATGGCGGCAGAGTAGCATGAGCGGTAGATGTGGGCAGAGGTTGGCTTCAAAAGTAGCATTCGAACTAGCTGCCACGAATATACCTCCTGCACACCACCACACACCTCATTTACCCGCTGCCACTCACGCATCGCCTCAAAATACTTACGCCGTTTCGAAAACTTGCCGCATCTGTCATCAACAAGTTGACATGCCAGAGTACGTCGCCAACCGTCACCACACGCCCGAACGTTGTCTTCAGGTCAGCGCCAACAACCAAACAAACGGCGCCAACAACCAAACAAACAGCGCCAACAACCAAACAAACAGCACCAACAACCAAACAAACAGCACCGTGTCGAGCGCATCACGCAACATTATTTACTGGACGAGCTTACCGCAGCGATTATGGCACCTTACGAGTGTGGCTCAGGTACTTGTTGGTGGGTATTCGCAGAGCTATTACTCAGTAACCAAGCTTGACATGGCGGCAGAGTAGCATGAGCGGTGGATGTGGGCAGAGGTTGGCTTCAAAAGTAGCATTCGAACTAGCTGTTACCACGCTGGGAAGCATAACGCTGCGGTGTGAGCGTAGGCGTCCCAGCACAGCGTGCAAGCGGAGGTGAGTCGAACAAAGAGTTGGACACACCGGGGATTGACCCGGGGCCTTCCGCTTGCAAAGCGGACGCGCTACCACTGCGCTATGCGCCCAGCAAAATGGAAAACCTAACCTCCACGTTCAAGACCGCTTTCTGACGCACCTACGCACGATACAGCCACGAATATACCTCCTGCACACCACCACACATCTCATTTACCCGCTGCCACTCACGCATCGCCTCAAAATACTTACGCCGTTTCGAAAACTTGCCGCATCTGTCATCAACAAGTTGACATGCCACAGCACGTCGCCAACCGTCACCACACGCCCGAACGTTGTCTTCAGGTCAGCGCCAACAACCAAACAAACAGCACCAACAACCAAACAAACAGCACCGTGTCGAGCGCATCACGCAACATTATTTACTGGACGAGCTTACCGCAGCGATTATGGCACCTTACGAGTGTGGCTCAGGTACTTGTTGGTGGGTATTCGCAGAGCTATTACTCAGTAACCAAGCTTGACATGGCGGCAGAGTAGCATGAGCGGTAGATGTGGGCAGAGGTTGGCTTCAAAAGTAGCATTCGAACTAGCTGTTACCACGCTGGGAAGCATAACGCTGCGGTGTGAGCGTAGGCGTCCCAGCACAGCGTGCAAGCGGAGGTGAGTCGAACAAAGAGTTGGACACACCGGGGATTGACCCGGGGCCTTCCGCTTGCAAAGCGGACGCGCTACCACTGCGCTATGCGCCCAGCAAAATGGAAAACCTAACCTCCACGTTCAAGACCGCTTTCTGACGCACCTACGCACGATACAGCCACGAATATACCTCCTGCACACCACCACACATCTCATTTACCCGCTGCCACTCACGCATCGCCTCAAAATACTTACGCCGTTTCGAAAACTTGCCGCATCTGTCATCAACAAGTTGACATGCCAGAGCACGTCGCCAACCGTCACCACACGCCCGAACGTTGTCTTCAGGTCAGCGCCAACAACCAAACAAACAGCGCCAACAACCAAACAAACAGCGCCAACAACCAAACAAACAGCACCAACAACCAAACAAATAGCACCGTGTCGAGCGCATCACGCAACATTATTTACTGGACGAGCTTACCGCAGCGATTATGGCACCTTACGAGTGTGGCTCAGGTACTTGTTGGTGGGTATTCGCAGAGCTATTACTCAGTAACCAAGCTTGACATGGCGGCAGAGTAGCATGAGCGGTAGATGTGGGCAGAGGTTGGCTTCAAAAGTAGCATTCGAACTAGCTGTTACCACGCTGGGAAGCATAACGCTGCGGTGTGAGCGTAGGCGTCCCAGCACAGCGTGCAAGCGGAGGTGAGTCGAACAAAGAGTTGGACACACCGGGGATTGACCCGGGGCCTTCCGCTTGCAAAGCGGACGCGCTACCACTGCGCTATGCGCCCAGCAAAATGGAAAACCTAACCTCCACGTTCAAGACCGCTTTCTGACGCACCTACGCACGATACAGCCACGAATATACCTCCTGCACACCACCACACATCTCATTTACCCGCTGCCACTCACGCATCGCCTCAAAATACTTACGCCGTTTCGAAAACTTGCCGCATCTGTCATCAACAAGTTGACATGCCACAGCACGTCGCCAACCGTCACCACACGCCCGAACGTTGTCTTCAGGTCAGCGCCAACAACCAAACAAACAGCACCAACAACCAAACAAACAGCACCAACAACCAAACAAACAGCACCGTGTCGAGCGCATCACGCAACATTATTTACTGGACGAGCTTACCGCAGCGATTATGGCACCTTACGAGTGTGGCTCAGGTACTTGTTGGTGGGTATTCGCAGAGCTATTACTCAGTAACCAAGCTTGACATGGCGGCAGAGTAGCATGAGCGGTAGATGTGGGCAGAGGTTGGCTTCAAAAGTAGCATTCGAACTAGCTATTACCACGCTGGGAAGCATAACGCTGCGGTGTGAGCGTAGGCGTCCCAGCACAGCGTGCAAGCGGAGGTGAGTCGAACAAAGAGTTGGACACACCGGGGATTGAACCCGGGGCCTTCCGCTTGCAAAGCGGACGCGCTACCACTGCGCTATGCGCCCAGCAAAATGGAAAACCTAACCTCCACGTTCAAGACCGCTTTCTGACGCACCTACGCACGATACAGCTATGTCCAGAATTTTCGCTGGCGCTACTGGTCCCCGTCGTTTTCGCACGAGCTGGGCTTGGCGATGGCTCCCACTCACTTAAAGAGCAGCTGGACAGGTCGCCCTCACTGACGTCGTCAATGTCCTCCACCAACAGGGGGCGCTGTTTTGAGTGCTGAGCGGCCGCGGCGGCATTTTGGTCTGTTAGCTCCACGCGTTTGCTGGAGGGGGAATATTTGTGTGGGTCGGGTATTCGTAGTGTATACGCTATACCTGGTTCGGAGATGGAATAAATCAGCAAATCCGAAGATAACGTGTGAGTGGGATGTTCCCAGTCTGGCAAAATACTCATTCTCATTTAAAAGCCTTATGCACTGATTTCTCCGTCGGTGTCTGGGAATAAAATGTGAGCGATTCTATTGGCTAAACCAGAATTGCTCTCAAGATTTGCCGAGGGTTGACTAAGCAGCAGAAATAATTATAATACTGCATAATTTAATAACATGCTTCAATTGATGTAGGATTTACTGTATGTGATAGTAATGATGTTGTCATAACGAATACACATCTCGGAATAAAATCCTCCTTTTATTGGGAATTAAGTTTTACTCCCCAGGGAAGAAGCCTACTACTTCCTCCGTCCGGAAATATAAGCGGGGCATCGGTTTAAACCGTGTCCGATAATATAAGCGGTACGCATACAAATTCAAGTCATTTGATAGTACCATCGTATTTCGACTAAGTACGCCCATACAAATGCTGCTGTTGGTGCAAACCGGTATTTAACCCTACGTTCTACGTGGCACGGCTCACTTACAAAAGCCAAGTGAATTACGGTGGTACAGGTTGGAGCAGGTGAGTTTTTGGGGGGCTTATGGTAGCTGCGTCGAGCATTCTCTGCCTAACACTACCTTCAATTGTTGTTTTTAAGGCTGCATTGGTGCTATACAGCAAGGTATGCACGGAAGTTAAGGTGTCATTATTATTAAAATAGTTTCTGGGGGCGTTTGCAATTTCACCTACGACCGGGCGCTGAGGACGAGCCCAGCGACCCCCACTAACTTGTTGGCGCTCGAAAAATAAAGCTAAGCAATCTCTTTGTCTTTATTGCAAGATAATCCAATAAAACGCCGTAGAAGGCTCGCAAACTAATATACGATGAAAAGCCTAGTACCGGTAGTAGGCTCAATGGGGAAAAGATTATAAAGCGATCTTTGGGATACATGTATATTCCCAGACCCAGACACCGAAGGGGGTCACTATAATATAATATAAAGACCCCTCTTCAAAACTGATTTTTATCAAACTGATCATGGGTTTTTGCGTGTGTGTGTGGGGGGGGACTAAGGGATAGTAACCCGGGTACTATGGTAAAAAATCCGTTATTCGAAGCATTCGCATAACTGCTGCTTCTGCTAAGAATGTATAGATAAATGGAATTCGTCGTGCAACATGAACGAAGCCTAATTTAGAAATGATTCTATTAAGATGGAAACGTTTGTACAACCGTGATATAAAGCTGCGCCGTCGCGGAAGTTGTGGGAAATACTGCCGCTCAGCATTTTAGTTTTTTTTGTTCAGTTTCTGCCATACCTCGAGGTTGACCGAGACTAGCGCCCTGCCCACCTCACCAACACATTTTGAATACGACCTTCCACAAGTGCATAGGCTGTGGGTCACAGCCTGTGGGTCACACGAGCTCTTGAGCTCGTTCTTCAGCTTCCTAACGGGCTTGGGCCTCGCGCTCCTGTAGAAAAAGGTTGCGGCGGAGAGCATGCTCGGCCTGAAGGTCAGTTAATAGGGCGTTCTTGTGCTAGACGGTTGGCCGGGCAGATACGTGCTGTACTGAGACGGCCATAGCCCACCGTGTAGACTTAGTGCCGTGTTAGTCTAATTGCATGATAATCTTTTCAACGAGGGCTACGGGCCTACTACTTCGAAGTACGATACGAATGAGGAAGCGCTAATCAAAGAAAAACACCTTTGCTGGCTAAATAGTTCACCGTGTAGTGTTCAGCCTTAAGAATCGACACGATATTCATGGCGCAATGCTCGATAGGTTGCTTTAGTGCCGATCCGCCAATTTAGTCGCGTAAACTATGACATCGTTGCTCAACTCCAGTGCCTGATGCATGACGAAGCCCTCTTATCTAAATAATGCCGAGAAAACAACGCCGCTAACGCAAAATTAACTTCAGCAACCATACTTAGCCTTTTACATTAAAGCATTCCTACTAATGGATGGCTAGCTGGGGCCTAAGCGCCGTGGGGAGATACACATGCTTGTTTCTAAATGTTTGAAAACGGTTCGTGCAAATTGCACGAAGAATTCACCTGAAATGATTGCATTTCGGGGTTTTATCTTACGCTTTGTATGCCTGACATTTTTGCATTTAGGGAATTCTTCGTTCATTTTGCACGAAGAATTCCATACAAAACCCCTGATTTGCACGACGTTTTCCGGGCGACGAACCGCCCATGAAGCCGACCATATCGAACAGTTGAAACTAGGCCAGGCGTTAGCCTGCACGCAGTATGGAGCGCTCAGTGCTTGGAGACAAATATGCAGATACCAAGTATTGGAGAAAAATCTGCACATACCAAGTACAAAAAATGATATTCCCAGCTAAGTCGAAGACAATCTACTTTGAGCTCAAATTCGACAAGTTTCGGGGTATCCGTAGTTAGCGGATTGGACGACATAGCGCTGAAGCTCCGCCTGTAATGGTGGGATCTGTTTAAAAGTCCAATTCACGAGGAGTGGTACAGTACAGCTAACATTTTGGCGATGCAGCAACCCAATCGACTTCCGTTATCATGCCTTGCTTAGCGCAGGCCATACACTTGGACTGCTTTATTATAACAATAATATGCGTCGTGCAGCTACTCTGCCGACAAAAATGGCTTGACAAATATAGACGGCTGTAGACAAACATGCACTATTAAAATAGCGAGTTTTAGAACTGTACCCGGTTCCAACAGTAAAAGTGTACCTGTCGTGACGGCAGCGCTGTGGCGGGTTTTAACTCGGTGACGGGCCTATTGGCCGTTCTCACGCACGGCAATCAGGCGTCGAGAAACCCGACGGTCGATTTTATTTTTTAAAATAAAAAATAAATTTAAAAACTAAGAATTTGTTTGCAGCCCTTGGCAGTGAACGCAGTATACCACAGCATCGTGACCTGTTACAGCAACAGCAATATGCTGCATTGTCAGTGAGCCCCTGCCAGTGACCGACCTGCAGAGCATACATGCTTCTTTTTAATTAATAATTTAAAAATTAAAAAAGTAGAACTAAATTAGTTCTACTTTAGTTCAACTAATTGATGAAGAGCATCTTCTGCAATATTGGATGATGCGCGGGAAATTCCACTTCATGAAGAACATTTGTTGTATTACAGTTAAAAGCGCTGTGTACAGTCAGCTCGAAGAATGAAGCAAATATGAATCCCACCTACCATTGCAAGGCGCCAGTTTGTTCGCCCTCGTTTCCACTTTGATTTTTTTTGACAGATAGGGTGCAGCGAAATTCTATCTGCGTTTCATGAGCATGATGACAGATGTCCGATCACGGTGCCGCTTTGTTCGCTCTCTGCACTTGTCAGGGATTCTTTTCTCTCGTCGCGGCGCCGCATCTCCTTCCGTGTTGGTGCCATCTTTGCATCATCTCACCGAGGGATGTACCGGTGGAGGGCATCGTTTGATCGGTGGTCTCCGCCGAGTCTCTCAATCCTCATTCCTCGTTTCGCGTGGCATCCCTCACTGCGTCGTTTTCGCCAATCTCGGTCACCATGGACAAGACCGACAGCTATCTGCCCGACCTGGAGAGGTCACCCAAGGCGGCGTATTCCAAGCTGGACGGCGACGTGCCGCTCCAGACTCCGGAGCAGCCCTTTGAGGACAGCAACTCGCTGTACGCGCGTCTGCAGCGCTGGGCCAGTCGCTTCAAGATCGAGACGCGCGGCATCGAACGCGTACCCGAGGACGAGCGCCCCGACGACTCCCTGTTGAACGTGGGCAGTATGTGGCTAGCGGCCAACATGGTCATCAGCTCCTTCGCTATCGGCGTACTAGGCAAGTCGCTCTTCTACTTGGGTTCGGCCGACGCCTTCCTCGTCGTGCTCTTCTTTAACATGGTGGGCATCCTACCCGTGTGCTACTTCTCCACCTTCGGTCCTATCTTCGGTCTACGCCAGATCGTGCTCTCACGCTTCTGGTACGGCTGGCACGGCGTCAAGATCGTGGCTCTCTTCAACGTGATCACCTGCCTCGGGTGGTCCTGTATCAACGTCATCGTCGGTGCGCAGGTCATCAACGCAGTTAACAGCGACGTCCCCGGCTGGGCCGGTATCATCATCATCACCGCGTGCACCTTCATCGTCACACTTTTTGGCTACAAAGTGGTGCACGCCTACGAGTTCTGGTCGTGGATCCCAGCCTTCATCGTCTTTATGATCGTACTCATCGAATTCGCAGTCTCAGGCGCGTACGTCAACATCCCCATAGGTACCGGCACCTCAGAAGTCGGTAGTGTCTTGAGCTTCGGTGCCACTGTCTTTGGGTTCGCCATCGGCTGGACGTCGTACGCTGCCGACTACACCGTGTACCAACCCGTACACCAGAGCAAGGTGAAGGTTTTCTTCTCCGCCTACGCCGGTCTGATCGTGCCGCTGCTGTTCACACAATTCCTGGGTGTCGCCGTCATGACCGCTACGGACGAGAGCAACCCGGACAGCAAGTACCGCGACGGCTACAACGAGGCCGGTGCTGGTGGTCTCATCAGCGCGGTGGTCGTGGGTCCGCTTGGTGGCTTTGGCCAGTTCTGCCTCGTCCTACTGGCGCTGTCCATCATCGCCAACAACTGCCCCAATATCTACTCGTTCGCTATCACCGTGCAGGTTTTCGGGGAGTTGACGCGCAGGACGCGCAGCATCCCACGCTTCGTATGGACGCTGGTGGGTTCAGTCATCTACGCGGTCGTGGCCTTCCCGGGCTACTCGCACTTTGAGAGTGTACTGGAGAACTTCATGAACGTCATCGGCTACTGGATGTCCGTGTACGCGGCGATCGGTCTGACCGAGCATTTCTATTTCCGCAAGGGCTACTCGGGTTACAATCCAGCCGACTATGACAACCGTGAGAAGCTGCCGCACGGTATCGCCGCCGTCTTCTCGTTCTGCGTAGGTATCGTAGGTGCCGTCCTGGGTATGAGCCAGACGTGGTATGTCGGCCCCATTGCTAAACTGTGCGGTGAGAAGCCGTTCGGCGGAGACGTCGGAGTGGAGCTTGCGTGGCTATTCGCCATCGTGTCTTATCTGACCACGAGGTCCATCGAGCTGCACTACTTCGGCAAGTAGATGACCAATGTCAAGATCGGTGAAGTCGCAAGTAAAACTAAGCGACCGTTAATAAATATTCGTTTCACAGTAAGTTGATCCATTCAAGTACAAGATGATTCACACGGCCACGGTGCATTGCTGGTCAAGCTTTAGCTGCCCGAACTGCGGAATCCAAAGTCGCGTTGCACCCAAAGATTTAGATTTAGACAAAAGTTTTCCTCTTTATTCCCGTAGCTCCCCAACGCTATCCCTCAGTTTTGCTGACCACAATGCATTGTCGCCTCTTGTGCAACCGTGAGTCAGAACCTGACCACCATGGCAGCGCCCCTGCCGAGTTGCACGTATAACGGTGCGAGCAACAAGATCGAGGTACAAAAAGTCATCACTATCTGACCCCTAGCCAAGTCCAAGGTTCAAACGACAAATGGGCCACTGAAGCTTGCTGTATGTACTTACTTTGGGAAAATCGGCAAGGTGCCTGTCACCGTCTTTATCTTTTGTACGTTTCCTCTTTCCTCTACAATCCGTTTAGAAGCCGATTTGCGGCCGCTTCCACATTATTATCCGTTGACTGAAGTGCCTGTAGAGCGCGCTCTCTATCAAACCCAAGGGCCTACATACAACCACGTCGTAAGTTTAACGATGTTTTCCAATCAAAAAAATAATTTCCACTCACCATAAGCTGCTGAATTACGTCCTCAGACGGCGGCTGAGCGGCCATGTGAGGGGGCAACATGCCACCAGCAGCAGGAGCGCCCCCAGGCATCACGCCGCCTGCGCCCGGCAATAATTGGTCTCGGAATCCTTGACCCTGGACAGCAGGTGCACCCGGACGGCCTCGGTTGAAGCGAGCGTTTACTCGTCGTTGAGCCTCGAGCGCACGTCGCTGCCGTTGGAGCGCCAACGTACTCGCAGGAGCCACATCAAACAGCGGATGCAGCAGACCGAGCACGGAGCACACGAGCGACGGCAGCCGCAGTCGTCCGAGTGGCGTACAGTTGAACAGGAGACCAAGGAACGATCCTCCTAAAAACGGGACCAATCCGCGAAAGTCACGTACGAACAGCTAGCAAATAGTTAAAGGTTTGTCAGCGTTAATTTTCATAAATTTAAACGAAAATTTAAAATATTTTGGCGTACCATGAGCATGAGCATGTACGTACTCGACTTGTCCGAAAAGTGCAGACCCCACACACTGAATGATCGCGGATGCAGCTTGGGGATAAACTCTATAATTATAACAAAAATAAAATAAATCAATATCACTCCTTCATCCCTTCCAGTGCAGTTGCGTACTGTTGAAGTAGACGGCAAAGGCTCCAATGACGGGGTACGGTCCGCCCGGGATGGTCTTGGCTAGCCAGGGGGCGGACGTCAGCGCCGCGAGTTGTAGCGCGCCCGAAATTAACAACACGAAGACGAGAATGCTGCCGAATTTACGAGAGCCCAACTGTCTCTCCAGGACTCGGAACTGGAACACGGCGTAGAGTCCGAGAGACACGGCCAGCCCACTACATTGAAGAATATGGTTAATAAAAAATAAAAATATAGTAACATCATAAATAAGAACTCACTGGTGGAAAGTCAATTGACTCGAGATCAGACGCCAGTACTGATGCCGACTGAGAATTGCGTCCCGGTCGAGCGCCAGGAGACGACCGCGGTCTAGCAAGAGGCTGGCGGAGCTGGCGGCGCCCACTGCGAGCGAGAAGGCGTAGGTGACAGGCGCGCCATCTGTAAGGGTGACAAATGCGTGAGAGAGGATGAGCGCAGAGAGATCGAAAGGCACGCACAGAAGCCGCGCAGGTCGCCGTGCATCTTGAGTCTGTGTCTGCTTAGACAGCCACGTAATTGAAGCTTGGTGCAACATGCGGCTTCGAACAACATTTCCACTTACTCTTGAAATTGTAAGATATCTTACAAGCGTCAAGTTAAAAAGAAATGTTGCAGCAGTGATACCCGATTAAGTACGAGCAACTTCAACTTGCCTTTTTGACATAATGTGCCGAAAATAACGTTCGATGCTACGAGATGGTTTCGAAACGACTGCCGAGTATTTCGAGGCAAGGGACGCACTGCACTAGACGTCGAGCGGCCGGACATACGATCACGTGAAGCTGTCGTCGCGATGCTCGCTCGACATGCACATCCAACGATCTCGACGCGTCCGCCGAGCTCTAAGACGCTCAGCAAGGGCGTCGACAGTCCTAGTAACAACCAGCACCAAAGCAACAATGCGAACCATGTTGGACGTCCCGCACTTGGACAGATCACTGCCAGACACTTGCAGATCGGAGCCAAAGTGTGGGTGGCCGACGCTAAAGTTCTCTGGCGAATTGGCGAAGTGCAGACCATCGCCGAAGACCGAAAGACAGCGCAGATTTACCTCCCTGATGCAGCAGAAGACCAGACGCAGACTCTGCGTATGGACCAGCTCTTCACCTTTGACGCATCGCACATTGTGGATCACGCCGATGTGGCACTAATGAACAACATGCACGAGGCGCCACTACTCAACGTGTTGCGCCAGCGCTTCGAACGCGACGAGATCTACACGTTCACAGCTGATATTTTGCTCTCGATCAACCCGTACAAGTCCATCCCACTACTGTACGACGTCGTCGGCTTCATGAAGAGCCGTGAAGAAGCTGCTACAGCCACTGGAGATGGAGCGAACAGCGACAGCAGTGCACCGCCACACTTGTTCTCGATAGCAGAGAAGGCGTACACTGGCATGAAAGGTGTCGTTCCTGGGTCTGGAGCTCCTCAGTCTATTGTCATCAGCGGCGAGAGTGGTGCAGGTAAGACTGAAGCGTCAAAGTACATTATGAAGTACCTCGCCACTGCTAGTAAACACGTCGCCAGTAGCAGCGCCGGAAAGACAGCAGCTGTAGTACACGAACAGATCGAGGAGTGTGTGGTGCTGTCCAATTTGATTCTGGAATCATTTGGCAACGCAAAGACTTCACGCAACGACAACTCCAGTCGTTTCGGCAAGTATATTCAGATTCACTACAACAGTGAAGGCCGCATGGCTGGCGTGTCTATCCGCCACTTTCTACTTGAGAAGACACGACTGGTTCGTCCAGAAGTGAACGAGCGTAGCTACCACATCTTCTACCAGTTACTAGCAGGTCTTGATAGTTTAACCAACACGTCGGACCCGGCAGACGCCGATCGGCCACTGCTACTACGGAACGACGTGTGGAACTACACGTACCTCACACGCGGAGACTGCGTCGAGGTTGATGGGGTGGACGACGCGACTGAGTTCGAGCAGCTTCGACGTTGTCTAGAACAACTCGGAATGGACACGCCTTCCTTCCAGCGTCCGATGTTTGAGGTTCTCGCAGCCATTCTTCACCTTGGCAACGTCACGTTCGAGAGTCCCACGCAGGAGAGCAAAGGAGACGGGTCTCAAGAGGAACCCACACGAGTCTTGTTCCCTGAAGACGATGCTGGTGTCAACCTGGAACATGTAGCCATGTTACTAGGCGTCGATGCAGCGGAGTTCGCTAACAAGATGGTGACGCAGACTACGGTCACAGGTCGCGGGAGTATCCTGGAGATCAAGCTGACTCCAGAACAGGCCAAGAATGCCATGGACGCCTTCTGTAAGTATCTGTACGGAGAGCTGTTCCACCACGTGATCGCACGTATCAACGCCTGTGCCAAGCAACAGACGTTATCAGATACCGACAAGAAGACGCCAAAGGCTCGTGTTCAAGGCGCTGCTGCCCCACCCGTGGCTCCGTTTATCGGGATTCTTGATATCTTCGGCTTCGAAGTGATGAAACGCAACAGCCTCGAGCAGTTATGCATCAACTTCACGAACGAAACACTACAGCAACAGTTCAACAAGCACGTGTTCGTGCTGGAACAAGAGCGATACGCACGCGAAGGTATCGCCGTGTCCCCCGTTGAATTCCAAGACAACCAGCGTTGTCTCGACCTCATCCAGAAGCCCCCCATGGGTCTACTACCTCTTCTTGAGGAGCAAATGCTGCTTAAACGTAAAACTACAGACAAACAATTGCTAACGATCTACCACGGAAACCACCTGGACAAACACTCGAGCTACGCAAAGCCTCGCTTCGAGTGCGACGAGTTCATCATCCGCCACTACGCAGGAGACGTGACGTACGATATCCACGACTTCATCGCCAAAAACACCGACAATCTACACGATGATCTACTGGATCTACTGCGTCGAAGCTCGCAACCGCTTCTTCAAGCCATGCTCAGTGCTCCATCCGCCGCTGCACTTGGCGGCGCTGCTACTAAGCGAGGAGGACCATCAACACCAAGAGGAGCCACGCACCAGCGTACACAGAGCGCGTCTCTTACCGGTACGACAACCGTATCGAGTCGGTTCCGCACGCAACTGGCCGAGCTTATGGAGGTTTTGTGGAGCACAACTCCCAGCTACATCAAGTGCATTAAGCCCAACAACTTGAAATTTCCAGGTGGTTTCAGCTGTCAACTCGTACGTGACCAACTCGTATACAGCGGTGTCCTTGAGGTTGTACGGATTCGACAGGAAGGGTTCCCTATTCGCAAGCAGTTCAGCGTCTTCTACGAGCTCTTCTGGCCGCTAGCGATCAAAAGCTATGGCGTTGCAGCTACCAGAGGCAGCGCCAGTAACATCCGAGAAGCGTGTGAGGTTATTGCTCGCGAGTGGCTCAAAGACAAAGATCTAGAACGCGAAGAACTGTCGAAAGGCGACGAGGACTCGCCAGAAGTCGAAAAGGACGAGACGCAGACGACAACGTCGCGTCCTGTTCGACAGATCTTTGCCATGGGTAGGAACGAGGTTTTCCTTCGCTACGGCCAGATCGAGCGGCTCGAAGGCTCCTTAGCCACACTAAGACAAGAAAGCATCGTCATTCTACAGTCCAAACTGGTTCGAGCCCGCATGGCCTTCAAGAAGTTCCACCTGCTCCGTGGCGCGACTGTAAAGTGGCAAGCACAATGGAGAATGCACACGCAACGCTCCAAATATCTGCAACAACGTAAGGCTGCGCTTAAGATCCAAGCGCGTTTCCGAGCCTTCCAGCTCTCCACTTTGTTCCAGAAGAAGAGACATGCAGCGTCCGTCATGACTCGAGTGGCTCGACAGTACACCACTCGCTGTAGATTCCTGCTCTTCCTTAAGTCTACCCGCGCAGCTACTGAGATCCAGCGGCATGTTCGGGGCTTCCTGCTTCGTACAGCAGCTGAACGTGAGCGGAAGATGCGCGAACGTGCCACGTTGTGTCTGCAGTCGTGGCAGCGGATGCACGTGCATCGTCGTCGCTTTCAGACCCAACGACGCGCTGCCGTTCGGCTCCAAACCAAATATCGGTGTCGTACTCAACGTCGTCGCTTCTTGCGTGAGAAGAAGGCAGCGATTGTGGTGGCTGCGTTCGTACGTCAAGTTCTGCAGCGTAGACGCTTTAAGAAGCTGAAAGCGTCTATCGTAAAGACCCAAGCAATGGTGAGGAAGTGGAAGGCACGGCGGATGTTCGTGGCTTTACGCTGCACTCTCGTTGTGCTCCAGAGCTTACGCCGTCGACGAGCAGCACGGAAAGTCTTTAACGCTCGGAAGGCTGCTGTATTTCGTCTTCAACACGCTATGGTCAGCTGGATTGCTCGCTGTCGATACGTCACACTGAAGAGAAGCACGTGTAGACTTCAGTACTTTATCACGAGCTGGCTGCTTTGTAGGCAGTTTAGACGTGCGCGCACTGCGTCCAGACGCGTTCAAAAAGTGTGGCGATCGCACCATCGACGTGTGCAATTGGAGCAAGAAGTGGCGAGTGTGTTTGTAAGTCACGGACAATCAAACGCTTCAGAGAGCGGAGGTTTGTCTTGGACGCAACACACGCGAATGGAGGATTCGGATCGCAGAATGGCCAAGTTGCGTCTCCAACCAGACATCTTCTTTACGTTGCAGCCGCGTGCGTTTGGGTACAATTCGTTGTTCCATGAAGCTGCTGCGTGTGGAGATTTCCACGTGGTCAAGTACATGCTCAGTGAACGTTGTGCTGAAGAGCTGCTTACACTTAAGAACGGTCGAGGCCTCACTGCCTTCCACGAAGCGTGTGCTTACGGTCAGCATGCGATGGTTAAGTATCTAGCACTGCAGATGACTGCGCTCTCAGCGCTTCGAGTTATTCCATTGAGCTTTAAAGACGTCCAGACGGACGAGCCAGAACAGACTGATGAGACTGATAACCAGCAGAATAGTGAGGTGGAACACGCAACAACCGAGCGGACGGTAGTGTACAGTGGCTTTCTGCGGAAGCGACGCGAGACTTCGCGTTGGATGCGTCGCTACGTAGTGCTCAGTGTGACTGCAGATAAGCAAGATCGCCCCCAACTGGACTACTACCCAAACGAAAGCAAAGCCACGTTGGCTGGGCCCAGTTCACTGCAGATCGACTTGACTACCGCTCTACTTAAGACAAGTGTGGACTTGCCTTTTGCCTTCGAGTTACACTCGCCACAACTTCTTGGAGGGCGCAACAAAGAAGGTCGACTGTACTTCGCAGCATCGGGCGCTATTGAGATCCAGTGCTGGCTGGCACATCTCCGCAACATTATTCCAAGTAGCATCGAGTCGCGAGTGTTTGCCATGCACAGATCAGCACAGGGCAACCACTTGGAGTTCATCGACTTCAAGGCTCGTCAGCAAGTCTGCAATCTCCAAAGCTCGTCGCCCAGACTGGAGACGCCTCTGCACTTGGTCGCTGGTTGCAGTAGCCTCGTGATCATAGCAGCAATCGAAGACGAAAGCCCCGAGAACAACAAAGGCAACAACAGCGAGATCCACTTTGACGTTTCTGTTATCACAGCTAACGCCAGTGCCAAGCCCAAGTCTCTGTTGGATGCTGAGCTTGAGCTTGTCAAGACGACGCAGTGGCTGATTGAGAACGGAGCAGACATCAACATCATGACCACACGACAGGAAACGCCTCTACAACTAGCTCTACAAGCTGGACATTTGATACTAGCGAAGCTACTACTGGACCGTGGAGCATTAGCATCGAGTCTCTCTGAGCCACACTTGATGCTGGTGCGATGCTTGAAAGCGGAATTGGCTAAAACTGCCATCACAAGTATCTCGTCGTCTGCGTGTGGGTCGGTAGGGATGCCACACACTACCCAGCCACCCCCTGGACCCATGAACGGGTTGAAAAACGCCTTCCTGAAGCGACCCAACAAGTTAATGCGCGGCTTGAGTGATGAACAGCCTTTACTCTTCCTCGTTAAGCAGCCTGGAAAGGTTCTTAACAGCTTGTACGTGTCGATTTTTGTGGAGCTTATCAGAATCAATAACGCCGTGTCTATTGGGGACCGACGCCCGCGGGTCGTCATCTCTGTGATGGACGGACAGCGCAATCTGGTCGAGATGCGACAACAAGTGTCCGTACAACCTGTGGCAGCGTCAAACGCTCTGCTTTGGGGCTTCACGTGGCACATGCAGACGCCGCTGGAGAATTTACCACACGGAGCTTGTGTCGTAGTGGAGCTAGCCACTACCAGCTCGTCGTCTGCTTCACCCACACGCGACGCGCCCTTATCCCCAACATTTGGCGCTAGTGTACTCGTTCCCGAATGCTGGACATATCTACAAGTCGACCAGCGTACAGCCAACAGCGCTCCGATTACTGCTGAAATGTACAAGTATCCAGTCGACTTGTCTTCGCAGAATACGCTTCATCGTGCCGACGCCTTCCTCTCAGGCGAGATGTTGATCTCGCAAGCTACATAAGTCTAACGAAAAGACTCGACGTTAGCCACAATATACATCAATAAGTTTATCTTTCTTCGAATGAAAAATAAAACATAAATCAGCAAAAGAAAGAAAAGAAAAATAATCTATTGAAACGGGGAAAAGTAAAAAGTGTGTCCATGCGGACACATGTACTGGCCAGCTTGGCTGCCTGGAGGCATCTGCACGCGCGTGTAGCACGTGGGGCATTGGCGCATGATGGGCCTGGGTCCCGACGTCATCGAGCCTGGTCCAGCTCCATTGAAGCTTTGTCGAAGTCCTTGTGAGTTGCCCGTGGTCGGGGGCATGCGTAGTTGGAAAAGATGGCCATTGGGACACTGCAGCGTGCCTCGAGCCGTGGTGCTCACCAGACAGCGGATCCGGCAAGTGGGACACTCAACCACTACGTTGCTCCTTGCAGCCGCAGCTGCAGCCGCCGCGCGAGCGCGTTCTTGAGCGGTGGGTGTGTGAGCAAGCGATTGTCCACATCCGTCACAGAATTGTCCTCCGGATCCTCGTTTACCACAGTTTGTACCTGTCCACAACAGAAGAAATGTTAGTGGTGCATTCCAGCTGTGTCTTATATATCTAGTCATTGCAAACTGGTACTCACAGTATGGATGAGCCTTGACGAGTCCCTCAGTCTGCTCAGGCCACTGTGTCTGCGGCTTGCGGCAGATTGGACACTTGTCCGAATTGGCCTCGTCGTGATTAACATTCTCCAGTAGACAGCTGAAGTGGAAGCGGTGGCCACATTCGGCTGTGAACAGTGCGCGTCCCAGCGCTAATTCGTCCAGGCAGATGACGCACTCGGGGGCATCCTCCATCACTGCCAACGGGACGCTCTTGGCGGAAGGCGCGGGTTCGGCAGACGCGGGGGCCGCAGGTGCCGGACTAGGCGTGCTGTTGGCGTACGCGGCGCGGTGCATTGGCCGCCGCCGCGCCTCCACGTCGCTCCATCGCCGCACTCGGACAGTGGCCATATTACTTTGTCAGGAAGAACAAATGTCGCTGGAAATCCAGCCCGAGTGTAAATATTCGGAAACTGAAACAGAATATTTGCGGTGGACGGCGGAAACGTACAGTACAGCACAGGAAAAAAGAACGTTAGTGTGGTACACACGTAACGAGAAAAAGCATTAGTGTGGTACACATCCTGATTTTGCGTGGCACCTGTTTGCCGAGTTGTTGCACAAAACAACAACCTCGGTAGGGATCAAGCTAAAGACCTTTGGACATTATGGGCGGCAACCTCTCCGTTGTGTGCGGCCTCGGAGCCGGCGAAAGCGATCACGATCTACAACTGGTACGAACCTTCTTCACCTCATGACAATATCTTCCCTCCACAGCTGCTGACTATTCTTCTGCTCTACGTAAAGCATTATCAGAGCAAGGACTTCGCTCGAAGCTTCGACCAACCGACAAGCAGTCGTGGGCGCTCAATTTCGTCCGCCACGGACTGTTCGGTGGCCTCCATCCTGTCCAACTCGGAGCAGCTCATCCCGGACGCCTACATGCCCAAGGACATCCAGGTATTATCCCAGCGCCGGCAACGCAATGGCCACCATCACCACATGTCGTCGCGTTCGTCCTTCGGCTTTAGCGGCAAAAACTCGTCCAGAGTCAGCAGTTCTTCCTCTAAGGGCCTCAACTCTGTGCGTGTTGCTCGCAACAATCCAGCCGGTGAGATCCCGGCAAGCGTGAACAAGAAGTACAACTTCGGTATCAAGACTGCGTCCTCCAGCTTCGGCTATAGCGACGACGAGACCGCGGCGTCTAGTCGAGGTGCGGATAGCACTAGACTGCCGATGCAAGAGCTTCGAGTTAAGTGAGAGTATAGAACGAGTGGTAGGTGTAAAAAGTAGGTTGGCATCCATGTACTAGTAGCTTAGAAAGCAACAGGAGGTAGCAATAGAAAAAACTAGGAAGACAAGTGTGACGTATGAACAGGCAAAAGTGTTTGCAATCGTTGTGTTAATGCGCAAACGTCTTTTTCTAAGGTGTTTCTAACCCCCAAACTCACGTCTTGATGGCGGCCTTGAGCTCCTTGACCTTCCGTCGGCACTCGCGATAGGCCTCGCTCTCCTTCTCGCACTCCTCACCGTCGCGCAGCCCCCCGCTCTCAGCGGTCTTCGCTTCCACGCACCTGCGCACGTCGATGTTGTGAGTCAATTAATCAGGTCTGAGTCTCCTCTCCTCCACACGATTCCACAAAGGCTTCTCCCTCAGGAGCAGGAGTGTGGCACTCACTTCACGTAGGTCTCCATCTCGCCTGCGCACGGGTTCGGCTCGGCTGGCTTGGATAGTTCGGCGCCCATGCTGCTGGCGTTGGCAGTGATGGCTTCCTGACCTCAGGACTCACTGTTTCGCCGTAACAGGGTTTCTAATGGCGACACAAGCAGAAAACGGCCGCATTTTCGCGTCGACCAAGATGCGGGTTCAGGTCATGCGAGCGTCAGAGCCTCTGAACACCAGGCCAGGGCTGGCTGAAGCGATCGATGCACTCGGCAAAAAGTCGGCTATCGTACGTCCATCCCTCTGCCGCCCATCGCACTGGTGACACTAACACTGCGATGGGCTATCGCCATTATTGACACTGGCGATCGATCTTTCGTCAGGCCCAAGCTCTCTCCCATGAAATCACCTCCACCGATCTCTTTGCGACGACCACAGCAGCAGAACAGCGACAGACATTGCTGCTGGCTGTCGATGATGACGATGGGGCTGTCATGGGCTTCCTCAAGACCGGCGTCAAGCACCTATTCTACCTGGTAAACAAATGTAGCTATGTCTTTTGGCCATGAAAAATCTGCAGCTCACTCGCGTTGCTTGCTACACAGAGCCCTAGAGGCGAGTATACTGAAATGGATCCAATTTGCGTCTTAGATTTCTACGTGGACGATGTCTGGCAGCGTCGTGGCGTGGGGTTGCAGCTCTTCCAGCGTCTCCTCCACGAGGAAAATACGACTCCTGCCCAACTAGCGTACGACCGACCGTCACCTAAGCTCCTCGCCTTCCTGAAGAAACATGCCGGTCTAACTGAATATTTCCTACAGCCCAATCGCTTCGTAATTTTCGACGAGTATTTCCAACCACGTCAGTAAAATAAAGACAAAAAAATGTTGCAGCAAGATCCAGCCCACCTCAACACGTGCACTAAGTTACTGTAACATTACTCACCAAGCGAGGCCAGGAAAGCCTCGACCTTGGTACCTGCGTCGCTGGGAATCTCCGCCGTGGCCTGGTCAAACCGCGCTTCGATCTGGCGGCCAGCAAACCACCGCCCGCTCATCACTTTCAGACACGCGATAGCTGCGTTCAGCTCGGTAAAGCGAACAACAACCGACCCATCCGCGACAATTTGAATGCGCTCTACAGCCCCGTGTTTGCTGCACTCAGACCGCATGTCCTCTTCCAACTCGTCAAAAAACTCAGCACCGCTGCCTTCAAGCAGATCCCAAACGTGCTTCAGGATAATCGAGCACGACGGCAAGTCCAAATGTGACGAGTCATCAACTGACGCAATCTGCGGCGCAGCTGCCGGCAGGTCAGATGAAGCCTGCAGGTTTGTTGCTTGAGTTGCACAGTATTCTCTTTGCTCTCCTCTTTCCCAGCAGATTTCCTATTCGGAAAAGTTGCCTCCGTTGCCCTGTATAAGTGAAAATAAACCAATGAGCCTTTTCCCGCTCTCTTTTCGCCATTTAAGAAATCCTTACGTGATGACAACCCCAGGCTTGACTTCCAAGTGATTCAGCTGTGTAGCAAGGTACGAGACGCGAATCAGCAACACGCACGGAGAGCGGAATGAAACCCACCCACACTACAAGCGTCGCGTAGGGGGCCCGAGCCACCAGCCTCGGGGAAAAATGAAGGATCATGGAACAACTGGCAGATTCTTTACCCTGTCAACGGCCTTGAGCATCGTGGCGCGCGAGCTGAAGGTCACCACTGCGTCGCCCTTGAGGCCTCCTTTTTCGTCCTTGTAGAACTTGATACGCCGCACGTTGCCCAGCTTGTTGCACACGCCCTCTGCACCATATTGTCAGTATTTCTATCTACTGTATAAGATCCCCATAGCCGAGGGACTGCCGACCGAGTTGTCTGCAGGCCATGTACGTTGTAAGCCCCGTGATGTAGACACTGCTGTTGCCCTTGGAGCATCTCGACGCTGGATTAGATCGTTTGGGAGGTCCGAGGACGGAGGACAAGAGCTCGTCCGCCGCTTGAGAAGCCTCCCGTTCGTCTTGTCTGTAATTCGACGAGCACGTTGAAGACAATATGAAGATATAAGTTGCAGGGAGAGCGCTTACTGCTGGATGTACGCGAGGTTCTTGGCGCGGGCGCGCTCGATACGTTCCCGCTCAGCATCCATGGTTATAATTTTTGCGAAAAAAATGGTTTCACGAAGCAAGCATTTTTTTAAAAAATGTAAAGCAAAACTTTGAGTCGTTGAGTTTTTTTTAAAATATTCTTTCTATAAGGAAATTCTTTAAAAGAATTGGCTACTGACTGTGAATTAACTGAGTTGATCGCTACGTCCATCTTCTCGACGCTGGTACTGTTTACGACGGTCGGCATCGTTCGTGACAGCCTTCACATTCTAATGGAGGGAAGCCCCGACGGCATCAACGCCGAAGAAATTGAACAAGGTATACAAGCTTGCTCGTCTATGGTTGGGGTGCACGATTGAGGGACTACCAAAAATCGCCTCTAACTCTGGACCAAAACTCTCCCATGTGCCGTATCTGTGAACCAAACTCGTACCAAACAATGGTAAGACGCAAAAGACGTCTCACCAAGTACCGTACTATAATAAGTACGGTACTTGGTACCAACAAAGATATCTGATTAAACAGGTTAAGCTTCAGTTCTGTGCGAGGTCGCGGTCGCACCATATTTAGCATTTTCAAACAGGAGCTCACCACTACACAGTCACGAACGGTTATTCGACGTTTTGCTATCAGGACCGCACTACATCACCAACAATGGCAAAGGGCAAGACTAAAGGCAAAAACTTCATGACATCAGAAGTGATGAGTAGGTACATTTCGATAGTTTCATTGGTGGGTTCTGGGCTAACCTGACTTAATCAGGACTACTCGTGGATGGAGGAACTCCGAAGAGCTCGCACAACGTTTTGAGTTCCACGGCTGCAGTATACCGATGAAGTATACAGGCCAGAACGTTATTCTTTGAGACAAATCGACGTGGCCGACCATGTCGAAACGGTCCAGATCGCACGATATAGTGCCGACTAAGTGCCTGTAACAACAAGTCGTACGTGTCTGGGTCAAGAGATACCGTG
This sequence comes from Phytophthora tentaculata, assembly GCA_033557915.1. Taxonomy (NCBI): domain Eukaryota; phylum Oomycota; class Peronosporomycetes; order Peronosporales; family Peronosporaceae; genus Phytophthora; species Phytophthora tentaculata. The sequence continues at coordinate 5,788,561 of JAUCEA010000007.1, read as the reverse complement.
TTAATAAATGACTTCTCACATCGCGACTTGTACATGTATGTCCATGCACAAAACGCGTTTGACATCAACGATGAGGTCGTCAGGTAGTTGCGTACTCGGACAACCATACGTATGCGCAGCAAGCAGGCTAACCGCTTCGGTAGAACTCGACGTCGCAGTGACTGCTGCTGCTTGTCGAGGGATAGGATCATAATAACTGGACTGCAATACAGCAGCAGCGCATGTTGCACACCAATGAAGTTCTTCCAAGTATTTTCTTACGCAAGACGATTTCGAGGGATTACAAAAATTGATATATTTTTGGTGGCCATCTTTGGACCAAGTCGAACCTATATTCGTACCAAATGGGTTACTATACCGCTACTATGTTTGTGCTTGGTACAGTGTATAGGACATTTTTGGTAGTCCCTCATTGGCACATTTGGAGTGCTGGGCTACCATCACTCAGTGTGCATATTGTCGCGGGCGATGTCGAGGTCGCGCTACAAGCAACTCAACGCTACCTTCTTTCGAAGGGCATCATGCATAATACCATCCACAGGACGACATCGTAATATCCCCACAACTGCGCATGCGATCTGAAGTGTGGCCAGCTTTTTGGCAGCAACACGGGATAACTCTTATCCGTGACAATTTCGTACTGACGTTCATCCATGATGATTGATACTTTCATAGTCATTCATACCCAGCTTCGTTAGAACAAACTATAAAAATTAGGCGGCCTGCCTAATTTTTATAAAGAATCAATAGTCCAATACAGCTTGCCTTACAACTGTAACCGTCTTTTTAAAGGCCCATCTTATGATCGAAAAGTAACATGCATTCGGATGAGCCAAAATCAAATCTCGATGGCGGTTCTACTGTAGGATCTTGTTTACCCAGTACAGTACACGAAAAGCTTACCGTATCGTATATCATGAAGGACTCCTTTATAGACAACTGTTTCCTCTCTTCTCCTAGTATCATAATAGAAGCCTGATAATATCATATGATGTACTTTGACGATCATTCAGATTCGGATTTTGTTTGCAGTAATCTTTGGTGAATCCGCGCCGCTACGGTGTTGAGGTAGCTCTGCATAATATCGCCCTTGGCTCTATTCGAGAACAGATAGCTCGCCATCTCTTTGCGTTGTGCTAGGAGCATTGCTCCAAGCGAAATCGTCGTATACATACGACAGCACTTCGATCAACCTCGTATCGTTATATAAGAGAAAACAACTGAAAGTCCCGTGTACATACTCAAAACTTGAAAGATTGCAAAGGAAGTGGCCATGTTGCCAAAGAATAGTGATAAAGCGGCACTTCGGAACGTGCGAGAAGATCTCACAAGCACGAAGCGTTCCTGGCTGCCCCTCTGAATTATAGAGAGCATGGGTGTATGGCACTTTTCTCGTCATGCGAGGGTGGCAACCCTGCAATCGAACTCAAAAATGAGTCTCCGCGGCAAAACATCTCAGTCGGCGCTAGGGCCAAAGGGCCTGTATCAGCAAATAAATTTCCCACAATTGACAATTGAGTTGCTTAAGAGACAGTCTCGGAGACAGAAGACGTGTTGCCTTGGTCTACGGAGTATATGTATTATAAATGATGACAATTTGCTTGGACTAAACTGCAGCCCTCTCGGCTCGCAATGAGACGAGACTACGTCAACACTAGAAAGTGAGTGTTTGACGAAGATACGTTATAACGTATCTGTTGAGACTGTAAACGGACTTTGGATGATAACAAACCAATACATGTACTTCTGCACATGCCATTCTCCAATATGGCGACCGCAACACACACCCGATCCAGTCTCTTCGGCTGCGCTCGAGCGCTTTTCTGTCCGTGCTTCTGCACTCCCCAACCAAATAATGCTGCTTTGATCAAGCCCCCACGTCGCACCCCCCTAACTGATAGCGCACGCCGTGCCCAGCGTAAACTGCAATGGGCGTGTTTGTGCTCCGTGTTTTTATGATCGCCGAGGTCGTTGGTGGTTTCCTCGCCGGTAGTCTGGCCATCATGGCGGACGCCGCACATCTATTGATGGACGTGGCGGCATTCTGTATCTCGCTTTTTGCAATCTGGATGAGCACGCGCCCAGCTACCAAGCGGTTGAGTTTCGGTTTCCTACGCACGGAAGTTATCGGTGCTGTTGCGAGTGTGCTGGTGCTTTGGGTCCTGACGGGAGTGTTGGCGTACGCGGCAGTAATCCGCTTCATCGAGTGTTTAAAACCAAATCCGACTGAACATGTTGACGGCAAGCTGATGTTTATCGTGGCCTGTATCGGGCTGCTGGTGAACCTGGTGTTGATGCAGATCCTAGGTCATGGTCACTCGCATGGAGGTGGCAGCACGGTCAGTTTTCCTCTCCTCCGCACTTCGAAGCTGCCAGCTTCTCCTGCGGTCATGGCGTGCGGACCAAACAAAAGACAGCTGCCGTCAGAACTTGGTGGTGCAACTTTCTGGGTCCTATCATTTTCAGGTAGAGCTCGATCGCGCGCAGCGGTACTCGACGGATCCTGCTGAATTGAGCGCGCATCTGCCTCCCGGCGGACCTTCTTATACATCCGGACAATGCTCAATGTGTTTTCTTGGTGCGGGCCATGGTGCCGCATTCGTGAGTAACTAGCGTCCACATTACCGTCGGTATACTACTAGTTTTTGCGTGCTATAGTGCTGCATTCGCAAGCAGAGATATGGTGGGTAACTAGCGTCTACATTACCGACTGTATACCACTAGTCTTTGCGTTCCGTGCTCTAAGTGGCGCCCCCGCGCGTAGTGAGCCCTGCTGCCTTCGCGCTTGCATCGGATAGCTGTGTGAAGGCGGGCACTGACCGCATTTTTTTGTGAAAATTCGCCATGAAAAAAACGTATTTTTCTTTTAAAATGCGCACTAGAAAAAACCTAGGTCTAAAACCTGGGCAAAGCCTTGGTAGAGATACCTGGGTTGTAGCCCAGTCGTTGAAAATTCGCCTTGTTAAGTAGCTGGTTTCGGTAGTTGTCAGTTCGACGCCAGCCGGGTTCCACTTGGTAAATAAACGCAATACGTTTCTAGGAAGGAGTGAAGTCGGAGGACCCAATTAATCTCGCCTACGTGATGGCACCATAGCGCCGCAGCAAACTCATGAGCATTTTTGTCTTTTGGTCGAGCTTGATCACATTGTCGGCCCAGACTTTGAAGTCTGCGATACCAAAACTTCTCTTTTTAGTTTTCATACCGTAGATTTTTTCTTGGGTCGTGTACGGGTAGCATCGGGACGTTAGGGCGGCTGCTTTTACCGACCTAAATTACCGACCCGACCAGAAGTAAATAGTACCAGAAAACATTTATATTCAATGAATATGCGCGAGTCTCTACGGCATTTGTAATCGATACCTACACAATTACTTCCCGTTCTTGATCACCACTGCAGGAGGGTTGGTCACCATCACTATTGCGTGGCATTCGGCTGTCGCTGGGTTGCTCTTGACCATTGTTGGTGCTGCATGCACGCTCGTCTTACCCGCTGTTGGCGCTGTCTGGACCAGTCCATTCTCCGACTCGATATAGTCGAACGAAAGGTCAGGCATGAAGTCGTCCTCCGCGGAGACGTCACCCTCATCTCCTTCGTCATCGCTGTCACTGTCGGCATCGTTCTCCAGGTCTTCAAGAGAAGGCTCATCATCTTCGCTCTCTGAGTCTGAAATCCCTTTTAAGCTCCGAAGGTCAACTGGCACTGGGAGCCCTCAGCCATCTACCTCTTGTTCCTTTTGGTTCTTGCTCGAATTTCCTTTCTTTTCCAACTTCCTCGTTTTAGCGTTCTTTTTCGACCCTGGCTTCCTGCGCCCGACAGCCACATTAGCTAGCTTTTCCACATAATTCTGCGATATGCTGCGAATCGTGGAGACAAAAGTGATGAGGTTAAGGTGCGCCTTGAAGGAACCGTTGAGCTCGCGATAAAAACGCTCCAACGGGTTGTTGGTTCTTGCAACAATATCACGCTGCACCCCGTGCACATTCCACTCTTCAATACTGTACCGACGTAGCCAAGTTGCACAAAAGTAGCCCTAAAACTCTCGCCATTATGGGTGAGAATACACGATACCTTCAGCTTCGCATCTGTGGCAAATTTCTCGTTTTACCCATTTGATACCTTTTCCAGGAACCGGTTCAGGCTCCACAATTGTCAGTATGTCGATAATGTCTTTGGTCATGGCAATATTGATCTCCTTCTTTAGAATGTAATGCACTCTTTTCATTCGGCGGCTGACAACTTGCTTCCAGTGAAACAAGCGGCCGATCACCAACGCGTTCTCGAACTGTTTCTGAGAAGCCTCAATTAAAAGCTGTTCAAAGTCGTAACAATTTCACTTGGCGATAGTTTTTCAGAGGAGTCCCGGAAAATGAGCTTCAAAATGTCGAAATACATAACCCGCGTTTTCCCCGTACATAAGACAAAGTAGACGGGAACATTGAGCTCACTAGCTCGATCATTAACCACTAAAATGAAACATTGCTTGAATCCGCGCGGCACAGATCGAAAAGTATCATCGATAAAGATAGACACCTGTGCTATATGAGCAATTGCCGCAGCTCCGGGTGGGCCCATCCGATAATTCTCTGAGGTTTGGCCGTGGGGTCTGTGCTTGGGCGGGACACGTGGAACTGGAAGAACTTTAATGACTTCCCTTCATTGATAGAGGAGGGATTTCAATCAGGCCAAGAAGGTGTGAGCCGAAGAGCGTCCTACGTACGCGGTAGACTCGGCTAGTGACTTGGTCTTCGGCTAAGCCCTTCTGGGCAATACCGTCAGCAGGCAGGTACTTGGCACTCACGGCTTGCCAAATTGTGTACACTGGTTTAGTAAGATCCACAATGCACAGAGTATCCACCATTTGCTTCATCTTGGACGTGACGTCAAACACGTTCGACACTGCATCATACGCGGGAATGCATGTATGGTCGTTAAATTGCACCTTCTCACCCGCTGCAAACAGCTCGAGTCTCACCTTGCACGAAGTCCTCCGGTAAACGTTGCAACGAAACGTGATTTTCATGCGGAACCCCAGCCTCTCGTGTATCGGAATCCGTTATGATGAATGCATGTATCACCACTCCGCCCCTGAGGCTTTGGAGTACTTCTGGTGGATGAAGTTGCCGGTGGCAGCCACTCGCGAGGCGAGCCGCCGATAGATTACGAGTCATCGCGCGTTTTCTTGCCGGTTAGCTGTGGTTGTTAGCCCGTGTGTTAGCTTGATAAGAGGACGTCCGATTGTAGAATGAGCAAGCCATGCACAGTACACAGCGCTGGTGTTAGGTTAGCAACATAGGCAGGCGCCGTAATCGCCATCATTATGATGCGGTTGGAGCTCCATAGTGACGTCATGAAGTGCTGGAAGGAGTACAGGCTCAAGTTTGACATCGCTCTTCAAGGCGAGGAGGTCAACCCAACAGCACGCACACATGTCAGCATGCAAGCCAGTTCACCTTTAGCAATATGCTCAAATACGCTCAATAACAACTGGCCCGACCTAAAGTATACCACACTTGATAGTCGACCTAATTTCCGGTCATACCCGTATACGACCCAAGAAAAAGTCTATCTCTCATACAGTGGCGCTTAAGTCCGAAATTGCCTGTTTGATAGCAGGACTCGCATTTCTGTCGGCATGCCAAAAAAATTCAGTCTCGAGAAGCACGGCACCTTCCTCTATTCAATACTAGCATCGTCATCTTTCGGGGTTTCTTCACTCCTGAGAAGACTTTTAGTGGTGGCCGACCCAGTCGCACCGGTCGATACCAGGAGGGCGGCAACAACGTAGTACGCGCGCATTACTACGTATTCTCACTATAGCGCGAAAATGCTTCTGTGGTGGTGAAGTACTTTACCATCAAAGCCCAACGTTATCTCCGTTGTCAAACTGTGGTATTAGTAATTTGAAATTACCTTACATGTATCTGAGATTCAAAGTAAGAGTTCAGCAGTCATAGTTGCTTCAAGCTGGGTCATCTAATTAAATAAGGTAGGCGAAATTGGCTAATCAACCAAAGTACGAATCAGCATCCCAATCGAATATCTTGATGCGTACTTTGGTTGATTAGTCAAGATCTATGAGAAGCCCACAATATAGTACAGAATAACATTACTTCGCTAAGTCTTTGGTATTATACTGTCAGTATACAAGAGGCTGCCACCGCTTACGGGACCAACCGCGTGTCGGGTTGCAAAAAATGGCATCGCGTTGGAATTTTTGAGGTTAAAATCAAGGTTTTTGTATTTTTTTAAATGGTTTTTGAAGGTAAGATCGTACATGAAATCACGTGCTAAGTCCGTATACGATTTGCAGAGCTGGATTTAAAAAAAAATAAAACGACTGGATTTGCACAAATATCTGGTACAGGAGTTGCATGTAAAATGCATTCTTTTCCAATATTTTGCCTATGCGAGTACTTAAGTACAGCACCTGAAATGTCAAATCCAGCTCGTACCCTCGAACCGCGTCTCGCTATTAATACAGCGTTTTTCTTCGTTCTAATGGAAAAACGTGTTGAACCGGGAATCCCGACAATACCAGAGCAACGCACGGTACTTTAAGCGTTACCCAAGTAAAAACTCACTTTTTTTTTGATGACCAGGTTTGCGCTCCGCAGAAAACTAAGGCGAAAAAAAACAGTGTCGATGTCCATGTATTCTAGCTTCGTTTTCGGTTTAGCGTCTTAAATAGAATATTCATAATATGCTGTGAAACAGTGGCTCGGTGGAGCCAAATGTACCGACCAGAATGCGACGACCAAGGTCAAGTCTACTGGACCCAAGGCAAGGTGTCACCTTGACCGTCACCGCCGGAGCCAAAGCCTAGAAGAGTAACCAGAAGCCACGTGCGTCTTCTAGTATTCTTCGGACCCAGAGGAGCGCAAGAGCACAGTCCAATTGGCATCCCTGGCGCTAGAGATTTGCTACAAAAACTTTATCACTTTAAAAGTTTGCCAAGAATACGAGTGACGCCAAAAGATGCGTTCTACGTGGGAGGCCACAGTCAACATCGTTCTGGTGTATGTCCTAATCGGCGATGCAGGGGGGGGGGGGGAGGACCAGCTACGCAAGGCTCGTTTAGAAACAAGTTGAACGTCATTCGAAAGGCGTACAAGGCAAAAAAGGCGTACAAGGCAAAGCGCACCATACGCTTGTCACTAGTAATTGATCGGAAGCAGCTAGTCTGAGCAGCAAAAAAGACAGTGACAGTGGTCTACGTGGATATCCTAAAATGCCGACGGATTATCTGATGGATGTGCCATCATCTCCTGAAGGCATCGGCACTGATGACACTGCGAACAAGACGTTAGTGTGTTATCAACTCCAAGTATCGCCAAGAGCTCGAAAATAAGCTTTCTGCTCTTTGGCTGCTGTAATGCGACGTTTTTTCGTTGAAACCAAGTCTTACGGGTGAGGCGTTCGTCGAATCCGGTCTGAAAGCAGGTGGCTCAAACAGTGGAGAGGACTGTGACTGCTCGAAAAGCGTCAACGATAATCAATCTGATAAGGATAGTTGAAATTCTCCAGGTGAAGCTCGTGCGAAGGCTAAGGCACCCGCGAAGGCACACAAGCAGCGGCAGCAACAACAGGAGAGCACGAAAATGAACCGAGATGCCCTGTGGGTGTGTTAAATGAAACACTGCGTAATTGTTTCGATGCTGTAGAGCGCATATTCACGAATCGTCAGTCTAACCAAACTAATGGTGGTAGACCATGATGGTTGAAAAACTGATAGCCTCTATCGAATCATCGAACGCCAAGCGGCAAGAGACCACCGAAAAGCTGATAGCATATATCAAAGCGTCCAATACCAAGCAGCAGCAGACCATCGAGGCTTTTTTGCCAAAACTACATCAAACGATGTTCCAAGAAACGATGAAGCTGCTTAAGACCACCAACCAAGACTAACGCAACCAAGACTACGTGACGTGTCTAATGGTTTCATATTTGTTTTAAGCATTGCTAGTGTAGCTGTGGTAGAGACAGGTCGCGTACGAGTCACGCTTGCTGTCAGCTAGTGCAATCTCATCTCTCGTTCTATCCCAGTTGTGATTGGATACATTCATGGCCTCTCGGGCTTGCATGCGCTTAATCGTTTCACAATACGTCAAACTTCTCTTTATCAATATCAACGAGCAAGTTGCGCCGCACTACGGCCTCACAGAACATTCGAGCATTTGTCGCATGAGACCGGCGGTCTGTAACTCCGTGTAGAACTTTAAAACAAGCCTTGATCTTGCCAAATACGCATTCGACTACAATGCGGGTTGAGGGCAAATGGTAGTTGTAGCTACACAAACATACGCGCATTCAATAACTGTTAGAATAACACAGTTTTACCGTGAAATATTAGTATAAGTGGTTCCTACCACCTTTACTTGCGAGTCATACGCTGCCGTCGACGTTCACCGTAGGGCACCATCAAGAAAGGCCGAATCTTGAAACCAACATCAACGAACCAGTTGATTCCGGGCGGACACAAATGTCGAGCACGAGATCCAAGAACCTTGGACTGGTTCCACATCGACAGGTCGACGTTACTACCGCTGACGACACTAATATAGCGAACTTATTGCGATGAGAGATCGCAGCCAAGCAATTGTTGGAGGGTTTCCACTTTATCGTAAAAATTCTTTTATAGACACAATATTAGCCAGTATTGCTGTAGTCAGCATCCACCTACTGAACGATTGTAAATGTACATTCTGTGCGAAGTGCTCCCTGCGTCTTCTGGTACGCACGATTGTGCCGTCGAATTTACAGGCAACGTTTGCGAAATCACTTCCTTGACTAGCAAAACCCTTCGACCAATTCATCCCACTCAGTAGTAGCCGTAGGAGCGGAGATATAGTCGTCGTTCATCACTTCGTAGAGATGCCCTTCCAGATTCTGTGTGAATCTAAGATCTGATGTTCGGGACATGCGGAGTCGATTCGCAGCGCTGCCAATACCGTCGCTCATCTTGACCGCACCCGTTTCTATTGTACCCCAGCAGGAAGCCGAGCGTGTAGTGCGTATTCTTGCCTGGCCAACCAAATTTGCGATAGTCGATTGGCTCTAATAGCGGCTCTAGGGCATCAAATGAGTCGGACGAGCATCGAACCGTCCTTCGGTAAGCATTAAGTGATCGTTTCGCTCTCAGACGAGAAAAGAAATCCGTCCGAATGGCAACCTTCTCCCCGTGATAACGTCGAAGCGATCTACCGTCAAATTGGCTCAGTACGACAGCTGTCGTATTGAACAGTAGAAGTATCACGATGAGCTCCTCGTCGCCAACCGCCAGCACTGTGTTACAGATAGTGTTTGGGTCTTCCAACGCTTCAATTTTAGCAACTGCAACTTCTACCGGTTCTCCGCCTTCGACCGCGCCAACGACAGTATTCAGGTGTCTGGATCCACATCCACGCTTACTTCACTACCATCGTTTGTGTTCATCGCGACGTCGTCGGGGTCGGCTTCACTGAAGCCATCAGAGCAGGATTCAGCGTCTTTTGGAGTACTCAATATCTCCGTCGATTTTGCACAATGGAGACTAAATAGTCAGGTCCTTAAAAAAATTGGTGCGGAACCTGACGACTTATATTCGATCAATTTGGCAGACTAATTTTTCTTCGTGCGACATTCACAAAAAAAAAACAGGTGCACAACCCAAATCGCTTTTTTATTTGAGACACCCCGAAACGAAATGGTACTAATCTACAACTTTGAGGTTTTGAAACGGAGGTTTAAAGGTTGGGCTCGTGGGATCGGACCTAAATGAATAGCCGAGAAAGCCCCGATTTTGTGTTTGGCGGTCAATTAGGCAATCAAAACCATTTACGCTAAGTTCGCGGAGCAGCGGGGATGAATGAGAGGGCGACCGGATACGATGAGCGTAAGCGTGGGTAGACGTCAGTATTATCGTTATACGCTCACACCGCAGCGTTATGCTTCCCAGCGTAGTAACAGCTAGTTCGAATGCTACTTTTGAAGCCAACCTCTGCCCACATCTACCGCTCATGCTACTCTGCCGCCATGTCAAGCTTGGTTACTGAGTAATAGCTCTGCGAATACCCACCAACAAGTACCTGAGCCACACTCGTAAGGTGCCATAATCGCTGCGGTAAGCTCGTCCAGTAAATAATGTTGCGTGATGCGCTCGACACGGTGCTGTTTGTTTGGTTGTTGGTGCCGTTTGTTTGGTTGTTGGCGCTGACCTGAAGACAACGTTCGGGCGTGTGGTGACGGTTGGCGACGTGCTCTGGCATGTCAACTTGTTGATGACAGATGCGGCAAGTTTTCGAAACGGCGTAAGTATTTTGAGGCGATGCGTGAGTGGCAGCGGGTAAATGAGATGTGTGGTGGTGTGCAGGAGGTATATTCGTGGCTGTATCGTGCGTAGGTGCGTCAGAAAGCGGTCTTGAACGTGGAGGTTAGGTTTTCCATTTTGCTGGGCGCATAGCGCAGTGGTAGCGCGTCCGCTTTGCAAGCGGAAGGCCCCGGGTTCAATCCCCGGTGTGTCCAACTCTTTGTTCGACTCACCTCCGCTTGCACGCTGTGCTGGGACGCCTACGCTCACACCGCAGCGTTATGCTTCCCAGCGTAGTAACAGCTAGTTCGAATGCTACTTTTGAAGCCAACCTCTGCCCACATCTACCGCTCATGCTACTCTGCCGCCATGTCAAGCTTGGTTACTGAGTAATAGCTCTGCGAATACCCACCAACAAGTACCTGAGCCACACTCGTAAGGTGCCATAATCGCTGCGGTAAGCTCGTCCAGTAAATAATGTTGCGTGATGCGCTCGACACGGTGCTGTTTGTTTGGTTGTTGGTGCCGTTTGTTTGGTTGTTGGCGCTGACCTGAAGACAACGTTCGGGCGTGTGGTGACGGTTGGCGACGTGCTCTGGCATGTCAACTTGTTGATGACAGATGCGGCAAGTTTTCGAAACGGCGTAAGTATTTTGAGGCGATGCGTGAGTGGCAGCGGGTAAATGAGATGTGTGGTGGTGTGCAGGAGGTATATTCGTGGCTGTATCGTGCGTAGGTGCGTCAGAAAGCGGTCTTGAACGTGGAGGTTAGGTTTTCCATTTTGCTGGGCGCATAGCGCAGTGGTAGCGCGTCCGCTTTGCAAGCGGAAGGCCCCGGGTTCAATCCCCGGTGTGTCCAACTCTTTGTTCGACTCACCTCCGCTTGCACGCTGTGCTGGGACGCCTACGCTCACACCGCAGCGTTATGCTTCCCAGCGTAGTAACAGCTAGTTCGAATGCTACTTTTGAAGCCAACCTCTGCCCACATCTACCGCTCATGCTACTCTGCCGCCATGTCAAGCTTGGTTACTGAGTAATAGCTCTGCGAATACCCACCAACAAGTACCTGAGCCACACTCGTAAGGTGCCATAATCGCTGCGGTAAGCTCGTCCAGTAAATAATGTTGCGTGATGCGCTCGACACGGTGCTGTTTGTTTGGTTGTTGGTGCCGTTTGTTTGGTTGTTGGCGCTGACCTGAAGACAACGTTCGGGCGTGTGGTGACGGTTGGCGACGTGCTCTGGCATGTCAACTTGTTGATGACAGATGCGGCAAGTTTTCGAAACGGCGTAAGTATTTTGAGGCGATGCGTGAGTGGCAGCGGGTAAATGAGATGTGTGGTGGTGTGCAGGAGGTATATTCGTGGCTGTATCGTGCGTAGGTGCGTCAGAAAGCGGTCTTGAACGTGGAGGTTAGGTTTTCCATTTTGCTGGGCGCATAGCGCAGTGGTAGCGCGTCCGCTTTGCAAGCGGAAGGCCCCGGGTTCAATCCCCGGTGTGTCCAACTCTTTGTTCGACTCACCTCCGCTTGCACGCTGTGCTGGGACGCCTACGCTCACACCGCAGCGTTATGCTTCCCAGCGTAGTAACAGCTAGTTCGAATGCTACTTTTGAAGCCAACCTCTGCCCACATCTACCGCTCATGCTACTCTGCCGCCATGTCAAGCTTGGTTACTGAGTAATAGCTCTGCGAATACCCACCAACAAGTACCTGAGCCACACTCGTAAGGTGCCATAATCGCTGCGGTAAGCTCGTCCAGTAAATAATGTTGCGTGATGCGCTCGACACGGTGCTGTTTGTTTGGTTGTTGGTGCCGTTTGTTTGGTTGTTGGCGCTGACCTGAAGACAACGTTCGGGCGTGTGGTGACGGTTGGCGACGTGCTCTGGCATGTCAACTTGTTGATGACAGATGCGGCAAGTTTTCGAAACGGCGTAAGTATTTTGAGGCGATGCGTGAGTGGCAGCGGGTAAATGAGATGTGTGGTGGTGTGCAGGAGGTATATTCGTGGCTGTATCGTGCGTAGGTGCGTCAGAAAGCGGTCTTGAACGTGGAGGTTAGGTTTTCCATTTTGCTGGGCGCATAGCGCAGTGGTAGCGCGTCCGCTTTGCAAGCGGAAGGCCCCGGGTTCAATCCCCGGTGTGTCCAACTCTTTGTTCGACTCACCTCCGCTTGCACGCTGTGCTGGGACGCCTACGCTCACACCGCAGCGTTATGCTTCCCAGCGTGGCAACAGCTAGTTCGAATGCTACTTTTGAAGCCAACCTCTGCCCACATCTACCGCTCATGCTACTCTGCCGCCATGTCAAGCTTGGTTACTGAGTAATAGCTCTGCGAATACCCACCAACAAGTACCTGAGCCACACTCGTAAGGTGCCATAATCGCTGCGGTAAGCTCGTCCAGTAAATAATGTTGCGTGATGCGCTCGACACGGTGCTGTTTGTTTGGTTGTTGGTGCCGTTTGTTTGGTTGTTGGCGCTGACCTGAAGACAACGTTCGGGCGTGTGGTGACGGTTGGCGACGTGCTCTGGCATGTCAACTTGTTGATGACAGATGCGGCAAGTTTTCGAAACGGCGTAAGTATTTTGAGGCGATGCGTGAGTGGCAGCGGGTAAATGAGATGTGTGGTGGTGTGCAGGAGGTATATTCGTGGCTGTATCGTGCGTAGGTGCGTCAGAAAGCGGTCTTGAACGTGGAGGTTAGGTTTTCCATTTTGCTGGGCGCATAGCGCAGTGGTAGCGCGTCCGCTTTGCAAGCGGAAGGCCCCGGGTTCAATCCCCGGTGTGTCCAACTCTTTGTTCGACTCACCTCCGCTTGCACGCTGTGCTGGGACGCCTACGCTCACACCGCAGCGTTATGCTTCCCAGCGTGGCAACAGCTAGTTCGAATGCTACTTTTGAAGCCAACCTCTGCCCACATCTACCGCTCATGCTACTCTGCCGCCATGTCAAGCTTGGTTACTGAGTAATAGCTCTGCGAATACCCACCAACAAGTACCTGAGCCACACTCGTAAGGTGCCATAATCGCTGCGGTAAGCTCGTCCAGTAAATAATGTTGCGTGATGCGCTCGACACGGTGCTGTTTGTTTGGTTGTTGGTGCCGTTTGTTTGGTTGTTGGCGCTGACCTGAAGACAACGTTCGGGCGTGTGGTGACGGTTGGCGACGTGCTCTGGCATGTCAACTTGTTGATGACAGATGCGGCAAGTTTTCGAAACGGCGTAAGTATTTTGAGGCGATGCGTGAGTGGCAGCGGGTAAATGAGGTGTGTGGTGGTGTGCAGGAGGTATATTCGTGGCTGTATCGTGCGTAGGTGCGTCAGAAAGCGGTCTTGAACGTGGAGGTTAGGTTTTCCATTTTGCTGGGCGCATAGCGCAGTGGTAGCGCGTCCTCTTTGCAAGCGGAAGGCCCCGGGTTCAATCCCCGGTGTGTCCAACTCTTTGTTCGACTCACCTCCGCTTGCACGCTGTGCTGGGACGCCTACGCTCACACCGCAGCGTTATGCTTCCCAGCGTGGCAACAGCTAGTTCGAATGCTACTTTTGAAGCCAACCTCTGCCCACATCTACCGCTCATGCTACTCTGCCGCCATGTCAAGCTTGGTTACTGAGTAATAGCTCTGCGAATACCCACCAACAAGTACCTGAGCCACACTCGTAAGGTGCCATAATCGCTGCGGTAAGCTCGTCCAGTAAATAATGTTGCGTGATGCGCTCGACACGGTGCTGTTGATGGGGATATTAATGCAAAGAGACCGGATAATCATCACAGCTTATTTAAGAGAGTGAGTAGTGCGCCCAACTACGATTAGGCGAACTTTTTGTCATGTTGTCACCTACCCTCACCTTGCTAACCGTCCGTTGTATAACGTATACTTTGCCTGTATACCCGATCTCACCACTCGTTTTGAAGAAACGCGCGAATGGGGGCCATGGGGCGAGATCTGCGCGTGAAGGCTGCGGTGAGGGGGAACACGACGCGGGACCTGTGAGTGCAGGCTGTGGCATGGCCTTCGGCTCAAGGAGAACTCTCCGACTACTCCCCGTCTCCACCTCCTGCATCCAGCGATGAGGAATGGGTGGATTCTGCGACGGAGACCGGGAGCAATGCGAGCAGCCAGTCTAAGCAGGGCCGCTCATAAGACTTGGCCCATCCTCGGAGTGTTCAGATCGACGGGGCAGATGAGGGGGAGGTGGAGGTGCTTGCGTCACCCCTTCAGCAAACAGAGTTCCAGTCTTGGGAGGACCTGGACAGTCACCTGAGCGAGTACATGAAGCAAACGTACCAGGTATTTGTACTGTGCTATTGATACATTATACGACTAATGCTAATGTTACTGCGTGGTTTATAGAGCTTCCGAGTGCGCACGAATAACACAGTGGCCGCCAGAAACAACAAGACCCGCTCTACGGGGTCGAAAAGACCATTACTGCCGGATGAATGGGAGAATTACGGCAAAACATTCGTCTGCACGCATTCCGGGAAGTACAAGCCGCGCGGAAAAGGCAAGCAAAAGCGCCAGCAGTCCAGAGCCATGGATTGTGGAGCTCAGGTATGATGGTTTGTATCTGGTTGGGCTCAGTTAGGCGTTACTGTGTTCAGTTGGGCGACATACTGTTCAGTTGGGCAAGTTGGGTGCTGTTGGGCACGTTTGGAACTGAATGGGAAGTAGAGCTTACTCTTCTTGAAGCAACACTCGAATAGTAGCCCCTTTCTGACTGTGTCACGAAGTTTGTATGGAAATACGCCTAACCCTATCAAATGATTTACTACCGCCTGCAGACGTTGATTTCGCTCGGGGAAGTCAAATCAGCATATCTTGATATTTGTATGAAACATCATTGGAAGCAACTTCTTTGTCGCGAAACAACGTTTGGCCGTTGTTTCGTGTTATTTGACCAATCAGAGTGCAATCATGTACAAAAACTGGTCAGACAATTTTTCGACCAATTTTTTATGTCTTCCAAGAGAAAGTGCCTTGTGGCAAATTCTAAGGTGAGTCATACCAAAAAGTACGCGTTCATATCTAAAGTACGAGTCAGACATCGGGGTACGAATCCAATCAGGTAGGGTCAGATCTAAGAGTACGAGTTCATACTGAGATGTACGAGTTCATACAAATATGTACGTGGTCAAACTGAAAAGTACGTTAATCCTTTGGTGGCTGTGAGCCACGTGGTCGGTTCGCAATCTGACTCTTCAGTTAAAGATGGGGTCCAAGAGCTGGTCAAAGAGGGCCAGCAAACGGCTAACGAGGTGATCAAGAAAACTACGCAGACTGTCTACGAAGCGAGTTTTAGGAAGTTTTCAGAATTCTGCATCGCTAACGGCTACCCTGATCCTCGAAACAAGCGGCACCACGAGCTTCCAGTCGTATTGGTTGCATACTTGCAGAGCATCTCGGCCTCCAGTTCTATTTCGCTCCTGAGCGGCACCACGAGCTTCCAGTCGTATTGGTTGCATTCTTGCAGAGCATCTAGGCCTCCAGTTCTATTTCGCTCTGAGAAAGTGAGGTAAGCTGTCGCTAGTTACTTTTCCTCTCCCGAAAACAGCGATGGCACCGACGTGAACACTTGGTGCATTCGTGAAGACGAAGATGGCGAAAAACGCAGATATGGGAATCCTGCTAGAGACCCTTTCGTACGTCAGTTCATGCGCGGACTCAAGAAGAAGAAGGCGTCAGAGTACGTGCCAGCGAAAGCGGTCCCGATATCGTTAGACATGCTCACGGTACTTCACGCGTTTCTCGATTCTCCCGCTGGTCTTAAAGGATTTACCGAGGAAAGTCGTGTGTGGTTCAAGGCTGTACCGTCGTTTGCATTCTACGGTATGTGTCGTGTTGACTCTCAAGTGGAAGGATGTCTCGCTGCTCCAGTACCGTCGAAGTGTTGTTGATCCTGACGAAGTCATCGAGTATGGGACGTATGCTCTTTTCAATCGCAAGACCGCTGTAGCTGAAGGGCGCATGTATAACTTGCACCACGTGGCGAAGGATGAACTTGCTATCAACGTATACCTGCACATGTGCAACTGGGTGGACTACGCTTCGGAGAGGAAAGAACATCAGTGGGGTGACGAGGATTTCGTGTTTCCACCATTAAACGGCATCAGCAAGAGGGTACTCAAGACGCAAGATCCTAGTACAGGCTGTGACAAGTGCATTGCCTGGGGAAAGATGATGTCTGAGCAGGTCTCCATCTCCTTGGTCAACTGTATCATGCGGAGTCTCAACAGGGATGGAAAGCATATGTGGCCAAGCACTGGTCTAACGATTGGTTTACTTCGCACACATTATGCCGTGCGGGTGCCCAGTACCACTTCATGTATGCGCAGTCTGGTCGTCGCTGGTCGCTGCGTATAATTAAGTGGTGGGCCGGGTGGAGTGTCGCCGAGTCAACCGAGCCGCTGGTTCGATATTTGCTCGACGTCACCATTAAATCGGAGGAAAGTGAGCTAGCGGACTGCTTGGCGCCGGACAAGACATGCTTGATCGGTTGTCCTAGTGCTCCTTTTGAGGCCACCAAGAATACGGAAGAAGGACCTGACCTAAAACGGCTGCGTCGTCTTGAATCACTGGTACTGCTAATGAAACCGCAAATCAGCGATCTAGCGAGTTCAAGCTACAAACCACCGCAAGACGGAAGTGGAAGTGTGTCTCCAGATGCTGGGGAGGAAGAGCACCCACAGCGTCCGATCCAAGCATCATCAGAAATTCCAGTAGTGAAGGACTGGGCTCACCTTTGTTTGATGTGGTGGGTTTCGGACGATTCGTTGCACCTGTTCAAACCAATGTCAAAGTGGTCGCCGGCGGAGCGTGCAGCAGCTGGGATTACCAGGAGCTGATTCAGGTAGCGAAGCTGTTGGGTGAGGACTTGGGGCTATTCGCGTCGGCTCTTGGGGAAACTGACCAGTCGCGATGGAAGGAACATGTCCTTCCTGTGTTTCGCAGCTACTACACTACGTAGGTGTTGACGCCTCAGACTCGAGCACTGCGATCACAATCTCCATGCTTGCTTCCTTCATCAGAAAGGACCGCAAGAAGCGCATTGACAAGTCCCGGCCTGGGGAGGACCTGCCTGAGTACTCTGCCTCTCTGTAAGCAGGAAGCCATAAACCAATCGTAGGTTTTTTGGTATGTACTCGTACATTTTAGTATGACTTTGTCGTACTTTTCGGTATGACCTCGTACTTCTTGGTATGACTTCGTACTTTTTGGTATGACTGGATCGTACTAATTTATATGAACACGTACTTTTTCGATTGAACTTAAAAGCGTTTTACTGGTAAAAACTCGTAGAATTTACCAGGCTAAAGGGGGGGAAACTTACTCCCTATTCACTCTCGGCTGGCGAGAGCCCTGCGCTTCATATCGGTCTCGTTTAACTCTTCGTAAGTCGTGCATGGACCTTTCCTCTCGAAATCCGCTATCAGCTTTTCGAGCTTGGAGGATTCCTCATCTCGCGCTGCTTGGGCCTTCTCTTGTCGTTCTTTGAAATTGGCTTCATGAAGGGCAACAGATGCCAGATACTTCTCCGATCGCTTGCGGTACTTTCGCAGTTTCTCTTGGAGAGAGGCAAACGCAGCTTCACCTTTAGCCTTCTCTATTCGGGCCCGACTAATTCGACGCTTCTCGCGGTCGTATTCGGCATCCGACAATGCGTCAATGACGTCCTCCGATAGATCTTCCGTATCGGCACTTAGTTGGGCCTTCAAACGGTTGAATGCCGTTGTCGTTTCGAGCTTGTAGCCATATATCTCGGCCGAGGAGCCTCCAAACTTGTACGCAGCTGACGGTATATTCTCTGGGTGAAGCGCAAACATGACGGCCTTGTAAAACTGGGACCAAGGAACCACTGAGGGGCAGCAGAGTAGAGTTTCTTGCATCGCTCACGTAAAACCTTTAGACTGAACGCAAGTAGGCTCGGGTCTTTACTAATGCCATGAACTAGACTCGAACTTGGCTCCGCCTCCCACTTTTTTTCCTTCATAGGCTCAACGTCCAGAGGGATGTCACTCAGTTTTATAAGCTTCTCTCTGATAACTACAAAAATTACATTAAATTATACCAAAATAAAAAAATAAAAATAATAGAAATAATAATTAATATACAAACGTACACTCAAGGCGACGAAAACGGTCATACAATCGCTGCTCGAAGCGCTTATTAAGGATTTTATCCCTATTGCGGAGGTATGACTCGCAGTTAATAACCTTGCGCGTCTTGCGTGCCTTCTTCTTCCCGCAACCTTGCGATGCTGCCATGTTTGACTTGGACACCGACTTCCCGCAGGAAGCGCATTCGCCCTTAAGGGGACGACGAGTCTCCGTGTCCGCTTCGCCCATTCAGATGTTTCTCTACGACTGAGCGCTGATTCGCTATTTTTGATTTTTTTAGTTTGATGTTTCTGATTGGCTAATAAAAATGTTGTTTCGATGTTGTTTCAGGGAAGGAAGTGATTTTATTGCTACTATTGCAGATCAATGCGTGCGTTCAACTCCAGGACAAGTCTGTCCCAACATTTGTTTTGAGGGTAACTTCTGCACGTCTGGCCCACAGACATTACCTCAGCAAGCACACGTTTAGCCAGTACCCTCACAATAGGATTGCGCTTGAGCCGGAAGTGGTGTTTACTGTAATGGAAGCTTAAGGTCGCAAGTTAGTTGTTATCTCCATGCATACGCTCTCAATATATAACTTCTTTATAAGCACGTTTTTATTACAGGTCTTTCATCTTCTTCTTAAGCGTAGATGCTGTGTGAATGCGGAACTGCATTGAGCGACTTTGCATCAGCACTGAACACGTGAGTTCATGCGCTCTCACGACAATGTGCTGAACCACACAGCTTTCACACCAATTTATGGGCCCCATCTTTGCATTCTCGCTCTATGAACATCCGGGTATACGTATAGAGTCCTGAACTGGCTATTTAGATTTGGGCGCCGCTTGTGTGCTGTACGGACGTCCGATGGGCATGTTTGGGTGCCAGATGGGTATAACTGGGCATGGTTGGGTCAAAATGGCTCGTCTCAGGATTTTTAGTTGAGCACAGCAACACGTGCCTTTATTTAAAAAGACCGAATTTGAAATACGGCCTACTTATTGGATGAAATTTAGTATGACTGTTTCACGAGCATCCTGTTACCGAACAGATCAGACCAGTGTGTGTGTGTATGTGGGGAGGGGGGGGGGCTGCCACCAGATTAACCACAGCAGACGCGTCGCCATCGGACTCGGCCTTCGATGCCGCTCCTATATCTGTTTTCGACGATGTCCTCCATGTGTCGGACTGTCCCGGAGTAAACTCGACAAGCTCTGTCGGTTCCTTGGCCCTTCAGGACGCAGATAAAGCGGATCAGTATACGCCTCCAGTAAAATCAGGTCTTTTCTTTTGACGGTTGGACTTAATAAGTTTCAGCCTCATCCAATGGATTCTAACTTTACTGCTCTCACTTTTACTAGTGTATTTTTCAGCTCAAGTCGCAGATGACGTTCGGCGATGCTGCTCTCAAGGTCTATCCAGTACTTGTCGTGGTGATTAATGAATAGTCTGTATCACAATGTCAAGCTCGGATAGTTACTTGTTTTTGTGTTTCTACCTGCTATATACGTGTGTCTTTGCGCAGGTATTGACACAGATATTGAAGAGTTATAGACGAGATCCAGTTATATGCTGGTATACCTCAAACAAGTGTACCAACTTCCACCATCAGAGGCGATACTACTTGCTCAAAGTGGGCATTGGGGGATGATTTTTCTGTATGTGATGGTTTACAAATGAAGCCTTTTTGCTTTTAGTGCTGTACGCTGCTACGAGTTGTACAAATGCGCGACTTGACAAGCCTCGAATGGACTTCGGCCCACCGCGTAAACACCAGGAAATATATCCTCATCTGGACTTTCTACCTCAGCTGTCGGCTGAGTGCAGCGTGCGACATTGGTCCCGTGTTGTTACAGGTTCTACAATGATAATCACTGCAACCTCGTATTTCGTCCGCATAAAAGTCTTGCGATGCTTTAGCATCAACGACGACCGTGGTTTGAGTTCCCGAGGTATTTTTTCTGTTACTAAAGCGAACTTCACCTTTACTAGGAATTCGCTTTTGTCAATTTGATTTATCCGATAGCGGTAGTATTGCGGACGAGTTCTGTCCAGCTTGTCGTTACAGTGGGGAAGGGAGTATACATAATTCGGTTCAATTCGCCCCCGGTAGACAACCTAATTTGTATCTGCTTCAAAGGCTCTTCGTTCGTATGTAGCGTGTACGCAGGTAGGAAGAACGACTCGGTGTTGGGCCTAAATAAAAAAAAGCTTTGGAACGCGTAACCAGGTGCTAATCGGTAGTAAGCAGATGGCGACATGGAATCAGAAGGTGTCCACAACCTGGCAACGGGACCATGTTTTGTAGGCTAAATTGAATTTGAAAACGCAAGGGCTTAGCTCAGCTGACTCGGTTACCGATTCCCGAACGGTAGGCCAGTTATTGTCCGTAACAGTGACCTGCGCATTGACCGCACGAGTACTGTCTGGTGTGACGTTCTGTTTTGCTCCACATCAAAAGCTTCTTTGCGTACGGGGTGACATTGTGCTTAGATCGCCGCCAATCATCAGTCTGCTCGAGCTTCTTGAGCAACGTGGCAACGGCACCCATACATAGCACTTTGAGTGCAGAGCTGTCGCTTAGACCAGACCGTTGAATTGTCCATATATATATATCCATGACCCAAATGCTAGATGCGGCCGTTTGTGTATTGAAATACGTCCAATTTGTGCTTTCGACTTCATTTCCAAAAATATTACAATACATTAATGTGGTTCACATTAATACTGTGCACTGACAACTGATGGACACAGGCGACTCCCATATTAAATGCTTATCTAATATATCCTATGCATACGGAGGTTCGGCTTTTCGCCGTACGAGCCCGCCTTCTTGGTCGACCGGCTCGCTAGGAGAAAATGTACCATTGCCACAATGGCTAAGCAGCTTCATTACGCGTGAATCTAATCTAGTAACGGTAATTACACTACGCTAAGCGAGAAATTCGTTAAGCATTTAGGTTATTCCGAAGTGTGGTCGACTTTTGTGCGGACACAAATTGTTGAGACGAGTTTTGCGTCTCAACAAATGGCGTTGGATATGCACACTTCCAGCAATAGGGCCCTATTTTGGCCTTCTACAGCACTCGTTGTTTGACCCTGAACAAAGGCAGGGGCTCATCGTTAAAGGGACATCCGTCCACTCTTTCTCGAACAATTCCACTTCAGCGGTTAAAGAAAGTAGTTTCCTAGCAATCTCCAACTTGTCAGATGATTTTTTTCTTAGGTAACCGCTGAAAACTTCGTCACCGGTCATCACTGCTTTGATGGGTTCAGGAAAAGCTGTTCGAATCTCAGCTAGTACAGCCTCGTAGTGAATTCCAGAGATCTAGAATCGTGTCACATGGTTGTAGAGATCCCCACAGACATATGATTGCTAATTGCTGATTAATGCGTTGTAAATGTAGGAACATGTTAGCGGAGTTATGCCATTTCCCGCCCAAGTTTCAAATTCTAACAACCAATGTGCAAAGTGTGAAAGACGAGGGCACTTCAATTGGACAAACATTGTGCATTTTTCATGTTTTGCAAACGGGGTGGGTATACTTTTCAAGCAAGCTGCAAAACAGAATTACTTGCCAAGGTCCATGTCGAAGCCCTACTCCGCGGCAAAGCAATGACGCAGGCAATACCTCTCGTAACGCCAAACTAGTCGATGCGTAATGACGCCTTTGCTCACCGCCGCTGCTTCCTTCATTAACACCAACCGTTGCTCCGTGGAGATGTCGTACTCGCCGCGAACTAGGAACTCTTGCTTCCGCTCCGCCATGAACCGCCGCATTTTAGCCTTCAACAAGTTCCAACACCCCTCGATCGGGTTCAGCATAGGACTATACGGTCCCAGGCACATTACAACAAGCTTATTCAGGCCCAAGATGCCGTCTGCAGTCAAGTACTGGCGCGCCAGGCTCTCGACATCGCTGTGCGCGGTGCCTGTCACAATGACAACTTTGCTCGGTTAAAGCTCCTCGTACTCCTCTGAGCGCGCTGTCGCACGGAACATCTGTCATGAATTCGTCACTTTCCTGTTTCTGCCCAGAGCCCTCATGCGTCTTCAGCAAGACAAGACCGGGACAGCTGGAAACGCCGCCCTAAATAAGAAGGTTCTGACCTTTGGAGAGAGAGAGAGGGGGGGGGGGGATGGACAACGGCACGCCCAATACGAGACCAACCTTCATTTTGAATAAGGTACAAATTAAAGTTAGTTTCATCTTGAAAAACCACCATATTATCTTTCTTAATGTGCTTGTTTAACTCGTCTACAAATGTCTTGCGCTTCTTCTTGTTGACGTTTGAGCTCAAAGTGGCCTTCTCGATGCGAAGCTGCTTAGTCGAGTACAGCATTCCTTGGAGCGCACGATGGACGGACGTTTTGCTGACGATCACTCCGAGGTCGCTATGCAAACGATCGCATTGCTGCCCCAGCGTCATTCGGCAGTCCTCGTCGATGAGCTCTTCAAGCTTGCTCATAATCTCCACTGTCATCTTAATAATAGTTGCTCTCAATCCACCGTGCTACAAGGGCCCCTGTAAAGCGGTGATGACAGCCCGCCGTGCAGTAACGTAGTTGACAGCGTTGGATTCAGCCACATCTCACCAGTTCTTTTCTTCCTTAAATGCTCGGACGACGTGAGCCTTGACTTGGGTTCGTTTGATGGCGACAGTCTTCTTGCTAGGCTCGGCGCAGACGGAATAAGTTAAAATGAGCACCTAGAGGAGCTACGAAGGTTACTATGTTATAGTATTGTAAATACGCATTTACTGAAAGACACAGGCTCAGTAAGATTTCGTCTGAGATGTTCTTCAGCCTTGTCTCTCTTGTGGGACGGCATGGGAACAATCACTCTGGTTGCTTCAACCAAACTGTTGCAATCAGAGTGAAATCATAGCCCGCCACCCCCCCCCCCCCCGACGCTTGCGCCAGAACACTTAGCAGCTAGTAGATAGTAGTGTCGTGACCATATCGATCTGCTTGCAGT
Organism: Phytophthora tentaculata; assembly: GCA_033557915.1. Taxonomy (NCBI): domain Eukaryota; phylum Oomycota; class Peronosporomycetes; order Peronosporales; family Peronosporaceae; genus Phytophthora; species Phytophthora tentaculata. The sequence goes on along the minus strand of JAUCEA010000007.1, from coordinate 5,765,201 downwards.
ACTTGGTGAGGCTACCCTAGGGTAAAGCCTTGGTAAACATGCCCGCCGGATTATTATCACCATCCACCTTATGAATCTTGATCAGGTCTTTCTTGCTTTGGTCCCGAACATAGTGCCAGCGAATTTCGATGTGTTGGGTCTTTCTGTTAAAGGTAGGTGACTTAGCAAGTGCAATCGCCGCATTGTTGTCCACTCCCATCGTCAATTCTGTTTTCACCTCGAGCACATGCATCACTTCGTCCAGCATTTTCACTATTCCACGTCCTGCCATGGTAGCCTTGCAAGGAGCGACGTACTCGGCCTCTGCAATAGACTGGGCCGTAATAGTTTGTCGTCGTGCGGCCCAAGCTACTGCTCCTCCAGATATATCCTGTGAAGCTTTTACACGTCTCGGGGTCGTTGCCCTAATCGGCGTCGCAGTGCCCGCTTACTATGATCTTGTTGAGAGCCGCTTGATGAAGTCAGGATACCCTTGTTGCTAGTCGCCACCAAATAGCGAAAAATTCTTTTCACGGCCCCAAAGTGTTTCTTCGTCGGGTTGCTAATAAAGCGACTCAAATATTTAACGCAATATCAGATCGAGTACTAGTAGCGAGATACACCAAGGATCCGATGGCAGCTCGATAATCAAATGAAAGCGGTTCATCATCATCGTTCTCATCGTTTGGTACGAATTTGGCGTTTGTTTACGTTGGAGTGGCACTTCCGTGAGCTCCTTCTTAACCAAAGCGTTCAAGTACCTCGTCGCAGTATTTATCCGGGTGGATCCAGATGCCATCGTTATTTAGCTCCTATGAATTGGTGAGCAATCCCGCCGTCCTTAAAGCCGTATTTATCGTCAAAAGCGGCAAAGAGTGACGTCTTGTGATCAGTCGAATTACGTCATCGTCAACGTACAGCGGAATAATGGCCAGCACTCCATCCTTGTAGTACACATACAGACATGGCTCAGTTTCAGTACTATGGTAACCCAAGGGTTTCAGGAATTTGTCCACCCCCTCGAGCCATTGAGCTCCAGATTGTCGCCAGCTGTAGAGCGCTTGATTGACGCGATAGATCGGGATCGGAAAGCCGGGGTGGGGCTACTACGTACATATTGCTTGATTTTCAGGTTTGCGTTCAAGTAGGCGGTATCAATGTCTCCTTGATACAAGGCTAATTCCAGCTTAGCGGCTACCGCAATTACCACTCGAAAAGTACCTTTCGAGCGACTGGGGAGAAAGTGACGTCACAGTCCACGCCAATTTCTTGAAAATCTCAACGACCCACGAGTCGTGCACGCCATGTACAGACAAATCCCCCATTGGCGCTGAATTTCCACATTGTGCCAAGAAGATGAGCTGGACTTGTCATTTCATCCTCATCTATCACCTCGAAGACTCCTTTGGAGAAAATCGCATCAACCTCACGACGCATACCAGCTAGCCATTCTTCTCGCTGAGGCGATCGCATCGCTTCACCAAAACTCCGTGGAATTTCCACATCTTCGACGTACCATGAAGTTCATTGCTCGTTCTGGCAGCAGCTTCTCGCTTGCAGTAATTGGCGTACACATGATAGTTCTCAGATCGTTGTGGAGATCGCCGCTCATGTTCACTGCGAAGAGTCACTTGAGTTGGTTGGACGCCAAGCGTACGTTGTCGCTTAGTTTCTCGTGCGTCCTCTAGCTCTTCTTCTAGTGAAGATGGGTGACTACCCGTCAAAGTCTCGGGTATCATGCAAATGTCCATACCGTTAGCAGCATCGATTACAACCATTTCTTGCTCAAGTATGAATGGTTGACTGAGTCTTTTTTACCTTTGGTACCATGATCAGCTGGGAGAGGAGCAACATATAGGCACCGACAATGTCGAGAGTATTCCACGGAGGACGTTGAGCCCACTCTTTAGAATTTGGATTGCCATCCTGATTCCCCTCGCTATCACTGCCGGTAGGTCCATTTTCGCTTACTGAGACGGACGATTCTTCAGAGCTTGGAGTTGAAGGGTCGGGTTCGCCTTCAGGCTCTCCCATACTTGTCGTTTCGCCTGGTTCAAGGTGTTTTTCAACTGAAATGCCAATTTCATCATCTTGTTCTTCTTCCATCCCTTCTGTTTGCATCCCGTCTTGCTCATGAGGGCCATTTTACCCGATGCTCAGTTGGTCTGCCCCACGTACGACCTGTCGAGGTTTGTGATTCCCATCCGATTTCTTTGATGAGGCAGAATACACCGGCATACTGCTCCAGTCTTTAATTCCAATGTGATACCCAGGCGGTTCTTCCATCTCCGTATCGAGGCTCTTTGTAGGCATCTCTTCGAGATCCCCATAATCAGGAAGCCCGGGATCATTTATATCGGCTGGTTTGGCAAGAGGTAAAAGTCCAAAATCCTCTGTGCCAGTATCCATATCGCTATTTCCTTCACTGCAACTGCTGTCAACACCATCCAAGCTTTCTACGCCAAGCATCCAGCCAGCAACTGAAGAGGTGTAGGCATCAGAGTACCGGTCCTTGTACACTATATCCTCGTTGATTAATGCGTGCTGCACATGCTGTACAGCGTGCTCGGTTGGGAATACACTTGATAACCAGCTTCACCCTCCAAATAGCCAACAAAGACGACTGTTAGCGTCAAGCTTTCGACAAGCCGGGCCGGCTGGTATATGCAAATACGCGATCGCCCAAAACTTCTTTACACGGCGTAAGTCTAGGTTCTTCCCCATCATTTCCTTGTACGGAGTATCTGTAATAGCTTAATGATATGACTGGTTTCTGAGGTACACTGCCAAGTTGAGTGCGTGAATCCAGAAGGACTTGGGCAGGCCGGAGGCGTTCAACCCATCATCTTCAACCTGTGAACTATCGTCTGGTGAGCCCGCTCACACGGATTTAGATAGGAGCTATGGGGAGGGTTTGGCAGAAATTCAATCCCATTAGCTTGATACCATTCATCCATCTTGGAGCTGACAAATTTCCACCCGCCATCGGTGATCACCTTTGACACTTTATACCCCGGAAATTGTCTTTCATCCCACGCAATCTCTCTCTGCATGACTGCATTTACCTCCACAGCAGCTTTTGACTTGAGTGGGTACACTGTCGTATATCGCGATTAGCCGTCCACAATGACTAGCACAGTCCTTTGGTCGTTTGAGCAAGTGATCTGATGTGGAAATAGCAAGTCTGCGAATACGACCTGGTTTTTAAGAGTGATATCTCGCTCAAGTTGACGTGTTGCTGATGGTTTTCGCTTTTTTTTTACTCATATGGCAGGCTTCACAGCCACCAAAGTCTCGCTGTCGGAGTATCATACCCGTCACTAGGCCTCGGTCGACCATTAGTTCGACGAACTGAGGGCACTAGTGGCCGAGTCTCTCATGCTACCTCTAGAGGTCAGCGGAGCCATCTGCTGCCGTAATATTCACTCGAGATGGAGCACGAGCCCGTTTTTTATCAGGCGATTGTGTGGCACATGCATGTTCTGTCAAGAACATGTTCTGGGCAGTAAAAGTGAGCAAGCCCTTTTTATCGCGACCAACGTCGAGCACTTTCTCGTTCTCTTTCCAGATTTCATACTTCTTTGCACCATAACGTCTGTGATACTCGACTGAACACCCCTGATCTTCTGCTTGCGAGTGCGAAAGCAAATGCTTACTGTCTAGTACGTGAAAAACGTACGGATTACGTCCAAATTGCCTTTCTTAACCACAACTTGTGCCGTTCCGTGCCCTGCTGGTTCAGTGGCGAACTGCTTTTTGAATCCACGCACACATTCGGCATTCCTATCAAACGGAAGGTAGCTACTGAAGTATCTACGATCCGACGCGACGTGTACGTTTGCCGCGTTATCAAAGCACCATTGACGCGATTCGTAGTCTACATCATTAGCTTCGATCCTGGCACAAACGAAGAGGTCTTCAATGAGCGATCTGGCGTCTTGGACGTCATTGCCACCACTTGCAGCTACAGTTTTGACTTCTTCATCTCGCGATTCCACGGCAACAGAAGCTATAGAGCCAGGCTCTCCACTATTGTTGTCGCCCAGTCGTTGGGTGTATGTAGCGTGTTTATCGATGGCGGTACAGCCGCCTTCTTTGCACAGTCTTTCTCGAAATGAGTCCATTCGAAACGAAATGATCGTTCGCTATTTAACCTCAAAACGGAGTTGCGCACACCATCGAAAAGCTAAGCGTGAGTACTACAGGATAGTGCGTTTACTTACAAGAAACTTTGGGTACAACAAAAGTTATGGGAGATTGAAATAATTATTTCGAAGCCGATTGGACTTCGGCAAAAAAATTTGTTTTGGCATTTTAGGAAGTAGAAGGATAGCAGAAGCTACACCCTTCACTCTAATTAGTCTGACCCTGACTAATTATGGTGATAAGCTGAGAACACATTTTTTCGGGATTTCAATTGCCCTTTTTGTGAAAACTACCGATCCAAATTTCAAATCGAGCATACTAGAATAATGAGATCAGCGAGATCTATCCAAAACCGGTCATTTTGATAGATTTTGGTGAGATTTGTACAATTTCCCAAATATGTGACGTCACTAAAGCACGAATGCATGACTAATTTTGAAGCACGACTAATTAGAGTAAAGGGTGTAATGGATGCTTCCGGAGCCCCGGTCGGTCGCTATAGCCTTCAAAAAGGCTCCCAGAAGCCTGTGATTCTTAACTGCCACTTCGATTTGAACACTTACTCTCGCCCTCATAGCTCACCTAATGCGCCTCGAGCGCTACTTTCTCCCCTATGTCTGGGCTGTATTAGCTCTAGTTTCACGTCCTCGTTGCTCTCTGCCAACGCTCACACGTCAGGTGCGGCTAACAACGCTCTTACAGCGAGCATAGCTCCCGACCCGTGTGCTGCGCCGTCACTCACCATTTGCCTGGCTGTTTACGTTTTAGTCATTTTCTTCGTTCCCGATTAGGTACGAAACCTAATCGGGAACGGAGGAAACACTAGAATCACACTCTAGCAAAACCCCTAAAAAAAGGCTTAACGATCACCTCGTTTCGAATAAACTCAAATGATCGGGTCTATGGCAGTTGAAACAATTCCCTTGCTGCTTATCCAGTTTCTTCGCAGCAATTACAGCACCCTCTCTGGAGTCACCTGTTTGGCCCCGGCAGCGGTACCAGTACTTGCTTTCTGCTGTTGCTGCAATTATTGTTTCTGGCTCTGGTCCTGAGCTTGATTTTGCAAATTTGCGACACCCGTTGCTCCCAGCTCTCGATCATACTCGTTATAGCAATCCATCCACAGAATTTGATCTTTCAGCTTATCAGGTGTGTCGGCTTCACTGGCGCCAATCTCAACCAGGCCTTTCAGTCGCTCAAACCGAGAATTTGCAGGCATTGATCGCCACCCACAGACGCAGTCGTCTGCCATATTGCTAATTCGGTTATGAACACGATGGGCTGCAGATTGGAAAGGTAGTAATTTTTTTAAAGGCTTTGGAAGTCATTGTCATTGGTCAATTTTTTGCGATACTGCGGGATTAGTTGAGGTAAAGGTCCATTCAGACCCCTTAGAAGTGGTTTAGTACTCAAGTAGCCAAAAAATATTTTTTAACCAATCAAGGTAGGGTTGCATAAAACGCATACTGTGCACACTACCGAAAAGGGAATTTATGCAAAGAGACCAGATTTCCATCACAAATTATTCAAAAAGACCGGGTTTGAATTAAAGCCTAATTATTGGATGAAAAATCTATTTTTTTTCATTTATCGGGTGGCACCTGTGATTCAGTATTTTTAGGAAGAAAAAGCTCAGTATGTATAAATATTGGCCGATTGCCACACTTTTCACCCCAAACATTCACTTTTTAAACAAACGTTTTAAAAAAAATGAAAAAGAAGAGATTGACGATTAAGAATCGAGGGCATTTGTAGCTCCAGCATTAAGAAATAATATCAACAGTGAGCGAATATAGCGAACAACAGTCGTTGTGATCTATCTACGGTTGGACTTACTAATAAAAGCAGCAATTTAGTGGAAAGACAACCGGTGCTGAGGCTTCTGTAATATTCGTAGGCAATTACTTTAGACACCAACGAGTCTACTATAGGACGCTACTATAGGACGCCAACGAGTCTACTACAATAGCAGATAGACTGCTTTTCTACCCGGCCAGTAGAATGTTTTATGATCCAAAAGCTCAAACTCGCTTTAGACAGAAACAAATCTAGCCATTCCAAATCCAAAAAGGGCTACGAAGGACGCGAGACATTTATTGAAAATAATTCCCGCGGAGCGAAGCGGCAAGAGTGTCTCGAATAAAATGTAGCCATATGTTCCTTCGAAATGTATTTTACTGATTGCACAAAGTATTAACGTAAAATAGCGACTAGAGTTCCCCTAGCTAATCGAGTGCCCTTCGAATAGAGTGCTGTCGTACAGCGCACTGTATAAAAATAGAGTGCGATCGAATAGAGTGCGCTATTATAGCTAGCCTACAGCTTACTGTACAACATATACTGGTACAATCTTACTGTACAACATATACTGGTACAATCAAACATTTCTGTTCTACCGTTCATTGATCATTTTGTAAGGCTCACTTATTACCGCAATGCAGCATTTTAAGCTATACAATTAGAGAAAAGAAGGAGTAACATACAAAGTGCCTAGAGGCGGCTTTCGCCCCCCTTACATCGACTATGCGTCATATTGCTTGTAACTTACTCGCTTTTCCTCACCTAGTTTTCCTAGCAATTAAAATATATCAGTCTTAGTACGGTAGTAGTAAAGGTGTACAATAATCGTTGTTAATAGGTCCCTAATGGCTCAGATGATGTTGCTACATGTACCTCTGGTGTCAGTAGCATATCTAGCATACGAGATAGCGATTACTTCACGCATGACTGGGGGTTTCTTGTGGTTTATCGCGAAGTATCGCGCCCGTTTTGTGGGGATCGCAATACACTTCAGTCTTAGTTCTCTTATACCACCATGTAGCACTAGTAGTCAGAGGTATTTCCAGGTAAGGTAACAGCAATAGATCATTCACAGAGACTAACCATTTTAACATGGAGAATTTCCTAACGTGTACGACGAGTCTTCAACTCTAACAACATCAACCGCAAAATATATCCAGTAAACATTGGGAAATAGAGTGCGCATGAAATAGAGTGCGCTTTCTTGATTTAACCGCCCTTTATATACATAGAGTGCCGCACTCTATTCCGTACAAGTATTTTACGTTAATAGTGAAAGGGTTAAAAGGGTTAAGAGTCTTAACTTAAGACCCTTGACAACCAACGGTAGTAATAACGTATATACATAACATAACTGGTCGAGGGTAGTTGCGCTGGGGAACAAATGACACGGTTGCTATTTTGAAATAGAATGCTGCATACTGGTACTACAGTTTGAGTTCCGGTAGGAAGCAACAGGAGCTGCCGCATATTGCCGGTGTCAGTGCAACAAAGCACCAAGGGCTGTTGAAGCTGCTTGAAGTAGAAGCTCAACTTCACCGTCCATGTCTATTGCTCCCAATCAACTTGATGCAACCACCGTAACTAAGACTGTATATTCCACCACCTATTAATTCTTTGACTAAAATTCCAAGATTCACTCAGTAAATCGTATCGAGATGATTAGCCAAAAGTTCAAACAAAACCTCACAATTATGCAGCTATCATTTCAGTATGCGCTAGTCGCCCTGTTTGTGCTCGCTCGTGATGATGCGTGCATCAGAAGAGGTCCGGCTCCTCATTGGCGCATCCCTGCGTTTCGCTGCCTCCAAAGCTCAACATCCTCATTTCTCAAGAGTCGCTCTCCAACTCAAGTTGGGGCAGCTACAAAAATTAATAGCGTTATCCGATTATAACCTTAACTGAAGACGACGACCATGACATCCTCCGGACCCGAGAAGGCTCTCAGCCGCTGCTCGTCTTCGTTCCAGACGCGCTCGCTGCGCCCTGTGTCCGCCAAAATCATCTCCTACGGCCGCGAGAACCAGTCGCACCGCCGCCCCACACTGTACGTACTGCGTGTGAGCCGCAGTGGCACGGCCGACTGGTATGTGGCCAAGCGCTATTCCGAGTTCCGCGCGCTGCATGAGGCACTGCAGCGCCAATGCAGTGGCAACGGCAGTAAGCAACATCCAAGCTGTGGCGCCTGTGAGGAGCTTCAGAGCTTCTACGGCAGTGTGCGCTTCCCGGATCGCCACATCTTCCAGTCAGGCTTGGGCATCTCCAAGAAACGCCTGGATGCCACGAGAATGGAGGAACTGGACAGTTATATGCGTTTCCTATTGGTGAATACGCAGGGTCTAATTGGAGACGAAGAAGATGAAGAGGAGTCGCCCGAATGGGACGGCAGCGAAGGCTCCAGGTGCCTCGCGCTCGAATTGATTCGCGAGTTTCTCATGGTGAACGAAGACCATACGACGATCGAGTCTGAAGCCAAGACGCAGCAGGATGGAGAGAACGCCAAGGACAGGACGACAGCTGCGGGTGTGGCTTCGGCTGCTGTCGTGCCCAGACGCCAGCTGCACCAGCTAACGAGGAGGAGCTCATCAGTGACCAGCATCCACGTGCGGGAGCTGGATCTCGTGTCGGCCGAGAAGAAGAGCTCGCCCACGGGCGATTCAATGCGCAATCTCTTCTCCGAAGAGTGGTGGGACCCCTCGTTTGCGGACGTGTTCGACGAATGTGCCGCTCCGCCAGAGGACGCTTTCATCCACCGGCAGGTCGAGGACGCACCCGCCCGCACACATCCACTACGACTTATTGAGGGCTTCCCTCGTCGCTAGTGGGGAAAGGATGAAGGAAGGGTGAGGCCCTAAAGAGCGACGGAACTAACCAGGGCCGTACACCTGATTTATTGTAATTTTTTCGCGGTCTACATATAAAGAGTTATAAAGGAATAACAACAAAACACTCAGCCGCTTGTTGGCACCGAAACTACTGTCCCATTCGTTGAAAACACCACGCGTGTCTCGCGCACCATGCTAGGCATGATGCTTCGAGCCGATTCGGCTGTCGAAGTTGGCAAACGGAACACCGCTGCGCTGGGAGGCTCCCAGCGCAGCGGGAGCCGGCCGCCGCACGCCAGACAATCTTTCTTCCCCCATCTCGAGGGAGCCAACCTGCAACACTCTGGGCCAGAGTGGCAGACTCTCACGCCACCGAAGAGAACACCGGACTTCCGACATGTAAAAAAATATTTGAGAATCAATGTCATTGCCGGCATTGGCCCAATTACCATCTATTAATAGTGCATTGCCAAATGCTTGTCAGATGCGCAATTACATGCACAACTGAAGCTTACAAGGAAGTACTAGTAGCATATCAACATTTTCTAGTCGCTTTTTTTATCGCTGGAAAATTTAGAGCTCAGCTGAAAACGCTTAATCTATTAAGATTTAAAAATGGCTTCGCGGATACGCTCTTCTGTACTGGAAAGTGATTTTTCCTTTTTTGTTTTACTACTTGTTCGTCCTGTTTGGGAAACGCGTATTTTTTTTACTAGTATTACGATAAGTTGTTGTTCTAGAACGTAGATCTGCAATTTGGACTATTTTTCCAAAACATTTTTCCTTTTTACTGTTTTAAAAATGAAAAAAGTGGAATCCAAGGGTTATCACTGCAAAAGAATTTTACCCGATTCGGGATATTTACGTGACAAAGATTCTGAAGCTGGAGTGCGGCCGTGGCTACTTCAGAAATTGCACGTGTGATCAGTGATACGGATTGTTTGGACGCTAATGACTTTTGCATTTTTCGTTTATCTTTAAGATGCTAAACGTTCTTGAATCTCGACCACGGGAAAAACGTTTAAAACCCGTTGATTTTTAAATCAAGTTTTAAAAAACTTATTGTGAACGTTTTAGCCCATTCCGTCTTAAACCCTCCTAACTATAGAGGGTAGGTAATGTATTGTCAAAAGGAATTTTTGTGCCTTTCAACAATTCTGCCTTGATTAAAATTTCTGGCATAATTCATCTCAGCCTTAATTAGGTCTTTGCACCCAACTGCTTAACTAAAGCTGGGGTGCTGTTTGAGCCATGCATTAAGGTGTAGTTTTACAGTATTTTTTTTAAAAAGCTTAAAAGCCAATCAAAGACACAGATTCGCGGTATACTTTTTCTTGTGCTGCTACATGCATTTGATTGGCTTGCTACTGTAGTTGCACTTGTCATAAATATTAAGGAGAAATCATAGCTGATCTTGTTACGCTGGCATCAGATGTCACAACTGGTTAACCGTGCCCGTCGGGTAAGATTTAACCGTGACCACGGACGGTATGGTTAGCCGAAAGTTTGCACGAGTGAATATCGGACGGGTACGGGTAACCGACTCAATGGATCGGATGGTTTTGGTTGACCGAGTTTACCCGAGGATGAGCATTTGTAGATTTATTTCTGTCGCTTGATTCCTTTAGATGTATCAAGTATCAAGCGTTTTGGCTACGAATTGTTCTTTTTAGCGGAAGGGGGTACCTATTATAGTAGCTTATTCAGAGCGTAAGAGCAACGCCAACGGTAATCCCAAATTCTATCCTGTATTTAGGGCCACTTGAGCTAGCAATTGGTATTTAAACAGCACGGTAGCCTGATAACCGTAGCGGTAATCCTATACTGCCAGCTAAATGCCCGGGGTGAAGTACCTTTGGGCGGTGAGCTCAGGCCGCTAGGAGTCTACAAGAGGATTCTGGGCTGTAGATGAAGCTGATAAGAAGTGGAAGGACTTAGCACTTACTCGCTAGCTCGTTCGGCAGTCAAAGCAAGAAAGTCTTCATACAAGTATTTATGCAAGTGTATGGCACCTAGTACATTAACGGCAAGACTCCCCTCCCAAAGCGTACAATGCGCAATAGTCGTTTTCATATAGCCCGTGGAATTGTTTTTGGCCCAATACTGCTCGCTATTTTCTTAGAAGGACGCCTGTTCTGAAGCAATTCCCATTATAGCGGCGGCTATATTCGCCGCTGTATTTAGCCAGGAATTCCAAATCCTGCGTCGATTCTAAATTTTAGAAGCAATATAGGATTACCGTTGGCACACGCGATCCTTAATTCAGTGCCAAATGTGGGTTTAGAACCAAGTATAGAGCTAGTGTTGGCGTTGCTCTTAGAGCATTAATACGGAAAAGAAACCATTTTTTTTGCATATTTGCCTTCTAGACATAAACTTCACATAATTTTCGGTCAAACGGACGCTATTTTCGGCCAGCCATGGCTCATGCGGTTGGTTATGGTCATCCGTTTTCGGACGGGTACGGTATGGTTAACCGGAAATTTGCGTTGCGACCTCTGGCTAGTATTTTCCGATAGTGATGTTACGGGAGTAGGAGAACATTCTCCAGAATGGTTCTTCGATAAGCAACTGTGGTAATACTGTTGTTTCTATGAGTCGGATTGCGCGTTCGCCGTCTGCCTTTTGAAAGTATGAACAAATGCCTGGGTCATCATCAAACAAATATACGCGTTGATGACCAGGATCAAGAGCAGAATCATGCTCTGCAACACAGTTCAGTACCGGTATCCACAGACTCGGTTAGTGTCCTGATTACCACACTATCGCACTTACATGCCACTTCACTACGAAAGTTCATTTGCAATTGGGAAAGCTGTCGGGAAACCGTGATACCGATAAGGAAGCTACCTTGCGTCTCCTCGGTCTCCTGCTGCTCGTGATGAGCATCCTTGCTGAAAATTGCCACAGCCACCAGGAGACAGCTTCGAAGCCGTTGATCTTGAGCCACCACCTTAAAGGTGACCAGCAAACAAGCAAGGAGCTTACGGAAATTGAAGACGAAGTGCGAAGAGGCCTCGGTAAACTCAAGGCTATTTTCAGAAGTCTCCTTCTCTCGGCAAGCTCAAAACCCAAGGGAAGATTTCTGATCTCGACAATGTGAAAGTTGCTGCACTAGAACATCCTCAAATTGCGAAATTGAAAAATTCAGCGGGGAAAATTGAGATAACAGGTCGGGACGCAAAACGAATCCGGACGTTTGCAGTAAAAAAACCTCTACAAGGATTAAATCTGATCGAGAAGCTGATAGCACTAGCCATGATGGGTTTCATTGTCGGTGGGTTTGGTACCCTCATCACTATGATCCCCAAAATGCTCAGCACTCAAAAGTCCTGATACCAATATGTATAAGTACTGTACGGGTTGAAAATTCACAGACTTTCCTTTAAAAAACCAATAAAAAACAAGTCGATGCTGCCATACTTCTCGTTAATCATTGAAAAGCGCAACAGAGACAAAAAACTGGCAAGTAACCCAGAAACTTAGGCCTTGGCAGCTTCAATCGCTTTGGGTCCAGCATTCCGGCGCAGCAAGTACAGCACGCGCATGGTATACTTAAAAATTTGCTCCTTCGTCATGACCAGCAGAGCGCTCTTGAGCACCGTGTTGAAAAGTTGTGCCGAGCAGCCTTTGAAGTAGCCACTGGGACCTTCTAATTCGCCAATACGCTTGAGCACCTGCAGCATCGAGTTGCCCATTTCGGCATGATGGTGGCCATGCTTGTGACCAGTTACCTGCTTCTTCTGCGCCTGCATCAGCACCTTGGCACGGATCACAGGGTACGTGATGATCGTCGCCACAGCTTTGGCAATAGCGGCCAAGATAAACACCTCCAGAGCTGTCAGGGAGCTCAGGCGCTTAGCATTGCTAGCCGCCATCTTCGAGTGCTGCAACTGCAACTTTAACTTGTCGAAAATGGTGTAATTGATGGACGGGTTGCTCACCAACACCAAGGACGGGATGAAGCCCTTCCAGAAGGACGCGAGGCCGTCCTCGGCGTAGATTTCCTTGGCGATGCCCCAGATTGTGCGTCGCTGCGGCTCTTTCTCCTTGTTCTTATCGTCTGAGTCACTCGATTCGTCATCACTGGACTGGATCTGAGCCCGAGTGTTGATCATCTCCAATGGGAGCGTCATGGACATGTTAAGGGCTCCGGCAGTGGAGGCCATGAGCAGACTCATCCCCGTTGTGATGGGCGTGCTCGAGTGCTTCTCCACTGCCGTTTTGAGGAACGAATACCAGTAGAAATAGGCAAAATTGGACGACACTGTGTGCACGACCTTCGAGCTGAGACCGGCGAAGAGACCTTCGACTCCGTCCTGGCGGTAGATGAGCCACACAGCCACGAGCAGGTTGTGCGCCTTCTTCTTGCGGAGTTGCACGGCCTTGGCTTTGGCCTCTTCCGTCTTCTCCTCCTTGCTGTCGTCCACGTCCACTTGACGACGCGTCTTCACTACGTCCAGTGGGTACAGCAACACGGCAGCGAAGAGCGCGCCCATGGCACCGGCCTGCGAGAGCAGATAACATTTATTTTGCGTAAGTAAATAAAGAATGCGATGGGTTACAGTCTTCCGTTTGCAGGTTTGCGACGGCATTGGGGTATTTTTCGGTTTGCGGTACGTACGGAGGCGTCCACGAAGGCTTTAAAGGCGGGGGATGTGGGGTTCTTGTCGGCCATAGCTGGAGATCCTTGAGCACGAGCCAGTAATTGCGCGAATGTTGACTCGAAGTTGCAAGCGTCCCGTCAGATTTCGATCGAATTTGGCGGGGTCAGATACCTTTTAAATATGACTATCGGAATAGAGAGGAAGTGAATCTGCGACATGCGTCGAGGTGATGCACACGAGCAATTTGCTTGACGAGGACAAGGCTTTGGTACTTTGATGAAGTGTGAAGGCGAGCAGACCGTATGCTCGTCGTTTGTGGGGTGCTGCGAAATGCTGATGGGAAGCGTGGCATGTTGGTGCCAGGCTGACGGTGCCGGCTTCATACTTTACATGTTGGGCATCATGTTTCCCATGGCCCATGGGTTATGCGTGGCACGAGACAGAGTGATCTGTTTCAGCACTGCCTGGACGGCGCGAAAGAAGACAGTACAGTGAATTCGAGTTGGCAATAAAAGATAGAGAGAGAAGGGATCCACTAGATGTGACGTTCATGTTGGCGTTGGAGTTGGGATTATCCCTGTCAACATTTCAGCGAACTACTGTTTAGTAAGCTTAGTATAACAGTAACGTGTACCCGACGCGGCCTCCGCCTAAGCTTACGCGTCTTTGCTAAAGTCTACTGATGCGGAGCCCAAAGACTCCTTGCCAAAAACTCTTTGGACTCCGCACCAGTAGACCACCATTCCGGTTCTACTGTAGTGCTTCTTTTCAACCAGCATTATGACAAGTCCACATTTTGTTTATCAGTTTTCTTCTTATTATTAGCACTTTTTAACGTAAAGGAGCCAATAACCTAGCGTAAAATGAGTTCCAACTGGCCTTCCAAGACCGACTGAACTGAGAACACACGCACTACGAATCTCTAGGTCTGGTGCGGAAGAGTTGCAGGTCGCTCCGGACCCAAAGTTACCACAGCCACAAGAACCTTGAATAAGAATCCCGGTGCAAAATACCGAATCATGATACTGTTTGAAATCGCTCTTAGCACTAGCACAACGCACAGGTCTTGTACACACAGACTCCTAGATCGAGCCATCAAAATATAAAGCATGCTTCTTCCTGTTGCAGCACCAGGAAATACTGTAGCCAACACTCAATTCTGTCCTCAAACTGACGCCGTACTGTACTCTTGTTGAGTGTCTCTTTTATGGGTATACACCGTGGCGCGTCCACTGTGTGGATATAAGAGTGTATATTGTCGGACAGGAGTGGACTGTCCACTGCCTCTCCGACCTCGCGCACAGAAATCCCTTCATATTTGAACGGCAGCGCAGCGAGACCAGAGTACCAGACGGCCGCCCTCATCCCTTCCAGCTTCCATCCCACAGCCCCCTCCAGCCGCAGCAGCACCATGGTAAGTACCGCTCCTTCTCCCCCTTGCTCTTCTCTTCGTGGCAGTGCTCGTCTCCCATCCCCCTTTCTCCTAACGCACGCTCTTTCCACCTTTCTGTTCTCCAGGACGACCACGACGATCTCTACGTGATGGAAGAAGGTAGTGACAGGAGGGAATGACGTATCTGTATAACGGCAATAACCTTTCGATATCTCGTACTTCGTGCCAACCTTAGAATTCGACGACGGGCACTATTACGATGACGTGGACGAGTTGCCCCAGCAGCGCCTAAAGCGCGTGCTGTACCCGCCGCGGCTCATGGTGGACTTCAAGAGCTTGGGCGTACGTTATAGCTTGCGTTTCTTCCCCCGTATTAGCGCCTTGCTGACTGTCCGCCGCGCAGGTCCAAGCCCTGAGGCGCTACGCCAAGTTCTACCACCTTAAGTTCGACGAAGACGCAGACAAAGAGGACCTGGCAGCGCAAGTGGCTCGTCACTTCGACATGTCGCTGGAAGTGGAGGAGGACGACTCCATCGTCGCATTCATGCAGCGTCTGCGGAACGGCGAGCGGTCGTCGGCCAAGCGCTCGACTGTCCGCGAAAAGGAGCGCAAGGCGCAGGCCGCCGCCGACAAGGCCAAGCGCAAGTCCAACAGCCGCAAGCGCCAACGGGACCACTCGGTGTCCGTCTCGTCAGGCCGCAACACGAACAACAGCTCGGGCCACAACACCAGCAACGGCAACTCCACCAATTCGTCGAGCCACGGACACGGCAACAGCCACGCGAGTGGATCAAGCAATGGCCACAGCGGACGGGGACACGGCGCGGAAGGACGCAAAGCCCCACCGAGCAGCTCCAAGCCTTCCAACGCGTCGAGCGGCAAGAACAAGAAGACCAAGAAGGACGCAGACACGGGCGAGGACAACGAACTCTATTGCATCTGTAATCTGCCCAGTTACGGTAATATGATCGCGTGCGACGGTAAGACGTGCCCTAATCCGTCGCAATGGTACCATCTCGAGTGCGTGGGTCTGGCTGATGGCCGCCACCCGGACACGTGGCTGTGCCCGGAATGCGACCCCAAGGGCTTCCCCGGTGGCTCCTCCAACAGCCACAAGAAGAAGAAGAACAAACGCTCCAAGTCTCCTGGCAACAAGTAAAAGGACCTCTCCAAACGCATGGCGTCTTAAGGAGGGCTACGGCTGTCGTCTATGGCTGCGAGCTGTTGCTTTCCTTATGTTGCATAGGGCTCTGCTTGTCTTTGATTCATTCAAATATACCTATATTGTTGACCGCTTATGTCTGCGTTGTGCTGTATTTGACAGTGTCAGGGAAGAGCGTAACCTGTAGCTAAAGCTGTCATGGCTTCTTTCTCCGTTTTGCAGCCATCATGTAGACGAAGTTCGTTTTGCGCTAATCGGACACGGTACCGTACGTTTTGTCGTCACATTGTAAATGGCTACATCAGAACGCCCAGAGTTTGACCCGCTTGTCTGCGCCTGAGGACACGAACGCTGGTTCGGTTGGATGCCACTGGGTTTGCAATACTTTACCGTAATGCTTGTGGTAACATGCAACAGGCTGCAACGTTGAACTGGAGACTTGCATGATACAGAGCGTACCGTCAAAAGCGGCACTAAGCAGCCACTGACCTCCAGGAGACCAGCGCACAGATCGACATTCGTCTTGATGAGGCACAATAATGTGAAGTGCCTCTCGTAAGGTAGATCGCAGATCCCATAAAGATACGCTACCGTCTTGGTGTCCTGAGACTACCAGCGTGTCATCACTTGGGTGGAAATCCAGTGAGAACGCAGCGTGTGCCCCAGACGTCACCAAACGCTCGCAACGTCTACTGCGTGTATCCCACAGTCGAACTGTTTTATCGAGGGCCGCACTAAGCAATAAGGTACTAGCCGAGGCTGACGTCGAAGGATGAGGCATTGCAATCGTTTGAATCTCCCCAACATGGCCATCAAGTGTTTGAAAGGGACCAGAAGTTGAGCTCCTCTGAGCTCGTTGAACATCCCAGCAGCATAAGCGACGATCGTTAGTTGAGGTAGTCCATAGTAAATGAGGAGATGAGAATTCTAGTGCTCGGGTTTTGCCCATGGATCCATTCACTTCGCCTCGCTGTATCCATAATTCGTCGACTTGCTGTCTTTGTAAGGGATCTCTATCCCGCGTTATCAACACCTTAACGGACCCGTCAGCTGCACCTGATGCAACCATCGAGGTGTTGCCAGAATAAAGTAGATGGTGGTTGTAGGAAACACAATAAATACCAGAGTCGTGGTGTTTGTGCCTTTCAAGTGTGACAGGGAGGAGTGGCAAGATCAAGTTAAGCGGAGAAGACCAGGATAACTGCAGTTGGCGTTGCTGCAAGGGGGTTGATAAGTTAAAGATTCGCAACGCACGTGCGTTTGTACCGACCGCAAGATGGCTCCCAGTTGGATGCACGTCCAGTGCGCGGACAGCTTGAGGCTCTTTCACTTCAGCAATTACGCCAGCACAGACCACGTGATCAAGTGTGAGCTCGTCGTAGTGCTGCGGTGGCCTCTTCGGCACTGGTACATGTAATTCGGCATCAATTACGGGTTCGTCATCGAAATTTTGATGTAGTTCTGCGGAGTTATCTTGCTCAGATGGAGGTGCGTCTTTGAAGAGCTCTGGCTGTCTATTTTCTGGGTGTGAATTCACTGGAAGACCACTCGAGCTCTTTCGAGCCCAACTAGCTGCGAGGTCTTTGCTTGAGCTAAAGGAATTGCTCAGCAGTATGCGCTGGTTTTGCTCATGTTGATCGTCTTGCTGTTGATCACAACACACTGCAACTTGGTTGTTGCTTTCTAGTCCACTATGATGCTTATCATCTGTATCCGCTGCCCCTGAAATCGAGTTGCTGCTTGCCTGGCCGTCACGGTGATTGGCTTCGACAATTTCGCCACAATTGATATTTTCCAAAGTATGTTGCTCAGATTTTAGCGCTGAAGTTTCGGTTTGTGTGCCGACGTCGCTCCGCTCACTCGGTCCACAGCTTACAGCCGCATCGGCAGTCTTCAGTTCTTCTGGAATGCAGCTCACGCCAGCGTCTACAGTTTCTTTAGCGTCTAATTCACAGCTCACGAAAGCGTCAACCATTTCCTTCACGTCTATCTCGCAGCTCACAGCAGCATCAGCAGTCTCTTTCACATCCACTATGGAGTAGCGATCATCTTCATCAGCCTCCACCTCGTCATTGTCTTCTTGGCATTGAAATCTACCCAAGTTCATGGATAATGCCACTGGGTTTTGTCGTCTTTGCCACGTCCTCAATTGCACCGAATGCGCCACGCCTTGAGCTTCTACCGGAACGATCGATATTTCATCATGTGGCTCATCTAGAAGCAGCATTTCGCTTCCATCCTGCCCCTTTTCAGTTACAATCTCCTCATCACTACACGACAATGAAATGCAATCTCGAGCTGTATCGCCACCAACCTGTCGGTGAAATTTCACAGCATCTCGAATTAATCTAATTAGCTGCAGTTTCGGTATTGCCACATACTTGAACTCGTCGCTCTCTCCTGCATCTACAGGAGCTCGAAACAGAGGCACGAGTGTCTCGAAGCACTTCAACTTGGCCTGAGCAAGTCGCGACTGCCGAACTTGAGCCTTCACCAGTATTTCCAGCTCGTCCAGAGCTAATAAAGCAGCCTTCAACTCTTCTGACACATCATTTAAAGCGGTTAGAGGATGCAGCAACGCTCGAGCTCTCGTTACGTCTCCAGCGAAAACCCAACGTCGAAGCAGCGCAACCTCATGTGAGCGACCCCGTAACCAAGTCACATCCAGTCCACTCTCGTCCTGGAGCGCTAGAGAACTGGCATAAAGCCCCGTAGCCTGCAGATACTGCGCAACGAGATACAACACATCGTTGTGGTGAGGCATCGACATTCTGGGGCGTCGCTTGCCTCGAAACTGTGGCCAAAACGGAACATTTCTCAATTGAGATTGTCTAACTTGTTAGGGGAAATACCCTTATTCTGCATTTAGGATAAGGATAAGGATAGCATAAGGATATTGCGATTGCTTTGTATGTTCTCTAAAAAAGAACATCTTGGTTCCTGTCTGTCTACATAGTGACAATGCTGCTCTTGGGCGTGTCGGCCCCTGTACCGCCGCCCAGTTCGCTCTCACCGGCGGCAGCTGTGGCTCCAAACGCTGCCGCTCCCCCGAAGCCGCCGGCCTCCGCGTCCTGCTCGCGCTTCTTCTTCCTTGAGTACATGGCGAACATCAGCGCGCCGATGATGATACAGGCAGCCAGCACGCCGATAATGATAAACACAGCCGAGCTGGTGCCACCAGAGTCCGCTTCAGACGCCACCGAGCCACTGTTGGCTGACGCTGGGTTCACATTGTTATTCGCCGCTTCACTCGACCCAGACGAGAGCGAAGACGACGAGGAGCTGCTTAGTGAGCCGTTGACTGAAGACGAGAAGCTGCTAGAGCCAGAGACTGAGCTCGACGAGCTGCTGGAGCCTGATACACTAGAGGAAGTGGACGTGGAGCCTGATACGCTAGAGGACGTGGAGCTTGATACACTAGTAGAAGTAGACGTGGAGGACTTGGACGAGCTAGTGGACGAGCTAGAAGCTTGAGAAGAACTGGACGAGCTGGAAGCTTTGGAACTAGAACTTTCCGTACTAGCGGAGCTACTGGACGTTTTGGAACTAGAGCTAGACGTCGTAGAGCCTGAGCTTGTGCTCGAGCCGAACTCGCACTTGTCTCCGCTAAATCCTTCATTGCACGCGCAACTGAAGCTTGGTGTCCCATCCGAACCAGTCGACACTAAGTTGCACGACCCCTGGCCATTGCATTGCACGCCATTCACACTGCAGCCAGCTACAGTAGTATACACATCAACAATTGTCAGTCACAAAGCGTATACCCCACCCCACCCCACCTCTTTCTCTTACCGCTACATGAAGAACCACCAAAATATTCGTCACAGCGGTCGATGGACAAACATTTGTAGACGCCGTCGCGTTGGATGCAGGCCAGTTGGCCACTAGTCGCGTCCGACGGGCAGTTTCCGGACGTCGAGCCGCCACACACGGCGCCAGCCACACAGGCCTGAATGGAAGTGACCGAGTCGCCGGCCACGCACGTCTCGCCGTCGGCGCAGTCATCTGTGGAGCTGCAATTGACAGCCATGCGCGTGGCCTCTAAAGGCGAGGGCGCGAGCGCCAACACGAGCAGCGCCGCTAGCAGTCGCATGGGTCCGTAGGAATGTCGTCACTTTAGGAATTGGGCACCTCGCTCGAACAGGTTTTTTGGCCAGGCGGGAGAGCGGAATATTTGTGCTGCACGTGTCCTATACAAACACCAAGTTGTGGAGGCATAAAACGTACTGGGACTTATTTTACACAAAAAATAGGCGGTCAAAAACGACAGACCAAGCTGGGTATTTCTTTCGAGGTCTCGTTGATATTTGCTCTGAACTGTGCACGTTGCTCACAGCATTTGTGCCACACTGATGGCGGTTTTTGTTGGCAAAACCGCCTGCGGCTAAGTGTGAATTTCGAAGAGTTTTACTTGTGGACCCATGTGTGGCGCTAGCAAGCAGTTTGGGACCATATCAGGGCGCGATGCCGAAATCGACATGATTCGCACCCACACACCAGCTCGTCCTCTGCGCATCAGACTAGATGAAACAGTATTAGATTAGACAGGCATCGTATTATCGAAGGTAGAGTTTGAAGAGCAATTTATCAAGGTACTGTGAGAGCTATTAAATACACTTTTTCAAATAACTATTACGGAGGTTATCAATATGCAAAGGTGATTTATTGATTAATAATTCAAGCCGGCAAGACAGGGCAAGCAGGCACCTGCGCACAAGCCTTTATCGTGGGTTGGCGCAATTGTGTCCCAAGAAGATCAACGCGAAGATCAAGCTTGTTTGGGGCCAATATCCGAGTGGTCGTCATGAGCTAACGTCACCCTATGAAAAGATACGTCTGACTCGTCTACCATCTCGACAGTAGCCTCGTTGGTCCATTTCAGTGTATCCTACCGCCGATAGGCTACCGGTACATGCCGAACGATTTCCGGGTTTCACAGCACTAAATCTGTGTTGTGTATCCGTTGCCATTGCTGTGGCGGTAGTAGGAACATACTTGTAAAGCATTATTATAATCTGACATCGCGTTTCCCAATTTGGTTGCACAGTGAAAGTAACAGTAGCTGGAATGGAATAACATTTGACTCTATTTGTGATGGTTTGCTTTGTCGGGATCCTAAAGAGATCGCAACACCATATCAAGGTGATACTAGTAGTTTGTAAAATATGCTCCTCTCAGGGACATGTCCGATTTACATGGTCGCGATGTTGGATCTCGGCGTGCGACCCGTGTGGCCAGCTGCGAGATCCCTCGCACCCACTGCGCCGACACCTTGTGTGGAAGCGAGCGCGTTGGCATACTCCTCCTCTTCCTGATGCTTCCTTCTACGCGAGTACGCGACCAACAGCACCGTGCCGACCAAGAAGAACGCCGTCATGACGAGTACGAGGATCAACACTCCTGGTCGGATGCCGCTATGCGTCGTGCTGGACAATGACTCGTTGGTGGCTTGTTCTCCCGAAGACGAAGCTGAGGTAGAGCTGGAGGTGCTGTCATCCTCCGCATTGTCGGAAGACGACTCGTCCGCATCAGTGGACGATTGATCGACATCATTAGACGAATTATCGGATGTGTCAGTAGTGGATGAGTCCTTCGTGTCCTTCGAAGCATCTGAATCATCTGAGGTGTCCTTCGAAGAGTCGTCTGTGTTGCCATCGTTAGACGCATCATCATCATCATCGTCTGATCCGTCGTCCAGCGCCCCCCAGAACGAGTCCTCGTCGTTGGTAGAAGACGTGTTCGTCGAGGTGGAACCCGGTGCGATCTCGCATTTCTCTCCGCTGTAGCCATTGTTGCATGTGCACCCGAACACTGGCGTTCCATCAGCATTGGACATCATATTGCACGAGCCCTGGCCATTGCATCGCACTCCATTCACACTGCAACCGTCTGCATAAAGGACCGAACTTTAGACACTCAAATTACCACAGTTGTATCAATCCATACTGTGACTTACCACTGCAAGAGGAGCCACCGTAGTACGCATCGCATCGGGTGATAGACACACACTTGTAGATGCCCCTGTTGCCGTTCAGAATAGCGCAACCTTCGCTGCAATCGTTGAATGGCCTCCATAGGCAAGCGAGTTTGCCAGTGTCATCCGATGGACAGTTACCCATCGAGGAGCCACCGCAAACCGTGGGCGGTACACAGGCCTGGACGGATGTGTCTGCGTCACCAGCCACACAAGTTTCGCCCCAAGCGCAGTCCGCAGTGGTGGTACACGTGATGGCATTTTGAACAGCCTCCACGGAGCCCTGCAGGGCCAGGAAAACCAGTGAGGACACCCCAACAAGCTGCATTTCGTCACGAATCCTTCGTCCAGGGAGATTTCGGTACTGACCCTGGAGCCATGGATTGGGAAGACCGCTGAGATGAACTTTTGTGAGGAAGGAGGAGGAATTAAATAATATAAGTAGATCGAGGGTACTTTCGCAAAACATAAGTAGTCGTCTGCATCTACTTATAAGTAGATCCAGCCCAATTTGCATTGAGCTTATGACCAAAAGAAAAAGAGCACGGGCTAAACGTGTTGCGTGTTCTTTTGGCTAGGAAAGGGAATCCGACACTATCCAGTATGCCGTGCTTGAGTATGTCGGAAACGCGGCATAAGCATGTTTGCAACGACCGACAAGCATCTCGGTCTACGCTTTTACTTTTTAAAATATTGAAGCGATATGGGGTTGAACGCAGGGCTTTATATTTGGTATACCACCATCCATCCCTTTAAACTCTATTTTAGTTAATATAACAATGCCTTGGGGGTGAGGTGCATGGCTTCATGGGAGCGAAAGTTCTTGTATTCAATATGGTCTTGATACAAGTACATACCACCATGCAATAAGGTTTAACGGAACCCCACCTGAACTGCCAAGAGTGGAGAGTACCACCAACATTTTACTATTGGCGCAGACTGCCGAAATGCAAGTGCCTCCGAAGTGTGGACTTCGACATCGCCACTCCCAAGACATGCGGCCATTGCAGTCAGAGGAGCCTCAACATAAACCACCCTGTGCACCAAGCCCGTGGTGCAAAGCATTCTTACATCGTTTCAGGTGTCATGCTAGTAGTGAAGCCTGTTTGCCTGGATGTGCTTTTTGTACGATCTACTTATATGTAGATGCAGACGACTACTTACGTTTTGCAAAAGCGCCCGCAATCTACTTATATAATTTAATTCATCGAGGAAGGAGACACGGATCGAGGAACTTTCAGTGCCCGCACGTGGTCGATACAAAGCGTCAGTGAGACGAG
Organism: Phytophthora tentaculata; assembly: GCA_033557915.1. NCBI lineage: Eukaryota > Oomycota > Peronosporomycetes > Peronosporales > Peronosporaceae > Phytophthora > Phytophthora tentaculata. The sequence continues at coordinate 5,742,035 of JAUCEA010000007.1, read as the reverse complement.
CAGAACATGGTAGCCATGACGCAAAAACTAGCCAAATCAAATCCCGCAATTTGCCTGGAGCGCGTGCCCCCGAAACCTTGAAGGTTTTTTTTTAGGGAAGCTTCATGCTCACTGAGCATTGCTCAGCCCAGCCACTGGCTGGCTCCGCATTGACTTTATTTTGAAGGAATTGATCCCTCATCCATTGCGGTACATGTACTGTACGACGTACATTGTATGGTACGTGTATTTGATACAAATTAATATACAAATTGTATTACCGGTATACAATAGCGAAAAGAGCCGTTTGATATCGCCTTAAGATGAACCAGTTGGCTGCATTGGAGAGGCACTTGTCATGGAACCCCAGTCGGGCTAAGTGCTATGTTACTGAGACTCCGGACAAAATGCCCGCTCGAGAACACGACCACGGGAAAAATAAAGTATAATACATGAACAGATTAACAGATTAACAGATTAACCTCCCTTAGCTAATACAGTCCATAGGAATTTAAACCTATGAAGTACGATAGGTTATCACGATATACGAGCTCACGTAAAAAAAACGTTGGTCACCACCTAAAAGTAGGGATGGTGTTGGACTACTATACTTCAGAATGCTTTAAAACACTTTTGAAAAACGTCTAATATTCCATCCAATATTCAAAAGTGTTCCAAACTACATATGCGCATATTCATGACGAGGGTTCTAGACAGGTTTGGACTCGGGACGGCACCGCCGTCAAGAATACTTCGGGGAGTGGCCAGCATGTCAGGCGTCGTGGGCTTCGAGTAGCACAAAACCACCGTAACATTATGGATACGGTATGGAGCAGCTCGTCGATATGACGGAGGCCAGCGCGTCAAAGCAGCAGCGATCAAGTTGCACGCGCAGAAGCTAAAGGAGCAACGCAGCAGGAACAGACGCCGGCAGTAGACGTGCCGGGCACCGGTGCGCCGTGTTCTACATCGAAGGAAAGAGCTGCGTGGCGTGTGTCAAGACCTGCGAGGACTACCTGACAAGGCGGAGGGCGTGCTGCACTGTCGTGTGGGCAAAGTTCCGAGGCCTCGTTTGACGCGACCTGGTGTACGACACAGGCCACGCTCCGGCAACGCATCCAGGATGCTGACTACAAGGCGACGTTCTCGCACGTGGAGCCTGGCGACGACGACTCACTTGTGTCAAGCTTACGATTATGGAATTGTGCCATGAAATATTGAGTGTGCGGAGGCAAACTGCCGGTGTCTAGGATAACCGGCAGCTGAAAAAGGCAAACGTGCATCGGAAGACCTGAAGCTGATGGCGAAGACGTGGTCGCTCAACGTGATGGAGTACATCAACAGACTGGGCTAGACGGTGGATGTGTTGCTGGAGACCACGGACCTCAACACGCTGAGCATCTTGGAGGTGGGCCGGTGGTGGAAGGTGCTCACCACAGCCATGATCGTATTGCAACTGACTCTGCTCATTCACGCGGTGTTGATGAACCACATTCTGGTGGGAATGGCGGTGAGCACATCTCTGTACAATTTTGTGACGGTCGAGTTGCTGTTGTTGTCCTCATGAGCTGGCCCAGCGGTTCTACTTGGAAGTACGAATGGGCCTGTAGCACGACGGCATGGTGATGAATTTTCTCGTAGTGGTCGACACGGTCATGTCAGAGCACGTACAGCTTCATGACGATGCTCAGATCGATGCTTACTAAAACGACATAGGCGAATACTTCTTCGAGCCGTCAGCCATGTTGATGACTTTAGTGACGCTGGACAAGTACGTCAAGTTGATGGCGAGGAGAAGACGGCAGGTGTGTTATCGGAGCACGCGAGGTTGCAGCCAAAGATTGCTGTGTGTATGAGTACGGGTAAGAGTGAACATGATAGCCCGCCCAAATTGCATCATGTGCTAGTTACTCTGCATCCTTCGGCTGGCAACACTCTGATTGATCAAGTGCTGAAGTAAGATCGAGTTGCTGAAGTAAGATTGAGTTATGGATAATTCGATGTCGACTGGTGAAAGTGGCGGTGCTAATAATTGAGGGCGAGAACTCCACAGTGTGGTGAATGCCAGTATCAAGTTTTAAAGCAGTGTTGTGTCTACAACTAGCGTGGCGTTTGCTCATCTACATTCTAGCGAGGCGCATGCCCACTCCATCGCGTGGCGGTCGCCCGCGGTGGTGAAGCTGAAGTGAATGTGAACGTGAATTTTGCAGTGGATTACTTCGTTGCGTGGATCACAGAGTGGAAATAGGTTGCAGACCTTTTGTCGTTCTTAACGAGGCTGTTCAAGTTGTGATGCGATTCATTTGTGATGACTGAGCATTGTGCGCGCTGTCCCTTTTTAGTTCATCTTCGAGACCGCATTGAGTGGACTTCCCAACGACGCTCTGGTCACCACGTGCATCAGCGGAATATGTAAGGCAAAGATGAGGAACAAACTCTACTTATATTCTCTCTGTGTTGTAATCGACTTCGACACTTTCTGGGCGGGATTGGTGTCGTGCAAGATCGAAGTCATCGCTCATAATCGTACCGTAGTTGATGTAAACATATGCAAGCATTTCGACTTTCTCGACCGAAAGCCTGTTCCTTCTCTTTGAATGAATGTGATCAAATATGCTCCAGGCTCTTTCACGTGCTGCCGAGGATGTCGGTATTGCGAAGACAATCTCAGCTACCTTCTTGAAAGGTGGATAGTTTTTCTCATTCTGTGCGCCCCAGTAGTCACGTGGACAGGCTTCTGAATACTTCTTCGTAACTCTTCACCGCCCCTCCTTTTCATACACTTAAACTTCAGAATCTCAGCGGTCAGGGTGGCAACACTGACAGGAGTTATCAGACCGCATTTGATGGCAAGCTTGCATACTTGGTCTACGTTTTCGTCATCAGCACCAACAAAATCGTCGAGATTCATAGTTGGATCAAGCATGAAAGCCACAGCCATCGCATTGCTGTGAACGTATTTCCAGCGTTTTTGCATCTTCTCACGGAATACGTGTTGGAGCTGATCAAGCGGAATTGCCGCGACACTTTCGTACTCTTTATCTCTCACTAGCCGTAGCAGCACTTTGGTGCAGTGTTGCCGTAGATGACACAGACGATAACATATCTGCAGCGTCGCTGAGAACTCCGATCCCATCTAGTGCCTGATCATGGTCATCTTGATCCGAATCGCTCTCCTCTGATTCTTCCAGCTCTGCCTCCGGTTCTTCTTCTTCAGCCGACGTCACTCCGTACGCAGCGTTATACCGTAGCCACCGAAACCACTGATAAACTCCTGAAATGAAGCCATTGTCCGCTTCCAGCGCACGCAGGGCTTCAATATTCGGATCAAACATACGAACATTAGTTGTTAAATTTCTCCAGAAGCCATCGTCACGAACCAAGCCGATAACATAGCGTAGCTTTTTACGCTTTGACGAAGTTCCACGATAACGGTCTCTAAACGCTTCATACCCAGGACTCAAAAAGAGTTTTTCAAGTACTTCCTGGCTATTCAGCACATTCCTCATGCAAGTATAGACAGAGTACCATCGCGTTGGCACTGGCAATACTAGATTTCTGGCCCTCGATCCCGCATCACGCACACTCTGCTGTAATCGTTTAAATTCATCGAAGAGTGCTAAATGGTTACTAACGAAGCGAGTGACAGCCACGGCCCGAGACACGACGGCCTTTACAGCAGCAAAACGGGAGACATCCTGCATGAGTAGATTTAGAACATGGGCGGCGCATCCGCCACTAACCACGTTCGGCCGCTTCGTCAGGATTTGACTCGACTGACATATCATGTTTTTGGCGTTGTCCGTGACGATGCCGACGACTCGAGCAGTAGTTTCGTGCTCGATTTCTTCGATAACTTTGTCAATTTCGGCAGCAATATATCTAGCAGTGTGTTGTTTTGACCTTGTAGACCATGATAACCAGAACAGCGAAGGCATACCCGGCGCAACCACCATAAAATTGATCATACTTGAGCTGTTGGTGTCAGTCCACCCATCCGTAACGAGTGACACGTACGTTTGTGCATTGATCAGTTTGATAACCTTCAAGCGAATTTCATCCCGCACCCGTTTTAAAAGCACCGTGCTTAACTTGTGTCGCGACGGCAGCTTCATCGCCGGGGCCACCATAGCAATGAAGTCTCGAAATACTTGAGCTTCAAGTAGGATAAATGGCAGCGCGCAAACAAAAAATACTCGAGCAAGTGCCATTTCACATGCATCTTGATCAAACTCGGTCTTGTGAGATTGACCAATTGGTTCAGACGGCGGCGTTGGTGTAGGGGCTGGTGTAGGCCGTAGAGAGATTTGGACATCTCGGGGACATTAGGGCACTTGTTAGGCTTCATCAAATGATCCAACAAGTTACCGCTAGGCTTTCCGTTCTTTTTAACACACCACAATAAATGCATCGCCCATGCTTTTTGCCATTTTCACGCTCAATGGTGTAGTGCCTCCAAATTCCGTCACGCGGGCGCCCAGTTTTTAATGGCGATGTAAGAGTTCGTCGAATAGATCCTGGTGTACGTGGGTGACCGTGCTGGTGTACGTGGAGTGCGGGGCGATCGGACGGGGGCTGAAGAGCGCGGAGAACGACGTGGGGTCGTGGAGCAAGGTAAACGTGTTTGAGTTGGTGACGTGGGCGATTGTACTGGGATTGACGAGGGGAGCGGTCGTGCCGGAGTTGTGGGGTGGGGCGGAGGTGAGAACATCACCCTCCGCGAACTTGGCGGCGACGGTATTAGAAGATCGGATCGGTTTGACGGAGAGGGCCCCTCTCATAGGGGCTGTAGCGAAGCGTTCTCCGCAATGTCGACCCTGGAGGCGATCGATCTGCCCGTGGATTTTGTAGGGCATCTGTTGTGACGGGAAATGCTCCTGACGCGACGACAGGATGTCCGCAGCCCCCTCTGTTGTTGGCTCCATGGGCAAGTCTGATTCCCGAAGATCGGTCACGTTGGCTTTTGGAATTTTGGATACTTGTAAAATGTTTAAAACATTTTGGTGTATTTTAAACGTTCTTTACTATATCATTCTGAAACCATCTCAACCTCAAAGTGTACTGATTAACCTCCCTTAGCTAATACAACCCTTATAATTTTTGATCATGTAAAGTAAGTTGATCATGCTAAAGCGGTTACATTCATGAAATTTAGAGGAATTTAAACGAAATACTTCAAATTTGGAAATGTATGGAAATATCTGACGATACACCAAACTTGTCCAAGGCCTCTTTTGTGATAGCTTAGAATGGGCGGGCTAGTGGTTTTAAGCCGATTTGTACTGTACCCTTCTTCTCATCATAGCCTTTGAGTTTGACCTCATTTGACTGTTTTCTTCTATCAGTATCATCATATTGTATCGAGTTTCAAGTTATACAGTATTATCGAGGCAGTATACCATAATGCAAGTCTACCAGTGCGGTCGAATCAAACCCGATCAAGTACGATAGGATATCACGCAGATTGACATAATCGCATGCCCTGCCAATGATCACCTTCTGGGAGGTGATGGTTACGTTGTTGTTGAACGCTGCTCTGCAGAAGTTACACTCTTGAAACGAACAACCCCCTCCTGCCTCTCCGAGTCCTTGAGGTGTGTGAAGTGTCTAACCACCGGGCACGCTGGACATCCACTACCAGTCATGGTAGCAAAAAACCTGTCTCCCACTGACAGAGTCTAAAATCAATATGAGGCTGATAGCGAATTGGTCTACACTCGTCTGGCCTTTCCATGGCCGGATGGCCTAAACTCCCTAGCGAAACCACGTTTCAACCAGCGATTAGCCGAAACATAAAGACCAAGGTGTCAACAGGGGATACTGTCGGCATTGTGTGCAAATGACAGCTCGCTAATGTTTGTGTACATGGGGTTTCAGCAAGTTTTGCTGCTCGCTGGTGATGATGAGTAACGCGGACGCGAGGATCGAGTGATGCTGGATGGTTGTGAGTGGGACTACCGTCTTGCGTATATACTATCTTCCACGCTCTAGACACATCAGCTCGGTCTACTGCCACTATTTTGATGCGCATTAGGCATCCAGACCAAATTGACCGCCGCTCCGTTGGCACACGATCTCGATCCACAACATGGCGAGTGGTTTTAGGCTTGCCCCAGTGATCACATGCGATTAATCGATACACGATGTCTCCCTTTTCGTTTCGCTAAAGTTGCTTCTTGGTAGTGTCCACTGATGTTTTGCAGTTTCCACTTCGCCTTCCAATGAGTATTCTTGTAGAGGAGGAAGAAGCAGATTGTACACTTCAGATATCTCTCCATAAAGCGCACATCCTCAATGCCAACATAATGTGCCTTAATTCGTAGGGGTTTCGCTATCCACGTGAACAGAACTGGTCTCCATCGCTCACTTGACAAGGTTGGGAGCTGGTGTAGTGAGTGTAGCGGGGAACACAGCTACGTCGCGTCCGTGTGTCTCTGGCTCAGGCTCACACTACCCTCGCCTCTGCCGAAGCTGATCGCGATTCTGCGGTAGCCGCCAGGGACACAGCTCGAGATGTTGCCTCGAAAGCTGAGGCAGATCGTGATCACACCAGGGACGAAGCTCAAGCCACACGTAAGTACTTTAATCTTGACCGATCTCGACTCCTCGTTGTTGATCCCCATCCTCCGTTCTTGCCTAGGCCGTGATCTCAACCGTGCCATCGCTCATTTACATCGTGTGTCGGAGATGTACGATGAGCTCCAGCAGGATGTCGCGGATCTTCTTGGCATACATGCTGAAGCCCTCGAGATTTTCGACAAGTCCACTGCCGATCTGGTGAGCGCCACTAGCCGCCTCCGCGACCATTGTAGCGACTTACGGGATACCTCGTCCGATCAGCAACCATCCGGTCAGCCGACGGGCAAGCGCGAGTGCAGGCGGCCATCGTCTCCTCTGCACGGTCAGCCCACCTCCAAGAAACCAGCTCGACGTCACTCCATCTTTGCCGGCAGCGGATCTGCGGGGGCCGGGTCCACATGCCCTCTGATCTATCGTCCACTAGGTTCTGATCGTGGTGTCGAGGGAAGATCTCCCCAGGCCGACCTTATTCAGCGTTCTCGTACGGTTGAGGTGTGTACAGTATATACTTGATGTACAGGCTTCATGTGTTATTTAACCGATGACTGCGCAACTAACACGGCAAATGTATGTACGAGGCCTCGTATCACAGAAACACTTCGTCTAGCACGAGAGAACTGCGATCCCCCCGGGCCTGAAGGTCCGGGTAATCAATTTATTAATAAAAACTACTTTATAATGAGTTTGCAAAACGCTCACATTTGCTTAACAGCCTTATCTTTGACGATGCTGTGAGATGGTGTTGTATCCATCAACCACGAATTCTACACCATCCAACCAAGGACATGTCGAAGTGCGCTGCGACTTACAAAGTTGCGAGTATCACATCCTGCACCACAGTACAATTATAGTGTTATTGACGTTTCGCATTCGATTCATGGGATGTTATTCGGACGAAAGCGTATCATGACCATCCTGGTGCTGCATGCGGGCTGCAGCAAAGCGCGGCGCCGGGCGTAGTTAGCCGTTATAACCGCAAGTTACATTTCATTTCAATGAGGAATGATTGCAACGTACTTACGGTATTGCGTATTACAGGTGCTTTGTTATTAACAATTGTTTAGCTTTGCAGATTAATATAAAAAATATATTATAATCAATTGCTATTTATGTTAACATGTAAAAACGAAAGATAAGAAGAAACAACGCTTTGGTTTAAGAATTCAGACCTCCGTTCAGATCGTTGTATTATAACAGCTCTATAATATAGAATAATATTAATAAAATCCAGAACATGTTTAGTGACGTTAGTACAAACACTCTCCCACCACCAAAGAAACGTTTCATGCCACCGTTCTCCTTCCTCCAGATGGCTTACCTGCCGATGCAGCGCCGTTCCCACACGGACGAGCGCGGCCTGCTCCCGACTCTCGCTCGCAGCGCTCGCCGCTCGCCCTTCAGCAGCCCACACGCCATGCCCCGCCAAATTTCACGTCCAGTGCAGCTCCTGTTGGTGCTGGGTGGTTTGGGACTGCTTGTAGTTACGGCAAACTTCATCTTTACATGGCGTGCCACGTCAGTCGCCCGTGCTCGCGCCGAGGAGCACCTTGCAAGTCTGCGGGAAAGCCCAGGGGGGATTAATACGAGAGGCAACAATGGAGGCAACATTTTTGATGCTCAGAACGGAGACCAGAACTCGCAGCTGCAGGAAGAACGCGACAAGTTCTCGGCCGATGACGTGCAGCTCATGGAGAAGCAACTCGTGTACACGCTCCACCAGACGGCGCAGCGCACCACCGAGAAGCGTGGCATTGTCCTGCCCATGTTTGATGGTATTGCAGCGCTGGGACTGTCGCTCATCATGGAGCTGAGAGCCCTGAGTGTCGACCTGCCCATTGAAGTGCCGCATTGCGGAGACTTTAAGGAGTCGACACAACGTGCAGTACTGGAGAAGGAGGGCATGGGCGTAATCCGCTTTTACGACGTGTGTGAACTCGCCTCAAAGGCGGCCAGTACGCTGGATCCTTCGCGTAAGGTTTTCTGTCAGAGCTTACGTAATTGCCATCGATCTTTCCGCTCCTTTGACGTCAAGCTTCTGGCTATGACATACTCGCAGTTCGAGGAGATTATGCTTCTTGATGCTGACACGCTGTTCTTTGACAGCCCCATGTCGCTTTGGGACACTGAAAAGTACCGCAACACCGGCACATTGTTCTTCCATGACCGGTTAAGCCAGGACAATATGTTCCTCGGCAACCGGATCCGCGGCAACAATGATGTAAGCGAGCTGAATAACTACATTTCGCGGTTCGATGTGTCTCCATTTGCACCGTTGGGCAACATCGAACGACCGAAGGCGACGAGTGAGAACAAGATCCCAGTGGAACTCAACAACTACTCGCCGAGTGAGCATCTACTCACGAGTCACTCCTGGAATCACCGTGCAGGACACGAAATGGACTCGTCGTTGGTGCTCTGGAACAAGAAACGACAACCGCGTGCAACGGCAATGCTAGCTGCGTTTGTGGCGCTTAATGGCATCGGCCGACCACCTTCCTATGGCGATAAGGAGCTGTTTTTCATCGCTGCAGAGCTTGCCGAGACCCAGTACGCCTTCTCTGACTTTGGCGTAGGAGGTGTGGGCTGGGATTTCCGTGACAATGGACCCGGCAAGTCCGTCGTCTGCGGCCACGCCTCGCATTACTATCCGGTTAAGCCAACGGATGCCAGTGCTGTGGCCAATACTAGTGTACTGTACCTGAACAGCGACGCCATTCTGGAGTACAACCCGAAGAAGAAGCCCGTGTATTATAGTCAGGCACGGTTATACGAAGTGTACGCCGGCTCTTTCGTGGAGCGCGACCTGCCTCAGGAGTGTCCATTTGACGTTACGGGCGTGCGATTCTCCTCGGACCAGGAGGATCGTATGCTGCTGCGCCAGCGCTTCCACGAGATCGCAGTGGCATGGATGGAGTAGACGCCGCAACCTACTAGAAAGTAAGCTACCCATTCATCGGGGAGTAATGAATAAGTGTCCATATACTACATGTAAAAGTGTACTAATAAGATACAACTAGTAAGATACACGTGTACTCCCGCTCTTGAGCAAGCGATTTTCGAATCGCACTATCGAATCGCCAGCAGTTCTGGCAGCGCCGGATACCTAAATGAACACGGCCATGTGAGTCACTGGTGGACTGGACAGATACATAGGAAACTGCTGGCTAGGATCGTTCAAGAGCTCCTGGATCTCCAATGGATGGAAACTATCTCTTCATGGTCAGCAATGGAATTGGAGACTCAAGCTGACAAAAACGACGTCAATACTGTAGTTGCTCATGCTAGATTTAGGAAATGTGTGAAGCTTTCAGTGTCGAAAAAGATTAGTCTAGATGATGATGGTACGAACCGTGATCGGATTTCTTTGCTCCCGTGTTCAACACTCCAACTGCCTCCACCTGGCGGCTGACAAATTGACACTTTCCACCGAACTTCTTGCAAAAGATCCCATTTTAAGCCCAAAAGGTGTTCCAACAGAACCGGTATATCGAGGTAGAGCTGCACTTTTAATGTTTCCTTAGTGGAGTCAAGATAAACAAACTTCAGATTTTCCGTACCCAATTTCGAGCATCAAATTGGGTACATCTTGGATGGGATTGGCATTCGTCGTGCAGCACCAGGCATTTCTATCCGTCGTCATTTCCGCATTTCGAAGAGGAACCCAAGCGGCAGTGTGCGCTCAGTGACATACACTCTTGTGCTCTGCCTTCCACTTCGTTATGACCCGCCCGCTCGGCTCCGTGCGGCTGCGCTGGATCGTCCTGCTGCTGGCTGCGGGCGTCATCTTCGTGCTGTCCGACGTGCTCTTCACGTGGCGGCAGCTCACCACATCCGCTTGGTCCGCTGCCACATCCTCGTCCTCGCCACGTCCAGTCCATAGCGGCGATTCCAGAGCCAACCCAGCCACCATCCAGGCCATTTACGACGCCGTATCCAAAGCCAACGACTCGGCGGACGTACTGAAACTCACACAGTTCGTGGATCGCCTAAGCGAGAGCCAAGCCACCGACCTACTGCGCAAAATTAACCCGCAGGCCACAACCACCGCCACTGCTTCCATTACTGCAGCTAAAACAGCGGCAGCTGTACCTCCAGTGAAAGTATCAGAAGACGAGAAGGATGACGATACGCTGAGGATGGAGACGGAGGAGCTTAAGGCTCAAGAAGTGGAGGCCATGAAGGAGGAGAACCGCATTAAGACGCTCGAGTCACAGCTGCTCCACTCGCTGCATAATATCACGCAGAAGACGACACAGCCACGTGGTATTGTGTTGCCCTTATACGACGATCTGGTACCGCTAGGATTGTCCTTGATCATGGAGTTGCGATCTCTTGGAGCCATGCTACCTGTGGAGATCTCGCACTGCGGAGACTTGAACCCGAAACTTGTAACAGCGATCGAGAAGAAGAGCAAGCAATTGGGACAGGTTTACGTGTACGATGCGTGCGAGTTAGCAGCCAAGGAGAAGAGTCTACTGGACGCCAGTAAGCCGATCTTCTGCAACAATCTGGACGAGTGCCACAACAAGTTTCGCACGTTTGATATCAAGATTCTCGGGGTCATTTACTCGCGATTCGAAGAGTTGATGATAGTGGACGCCGATGCGCTGATGATGCAGAACCCCATGTCACTCTGGGAGACGGAAAAGTACCACAAGACGGGCACGCTGTTCTTCAACGACAGGATCAGTCAGACCAACACGTCGCTGGGGTTCCGTCCAGCGTCACGCCTGCACTCGAATGATCTCCGTCACTATCTGTCGAATGCCGATGTGAGCGTCTTCAGACAGCTACCGACGTTCCAGCGCGAGAAGGCGACGACAGCGAACGACGTGGCGTTGCCCTTTGAACCGAGTGATATTCTGCTAAATAGCCACGCGTGGAATGGCCGAAGTGGCCATCAAATGGACTCATCGCTGTTGCTGTGGAGCAAGAAGCGACAGCCTCGTGCTACGGCCGTGTTGGCCTCGTTCGTCTCGCTTAATGACGTGGGTCGCCCTCCTTCATACGGAGACAAGGAGCTCTTCTTCGTGGCCTGTGAACTGGCTGAGACTCAGTATTCTTTCTCGGATTTTGGTGTTGGGGCTGCTGGGAGTGACTTTAAGGACCATGGAGAGGGCAAGTCGATCATTTGCGGTCAGCCGGTGCAGTTTTATCCTGTGAAGCCTCAGGGCGAGAATAATGTGGGTCTGCTGTACCTGAACTCGAACGCGATCATGGAATACAAACCTAAGACGCAGCCCATGTATTACTCCAAGGCTCGAGCTGCGGACATCTATCCTGGCTCGTTTAGCGACTGGGAGATGCCGCAGGACTGCCCGTTTGATGTCACTGGTGTACCGTTCTCAGACCTGCATGCTCAGCGCATCCTGCTACGTCAACGTCTCCATGATATTGCAGTTGAATGGGAGCGCAACGCGTTGATGAGTGAGAATGAGAATGAACAGACCCAAGCCGACGCTGCTGTCAACACCAAGTTGGATGTACTCTTGAAGCAACTGTCTGATGACACGCCGCTTGAAGAGATCGTTGCTGCAGCCCCTACTGAACCTGCTGCTGTTACCCCCGCACCGATAACGCCCGAGCCTCAAGCAGTTCAACAGGCGAACAAATGGGCGGAGTTTATGAAGACTGCAAGGGAACGGGCGGAGCTTGAGAAGCAACTGGAGACGAGACTGATCCACTCGCTCAACACGGTGAGCCAGCAGACCAGTGTGCCACGGGGCATCGTGCTGCCGCTGTATGACAAGATCACGACGCTCGGAGTTTCTCTCATTTTGCAGCTGCGTTCACTGGGTGTGGATCTGCCTATTGAGATTCCACACTGCGGCGATTTCGACGAGGCTTATGGAGAATCGATCATGAAGAAAACAGAGCAGCTCGGAGAAGTCTATGTGTACAACGCCTGTAAGCTTGCTGCGACTGCCACGAGTCTGTTGGACCCCACCAAGCAATTGTTCTGCAAGGATCTGGACAACTGCCATCGTCGCTTCCGGAACTTCGCCATTAAAGTCCTCGGTGTCGTGTACTCGCGCTTCGAAGAGATCATGCTGATGGATGCAGACGCCTTGCTCTTTCAATCGCCCATGTCGCTGTGGGAGACGAACAAGTACCAAACAACGGGTACGCTGTTCTTTAACGATCGGATTGCCGAGGCGAACTTCTCCATGGGTCTCGGCTACAAGCCAGCGAACCGGCCGAACATCATGGCGATCGAAGACTATTTATCCAAAGCTGATGTGGATCTCTTTCGTAACATTCCCACACTCCCGCGACCCAACGCGTCCGCTGAGCTTATCGCGGCTGACAAATCAACGGTGACACTGCACTTCCAGCCGAGCGAGGGGCTTCTCAAGAGCCATCCGTGGAATGGCCGCAGCGCGCACAGAGTGGACTCGTCGATATTGCTGTGGAACAAGAAGCGACAGCCACGCGCCACCGCTATCTTGGCGTCAATTATATCGCTCAACGATGTGCCGCGCCCTCCATCTTACGGTGACAAGGAGTTCTTCTTTGTGGCGTGTGAACTTGCAGAGACCCAGTACAGTTTCTCGGACTTCGCCACTGGTTCCGCAGGCTCAGACTTCCGGAATAAGGGCGAGAACATGTCGATCATCTGTGGCAGTGCAGCGCACCACTTTCCTGAGAAATCAGAGAGCACTCCTATTCAAGAAGTGGGGCTGCTGTACATGAACACGGACTACATTATGCGGTACAAGCCGAAGAAGTCGCCCATGTATTACTCTGCTGCCCGGCCGCGCGATTTCTTCCCCGGCACGTTCGAAGAGCGGAAGCTGCTCATGATGTGTCCGTTTGATATCACCGGCGTCAAGTTCTCGGATGCTGAGGCCCAGCAGATCTACCAGCGTCAACACTTTTTCGACATTGCGAAGGAGTGGGAGGACGATTTTAAGGAACCTGCTGGTGCTGAGCGTGAGGCTGCAGAGACGTTAACCAACGAGAAGCTCGAGGTGCTCTTGGATCGGATGAAGAACGGGCCTCCACTCGAAGACGCTACTGACCCACCGAAGGACCCGGACAAAGACACGCAAGAGAAGAAGGCTGCAGAGCTGCAGGCGAAGGCGGACACGCTTCGAGAGCAAGAGAAGCAGCTTGTCCACACACTCAACCAAATAGCGCAGCAGACGACGGTGAAGCGTGGTATTGTGATCCCAGTGTACGATGGCATCGTCAAGTTGGCCATATCGCTGGTATTGGAGCTGCGTACTATCGGTATCAACGAGCCCATCGAGATGCCGCATTGTGGAGACCTGGATGAGGACGCGCAGAAAATCTACCAGACCAAGAAGCAACTGGGCACGATCTGGTTCTACAACGTCTGCGCCAAGGCTGAACGCGCTACGAGCGTCATGGAATCGTCTCGCAAGGTTTTCTGCGAGAAGATTGAGGACTGCCACGCCAAGTTCCGTGGGTTTATAATCAAGCCGCTTGCTGTGACGTTCTCAAGATTCGAGGAGATCATGATGATCGATGCCGACACGACGTTCTTTGTGAGTCCCGCCAAGCTGTGGGAGTCGGAAAAGTACAACAAGACCGGCAACTTCTTGATGCACGACCGAATCAGTCACGAGATTTGGTTTATGGCCGAACGAGTTCCTGGGAAGCCTGATGTGTCGGTGGAGCAGAACTACTTTGCAACGTTCGACGTCAAGCCCTTCAGGTCGCTGGCTACGCTTGAGCGTCCCAAGGCCACAGTCGAGAACAAAACGCCGGTGACGCTGAACTTCGAGCCAAGCGATTTCTTGCTAAGCAGCCACTCGTTCAATCTGCGTGCCGGCCATCAAGTGGACTCGTCTTTAGTACTGTGGAATAAAAAGCGGCAGCCTCGTGCTACTGCGATCCTGGCGTCTTTCATCGCGCTAAACGATATCCCCGCACCTCCGTCTTACGGGGACAAGGAGTTCTTCTTTTACGCTAGTGAACTGGCAGAGACGCAGTATTCGTTCTCTGATCACGCCATTGGTGCGGTCGGTACCCAGCTCATCGACGGTGGCCCCAAGAACTCGACGTTGTGTGGCGATATGGCTCAGGTCTTCCCCATTCATCAAGACGGAGTGCCAGATGACGATGTGCAGCTGTTTTACTTCAATAGTGACCGAATTCTATGGTTTAGACCCAAGACGGAGCCTGTGTACTACATGAAGGCGCGGCCGTGGGAGTTCTACCCTGGTCCGTTTGGAGAGCGGAAGCAAGAGTGTCCGTTCGGTATCACAGCTGGGAAGCTGTCTGTAGAGGAGGAGCGACACATAGCCGGACGCCAACATATCTACGAAGCCGTGGACGCCTGGCATCGTGTCGGAAAGGAGAAACCAGCCAACTTGGACGAGCAGAACGTCGCGATTGATGGAGTTCTACGTAACGTGATCGCTGAGATGCAAGGCAGAAGTCCAACTGATGTCGCACCTGCTCCGCCTCGAGAGAGTAAGCAGAACAACCAACTGGAGCGGACGACGCAGATGATGGAGAGGCAACTCGTTTACACTTTGAGCCAGATCACGCAGCGGATGACGACCAAGCGAGGCATCGTGATGCCACTTTACGAACCTATTGCTCGGCTTGGCTTCTCATTAATTCTTGAACTGCGTGCTATGGGCATCACGTTGCCTATCGAGGTGCCGCACTGCAGTGATCTCAAGCCTGAGACTGTGGAGTTGATCCGCACGAAGAAAGAGCTGGGCGAGATCCGCGCCTACGACGTCTGCGAGTTGGCTGCAAGTGCCAGAAGTGTCACGAATGTGTCGCGTCCAGTGTTCTGCGACGATATCGACGGCTGTCGCGCCAAGTTCCGGTCGTTCATGATCAAGCCGCTGGCCGTGAGCTACTCGCAGTTCGAGGAGATTCTGATGCTGGACGCCGACACGACGTTCTTTGTCAACCCTACAGTCCTGTTCGACTCGGACAAGTTCAAGACCACTGGCAACCTGTTGATGCACGACCGGATCAGTCACGACTGGTGGTTCATGGCCGAGCGCGCGTCTAAGAAGCCCGATATCTCAGTGGAGCAGAAATACTTTGCCAACTTCGACGTCACGCCGTTCAGACCGCTGCCCACACTTGAACGTCCCAAGGCTACAGTCGAGAACAAGACACCGGTCAAGTTAAGCTTTGAGCCAAGCGACTTTCTGTTGAGTAGCCACTCGTTCAACCTCCGCTCAGGCCACCAAGTGGACTCGTCTCTGGTCATGTGGAACAAAAAGCGTCAGCCTCGCGCTACTGCCATCTTGGCCTCATTTGTAGCACAGAACGACATCGCATCTCCTCCGTCTTACGGCGACAAAGAGCTGTTCTTCTACGCGAGCGAGTTGGCCGAGACGCAGTACTCCTTCTCGGACCACGCCATCGGAGCTGTTGGCACCAAGGTGGAGGACGGTGGTCCCAAGAACTCGACACTGTGTGGCGACATGGCTCAAGTGTTTCCGATCCACCAAGACGGCGTCCCGGACGACGATGTTCCCTTGTTCTACCTCAACAGCGATCGCATTCTGCACTTCAAGCCAGATGTGGAGCCTGTGTATTATATGAAGGCGCGGCCGTGGGCCTATTACCCTGGAGCCTTCGGCAAGCGACCACAGGAATGTCCCTTCAACATCACAGTCGGGAGGTTCGACGAGTCCCATATCAAGCACCTTGCCGAGCGACGGAAGTTGTGGGAGCAAGTCAAGGCCTGGTAGACTCGGCAAGGATAGACAAAGAGTATGTTATGTGTGTTGCAACGCGTCGCCCATCAAAGTAGAGGGCATTAAAGCGGATATCACTCCCGCAAAAGCACGTCGACTTTCATCTAGTGTGCATTTTTGTTTGGTTTTCGTTGAATACCGCCGTATCAAACGGATGTAATACCTAGTATCCACTTGCCGTCGTCTTTGCGATTACTGAGCCACACGCCGCTTCTTGACGCGGTCAAAGTATTCTTTGACAGTGATGCCCTTGCGAGAGGCCTTGACTTTCTCCGACACGACGGCTTTGTTCTTCTTCTCCTGCATGATCTCGGCGGGTGAGCGTAGCGTCATCCACGAGCCATCGTCATCCTTGATACGAACGGTGGCGTTCACCATTTCCTGTACGTTCGTGGGGGCAGCACCAAGGTACTCTACTTGACCTTCACGCTCCTTGCGTTTGGCTGCTAAACGCTCGGCATCTTTCTGCTTGCGTTCCTGCTGCTTGGCCAACAAGCGATCGATATCGATCTCCAGACTATCTGTGGCCTTCTTCTCGCCAACGCCCTTGACCTTGTCCAACAGATCGTCAGGAAGCGCCTCGACCACATGCAGCTTGTTCGACGTCATGACACGCCCGTCTTGAAGCTTAATCAGCTTGCCCTCTGCTAGATTCTTCTCGAGCTTATCTCTCGACATGTACATGGTCATTTGGTTCGCACGCACGAACTGCAGACGTTCAGCACTCGTCATCTTCTGGTTCATGGCATCGTTCAACTGCTGAGCGTTGAGATCCTGCTGGATGTTGGCCTCGCGGTTGCGCCGGTTGATCTCGTTGATACGCAGCACGTCGTCTGAATTGTGTTTCATCCGTTCCTCGTTCTTGGCCAGCAGTTTCTGCAGTCGTTCCTCCAGCACCACAGCCTTCTCAAAGTTCTTCATGTCCTGTGCAGCACGCAGATCACGCTCCAAACGCACTCGCTGGACACCAAGCGACACAGTGGAGAGACCCACCGCCTGCTTCCGCCTCACCATCTCGTCCACTTCGGCGTCTGTGTAGTTGTGCTGGGTGATCATCCTCTCCTTCTTCGAGTACAAGCGCTTCACTTCTCCGTACGTCGGGAAGTGGAGACGCTCCTTGTTCACCATAGCTCGCCACAACAAGAACTCACGTTCACGCAGCGAATGACCCGACACGCCGTTCAGCTTCCACTCGCGTTTGCTCTTGCCGAACGCGCAGATAATCCCCGTATTCGTCGTCTCTCCACAGAATGTGTAGCTACGCGCCATCTTGCAGATATTCACGACCTCGCAGAAGCGATAGACCATCTCGCCATCCACCATTTCAATAGGAATGCGTACATACACACCACGCACCAGCTGTGAGAAGAACGGCTCGAAAAAGTGCTTTTCAAAAAACGTTCTCCTCTTCAGCAGGTAGTGATTGGCTTGATCCCAAGTCACAGGCACGTTCTCCTCTGGACGAATAGCAGCCGCCACATCTTCTTCATCTGCAGCTTTCGTTGTGGCTAGATCCGCTGCTTTGGGTTTCTTGGGCTTGCGTCCGTCACTTTCCTCGTCGCTGTAGTCATCATCGTCTTGACTGCGACGTCGTCCAGAGCCGCCACGTTGCAGTTCTCTACGCCTACGTCGCTTCTCAGCCAGGTCGCGCCCACTTCTACTGCCTCCTTCCTCTTCGGAGCTGTCATCGTCTCCGAATCTGTTGCTTAAGATCGAACGACTCTTGTCACTTGACTTGTTAGCCTTCAAGTTGTGGAGAGCTTCTTTACGGCGATCGCTCTCCTTGCTGCGTCCTCCACGTCGAGTAGGAAGCTCCTCTTCCTCTTCTGAGAATCCGTCCTCAGCCTTGCCCTGGGAGGCTGCAAGTCTCTTCTTGAGCTCGCGCTCCTTGTTACGTTGCTCCTTGGCTTCGTATTTCTCCAGCAATCGCTTCTCCTTCTCCACTTCTGTGAGTCCAGCCACGTCGGCGTCGTCATCATCTTCTTCCTCGTCCTCGTCCTTAATCTGGAGCTTGCCGCGTCGCTTCTTGCCGCCTGCTTCTCCTTCGTCATCAGCCTCAGCGTCTGCTTCAGCCTTGGCCTGAGCTTGCGCCTCCTTTTTGATCGCCTTGTTGCTGCTGCGGCTCTTGCTCTTGGTGGGAGCCTTGGGCTTCTTGGGTGCAGGTGAGCGTCGCTTTTTGAGCTTCTTCTTGGGCGACTCTGAGACGGAAGCTTCTGAGCCCGAACCTGAGCCTGAACCTGAGCCGCTACCAGAACCAGATCCCGAGCCGGAATCAGATCCAGATCCTGAACCGGAGCCTGAGCCGCTGCCTGATCCCGAGCCACTGCCCGAGTCGGAGCCACTGCCGCTGCCTGAGTCGCTGCCTGATCCCGATCCGGAGCCTGAGCGAGAGCTCACAGAGCCCGAAGCGCTCGAGTGGCCGCCATCCGACTCGTCGCTACTCTCCACCACCTTCTTGGCCATCGATGCCACTGACCTTCACTCCTTCGACCACTGCACCACGGTGGCAAGTTAACGACTGACGCTCTGGGTGGGCTTAATATGATGAGACAAATGTTGAGTATGGCCTACTTAGTTCAAGTACTTCCAGAGTGATGGTCGATTAGCAGTGACACGTCGTTGGAGTGAGGGAGTCCGCATCGGCCGCGACTGGTCATTCATAAGGTGGCGATGAGCAAGCTGCGCTTCCGTGTGGTAGCGTACACGAGCGAGGACCCGGCGTTCCCAGCTTCCGAGCTGGACGAACATGCGGACAACAGTCAAGGCTACATGACTGCCAAGTATGAGAAACCCTTGCTGCATATTTCCTCCGTTAATTCAAACCCTAATGCGATCTTATTCAATAGGAACTGCCCATACCCGCAAGAACTGGTATTACAGCTTCAGGACGGCCTCTGTCGACTAACCCAAGTGCAATTACTCTCTCACCAGAGCCACATCGCCACTAAAATGGAGCTCTTTGTCTCTAAAAGCCTCGCGTTCGAGGGAGAGGCCACCAGATTCAGTCGATTGGGGTTTCTGACGCTCAAGGCTAATACCGAGAGCAGATACATGGCCAGAGAGCTCAAGACTGTGCACATTGACCACGAGGCGGCGCTGCTCAAGCTGCGTATCCACGCGTGCCACGTGAACGAGCACAACCTGTACAATCAGGTGGGTATCATGGCTATCAACTTGTGCGGGGAACCGCTCGGACTGCTGCCCAGCCACTCAACGGACGAGATTGTGGGGGTTAAACCAAAGTACAAGCAGAACAGCAACAGATCCAAGGACCAGGGCTTTAATATGAGGTTCGACGCCAAGACAGCGGCCAGGATACGCGAGATTCAAGTAGCTAAAGACCAAGCTGTGGCCAATGAGGACTATGATCAAGCCAAGAGACTCAAGCAGATGGAAGAACAGTTAAAGAGCGTTGGATTACAACTTGCCAGACTTGAGGCACAGAAGAGAGAAGCCGTGGCCAATGAGGACTACGATCTGGCCAAGAAGATCAAGCACGAGATTGGCATGTTGGAGGCCTCAGTGGGCAGCAACGAGACGCAGCCGATCCTGCCGATACCACCAGTAGCGCCGTCTCCGTCGAGAAGTCAAGTGTTGCCCAGGATTGCCGCAGTGCAGCGCTCGACGTCCAGCTTCTCACCGAGAGATATGTACCCGGAAGACCCGCAGGTTGGCAAGAGTGGGAGTTTCTATGGAGACGGGAGTGGATCACTGCGTCATGCGCAACAAGGTGGATTCCCTGGCAATGAGCAGGATTCAGTGAATGGCGCTGATGCTGACCAGGAAGACGAGAGTGGAGGTCCGAACCAGCACTTTAGAGGCATCCCGGACGCTGAGGACTTGCCTGATCCCGATGAGATTCCACCAGCGCTTGCCAAGGAGAGCGAGGAGCTGATCGCTGTGATCGGTCCGTTCTTCACACGTTGTTTCTATAGCAACTTGTGGAATCATCGCGACGCTGCCATTCGCAAGGTCACTATGGAAATGGACAATTACCCCGTTGAGTCAATGCGACTGCTGGAAGTATGCTCTACCCTGGTACAAAGCGGCGCAGGGGATCGCATCGCACAGGTGGCACTATCGGCGTTTGGGTTGCTGGATCGAATGGTCTCGTTCGGCTCGCGCGTTCGCCGCGATGACATGTGTCGAATCGTAAGTCTTTGCCTTGCTTGCTGCTTCATTGGAGTGTGACTAATGGCTTAATGTGTTTATGAATAACGTGCAGCTTGGCAATAGCATGACTCAGTTGGTGAGCAAGCTCGGAGAATCCCAAGCGAGAGTTCGTGACGAAGCTGCTGCAGTTCTGGGACGACTAGCTGCCGCTAAAAACGTGGGCGTGGCGTTCGTGACCTCACACCTCACTAAGCGCTCCAAGAAGCCTCTCGGACTCAAACTATTGCTGGGTCGGCTGCTTGTGTTAAAGAAACTTCTGTCAGAATTCGAGCTGCTCCCTGACTCCGACTTCTCTGTGTCTGGTATCATGGGGTTCCTCGAAGACTGCAACTGTCTGGCGCACCAGAGTCGAGAGATTCGAGACGCTGCAAAAGATATCACAGTGTCGCTGTATCTCGTCGTAGGCACTGAAGTCGAAGGATACTTGAAATCGCTTCGACCAAAGCAGTTGGAAGAGTATCAAGCGGCGTTTGAAGCGGCAGAAACAGCAAAGGCGTCAAGTCGTCTTGCAGGTGCCAGTGGAGGTGGAGGTGGCAATGGTAGTGTCGCTAGAAGAGACGACAAGCCTCGCGAGGTTCACGCCAAGTTTGAGAGCGAAGTCGAGGATGCCGACAGTGAAGAGGAATCTGTGGACGAGTATACCTGCCCATTCTGCGGCGTTGTGGACGAGAAATTCGACTCGGACTATCTGGATCAGCACTTCTGGGCTTCTTGTAAGATGCTAACGCCGTGCAAAATGTGCGGCCAAGTGATTGAGATCTCGACACTGAATGAACATCTTCTGACCGAGTGCGAAATGCACCAGAATCACCGCGAGTGTCCGCGATGTGGAGAAGCGATCACGGCTAAATTTTACGAGCGGCATGTGTCCCTCAATGATTGTCCTCCTCGCGCTCCTTTAAATCGTGCTAGCCGCTGTCCACTGTGCCACGATGATATCGCTCCCGGCAAGAAAGGCTGGCGACGTCACTTACTACAAGAGGGCTGTCCAAATAACCCACGCAGCTAGAAGACTCATGAACAAGAATGTGAAGAAGAACGCGCTGTGGTTTATTGTTCGACGTGGGTTTAGCGTTTCGAGCGCCACGATAAGACATGAAATTGGGTACAAGGTTCGTGGTCGCAGTGAGAAGAAGTGGGCCTAGCTGGCTACATTGAAGTTACTGGGGCTGACGGCAAAGTCGAAGGGGACGTTGTGTTCACGTCTGATCGTGCTGATGTTGACGTTCTGTACTTGTCGTTGGTGGAACCTCACGCGAGTGACTCCGGAGACCGCAACAGTCGCAATCTCGCCTTCTTGTTGCACCTTGGCGGAGTTGACAGCGACGAACTGCCAGTAGCAAAGTCGGTCATAGACACCCGCTCCAAGATCAGTCTCCATTATGCGATGCAGCTTCAGGTTCACGTTCTGTAGTCCATCGACTATCTGTCGCCATTGCTCGAATAGCGAGGCTTGTGGAGCTGCTGGGTCACTGTGAAGAGCAGTCGAGACGTCCTTGTCACAATCACGGCGTCGACGCTTGGATCGCCTCGCCGGGGGATAAGCCGCGTCTTGGCTGTTTTGTCTATTGTCGTCACGTGCTGTCACTTGGAGGTTGCCAGCGTCACTCCACCCGACATATTCTTGATCCACCAGGGCGTAGTGCAGGCTTTTCGCGGCGAGCTCACGGAAGAGTTCATCTTGGCGACGGGTATCTGGGATCTGTTCTCCTTCTTCGCTGCCATTAACGCCAAGCTCGATGGCTAGTTGCGTGAGATATTGGCGACGTTCCTGACGATCACGAGCTAGAACTTGCACCTCGTGCTGCTGCAGCTTACGCTTAAGTCGCGTCTTGCGGCAGGACACGCGGTTCCGAAGACGTCGCTGCGTCAGGAGATAGTCTGGCTTGGACGCTGCAACATCTCTCTTAGCATAGGCGTCTATCTCGACGGATTGAGCCGCGTTCAGGAGCTCCGTGAACGTCGTGATGGGCGTTTGGAGGCAGTCGAAGCCTGCGCTCTCTTCACTAGCGTACAGGGTGATGTGAGGACGCTCAACCGAGAGTTGATATAAGTCTGCCATTACTCAGAGGGAGAACTACTCGTCGTAACTCGGGCGAGGGGATTCTTGTCAATTGGAATCTGCACCTTCGGCACTCGTTGTGTCGGCACGCGTGGAGAACTACAGCGAGAAAGAGAGAGCGTGGTGAGAGCGTTTTTTCCATCAAGCAGAGACGGACTTTCTCAACCTAAAGTGGCCACGAAAATCCTCACGCGTCTGAGACATTGTTCGTGCTACCTGTTTAACTCGGACTTTGAGCTGTACATTTCTGGCTGTGCCTATGCCATGATGACACGGCTGCGATGGATCAAAACTGTTATCTTGTCCCATTCTTTCCTTAATGGAAAACTTAACCTTGCTGGTCACTTGCTGTCCGGAAATTCGCTTTGCTTGGCTGGCCGTAACACTTACTAATACTGGGTGCATCTGTACCTACTTGCTCATACTGGGGGCACCTCGATACCTACTTAACCAGTAGGGTACTTGTGTTCTAATTATCTTCAATTTGCTGAAAAAAGTTACAAGCTTTGGTTGTTACAGTAGAAGAAACTAGAGGCGTTGCTTTGGCCTGGGAGGACAGTTGATTTTTTGTAAGAAGATTTCTCTTAATTCCGAAAAGTAAGTTTAATCTGCACAGGGAGCTGGTAAATACAAAGTTATATTTAAAGAAGAAAAAAAGGCACGCAAAATATACTAAGCTAATTGCGATGAGGGAGTCTACTTAGTATGTCAGCCAGCCTTTGCGTCTATAAGTTTTGCAGTAGGGAAAAAATGATGACGAACCAATCTAACTCCGCCAACACGCAAGCTCCATTTACAGCACACTAGAGCTAGTTAGTAGTGATGAGGTCCCATGCAAACCAGTCCTTACGTGTATAAGTTTTGCAGGTATGAGGGCAAACCCATCTAACGGTTGCTCCTCTTAAAAGCAAACAGGTGCGTTTGCGCGAGGTGTATGTATTCGCAGTTCGAAGAACTGTGTTAGGGGGCCATGAAAAGTTTGACATCCTGCAACATTACGCTTACTTAAGCGAAGTTGCGCAACCAGTGATGTTTGTCATCCAGCAACTTACCTAAGCGTTTTAAAGTTGCACTACGGCAGCATGGCTGTCATCGAGCAACAAAGCGAAAGCTAGTTAAGTACAGGTAGCGCTTAGCATCCTGTTGCATTGATCAAACACGTACTACCTCCGTCCCACAACACATTTAACATTGGAATCTAATGTGAGAAACATTAAAGTGTTAGATCAGTTCGATTGGTCAAAATTATTTTGTATGTCCAAAACTAATTCGTGGCTGTCACTCCACCAATTCCTCAGTCCCCAGAACTCACACCGGTCGATGGACGCTGCTACAGACCCTCCACCACCTCGTGGTCCCTTGGATCACGAACGCATCATCCGCTACCATCTCGGGCGCATGGTCAACGGGAAGCTGCCCCGCGGCTGCATCTCCGAAGCAGCTGCTATCCACTTTGGCTGTACTCGACAAACAGTCAGCGCGACGTTTCGTGGGCATGACGACGACCCGCCTGAAAGTGCGCGAGGTTTGGGCCGTGTCTGGACTCCGCAAGTCATACAGGAGGCTGTAGAGGCTGTGCCTGCAACCGAACGCTCGTCATTTCGAGCGCTTCAGGCAGCAACGGGGATACCACGCACCACTCATTCGCGCGATGGAGAATGGTGATGGGATTAGTCGAGTCTCGGGGACTTTGAAACCCCTCCTCGCGCCTGCTCAGATGAATAAGGGGGTCGAGTTTGCGCTGTCGTTCGTGGAGCCTAATCGTGGTACGTAAGGTAACTTCTTTCGTTTTATATTATTTATATTTAAGCTAATATTTATTTATTATGCAGGTGACACCTACCGATTCAACGCTATGTATGATACCATTCATATCGATGAAAAATGGTTTTACATTTCTAAGAAACGAAAGTCGTATTACCTTACCGACAACGAGGACGTTCCTACCATTGCTGTGCCAAACACAAACCAACTTACGAAGGTGCTATTTCTGGTAGCTGTTGCCCGCCCTCGCTACAATCAACACAAGCGGGAGTGGTTCGATGGAAAGATAGGACTGTGGCCTTTTGTGGAGACTATAAAGGCGAAGAAGTCGTCGAAGAACCGTCCTGCTGGAACGCCGAGCTCAAGCCCGTGTTGACCACTAGAGCGTCGTACAGACGCTGTCTGATTGACACTGTCATTGCAGCTATTAAAGCCAAATGGCCAGGTAATTTTTCTTACTTTTTTATAATATTTACTTAACTAATTTATTTGTTCAAACGAAAGGATCGAGAACTGTGACAGCGCAGCAAGATAATGCGACCCCGCATGCTGCCGCTTACTCAGCAGCAGTGAAAGAAGCTGCATGCTCGGAAGGGTGGAACATTTCTTTCGCAAACCAGTCTCCACGCAGTCCCGACTTCAACGTTCTTGACCTGGGCTTTTTCTCGCTTCAGTACAATAAGCGGGCGTACAACATTGAGATGTTTTGTGAAGCGGTCGAGATCGCGTTCATTGAGCTTGATCAGGTCACACTGAGTAAGTGCTTTCTGACACTACAGTCTGTCATGGAGCAGGCAATGCTAAACAAGGGTGGGAACGAGTACAAGATTCACACATCGGCAAAGATAAGCTGCTACGGTCTGGAGGGTTACTAGAAACGCTAGTGTGCTCTGCCGAAGCCGTCATCGTGGCAAAAGCTGCGCTCGAGGAGGTGGTTGTATAGGAATCATAATTCCGTAGCTTAGAAGAGCTAAAATGAGGCATAATTCAACATTAGATGGGGATTGGTGGAAAAGTTCATATCGATTTGTTAATTTTCCCTTAAATTCGATTTTTAAGCTGAATTTGTTTTTATCGCTAGTGCTGATTGGATGCACCCACAGGCTGTCATTGTACGTTAAAAAAAATTGAGGCTACATTTGTCTAATTTCCAGTCGCGAAAACAAAACTAAAAATGTCACATTCAGTGAGGTGTGGCGTAAATTATCCCAAAGCGCCCCAATAGTGCCCACATTAGGCCCTGTTATCTTCTTCCGCTGAACCGTTAACTTAATACAACACTTGTGTAGGAACACACATTTGCATAGGTGCTTTATGACACTGTTATTCCATGTGAGCGGAGCAATATGACAGAAATAAGAAATGTAAAATGTCTTGTGGGATGGAGGTAGATAGCTATTCGTTTAGCTACAGTTTCGTAAAGTTTTGTTAGCAGTAAATCCGTCCACTCAACGCAACAGCGAGGAATACCACGAAAATAGGTCTCCTCCAATTCAGTATCATATTGAATTGCCTTCCAACGACAGCAGTAATAATAGCGGCAATATAACCGCGTGCATAAATAGAAATTGCCTAAATACTGCAATATCTCTGTGGTTGCCAATTGAAAATAATGTACACAGAGTGCCTATGATTTTACTAAGACTGTGCTTGCGCGGGGAAGCTCTGAATTTTACTGAGATCACGTGCCGGAATCAATTAGTGAGTGTTCGGCGCTTGGCCACCGCCGAAACACCCACTCCTACAATTAAAGCACTCTATAAGTTTGATGCTATCAGATACTGTGGGTAAATGTTTGATTGCCATTGATACCAAATCACTGTCGTTATGACTACTTTACATGATCATTTCGTTTCGCGCCGTCTCGTATGTAGTCCGCATAACTGAAAAATCAGAGAGGATACTTATTTTGACGTTTTTAATTTCTGACAATCGAAAAATCATGAGTTTTAATGATGCGGTACGTCTCCAAGCTGGCTCAAGTTATTTCAGACCTTGAACCAGCTTGGAGAAGTACGCCAAAGTCACCGATATGATCAGTATCCAAATGCTATCGTTCCGAATTTGCTTTTTCTTTTTCAACTACAAATATCGTAAAGCTTAGTCATATTGATCAATATGCTACTACCGAATAAGACCAGCATAATTTACCATTGAAACCAGTTTTAATAGTGTAATTTGTAAAAAAAAAAAGTTTTCTGGACTCAGAACCTTAACGCTGAATTGAAGAAATTGACGCAGTGGGTTTCGTATACTTTGAAAGATCGGCAGGTCGAACGATCGGACGGGAATCACGAGGTGACGGAGAGGAGCGCAACGCGTTTAGCCGCTGGCGGCCTGCTGCGAGGCTCGATACGATTAGTGTGTGAGCGCCTTTGGTGACATTCGAGTCAACCACGTGTTCTACGGATACTGTATTGCATGTGTCTTGCACGTAACAAACCCGAGGGCCATGAGTCTTGGGTTTGCAACAAATGAACTTTGTAGCATATCTAAAGCTCCTTAATATCCATAAAAAGTCTATGTGTGATATACAAAGCCCGCGACACCTAAAAAAATGAGTTATGGGATGTGGGAAGCTCTATGTGTTGAAGTTAATTCATTTGAATGTGCGTACGTAAAGTTTAATCTTATTCGGTTAAGAATATGCTGTTTGTGGCACCAGTAGACCCTGAAGTACAGCTTTGTTGGTGCCAAAGGAGCTACTATTAAAAATAACCCCAATATTTTTGGGCTAATGTGTGGATCCATAAGCATTCACTACAGTTGGAGCGTGTAGCCCCTCCTCATGTAAAACGTATCGACCACGGAAACGTCTTATCACTTTGGAGAAAGCGGAGAACTGCGAATCCCCCGGGCACCTGGGCCCGGGTTCCCAATTTTAATTTTTTTTGCGGTTTAACGTTGTGTGATCTAGCAACATTCATGCAACACTAACCACAGAAAATACGTCAAATATTTTGGACCCCTAGGCTCAGACTGTGGACTACCGACACTCTTTTGTCAAAAGGAACACCTATCAAAGCTCAAGAAAGGGTATTGGCCAATGGAACCGCTGGATCAAGATAATTGTTTCTCAAGGGCACACGTGTGGCCCTTCAGATACTGCGATCTTAGCAAATTTTGCATTCACTTGACGTTTGTATGGAACGAGATACGGCTACAATCCCACAAAAATGGTAACCATAGTGAAAACAAGACGATATTGGGTTTAGTTATTCGACTTGATGAGATATGACTCGCATCGAGTGGGGTACATGCCATTGCAGCGCCTACAAAAACGCTTTAGTGTGGACCTCGTGAAACTATTTCATACAAGTACCGTAGTTATACACTCGGTGGATCTCAGACAAATGGTAAAACTAACTATAAATACGGTAGAGGCTAGCCTTGTAGTACTGCCTGTTGCTTTAGGCGCTGTAACATGTTGTGCTATATGCAGCAGGTAGAGCAACTGAGCCAACTGCTACATGTAGTAGAGTAAAATACATATAAAACGAAATGACTGTGGACATGAATTGACTTTAATGTATGTACCTCCTATGTCACTGTACTTCAATTCACTGCCCTCTCTATCGTCACTTAGTAATCGGTGTGCCCTTTGAGAAAGGAATGTCGGTATCTACTGCGGCGCGACGTCCGGTAAGGCTCTTGCGCTCATCTGGGTGAATTAAAGACTGATTGAAATTAAACATATCTCGCTCGACCTCGAACGCTAAACATGCATGCTGCTGTGGCCCAGCAGCCACCAATCGATTGTCTTACGGGGCGACGGCGTCCCAGCTTGAGCTGCAGTCTCCCAAGGCCTTCGTCAGTGCTCTTCTGCCCATGGCGCCGCCTGGGCCAGGAGATAATTCAGCATAACACCCGCCCTCCGAGGACGCGTACCGCGCTGTGTCTCGGAACTTACACCTCGGTTTCATCTTCAAGCCCATCATGGCTACGCTTGTAGCGAGCGCGCTTCTGCTCACGCTCGGTCGGTTGCAGGTCGGGCTTCATACTGGCAAGCGACTTCAACTTCATCAGCCGGGGGTAACCCATAGGCTTAGTAAACAAGTCTGCGGGATTCAAGTCGCCTGCGATCTTCCAGATTTTCGCTGCCTTTTGCTTGACTTGCTCCCGTACATAATGGAATCGTAGCTCAATATGACGTGTCTTTTTTTCTGCTGTAGGTCAAATTGGACGCGAGAGCGATTGCAGCCTGATTGTCAACACCAAGTGTGGACAGTACGTCCTTGTCCGGCAAAATCTCGTTCACAATGTTGACTATGGACTTTCCTTCCATGCAGGCCTCGCACGATGCTACATATTCCGCCTCAGTCATGCTCTGAGCGACCACACTCAGTCTCCGCGCGGCCCAGACCACAGGACCGCCGGCAATCTTAATGATATATTCAGTGAGCTTGGGTGTCCGGGCAGTTGCCCCAGTCCGAGTCGCAGTAGCCGTCGACCGCTATCTTGTTGGTCTCCTTCAGACTAGCGCGCTGCGGGCGCTTGAAGAAACCCCATGATTAGAGGTAGTGACCAGGTAGCGGAGTATTCGTTTCAGCGCACCTCCATGTTGCTCTGTCGGATTTCTCACGAATGGACTAAGATATCCCATTGGGTAGGCAAGGTCAGGTCTCGTACTTGTAGCCATGTACATTAGCGATCCAATAGCAGCTCTGTAGTCAATGCCAATGCCTGTTTCTCTTCTTCGGACGAGCTAGCACTCATTTTCGTGGTGGGGCTCATTGGCGATCGGCACCCACGAGCTTCATCGAATCCGAATCGTTGCAGCACGTCCTTCGCATACTTCGTCTGATGCAGGAAAGCTCCTTCTTTCGGCCAGTCCACTTCAATGCGTGGGTAATAGCTTAGGCGGCCTTGATCCTTAATGCCGTACTTGTGGTTCAGCGCTCCGAAGAAAATGGTCTTCCAGGCCTCATCGTTTGTCGCACAGATAAAGTCGTCAACATACACTAGCAAGATCGCAAATACTCCGCCTTCGGCGTACACGTAGAGTCAAGGCTCCGGTGCATCATCGCCAACCGCGACCAGATAGCCACGAGTCTAACTCCTCATATCATTCTCGACCACTCTGGGGTGCAATCCGTAGAGCGAATGCTTCACTTTGTATACCCAACCTTTCTTCAACGGGAATCCAGCAATACGTCGGATGTAGTGCAGGATCTTCTGATTCGCGTTGAGCTAGGCAGTATTGATGTCACATGAGAACGGGTCTAAACTCAGTAAGACGCAGAGCGCGATAAAGCTTCTAAACGATGCCATTCTTGCTACAGGCGAAAATGTCTCCAACACCGAGAAATCAATGCCAGTTTCTTGCTTATCCCCGCGGGCACACAAGCGCGGTCGGAACCGAATTACATTCCCAATCTTATCCTTCTTCAATTGGAATCGTCACATAGTTTGGAGAGCTTTCTTCCACGCCGGCATTTCATCTCCAGGTACTAGCTCCAAGACATCGTTCTCCTCCATTGCAGCGAGATTTTTTCCCATGCCTGCCCACCACTCTTTACGCTGCGGGAGAGCCATCGCCTGCTTGGAAAAGCGGGGTAGCCGTACCTCGGACTCGTGCCAGAGCCGCTTCTTCGGTTCTTCCTCCATGGAGGTCACTGCTGCTATGGCTGCATACACATATAATTCCTCCAGTGCTGCGTCTTCGTCATCTTCTGACACGGCAACGAGACCAGTGCGGCATCGCTTCCGCTCGGCTTCCCCACTTAGGACAGATTCCTCGTCTTCACGAGCACGGCGCTGTCCTGTGATGGTTGGTTGCGAGGTCCGTGTCTCGTACTCACTGACTGTGTCCGAGTGATGGTCGTCTTCTACTTCGACTTCGAGCTCTTCGTCACCTAGTTCTGCGTTCTCTTTTAGTCGGATACTTCGACATGCGTCTTTTTTTTCATTTTCAGAGGGTTCTTCGGTTTTCGCTGGATCTGGGTCCCCCACTTCGGCTTCCTGCTCGTCCGGATCGTCCGAGTGCTCGCGCAAAACAGACTCACCATCTAGATTTGCTTCTTCCGTATCAAACTCGTCATCATCATTGCTGTGCATCTCGTCTGCTGCACTGACTTCAGCCTCTCGTTCATTGGCTATGTCCACATCTCCGCTGCCGTCAGTAGCAGGCTCAGCACGCTCTTGGTCTGCTGGCGGCTTAGGATATGTGAACACCATTTGATCTTGCATCTCTGGTGGCTTGCGGTTCATCCAGCTTGCTTGCGGTGCACTCATGATCATCTGATCATCGACATCAGGTGCAGCGTCATCTACGCTGTCTTCGGGATCGTCATCACCTCGCCCTCCTACGGCCGGCTGGTCGTAATCACTCCGCCCCGTTCTGGTGAGGTCTGGGTATGTGGCCACCGCCCATTCGCGATCCTCGAATTCAGGTCCGTAGTGATCCTTGTACATGATCTTCTCGCTCATTGTTACTTGACCAGCAAAGCAAACCGTTCCCTGCCCAGGAAAGTAGACCTTGCAACCCAGCGTGCCTTCACGGTATCCAAGTGTGAATCCCACGCGGCAGTTGTCTGCAAGCTTGTGACGTCCTAGGCCCGCCTTCGTATGCATGTACACCACAGCTCCGAATTTGCGTACATGATGGATGTCTGGCTTTCTTCCCCACATTGCCTCGTAGGGTGTTCGTCCGACCGGGCTCGAATACGACCGATTCTTGAGGTATACCGCATAATACAGGGCGTCTATCCAAAACGAAGTTGGCAGTCCAGACTCCTTCAGTATCGACTTCATCATACCACACAGCGTTTGGTGGCTTCTCTCAACCATGTTGAGATGTGAAGTATTCGGTGGCGCGGTAGAGTGCACAATACCGTGCGGCTGGTACCATGCCGTAATCTCATTGTTCGTAAACTCGCCTCCACAGTCCATGAAGACAGTGCGCACTCTGCACCTTGGACATTGTCGCTCTGCCCAGGTGAGGTAGCGGCGCATGAGCGCGTTGATCTCCTCGCTCATCTTGTTCTTTACGGGGTGAATCGCGTGTGCGCATCCATAATGACCAGTATTGCCTTGAATCAGGTGCAATTGTGGTTTGTCGATGGAAACAAGAGGTCCGCAAACACGAGCTCGTTCCGCTCTGTTACCACTCGATCCAGTTTATTCTGCGCGGATCTTGCGCGTTGCTTTCCAAGTTGGCAAGCTTCACTCAGGTCGAATTGTCGCTTCAGGAGCATGATGCCCTCGACGAGTCCATCATCGACCATCTTGCGAACGTGTTGCGGGCAGAGGTGCCCCAGGCATTCGTGCCAGCACTGCAGGTCCGCGACACAGTACATAGTTCGCCATGGCTGCTGGCACTAGCGGGCTTCGCTCTCCGGGCAGAAAATCGTTGTGCGCATCAAACATCCACATTCCACATGAGGTCTTCAGCAGCGCTTGCAGAGCCGCCGCTGCGTTCTTCGACAGCGTGTATAGGGCCGTTGCATCGTCATATTCGATCTTGAACCCTCGCTGACGCGCAACGGACTGAGAGAAGATGTTTGGTCGCTTCGGCGAGTAGTAGACTTCTTCCACACGGAGCGCGACGTGCTCTCCATTGGCGACCACCCACATATCGATAGTTCCCGCACCAACCGGAGCTGTAGTACCGTTGTACACATGCACTCTCCTTCTTTCTCTCGTCTGCGGTGAGACTACGGTACTCGACGAAGTACCGCTTATCGCCTACCAGGTGGCGGTTAGCTCCACAGTCGAAGACCCATGCCTCTGGATGGTACACGGCCTTCTTCTTCAATGTTGCGGGGGCATTTGACTTGTTCCCTTCGGCTCCAGCCGTATGATCTGTGCTGGCCGAAGCTTCTGCCGATTGAACTGCTCGTCCCCCTCGGGGGTTTCCCGCGCAGCGCTGGTTGGCACCAGCTCGATCTGTCGCAGACTCTGACGGTGTTGCATTGGCCAAGAACAGCCCCGTTGCTTGTGCGCTGCTGCTGCCATTGCTTCTGTTTGTACCGTTGGAGTTGGGGCAGTCCTGCTTCGCGTGTCCCAGCTTATGGCACCCGTAGCAGTTGCCGAGGCGTTTGTCCTCCTCGTGCTGCTTCTGCGCTTCCTCGCGCTTGGGGTTCTTCTTGCCTCCGCCGCTTCCTCCGTTCTGAGATTTGTTCTGCTGGGACTGACCCGCAGTCTGTTTGCTGCCTCCAAATGAGCGATGGAGTTGACTATCAGCCTTATTTGCCTTGTCGAACGTGATTGCCATCGCGACTACCTTGTCCGGCGTATCGACGCACCCCATCCCCGTGTCCACGTAACCACGCAGTCTATCAAACCGCTCGTTACTCGGCAATGACACCACTAAACACTGCGTCGTCGAGAGTCATTCCGACAGTCTTATGTCTTGAGTGCAGGCGGCACATGTAACTGAGATGCCCATCAACACTGTCGTTTTGCTTGCACCGCGCAGCCTCCAACTGCGCGTAGAGCTGGCGCTTGGTCATGGCCCGCGTTTGATCGTTGGCCGTGCCCTCAAAGTGTTCACACAGGTACTTTCACATTGCAGATCCATCTGCAAGTTCCATGAGTTGCTGTCCCATGTCCGTGCATACCGACGAGAAAATCAACTTTCGCAGTTCAAACTGCTGTTCCTCTCACACATTCTTCTGTAGGTCGGTCCAGTTCTCGTTATAGACCTTCGTGCCCTAGATGATCTTGTATACCACTCTACAGCAACGTGTTCGTGAATATTCATTCGATGCGCCATCCACGTTTCAATTTAACCTCATTTTAATGTGGTCCACATTTGGCATTTTAATTGGACAAAACAGAGGTTTATATCATGTGATTGGCCAAAACTTTTAGTATTTCCATGTGGCATCCGAGACACCTCTTATACTTGGAACAGCCTAATGAAGCCCCACAATACGCTAGAGATATGAAGTAATGTATTTGGACGCGTAGGAAAATGTATCCGGAATAAATTGATACCCTTTTTGATAAATGTTGTTAAAAATTGAAGATGCTGCGCTAAAAATCCTAATCATACCAAAATCGTCGACGCAAATTGAACCTTTGCATTCACAATTTCAGCTGTTATTGCTCGCAAATTATATCGCGTGAAAAGGGATAATCTCATTACTTTGATGCATGACAGCTCCCAAACAAAAAATTCTGGAAGATTTATGGCTTGAAAACCGAAGTGTCGATTATTAAGTGGGCCATACTGGTACTTCGGAATTCTTCTTTCGGGCAGCAATCTCCATCAACTTCTTGTAGTACTGGAAGTTCTGGTCGTTCCACCGGATTGGTCGGTCGATCTTCTCCGAGACCTCGACCTCCCAAGACGCATCCGTTGTTGACTTCGGCGGGCTTGCACTTGGCGATATTAGGCGTTGGGCTCAATAAATCTGTTGCGTTGAGACTTCCGGTGGGGCCCTTGCGCTCAGCTTGGTAACTTTAAGACTGATTGAAATTAAACATATCTCGCTCGACCTCGAACGCTAAACATGCATGCTGCTGTGGCCCAGCAGCCACCAATTCATTGTCTTACGGGACAACGGCGTCCCAGCTTGAACTGCAGTCTCCCAAGGCCTTCGTCAGTGCTCTTCTGCCCATGGCGCAGACTTGACCAGGAGATAGTTCAGCATGTCATTATCGACTCACGAAACAAACGCACAATTAAACCCTGGGGGGCCCCACACCGTAAATGTAATAAAATTGGTTAGTGCAGCGGGGCTGCCGTAGCTTATTGTCAGAGAAGGACGTTCGACTCAGAGAGTCCATAATACAAAGTTCCTTATCCGTAGGAACTTTAACACAGCTCTAATACAAGGCTCAAGAGTTATTAACTCGAAATATCCTTTGCTTCCAAAATCCGAAGTGTTTTTATTTGTCTTTATTGCGGCCAAACCGTTATCTATGTTTAACTATCTATCATAGTTAAACCTAATCAAATGCATAACGTGTGGCCCTCAACCTATGTACTGAGTCCACCGTTAACTCTACACATCATGTACTGAGAGTCTGTTAACTCTCCGGGTACTCCGTGCCCATGTGTGCGCCACATCGTGTAACCCCGTTACACTCTCCCCCACTAAGATGAGAACTTACCCGTTCTCGAAACTACCTCAGCGAGGCCACGTCTTGCCAATACGTCGGAGGTCACTGCACCTCGACCCTGCGTTCTCCAGCCCCCCAAGCTTACGAACATGTTTGCATCTCTGATGCCCAAACCTCACCTGCAGCTCACGGCCCAACACCATCAGTGCGTCGCGCCTCAAGCTCACTCGAGGGCTCAGACCATCACGTGCACGCCGCGCCTGCTCCAGGAGCTGCCACACATTCTTCCGTGGCCGGGTACACCGCCGCCGACACGGCACACGCTCAAAGAGCCGTCAACCTGATGAGCGCGAGGCTCTTAACTTGTTCAAGTTGCGGGTATTACCCAAACGGCTCAGTGGTCGAGCACTCGCTTCACAAGCGAGAGGTCGGTGGTTCAATCTCACCACACAACACTTCGCATACCATGAGCCATATCCAGGCCTGGACAAGCACAAGGGCGACGCCCTTTTAGCTCAATGGTCGAGCGTTGGCTTTGAAAGCCACAAATCGGTGGTTCAATCACACCCGGGCACAGCCCGCCCATACCATGAGCAATAGTCCGTACACGGACAAGCTTACGGGCATTGTCCTCGTAGGTCAATGGTAGAGCGTTGGCTTTGAAAGCCAAAGGTCGGTGGCTCGATCCCGCGCCGGGACACACCACCTTCGCTGTTACAGCGCAAATCCAAACTTAGATATTGCTCCTCGAGCAAGTTTCTCCATAACCATTACGCGTCAATTAGGACGCTTGTGCGTGGACCTCGTCCAACACAACACGAAGCGTCTGCTTCCTTCGGGACTACATCCCAAACACTACGAGTCACACCTGCCTCCCTCCTCCCGCAGTGTGCACCGATGCTCATACTTGAGCTGGCTGCTCTAGCCACTGGTCAGAGCCTGAGCTCAGCTACCGACCTGAAGACACCCCGCACTACTGGCGGGAAGCGCTTCGCGCTTGGCGACGCGTCGCGAGCCCTTGTGACGCAGTGGCAGGGTGTGTGCCAGGTCATAGGCGTCAACGACGTCAGGGCAGCTCTCACGGAGGGGTACTTCGAACTCCCATGAGTTCTTTGAGTGTGGATAACCTCTCCAAGTACTGGGTACGACGACGCCGCACCACAAGGCGTTCTACATGATAGTGGGGCTCGCCGTGCTCGTCGAGCAGAGCTGGAGGAGGCCTTGCCTCACCTGGATTCTCGCGCGGCGAGTCAGCACTCGCCGGAGCGACATCAGCGTCAACACGACGCATGCGTTTGTGGCGCAACGGCCACGTTCACCGCCAAGCGGTCTTTCTCGAAGAGATGACCCAACGCGTGGACTGGATGCAGTCACCTCAGTTGATTCAGAACCAGGCATCGGGCCTTGAGCATCAAGTTGCTCAGCTGTGTCTTCAGCTTCACTTGCTCCTGCGTCCCGAGCATTTCGATCCACGATCTGTGGACCCGCCACTTGCTCTTGACTAGCGCCCCGTGGCTTCACCACTTGCTGTCGACCAGCGCCCCGTGGTTCCACAACTTGCTGTCGACCAGCCTTCCGTATTTGTACCACCTACTGCCTCGCAGCCGCACGCGGCCTAGCCGCTCTCTATCGATTCAGCGCCAGTGACGCGGCGTTCACACGAGCAGGGACCTGGTACGGCTTGAGCAAGCCAACTTAAAACACCGGGTGGGTGCGCATCGTCTTGGGAAGGTTTAGCTTGTACGCTAGGCCCTTCCTGGCCACGACCTTGAGCGGTTCAATGTACCGTGGTCTCAGCTTCGTCTTGGAGACTGCAGACACTGCATGCGTAGGTAGGTTCTTTGCGTTTAGTAAAACTAGGTCACCGACCTCGAACCGTTCTACATTGCTTCTGCTCTTGGCATCACCATTCTCCTTCGGCAGGTCCTGGCTCTCAGTCATAGTGTCGCACACCCTGCGCATGACGCTCAGTCTCAAAGAGACAAAGTCATCGACTTGCTTGCGAACCGCAACAGGGCTGACATCAGCAAGTCGCTCGGCTATCCCTCCCCCACCAAGCCCCGAACCACCACATGGCGGTGTTAGTGGGCCACGAGGGCTCACGAAGCCGTTCACATAGAACGGAGTACTATAAAGCCTGTAGAGGCTTGCATGGCATTATTTAATGCAAACTCAGCGAGTGGGAGCATCTCGCTCCAGCATTTCGGCGCCTCGGCGCACACGCTTCGGAAGATATCCTCCACAATGCGATTCACGCGTTCAGTCTGACCGTCGGTCTGCGGATGATCTGCTGTGGACATGTCCAAACGAGCTCCGAGCACTCTGAAGAAGGACGTCCAGGACTTCGCGGCTAACCGCGGGTCTCCATCAGAGACAATTGCCTCGGGCAAGCCATGCTGGCGAAAGACTTTGTCTAAGAACAGCAACGCTGTTCCTTCACCATCAATGGTGTCCGGCACCACCGCTAAGTGAGCCATCTTGATCAAACGGTCTACAACGACCACAATACCCGTGTAGCCTCGCGCGCAAGCGCCCTGACAGCTCCTTGTCCGAGTTCTCAAACTCCTCGCTCCCCAGAGCATGTAGCAGAGCTACACACATATCTTCATGTGCATACGCAGCGCGTATCAAGTCGGGCACCGACGACGTCACCGTTGTGACATGGGCTAACGCGTAGTCCGGTCTGCGCGAAAGCGCGTCGGCCACCACATTAAGCCGTCCCGGCTTGTATTTCACCTCAAAGTTGTACTCGGCAAAGAAGAAGAGCCATCTTGCCATTCTCTGAGGTGAGGCGACTGGGTCGCAGTGCGTAACGACGCATGATCAGTATAGATCACAAAAGGCTTGGAGCCTAGTAGGGGTACCCTGAACTTGACTAGAGCATACTTCATAGCAAGAGGCGCTTTGTCATGAACTGGATAGTTCTTCTCTGCAGCTTTGAGCTGGCGAGATTCAAACGCGATCACGTGTTGACGCCCTTCGGCGTCTGCTTGTAGTAAAGCACAACCGATTGCGAAATCGGAGGCGTCGCAGACGACGCTGAACGGATGATCCGGGTCCGGTAGCGTGAGTATCGGCGCTCGCAGAAGGCTCTCCTTCACGGCCTGGAAGGCTCCGTCGTGCTCGACGCTCCAGCACCAAGGTGCATCCTTCTTAAGGAGATCCAATAGTGGCCTGGCCATCTCTGCGTAGTTCGCGCTGTACTTGTGCAAGTAAAAAAATGGCTAAGCCTAGCCACTTGCGTAAGTCCTTCTGGTTCTTGGGAACCGGCCAATCCACAATGGTCTTGCCTTTGGCAGGATCTGCCCGTAAGCCACGCTTCCCAATGTAGCAACCGAGGAAAGGAATCTCCTCCGCGCCAAAGACGCGTTTGTTTTGATGTTGGCATACAACTTATTAGTGCACATGCACCCGAACACCGCTCGCAAGTGGTCAATGTGGTTCTCCACGTCTGACTTCCTGTGCTCAGCACGACTATGGACGAATGCATTGTCAAAGTACGTCTGCGCGTACGCCTTATGGGACCTGAACAACTGCGTCACGAAATGATTGAACGTTGCTGGCGCGTTCGACAGATATGGGGCATCACCAGCCACACCCGGAGTATACCACTCGGAGTACTGACCGCTGTCAGCGGAATGTCGCTCTCCTCATGAGCAATTGGCAGTAACCATCGACCAAGTCGAGCGCACTGTACAACGTACAGCCTACCATGTTGTTCTGCAGAACATCCTTGCGTGGAATCAGCGTCTGTGCCGGAATGGTGGCCGCATTCAGCGTATTAAAAGCATGCACAATACGCCACTTGCCATTCGGCTTTCTGACACAGAAAGTGGGTGTCGAGTGCGGAGACTTGCTCTCACGTACCAGCCCTGCCTCGTGCTTCGCACGGAAGAACGCGTCAACATCGTTACATTGTTACCTCGGCAAAGGCCACTGCCTTGCCACGCAGTATTAGTCGTTACATTGTTACCTCGGCAAAGGCTACTGCCTTGCCACGCAGTATTAGGCTCCTGGAACCAGGTCAATCTCATGACGCACATCTCGATCCGGAGGCAAACCCATGGGTGGGTTCTTGCATACCACATTTTGGTATTCCTGGACGACAGGATAAAACGGATCCGAGGGATCTTTAATGATCGACGGTCCACCCCTCGCGCTTAGCGCCTTCTTGATGTCCTCCAGGACTGCATCGTCCACCACGGACGAGCAGTTCAACTCCTCCTCAGGTCTTATCAAGACCACCTCGGCATACTCGCCTGCCTTCAAGGGCTCGTCGAACCCGGCAACGGACATCTCGTCCAGCTTAACCAGAGCATCCACAGCGGGCAGAGTGTCAAGGCTGATGTCGCCTTCGACCTCCCCCGTCACTCCATTCACGAGTGTGTACAGCTGTTCACAGCGATCACGTGGAGCCTCACTGCTCGTCCCGTTGGAAACTCCGCCCGACGCCGAAGACGTCACAGTCGCCCTGCGTCTTCTTCTCCTCTCCCTCCGTGACCGCGCCCAGCCGGACGAGGGCGGTGTGGCGACATCTCCGTCACCACCACCGGGTGCTGCAGCACCAACACTCCTCGAAGAGAAACCAGTGTCTTGCAAGACACTCGGCTCAGAGCCATGGGTCCATGACCCTCACAGTGACCTAGGTGTCACTTCACCTGCATCTTTTGGGCCACGCCCACGATGCCTCGACTCACAGTCGACCGCGGCCCTCGAGCCACGCAGCGGTAGGTCCTCGACCAGATCCGTACCACACCGTGGACAACGCGCCACCCCGCGCTCGTCCTCTCCAGGACACAAAGCAACCTCGTTGCTCACAAGTTCTGACATACCAATGGCCAGCACTACGGCCGCTTCGGCCTCGTGCGCGCGCCAATAGAGCTTCTGCTTCCTAGTGGAGGTGGGTTCATGACTCACCAAAGCTCCACTAGGAGCAGGGTGCGTAGCACCCAGCGTCTTCGACTTCCCGTCGATCCATAGCTCATGGCGCTCCAGCCATGCCATGCCAAGGATGAGGTCATACCTCGAATCCAGGACTCAGACCAAGCATAATTCCACGCTTTCGAAGTCTAAGAACTTCACATTAAGGTCAACATTGACCTTCGACACAGTTACAAGTGTCCCCGTCGCCAGACGAATTGAGATTTCATCTCTCGTTCGCACTTCCAGTGCTTCAGCAGACAGCTGACTTCCTTCAAGGGTGGAGAGACGGGTATAGTTGCCAGATGCTCCCGAGTCAATCAAGACTCATCACGGCTTCGCTAAAGCCCTTCACGTTCGCTTGAACGACCAGCAAGCCCGGCTTGTACACACTCTACTTGTAAGAGAGTCCAGCTCTCTTCGGGGCTGATCCCCGTTGCCCTCTACCTCCTTGAGGCACAACAGAACTCAGTTCTTCCCCAGTAGGCCGCCCCGCGCATACTGGGAGTTGCCGTTTCCCGGCGATGACCCGGAGGGTTGGCTTGCCGGAGCCTGGCGCCTGAAGCGCAGGGGGATTGTGCCCTCAGATGCTTGGTGCTCCTGCACAAAAAGCATCGGCGGATGCCGGCACGCTATTCCGCAGCAAGAAGCTCCTCGTCTTCATCTTCAGCATAGCTGAGGTCCATCGGTTCCGGGCCGCTCAAAAAGATCGCGCTACCAGCGCTCCAACCAGGTCGGGCCGACCTGAAGTTGTGTTCGGCATTCAATGCCACGTTTACAGCCTCTTCAAATTAGTTTGGGTGTACACGGAATACTTTCGTTCGAGCTGCGCTCACTCGGAGCCCCTCCATGAACACGGTCACCGTGACCAGTTCCGGAAGAGGGTCCGCCGCCTTCCCGGCGATCAGAGTTCTCAACTCTTGGACATAGTCCAGTAATTCCTTCATGCCCTGTCGGGTAGCAAGGAACTTCGTCCGAACACGGTACGCCTGATTAGGCGGCGCGAACACTCGCGATAACTACTGCTTCAGCTGAGCCCAAGTGGGAAACGTAGTGTCCACCAACATACTGCACGTTAGTGCCCACTCGCGAGCGCGACCTCCAAGTTTGGAGATAGCCAGCGCGACACGCTGTTGCTCAGACTGGAGCAGGGCCGATCCCATGGCCACCTCGACCTCACGGGTCCAGCAGAGAAGGAGGTTCTCTTTATCCTTCCCCTCGAAGGTCCACACTCACCAGGGGTGTCTTCGGTCTCACAGACCCGTCACCCGTCACGGACGCTGCCGCTGGTGCGGCGCCCGTCTTCTCGTGGACATGCTCCAAGAGCGCGTTCTCGTAACGGGAGAGCGATTCCAGCCTGGCGGTTACCGCGTCTGGACCTTGCGACGCAAGACACGCCCTCTGGGCCAAGCAAGGACATAAGCTTATTAAGCGCGTCCTGCTGCACCGGGGGCAACTTCGCAGACACTGGTTGTTCATCCTCGCAGAGGATACAGTTAGCCGACTCAGGTGCGGGATTGACTACTAGTGCGACCAAGCAGCGGGGCTGCCGTAGCTTTAGCGTCAGAGGAAGACGTTCGACTCAAAGAGTCCGTAATACAAAGCTCCTTAACCGAAGGAGCTTTAACACAGCCCTAATACCAGGCTCAAGAGTGATTAACTCGAAATATCCTTTGCTTCCAAAATCCGAAGTGATTGTATTTCTCTTTATTGTGGCCAAGCAGCTATCTATGTTTAACTATCTATCATAGTTAAACCTAATCAAATGCATAACGTGTGGCCCTTAGCCTATGTACTGAGTCCACCGTTAATTCTACACATCATATACTGAGAGTCTGGTAACTCTCCGGGTACTCCGTACCCATGTGTGCGCCACACGGTGTAACCCCGTTACAGTTAGGCTGTCCAGCCATGTCCTCCCAGTAAAATCGTTTTACACCCAATCTATTTTCTTAAGAATTAATTTAAAATCTAGTGTAATAAACTAGATCGTCTGTGTGAGACTTTATCCAACAGCTCCACAACCGAAATAATTCGCCCGTCACTCTTTTGCGGTGTCGCCTCAATGCCAGCGTCTTTTATTTTCAGAGCTAAGGGTTGGTGTTTCAATTTCCTTAAAATAATGGGAAATTCTATTTAACGTCCGTTTTATAAAAATATTCTAAAATACGACCATAACGTCTAATTGATTACTGTCAATACTTTTAATAGA
Source organism: Phytophthora tentaculata (assembly GCA_033557915.1). Taxonomy (NCBI): domain Eukaryota; phylum Oomycota; class Peronosporomycetes; order Peronosporales; family Peronosporaceae; genus Phytophthora; species Phytophthora tentaculata. Next base: position 5,700,637 of record JAUCEA010000007.1, on the reverse strand, counting down.
AGTGCGCCTACATTTGGGTCACGTGAATCTCGCGAGTCGCCGCAGATCTTCCTGCTCACCTGAAGCAGCCGACCTGATTGCTGTAGTCACGAAAGGCTTTGACCACGTTCCTGTCTATTAGAGCGAGAACACCGTGAGCACTTCTACCGTCGGTAGTCGATACATCATCAACGGTGGTTGCACATGGGATCGAACTTGGTTGTCGAGATGCCGTCGCTGCCGGTATGAATGGGACAGGAGTTCTTCCCATTCTACTACATCTACCAGGTAATGTGCTCCTATTAATAGTACGAGGTACAAGTAGCCTACTACGTCTGCTACCTCTTCACGTACAGGAACACGGCATTGTCATGACTGTCGTGACCTTGAATGCTGCTGTGGTTAACATTTACATTTAGCGTTAGATCCAGTTGTCCGTTGTCAAGATGATTCGTTGCCCTGAGTGGATGGTGCCCAGAGGTATGACCATTGTGAAGAGCACAGCGGTGTGCGATGAGTCCATGTTGACTAGCGAATCGATGTCGGCGGAAAAGTTTCCAATCCCAGAACACTGGTCGGATGTTTATAACCCGGAGAAGGACAGCACGCCTTTCGCATCGAACCGCGTGCTGTACCAGCGAACTTCGCTGGTACTTGATGGATAGGGCCTCTATTAGATGCATGACAAATGATTCGGTTGTTTGTATGGGAGTTTTCGGTACTTCGTATAAAGTACATGTACTAGATTGTCTTCGACTTAGCTGGGAATACCAGTGTTTTTTCCCGGACTATTTCCAGTTGCAAGCCCGCGGCGAGTGCCGCCTTGTGCCAGCGCATAGACGCGAGCGAAAAAAACATTGATAAAACGCCATTATAGTACATATGCTTCGAAGTAATGTACCGTTATTATAAAATGCTGTTATCTGCTAAATTTTCATTTTTCCATGCCTTCGGATATTTAGTTTCTGAAAAGACGACTAGAGAATGGAAATCAAGAGACGAAAGATGATGCAGTGCTGGAGAAATTACAGCAATCACTCAACCAGGTATTTGCGGTTTTTTGAAAGAAGCTGACAAAGTCACGGCTCCTGGCCACTCAAAAGATGACGATACATGACCTGAACCAATTAACACCAACTCTCGTACTTTAAGTAAGGGACTACATCAGACAAACAGAGCCACAGACCCCCGCGGGTCTTCTATATACACATCGAAAGTCGCAGGACGTGGTCTCGCGTGGAGGCTTGTATTGAAAACGTTATCTAAAACAAAATAGAACGCCACCTTTCATCATGCTAGGCCATACTGCGTGTAGGCTAATTCCTGACCTAGTTTGCTACTGCTTCGATACGATCGGCTTCATGGTTGATTCGTCGCCACCTGAACGGGGAGAAGCAGCTGAGCTGTTGTTACGCGGATGTATCTTATAGATGCAGAAAGTCCGACTGTTCAACATTGGGTCAACAATCAGTATACAACAAAATGTAAGCCGAATGTTGAGCGAGATAACAAAAAACGAGTTACGCAGTACCGTGGAATTAATCCGGTGAGGGCTGTCCATATCTAAAGGTATTCCCAGTATAATAGTTTCCATCCTCACTCTTCGGATACATGGTACATAATGGACACGGTACAAAAGGGACGCACATCCTTCTATTGAACATGTAAGTAGACAGTAATCAATTAGACGTTACGGACGCACTTTGGAACTTTTTTAATAAAATGGACATAAATAGGAATTTCCCCTTAAAAAATTAAAATCAATTAGAGGTTATGGACGCATTTTGGAATTATTTTAATAAAACGGACGCAAATGGGAATTTCCCCTTAATATAATAGCCCGGGTATTTATACCATGAATTCATGAAAAGTAATACACAAATACACTGAGACAGTACCAGGATGGCCATGGACATCTATACCTGTGCTGGATTAATAAACTATACAAATGTTACCTGTGTCGTCGCCCTCGCGCTTAAGAAAAAATACGCCTATTTTAATATTTAATGTTGCACGAACTATTCGCGGAAATTAATACCTGTCTGAATGGCGGGTAATTGCGGGCGATAAGTTTTCTTAGGTGTCGTTTTGTTCCTGTCGCTCACAGTGTGAGCGTACACACTGAGTATAGGCGGTGGAAGCATTCCACATATTATATACATTTGTTGCCTAGGATCTTACTTACACACGCTCGTGTAGGCGAGAACACTTCAGATGACAGTAAGTAAGCAGGTGGAGTAGTCCATATTAGGGCACCTACCACTCAGGGATATGATCTTCAGCCTTACATTTTTTGGACCATTGCTCATGCCAGACTTGCTTCTCAGACAAACAAAAGCCCCCACGCTAAAGAGCGTAACAAGTCGCGTATTTTGGTGTGCCACATTTTATATACAGACTTTTGTCACCGTCAGATTAATGGGCGCAAGTCGTAATATATCAATAGCAACATATTTATGACGTGCACTGTAACATGTACTTGAATGCGGTTACTGTAGTAAAACGAAAGTGCTGATTAGCAATGCAGATGCTGCGGCTGCGAAGCAGATGCAGGAGATGCATCACTACAGGAAGTCCCAACCTTCAAAACAAAAATGCTAATTTATTTTGTCGAGAAATCCCAATCCTTACAAAGTTAATAGATTTTGTCTACCTATTAATAAAGGGTAGGGAATCGTTAACCCTTTCGCGCGCATCTTATATGTACTATAGTATACAAGTAGAAGTCATTTATAGCTAAATGGGGGCATTTCTCGCCCTTTTACGAGATCACGGTACTCGTTTTGAACTATCTCTTGTAACAAATCATTTAAGATACCATGGTGATGCAATTTGCTACATGAATTTGACTGGATTGTAAATGCTATGTCCCAAAAGACAGTCCGGGATCAGCTGAACTTCTGTTAAAGCCTTTGAGAGGCTGATCCCTACTTTTCTTTGCACAAACCACTAAAAGGGCGACTTCTGCGTCCTTTTACAGCGAAAGGGTTAATATTGAAAAGGAAAAGAGATGGTAAATTTCAGAGCTTCTTCGGGCGAAGCACGACTTTGTTTGTATAACAACTCGTGTTGGTCTTCTAATAGTAAGCGTCTTCTATTCGTAAAAGAATCCACGCCGTCTGAGAATTGGGACCCCCCGGACCTCTAGTCCTGGTCCCCACAATTTCAAGTGAGTATTTTGCAGGTGTTGAGATCGAGAGTAGCTACAAGTACCGAAATGGTCGGTAAGCTTTCGGCCGAATCGATACCAAGTGAAAACAAATGTAAAAATGAAATCTCGCTTTATAATTTTAAAATGGCATTTTGGTACAGTACAAAGTAAAAAACTGGCGAACGGAAGAAGAACGTCCCGTGGTGCGAGAAGAGGGCTTCTACCCATGGAGTAGCGCATGCTCATCTTCGCAGTATGACGATCCAGACGCACAAACAGGGCGAGGACACTCGACGAATGCAAGGACTGGCCGTGCCTCAGGACGACCCGTTGTCCAGCGAAAGAACAACCTCGACGCATGGATAGCGACGTGTTCTGGGCAGCACGGATGAGCCTCAAAGTCTAATATAGCAAGTCAAGTCAAGCTGCCGAAGGGCCGACTGCGATGCGTTTCGTAACGAGCAAGGTGACGTTCTTTGGCACCTACTGTTATGCGGTGGGCTATTACATCATGGCTGGTACGTGTAATTTACAGGTACCAGCCATGAAACATTGCAATTTGAAACTGCAATGCCATCTGAATAAGGTACACCGGTACTGCACGGTACATTGCACATGTATACGCGCCATTGATTTCGATAGATTCGATCAATATTATGAAAGAATCCGTGTCGACATCGACATTGGTATGGACAGTAGTTTGCGACAATCAAGATGTCGAAAGCCAATCACGAGCGGGATCCGAATGCTCATCCACGCGCAACTACTGCAATAGATCGAAGGACGGTCTCAGCAGCGAACGGCTCACTTTCCGATTTGCACCACTCAGCGCACACTTTCTCCAGCTTCGAACCAAGTAGATCAAGTCACGATGAATAAGTTTCTTGTGCGAGGTCTGGGCTTCTACAACGACGCGTACGACCTGTTCGTCATGAACGTGGTCAACGTCGTGCTCACGGAGCAATACGGCTCTGACACGTACTCGCCCACCATGAAGTCTTGGGTCTCTGCGGGTGCTATCATCGGTGCGGTGATCGGACAGCTCGCCTTTGGCTTCCTGGGCGACGTCTTTGGTCGCAAGGTCAACATGATCTTCACTTGTTGCCTGCTGATCCTGGGCGGCATCCTCTGCACCGCAGCGTACGCTGGTGACGGCCGTGCCACGCTCTGGTTCCTCGTGGTTGCGCGTCTCATTCTTGGTATCGGTATCGGTGGCGAATACCCACTGGCAGCCAGTACGACGGCCGAGGACTCGACAGACTCGGCAGACCGCAACACTGCGGTGGCCAAGACGTTCTCTCTTCAAGGGGTGGGCCAAGTGACTGCTGCTATCCTGGGCAACCTGCTCGTGCAGGCGTTTGCTGACGGCAAGCCCGGTGAGAACAGCAGTTCTCGTCTGGAGGCGGTCTGGCGCATACTATTCGCTATCGGAGTCACCCCGGCCCTCGTGGTCTGCTACTTCCGCTTCACAGCAGAGGAGACTGCAGCGTACAAGAACGCACAGCAACGCAGCCAGCTCACACAGGCCACGACACAGCAGCAGGCCCGTCTCAGCTTCATCCTTCGTCATTACGGAGTGAGTCTACTGGGCACAGCTGGCACGTGGTTCCTGTTCGACATCGTCTACTACTCGCAGAATCTCTTCTCCGCCAGTATATTGAAGGTGGTGGGTCTCAGCAACCCGTCGCTACAGCAAGTAACCACTGAGGTCGCGTTCGTGTCGCTGATGGCGCTGCCCGGCTACTTCGTGGCTGTGTACGCTATCAACCGCTTGGGTCGCAAGAAGATGCAGCTGCAGGGTTTCTTCTTCATGACGATCTTGTGTCTCATCATGGCTATCTTCTGGGACGACCTCAAGGACCAGTCGATTCTATTCATCGTTCTGTACGGTCTCACGCTCTTCTTCTCCAACTTTGGCCCTAACATGTCCACGTTCGTTCTACCCACGGAGATGTTCCCGACGCCGATCCGGTCGACTTGTCACGGTATCTCTGCTGCTGCTGGAAAGGCTGGCGCTGCCATTGGATCCTTTGGGTTCTCAATATGGGTGGACAACCCGAGCTACGGCTACAGTGGTGCATTCTACACGTTTGCAGCCATCGCTGCAGTGTCGATCCCACTCACGTGGTTCTGCGTCTTCGATAATACCAAGGGCATTGAGGAGATGGACGCTGACTTCTACCTTCGCCTCAATGGGGCGGACGACTTCACGCGCGAGTCTTTCAACTCGCTTGCCAAGATCAGCGATGCCGCGAGCGTCAACGTGAACATGACGCCGGACGTTTACAAGAAAGCCTCGACGCCCAGTCCGAATATGCTAGTGTAACACTGTGCAAACTACTACAGCAGTATCTAAATATGTACTTCGTATCTAGTGATTCGTAAGGCATGCTGGAAAAAAATAATATCTTGGCGTACATGTATCTATTGAGAAAAAAAAACTGTTAGAAAAATCACGGCATTTCTTTGAGGTATCGATAAACAATTTCGATTCGTAAAAAAAATTCTAAAACAATAAAAATGAATGTCTGTCTGTCTGTCCGTCATGTCCCCCAAATCTGGTCTTCTGATTGGACATAAATAATCACTTATAGCAGTACAGTCAGTTGAGACAATTCTGCCAAAATTAAATTCAATATGTAGAAAATTCTAGAAAGCTCTAACTTAGCCCGAAGGCGGGCACTGCGAATAAATTGGAAAAATACACTGGCATTTCCCGTTGGGCATATGATATAGGATCTTGGTTTCGTGCAGCACTACGGTAAGCGTTACATGCAAGTCCGTACACTTTCTAATATTTTCAAATAAGTAAGACGAACAAAGCATTAGCTAAAGGCGCCCCTTTCGAGTTTATCATCATTACACCCGCAAGAAGAAGTACTGTGTGGCTGTACCAAAGGCCATGGCATGCTCTATTTGGGCACAAAATTCAAAAGATTGCCACAATTCAAGGATTCTATAGAATTGAAACGTGATCGAATAGAGGCCCCACCTGGCCACGCGTGCGTCGCGATACCACAATGAGAGAAGCCATCTCTATCCTCAAGAGGAACCGGGCCGTCATGCTCGATCGGAGGGGCATGACCGCTGGCAGGACACTGTGAATACGTAGTTCCTTGACCGTCTCGTCCACGACTTGGGTCATACTTGCTGGCAGGACACTGTGAGCGTACAGTGTCTCCATTTCGGCCGTCTACCTGAGTACCATCAGCGCGAGAATACGAAGAGTCTCAATCGAATGTACCAACAGTAGGTGCCGCGATACGCGGTACCGGAGAAGTGTCGCCGGAGATATTCGCAGTATGATGCTGCAGTTTGCAGACGTCACCCAATTCCTTCGTCACTTTAAATGGTGGGAGCTTGCTCGCACCCAGGTTCGTCACCGAAGCCGACTGAATTTCGCCCGTAAATAATAAAGCCCGATCACCCACGTCACAATGCTCCATGGTCTTGCAACCTCTCTGTTCAGCATAATGTGCCTGCTGATCCACAGTAGTAGCGATCGCACCACGAACGTAGCTAGAAAACAAGTCGTGTTGCAGGAAGAAGTCGTGCACAGCCGCAGCGTTGCGCTGCTGCGGCTCCGGATTAGGCTCGAAGTTGGCGAAAGAAGACACTGCGGAACCAGCCGTACGCGGTTCTCTGTCGGTGTTACTGCGACGCGGTCGACCTGGGGCGATCAGCGTCCTAGCCGACAAGTTTGCGATATCGTTTGGCATCGTCCCGGCCGCGGTGCGTCCCTGCACCGCGGCACCCGTGCTGAAGATTGGAGATAGAGAATCTGGCAATGCCGCGCCCGCTGCCCTTGGGGCGACACGCGTGGGGACCCTTTGTACTGCAGATCGCGCAGTCGCGCGAGTCGTGACACCGCTCAATAGTGCTCGATTGTTGTCGTGAGCGTTCTCACGACCGGCGTAACTGGGAGACTCAAGCACATACTCGCCTGACTCATTCGATGTGGACGACGTTCGTTGTGGCGCGGGTCTACCCGCCCAGTGGAAAGGGTCGTGAAAAATGGTTCGCGTACCTCGTCCATTAGTTCGGACACAGGCAACGTTGGACGTGCGGATGATGGGTGAGGTCGAAGCGACTGGCGTTGGTCACGACGATGAACCGGTCGCGGAGCTCTCTCCGCGGTGGACGATGGGAGCCCATGCTCCATCATGTCGTCCGGATGCGATTTCTTCGACTCAACCGCATCAACGTCTTCATGGAGCCCCTCTCGACCGCTTGTGGGAGACCATGCTCGACCACTCTTGCCGCATCAGAAAGCTCCCGCTCGACCACACGCGGGAGCTCATTCTCGACCGCTGGTGGGAGGCCACGCTCCACCACGTCATCTCGTGAGAGCCACTGATCATCGGAACGTGAGAGACCGTGCTCGACCACGTCTAAGGTGCTCAGAGACTCCGGCTCAGGGCTGGCACAAGTCATGTGCTCACATGCTGTACACGAAGGGCCATTGCTCACTTCGGTAACAGCAGTGGCCATGGAGTCGGGGTCCATGATTGCAACATGTGGCCAATAGTTGGGCGTTCTGCTCAGGAACGCCAACACAGCGTTCACGTCGATGCCACGTGGACGGACAGTTCGGGTCAACCAGTCGATGTTGGGCTGGTGACGAGCGGGCCATGAGATGCCGAAGACACAGTCGCAGGAACCGCTCAGCTCGATCACCACAAAATCTTCCGATCCCAGGAACCCGTCGAACTCGCACGAGTAGGAGGCAGAGCGCCGCGGCCCTCCGTCCGCGTACTCCACAATCACAAACAGTTGTGCTCGAGGCACAGGAGGGCTGGAAGGAGGTTCTGCCACCAAAGAACCATTACTCCTTCCGCGACCAGTAGGGCGCCCCGCACCTTCTGGTTGTCGCCGTTTTTTGCTTGTCCAGCAACAGCGACGTCGTACGCTGATGTGACGTTCGCCACCATCGGCTCTGGGGCACGGCACACTGCCGCGCGATGTCGAGGCTTACCGCAGCGGAAGCAGTCTATCGAACGGAAGTCGCCCGTCGAGGAGCGCGGGAGTCGAGGGAATGGCGTCGCACCACGACGTCCATCGTAGTGACGAATGGCGTCTATCTTCATTGGTTCATGCTCTGGCTCAGGTGCCGGAGGCTGAGCGGCTTCGACTTCATGCGATGCCTCCACCCTGTAGTCATCGCGTAGCGCAACCGCAAATGCCTCTTCCAAGGTAGATGGAGTCTTCTGCGTCAAGTAGAAACGCTGGTGTCCAGTGTTCATACCGGAGATAAAGACGTGGACTTGTGTCGCAATGTCCACCGGCTGCGCCGTGATGCACGAAATAAGATGTCGTGCACGTTGGATGTACTCGAGCATGGATATGCGTCCCTGCTTCAGCTTCAAGAAGGAGGACCGCTGAGCACTCTCGTCTTGAGGCGGCTCAAACGCGAGCCGCAGATCTGCTTTCATCGTCTTCATTGTCGGGAAGCAGGCGGTGTCGCTAACCAGTTTGCCGAGCGCCCATTCCTTCGCCTTCTCCGTCAGCTTCGACAGGAAAAACCGAGTGCGCGCGAGCTCGGTAGACACCTGCCAAGCTTCGATGGCAATATCCACCTCACAGAACCACGGGTTCAAGTGAAGGCGACCATCGCCTCCACCACTGTATCTTGAGACATCGAGTTTGACGATGTCGGTCTTGTTCTTGGTCAGCGTGGGAGTCGTCACTCGCTGACGAAGGTCCGCAAATTCACGCGCCATGAGCTCGTGAGCAGCCAGACACTGTTGATTTTCCGTGCCGACGGTCAGCAATGTCTCGATGATTGCGTCACCGGACATCGCCGCGAGGCGGTGTAGCGCTCCCCACTCGATCGACGACAGGGGAGGGAAGCTTGCGTGCACGAGGGAGTTGCTAGGCATTCCAGACGTGTCGCTCATGGACGTGTCGCTCATCTTGGTCGTTGGACGGATTACAAAGTGCTACCAGGTGTAACGGGCTAAAGCCAACCCGTTACTTAGACGTATACTAGCAGTAGGAAGCAGGTGGTAAATTAAACTCTGAGTGTTAAACTGTCAAGGCGGTGTCGATCCCGACACCGTACCAACCAACAATGCTAATACTGGGACCAACTTTATTCTGACACTTTCGCATAAATTTGCACAGTATATTAATCAAAGAAGGAAACTCCAATTTAATCATTCTGGATTTCTACCACTGAGGTCAGTCATCTTCATTTGTGAGTTCGTGCTAGACAAGGAGTTCCGCAAACCGTACTCGGCCGTGAACCGTTGGTTCTCGACGCTGGTGATCCAGCCGGAGTTCCACGCTGTTGTTGGTGACGTGCCGCTCATCGACGTGGCTCTAACTATCGAGTGCGACAACTCTGGTAAAGATGCTGCCAAAAAGGACGCTCCGAAGGAGGATACCCCCAAGCCCATGAAAGTGGATCACCCGCTGTGCTGAACTATGAGAAGCCGTCGTTCATGAACCTGATGCCCCTGATTGAGGCCAACCCGGACGCCACGTACTTCGCGGGGACGAAGGCGGGGCTGGACGACGAGACGAAGGCTCGCGTATCATCTGCCTACTGATGCAACGAGGATGATCTGGAGGGCAAGCACAACGCCGACTCCAAGTGCTGCCGACGTAGACAGTGAAACAAACGGTATTGAGTAAGAACACTACATTGTAATCAATTGTATTACAAGCTAACATTGCTGCTTGAATGTCCTATAGATCGCCAAACGTGACAATTTGTGTGGTTGCTGTCATCAGCTCCATCGATTCCGACGAGTTGTTCAGCTCCGTCATTTCCAACAAGGTCGGCTCCATCACCGCCGTTGTGTTAGGCTCCGCCATTGCCCCTGCGGATCCTGCTTTTTTTTACCAGTAAGTTCGTGCCCATTGTTGCTACTGAGTTCGACTTCAGCGCTGCCAATGAGCTGGGCTCCATCCTTCCCACTGGGTTCGCGGTCACCGACAAGGTAGACTTTGCGCGCTTGGACTGCTACTTTTGAAGCAGCTCATGAGTAAGCAACCTCCCTCTAATCTCAACACGCTTTTGTTTGGTTGTTCTCTTTTGTGGCGCTCGAAATGTGAGAACGTCGGCTCCAATGATCTGCTTCATTAAATACAAATTTTGTAGCCACGAAGCTAGGTGGGCGTGCTTAGGGCAAGTAGTTTTGGCGCCAACGATTCCCGCCAAATTTGAAGGATTTGGTGGTGGAGGTTTCGTACTTAACGATTATTTACCAGTACGAGGAGAATATATAAAAAATATGCTCTTATTGGTTATAATTCCCTTAACTGATCGACGGCCCTCAACTGGTGATTTTCCTTAGTCGTTCCACATATCCGCGGCCATCTTGTCACGGAGCTGCTGCATCGATCTGTCGTCAGCAGAATTTGCGCAAAGGTTGTCAATTCCGTTGTCTTCACTTCGCTGCCTATGCGTTTGTATTTCCCTGTCGGCCTTGTGGATCCGAATAAAGTTGTAAATTGCAAAAGCAGCCTGCGCCAGCGCCACTTGCGTTTTTTTTGACGTCGTAGCTTGACACCTATTGAAGTATGGGAAATTTATTTTTGCTGTATCCGTAAGTTCGCTGGATGACGTTTCGCAGCGACGAGTGTCGAAGATTGAAAAGTTTTTCTTTTGTCGGAGGGTTTTGGGTCCCGTGGCCAAATTCTTTAAGGTGGTATCTGGTACCTCTAAATGGGGTTAATGTGTACTTGGTTAACGAGTAGCCAGGATCACCCAGATAGTACTTACCTGTTTTAACAAGAACAACTTTAGTATGTGGTGTCAACTGTTATGATAATATTTTTAGCAATTTTACACCGAACCTTCAGGTATCACGAAGTCGCGTTATACAGCAGATTTCAGGACACGGCCATCGTGTGCTGACCCCTCCCAACTCGCAAAAACGTACACAAAGATCATTCCAAAACCACACGCGCCCAATACGTTCTGAGAGCAAAATCCTTTTCTGTTGCGAAACCTTGCACTTACTTCAGGCGGTACTACTGCTAGAATGTGGGCTCCATCCCGAACACCAATGCAATCATAAAAATACGATTAGAGCTTCGGTGATTGTAGGATCGTATGCGGAACTTCTGCGTCTGGAAGAGCGACAAACTTATTCCACCGCGCTGCTATCGAAGGTGTACATTGACGAACAATATCGGTTATAGTGCTAGGCCCGTGCTGCCATCGTTCTTGGATTTCCCCGTGGGTCTTTGCGGATAGCACACAGAGAAATATCAATAGCCTTTCACAGCCACAAATATCGGGAGTGGATGGGAGTTCTCCTGATGCTTCGAGCTCTGCATGCAGCAATCGGAACGTTCGCACAGACATCCGTGCAACCTCACAGAAGCGGACGGGGTTCCGACTTTCAATGAGTTCCTCGTAGTAAATTGCTCCGCTGAGCTTCGAAGTTCTGCATTCTTCCTTGGCATAGTATTTACGGAGATAAGTCCCAATTATAGGCACGAGACTCATAACAAGGGCGCCGTATTTAATCTCGTCGTCGCTATTGCTGTCTGAATCGTGGTCGCTGCTGTCCATACTAGAAAATGAAATAATGAAATGCTTATAAAGTGTACATTGCACAACCTACACAGTTTCACAGCGCACACCAACCGGAAAGTCAGAGGTTAGCGCCAACACCAATAATTTAATGGATGGTGCTAGACCTAACGAGAGAAACCCTTGTATAGAATAAAAACTTTCGACTTCGGTTAGGCATTTTCGGTTTTATCTGCTAAGCTTAACGATGGCAGTCATGTAGACTGAAGAAACGACAGCGCATCTCGTCCTAGCTATACTCCGCCAAGCTTATCGTTTGGGATCAGCGTACGACGGTACCTTTAAGAAACCGGTGTGGACGAAGATTGAGTGTAAATTTTAACGTCATCAAGACGAAGGTGAAACGGCTACACGCAAGCAGCTACAAAGATAGATAAATGACCTCAAGAAGAAGTTCAATTTGTACTCGGCCCTGAAAAACAATAGTGGATTTGGATGGGACCCGAGTATTGGTCTGCCAGCGGCTCCTAGCTCAGTTTGGGACGCTTTTCTCGCCGAACACCCCCAGGCCAAAGAATTCAGAACTCGTCCCTTGGGCAAGTATGAGGAGCTCAACCAGGGACAGCAGCCACGGATGAGTATGCGTCCCACGTCCGAAGCAATCAATCGCGGGAAGACCTTGAATCAACCTGTACAACACCCGATGAGGTTCAAAACAGTGAGAATCAAGGCAATGAGAGTCAACGCAACGTTCTCGAAGGCAACGAAATCGAGGAGAACGAGATTGACACCGACACTATCGACGCAACACAACACACATATGAAGAGAGGTACTGTACGCCTCGGATCAGCACGCCACATAGCTCTCCTCAACCCTTAGTATTGCGAGAAGGAAGCGGTAGAGCACCGAAGCGCCAGAAGAGCACAGGCGAGAAAATGATAGAAGCTATCCGTGAGCTTGCTGTTGCACACAAGATCTAGCAGACGTTTGTTTGGCTCGTCAGCCCACGACCACGTTGTCAAGATCAGACTTGGCGATCAAGTTGTTCGATGAAAAGCTTGCAGAGACGGTCGCGGTTGCTGACCGCTTCAAGTTTATCCAGCTTCTTGCGAGCGATCAAAGTGCGGCTACGGAGTACTTGGGCATGGACAGCGAATGCCGAGGCTACTTCGTTCATGAGTTTCTATCAGGCAATATAGATTTGTTGTGACAGGGCTCCGTCACACAGTTGCCGGTGTCATCACGGTGGCCAATCAGGAACCTAAACCTACGACGACAGAGCTTTTGACGTCCCTCCAGCTGTCATTTTTGCAACTGAAATCAAGATTAAACGCAACCCTTACCTGATCGAGACCGAGTTTGAGGCCACCGCTTTAGTAAAAGATTATTCACGCATTGTTATTGGCTGGCAGCTCTCTCTATCTCTCTTAAAAAATAACGAAAACTAGCCGAGACTCTTGGCTTTTCAAAACTGCAAAGCTTTTCATTTTGCACTAGCCGTTCCGAGTTATGTGCATGCGACTTATCGACCCTGTCGGCGGCCCTTAACTGGTCATTTCCTTTACAACATTTATTTTGCTGGTAGAGATGGAGAGATAATTGTCTGTCGGCAACATTAATAAAACAATCGCAGATCAATGTATTTCAATGTATTTAGCCAGTATGTTGTTATAAAGGTACCTACAACTCCATCCGCTGGAACCGTCCGCTATCTGCCGGAATTCGAGCGATGATATCCTCTGAAATTTAGCCGGAATTCCACTGGAATGACGCGCAGTGCAGGACAGCGGATAGACCAACTCGCTAGAGCGCTCAAGTCCGCTATCCATTCCGCTCGATTTTGAAGTGCAGTGAGCAACCTAAGGACCTGTTACGCAAAATCTCTAAAAGTAAAGCGGATTTAATGTACCTCTAAATTGATGTATTCCATTGAAGAATCAGCTGGAACACGCCCAGATTTTCATCTCGTTAGCAACGTAATGAAACACTTAACCGACGCTGTGTGGTGCTGCGGGATCAGCAAAATATGTGAAATCGCTGGATCCTACTTCCCACCAGTACCCAGACACCGACTAACGGAGGGGGTCCCCCGATGGTCCGTGATCTGCCGAACTTTTCTCACCTTGTGTACCCGTCGGTAGGACGGGATCTTGCTCCTCTGGAAACCGCAGAGGTGTTTAAGCCGTAGAAGCTTGAATGGCTTATCGAGACGTGGGGATTTGGTGGAGTAGTAGTGGAAGATCTTCACTCTACGTCCGATGTAGGGTCCAGATCACAAGCGAGTCCTTCGAGCTTGTAAGATCTGGCGGTCTTGATCTGAGATCCGACCGTAGGGTTGCCTTGCGGGTGTGTTTCCTTGCCTTTAAGTTCCTTTTCGCCGTACTTGCCGCTCCTAGGGGGATCTTGATAGTTGAGAGCCTCTTAGGTATACCCGGTCAAGTAGTAAATCCGGTTAACCTTACGGATCTGCACTTATAAAGGGAAAGTTCACTAGGTGGTAGGATCTGACCAATGTATTATCCAGTTATCACTACCAACACTAGATCTGCTATTCCCAACCTTCACCGATCTCGTACGGCCAATGTAGCTCCGATTGTTCAGGGCAGGAAGGCACTTGTGTAACACAATGCAAATAGAAGTCTTTATTTATCGATCTAGCTACTAGAAACAAGGCAGACATCGATCTCGCCCGGGCCAATGCTCATCTCAGCAACGATTATCTCGCGAGGCCAAAATCCAATCCCCATCGACTCCATACGCTCTTGTTCTCGGCTTGATCATCCCGTTGCGACCCCATGCCCACTTCCAATCTAGTTGGTAGATCTTGGTTGCTTGATGGTGAGACCGATGGCCTGGAGGCGAAGTAGACGCGGATCGCGCCCAGGGCCAATACTCATCCCTGCTGCGACATGGTACGAGGCCAAAATCCTTCCCCGTTAAGACGGCAGATCACTTGCGCTCTACAATGCAAATAGAAGCCTGATTTAAAGCTAAGCCTAAACCAGCCTGGATCTCTATCTCCTCTGTCCTTTACTCGTCAAATCGTTTGCCAGGCCTGGCTACTTGTCTTTTCTCTCCTTGGTTCATCTCCCCAGTTGTATCCGCACCTGACTTCCCCTGAATTGTCGCGCAATCATCGTATCGTGGCCAATCATGTATATACCCCCGATCAGGAATACCCCTGATCAGGAATTTTTGGTTTCGGGTCCCGGGCTTAGATCGTCCAGATATCCATCTTACTCACTTGGATCTCGGGTTTCACGATACCCAGATCTCGGCCCTTGCGGAATTCCACTTGGGTCCTAGTTAGCCTCGTCGCCTCCCGTCCAAATCATTATAGCTTCTGCCCCGATCCGTCATCCCCGGATCCAGATCCTTGTACTCGGATCGGCCGGGTCATTAATCCGGAATAACGTCCAGCTGTCACTTCCCATCTTCTCATTTCTTGAAAAGCGCTTCACCTCAGCCGCCTCCTGCGCTCAGTTGTCGCCGCCCAATGCTGTCACTGCGCGCACCCGTCCAGTTCCCGCTTTCCTTATTGACTCCTCCGGCGCATACGGCATGGCCCCACACAAACGCGCCGGGCAAGGACTGGGTAAAAAGCCCACAAGACCAACATCCCCGATCTGCCTATGTCACCGCCGTGGATAGCTTCTCACAACACCGACATCTCCAGATCTGCCTACGTCACCACCGGGGATGGCTCCTACAACACCGACATCTCCAGAGCTGCCTACGTCACCGCCGGGGATAGCTACATTCAACAAGCAGCGAAGCTACCGTCATAGTCACGCTGGATTCATGTGGCAAAGTGTTCATATTGTCTTGAACCACGCGACGCAGGAAAGTTGGTGTGATTTGGACATCCACCTAGACTTCTTCTTCCTCCACCTACCGACGCGTGGCGACGAAGTGGTCTGGTAGCCCGGATCCGAGACCCGTAAGGCCAATCTGGCGGATTCCCACCTGAATCGTCCTGTACCAACCGCTCTACTAGAGGCTTTACGTGAAACCGACGCGGCGGAGCCGCGGCGCAATCAATATCGGGATGATTTGGCCCGCCTTCTTGCCAATCAAGTCCATCGCCTGACTGGCAAGTTTTCCAACGTCAGAGTCGCTGGATCTGGCGGATCCGCCCCCAAAACTTTGTGATCGGAGCTTCTCCACATGTTCCAGATGCAGGATCACGCTTCAGTCATTCGGATCGGTTCCAGCCACTTCTTCTATTCGTCAGATCTTAGCCGCAGCCGTACTTGTGACAGCGTAGCGTAGGCTGATCTCGTCAACTCATTGTTTAATCTCCATAAGCCACATACTTTCCAGGTCCTTCCTTGACATTATTAAATCCAGGCCCTGATCGTGACACTGTCCGACGTCTCGGGATCTAGAGTCTTCGCCTACATATTTGAGTCTCGCCGTCTCGAATCTTACATATTCTAACCTCGATCTTGCTTGTACATACCACTTGGATGCAAGAACATCAATGTCCGTCCTTCGATCCAAAACCTCCTTGTGAATCCTTCTACCGCTTCTCTACTAGAGGGACCAACTCACACTAGTAGACCTCCTAGGGCAACGCTTCGTGGGATTGCATTACACCAAACCGATTCCGGTTCGCGCGATCCCGCAAGAACTCATGCAGCAATGCTCCACAATTCAGATCTGCCCCATCCACCCAGCTTGGTTCGTCATATCCACGCCAGTGGACTAGGAATTGGCGATAAATCCGACCATACCGAGTTCGCTTGCCGAATCGCATAGCTGTGATCTTCTCCACCTCGAACTCGTCGGATCCGAGATCTGGGGTCCAGCTGTCTTCAGGTAGCATGATCTCGACGAAATCTACGCGACCCTGTTCATTTACTATGGGCCGGATCTTGGGCCGATCTGGGTACTCATTCACCAGCTTTAGCTTGGACACATTCACGATCGGGAATAGATGGTAGTCAGTTCCACGGATCTCGAGTTTCACCGCATGTTCACCGATCTTGTCCGCTATCGGAATGATCCGTGCCTCAGGTGTGCTCACCTTTGAGCGTAGCCCTCCTTCACCCGATCCAGTTATATCCACACCTGAGATCCTACCAGGATCTGGTGTAGACGAGCCGCATCGTTGTGCCGTTCGGCCCGATCTGCGATCGCCTCCTGTAATCGGCGGCTAACCTGGGATCTGGCTTGCTGATAATGCCTCTGGATCTGGCACCTCCACCGTCTCGGATCTCGATCTCGTTTCTTGGTGCTGCCTACGGGAATAGTAGCCTCTAGAGTGGATTGAGGATCCCACCTGTGGACCAAATAGAAAGGAGTATCACCTCGGATCCGATCTTGGGCCGTGTTGATTGCAAACGCAAGCCGCTCTGCATACTCGCCCCAATCTCGCTGAGAACCTCCACGTACATCTTGAGTGCTCTCGTAAACGTCTGAGCCATACGTTCCGCCGATCCGTTAGCTTGAGGCCGGTATGCCATCGTGGCTCTCTGTTTCTGCCCCAAGATCTTGTTGAACGCGCGAAATATATCCGACATAAAACCAGGTTCACGATCGTGTCGGATCATCTCACTGTCACCAAATCGGCGAAAAACACATTCTTCATACGATTCGGCGATAGTCTGGGCCGTTCTGAACGCGCTTGCTTTTGCGATCACATATCCCGCGAACAGATCCACCCAGATCAACAATTCGATGTGATCCATGGCGACGATCTGGAACAGGTAGGTAGCCGGGATGTTTTCCGGCGATTCGCCTGATATCGTAGGCCTACCTTTGCCCGTTTCACAATCCACTCATTCCCCGATATAGCGTTCTACACTCCTGTACAGTCCTCTCCAGTGGAACCGATCTCGGATCCGCTGATATGTGCGACCAATACCTTGGTGTCCACCCTCCAAGCTGGCATGGTAGTGATGTAAGATGTCTTGATGTAGAGTCTCTGGTATCACCAATCGCATCAATTCATCGCGATCTTCATCCGTCCGCTCAGTGGGAGGGCAATAGAAGAGCAGATCATTCAGATCCACCTCGTAATCTGCAGCAATGAGACTAAAAGATTTGGCCTCTTCCCGACTTAGATCCGACACATCTCCAATCAAATATCTCTTCATACTCCAGATCCACGCTTCCTCATCTTGCGCCTTCCGGATCCGGTCAATCCGGAGCCCTCTCACATACCCTTCTTGCAATATCTGGAGTGTGGACGTTCTTCTAACTCTAGATCGGGTGGTCACCGCTGAAATCTGTGCGACTTGGTCCTAAGATCGTGCCACGATAACCTCCCCCATCGATACAACGTGACGAGATCTTGGTAGTCGGATTCCTCCTCCACCTCGATCCCGCATTGAATTTGCAACGCCGCACTCGCTAGGCTGTCTGCACTGGCGTTCCAATCACGCTTGACATGCACCAAATCATGATCTGGCCATTGCTGGAGGCGATTCCGTACCTTTTGCCTCAGCAACATCAGTCCAGGTGCCTTGCGGTCGATCTCACCTCGTACCTGTCGGATCACCAGATGTGAATCACCACAGATCACCAATCTCTTCGGGTCGGCCTCGGCCAGCAGATCCAGACCTAACAGCAGCCCATGGTATTCGGCTTCGTTGACTGTGAGTCCTTCGGCGTACGCAGATCGGGATTTCACCACCGTCCATTCGGGTAATTTCCACAGGATCGCACTTGAGGCGCTTCCCCTGTGTTTCGCACGTGCGAATCCATCAAAACCCACCACATATAGATCTTTGTCGGGTTGTGCCGTCGGGATCGGAGCCTGGGTCTGGCGCCTGGGTTCCTTCTTGGGCGCGATCCGAATTAGCACTTCGTCCATCTTGGATCGGGGTGTGATGCTTGCTGCGAGAGCTCCCAGGATCTCGTCTTCCCCCTTTAATCACTTCACGATCTCCAATGTCCATGGCGAGCAGAGCGGCCCACTGACCCAGGCGTCCTTGGAAGCCGACAGATTTAAAAACCCAGGCCAACAAACCGTGCCGGGTCAGGATCCGGATAGGACGTCCCACGAGCAAGTTGTAGTTGAGATCCAAAACTCGCAGAAGGGCAAAGATTTCCTTCTCCACCACACCATAGTTGAGCTCGCTAGATTAGAGTATTCGACTAACGTACGTGACGGGATGATAGATGTCGTCGTGGTTCTGAATCAGAGCTGCTGAGACGGCCAACCACTCGCGTAAACGACTATCGTAGCTTGGCGATCCGGATCGAAGTGGCGAAGGTTCGGGGTTGTCGCGATCTTGTTTTCAAGCTCAGTAAACGCTCGGTGGCCTCGGATCCATCGAGATTCGATACCCTCGAGAGACTCTTTGCTAAGATCAGACGAGTCCACCTCCCGACCTTTATGATTTGGATCCCGATTCAGCTTCACTTGTTCCGGATCCAAGGTCTCCGACGTCAAAACTTGCTCGATCTTCGTCCGCACGTCCAATTTGGCCATCGCAGCAAAATCCATCTCTCGAAGTTCATAGAGTACAGCAGCGAAGATTGAGTAATCCTCGATGAATCAACTGTAATAATTCAAGCTACCCAGAAATGCCTGCATGGCTCGGAGCGATCCCGGGAAAGCTAGATCCGTCAATGCGGCCAGATCTTTCGGATACGCCTTCAGCCCATCCTTCGATACCCGATGACTTAGATAGTCCACCTTGCGCATTCCCCGATAACTTTTCGCCACACTGATCGAGTGATTCTACTTATTGCACGCCTCCAGTAGAGCTCTCACTCGTTCGCACAGCTGATCCCATGAATCCGCTGGGATTATAGTATCGTCAATGTAGAATCTTCGCCCAAGGACTGGCGGCGATCGAGGATCTTCAGGTTCGCCTTCTTCAAACGGGTCTTCACTGTCAGAATCTTCACCCGATCTTGGGATCCGGGTGAACCCATATAGCGCATTATCGACCAGACGTTGATAGATCTGAGGTGCATTCTTCAGTCCGAAGGGCATCCGATTTCACTCAAAGAGCCCGAACGGGGTGATGAAAGCCGAGATCGCACGAACCCGATCCTCCATAGTCACCACCCATAATCCACTTGCCATGTCCAACGAACCATACCAGAGTACCTTGTCGAGATCTTCCAACAGGTCGTTAATCAGGGGCATAGGATAGATCATCAACCTTGTCAGACTATTAGGCAGTCGGTAATCAATACACAATCGGATATCCACCCCATTCTTCTTGACGATGATCACGATCGGGGATGCCCACGGCGATGTCGAGAAGTTGATGATCTTGGCTCGCAAGAGTCCTTTTATCAGATCTGACAGTTTTTCACGAAACTGGGGTGCCAACTTTCGTACTTTTTGGGCGAATGGCTTCGCGCTGCCGACATTGATATCGCACCTAACCCCACGTGCCACCGGCAGCAGCGCGTATCCCTTGCCGATTAGCAGATGCCGGTTATTCCAAATCTCCTGGCGTAGTTTCTCCACTTCCGTAAAATGATTTGCGCCGGAATCTAGCTGAATATCCTTGATCTTTACTTCTTCTGTTGTTAATGGCACTTCAGGGATTACGGTCATGTCATCTCCGATATCTTCCGCAAACAGATCGCCACCTTCATGATAGCAGATCTACTCATTCTCCACCTCCTCCAACCTTCGCTGTTCGATCTTGATCTCGATTGGCGTTAGCCGGCTGCATACCAGGATCAGGATCCAGATGTGACTCATGTTCTTTCATGACGTCCGATTGCTCTAGTCGCAGGAGTGGCGGATCCTCCGATGCCAGATGCTTCGACTCCTCAGGGACCTTCGCATCCAGTGGCGGATCCGGATCCGACGCCGATGTCTCTTGTGGAGATTCTTCTGCCGCAGAAAATGGATTGGGATCTGGCCTCAGATCACCCGATTCTGACCCAGCTGGCACTGATACCTGCTTGCATTCCTCCTCCTCCTTCGATACTTCAGGATCTGAGACATCCAAAGGCAGATCTCCGGCTGACGTCTCTTGCTTCACCAGCGTCACCATCACCGGAGGTGATCTGGGCACCCTGGCTAACGTAGTCCCTGGGCCCGACAACGAACCTCCTGCATCTTCGCCATACTTCTCAGCGATTTGAGATCTGGACTCCACCGACTCCAGATCCAGATAAGGGTCGTCGTGATCACCCTTCGGCACATGTGATCCAGCCTCTACGACCTTGATCGGAGTCTGCCGGTCCCTCTTCAGTACCATACGCGGCGTGGGATACACCGGTTTCTCCGCTAGGGGTCCGATCGGCTCTTCTGGCAACTCGCTTGACGTCTCGGATTTGATCTCGGTAGTCGCCTCGTAGACCAGATTCTGCCACTCTCGATAGCGACGAGATCCAATCGACACATATTCTGGGCGCCTCAGTATTCTGTCCACTGGCTGCCAGCGACCAATTTCCTGATATGATCTAGCAGCAGCCTCCGATTACTGATGTTCGTGATCTGAAGATACTGGAATCGGCCAGGTCCTTGGACAACCGTAGGCACCCACTTCTCGCCTCGCGTGACCCACAGCTTCTCGCGATCTGTCCACTTCAGACACCCAGGCAGCT
Source organism: Phytophthora tentaculata (assembly GCA_033557915.1). NCBI lineage: Eukaryota > Oomycota > Peronosporomycetes > Peronosporales > Peronosporaceae > Phytophthora > Phytophthora tentaculata. The sequence goes on along the minus strand of JAUCEA010000007.1, from coordinate 5,679,487 downwards.
CCCACACTTCTCCAGGGTCGATCCAAGTCGTTTTATTTGCCCTCACGATCCTCATCTTGGTACCGTACAAGGGTCGACGTCCACTTAGCTGGATCCGCATCTTGTCAGGGAAACACATAGTCCCGTCGGCCAGATCCAGCCTCAGCCCGGCAGGTACCATGAAGTCCATACCTAGGATCGCGTCTTGGCCAGCTAGTTCCCCGACCCAAATCTCAAACCAGTCACTAGCCAACCCGCCAGCGTCTTTTTTTCCGAGTCCTTCCATTCGTTCTGTACACATCTTCCACGATACCAACGCAGTCTTGGATCTGGCTTCGGTCGATCTGACATCCCACCTTACGCGCAAAGGTGGTGTCCCGTATAGACACTTCCGCGCCACTATCCAGAAGCATGATCGCCTTCTCATTGTTGATCTTGCCTCCTACCTTGGCCTGTCGAAACCATTTTCCCGGAGCGTGATACTTCCAATATCCACGGGACTCCCAAAGCAAAAGATCCATAGATTCGACCTCAGATCCGCGGACTTCTGCGAATTGGCAGATCTTGGGAGGTTCAGCGGCGATCTCACCTTCAGTGGATGTAAATCATCGATCTTGATCCTGCTGCTTCCAAAATCCCCTGGTCTCACCGAGATGTAGATCCAAGGTCGAGGAGACTTCGGATTTAGCTAATTCATCGATTCGATTGAGACTTGAGATCTTGACAACAGACATCCCATGCAGATCACGTGTATTATCGACTTGTCTCGTATCTTGCTATCTTCATCGAGCGACACCTTGTTCACGAATGCATAAATGCAGTACCTAGAATGCTCGGCTCGTACCGGATTCCAACCCGGCGAGCGTCCTATTTTAACATCTTCTACGCTTTCTCTGGTAGCAGTCCGCCATGCTTGGCTGGATTGAACCACTGGCGCATCTAAATGGAAAATTCCTCCATTGGACATTTACCAGCGTCATGGATGTCGCCGCACCCGCAGCACACGTAGAAGCAGAGATCGCCTGGATGTCCTCTCCGGCCGCACTTCTCGCAGATCAGATGTTTCCAAAATCCGGCGTCCGTATGCTTCCTCGAACCACATTGTTGACAGCGGATCTGCCCTGTCCCATCTCCTTGATCCCGAGATCGTAAAACTCCGCGGTCTCCAGAAATCAAATCAGGGTTCTTCGAGCTACCTCCTGCCTTAACCACACGATCTTCGGGGGTGGCTATGCAAATCCGGCGGTAATCTTCAATGCCGGAGTTAGATCCTTCAGAATCAGACTCGGATCCTGAGTCGGGGGCTTGGATCTTGTGCACTCGTCTCGCTGTGGCTGTGGGTACTGGAGCCTTTTGCCGATACTTGCCAGATCCAGCTGCTGCCTTCTTCTGACGATGCTTGGCGCGATCCAGCGCACGTAGCACTTTTCAAGCTCTTCCGCATCCGGTAGTCGTAACAGTGTCAACCGAACGGCAAGATCCGGGTCTCCCAATGTCTCAATAAAATGATCCACATGTTCCCGCAGCACCTTCAATCCCCCATCCTTGATCTTCAACTATGCGCGCAGACCGGCCACATTGAGACGATGAAGATATTCCAGTGGCGATTCGCCCGATCGTCGGCGGGCATGGTAGTACTGTCTCACGACAGATACTCCCAGCCCAAAATACTGAATCTGGAAACTTCCGGCTACTTGTTCCTGGTAGATCTGCCGAGTTGTCGAAACCAGTTTCTCGCAGGTCCTGCCAGCAGATCTGCAAACGTCAGGCATATCTCTGCATCGGACGCTTGATCCCGCATTAGTGCCGATTTGACCTTGCTAATCCATGCTCGCGCCCGATCTTCATCTTGATCCTTGCCAGTAAACTCCTTCAGGTCCGAGATCGCCGAGGTCCTGACTCGCTGAATCATAGTCGAGCCATCTGTTCCAGCTGTCGCGGTGGATACAGCTGCAGGACCTGATGATTGGAAAGTTCAAATCGTCTGGGTCGTACTCTTCTTGAGAACTGTCTCCTCCCACTGATTCCATCTCCACGTCGCGTGATCTGGGATTGATCGGCGATGGTGTCGTTGCTGGTGCAGCTTTCATGCCTTGTTCTGCAAGGAATCGGCCAATTGCGGCTTGAATATAGTGCTGCAGCGATCCGGTCGACTCGTTTGACGTTGTAGTCGCCGTCGCCTGATCTGGCATTGTCGACACTACCTTTGCACCGTTCGCACGGGATCTGCTAGCAGATCTATGGGCGAATCTGGCTTGCAATTAGTTAGATCTAGTCAGATCAGAATTCGGCGGCATTGGCTGCTGCCTTTAAGCCTTGGCCCGCGTCTTCAGCATCGACGCGCCCGACGGTCCCAATCTCATACGCCGTAGCTCCGACGAGGTGTCGGATCCGTCCTCCGCAGCCGAAGCGTAGTTGGACGACGCGGTCTGGTTAATCTGCGGTGAAGCCATCGGATCTTGGACCCTCTGGGCTTCGCCGGCGACGATCTTGACTCGAGCGAAGAGATTCTGAGCTGCTGACTGGATCACATTCCGATCCAGCTCGAAGAGGGCTTCGGCGTCGAATGCTCCCGCCACAATACCTGCTTCCTTGAGCAGACGTTGCAGATCCGTCACCGCCGTGAGCTTGTTCGTCGTCTCAACCGGAGCCAACACCGGCGTCTTCGGATCCTCGATCTGTTCGAGCTCCAAGATCTTCATGACGGGATCTCGGTGCATGAACTCACGGAGTGCCTTGTGTCGGTGTACAAACTCCAGATCTCGAGTGGTCCAGGTCGATTTCGATCCGGATCGGTCTTCCTCCTCTGATCCTGGAGCTTTCATCTTCGCCCGCGTAGTCTTCGTCTTCTTCTTCGTTTCTTTCGGATCTTCGAATAGCGGGCTTGATCTCAGGTACGGTGTTGACTTAACAGGTGAATCAACAAATGAATACCGTTTTGCCTTCACTTTCCCTTCGTTGTTTGTTAGCGGATCGTGATTTACGTCAAAATCCACAGGAGTCCCCGAGGGGACTTGGGAAGGATAGAGAAGGTTTCTTTCTCAATCCGGATCCAGTTCTAACTCTCTTCCGTCGACAGAGATCATCTCACCACTCTGTCGATCCGCGGATCTTGCTTCATTCCGCGGCGTCGTCGTCGATCCGACGTCAGTCAACGCATGATTCCACGGTTGAATCTTCACTTGAACATCTTCTTGGGACTCACGGTGAAATCCCGAGTCACCAGAAGATCCTGGCACGCGCACATTTGTGGTGTAGCGGGATCAGCAAAATCTGCGAGATTGCTGGATCCGACTTCCCGCCAGTACCCAGACACCGACTAACGGAGGGGGTCCCCCGATGATCCGTGATCTGCCGAACTTTTCTCACCTTGTGTACCCGTCGGTAGGACGGGATCTTGCTCCTCTGGAAACCGCAGAGGTGTTTAAGCCGTAGAAGCTTGAATGGCTTATCGAGACGTGGGGATTTGGTGGAGTAGTAGTGGAAGATCTTCACTCTACGTCCGATGTAGGGTCCAGATCACAAGCGAGTCCTTCGAGCTTGTAAGATCTGGCGGTCTTGATCTGAGATCCGACCGTAGGGTTGCCTTGCGGGTGTGTTTCCTTGCCTTTAAGTTCCTTTTCGCCGTACTTGCCGCTCCTAGGGGGATCTTGATAGTTGAGAGCCTCTTAGGTATACCCGGTCAAGTAGTAAATCCGGTTAACCTTACGGATCTGCACTTGTAAAGGGAAAGTTCACTAGGTGGTAGGATCTGACCAATGTATTATCCAGTTATCACTACCAACACTAGATCTGCTATTCCCAACCTTCACCGATCTCGTACGGCCAATGTAGCTCCGATTGTTCAGGGCAGGAAGGCACTTGTGTAACACAATGCAAATAGAAGTCTTTATTTATCGATCTAGCTACTAGAAACAAGGCAGACATCGATCTCGCCCGGGCCAATGCTCATCTCAGCAACGATTATCTCGCGAGGCCAAAATCCAATCCCCATCGACTCCATACGCTCTTGTTCTCGGCTTGATCATCCCGTTGCGACCCCATGCCCACTTCCAATCTAGTTGGTAGATCTTGGTTGCTTGATGGTGAGACCGATGGCCTGGAGGCGAAGTAGACGCGGATCGCGCCCAGGGCCAATACTCATCCCTGCTGCGACATGGTACGAGGCCAAAATCCTTCCCCGTTAAGACGGCAGGTCACTTGCGCTCTACAATGCAAATAGAAGCCTGATTTAAAGCTAAGCCTAAACCAGCCTGGATCTCTATCTCCTCTGTCCTTTACTCGTCAAATCGTTTGCCAGGCCTGGCTACTTGTCTTTTCTCTCCTTGGTTCATCTCCCCAGTTGTATCCGCACCTGACTTCCCCTGAATTGTCGCGCAATCATCGTATCGTGGCCGATCATGTATATACCCCCGATCAGGAATACCCCTGATCAGGAATTTTTGGTTTCGGGTCCCGGGCTTAGATCGCCCAGATATCCATCTTACTCACTTGGATCTCGGGTCTCACGATACCCAGATCTCGGCCCTTGCGGAATTCCACTTGGGTCCTAGTTAGCCTCGTCGCCTCCCGTCCAAATCATTATAGCTTCTGCCCCGATCCGTCATCCCCGGATCCAGATCCTTGTACTCGGATCGGCCGGGTCATTAATCCGGAATAACGTCCAGCTGTCACTTCCCATCTTCTCATTTCTTGGAAAGCGCTTCACCACAGCCGCAACATTAATAAAACAATCGCAGATCAATGTATTTCAATGTATTTAACCAGTATGTTGTTATAAAGGTACCTACAACTCCATCCGCTGGAACCGTCCGCTATCCGCCGGAATTCGAGCGATGATATCCTCTGAAATTTAGCCGGAATTCCGCTAGAATGATGCGCAGTGCAGGACAGCGGGTAGAACAACACGCTTGTGCGCTTAAATCCGCTGTCCATTCCGCTCGATTTTGAAGTGCAGTGAGCAGCCTAAGGACCTGTTACGCAAAATCTCTAAAAGTAAAGCGGATTTAATTTACCTCTGAAGTGATGCATTCCATTGAAGAATCAGCTGGAACACGCCCAGATTTTCGTCTCGTTAGCAACGTAATGAAACACTTTACCGGCGCTGCCTCTAGTAAAACACAGTAAGGGATTCCTTGAGATTCCCGAAAAACGTTAATCGAAAGAACAGGTGCCATATATAAGAAGCGGGTACTATCTGAAAGAACTCAAGCTCTCGGTCATTTTGGTGCTCACTATGTGCTCGTCGGTTAAGTAGGCGGCGAGTAGCATCTTGTCAAAATGGTCTCCTAGGAAGCTCTTTTGCCCTTTCTCATGTGATAAATTCTGTAAAAAGCATCGTTTTGAATATTTTACGTTAATGTTAACCACGTGACCTAAACTACGATGTATCATACCATCGCAAGTCGCGAACGACATGGCGTGCTATATCGGTAAGTGGTTTTACCAACGCACTTGCAGGCTGCATCCGACACCAGACACGAAGCTTGGAGCCAAGAAGGGTAGCGCATTAGCAACAAGGTGGTAGTATGTGTGTGAAAGAGCATCATATCAAGTATCATGTGTAAAAGGCGCGTGATATGCAAGCGGAGTGTTACAACGAGAGCCGGCCGAAGTCAGCTTGGGCTTAAGAGCCTAAGACTTCGACAAACTATATGATTAACCAGTACACTGTAGTTGTAGTACCGGAACCTACGCGGTTACTGCTTTACGTGCGTCCTTAGACGTTGATACTGCTTCTGCTCGAGTTTGCCTGATGGAGTGACAGTTTGGGCGATCTTGACATGGTATCCCATGTTTTATCCAGTATATCACTCTAAACACTGACAGATGGTCCTGTAGATTCGGAAACTAGGGCCAAATTGGGCTTACAGACGCTGCGTCGATTGATGCGATTGCATGAAGTAGGCGCGTTGTACTATTGCAATCTGATTTCTCTTCAATTTGCCTTGTATATTTCCTTTAAGGCTCCACAATCCTGCATGGTGCAACTTGTCGTCGCCGTGATCACTCTCGACTTCCTGGCGTACCAATGAGGCACAACAGGATTCTCCAATTCCACCACGGGGTGAAGTCGCTATCCACCTCAGACTGTGGGGCTGCGAAAATGATTGCCCCGAATCTGTAAGCCAGGCGCATGTGGATAAATTACGGAAATATTTCGTTGTAGTGTAAATACCATCATTTCGCCTTGACCGCATCGGAGTATGCTGGGACAGGAGTTGTCTTCGCTTCGGAAGCACTAAGATGCTCCCCATCATGAAAGTAAATGATTACCTATTCGTCACTACGGTAAGCATGCCCGCCAAGTATGTGCCGCAACAAAGGCATATTGACTAACCGAATTTATTCTCATCTCAATGTTCTGATTTTTGCTAGAGGCAAGATGTGTAAAAATGATATGTGATATCATAAATGAAAAGGCAATAAAGTTTATCAGAAGAAAAGAATGAGGCCGGTTTTGTTAGCACGTGCTCTACGATGTAACAGTAGCTTTTGTCGTCCATTCCATATATTAAGGTTGCCGCGTTCGATTAAATACTCATTCGTTTCGTATCTCAGTGAGGTACATTAGTGGTTCTCACGATTCGAATGTTTTGCATGTTTCACCAGCCAATAGGATTCCTCTAAATTTTACCTGCAAACCTGCACTGACCCTGGAGACTGAGAGTCGGTTGGTGGCCACCCTGCGATGCTTGTTTTTCTACCCATCCCATCTGTAGGTAAGCATTCTGTCAACGTTCCGTGGATCTGATTGGGTAGTAAAACCTGCAACATGCAACCTGCTAATGTGCCAACCGTGAGAACCACTATTGATGTCACTTATTAACCCCTCCAGCCAAACGTGTTGCATAATGCAGCATAGCCTTTCCGCTTCATCTTATGCTGCATTATGCTACATAAGGCTATTTTGACTTGATTTTCGTAAAGAGTGTTATTTTCCCTACCGGGGGGGCATACAAAGTTGAAGATAATTGATCTCGCTAAGTGGCTCATTTTCTGATTCAGTACCTAAAACTGGTCAGTAATAGCGCGAGAGATAGTCCCCTATTTTCTAACACAAAAAGATTTGACAGATTTTCATAAACAGATTTGACAGGCACTGAGTTCTAGCCATTCACGGACGCGTGAAATTCTCTCTCAAACGAGAATTTGCGCGCCGAGGGCAGAAGTTGTAGAGATCAAGATGGTGCCACCAATAGGAAAGCAGGTTTGTGGTATCGATGTCACGTCGCGCGACCTGTCTTTCAAGTCCGTGTGGCGCGAGCTGAAAGCCCAAGACTGGACGAACAAGCGCCCGTCCTGCCGAAGCCTCGACAACAGATGCTGCAACATCCGACCGGGCTGCGACCCCGACGGATCAGAAAGAGAGGACTTCTTCCTTTGAGAGGAAGCCATGCTGCCGTTCTACCCAAACCTTAAGATGATCGTTTCTGAGTTGTTATCAATTCGATTTTAACCTGCTGCTATGTAATATCTACAGTGCTGCGTACTCGCGCGCGGACGCCTCGTCCGGTTGACCCACCTCGTCCAGTTGGTCCATGCGATGATGAACTAGCTCGAGCAGCAAGTTGCGCGTGAAACCTACGGCACACTGATTGAAGGCGCAGCCGCGCGCAACGAGGCTAACACAAGCAACAAAGCTCGCGCAAGCTACTATACAAGCGCAGGGGACACTGCGTTCGCCCTGCGCTTGCCCAGTCCGGAACGTTACCCGATCCGAGCTCGTCGACTAAACCAACGGCCCCTAATTCGAGTGGCGACCCAACTCTTCGGGTTCTTGCCGCACCGGAGCCGGGATGTCGTTTCGTGCGCTCTACAAACTGCTCGTTGGCTTCGAAAGAGGGTACGATGGCGACGCCAGTGCCTTCTAGCGCAAGGCAACATTCTTCTACTGGTCGCGACTTCTCCGCACGTTGGCGATGACAGCACAGGATATGCGATCGATGAATCTGAGCTGGAGGGCGCATTGCCGCCCGACGACGAATGCGGGGAATCTGTCGGTGATGTAAGCGACTGCAAGCCTGGTATGCTGCATCTCATAGTGCATTATATGCTGCACCTTATGCTGCATCAAACGGTTCATCCTTTTCTGCACTTAAAGCTGCATTTTTATGATGGTTTAGTTGCAGATATCAGAAGCTAGCAATGTTTGCTGTATTGAATATTGTTAAAGATGCAAGTCGAGAGGAAGAAGACATTGACGACAAAACCCTGGACCCTAAGCTACTCGTTGACAAGGATGATACTCTGAACTATCTTCTCGATGGCGATGAAAGTGGTGAATATGGTGCCATGAATCCTGGCGACGATACTGAGAAGGGGAACCTGGAGGATGAAGAGGACGCTAGCGATGATTGTTTGCCTAAGTACCTATATGCGGATGATAATGAACCTGAGGCGACTGAGGAAGATATAGCCGCAAAAGCGCTCTTTTGCGGAGCACTTTCTGGAGCGCTTCGGTGGAGAGGATCAGAACTCTTTGGCAACCTGAAGAGTGCAGTGATGGGTGAAATGTCTGAGATGGGGTTGGAATGATGTGGAGGAGCCCCGGCACTTACGCCCGAACCCGTGGAAGACCCCCTGAACTACCCTGGACTGCGCTACTTTCGGGGACCACAGCAAACGCGGTGCGCAATGCGGACTCTGCGCTCGCGCTAGTTTTGATTTTTTGCCGGTACCTCGCTGTGTGCTCCAATCAGCACGGGAATGAACTGTCATCATCGCGTGAATTAACGGTACAAGCGCTACCGCATTAAACTCCGCTACAACCTTCAATTACCAACGAAGACGAAGCGAAACTTCAGGGCTGACCTCAAAGAAACGAAGCCCATCCAGTCGCATGATCTCTGACGTATATTGGTTTACTTATTGCTCGTGCGATCGCTCCGAACCAGGAGAAACTCTCACAACATCGGAAGACAATGGATGAAGCCGGGATGTCTCGCGGCACCTTTGGGTCCGTGCTCCGGTGTGACCAGTTCATGAAGATTTCCCGCAGCTTGTATTTCAATCCTAATGGCGTTCCACGGCCGCCACCGACTAAGCGTGGAAGATACGCAATGTCGTTGAAGTTCTCCAAAGGACTTTCGAGCGGGGTTAAGCGGCACTGTTACGCTTGGCGTCTGGCGAAGCAATGTTGCCAAGCCGCTCGTCGTTCAACAAGAGGCGCATCTACATGAAGGAGAAGCCCCGCAAGGGCTGCACGAAGCTCTTTCTGCTGTGTAGTGCGATGACCGCGTACTGCATTCCGTACGTTTTTTTTCTATAATTTCCTATGATGGATTATGCTACACCAAGCTGTTTCTCATTGACAGGTTATGTTTCATTTCTGCAGCTTTGAAATCTAATGTGGCAAGAAGGAGTACTCGAGTGGCGCACACAAGACGGACATGCGATCAGGTCTTGCAGAAGTCGTACGCAATTTTCTTGCTGTCTTTGGTCCAGAATCTCGGATGCAAGGCATGAAACTTGCTGTTGTGGGAAGACTCTACACGTCGGTGGCTCAAGCAATTCAATTACTACAGTCTGGTGCAAAATTATAGACGCACCAAGGATAAGTACTCAAACCAGCAAGGCTCTAGGTTTCCGTTTCTAACGAGCGGGCTGCTAATCTCCTTTAAACTACTTCTGATGAGCCAGGAGGCACCAGAGCATAGACCCAGTCAGGTTATGTGTAATTGCCAAAAGTTCATGTATCATCTGGTGTAAATTTATAGACGCACCCGACTATTTTTTTTATTTTCTTGCAACTGATTAGTGCAATTTTAAATAGTTTAAAAGTATAACTTTCTCTTCACATCCTTCACATTTTGGCGCCATTTCCCGCACTTGCACTTCGTCCAAATATGCCAAAAGGCACAGTGCTCACTCAGGAAGAGAAGGGTAAGGTTCTGGCTTACCGAGACTGCAAGCTGAGCAACATAGCGATCGCTGCTAAGATTGGACGCAGCGAGAAGGCCATCCCAACCTTTCTAAAGAAACGGGTGAGCATAAGCTCTCCTAAAAAGCGAGGTAGAAGGCTCATGGTTTCTCATCGGGATGCTCGGCGCATCTTTCGGCTCGCTATTCACTAGAATAGATCATCGCGAGAGATCGCATCCGACTTAGGGAGCGTTGTCAAGTGTCTACGGTGCTGTGAGTGCTGAAGGCGTCCTAGTTCGCGAAGTTGGCTAAGCGAAAACCCGCGCCGGTCATCAAGAAGCACGAAAAAGCACGCCTTGCATTTGCTGAAAACAAATTGGTAAGAACATGTACTGGCGACGTGCTGTGTTTACAGATGAAAAAAAATCAATTTATATAACCCTGACGGTTATCGCTACTACTGGCATGATGTCCCACAAGACCCTGAATTGTTCTCGAAGCGGGTGAGTGGCGGAAGAAGCGTCATGATTTGGGCTGGTGTTAGCTGGCACGGCAACACGAAGCTGGTAATTGAAGAGGGCCGTCAATGCTCTATCGATTACGTTAAGACGCTGCGTGAGAATCTGCTCTCCTACTTGGAAAACCTCCGCACAAACTACCAGGTTTCTCGACCAATATTCCAGCATGCTAACGCGTCTATTCACTCTGCGCGTCGTATCAAGGAGTTCCTACGGGATGTCAATGTCTCTACGATGACATGGCCGGCTAAAAGTACCGATTTGAACATCATTGACAACGTTTGGGGAATTCTAGCTCGTCGAGTTTATGCTGGAGGGCGTCAATATGATACGTCTGCCGAATGAAGCAAGTATCGTGAAATGTTGGAATGAAATCTCGCAAGACTACATCAAGACGCTGGTGAAAAGTGTGCCAACTCGGATTGTACAGGTTGTCTTACGCCGCGGAGCCCCGATCGACTACTGAGTGCCGGAATGTTTAGTGCGTCTATAGTTTTGCACCAGCTGTATAAGTGTCTTATTTGCTTAACTCAAAATCCATCTAGCTGTTTGCAATTTGCTGTCGTCTATTAGTTTTTTTTTGCGTTTTAAGAAGACATTGAGTACTTCTTTTTTATTAAAAAAGACTTTATTTGTTCAGTATGTATCAACATCTGTGTGCGTCTAAAATTTGCACCAGACTGTACTTATGGGGTTCTACTTGGCTGGAAGTATATGACGAACCGGTTGGGCCACTCTAAAGGTGGCGCCTAGAAAAAGAAGTCGTGGCCTGCTACCATCTCACGTGGGTCATTCAATCTTGCAAATTCGAAGCAAGTTCCCAACCTGTCGGTCATCAGCAGGTGAGACTCGCGCCCGGTCTACTTCTTGTGCACTGGAGGGAGTCTCCGGATCGATCGTGTGGTCCGCCAAGACCTAGCGATTCAAGTAGAAGTTCCCTGCGCGCGAGTCGTGAAATATGACCACGTTTTTGTGGGAGGCGTAGACGTGCACGACGAGCTGCGTTTGCAACGGTATTCGATACAAAAACGAGCGGTTCGGTTTCACAATTACTTCAAGCCCCTCGTGTTTGGGCTGATCGATCTGGCAATTGTGAACGGATATTTCGAAAGCTTCTCGCCCACTCAGCCTCGCCAAATATTTGTAAAGGTTCCAGTTGCAGCTGGCACAGCTACAAGCGTCGGATATGTACGAAGGAAACACCTTCGGTGCCACCACCATAGACCAGAGCGTGATGTTTCTTTAGCGGCACCAATCGGTGTTGGCCGAGCAGCAAACGCACCACAGCTATTCGATGAGTGGTGCGACAAGACGACGAAGTCGAGGCGCAGGCAGCGTGCGTGCAAGGTCTGCTCGCTTCTCCGAGACGGAGGCGAGCGGGCTACGACGACGGGCTACTTCTGCTGAGAATGCAGTGGGTCCTTGCCAATATTTTTTGAGTATGAAGCGGCGCCGCCAGATCCGAGGGTAGGCACGACGTGCAAGGATCTGTGACACCGTGAGTGGATAAACGGTAATATGGTTCCGGTCGATACTGGAGACCGTCAGACCGCTAATACGGCTGCTCGAACTCCTTCGACGCATGGAACGCTTGTCGCGCCACTATCGCCACTCGGACCGACTAGCCAGAGCAAGAGACGCAAAATAAACAACTAGCTGTAAAGCTGCATTTATGCACATAATGTTATTGAAACCCTGCTAATAGAATCCTGCATTATGCTTCTCGAGCAGGATATCTGTGCTCCCAATATGCACCATAACGACAGATTACCCTGGTTTATACTCTCGTACATCCGGCTTTGCCCAATTTCGCGCTGTTAACCTCTGTTGACCCAACCCTCTATATACAAACATCAAAGCAAACTATGTTGCATACGTAGTTTAAAAACAAAAAATGTGGAGGGGTTATTAACAATACTAACAATATTTAATTTGAGTGTACATGGCGATCACAACGTCCCCTACAGAATCTGAAGCGGTAGGCATCCCGTTTGAAGTCTCGTCCAAAGTCATTGTTGACCTTCTTTGCAGTGTATTTCCTGTATTTCTTGTTTTGCTCTGCTATCTTAATATGCCGCTGCGGTCGTATCCACTGTAATCTGCTGCTGTAGCTTCCTTTGTGTCGCTTGTTCTTCTCCTTCTGGGACGTTCACAATTCGTTCACGAACTTAACAACCTCATCGGTTTCGAGAACCTGGAGAGGCTTGGGCAGCGTCGTGTTCATAAACGACGTGTACAGCACCGTCATGGACGGCAGAACGTGGACCGGCGAGCCTAACAGAGACATTGATATATCACGCCATGAGGCCCATCGTGTTTGTGGCTGGTCTTTTTCTCTGCGAGGAGAACGCCACTGGGGGCGTTGTAGGTCCTGATGAGTGCCTTCGCCTTCTGATCACTAACCTAGGTGCCGTCGCGTGCGGCCACCGTGGCGACGTGTGCCTGTTCTCGGCGCCGGGCGTCCGCCGACTTGGCCAACCTCCAAACACCAGTCTTGTCAGAGTTGGTGTCTACTGTGTAAACTATACACTGTTCTATTTTTTTAATTTTATTTTCCACGGCTTAATCCGTCCACCCGCTAAAAATATCATCAATCTGCCCGAATCCAGGCGGATAGGGGATAGGGGATTTTGCCTCAAATTCCTCTGGAATCAGCATGCGGAACACGCAAAGTTTTGAGCAATCCGCTGGATGGTAAAATGCCGCTGGAATGGACCTAATCCGCTGGAAATTGTACTTGCGGAACAGGCAGGGCCTAAAATAGTAGGACCAAATATATAGGAAAATGGCGCGCATCTGGTTGCGTCGGATACAAGTTGAGTTTTACGTTATTCTACAAAGCAAACCACCATTCTCGTAGTAATTCTATAAAAAAAACTACAAAAAAACGTCTGGCACGCAAGACAACGATGACCTCTTCGAAAAGCCAACGCACGGTCCAGATACCATATCCACGGCGTTGGCATACGTTACATCAGCTTGCGGCCTCCACAGACGGCGCTGACGTGCACCCCTGCTAACAGCTCCAGGTGGGGGGGGTGACGTCGCATAGTGCTGAGCTCGTGGTTGAAGTCGATCTTTGTGCCTAGTCATTCCGTGGACGTTGCTGCAGACGGCTTTGGATTTGTCGGCTCAGGAAGAGGCGCGTTCTCAAACCACCACGACCATCTAAAGCGGATCATGAAGTTGTGTTTATGGGGATGGATGCTACAAGGAACTTAAGGGTGTGCGAGCTGCTGCTTGTTGACCACAGCGATAAAGTGACGGATTGGCTGGAGAAAAGTGCGCGTGAGACGGGCCCGAAGACTCTGAGTGTACAATACATAAACACCAACTGATGCTGGATCTGGCGCTGGCAGACCATTAGCTGGCCACAGTCTGGTGTGGTGAAAGTGACGCCCATCATGAAGGTTGAGCCGATGTACGTCTCGGACGCGACGACGCCGGTGGGTGTGCTCTGGCGCATTGAGGATGCATAGCGGCAGCCAATCGCTCGAGGTGCACTGCGCTTGGCAAACGACTCGACAACTATGTCAGCAAGAGGTTCACCCGGACACATCTTCTAGAACCGCTACACTTACAGCTGGGAGATGTCCACTGAACGCAGACTCGTCTGACCAAGGACGAGACGCTGGTTCTCATCAATCGCGACCTGAACTACCATCGTCTACTGGGAAACGGTCTGTGGACGCCATCGACACCCGTGAAGGATGTCGTTCTGTACTTCCTGTCGGATTTCTTGTCGTTTAGAACGATGATATGAACCCTGCCGTCGGTATTCCTGCCGATATCGCGGAGATGTTTGAGAAGGAAGATCTCAAGCATCGATACCCTTGCAAGCGCGACACGATCCAGAGCGTGCTCGGAACGACGTGCGGAACAACAAGTAGCAAGACAATTGGATTGTACAGTTGCTCAAGGTGACCGTGAAGTTTTACACCTCTTGTTCATATAGTACTTGAAAGATGCCTGGCTAAGTCCCAGGCGCTCCGAATCGAATAGCGACTGTCAAAGCTCCTCTCCATGTTGTTGTTGCAATTGATACGTTTGGCGATCTTCGTTTCTGCAACCCAACCTCTAGTTACTAGCACCCTTCACGTCATGTACGTCGCTATTTAGCAACACGACAAAGTGTTTGTGAATACCGCTAATTCTGTTTTGAGCTAGCAAACTCAGCCATGCGCGTTAGGCAATCTATAGTCGCAGGTACTGTGCCAACACTGTCATTTATATCCAAAATTTTCTATGTATACAAAAACTTAGGCACGACATTTAATTTTATGATATGACATCCTTTGCGATCTACGATGAACTCTCGCGGCAGGGAGACGGTGTCCCTAATTTAGAGCAGAAAAAACAGAGACAGCCTAGCCCTTTGAAGATCACCTTTAAGTATTGTGAATGATAGCCAGCTTGCATGTATTGCGTTAACCCTAAAGAATCACGCCTGTAAAAATACATACGTACTATCAATCTTGATACATTAGTGGCCGGAACACCATCTTGGGAACCGTTAAGAAGTATTTCGCGAGTTGGTGGGTCATAACTTCACACAAAATTATCAGGCGAAACCAGCTAATACACTATCGTGATATTATGGGTTGCCCCGATGTCGTATTTCAATAAATATCGTGCAGTTTTTGTCGTGTCTGATCTTTGGTATAATGCCCCAAGTAATGTCTTTGATTTTGGAGTTCGTTTATAAACTGTCGTTTGCGACACGATTGTGAATCTACTAGTTTTGGCTGTTTATTGTCGATTTGAGCCCATTTGTATGGCCTGTAAGCTAAACTATACAAGACGAAAGATTATTGCGCGCCAAAATAAACACGAGGCACAGTAATAGGAGGAAACCGCGCCTAACTGGTTTCCAGAACTCGCTGTCAGTATACACCTTACAAAACATAAGCTAGTTTGCGGCAAAACACACACGAGCACAGGTAGCGGGAGAAAACCGGTAGCTTACCGATTTTTCAAAGCTGGCTGCTAGTATCTTTTGGTAACGGATACTATGTTTGAAGTCGGCGTTGGGCAGTTTTTGGCCCACCGGTAAATGCTGTATTTATATATATGCATAATACTATATATATAATGCTGTATTAAATTATCCTACTGCGAACTATATTCTACCATCAACTAAAATATCATCTTCTAACCGATGCGTTTACAGCACTACCCAGGGGAACGGTCCTACCTTGGAGTGGCAGTAACCCTGCCGTCGCAGGGGCGAAGAGGGAAGCTGGAGCGCGCAGTCGCTGGGCACAGCATTCAATGTTGAAGCAGGGAAGGTTGCGCACGTGATGGGCTCATTTGGATCCCACGAGGACAGAAAGTGGGCTCCGATTTCTCACTCACTCGAGCTCGTAGCAGCAGCAACTTGTTGGGCGACTAGCCGATCCAGTGGGAGATCGCTGTGCTGAACTACAATCCACGCACGCCATAACGAGAGCACGATCAAATGGCTAGCGGAGGAGCGATGACGTTTAGTTGCGTAACAACACTGTGAGGACGCGAATCAACAAGGCGTTCATGTAGCGATCGAAGTTGCATAAGTACAAATAGAGCTCACTTTTCTAGCTTTCTTCAAGCGGGCGATTCATATTCCCTATGGTTATGAGCCCAATCGATCACACCGGCCATCCGCCAGCAGCTCAACCACCCCAGCTGGCACCTGTGACTCGCGAAAGGGGTGACAGAGGAGAGAAAGATTCGACAAGTCCAGCCACGGTATCTGTGCTTGATGCAATCAAGCAATTAACGAACCGCATTGGTACTATGAGTGAGCCGTGACACCACGCCACGGGGCAGTCCCCCCGACCAGTACGACATGACAGCATCTTTCGTCCGGCTATAGAACACGCAATCTCGTCCTGCAGCACATGCGGTTGGGCGATCTAGGTGCAGACCAACGAGGCGCACAGACGCCTGGTGTGCTTGTAGGTGGTAGTTTTTTAAGGCGGAGTGCAGCGGCCGCAGAATCAAGAGCACCATCCCCTTCCTACCTTAACGCTTGGAGGTGTCAATGCACCTGCGGGCTGATCGCAGGCGGGCAACAACAATCTGGTAATTGAGGAGATGTCTCGTATGTCTAGGCCTATCAAAGCTGAGCATTCGCGACTTCAATGTCCGTGAAACGTACGAGAGGCTCGTAGCTGGGTTCGAGCACGTGGGCGCTCGTGTTTATCGGTCACGTCGACATGGCGGAGCGTGCATGTGGATTCAAGGGGCCGGAGGAGGTGAAGCTAAACAAGTTGGCTCAGTACCTTACTGGGAACGCCGGGACGGTCTGTAGGTTTCTCTTCTACGCGCTGGAGCAGCCGAATATGATGTTCATTGAGCGGCTGTCAATGGAAGACGCGACTGTAATGTTTAGTGCGGAAAAAGATCCTTCGCGCTACTGGTACGATACTTTCCTGTACCAGATCGTGCTGGTGAGAGCGACAGACGCGTCGCCAGCGATGGTCCTGCAAGACATCATACGACATGCATCACCAACACGCTGGATATTCTGTCTAATTTGTGTCGAAATCTGTCCAAATTGTCCAAAATCATTCTCGTTTACTTCCAATTTTGTACATTAAAATAACTCACCATCTCAAAGAACCAATTACTCACACGCTTAACTTGAAGCAGTTTGTCAATAACTTTTGTCCTGCTTTGTGACCGGACGCGCTGCGCTTGGCTGGGCGACCCTTCGGCACCCCCGCGATTCGTTTCGCTCGCGATTTAAATATTGGATGAGCTGGGGAGCGCAATGCTCGGCTCGCTGGTGAGATCATCGCTGGGCCGGCCTACGCAAATACCGCGCGGCCCTGCATCGCGGGATCCCCGCGCGGGGTTGCTTCGGCTACGCGCCTCACACCCGCTCGCCTCCGATGGGAAATTAGCACGACGTGAAATGTGTTGAATTCGTTTGGACAATTTGGACATATTTGGACACAATTTCGACAAGTTAGTGTCCCTCATTATCAAGGCAGCCCCACGCTGCGCATTCGATACAACGACCAGACGCGATGCTCCACAGCTCCTGCGCGTGCTGTTCACACAACGGCTTGACACTACTACGATGGCCCGCAAGGGGGTGAGAAAGGACGTCGTGAATACAGTTACTGATGTCCGCCAATGCTATAACGGTAAGAAGCCGGGGTCCATTGCAACATCTTGCCTGGAGCCCTAAAGAGCAAAGAGCACTGAGAGTAATTCATGCAAGAACCAGGAACGGAGTTTGCTCTAGCCGTAACGACGCCAGCGAGTAAAGCCCAGAGGAGGATCGGGGCAGCGGCGCGAGTCGTCACCTCGTGAACGACAAAAGTGTCTTGCGGGACGTCACAGAGTGTGTCAGCAATGATAGACTGCGGTCGCCAGACGGAAGCACTATGGCGATAACGAAGAAGGCATCAGTATTTACACAAGGAGATGTAGACGGTCTTACAGCGACTATTACTGTGGCTGAGATGTACTCCGCGCCTACACTGGCTCACACTCTGCTATCACTCGGCAGGTTGTCGAAGAAGGGCTACTCTGTCACTTAGGTGAACGGCAAAATCGTCGTCCACTAGCAAGGATCACAACGTGGTATTTCACAGCCTACTTCGAAAGCGATGTTCTCGTCGCTGAGCTCGAGACGGCGATATCAAAAGCGTCGAAGCTGTACGAGCTTGTACTGAGTGCGCAGGTCGAGGTGTCGCCACATGATGATGTGCAGAGTGGTACATCGATGGGATTTCGTGAGCGGTTCAGAACACTATAGAATGAGTTTCGCCCCACGGTCAGTCTGGAATTCGCATCACAGACCGCACGCGGAAGGAGTTTATGGGTCTGGCCAGATCTGAAACAAACCAAGAAGCAGCAGTCCAAGCGTGGCAGAGGCAAGAACGCACCGATTAAGTGTGTGGGAGATGTAATTTGCAGCGACTTTAAAGGGTCATGTGGCCTCACGAGCCGCAGTGGGAACCGCTATCTAGTCAACTTTATCGGTTATCGGAGCGAATACCGTCGTGTATTTTCTGCAAAGACCAAGGATGAAGCAGCCCAAAAGTTTTCTTCGAGAAGAGGTTTGGGTGCAAGATACACGTCCTGCGAAATGACAGTGGAGGTGAGTGCAGAACAGTCGACATGTTTAGCAAGGAGCAAGGCGTCGCTTGCCAAGTAAGCGAAGCATCGAATCAAGCGTCAAATGGAAAGGCGGAGTTGATGCACCGGACCATTTCCAACATGGTCCGCTGCACGCTATTTGATTCTGGTATGGCACCGAGTTTCTAGAGTCATGCTGCCTAGTAAGAGACCTACCTCTTAAATCACAGCCATTCGGGAATACCGAGAACCAAGAATCGACACTCGAGGTGCTAACGGCAAGCCTGCCAGCCTCCGCGATATCGTTGGCTTTGGTATCAGCTGCATGATGCGGCGTGATGCCAATAAAAACGCCCTGAAGAAACGTGCGGTTATCGAGCAAGTCATTGGCAAACCAAAGGGTATCGTGTCTACCTGCCCGCTGAGCGAATCATTGTCGTCATTTAGCATGTCACTAACCTGAACCCGCCACCGGATGGATCCACCGAGAGCTCAACCCAATCTAGTCATGACCAGACGAAGGTAGCTGCTGATTCAATCCCCTGCGGAAATGAGCAAGTATTGGGTGTAAGCTATAGACTCACATTTGCGGGGTTTTTGGAAATGACTAGCAGCAAAGTGATACTGGACCTCGCGCGGATCTGGCATGGCCAGTACGTCACGGTGACGCTCCATACACCTACGTGTGGTGGGGATCTACGTCGATTGTCTGCTGGTAACTGGAACGTCGGTTGAGCGCGTCGGCGCCTTCTTTTTGCTGATATGCAAGTGCTTTCTCTAAAAATACCACGGAATGGCAACAACAAAAATTCGGTGTGTGCATTGACTACAGTGAAGATACTGGTTACGTGCTTGATCAAGAGCATACAATGAAAGAATTGCTCTCGTGGCATGGTCTTGCGGATGCGCGCCTAGTGTGGCGTCCAATCGGTGGTGAAGAAGCCCCGAGTTGTGTTGAAGAGGTTATTCCGGTCACATTGCGCGCGCGGATCACCCCTGTCAGCCGTGAAGTCATTCCGGTCACTTGTTGGGAGCCTCCTCTGGATAGCGAGATGCACTCGCTCTGATGTCGCCTCGCTGTACATCGCGCGAGTCGCCGCACCCATGCACCTACGCTATCCGTCTGAAAACCTGCCAAGAAAATAGCTCGTTATTTGGCTGGAAGCGCAATATGCAACTGTACATGAACGAGGATCGATCGGCAGGCTCATCGATTAAGCTGGCTCGCTACACGGATGCTCATTTTGGCGGTGGCAAACAAGACCGAAAGTCTGACACCTTGAATAGAATGGTAGTCGGGTGGATTTGCAAGAAGCAGAGTGCTGTTGCGTTATCTACTCGGGAAGCTGCGTTCGTTAAGACTTTGTGTGCTGGACATGAATTTCTGGGCCTATAAGAGCTGCTGAGCGAGCCGAACAAGGAGCTTCAGCTCCCCCTTCTGCTGTTATGGATAATCAAACCGCAATGAAACGATCGGCAACGAAGAGAGCCCAAACATATTGATATTTGCCTTAAGTTCCTCCGTGGTTATGCCGCCAAGAAGGCGGTCAAGACGGTGTACATAGAAACCGCCGAAATAATCGCCGACCTGTTGAAAAAAGCCCTGCCAGCACCACGGGTGTTTAGATTTGTCGCTTGAAGTGATTCCGACGGTATCGGGGAAAATACACCTTCTTTAACAATTCGCACTTAACTCAGCGAGAGCCTGCTTGTAGGAGAGCGCACGTTGCTCACGTGGTGGGCTAATTTGGCTCCCATGAAAACATAGGTGGGTTCGTTTTGCTGTCTAGAGAACAGTGTATTTGGGCTCACTTCTAGCGCTCTCGTCGCCGAAGAGTCGTCGGAGACCTCACTTCAGAATTTACTACGAGAGGCAAAGAACTACTTCTTACTGAGAGGGCTGGTGTAGAGCATGCAGAGTGGAGGCCCTCACGAAACGAGACATGCTGTTCGCCTGGTTTTGGTGTCGGCGGAGATTATGTGCATGCGAATGAAGCGGAAGTTCGGTGATATAGATGGATGTGGATGACGGTGGCGCTGGCGCGGAGGGTGAAGAAAGTGATAACGCAGAAGCGGCCTGCGAACCGAACGGCAACGAATTTCTAAAGCATCTTGACGCTGCCCACTACGACGAAAAGCGCAGTCGGTCCGGCATTTTGGATGGAAAGGGGGCGGTGGCTGGCCTCGTGAGAGTACGGTGGTTGATCAAGGTATCGTGAGTCAAAACATAATTACATGCGGGGGGCTTGACTTGCAATGGCGAAAGTCTTGCTTTGCTAACACTTTACAAGAGTTGTATGGCGCAGCGTGTTAGTGTGGTAATGACACGTGTGATGAGAGGAGGTCGTCATCGCTGTATTCGTTCTCATTGCATCGAGTTTGACTGCACATCTGCGCCGATCGTAGCATTACTTACAAGGTCTGTATCTGATCCCGCTACATTGACCGTAGCTATCGTTGGTGACTTTACTGAAGATCATTTAAAAAAATAGAAAACACGACATCAGATTCGCACTAGCAAGTTCCGTGACGTGTATGAATTCTACGCTGACAACAATGTATTGTACTCAGGTGTTTCACGATACGATAGTGTGTTGGCTGGTGATATGGACTACGAATTGCTGGAGCATCTTGCCCTGGAGAACATTGCAGATGAAGGTGGCGTAATGAATATCAGCTTGCGGGAAGACCTCGAAAATATTCGAGGACTGTGATTCGCAAGTGGGTGATGAGTGCGATGATTTGAGTGTGGTGAAGCGCAGAACTGGCCTGTCTGATTCTGCAAGAGAGTGGTTAGCAGGCGATAAGAACCTGAATCCGCAGCGAGAGCCACGTCAACAGGAACCACTGTCGTTTCTGGTGACATCCTCAAATTAGATTATGTCTGGTGCTTCTGGTGGCCTACTGGCTAAGATGTTACCTCACTTGTTCCCATTCGGCCACAGCCACCCTGGTGGCTCTCGGCGGTTCATGTTTCGATAAAAGAGTGTGTAAAGCGTTATACATTGCTCACTGGGCGTCAGTTTGCGGAGGGCGAGCTCTTCACTGTGACTTTAGTTGCTAGAATATCGATGAGAAACAAGTAAACGCAAAACTCGATACGATGTCAGCATTTCCAAGTCGCTTCAGCTATGTTGAATCCAATGGGTCAGCTGAGTTAGAAAAAGCGCTTTGGGGAATCGAACAGCGGAGGTTAGGACATCATTCTTCCCGCATGAAAGTGGAGTCGCTTGCGCACAAATTAATCGAATCAGTTGATATTGCATCTGCAGCGGTATGGGGCAGTAACGCAGCGTGTGATAAGTGCCGGTAGAAGACATTTGGATATCAGAGGCACTACGGACAGCCGTCGCTTTTCATTACTCTAACACCAAACACGGATAATTCATTAGTTATGGTCACTACGCTGGTGTATCTTCAGTTAACTCGCTTTTGATATTTTTGGATGCTGCGATGGTTACCAAGGCTATATTACGTCACGCCAGCCTGGGAAATGATTGTGCGTCGAAGTGCTTGTTCATACGGAACGTCGATGCGTATATAGAGCATGTGTTGGGGGTTAATTCAGCCACTCATATGCAAATGCCATTTTGAGGGCTGATAAGCGCGGTTGAAGCATATTTCGGCATGATTGACACACAGGGCAGAGGAACACTGCGCATACATTTACACCGTTCACCCTAATTAGTCGTGCTCCGAAATTAGTCGTGCTTTCGCGCTTAGTGACGCCACAAATTTATATAAATCAGACATATTCTATTTAAAGAGACCGGTTTTGGATAGATCTCGGCGACATCTTTATTCTAGTACGCTCGGTTTGAAATTTGAACCGGTAGTTTTCACAAAATGGTCACCTGAAATCCTGATATTCTAGGTTGCAACCTAACATTCGTTATTAGTCATGGCATGATTAATTAGATATTAGTGGGTCTGAATGGCGCTCCTTCTGGTACGGTGGCGTTGCAAATAGACTGAATGGCTCCGACAGTTCTTTATTTCAGCATCGCGTCGAATCGTATGTAAAAATCATCGCGTCGAAAGTCCTTCCACGTAGGTTGAGAAAATGCCCGTGTGAAAAAATTGCGGAGCCTCTTACTCACAATTTATTGAATTAGACATTCCTCATTGCTTCGTCAAAATCCCTGTCGTGGTTTCTATAATCATCGGTTGCACAGCACAATTGTGGAGCCAGCCTTGGTGCAATACGGAGTTTGTAGGACTAAGTTCAGCTCTCAACATTTATTGAGAACGGTTCTGCTGGGAAACCGGCCGCTCCATTGGTCGCCATAGTCGCGTGATCTCAAGCCTACCGAGATCGACGATGCCTCCAGCAAAGAGGTTGTGGCTCGCGTATCATTTGCGCAGGTTGCCGCCTTAACCCTTTTTTCCAACCCCTGTAAAATGTGGCATAATGCGTCATTTCACGAAAACCGCCCAAACAAAAATCTAGGATAAATTTTGAGCCATTGGTGCCCTTACCGTAAACCTTGCAGAACGATGCATTATGCCACAGTTTACAAAAGCATATCAATATGTATATATGTTATTTCCTTAAATTCATATTTGACTTACCGAAAATAGACCGTTAAACGCGGCATTATGCATCGTTTTTACGAAAGTGTCTTAGATATAGCATATATACCTTACAATCGGAATGAATGGGGGATAAGGAGTTAATTAATGATCGTGAAAAGTCCCAGATGCGTGTTGGGAACAAATGCAAAGCCCGGGTGGAGCACTACGTCGTCGATTCGACGCCTGAGACGAGAGATTTAAACGTTGCCAATGCACTTCAAATGACCACATGCACTAGCGACGGCGCCCCTTTACAAAATGACGAAATGACACGGCTAAGCGCGCCTTGTTCCTCCGATGGTGTCTGACCGGAGAATGGATCGGTCGGGACGGATTATATCGTTTTTTCGCTTGTCGTTCGGCTAAGCCAGCATAGGTGGACCCATACACCTAGTTGTTTCAAGACATCAAAAATAACGGTGAACACTCTTTTTGTCGATATTTGTATCCTCGTGGATCACCGCCGACGACATTTGACTTAGCAGGATAAAACTTTAGAACGAAAAGTCGCTCAAGAATTTGCCAATAGCTTTAATTACGAGATTATAGCCGCATTTAAGTGCAACCATGACATCGATTTCCTACTTGGAGGGCGACATACAACTTACCGAATTCATTGCTCCACAAATTATATGACCAAGCAGCGGAAGGAGTTTGACTTAATTGTTGTGATGTCGTTGGCATCGTTCAAACGTCGCCAAGAGCGCGAAATGCGTGTAGACCAATGCAAGTCCAACCATATAGTTAGAGAAGCAGTAGTTTTGGTTCATATACATAATTTACTTTTTTTGGAATTTCAAATGTGATGACCAAGTGCAATCCTCCGAATGTCTTGCCACATCACGGAAGCGGGTGGCATCTATGATGTATACAATGACGATCCGTCAAGAAATGGCTGGCCCCCTGGCTGCCCTATATCCCTACGGTTGGTCTTGCTGACATGAGAGTAGAAAGTGCTCATTCTTGCCTCTTCGCGACATAATTCGCCAGTTATGTACTTTCAAACAGTACTCGTGTTCCTTGGTGGATGAGAGCAATGCTACGGGAGTGTCTCGTTTCCAGGCCGTATCGTTTTTTAGGTGGTTACATCTATCGCCCTCAAACGTTGAAACATATCAACATCTATATATTTTCGGTGGTATTGTTCAGGAAGAAAGACTCAAATGCCCACACTGTCGGGCTTTCGTTTTAGCGTTCTCACCCATTATATAGCTCACACAACCTAGGAAAGCATTATAAGAAAGTGGGGCCTGTAATCCAAGGATTCCGACAACCCTTCGTTACAGATAATTCTCCTGTGCTATCCATCAGCCAGACTATTCTACCATACCAGTCTAGACACGGCCATCGCTCGTAGTCTACTACGCGACAGTAATTACCTATAAGCACTTTGGGCTACGACCTCTAAAAAAAGACTGTCGAATGGCTCGCACCTAGCTAACGAATTAGATTTGAGGACAGACATAATGGCCATCGGTGTTTGACATTTAGAATGTATGGTTGGTACGATATTGAGCATTGAAGCTATGACCCTGGACGCGCCAGGTTTAAATGGGGTTTTGTCTTCGGTTGGCACGTACTTAGCCTAACCAACTTGGTTTGAGGACATACGCAACCGTTGGGTTAAGATCTCTCAACAAAGGCCAATCGGGGGGATGACTTCTGGCTAATGAAGTAGGTATGAGAACAGTGTAGTGGCGTTTGCAGCTGCAACGAATCTGTACACCAACTTCAATTGGACTTAGATCACGATGGAGACCAACTCGAAAGTCATGTATCCACGCACAATAACGCAACCACGAGTGGGTTCACTGCGTCATAACGATTCGAAAGAGTTTTCTTTAGCAGCCGCTACACTATCATTTTTTTTCTTTTAAGTTACTTATATTTAAGGAGTTTAAAATTGCTCATGCAGTCTCTTAGCCAGCTAATTATAGAATTCGTATCATAATTTTGGCTTGAGGTTTAATTAATGTATACCTGGTTTAAAGTGTCGGGTAGTCGTAAATAAAGCGCAAGACTATGGTCTCTCCGCTCTAGTCGCTCCGTTGTATTTTATAACATAGGCGTGGACAACTGTGTTTTCGACGTTAAAATGTGCTAAGTTCATGAGTTCATGACTGGTTGACAAGCTTTTATTTGTCGCTGAGGGTGGAGACACTGCTCGAGCTTAATATGACAGCATTTGTTGTTCTCGCAGCAATAC
Organism: Phytophthora tentaculata; assembly: GCA_033557915.1. Classification (NCBI taxonomy): domain Eukaryota; phylum Oomycota; class Peronosporomycetes; order Peronosporales; family Peronosporaceae; genus Phytophthora; species Phytophthora tentaculata. The sequence continues at coordinate 5,654,272 of JAUCEA010000007.1, read as the reverse complement.
GGATGTCTGATGGTGCTACTGAGATACCGCAGTGCAAGGATGCTCACAGACGTTTACTACCCATAGCCAAATCCTGGTATTGTAGCTCAAAACCTTCGAGTAATCATGTCGCCGAAGAGGTGCAAAGACAGCACGCAGAAGGAAATCGTTGCGATTGCGTACTACAACTCTACTTGTTGGTTCAACAACTTAGCGATTTTCTACAACTATTACACGCAGGCTACAAGATATCCACCAACTGCGCCACCCGGTTCTTCATTTGACATATCGCGTGCATCAGGCAATTCCACTAGCTAAAGCTTCTTTCACCAGCGCAAATTAATAGCAGAAAACTTTAGCGCGTCCAGCTGTACTTAAAATGGCGCTTATAACACTTGTGGTTGATTCAGAATTTCTCCCGGTAGGCTTGTCGGCCTCGAACAATATGGTAGTAACGAAGAATTGTTCGCTCTTGAACACTTAACATACTCCCCAAATTTACCCTTTTGTTACCAAACCTTGTAAATCGTGGCATAACGCATCGTTTTACAAGAATCGCCCAATCACATTTCAAGATTTAATTGTTAGTCAATTGTGCTTTACCGGGATTCTGTGCATAACGATGCATTATGCCGCGTTTTACAAAAAATCATAAGATTTATATCGGTGATCTCTCTCATTTAATATTGGCATCACCGGAAATGGCTACAAACGCGCATTATGCATCGTTTTTACAAAAGCGTCTTGATTGAAGTATACAAATTTTAAATAGTAAATGTATGGGAAACAAAAGAGTTAAGATTAAGAAATAGCGAAATGCTGCCTGGATCTGACGAAGCCAACGAAAGAGATATGCGGCGTTGGTTTTTGGTGGGGAGGGCGAACACACCCGATATAAGGTCAAAAGATAAATAATATGTTGAAACAAACGAGGTGATCCGTGCAGCGAATAAAAGTCTCGTTCATTCTTGCTTTTATCTTCCCGCAAGCAACTCAGTAAGTGCACATACCAGCACAACTTGAACATGATAGTTCTCTATGATCTGTCCTAAATGTTTACAGGTGAGGCTCGTGCTACAACTGGACATAAAAAAAGGTGCGAAAGGTCGTGGAGCTGGTGGCACAAATCATCATCGATATATCTTTTCAATTAACATTGAGAATATTTCAAGCGCAAACCTGCTCGCCGGCTGGGGTTATTCGAATCGCGGAAAATACGAAGATGCCCCAGACACGGCTCGTTTCCAGACCAGTTCTCGTACGGCGTGCTTGTTGGTCCCGCACTGTTGGGGATCCTGTTGACGATGTATGTTGCTGTCACTATCGCCACCCCCTACCAGCATACACCGATCTGCATGTGGTGCAGCATGGACCGTGCCATCTCCATAATGGTGCGGTTCATTCTCTCCGCTAACCCATTCTACTGTGAGCTGTAGGACGCTGCCGTCTGGTGCACATTACCATGTCGGGAGCAAAACTCGGAGAATTGTCTGGAGGTGTACTCTCCATGCTGTCGGTCCGGAAGCACTTGAATTTTCGTTGGAGCTGCGTTTCCACCAGTTGCTTGAACTTCATCAAGTGCTGAAATACCTCAGTCTTGGCCTTCATGAGGAATACGTACACACACCTCGAGAAATCGTCGATGAAAGTAACAACAAGACGCCCCCCCCCCCCCCTTTCGTTCGCGCTTGCATCGGTCCTATTACGTCACTGTAAATAACTTCAAGTGGTGCTTGAGCCTTGATGTGGTTTGAGCTCTGCCTCGTAAACGACTCACAGTCATCTTCCCGAATGCACATCCACCACAGATCCCGTCTTCAGCTCAGTGTAGGTCAGGAATACCTTTAACGTACTTGGGGATTGCCTCCAAGCGCTGGTGTGACACATGGCCGCGCCTTGCGTGCCACAGCACAGCATCAGCAGGCCTTGCAACCATGGCCGTACTTGTCTTTTCATCTCCGCTAGAGATATCAACCTGGACGTTCCACGCATATAACTTGCCAGTCTTTGGCACCGTCGCTAAAACTTCCCCTCCGAAATTCTATCGTACACCCCTTGTATCAAATTACACGACCACGTTCTTAGCGACAAGGGCTAGAATGGGCAATAACTTACGATCCAAACCGGTAACATTCAGAACATCAGTAAGCACTACACCGGCACCTCTCGCTGGGAGACACTGTTCACTTGCTACGGTAATGTCCAAAGAGCCATTCAGTTCCTTGTACTCACAGAAATCCTTGATCGAGTTCGTCATGTGCGATCTGCCGCAGCTGTTTAGGAGCCAGTTGCTCTCCAGATTAGCTCCTGATGCCGAGAAAACAAACTCACCATCATGTTCTCTCTTGCTCAACTCGAGGTAGTCAACTCGCTTGTGTCCGACTTGGCCACATTCAAAGCATCGACCTTTGAAACTTTGTTCTCTCTTCTGTCGCCTCTCAGGATGCGCGGTCCGGTCACCTTGCCGGTTCTCCTGTCAATCTCGATTGTTCCGTGCGCCACGCGTTGTGCGGCCGCTCCGTCGCTGGTCACGCTGACCACGCGTACTGTAGACACCAGCTCGAAACGCACCCTCTTGCTTCTCCCGCCACTGTAGTGACTCATACTCGCGGCGCAGCATCTCCTTGGCCTCCAAGAGTGAAACCGAGCCATTGGCCACAATAATCTTCACCGTGTTATCGTACTCACTTGACAGGCTGCCGAGAAGCACGAGCCTTCGTCGATCTTGTCTCCTGCAGCGCTCAGACGCAGATACAGGTCGTCGAACTTCACGAGATGGTCCATGAGATTGTCTCCCGTGGTCATGGGGAAGTCATGGAGCTGCCGGCGCAGCTGAACTTGATTATGGAGATTCTGCTGAACAAAGAAGTTCCGCACATTCTCCCATGCTTCGAGCGCTGATGTAGCTTCACGAATTATCGTCTGATAGGTAAGACTCAGCAACGTGCTAAGAACAGCCAAAGCCTTTTAGCCGGCGGCTTTCCACTGGTCTGTTCCCCGAGCCATCGCCTGATCTGGCTTCGCTACCATCACATGGCCGAGCAAGTCCTTGCGTGCCAACGTCATACGCGCGTTAAATTCCCAACTGAAACACCCTGAGGATGTCGTCCGGCCCCAGTGTCCTTGGGCTCATAGCCGGAAAGTAGGACACGATGCTCGATGTAGACTTGTTTTGAATTGGGTATATTGGAAAGCGAGTTGATTCTTCGGTAGTGTTAGCTAAGTCGTGAGGCTAAGCTTCCTACGTTCTAGAAAACTCGATTTCTGTATCGTTCACTAAACCAACATGTTGCCTTTGTGGGTGTCACACACTTTTGTGTTTCCCACACTATCACATAGGGCCTTATTTCTGGGGAAATGTCCAAAGGTGTATGAATTCGGTCGGTATATGCTGAAGGTGTAAAATCGTGTCCGTACGTGTGTGCGGTATCCATATGATATATTTATGCCTCCAGAGGTATGGAATATTTATAGAACACGACTGGACGTGTATGTCGGCAGAGAGGAAGAGCTGCCTCTCGTTTATTAAAAGAGCCCCTTCGTCCCGTTAATGTTATCAGCTTGAATTCGTCAGACCGTATATCGATAATCATACACAATTTGCTTTCTTTGCGGCCAATTGCTTATACTGAATCGTCTACTAATAGTTTCATCGCTTATCCAAGTTGAATCAAGATGTTCGGACTTTCAGCCAATGAGCTCCCTCATGAGGAAGTGCATGTCGGAGACGTCGTCGAATACTACTCATACGCTTTCGTTGCTGATGATCCCCGCGGCCACCGAACTGCTATGGCTCTTGCAGTGGATACTACTGATTCAGAGTTCCCCGTGAAGGTAGTCGCTGAAGAAGTGTTATCAATGGACATGATGCTCAAGCGAAAACAGGGCTTCAATGGAGCGGCGGCGACTGGCGCGAAAATATATATAAATTATGGGCGTTTAAATTGGTTGACGGTACGGCACAAGGAAGAACAGATCGGGAAATACTACGGGAGCATCTCGCCTACGTAGTGGATGACGTTTTACGGTATCATCGAGAGCCCCTTACTATTGCGGACAGCCATTCCTCTGATGAACGTGTACGACGGACCAGCGCATTTGCGCCTCGGGCAGGGATCGATATCAAACCGTACATACTGATGATGGCAGCGGCGGTGCTCAGACCTTATCGACGGAGATATAGGGATCAGGAGAGCTCTGGTACTGAGACCTCTTGAGGTGACATTTTTTTTCGAATAGACAGCATTTACATGGCGGTCTACGCTCTTATTTTAATCAAGGATAGCTGTAGAGTTGGTAACTCTTAATAAAGAAGGCTCTTCATTAAAGTTTGCACATACCTTTTCTGTGACGGTATGTATATGCAGGTGTGCAGACCGATGAGGGTGGTATGGGCTAGGGATAGTCGGTTGTTACACGTTTAGCCCACTCCAACCGAATTCATACACCTTCGGACATTTTCCCCTATTTCTTTTGTGGTCGGTGCCTGGGTCCGGGAATAAATTGTTAGCGATTCTATTGGGTAAACCAGAATTGCTCTCAAGATTTGTCGAGGAATTGACTCAGTAGCAGAAACAAACGCCATATTGCATAATTTAATACTTCCTCTGGTTGGAAATGATCACCGGAAACTTGTGTTGTCCCTCATAACTTTTGTTAACCTTGACATTTTTTGATGTGGATTGGACGAGAGTATCGATTTTTGTTCTAGCTAGCCAATCACATCGCTTTATTAGACAGTAACACGTTTACGCTGTCATACAACTGTAAATATGAAGGTACATCGGCCCCCATATCCTAGGCCGACCCGCCACGCTTTCATGCCCAGTTTCAAGCGAAAAAAAAATTTAAACCCAAGTCTATATATAACGGCACTACTATCTCCACCACCATCGCGATACACGGTTACAGTAGAATAAAAGTCTTTTTTGCATTTCCAATCATTTGACCATAATATGAGCCCTCGTTGCAACAAGATGTACTATCTTATGCCGATTTTGCCCCAGTCTATTCAACTTTGATGCCCCCAGTAAGTGTTGCCTAAAGGGCCCCAGTTAACACTGCTGAATCGCGGATGTACACGGATAAGTTCCCTTGCCTGTTGTTGCCCTTCAAAACTCTTCAATTTAATGGACCGTCTATTCACACACAATAGAATTCCTCATAGAGCCCTAACCTATGAAACTGTCATATTGCTTACCGGTGATCATTTCCAACCAGAGGAAGTAGTATGCTTCAATTGATGTAAGTGTTTACTGGAAATTATAGTAAAGAGGTTGTATTAACGAGTACAGATCTCGGAATAGAATCCCTCTGTTATTCCCACCCCCGGTGGGAATTAAAGCGATCTGCGAGATGTATCCGTTTGACCTGTGCTTGTGGATAATCGCACCGCTACTAACCTTGTAATTTGTCCTTCTGTCCGTCCGTCTGTCAGTCGGTCCTTCGTTTTCCTCTCTGCCTGCATTGACCTCCCTTCCCGCATGGCTACCCTCCGCCTTTCTGATACCTCTTCGTCCCATCATACCAACTGCACCTATCTTTCTGACTTGACCTATCTGTGCATTAATTACAATTATAGCCACCAGCGTGACACTTTTACACGCTCCCTGATTGGGCAACATTTCCCGACCTGCGACATTGACTGGATCTGTTGCACGATCAGACTGTCTCGGGCGATTTCGATTGGACGCACGGTAAACATTTCTGTAGAAGATCGAAACGTACCGATTGGTTAAAACACGCACTGTTTACCTGTCTGACTTTTACCAATTTACATTTTACTACTCAAAACCTGTCCTACGCATTGCTATTCGGGTACGTTAGCCGTCTCGTTTTGTAAACACTGTGGCTACCATCGTTTTCTCTCACACAACACTAACCATACGACCTTGTAGACACTATAGTGGCGCGCGGCTCTCGCGGCCTTGCGATATCGGCACTAGGTCACAGCACGTGATGAGTGCATGTGCTCAAGCGCTTTAAAATGTCCAGTATAAGTTTCTATGTCACATACCAAAAACATCGATTCAATTAGCAATTGAAATTTATTTATATAATGTCAAGATCGAATATTTTAAAAAATAATATAGTATTATAAACATTAACATTATATTTTCTTTAAAAGAATACGGCAGTGTCAATGGCTAATACTTCCGCGGAACCTATTGGTGAAAACTATATTTGTTGGCTCGCTATTTTGCAAAATTAAGGCTCTACGTGCCAGCAGTACAAGCCGAAGATTGACCCGCTTCTGCTGAGCCCGCAGCGGTTTACGACGGAATCCTGTCCGCGCTGCACCTGCTGCGAGATACTACAGTACGGTTATGCGTCCCGAACTATGAGCGGGCGAAACATCACGCAGCGCTGAATTGCCTGCGAGAACGGCCCAAAAGCGACCATGTTCTGGGAGGCGTCTGCGGGAAACTGCAGTACGGCTACGCGTTCCGGACTACCAGCGGACGGAACACCGCGCGACGCTGTATTGCCTGCGAGAACGGCCCAAAAGTGACCGAGTTCTGGGAGGAGAAGGCGTCACCGCCTGATCCGGCAGAAGTGCGCCACCAGGAAAGCCCGGCGAACGTTAAGAAGGCGATGGGTCCTGACTGGTACCCCAAGTAGATAAAGGAGCAGCCGCTCTCGCAAGATGACCACCCGAAACATCAAGTGCATCGAGCAAAAGAAGCAGAAGAAGCGCAAGTAGCTTGTAATATACACCATTATAGGCCCCCATTATCCTATCCATCTTTGTTTTATGTATACTGACGGATAGTGTAAGGCTTGGTGCCGCACATATGGTAAACGGAGTTTGGCGCTGCTAATTGTATTGACACAAGGGTAAGTTACATGAGCTAAATACAGCGCTGCATACAAAAATTAGCGAATGGTGCCTACTGTGTACCGCTACAAGCTGGTCGTCCCTATCTGCATATGCGTCGCAAATGTGCTCGCTCTCTAGGACACAAGCAACACTATGATATTTGTACTATCAACGCTCACAGCGTTGATTCCACTAATGTGCTCCCGCAAATAGAAACTACAGTATAGAATGAGCAATTATCGAGACTACGCGCGACTAAATACTTGCAGTCTACATACATATGAGAACGTGTGTGGTAGTGCAGATCATACAGGTGGGCGCGGCAAGTCAATGTGTCTGCACGCACTATCAAATCCTACGTAGTACTGTACTGTAGTGTTCTGTCCATAAATGATCGAGACAAAAGAGAGCGGTTGAGTCATGGATGGCTATAAGACGTACCCGCCGTGTGGGTAGGTTTCGCTCTGACTACTGCTAACAAACGCGTGGTCAGCTTGCCTGATAATCACTACGGTATGACCTGTGCCCAGTTTGTGATGCGCTTGGTCATATAGACTGCTAAATCAGTGGCGTAAGCACAGTAAGCTAGCACGACGATGCAAAAGTAACCGTCAAAGCGACAGTGACCCCATGCATAGGATTTGCTTATCACGAGCATGTGGCGTATACACCCAATGGCGATCTTACGAGGTGATCTATGCATGAGCTCATCAAATAGCACGCCGAACGGATAAGTAGACAGCGAAAGTGCTTCATCTAATGTACATGTGCTACTATTCTATTTTTTTCATATTTAAACATCACTAACATATGAATCTCTGCTTACAGTCATGTGGCTTGGTATGTACATCATACATGTCTAAACCAGTAAACGCCACTCGGTAAGTCAGTAACTATGCGAATAAGCCGGTAAGTAAATGACGTGCAACCGACCATGCTGCGTTAGAAGACAGAGTTGGTTATAAATACCAATCTGATTAATTGAGACGAGTCACCGATCATCGAGAACTTGCTATGAGGCGGAAGACAGACCCTTCAGTGATATCATGAAGAACTCAGCAAGTCATTTGGAGGCAAGGTATTGGTCTTTCAGTGACCATCGGCACCAACTAGCGGTCCTAAAAAATGTGTATGTGCGGAAGAATTCAAACTTGTTCTAGCAGACTGTCATAACCAGCGATATGGTAGCGAATGCCTCACGGCGAGATGAAGTAGTAACTACCGTTCAATTCACGATGGCGTGGCGGATCCCAGTAGGCGTATTTACTCTCGCTAACCTTATCTGGAATCTCCTCACATATTTATGCTGGATTTTGGAGCACCAATGATAATGACCCGTCTTCTGGGCAGCATTTAGTGACTTTGCAACGAAGCACGCCTCAGAGTTTCGCTGTTCGAGAACGAAGCGTTCAACCTAGAATTAAGACAAAATCGTCCAGGGTAAGATGGCGTTCGTCTTGCAGATCACTTCAAGCCCTGGTGGTGATGACGAAGACTTCCTCTTCGCAATGATTTACAGTCACGTCTATCTTTAGCATGGCAGTCATAACGACCATCGCCGCACGCGGGTATATACTTTAGTATAGTCAGTTGTCACGCATACACAGCTCTATGTGGTGTTGCAAGGGTGACATCAAGAAATGCCAACAAAATTGCTGCTGGTTGAACGGCGGTCGATGAGGCAGGAAATGTGAGCGCTAAGGATATTGTGCAGCGTATTTTGGTACCAAATTGGTAGGAAACGGTATACATATAGTATAAGTAGCTTTACTTTGAGTAGAGTTTCTAAGCCCACCGCAACGCAGCGGAGGTGGTCAACCCTTTCCACACCAACCAATCATGCCCTAGCGCCCGCGGAGCAGGCGCCCAGACCGCTAGTGTTAAACAATAAAATGAATGCCTGTCTGTCCGTCTGTCTGTGTGTCATGTCCCCCAAATCCGGAATTCTGATTGGATACAAATATTCACTTATAGCAGTTCAGGTTTTGAGACAACTCTGACAAAAATAAAGTCGGTAAGTAGAATATTCTAAAAAGCTCTAAATTAGCCCGAAGGCGGGCGGGCACTGCGAATAAATTGGAAAACATACACTGGCATTTCCCGTTGGGCGTATGATATAGGATCGTGGTTTCGTGCAGCACTACGGTAAGCGTGTACGAGCAAGTCCGTACACTTTCTGCCGTTTTCAAATAAGTAAGACGAACAACGCATTAGCCAAAGGCGTCACTTTCGATCACTACACCCGCAAGAAGAAGTATTGTGTGGCTGTAGAGAAGGTCATGGCATGCTCTAATTGAGCACAAAATTTCAAAAATGCACCACAGGTCGAGCTTTCTATAGGATTGAAACTCGATAGAATAGAAGAGAGAGAGGAAACGGGGTCTATTTAACTACGTTAGTTATTAGCTTCCTGGTAAAGTCTCAATTTTTTTAGCAGCTCCATCTCTTGTTGGTAGAGCCATAAAATAGAGCTCCGTGAGAAAACACAGTACTAAGTAATTAGATGTTGAGCCGTCCAGTGTTGTTTAATTTATTTTATTCGAAACAATATATGGATGTAAATTAGAATGTTGTACTGCTTTGAGCTTCCATTTTATTCCACCTACAGCAAATAGGTTCTGTACCAAGTTTTGAAGGTGCAAGTTGGCTAGCCCGAAGGCGGCTCGGAATTAAAGTGGAAAACGTACACTGGCATTTCCGTTTGGTGTACGGTATAGGTTATGAGTATCGTGATATGGTGCAACACTACGGTAAGTGCTACTTGCAATTTGGTACACTTTTTACAATTTTCAGCGAGCGGAAGACGGAACTACACATTCACCATCACTACACCAGCAAGAAGAAGTATTGTGTGGCTGCATCGAGAGTCATGTCATGCTATATTTGGTCACAAAATTCCGAAGGTGCAACAATTCGAGCATTCAAACGCGGATAGAGCAAGTGTGAGCAAATGCATTTCTACGTAATTAGATGTAGAGCCGTCGAGGTGTTGTTGTTTTTAAACAGAATAAATAAAAAATATTCTGTTAAGAAACAAAGTACGAACGTAAATGAGCATGTTGTACTGCTTTGAGCTTCCTTTTTCTTCCACCTATCCATTCATCTCAGCAAGTAGGTTCTGTATCAAGTTTGAAGGTGCGAGTTGGCTGTGCCGTTTTGCGGCGCAGCGAGCTAGCTTGTCCTAAATACAGTACACCCTTCACTCTAATTAGTCGTGCTTCGAAATTAGTCATGCATTCGCGCTTTAGTGACGTCGCAAATTTGGGAAGTTATACAAATCTCACCAATACCTATCAAAATGACCGGTTTTGGATAGGTCTTGTTGGGCTCATTATTCTAGTGTGCTCGATTTAAAATTTGGATCGGTAGTTTTCACAAAACGGGCAATTGAAATCCCGAAAAATTGTGCTCTCAGCTTATCACCATAATTAGTCAGGGTCAGACTAATTAGAGTGAAGGGTGTATAACCGGAATTCACAATATCCGAAGGATTATTATTCCCCCACGTACATTTGAAAACAGCTGTAAGCTTTGCAGCACTGCTTCTTCTTCTAGCCTAGTAGAAGTTCTAGGGCAGCAAGGATGCATGCAGACCGATCCTCAACTTTTGCTGTTTGGATGCCTGCAGTGTATACGGTACTGTATTGTACAGTGTACCAGGTTCAGTATGTATTAGTATATGTATTCCGTCTCTATCAGATGTTTGTACATTTCTGTTGAGCTTCACAAGGATGTCGAATTTTTCTTGAAGAAACTGGCATCCGGCTCCCGGGTTTACTGTACTACTACATGTACTACTTCGAAGTACTTTGTAGTGTCTAGCAGTGCAAGTTGCACTGCGTTCTGCTTCGTTGCTGGATTGACAAGTTAACGGTATTTTGTGGAAGAAAGTAGTGTACACTAAAGGGTTAAATATGAGCGCTAACTCTACTGCCGATGCGGCCTAGCGCCTTACGCAATCTATATCAACATGTATACCCTCAACTACTCGCAAGAAGGCACTACAGTAGAAGTCCGCCGTGGCTTAGCGGTACATCGTAAGCGACGGCAGAATTGGTGCCTGGTAGTGGCCCGGCACAGTCGCATATTGAGGCTGTGGTACCGGGTAAGACGGAACGGACGGATCCGTAAGGCTCGAGGAACGACAGTAGTGATCGCTGGTTACCCAATAGTTGTGTGTCGTATCGGGGGTGGCAGCCTGTGCCGGACGAGGTAAACGGGTTGGCAAAGTGCGTAATGGGGCGCAGAGCAGGCACTTGCATGCGCTGGGTCGATGCCTTGTCGCCAATGGACGAGCTGCGTGATAACGGGTTCACCAGGAAGTCAATCGAGAGCTTGGCGCTGGTGGGGGAGATGAAAGAGTTGCCGGTCGAGCTGGGTGGCGTCACGACGCCATGAAACGGAGAGTACGATCCGGTCGTGAGAAGCTTGGAGTGAGACTTGCAGCGGCCCTTGACCTGCGAGAACTTCTCGCAGTTCGGGATGGTGCAGCGACGGCCACCGCCGTGTGAGATGCAGTAGCCTTTGGACTGCGCCAATTTCTGGCAGCCGTCGAACTGGCAACGGCGGCCTCCACCGTGGGCAATGCACAGGCCGCGACTTTGAGCGAGCTTGTTGCAATGCGGGTCACGGCAGCGAGAGCCACCACCATGAGCCTTGCACAGACCACGGGTCTGCGCGAACTTGTCACAACCAGCGAACTGGCACCGAGCACGGTTGGCATTGCGACGGGTACTGGAGGTCGGCATGATGGCCAAATGAGGTGGAGATGGAAGGGATGTGTGTTTTTAAGAGACGCAAGACACTGCTGCACTTGCAGTGGAGTGCTTGAGTGCCAGTGTTCGCGGATAGCGGTGAAATGTAAAGTGAGCTCATCAACGAGATGGCAAACAACCAAGCAGAGAGGAAGCAACGGGACCAGCACATGCGACTGCTGCTTGCCTTACGATCGGACCTTCCGTACCACGCGGTGCTCAGGTCGGATACCGTATCAGCCGACTTGACTATGGACGCGAGAGAGACAGAGGTTGCGGGGGTCGTGTGCCGGATAGGCGAGCGTGCTTAGCCTCCCAGCCATACTCGCACAGCAGCTGGGTCGATCAGAGCTACATAGCCCAGAGGTGACAAACAAACGAGTTGCATGTGGCGTTCTTACAAATGAGGGGTGTGGTCTCTCGAACTCACTCGATTGTTTCAGCTGCTGCGTTTACTCGCTTGCAAGACGAGCCTCGTGTGCACGACAGCTTGTATTAACCCTTGCATGTTCGGAAATGTAATTAAATAAAAGGAACCGTAAGTTTGGCATGCGCTTCACGGGTTTAGTGCGTAACGAGCCTCACTATTTATTCTAATTAAGGGGCTAAGAAATGCTGTTCGAAATGCTGTGTTGCCAAGACCGTCGGTAAGTCCATTTTATGCATGTCGAAGAGTATAATTGTATTTTCGGATAGCCAGTCTGTCAAAATACTCACTTCCTTTAAAAAGAACATGTAGTATGCTTTAAGTTATTGTTTTCCGCCGCCCATCCGTTCCTTTCCAGTTCTTTTATTCGCGGTCGTGTATGCTTTCTTGCTCTTGCCGTCATCTCACCAAGAGCGCGATGAACACTGTTCATTACACAGACAAAGAGGCAGAACAGTGCCCCGGGCCGAGTCGGCAACGTGACGGGGCTTCGCCGGCTCGTTTCGGGTCGCATTCGAGCAGAAACACGATATTCCGACCCGACGGCACGAAATCGGATGGGGAAGGTGGCTACAAACCGTGACGAGGCAGAAGAAGGCGCATCGCTGCACGCCACCAACATTGACATCCGCTCGTCGATCTCGGCTTATTTGCAAATGCTCCGTCCCTATGCTCCACCGAATTTCGGTAAACCCTGTCATCACTTGATCCGCATCGGGTTCGCTGGCTGACAATCACAACTTGTAATTTACAACCTTCAAACTTCAAACTTTATAAGAGATTCTGAAAGCGGTCGCCCTCATGCAGACAGAACACGTCGTTGCAGTTTCGAGATCCCTCTTCACGGCCCGCGCCAGCATCGCATGGCTGGATCAGCTGGCAATGCTGGCACTCCGCAAGTTCCCGTTTGGATGTGGATGTTGCACATGTACATGTATGTAGGTACAGTACATACCACGGTATGCCCGACTCAAAGATGCTGGACTCCAGCATCTCCACTGGAGCTGGAGATTCTAGCTTGGAGATCTGATCTTCACTTCATCTGAACATCCTACCGGTACTTGGATTCTACGCTGTGGTATCTGAGTGTGCTTCATCTGCTTAATTTTAATTAATATAATATTTCTACATGTCTACTTGTAGAGGTACAAGTAGGCCTGACACCCTACCGAGGTAAGCAATTCTTTTAAATACAAGTTTGGATTATTATATGTAGAACTGCTGTATTTCGAAGTATTAATAAGAACAGTCCTCCTGCCAACTAAAATGAAAGCGGAAAGATTGACGAGTCAAAGCGGTGGAAGCCGCGTTTCCAGCTGCTTGGATTTTGTGTACAGGTTGCCCTGCGTTTGGACACTGCAGTTCTGCTTGATCTTGCAGCCGACGTGTGTGCCAGGAGAACGTGCTGTGATGGATTTTGCAAGGAGCCATAGCTTTTACTTCAAGTAAGGGAACTTACTGTGCATGTATTTTATTAGAAAACCAACCATCCGTTTTTCAAATTTCCCAGAGTTTATGTTTGAAATGTTTTGCTCAACGGAGGATTATTATTTGTTCGTCGTAATAAAGGCGTAAACGGCCACCAGTCTATCCAAAAACTTTCGACTCAAAAGTTTTGGCACTCAAAAGTTTTGAGCCCACCGAGATGTGCTGTACATGTTGTGTACTGTGTACTGTACTTCCCTGGTCGATGACGGACGCGGGCGCAAGGGCGCTAGCTTTTGAAGAGCGTTCACGGCGAACTTCGCCGTTGGCGAATCCATTGGCGATTCGCCAAGCAGGGCTCGTTTCCTGTCCGGCAGCACGCAAGTGTTCTCGGGGCACGCGTTGCGACTGCGGTGGCGAAAATGAGACCAGAGTCCGGCTACCAAACTGGATGAACCGGATGTTGTCATCTTGCAGTCTTGCTGTCTCCTGCTCCTGTATCCGCCATGAATCATTGCCGGACTCAATTGCAGCGGATCCTCAGGCAACTCGAATTGGACGGACTCAAGGCTGATGATAAGCGCTCTTCAATTGGACAGCGATGGCAGCGGAAGCTCGCCGTCGGTACATGTTTAGCAACTTTTCATACACTGAAGTACAGTACAGTACATGCATGTATTAATATTATAGTTTACAGTATCATTTCATGCGTTGACCTTACCAGTCACACTGTATTCGACTCTGTTGAAGAGATATTCATTTGGCAGCGGGCCATCTAAAACAACTCACTCACAGGATCGGAACCCCCTGCCACCTGTGAGGTCGTTCGACCTGGCGAAAGTGCACTCCAAGCTCACGAGGTGTTGACTCCAAGGAAGGTGTTTTCGAAGCGCGCCACTCGTTGGGAGTTGCGATTCGGTTGTTCAATCACATCGACTGGATTGTGACGACAAGGGACACTGCGCTTACATTGGCGCTGCGCGTTTGATGCAGAAGTGATAACCTCGTGCTGACTCCGTCGATACGATACGGTGTCTCTGGGAAAAAGAGACGGCGAATTGATCGGGTGCTGCACTCGACCAGCCCCAGCAGCTAACGAAGAAGCACAGGCATCTTCTGTTGGGCAAAAAGTTCGGGGCTGCTTCAAGAAGTTCGAGGCCAGAAGACTGGCTCCCAGAGCACCTTGTCACGCTGCAGCGGCTGCACTGCACTGAGAGAGAGCAGCCGCTGAAAGTGATTCACTTTCATCGATTTTTAGGACTCTCTACTAGAGACTCTAGGGTTTGCCGGTGATCTGAAGCTCAATATTTTATAACGGCCATTGCACACGCTGCTACTATAGACATAGGGTCTTGTCAAATTTGCATGAATGAGCTCTATGACATCGTTTCCATTTTACTGTTAGGTGAGTTGCATTTTGGAGCTGTACTGAATTGCTGCAATGCATTTGGTCTACATAGCTTTCCCGGTGGAACGCCAAGCTCCATACTTATTGGTTCCAACGTCAATCAACGTTCATTCCATCGCACAAAGCAGCAGTCAACAATGAAGCTTCATTCACCAAGGCCTACCTTGTATGTCAGCTTTGTGGGCAGCAATACCGGCACAAAAAATTTGAGGTCAGGCACACCCGCAGCTCGGTCATCTGCTGTAAATCCGTGTCGCCGTTCCAACATCCTCGTCACGAGGCCTGGGCCCGTCCATGTAAGTCTCTGCTGTGCCATCGTAACCGAGCCACTTGCTGCCGTTTGATCGAAGAGCTACGAAACTCATGACGATCTTCAGCGCCGCCCGTCACGTGCGCAGTGTAGGTGGATAGACCCCAAGGTGGACGAAAAGGTCGCACCGCGATGGCATGCCTCGAGCCGCGATCTCCACCAAATGTGTCTTCTTCACCTTTGCCGGGCAGTGGCCACGGTTGCACCATTGTGGAGATAGCGTAGCGTCGCTACTATGTGTGGTGGTCCGCTCAGGCTGAGCTAGGTGGTGATTCTACGCGACGGAACTCGCTTGTCGTGAACGAGACGATTTCGGTGCAGAGAGTGCTATGAGTCAAGGGACGGAGCGTGCCATCGCATGATCCCCATCCGGGATTAACTTCAGGATCTGTGCTAACGTAAGGCACGGAAAACAGCGCTTCGGTGTGTACGGGTGGCGAGAGTAAATCACACGAAGACAAAAGAAAGAGGCTGGTTGATCTCTCGACTGCAGAGAGGCTCAGCTCAACAATAGCAAAGGCATGCATTTTTACGGATAAATACACTGCAATTCGCAGCGAGTTCTACTATGCTACAGATGCGGATGAAAATCAATTCACCGGTACAGCACGAGCGGTGGGTAGTGCGACAGCACGGTCACTGTTGGGCGGGCCTGCATCGCCGCGGCCGTAGCGGCTAGAGTAGTCATCGGGTCGAGGTAGGAAAGAAGCGAACGTTGATGAGGCAGAGCGGAGCCAGCTATGGGTAGGCCTGGCAACATCCCCTCCTTGCGGTCAGAAGCTACGCCGCACGGGTTAACGAGGAAGTCGATCGAGAGCTTGGATTTGGTCGGCGACATGTTGGACGTTGGGGAGAAGCGGTCCGATCTGACGGCCGTCGAGCCTGAGACCGATACCGGAGACCATGAACCGGAGCCGGACAAAATCCGCTTCGAGTGCGACTTGCAGTGGCCGCGCACCTGAGCGAACTTATCGCAGTCGGTGACGTGACAGCGACGGCCGCCGCCGTGAGAGATGCAGAAGCCCTTGGACTGGGCGAGCTTGGAGCAGCCGTCGAAAGCGCATCGGCGACCGCCGCCGTGCGCAATGCATAGGCCTCGGCTCTGAGCGAGTTTCTGGCAGCTCGGGTCGCGGCAACGCGAGCCACCACCGTGTGCTTTACACAGTCCACGAGTCTGTGCGAACTTGCCGCAGTCGGGCATGCGGCACCGAGCACGGTTGGCGTTGCGGCGAGCGCTTGAGGTCGGCATGATCGGTGGTCGAGTGGACTTTCTGAAGTGTGCCGAGCTGCGGGATTTGGCAAATGGTGGAGTGGCGAGTTCTTGCTTGGTTCAGGAATTTTGTTTGCGTCCGCTCGCGCCCAAGGCGGACAATCGACACAGCCGTGAACCTACACCCTCCGCGGCTTTGTCTTCAAGCGCACGGACAAGTGTTTGTTCGATCCGACGATTTGGGGTACGCCGAAAACCCACGTTTCGGCATACGTTGTCCTCTTGCCACGCCTTTGTCTTGGTCTCTATGGCCATTGTGGAGACCATAATGTTCATGGTGAGACTGTTTCGGGTGGAAACACGCTGAAGTTGCGGACTCTGATCCGAGCCATTACTGGTTGTCGATAAGGTGTCGACCATGCGGTGGCAGCGCAAAGTGAGCCAAGACATCGTTTCGAATGTCCCCATTCGCCTCCAGCAGGCACCGAAACACGTGCCCGTTGCCATTCCAGAGCCCACCAACACGCTGAGCCACGGTGCAGCTGTCCCGATCTCTCTCGTGTTGTCTCCCACCGCGTAGAGGCGTCCTCACATCCTCGCTATCTCTCTCATTCGCATCCACACGCTGCAGTGGACGCAGGGAACTGTCGTGCCTTATTCCCAGCGTTTCCTTGACGCTGTTCGCTCACACATGGCTAAGGTTTTTGGTTTCAACGGCAATGCCACATCGGCACCAGGTGGACTTGTGCGTTGGACAGCCCCGGCATGAAAGCCGTTGATCTCTACAACCAACATCGACGTCTAAAATGTGGCGGACTGAAAAGCTTCAGGTGTTTGTTATATCTCGCCCAGACGCTGCTCAATCTTGCGTGTGCTCTCTGTTGGAGTCCATTGCAGTTCAGCTGCCCGCAACGTCGTGCTGTCGAATAGGATAACGAGTGTCGTGAGCCTCGTGCTCAATACATGTACTTGAATTAAGTTGCACTCGTTTGTCACGGATTTTACTGCTGCAGTTTCCGTAGAAGTTGACATTGTAGGGTCCCTGCAGATGCTCCAACATGTAAGACGATGGCATGGTTTTTCGTTTCTTAGTCGGCTATGCCACCTAGGCATCACCAGGCATTGTTTACCAAGTGGCAAGGAGACACCACCAAACCGCAAGACCGAGCTAAGATCTGCTTGCCAACCGGAGGTTTGGTCGACATCGGCTGCGTCCACCTCGAAATACCGCTACGTCGCAAAATAGGACTTTTTGCATAATGCGGAGTTCTTCCCATCTTCATTTGCATTTGCAACTCTTTGCTGCAGAATGCAGAGTTCTCCCATCTTTTTCTGCAAAGAGCGGAGTTCCCCCCTTCGCCTTCAGTACATAAAGATCCGCCTGGTACCCAAGCTGGCCGACACCTGGCATCATGCCAGTGTCATGCCAGTAGCATGGCGTCGCAGTCTGCGTCGTCACCGCCTTTTACATCGGAAGCTGACGCTAATACCGAGAGTAGGTACTACTAGTAGATGCCTTGCACGAAGGCGATGCGCGAGTACGCAACCAGAAACAATATGACTGTTATTAATAAGTTGGCTGGGCGGCTCGATGCTGATTGCCGCAGCGTATACGTCCATGGTGCTCGTGTTTACAGTGGATGTGGATGCGCGGATGTGCTCGTTGACTGTATTTGATCAGCATGGTATACCCTGTAAGCACTACATTGCGGCGCTACTAACGTATAATAGCGAATAGTGCTCCCCTGGCACATAGAACGCCCCCTCATTAGAGTACCCCATTTGACCACGCATTATTAAAATAGAACACTATCGAATACTACGCCCAACTCACTATGTTCCTATTTCTTTAATTTATTTCTTGAATTTGCAAAACACACGCCAAACCTCGGTTCGGCACGAAGTTGGACGCCACCACCTTCGCGTTCACAACAGTCTATCGTTTTTTAAACAATTCTAGAAGGTTATTCCATGGGTTGCAGTGTACCCGATGGACCACAGACGCGAAGGGTTTTGAGATGATGTCATGGCGGCCTTACAGAATATTTAAGTGCACGGCTTCTTAAACGATCAAGGCAGTTCAAAAAAATCCGGTACTGATACCTAGTGAAAGCTGATTTGCTGAACAAGGTGCAATCGATTCACGAAACGCGACCTGCAGCTGTTTGAGAAGTCGAGCAGAATGTGCAATACCAAAAGCAATATCTAGATTTTAGACGGCAGTATAATTTAGACTGAGTGCGCTGTGCAATTCGAGCTGTGGCTATAGCAGGTCGAGTCCGAAACTGAAGTTGTGCTGAAGCTGCTTGCGAGGCCGTGCGGTCGTCTTGGAACTGTCGCGTACCGGATCGTAAATTTACTTTACGCCAAGCGATTGATACGCTATTGGGATTGAGGACTTGAGGACTGGCAACAGAATAAGAGACTTAATATTAAGGGGTTGAACACGGCACAACCTGCTCTCCAAACTATTAATACCCAAGCTGCAGTCGCTGGACTTAAATAGAACGCCATCGAATACAACGCCCCAACTCAATTTTACCGCGTATTATTAAATTAGTAGACGGCGTATTATTCCGTATTATACGTTAGTAGATTCTTTGAATCGGTTTTAGAGCGTTTCACGGTTGTCGACGAATGCTACAAAAGCTACGTGTATACAGTGCTCTATGGTTCTGATGCAGACTTTGGTGTCCAATTGGTTCTTACCGAAGAACTCACTGTGAAGTTCACACAGTGTTAACCTCCAGCACCGCCCACCTCAGTTGAGCTCACAGCCCGGAAGAAAAAGGCCGAGCAAAGGTGATACTACAACGAAAGTAGGCAAAGCGAAGCGCACTGGCACATGTCGTAACTGTGGCCAAATTGGCCACAACAAGCGTGGCTGCCATGTCAAGTAAACCAAACAGGTACCCGCTATGGTGTCCGCCTGGCAGTATTGTCGTATGTAAGGCTGAGCTCTAGATAAGGTCCCAGAAATGTACTACATGTTTCCTTTCTAAAAGCAAAGACGTCTCGGATACTTGTATTAAGTTTGCAACTTTTAACAGTCAAGCTTGGTGGTTGCAGGGAACTCCGCTCTTTGCAGAAAAAGATCGGAGAACTCCGCATTCTGCAGCAAGGAGTTGCAAATGCAAATGAAGATGGGAAGAACTTCGCATGATGCAAAAAGTCCCGCAAAATATTGCCTGAGAACCATGCGGCGGCGTCTTGATAAGAAACCAACGACAAGCGTCCATGTATTATCCAGCGTCCACGCTGGTCCTCCATGTATGCGGAGCACGTGTACTGTATCTCTGGGATAGCACCTTGGTGCTGCTCTAAACATGTATTATAATAATACATGTTTGGGGCGAAGCCTCCCTTATGTAATCTTGGTACTCTTATTTACTCTCTTATTTAGTTTTTACAAAATGGATACACTAATTTTGGAAATGGGGCTTACGTTTTATAGTCTTCTCTCCTGCGGAGCAGTTTAAGCAAAAAAAACTCGGTTTACAAACAAATCAGGAATCAAACGTCTATTTTTCCTGCTTGCGAAGAGGTGCATATAAGAACTTTACGTCTTTCAATCGCGGGGCTGAATTATTTAATCGCAAACCTTTTTCAATGTAGAAAACCATGAAATAGCGTAAAACGGCATCTTTTTGCTTGTGGTCGCTGGTGCTTGCAACCCGTTATTAAGGTGCTAATTGAATGCATAACCTGTGATAGATAATATCACCTGTCAAAACTCGACGGTAGTAACTACCAAGCATCCTCGACTGACAGTGTGGTAAGACCGTGGGGTCCTAGGCCCACTACGCTGGACTCTACTGGCTGCAGCTTGTGATCAAGGGTCTAGGCGATCTAGAAGATCGTATGGCCGCGAGCTTCGAGCATATAGCTGCTCAACGCTCGGAAACAGAGTGCTGTAGATATGGTGAATTGTCTGGACGACCGAGCAGGCTGTGTGGCACGTGTGCGCTGGATCACGGTACTGCAGGTTGTTATGAAGGATGTGGGTGACCTAGAAGGCCGTGTAGCCCGCGTCTTTCAAGGGTAGTGTTGCTCAACGCTGGGCATCATTATCGTGCAGCTAATGATAACTGGTTTGGACAACTGAGAAGGCTGTGTGGCTCGCCTGCTCTGGCTTCACCCTGAAGTTTGCGATGAAGGATCCGGGCGACCTAGAAGGCTGCATCACGTACTGCAGGTTGTGATGATGGATATGGGCGACCTAGAAGGCTGCATCACGTACTGCAGGTTGTGACGATGGATATGGGCGACCTAGAAGACCGTGTAGCCCCCGTCCGTCAAGGGAAGTGTTGCTCAACGCTGGGCATCATTATGCTGCAGCTAATGATGCCTTGTCTGGACGACTGAGAAGGGTGTGCGGTTCGCGTGCGCTGGCATCACCCTGAAGGTTGTGATGAAAGGTCCGGACGACCTAGAAGACTGTGTGGATCGCGTGCGCGGGCATCACGGTACTCCAGGTTGTGATGATCCTCTAATACTACTGCTATGACTTATATACGGTACTTTAATGTTTAGTAAATATTGTTTATTACTTCAGTATCGTTTTGATGTCATGATACATGTAACTATGGTTGTGCGCCGCGCCCTATGAGCGGCCCTTGTATTTCTCCTGTCTGTCTGCTGCTGCCGGAGGACCTCGGCATTTAAGTACGTGACGTCAATGAAACTACGACTCCAGTTGACGCCAGCCTCTAATCGACCGTTAAAACCGTATCGCAAGGCGTTGATATGGTCGTAGCGGAACCACCCTTCTGGTAGCTGGGCTTCCGCAGTGTAGCATGGTCCTTCCGTAATGTCGCTACCGCTAGGCGATTGCGGGGTCGTCCCTTTGGCAATCTCGTGTAGAAACTCGATGTCTTCGTCGTCTGGCGATCCAAAATAGACTTCATCACACTCGTTTTCACTGTCGTCGTCGGGGACAAAGTAGCTGTCGCTTCACCTTCATCACGTACAAGTTTATCTCTGGTTGCCAACCAGTTAAGAGTGTAAGCTTATACTTCGGTTCGGTGTGGCTGTTGATCGTCGTCGGAGACGAAGACGTTGTCGCCTTCACCTTCATCAGGTACACTATCAACGTCACCATCGTCTTTGACCGCCAAACGGATAACAGTGTATGCTTCGGTTTGCTCCGGCGGCCGGTTAGGGACTTCCAAGCGGTGATTCGGGGGTACTGGAATTCTTGGTAGCTGCTGTAGTCTTCATCTTCGCCATCTTTCCTCTGCTGCTGCTCCCTGCATTGAAAGGACGTGATATAAATATATTGAGAGAGAAATAGGGGGGGCTCGCCGAAAACAATGTGTATACATTGTTTTGGTCGGTCGCCCCCCAGCAGCACTTTTGACTGATGCTCTGTACTAGTATTAATAATAGCCACGCTTTCAGATCTGCTTGCCTAAGCAGCGAAAACCCAAGAAAGCGGCCCGCTAGCCACCCGGAAATAGTCCGTAGATAGTGCTAACCCCGGTCTATTGGTAGTCTAATACATAATATTAGTTTATATCCAATAGTTCACCGTTCCACGATCCCAACGAGCAGTGACCCCCCCCCCCCCCCCCGCGATGCCACGGTACCTCAAGCGAGCACACCAAAGACAAGTAGCTTAGTCCTGAAATTCTACGGATCGAAAGCACCCAGGGATCTACTAACACCGAGTTAATGGACATCTTTACTACAGATCTGCTTGCCTAACTTTTCAATTTTTTAGGGGGAAAATAAAAATATGTCCGTAAAGTTGAAATAATGTCAAAATGGATCTAGCCTTTTGGTAACCTACCCAGCAGAGGCCCCCGCGAATTGTTATTTTATTTTTTAAGTGTGGTTTCTTGACTTACCGTATTTCGCATGTAGACCGATACCGCCACTTGAGAGATACACCCACTTATCAGCCAATAATTGATTAGAACAAGCATTTCAGGAAATCGCATGTCGAGCGATACATGACACTAATAAGAAATAGTGACTATCAAATTTTAGAAATATCGCTGCCAGAAGCGAATGGCTCGTGGCTCGTGTCAAGCCAAAACGGAAAGGAAGGCCCCACGTGGCCGCCACGTGCAGCAATACAAGCTCCATGCGGAACATGTTGACAAAAAAAATTGTGATTCTGGCTGCTTAGGAGGGCGGAGGCAATGCGTGCCACCATTGCGCACTTCTATTCTAACCTAGCAGCTGCGTCATACCAAAGCAAGCGTGTACAATTTCTCCGCTGGCGATGTGTGCTCACAAAGGAGGGCACAAGAAGCTTCGCGAGGTGAGGACGTCGACAAAATTATCTAAGGACACTGAGAAAAGCATGATGTGTGAGTTAAACGAGGTCCGCGAAGAGGGGGTGCCTGTTTCGACGTATGCTATCAAAGCCCGCATAAAAGTGCGCGATTATGCTGCATTAATCAACGTAGTTCTGAGGAAAGTATCCAAAAGCGCGACGGCAGTCTCGCAACCAGGACGTCGCTCAAGATATGTTGTTGGATTCAGCACACGTGGAGCTCGCTGTCTGCTGCTACCATATCTAATGGGTTTAAAGGAAGCAAGCTGCAGTCTAGTGCATGCTGCAACGCTTCCATCGTTGGTGGCTCATCTTGAAAAACTATCGCTACTAAAAGGGCAGCCGGTAGATGAAAGCTGCGACTTCGCTGTTCAGGACGTCATCATCGAAGAGGCAACTTGTGAGCCGGTTATGTACTGTGAACAGTACGAGAGGTGGCTACACGCCAAGTAGTGCAGTGGTTGGCTAATTCAGTGGCTGGTTGCCACAGCAGTTAATACAATAAGGGTTGAGCTGTGAGGTGGCAAGCACTTCGGCTTTGGCAGCCTTCCTCACAGCAAGTCCCGTTGGGGTTCTCCCAACGAACGCACAGAGTTCGTCTTCCTTCCGCGATGGCATTGGCTGAAAGCAACCGCGGGTTACAACTGTCTAAAATTAGAAATGTTTGTCTGCTTTTTTGGATAAGTTTTAAGCATCGTTTCTGAAGGGGTACCTACCTCTTGGAACATGGGGTGTATCGGTCTACATGCGAAATACGGTAATGAGATCTTGAGCGTGAATCACTGGATATAGTTTGCCTGCAAAAGTGTGCTCTTCCAATGCTGCCCTGACGACGTATATCGTTGAAAAGAACCACTTTAGACTGTTGTTTTTCCCTAAGCAGAAAGGCTCAATAAAGAAACGTTAGTGAAGTGCTTGTATGCTAAATATAAACTGTAGTGATGGCGCTACCATGTATGTTCTACAGTATTAGTCATATAGGTTTTGAATCGAGATGCTCGAGTAAACTCCAGTATTTTCACTCGAGTCGTAAGCTAGATCGTCTTCGACATAGCTGGGAATACCAGTGTTTTTTCACGTGGCATTTCAATTGTTTTATTAGTGTTCCAAGCCCGCGGCGAGTGGAACTTTGTTCTGCCGCAGCCTTGTGGCGGCGCGTAGATGAGAACATTGCTGAAACGCCATTATTGTATAAATGGGTTCCGATATTAATTAAATAGTTTTTCTCTACTGTTATCTGCTAAGTTTCATGTCTACGGATATTTACGTTCTGCAAAGACGACTAGAGGATGGAAATCAAGACACGAAAGATGATGCAGTGCTGGAGAAATTACAGTAATAGAGAGGTTTCGTAGCTGTCCTTACCCTCACTTTTCCTTCAGAGTCCGTTAAGTTCGCACTGTTTGTACGTTTTACGCTCGAAACGATGCATAGAATCCCTACATTTTTCCA
The DNA here is from genome assembly GCA_033557915.1 of Phytophthora tentaculata. Taxonomy (NCBI): domain Eukaryota; phylum Oomycota; class Peronosporomycetes; order Peronosporales; family Peronosporaceae; genus Phytophthora; species Phytophthora tentaculata. The sequence continues at coordinate 5,630,204 of JAUCEA010000007.1, read as the reverse complement.
AATCACCAGAATTTGATCATCACATTCACCTGTATCATTCCATTAAGTGCGTGTGCGAACCTATCATTGTCTTACAATATCTGCATTACAAACCTGTGTAAAATGTTGCGAACTTAACCAAAGCTGCTACTGCAATTTTGTTCAGTTTCTGTCCGCTCTGGTCTGAGGGTGAAGGTGCAGGTAGAGTGAACTCCGAAACCACTCTAATCACTCAACCAGGTTTTTGCGTTATTTGGAAGAAGCCGACAAAGTCCCGGCTCCTGGCGCCAAGGTTTTTGCTACTAGACGCACCAACACGATATATGACCTGAACCAATCAACACCGGCTCTCGTAAAAGGGACTACATGAGACAAACAGAGCCACAGATCCCCGCGGGTCTTCTATATACACATCGTAAAACGCAAGACGTGGTCTCGCGTCGAGCTTCTATAAAAAATGTTATCTAAAACAAAATAGAACGCCACCTTCATCATGTTGATTTTCCTCCAGGCTTGACCTGTAATGGGCCCAACTCCAATTACATAAGTAGGTAGATATCTCTTGAGTTAATGCACAAGTAGGCATAGCGGCACGCTACTCGCGTGCCGAGGTGTCATCATCTGATTGGTTGATAATGGGGAGCCAGATCCACTTATTGACCAATCAGGTATTGATCTGCATTTGAGTGGCTCACATGAGGCCAGGGGTAGCCGCCCTGGTCCCAAATAAATCAGAGTTGAATTTGACACAAACCTAACACTTGATTTTATTATTGCGAGCTTCCTCTACACTACAGTGTAAGCAAGTAACGGTAATTCTAGCCCCATTACACCTGGTAGCACTTTGTAGTCCTTCCAATGACCAAGTTCGACATGCGTCAAGACCTGGAGCACGCTGCCTTTCCTCATTTCACTCGGGTGGAGTGGGAAGCCCTCCACCGCCTCGCGGCGGTGTCCGGAGAAGCTGTCGTCGCATCGCTGCTGAGCTCAGCGACGTCCGACCAGCAGCGTCTCGCAGCCCAGGAATTAATGGAACGCGAGCTCGCCGATGCGAACCGGCGGGTATCAACTCCCTCGCGTCCCTCCCGGAATGACGTCGTCAAGTTGGAGACGTCTACGTACTCCGGCGCCGGCGACGACCGGCTCCCTCTAAACCGATGGTTCCGCGAGATCGACATCGCTATCGCCTCGCGACTTATCGTGGCGCCCTCGGCCAAGGTGAACTTCCTACTCTCCCGGCTGGCCGAGAAAGCCAAGGAGTGGGCGCTCGGCAAGCTGGTAGTCAATCCCAATGCCTTCCCCACTCGGGAGGCACTCCAGAGCGACTTGCGACTAGCGTTTGAGCCTCCCCAAGATGAGTCACGCGTGCGTGCGGAGTTCTTCGCCCTTCGGCAAGGGAAGATGTCCATGCGCGATTACGTCCACAAGACACAACATCTGGCGTCGTGCATCGTGACCAAGTCAATCGACATGGCCTCTCAAGTCCACGTCTTCGTGTTCGGCATGCGGGAGGGTATCGAGTCGTATGCTAAAGCCATCTCTGCAGAAGCCCGAGAGTCTTCCCCCGAGTCCATGGAGATCGACGCCATCAACGCGTCGAGTGATCGACGGCGCGAGAATTACCGCGGGGGAGGTGGGTGGAACAATCGCTCTCTCACTTGTTTTCGCTGTCGGAAGAAAGGTCATCGCGCGGCAGAGTGCCGCGCGCCAGCTCCAGTCGTCGCGCACATCGGTGCGGAACAGTCCTCAGTCGCTCAGTCAAAAAACGACCAGGACCAGTAGGTGCTGGGCGCCCTACTGGTTGGAACGAAGGCCCGGGGCTTCCGGTGGCAGCCCAACCTTCCAGCCCTCCCGTGCTACAAGCATACATCAATGCCACCACTACGCCGGGCGACTCGAGACTGATCATCGTCAGTCTTCATGTCACCGGCGCCCGGCGACCACTCCGCGCGCTCCTGGACTCAGGAGCGACCAACAACTTTTTCCGCGTGTCGTGCCTGCCGGTGCTACCCAAGAATGTCCGCCTCCGGAATGGCCCGGGCGATATCCAAGTCAAAGTTGCGGATGGTAAAGCTCGCCGCGTTGCGCGGTGTGAAGTATCCCTGTCGTTCACGTTCGACGGCTTTCGCAGTCAGGACGACTTCTTGTTAATCGAGATGAATTACGCGTTTGACTGCACCCTGGGCATCCCATGGCTTGCGCGATATCAGTTAGCGATTGGCTGGCTGGCCCGATCGGTCAAGCGTCGACGTGGATTCGACGTGAGTGAGGTCTTCACGCACCTCTTGGTGGCTCCAAGAGACTGGCCTCATGTAACCGTCGTGGACAAAACAGCCACGACGCAAGCAGTCCTCAGAGCGAGCGATGGCCCTCTCTGCATGGCTTGTGCTACGCTGTTGGACATCGACTCCTCACAATGTGGCGAGAGGATTACGAGGTGGTCGAGCGTGCATCGCTCCCAAAGACGAGAGCAGCGGTCGAGCATGGGTTGCTGCTGGCGAATGCGACAGCGGTCGAGCAGGGGCTCCCGCAGTTCGAGACAGTGGTCGAGCAGTTGCTCCCACTACGTGAAACGGCGTCGGAGCAGGGGCTCTCGCCCAACGAATCGGCGGTCGAGCAGATGGGGCTCCCGCGTGATCCCGGCCCGGTCGAGTATGGTCTCCCGCGCCTAGAGGAAGGTGATGCATCGTCGAGCGACAGTGAGTCGGCCTCGAGCGTAAGCTCGAGGAAGAAGAAGAAGTCAAAACGACGCCGCTTGAAGCCGTGCAGCGGGGCTGTCGTAGCTTTAGCGTCAGAGGAAGACGTTCGACTCAAAGAGTCCGTAATACAAAGTTCCTTATCCGAAGGAACTTTAACACAGCCCTAAAACCAGGGCGCAGAGTTATTAACTCGAAATAACTCTTTTGCTTCCAAAACCGAAGTGTTTTATTTATCTCTATTGCGGCCAAGCCACTGTCTATGTTTAACTTTCTACCATAGTTAAACCTAATCATATGCACAACGTGTGGCCCCCAACCTATGTACTGATACCACCGTTAATTCTAGACATCATGTACTGAGAGTCTGTTAATTCTCCGGGTGCCTCGTACCCATGTGTGCACCACACCGTGCAACCCCGTTACAAGCCGCGTAGGGATTCCGATAGCTCACCGACGGAGTCGGTCTGCGCGCTTGAGAGCGTGGAAGGGGCTCCCCATCAGTCACGCATCATCGAAGTCGCGAGTCCGCCTCGCGACGCGGCAGCAATCACGTGCCTTCTAGGCTTGTTCTGGAAGAACTTCCTGCGCGACCTCAAAGTTGGTGACGTCGAGCAAGTGTGCCTTATCACCGATGAAGTGTCGGTGGCTGAGGCAACGAACGCACTTACAGCAGAGAACGAGTCTTCACGTCCTCAGGGTGCTGAACCCAAATCGGCTCGCGAGGAACGATTTCAGACACAGTCTTGGAACGCCTTGCGGGAGTCAGGCAATCCGGTATACGACACCGCCCGTGAGTACGCAGACGTCTTCCCGGATGAGATCCCCGCCGAACTCCCGGCGGATCGAGGCGTTACACGCGAGATCGACCTTGCTCCAGGGACGAAGTATTGCGTCACCAGACAGTGAGTGGCCTCTTCCTCGAGATCAAGTGAAAGCGATAGACGACTTCTTCGAGAACCGCCGGAAGGCAGGTCATGTGCGTGAGAGCACTTCGCCTCACTCAAGCCCGACCTTCTGCGTGAAGAAAGCAACAGGCGGATGGCGTATCGCCCACGCATTCAACACATTGAATGACGCCACCATCCCTGCGCAGACGCCAACCCCCCGGAAGGACATGGTATTGAACTCCATGGCTGGCAGCGTGATCTTCAGCGCCATCGACCTGACCGATGGATTCTATCAGAACCTGATGAGGGAATGTGATATATCACTCACAGCAGTAAGCACACCAAGTGGAATTCTCTGGGAGTGGCTGGTGATGCCACAAGGTCTGAAGAACGCGCCTGCCACTTTCAACCGCATGGTTTCCCATGTGCTTCGCCCGCTCCGGGACATCGCGCCGAGTTACTTCGACGATATCTCCGTGCGCAATCTCGCTGAGGGCAATCTCAGCGCCGTGGAAGTACATCTGGGACACCTGAGGCGAGTCTTCCGGGTAATGCGAGAGAACAAGCTCTACGCGAACGTGAAGAAATGCGTTTTCTGTGCACCGTAGATTCCGGTGTTGGGATGCTACGTGAGCAAGGACGAAGTACGCGCGGACCCTGAAAAGGTATCGTCTATTTGTTCTTTGCCCGCGCCAACGAACCCCACTGAGTTGCGTCAGTGGTTTGGCATGGCCAATTATCTCCACAAGTACACGAAGAATTACGCTGGACTGATCCAGCCGTTGCCATCGTTGCTGAAGAAGGATGTAAGCTGGGACTGGAAGTCAGAGCACCAAGCTGCGTTCGACTCGGTGAAGAAGAGTCTGGCATCTGCCCCGATCTTGAAGCTCCCTGATGACTCGAAGCCATTCCACGTCGTCTGTGACGCGAGCGATTTTGCCATCGGCTGTGCGCTGATGCAGCTTGACGATGACGAACACGAGCGTGTTATCAGCTATCAGTCACGACAACTGAAGCCAGCCGAGCGGAACTTCCCGGTCCACGACAAGGAACTCCTGCGATATACTCTGATCAAATTCAGAGTGTATCTGCTCGGAGAGCAGTCGTTTGCAGTTTACACCGACCACGCACCGCTGCGGACAGCGATGAAGAGTCTTCACCTGTCGCAACGGATGGCCCGCTGGCTGTCCTTCTTCGCCGAGTATAACTTCGTCGTCCATTACAAACCCGGCAAGAACAACATTCTCGCTGATGCATTGTCTCGGCGTCCGGATTATGGTCCCCGTGAAGCACGAGGCCATCAGACGACTGATGAGGACGACGACGAGCGTGCAGTCTGTGTGACGTCGGGCATCAATCTGACACTGATCTCGCCCACGATCCCGCTGGGCCAAGAGATCGCAGCAGCATATGATGGTGACCCCACCTACGGTGTCATCTTGAAGCATCTGCGCTCTCCCAGCAACGAAACGCTGGGAGCCCTGTCAAGATCCACGCGCAATCAGATCGATCGATATCGCCTGGATGGAAATTTGCTGAAGTACAGCATCGACAGGTTCGATGGACCACGAGTCGTCGTCCCGAACGACGCTGATCTCCGTGCGCGCATCGTTCACGAGTACCATGACGTTCCGACTGGAGGCCATCTCGGTCGCGAGAAGACATACGCGGTACTGTCGAGGGAGTTCTATTGGCCCCACATGTATAAGTGGGTACGCAAGTGGGTTCGCACGCGCGAAACGTGCCAAAGAGTCAAGCCGTCTTCGTCGTCCCAAGCTTCGCTACGTCCCCTTCCGGTCGCCACGGAAGCCTGGCGTTCAGTTTCGATGGACTTCATCTTCGGTCTCCCGCCCGATGCGGTCGGGCGCACGGGCGTCCTTGTGTTTGTCGATCGATTCAGCAAGATGGTTCATCTTGTCCCAGTGGCAGACACGATCACCGCGGAGGAGTCCGCGGCACACTTCGTCGATGTGGTGTTCCGTCACCATGGTCTCCCGGAGTCAATCGTGTCTGACCGTGATCCGCGCTTCACTTCCGCGTTTTGGTCACGCCTCTTCGAACTTCTGGGTACCAAGTTACTGATGTCAACGGCGGCGCATCCGGAGACGGATGGACAAACGGAACGTGTCAACAGAGTCCTCGAAGACGTACTCCGCAGATACGCAACTTCGTACACAAGTTGGAGCTCATTCTTGCCTCTTGCTGAGTTTGCGCTCAACAACGCCGAGTATTTCTCGACGGGCATGACGCCATTCTTCGTGAACAACGCAAGGCACCCGAGCGTACCAGCGCTCCTAGCCGTGGGACATCCCACAGATCTTGGTGGCGCCACCCTTGGTGGGAAAGGAAGACCTCCAGCTGAAGCAGAAGTCGACGTCGCAGTCATTCCTCCACCGGATCGGGAACCGGTGTCCGAGCACTCACCGGTATCTTCACCGGTGTCGGCAAGCCCAACAGCCGCGACTCCATTGTCATCTTCGGGTGTCGCGAGCGAGAACGCTATTACCCGCTCCCAGTCGAAGGAGATTATCGTATCACCACGACGTGCCACGTCTCCGGTTGCTGATTGGACGGCGCGGAATCTGATCAATCCTGGCGGATCTGTCGAGAAATACGCGCACGACACGCCAACGGCGAACTACACACCGAAGCCTTCGGTGCAACCGGCCGACCGTTCGGCTGTCTCGGACTTCATCTTGCAGCGGCAGTCAATCTCACGGTTCGTACGCGATGCACTGCAGAACGCAGTGGACAAACAGAAGGAGAACGCGGATACGCAAGAACGTGAATCTATTCGAGATCGGTGATCGTGTACTTCTTTCCACCGAAAGTATTCGGTCGTCAGCTGTCACGAACTTGGGCGCAAGCAAACTCGCGCCACGCTTCATTGGTCCGTTCCGTGTGATTAAGGCGATAGGCGACGCCTATACACTCGATATAGCGTCTTCGCTACGACTTCACCGGACTTTCTATGTCGGGCGGCTCAAGCGCTATCATCCTGTCGAAGTTCCATGTCAATCCGAGAGTATTGCAGATAACCAACAACCACCTCGTCGCCCTGGACGCCCAGGGCATGAGCAGTATCGCCGCGAAGGCCCAGCGCCGATTGTTGACTCGGCGGGTGACTCTCGCTGGATTGTAGACCATATTGTTGCTCATGAAGACCAGACGGACGTACCAGCACGTCGCAGTTCTACAACACGCGCGGTGCCAGCCGGGCGTCGATTCCGAGTTCGATGGTTGGGATATTCTGAAGTAGGCGATGCGTGGGAGCCGCGCAGTATCAAGCAACATACCCGTGGAGCGATCCACGGACACGATGGACGAGAACGGCGACGCCAACATGGTGGACGACACTAAGGCAATACCAGCGACTCTGCACTCGGTTGCCAACAGCATCGGCGCGAGCCGTTGCTAACACTGACTCAACACGTCAGTGCAACGATGAAAACACAAATCCACCGGCGGCATCGAACCGGTGACCGCTGCGTTGCCAACTGGACACACTACGACTGCACCGTAAGACTTCGAGTACCAGCGCCGACACTGTGAGCGACAACTACTTGCGTCTGGCGACGACTGAGATGAGAACGCGACGTCAGCTTGGACGGCTCAAGCGCTAACTGGCAAGTGTCGTGGCTACGAGATGTCCAAGACATTTACCACTGGGAAGCAAAACAACACTCGCGTGTGTGTGAGTGGACTCGCCCGGTGGGGATCGAACCCGGACGTCGCGACTGGATGCTACACGCGTTGACCACTACGCCACGAAGTCGTCTACGTGAGATCTATCGCCTCCAAGATGTGTGGGATGCGAAAGCTTCAAGTCTCTCAAGTCGCGCGCTCGTCCATCACTTCATCGGCGCGTGTCTTGTGGAAGCCTATAGGCGCCGTGTCGAGCCTCCAGGTGCACTAGCAGCTTATGGCGCATCTGCCCATCCGGGTCTCGTGCTTGTTGCCACCGCCAGCGTTGCGCTGGCGCCTCCGCTCGTCGCGCTGCCTCCACTGTCTTTGCTTCGTCGGTTTTCAAGTTTTCTTCAATTGTGCTCTTTGCGCTTATGTTGCGTAAGCGCAACTTAGAGAGGAGGGTGATGTAATGGGCCAACTCCAATTACATAAGTAGGTAGATATCTCTTGAGTTAATGCACAAGTAGGCATAGCGGCACGCGAGTAGCGTGTGCCGAGGTGTCATCATCTGATTGGTTGATAATGGGGAGCCAGACACACTTATTGACCAATCAGGTGTTGATCTGTATTTGAGTGGATCACATGAGGCCAGGGGTAGCCGCCCTGGTCCCAAATAAATCAGAGTTGAATTTGACATAAACCTAACACTTGGTTTTATTATTGCGAGCTTCGTCTACACTACAGTGTAAGCAAGTAACGGTAATTCTAGTCCCGTTACATGACCATACTTGCGTAGACTAACGCTCGGTCTAGTTTGCTAAAGTTATGATCGGTTTCATGGGCCACATGGAGCCGTTGTAATGCGAATGTATCGTATAGATACCTTTCAACCAGAAAGTCTGACTGTTCAACATTGGGTCAACAATCAGCTTACAACAAATTGTAAGCCGAATGTTGAGCGAGATGACAAAAAATGAGTTACGCAGTATCGTGGAATTAATCCGGTGAGGGCTGTCCATACCTAAAGATATTCCCAGTATAACGTTATATACAGTAAGGGTTCTCACTTTGCACTTGTAGAATCATTCTTCGCTGAACGGCGTGACTTAATTGGTTGAAATAGCCATTCTTGTAGAATGAATAATGACTCTCCCATTACCCACCTCGCGAGTTGCATAATGGGAAAGGCGTTGCAGAATGGATTTGATTGGTGATTCGCTTGCATTTACCTTCGAATAGATACACATGATTGGCTAAATAGCTGTTGTGAATTGGCCTTGTAGAATCGCACGTCTTTGCAACGAAGTAGGTAAAATATTTCTGGATTGTGATTGGCTCTTTTCCATTCTTTAAGGATGGCCTGCAAAGGCTACGTGAGAACCATTAGTAGAGGTTCCGTTTTGACAATATTTCGATTATAAGGACGTATTTTGAGATTCCTTAATCACCTACAGTGTAAGCCTTTTTTTACGTTACATGTAGTAATTAACGCTTTCAAAAATATAGACTTACCTTACGTGTATATAAAATCCCACCCGAACACTTCTTTTAGTTATGCGTGACAAACTCGGTGGTGTCCTCGCGGGTGGTGTCATCGCGATCAATGCATGATCATCAACCGAGAATAATGTACAGTTCTGGTATCGACGGAAATGAAAGCAACAATTTATTAAATATGAGTTGGTTAGCGGTAGAGCACTGGCGGCCGAACGTTGAGCGGTGGCAGCTTCAACACGGATGTCGGCATTGCTGTAGTCCTTGGCGGAGGCTCGAGAAATGACAGCAACGAACGCCCGTTCGCCGCGATGCTCGGAAGTTGCGGAGTCGATAGTGTCGACTGAAATGTAGGTGCCTTGAATTGAGTTCTCTTCACGTTTGGCTGTTCGCTGGGCAGTGACGGGTTCACGAGGAAGTTGATGGAGAGCTTTGAGTTGATCGGAGATAAGGTCGTGTTGGGGCTGCAACTAGCAGAGACCGGCGGCGTCATGAGTGCTGCGCGGGTGGGAGACGAAGGAGACCTGAACACCATGAGCACCTTCGCATGGGCCTTGCAGTAGCCACGGACCTGCGAGAATTTGTCGCAGTGAGGAATAGCACAGCGACGGCCACCGCCGTGGGAGATGCAGTGGCCCTTGGACTGCGCGAGCTTGTTGCAGTCCTCGACGATGCAGCGGCGACCGCCGCCATGGGCGATGCACAGGCCACGGCTTTGGGCCAGTTTGGGGCAGTCCGGGTGACGACAGCGGGAGCCTCCGCCGTGCGCTTTACAAAGCCCACGTGTCTGTGCGAACTTGTCGCAGTCCGTTAATCGGCAGCGCGTGCGGTTAGTGTTGCGACGAGTGCTGGGCGCTGGCATGGTCGATAAGTGGTTGGGTGGTACGATAGCTAGCTGTGCGGCGTGTGGTAAAACTTAGAATAAGAGATATGACCCCGTCACGGCTGCAGAGCTCAGGTACTGCTGTCCTTGCTGTACGATCGGACTGCAGGAGCTACGCAGCGTTCTGCTCTGTCCGCGTGGGTGGCAACGCCCTCGGGGTTGCTTGATGTCCTCGAGATATAGACGAGCTCAACGGGTGTCAAGTTTGTGGTGACTTTCTTCTCTATGGCCACACGATGTGATGCCTTGTCCGTTGGTTTCCTGTGCCTACGCGGCAATTTTTCGTTTTGAATTCCTCATGCGAGGCGACGATAAGATGTGTCTGAGCTATAGCGGCTGGAAGCGCGGAATTCCAGGGGCAAAATGTACAGCTTTAGATTGCAATCGGAGCTGTTCGCGGTGCTGGAGCTGGTACAGTAGTCTTGCTACAGTAGTTGTTTGCTGCGGTGCCCCGACGTCGGTGTCGCTCGTGGTATCAATACTTTCGATAAACTCACATCAGCAATCGCTTGACGTTCAATTGAGACTTGAAATCACAAGATGTCGGGCTCAGATATCACGGTTTTGTGAAGGAATCGCGAGAGTCTCCGATGCCAGAGGAAATCCGAGAACTCGAAGCTTGTGGACTCTGTTGTGCCACGGAGCAAACGGAGCGAAACAAGACGGTGACCAAATGTTCGCCCAAACACGGACAAGTCGAGTGCACGCCGTACATGTAGACGAATCGTGTCACGACTTCGACCAGCTCACATGGTGAAAAACGCGCGGAGAGCAGGGCCAGCGATCCTCTGTGACGAGCTCTCTCGGTTACTGCTCTCCGACTCTTGATGTTAGTGGGTCGTATCCACAAATAACTACTGGTTCTCTATCTGACTCGGTTGTTAACGACAGTCAATCAAGGGGTCAACTGCAAGGGTCAACTTGATTAACATCCTGACGAACGCCGAGAGCCACTTCAAACTTGAAAAATTGTCTGCCCTCCAGATGGAACTGCAGCGGGGGCGTAACGCTTCGCCGCGCAGGATCTCAGCGTACGTCCGTGTCGTTCAAGAGTGTCAACTCGCCATGCTGCTAAGAATCGTTTCACCGACCGTTTGGAACGTTTCTCCGTTGCAATGCAGCGCTGAGTAAACTATAAATGACAGCTAATCGTAGCAGACAAGTATTCTTGACAAGGCTGCTCTGAGCTTGAGCAACATGTACCTGTCATCTCGGTTAATTAATAAATCCGTACCGGTACGAATCGTAACGGTACAGTCCTGCAACGGCTGGCCGTTCCGCTTGCGGCGGTTGATCGAGGCAAAGGACCTTTAGATCGCAACTGTATCTTGAGCGGTTTCAGCTTGTCTCGAGGAGGCATTAGTACGTTAGACTCGAACCAGTCTGCGTTCGTGTCCCTAGCTTCCTACCCCTCGGTATCCGATGCCCCCGACGCGCACCTCCAATCCGTCCCCGTCGTCTCCGGTTCCGTTCGACCCGCCGACAGCCTCCGAATCAAAGAGAAGCCCCACGTGGGATGAATATCTAGCCGACAACAACGAGGTCCTGCCCTACGGAGATAATCTGACCGATCCACGGCTGCCGTTCGGCCACACTTCAACGCCCAGTGGCAAGTCGCCATCCATTCGGATCGACCGGGTTTCGCTGCTCCACCTCAATGCCGTCTCAGTCCAGCACCGATCCTTCAGCGCAAAGAGTCGCCATCTTTGTTCCCAACGCCCGCGTCTCCTCCGTTCTCGGCTTTAATGAAAGCAGCTAAAGGTGAGATCCCTCCTGGTACTCAGGTGGGACGCTGGACCAAGAGAGAACACGAGTTGTTCCTCGAAGGACTGCAACGCTTCGGCAAGTCCTGGAAGAAGATCTCCAGTCTTGTACACACCCGCACACTGGTACAGATCCGTACCCACGCTCAAAAGTATCTCCAGAGACAGTCGCGCGCAGCCATCAAGAACGGGCCAAGCCGCAGAACCGCAGCAACAATCCAGTGTCGGTTTTCACCTCCCGTCAGCCTCACCTCGACTCAACGGCGTCAGTAGACTGCACCAGCTACTACAGGATGACAGTGTCCTACCAGCTTTCGTGGACGAGTACTACACCAGTCCGACGGCTATTGAAGACGACCTGCTTCGGCCACTATTCACGAAAGAGCAATGGGTGCAACGACTGGTTTCTCCAAGCGAGTCCAGCTACTCTAATAAACGCCGTCGTGTGGAGTACAGCGCTGTTCCTGCGTTCCCTATCGCCGCGCTCGAGCCACTGCCGGTCCCCGACAACCTGTCGTCACCCGGTACCAGCCCACAATCGGCCGCTCTACTACTAGCAGCCCATGAGACTGACGAGACCAACATGTGGCTCTAGGTACGAGTCAATCTTTGCAGTTTCATGCTCTTGCTGCACATACTTAAGCGACAAAATACTGAGTCTGTTGATACGTGTCTAGTGTCTTTTCCGTCACGCTGCAGTGCTCGCTCCAGCGACTCGTACTCCTCCTTGCTTGGCCTCTCGAAGGAATTGCTGTAGAGCTGTAAGGCGATCGTCGATGTCGCTGAACGAGTCTGCAGACGTGTCCAGTAGCGCCTGTGGCGGCTGTTTCCTCCGTTTCACAGGCGTTTGCTGAGGTTTCCGCGGTGACGAGGCTGCAGACCCTCGTGGTGTAACATTACGGCCATTTCTACTGGTATTTGGCGGCGTTGGCGACGGCGAGCGTCCACGGCTTAGAGAACACGTCGAACGAGGCAACGGCGAGTTGTTCGAAGCGCGTGGACGTCGAGTATCAAGCGGAGGAGGCTCCACGACTCGCTTGGGCGATGACAGTCGAGCGTCCAGATCTCTTTGGCGCTCTGTTGATAGTCGTGAGCTGCGGGATCGGGTAGAGCGAGACGAGGCCTTGGAGCCTCTGGAATCGGCTGAAGAGTACCCACCGGCCGAACTGTCTGACGTGTAGCCTCCGTTGGACCGCGGCGGCCGCGTACGCGAGTTAGACCGTGCCCGGGCTTCGCGTAGTTTACGTTCTTTCTCTTGTTGATACGCAGTCGGATCAAAGCGACGGAAAGCTGGGCGAGTCGTCCGTCGAGTGCTTCTGGGTGTTCTGACAGCTGCATCGTCGTCGTCTGAAGGTCCGTAGTGGGGCGAAGAAGACTGGAATGGCGCTGGAAAGACGGTGGTGGCTTGTTGTTGTCTAGTGAGGCTTCGTGCTGGAGACTGAGCTGGACGAGTGGAAGGAGATCTGCCCCTCGTGAAACGCAAGTCGCCTCCACGACTACTATTAAGCGCTGGACGTTGACGCGCGCCATGTTGTCCAGCTTGTGCACGCGCGATCGCCAGTTGACGCAGCAGCTCCCGGTTTTTCAGCTGCGTTTCCTCTAGCTGTGCCTTCATCTGCACCATTTGCGCCAGAGTCTCCTGCACTGCAGCATTGCTGTCCTTCTAAAGAGGTCGACAGCAGAGTATGGGTCAGATACAAGACCGACGTCGATACAAAGTGATTCAGTCACGTACGATCTTGCGTCTTGTCTCCAGTCGTTCCTGCTCCTGTCGCGCTAGTTCCGAGCGGTCATTCTGTTGAGATGCAAGTCGCAGTTGTCTGGAATTTCAATAGTGACAGCAACAAACTTATCAGAAAACTGCAGCCCAATTACTCTTGAAGTGAATGATATCGACGTACTTGATCTCCGCTCGCAGTCGTGCTGTCTCGACAGCGGAATCCTCTCGAAACTGCTGGTAAAGTGCGATCAGCTCTTTATTCTCCTCGATCGACGCCTAAATTACAATTCATCAGCTCAAACTACCCCGACAACTCAATATCTGACACAAACCTGAAGCTCTCGCTGCAATTTCCCCGTCGAATTCGCCCCGGTGTGTCCATTTCCACTCATAGAATCGCAATATTGCTTCAAGGTGTTCTTCAAGCACCGATTTTCCTCTCTCAAAGCCGCGTTCTCTTCAACTAGTCGAGTGTTGCTCTCATTAACAGAGACATTCTCTTTCTCAGCCAATGTCTGTCTCAATCTTCTGATAGTCCGCTGCAAAACTTCAGGAGATGGCGAAAATTCTTGAGTTAAAGGCAGCGGATAGTGGACTCGGTCGAACTCGACGGCATAAGTCAGAATTAAGTATCGTTTCCCAGTTGTCGTAGCTGTAGCAGCATGTGTCAACCTGTAGACGCAAGGAATTCAAAACTTTGCGAAAGATACGAACTAAGTTGCTGTAAGGAAATGGTTATTATCTCACCCTTCTGAGATCGCCCCAGGCTGAAGTTTGCGTTGTCTGTAGAAGTCCAAGTCTGCGGCCGTCAGGAGGTCTACAAACACGGTTTCGCTACGTCGATGCAGCGCTGTGAGTAGCATTTGCACAAACACTGGGAATCGCTTTGAGTTGCCCGTCTGGCGTGTAAGTTGCTCGACGTCTGAGGCTGGGAACTTGGCCGTCCAGACGCTCGAGGGTACCGCGCTAGCGTCTGCTGCCTCTACCTGCACGTATAGCACCTGCTGTTGCACCTGTACCGTCACGACATAGCGCGCACCGTGGAACTCGAGCGTCGCCGACGTCTCAAGATTCTCCATCTTGACGCAACTTAAATGCTGTCCGTCTGTTCAGATTAACATAATCGTCAAACGAAAGTGCTCTAATATCGAAACTTCTCTTTTTCCTCAACTTTATTAGCGCCACTATGCCGTTATTACCGAATTAATACAAACTGTGTATAGCGCCTGCGACCTTTCAACATCCAGCGTATCCACCGGCGTATCTGCCAGTTCCGCCGTCACGTACAGGCTCGCGTCCGGCATTGCGCGACACCAAGTCATCCCTTCTCCATTATATGTGCGTCATTCTTCCTTCTCGCTTCCAGTTCAATTGTCACTAATACATTCAACTGCACAATTGGCACAGATGCAGCGCGCCGTCTCAGCTTCGCATCATTCCGGTGCGTCATCATCGCTCGAGTTTGACGATGCATCCACTGCGACGCAGGAGATCGTAGACGCATGTAAGCGCCACAATTGCCACAACGGATTGAAGTGCAAGCGCCAGCAGCGCAGCAGTCAGCAAGTCGCGGACCCGCCCCGGTTCGCCGACGTCCGGTCGCACGACCCGGCGGCGTTCGCACATCTGCTGGCGGACCATTTCGTCGCACGGGAGGCGTCCAACGCTGCGGTGGCTGCGTCTACCACGCCCCAGCAATTGACGAGGCCTGTGGCAAGTTCTGTGAGCTTGGGCAGCTTCAGGAGCTGGCAATTCGGCGAACGCTGTCTGGCCACGTACCGCGTGCTGTTCGGTCGCCCGCTGTGGGCCGCTCCGGCGTCCCCCAGACCCAGGAAGAGGAAACACGTGACGCCGCCCACGAGCAGCAGCTCCGAGAGCTCGGACGATGTCGACCAGATGAGTATTCTGGGGCTTGAAGAGATGCCGCTACCGACAGTCGACGAGCTGCTAGAGCTCCCGGCGGACGAGGCATTCGCGTTAGAAGACAAGACTGACACGGCAGTGGGGGAGGAGGACGTGCTGGCTGGACTCGCGCTCGATTTAGGACTGGGACTGGACGCGGGAGGAGGCTCCATCGACTTGCTGTGGGAACTCGACGCCAGCGACGTAGACGGAGGCGGTATTCTAGCAGAAGGAGAACAAGAGGAACTGCGTTTCTTGACCACCTTCCCGACGTTCGGAGAGAGCATGGAGGATGCCTGATGTAGAATAAACAGCAATGCAAACAATACGCAAGAAAGGTAAAGATATGATAGAGATGACTGGTAGTTCTTAGACAATCTCGGGCGGGTGGAGATCTAACACGTCTTGCTCTTCGTCGTCGTCGCTGCCTACTGCATCAGCGTTTCCTCTTGTTCCGATCGGCTGCAGCGACTGTCTGTTCACTGTAACTTGCTTTCCGCCGTCCGACTTGTCTGCTTTGCCACCTAGCAGACCATTACGTTCATTAACGTACGGCGACACGAGACTCTGTTTATCGTCTCCAGTGATACCAAAGTAGGATCTCCAGCCGCCAAACTTACCCTTACGTCTGTGGATGCCACTGGGGTGTTGCAGTTGGAAGCGAGGCAGCACCATGCCGACCACCAAAATCTCCCAGCAGAACACACAGCCCGCGTCAAAGAGGAACAGAGAGAAGAGAGACCACGCAAAGCCCACTGGAAGCTCCAGCGCCCCCAAACTCACGTCCACGCCACGCGACTTCAGGGCCTTCGCCACCGCTGCCGACGTTGACGTTTCTTCATCTCCGAGGTTGCCGTTGTCGCCCAAAAGCTGCACGAGTAGAATAATCAGCAGGAAGAACGCGTACGCAACAAACGAGCGGTTCGCACGAAGCAACGGCGCTCGGTAGTTGTCGCGTACGTTCAGCGCGACGGCAGCGATCCAGTACTGGAGGTGTCCGAAGCGCCACAGGACGCTGTTTTCGTACGAGTGAGACGTGAGATCCGCCGGTTCTCCAGGTACAAACACGTAGCACGGCACTTGAACAACGTCGGGGTCGCTCTCGCCACCGTCCGACGCAGCTCTGGTGAGTTCCAGCGCCTTCTTGGCAGAGCAGAACCACGGTCGTGCCTCAGCTGCAGCCAACGCGATGTACACGCATCCCAGGAAGATAACCAACTGACCTAGAAGCGACAGCAAGATCTCGGCGGCGAAGAGCGTTCTGGGCGGTCTTCGATTAAACGGAGCGACAGAGGAGGAGCCCAATTGAGGAGACGCGGGGGTGCGTACCATCAAGAGCGACAGGATGAACACGACCACTAGATCGTCAAACAGGAACTGCGAGTCGCTCATCTGGGAGTGCAGAGCGCTCATGGTGGCAGACAGCGTCACTTGCACGACGGAGTAGATGACCATGTACCTGAAGGCCACGAAGGCTGCACTGAGCGCGCCACGGCCTTCACGCAGCAGCTCCACGGCGTCGCTCACACGCAGAGAGCGACTTGTAAATGGCGCCACCAAGGCTGCGTCGTCTTTCGAGAGAGCGAGTCCAACATGAGCAGCTTTCAGCGCGCCG
Source organism: Phytophthora tentaculata (assembly GCA_033557915.1). Taxonomy (NCBI): domain Eukaryota; phylum Oomycota; class Peronosporomycetes; order Peronosporales; family Peronosporaceae; genus Phytophthora; species Phytophthora tentaculata. The sequence continues at coordinate 5,613,635 of JAUCEA010000007.1, read as the reverse complement.
CAGTCGTTGGCTCCGTCGCCGCACATGGCCACACACGCGCTGTGACGAGTCATCAGCGTCTCGACGATCCACGTCTTCTGATGCGGTCGCACTCGAGCAAACACCTTCGTTCGACCGACTAATTCTTCAGCAAAATCTGTCAATGACATCGTTGGAGGAGCTGCTGGGGGGGAGTCGGTGGGCTTGTCTTCATCTTCGGTGGACGTTAGGAGTTGTTCGATCGCAGCCCCAGTCACTGCAATGGAGCTGCCCTCAGCGAGAGACAAGAAAGAGTGGCGATCTACAGGCGCCCAGGTGCCTTCCGAGCCTCCAGAAGTTCCTTCTCGCGTGCTCTGAGCCAACTCATCGACGTCCGTGTAGACGACCACCACGTCCTCGTCGCTTTCATGTTTTTGGCGCTGAGCGTCAATGAGCAGCACCGATGACTGCATGTCCATGTTGATCTTGCGCGCGACGTGGATCGCTGTGAGTGCGTCGTCTCCCGTGATAATGCGCACATCTACGCCAGCTTCTTCAAGCGCTCCAACCACGTACGGTGCCTCGGGTTTCACTTGGTTGACGAACAGCATGAAGCCCAGGAACCCCACGCTGTTCTCCACGGTGTCTCGAGCTGCTGACTGCGACGTCTCTGACCTCGGCGATACAGCGGCAGGAGCGAACGTCTTGGTCGCCAGAGCCACGACATAAAAGCCTTGGTGTGCGTATGAGCGTGCACGTGCTGTATAATTGCTGGGCAGAGTGTTGGGAGTGCAGATCTTGCGTATGGCCTCGGGTGAACCTTTGACGTACACGTAGCGGTTGCCACTGTCCAGATCCTCCACCACCACAGACGATCGCTGACGCGCGGCGTCGAACGGAAAGCGAGCCACAACACCAAAGAGTTTTCCGATCGGAGACGCCACAAGCGCTGCGAACTGTCCAGGCATCACCGTGTTGTCGGACGTCTCGGGTTCCAGCGAGTAGCCAGTGGCTCGGAACATGTCCCTCTCGAGCGCGTAGCCTTGGATCTGACCGGACCGCTCGGTGAGGCCATGACATGTGGCTAAGCCAATGATGGCAGGAGGAGAGAGCACTTCTACTTCGCGTTGGAGTCCATGGAACGCTGGCTGCTTCTGTTTCGAAGCTGCTGCACCAGCGGAGCACTCGTCCACCCCGTGGAAGTCTAGATGGTCACTGGAGAGCGTCCCAGTCTTGTCGAAGCAGAAGCAGTCGATGTGGCCCGCGATGTTCATCCGTGCGGCATCGATGCACGCCACGTCGGCCTGGCTTTCCAGACGTGATAGTGCGAATCCGACGCCTGCAGTTAGTACGACAGGAAGTGCAGGAGGGACAGCGATGGTCACCAGGTCGTACGCTGACAGGAAAGCTCGGCCGAACGACACGCCTTGGTCGTGCATAGCGTTGTTCATACGGACCACGAACAGGATGAAAGCCAGGAGGGACAGAGCGCCCATGAAGCGATAGCTGTCGCTCTCCAGACGCTTTGTAAGCTGCAGCGGCGTGGGGAACAAGATGGAGCGGAAGAGCTCGCCTTTAGACGTCGAGAAGCCAGCACTCAGCACCACGCCACGAGTAGAAGCCTTGGATTCATCACGGTTCCCCTGTGTTGAGCTAGAGTGCGCCAGCTCCAGCACTGTCGATCCAGCGAACAGCACACTCTCGCGGTGTGTCGTCTTCAGCTTGGTATTGACAGAGAACGAAGGATCTAGCGCTGCCAGTGCTTGCTTGGTCACTGGGATAGCCTCGCCCGTGAGTGTCGCTTCGTCAGCCATACAGTGACCCGAGAGTAGAGCGATATCGGCCGGTATAACGCCTTCATCTACCACCACAACGTCTCCAACCACCAGATCTGCAGGACTCACGCGTTTCTCTCTCGAGTCTCGGATCACTCGAACGCCGTTGGCGATGCTGTACTCTGCATGAGCCAACCTCGAATGCAGCTTCTTGTCGTTCGTCACCAGTTCGTGGACTTCCCATACAATCGACAGCGCTGAGAGAAGCAAAATGACAGTGGCGTAGGCCTCGTATCCCTCACAGAGCCACACCAAGCCACTGACGACTTGGAAGACGTAAAACGGGTGGGCAACTTTCCTCAACAACACTTGTGGCCACGTCTGAGCTTCCAACGCCAGCTCATTCGCTCCATGGATGCCAGTCAGCCCCTCAACTTGAGATATCGACCAGCCACTGCCTTCCAAACATCGTCGTTGAGCCGACCCCAGCTTCTCGTCCAGAGCGTTCTCGAGTCTCGAGAACCCGAGCGACTCCCGCTCATCGACCACGTAGCGACACTTCCTGAACTCGAACCACGGCGGACTATCCACTGGCTGTAGTAATGGACATTCTTCGTAGAATCTCTTCGTCTTCTTCTTGTTCTTGCTCGTCGTCCAGGTCAACGTATGCGCCACAAGCACCGAGGTCGCGTCCATCGTGCCCTGAGCTCGACTCCGCAGCATCTTGACCTTCCACTTCGGTTTCCAGGACGCCAAGATAGCCAGGATTCCTCCGGACAGCAGGCAGCCAAACCCAAACAGCGCTTGTTGAACTCCATCCGCCTGTTGCAGCAGTTCCACACGCTCCAGCTCCACTGCGGAGGCGGTCACAAATCCAGATCGAGGCGCTCGAGCAGCCAGATCCAGATCTTCCATGTCCACGTCCACCACGTCAGCGGAAGCCATCGCTACGCTGTCACTGTCTCCGCTGTTGTCGTCAGTGTAAGTCTTTGGACGTGTCGAGAGTAGCGCAGAGGAAGCTTTGGCCATGAGACGCAGGGGTTTCGAGGTGGAGGGACGGTGCGTTGTTCCGCTACAATAGATCCCTATAAATGGCTACACTTTCGGTTACGTTAAGACTAGCAACGCATGGGTCATGCATGTACCTCGTCACTTCAACCTCCAGACTCCTGCCAACACACAAGTAACAAAACGTAAACGTCTACTGATTCCCTTCTTCAATATCGTCGGCGACTCTAACTACATAGTGAACTTTTTGACGGGACATCGCGGACAGTACCAATTGCCCGGTGGGATGGAAGACAGAGGCGGTTGGAGACAGAAAGCGTGGTAAGCTGCGTCGCAGCTGTCACACATCAGCATGCTCTCCTGCGCATTCATCTGGCCGCACTGTCGACACAATTCCTCGGAGGCTAGATGTGTCACTGGCGTGTTCGGTGGCACGTTCGTGACCCACTGCTCAAACAGTCGATTGAAAATAGCTACGAAAAAAACATCAAGCACAGAGCACGTTAGTACCAGCTAGAGAGTAATAGATAGTACAGAACAGACACTTACATCGAAGACGGTTGGCGCACTTAGAGATGTCGGCGTCCAGACGATTGAACGTGAAGCAGTTCTCCCACACGAGGTTCACGTCTTGCACTAGCAACTCGAATCGCTGGTCGTAGAACCCGCGACTTAACCGGAACTTGATCGTGCCTAGATCCATCGGATTCTTGATCAGATCTACGTAGCCAGGCACTTCGTTCACATTTACCGGTGCAGAGAACGCCAGTGCCAGCTCGTTCCTTAACAGCATATCCATAATGTGTTCCAGCCGTGATCGTAGCGTCAGATCCTGCGCGCTTCCCATGGGGAAGCAATGCTGAAGCGTCTTCATCTGGAAGCAACGCAGTTCCACAAACTGCGTCTTTGGTGGGATCGCGACGGGGACCGGAGCTGTGCTACCTGAGCTTTGAGCCGTCCTTCGTTTCCTACTGCCCGAAGAACGCTGGCTACTTGAACCCGAAGACTGAGACCCCGAGTGCTTCCTCTTCGGCGTCGAGTGGCGTCCAGATCCGCTCTGCTGTCCGGAGGTAGACGCTGCATGGGCTTCATGGGCCGTGCTGGCTTGAATCCACTCCTCGACTTGGTCGTCTGTGAGCGACGTGATGGCTGCCACTTCGCTTCTTGCATTGTGGTACGCGTAGGTGGTCGACGAGCGTTCTCTTTGCGCTTCTAGGATGTTGTGGATCATCTTGTTAGCTAGCGCGACCAATCCAGTCGACAGACGACCCACAAATGGCAGCTCGGACGGGTTGGACACCGGTTTTGATGCCTTGGACTCCTGGCTGATGATGGCAGTGTTCTGTGGCGAGCCTGGTCTGCTGGAACTGGCACTCGACGGGTTGCGCTGCTTGCGTTTCCCTCCACGTTTCAAGCGTCCATAGGAAATCGCGTCGTCCAGCGAGTATAGTCGCATGGCAGCAGACGCGATGGTAGCAGTAGTGATGGCATTCTTCGCCGAAGGGAGCGGAGACGCCTTCCAGCCTGGGTCCAGCCATTCAGGATCGATGTTAGCCTCCAAGAACACGACTGCTTCCATTAATACGGCCGATTTCTCGCATGCGTACACCATCTCGGCCCACGCAGCACGTACAGGACGTCCCCATCGACCAGAGCGGAATGCGTCGCGTGGAATTGCAGACTCCATCGATAAAAGCTGAGCTCGAAGCAGCAATAAAGAGCGTGGCAGGTCCTTCTTGAGCGGGCGGATTGTCGCGCTGAAGCGTTCTAGTAACTCCGTCGACAGCTCCCCGATCTCTCCATCAGTAGGATCGTCCATCCCGACGTCGCTCCCATTCCCTGGGCCTTTGGAGTGAGCCTTGATGAAATCTGGGTCGTACATATCAGCAATGTTCGTGATCTTGCGGGATACTCGTGACGATCTTCTGGAAGCAGTCTCTTCCGTCAACCTGAGCTCCTTCCCACCAGTCTGAGCACGACGCGATGACCTGGTAGTCTGGAGAGGTGGCTTCCCGTCCGGCACTACCTCTGGTGCTGCTGGCGCTGAAGCTTCAACTGCAGGTGCTTCGGGTTTTATACTCTCCTCAGGGGACTTAGTGGGGGCTGGCGTGGAATTCGAACTCACTTCCGACGAGCTGTTTTGCAACGCATTCGATACTGAAGTCAACCTTGACAACTGCTCCGCACGATCACGCTGTCTGTCCGCTTCGCTACGCTCCCCGTCGGTGTCTGATTGCGCTGGCGTCGTTACTTGCGAGATCGACGGAGATTCGGGCTCTGTATCCACCTCTGCGATTGCATTCGCCTCGGCAGACTTGGGTGCTGTCAACTCACCCGGTGCGCTGGCACTTGTATCGATCTCGAAGTCTCCAGCTGCACGGTACGTCGTGCCGTTCGCATCGTAGTAATTCACTTGCGATGGATCTGTCTGTGGCAACTGTGGGTCGTTCCCTGCGACGAAGTTCACGTACTCTCCGCTCGAATTGTTGCTCGGGAAAGCATTCGAGGCTCCAGATGTTGGCGGCGGAAAGCTCATTCCTGACGATGCGTTCGGCATCATAGGCATCGGCTCCATGGGCATCACATTACCGCCGCCATTCATACTCATCCCATTCGGCGCTGGTATCGGTGGAAACGCCTGTGTCATTGGGTTAGGAGCGCCTTGCCATCCTCCCGAGGGCTGCTCGCCTGGACCAGCACCAACGTTGTAGACGTTCGGCAACGTGTTGAAATTCTGGCCGCCCATAGGTGGCGCGGGGAAAGACTGACCCGACATATCACCGATGAACCCGGGCAGGTTTCCTGGCATCGGTGGATTGGTGAACTGCGACGACGGATCTCCCATCGGCTGGCTCGATGGTGCTGGGAACGGGAACATATTCATGCCGTCGCCCATACCAGGGAACTGTCCAGGAGCTGGTGGGTTCTGGTAGTTTCCGCCAGCGTTGACGTTACCCATCGGTCCGGTACCTGGCTGGTTGCCGAAAGCCCCGTTGTTATTCATGGCTGGCACCTGCTGAGGGAACGCGTTCGGCTGTTGAACTTGTTGAGTCCTGGCAGACGAAACCTGAGCAAGAGGAGGCGCCGTGTTCTGAGGAGCTCCACTCACGGGGAACGCCATGTTGGACACAGTATTTTGTGCCGGCACGTTGCTAGCTGAAAATCTTCGGAACGTCACGCGCAACGGTCTTTTGCTAGTTGCAACAGCACCCTTAAAGCCCTCCATGCCAATGGCTTCCAACCTTTGGCCGTTCACAGCGTAAACCTCGTCACCCACCAGCACATTGCCGCTCGCCTGAGCCTGTCCCATCATGTTGTTGTTGTCGTTGGAGAACTCCGTCACGATAATCGTTCCACGGTTCGAGTAGTTAATCACGACGCCCAACGGACCCAATCCAAACTCCACGTCCACCAGCGTGCCGTCATTCGTAGCTTGAGCGTTGTTCGTCTGCATCGGTGCCAAGCCGAAAGGGGCCGCTGGCATCGGCTGGTTCGAGACCGGCAGCGGTCCGCTGGAAGTCACGTTCATCTTGCGGTAATACGCCTGGCGAATGTTCTCAAGCAGGTAGACTTGCTGCACGAACGAAGCAGGTAGAGACTCAACGCCTGGCGTGGAGGCAGTAAAAAGCGGTCGACAAGTACTGAGGTCGTCGAAACTGGTGCCCGACAAGTAGCGAGTCGTCCGTAAGAACATCAACACGAAGTTCGCAACATTGTGAAGCTCAACCGACAAGTCAGCAGCTCGCTGGGTAGGCTCGCACTTCTTCGCTGCATTGGCAAAGCCGCTCAGTGCGCGTGCGCGCAGCATATTTGACGGGTCCACACAGCTAAGAATCGACGTTGCGAACGCATCAGCCACTTGCTTTACCAGCGCAGAGTCCGATTGCGTCTTCTGACTCGTTGTAAGCGCCTGTGTAGCCATCGCACAAACCAATCCCATCACAAACGCGTGGTGGAGACAGACGAACGTTTTCGGGTCCGGAGGTGTCGCGTTCGGGTCAACGACAATGCGTGACACCACCTTCTTCACCTCTTCAAAGCTCGACAGGCACGCGTACGCCAGTCCGTTCGTAGTTTGAACAGTAGCCGACGCGGCGAACTGGTTCCACGCAGCCAGCATCGCTCTGCCTTGGTCCACAAGCGCCTGCAGCGAGCGCTTGAAGGAAACAGGATTGTTGGCTCCAAGTTGCTGTTGCATTCTTGTAACTGCAGTTGGGTCTGCATACCGCGTCCGCTTCATCTGATCCGCAATCTGGCGTGCATATGGATCTTCCATCTGGGCGTACTTCCGCTTCAAGGCCTCTTGGTAACGCGCTTGAGCAGCATCAAATGCGTTCGATTGCATGTCCCCTTGCATTCCTACCTGCGGCATCCCAGCCTGCGGCATCCCGGACCTTGCTGCATCCACGCTATTCATCATCGCCTTTTCTGATCGAAGACCACGCTTCAGGATATTGTACATCTCGTGTGAAATGGGAATGGGCTTCATCCCGCCTTTTCCGTCCATCACACTCCCATACTCGTACTTGCGCGATAAGATACGCTTCACCACGTTTTCTGCCTTCGGGTACGGAGCTGTCAGAGAAGCAGGGAAGTGAGCATTGCGTAGGGTAAGAGCGTCAGCAGCCACCACGGCATGGAATCCTGTTGACTGGATCGACGTCTCGGCACGTTGAAGCGCGGTCTCGGCCTCTTGTTGCGAATAGAACGACCCGAGGAAGAACTTGCGCCCATTATACCTCACGACAGATTCGTACTTCTCCATATCTCCGTCCATCACGAGCAGCACCTCCTTCTCAATAGAAAACGGTCCGTCGCGGAGGAAGTCTTTGCTTGAATACTCGCAGCATGATAATCCTTGCTGTAGCTGGAGCCTTGCGCTTTCATCGTGAAGAATCCAATGGAAACACCAGCGTATCCGCGTCGCAATCTTCGAGTCTTTCGAGTCTTCTTCTAAGTAAGCAAGAAGCTGCATAAGTTGCTCTCTCGTGGCGCACACCGACCATTTCTTTTCCGGGGACAACACAAACAGACGGCTGCGATCGCTGAAGAAACGGTACAAAGTGTACCCGTGACGGCATTTCCCAAAGGCTAAAGTTCTTGGAATGATCAGCCACTTGATGAAGCTCTCGAGCTCTCGAGCCTTTTCAACTCGAGGAAGCATCGATCCGCATTCCGACCACGCCACGTTCGCACTTTCGACGCAGCATTCGTGAGCCTGCAGCAGCGTCACGGGTCTGATGAAGGGGGTGAGATGAAGGTACACTGCACACGAGGACGATATCTCTGCACACAGCGCCGTCACTGACGCCCAATTCAAACCTGCCACAGACTTGCCATTTAGTCCCACAATACGGTCACCAACCGCAACTGTGATTGGAGTCATCTCTTGGGAGTCTGGACGCTGTTCGCAATATACAAGACCGTTCGTCGCAATCACACCAATGCTCTCGAGCAGGTTTTCAGCCTCAAATGGGAGCGGGAACGAATCGATGCGGAAGGTCTTGACGTCACTGGAGCTAGGAAGCTTCAGCTGCTTGCACAGTAACGATGGGTTAGCCACCAGGTCAGCCATGAGTTTGTTGGCCTGCTCTGGATTCACAATGTTGTTACCCGTAGGCGGTTGTCTGGAAAACGTCATCTTCAACGGCCGTGGTAAGCCCAGCAACCACGAAGTAAACTGCGAGAGATCATTCAGCTTACCATATGTGGCACCGTTCACTTGTTCCACCAAGTCTCCACGTATTATGCGGCCACTGAGTGATGCCTGGCCCAGCGTACCATCTGGGTGATCGTTCAGGGACTTAACAACCACGCCTCGGGGCTCCAGTGCCAGAGCTAAGCCAAGTGGGCCGTCTTGGAAAATCACGTCGTACGTGGTTGGTCCACTGGCTTGAGGGATGATCAGTCCTGCGCGGAGCGTACTCTCTCTTGCTCGTTGCGAGGGTACGTCGTGTACTCTACGCTGCCACTCCTCGTTCGCCTTCCTCATCTTTGTCGACGGTTGTCGTACAAACACAGCGTACGTGACGTCAGACGGATTATCCACTCGTAGCAATGATTCGACCTCAGCAACATCCTTCTCGCGAGTGGTAAGGCCGTTCACCATCAGTAGCACATCACCTGGAAACACTTGACCCGATAGCTCACCAAATCCAATACTCGAAGTGTGGAAAGACTGGACGAACATGAAAGATTCATAAGAGGCCAATGTCAGTCCCATCGACAGTCCATGGCACTTCACGATCGACACCGAGGCACGCACAGCCTCGCCAGGCAGCGACGTCAAGTACATCAAGACCGGCTGCGCTGCAATCCTTAATTGCTCTTGGATGGCGGCGCGACTCATACCAAATACTACGCGGTCATTAACAGCGTACACAATTCCCTTGACGCCATCCGACTCAGGCTGACCACCCACCTCGCCTTGTGCAGAGCGATCAGAGTATTGCACACCTTCTGCCGTGTCTTCCAGAACCGCAGATGCGAGGTCATTAGCTTCAAGCGTCCGTACAGTCAGCATGTCGGGGTTGTCTCCTGTCAAAAGCTCGGGAACTTCGTATTGATTCAGCAACGTCGTTTGAGCTGTCAATGGCGACTGCTTGCAGAAATGCAAAGACCCGTTCAAGACTCCATCTTCCAAGCCGCAGAACGTACACAACGATTGAGACAGCACCGCATCCCCATCCTCGATAGTCACTTCGTCAGACAACGACAGCAATCGATCGCCAAATTCTTTAAGGATCATTTCTTCCTCGCCTTCAGAGTTGTCGGACGAGTCTTCATCATCCTCAACAACCAGCAATGTGGGTTCCTCCTTGACAATGTCCAACCCACCACGACCTTTTTTCTTAGCACTCTCAGGCAACATGGGAAGAGGTCTAGACTCCAGCTCGGCCTTGGCCTTGTCCTCCAGATAAGTCAGCAAATCATCCGTCAGGTCGTGTTCGACGCCATCAACGATAAACTTCTTCGTCTGCTCCAGTCCGTGTGACGAGCGAGGCGGCGAAAAGCGGTCCCATTCGCGCTGTAAGTCTGCCAGTGATTCGCCAAGCTTCTTTCGCGCATCACTAGCTTTACTCTCGAGAGAATGATACACTGACTGAACCGCTGACGTCTCCTCCAGCAACTCACACAATACCCTCAGCACCTTCAATCGATCGCCAACAGCCAGCTTCGAGTAGTTTTCCTGGGACAGAAGATCAATCGCAGACAACAGTCGCTTCTCCAACTCGGTAAGAGCGCTATCCTTGAGCTCACTACTGCCAGGGGTGCCACTGGAGTCAGCAGCCATATCGCGAGCTTTTTTCTGGAACAGCTCAGGTGAGAAGGAGGGATCCGCAAGGCACGTCGGGCAGAACCACTCACTCTTTGGGATCTCAAGCAGCGCAGACTCGAGGCAGAAAGTGTGATACGGAGCATCGCAGCGATCACACAATAGCAACCGGCCCTTCGCGTGGATCGTCTGGCAACTACGACAATTATCTTCCTCTGCAGCGATCATAGGGCGATTCACAGTCGTGTAGACCCACTCCTTCATCAGCCGCTCGAATATAACCGACAGTTTCTGCGCCAGATTCGAGATTTCCGCCTTCAACGAGTTGTACGTGTAGCAGTTTCTCCACACCAACTGCACATCATCGACAAACGACTCGACATCGTCGTTCTCGTAGTCTTCATCCTCGATCTTCTCGGCGATCGTCCCCAGGTCCATGGGTTCCGTAATATCTCCACTTGAGTAGTAGTCCGGATAGAGCTCTGCATCCACTGGCTGGTTGAAAGGAGCCGCGATCTCTTTAGCTCGAAGAACCTTGAGCACAAACCCACAACACTTAATTTTCGTCGCGCCTTGGGTCGTTGCAATGTGCTTCATGGGGTTTTTCACAGCAGGCGCAATCGAGGACATGAGCAGTCCGTGAGGGGTCTTCAGTCCAGTCACGAGAGCGTTAAAGTCTTCCAGCGACATCTCCCGCACATCTTGACCGTTAATGCACAGTAGATAATCCCCAACTCGAATCCTATCGGCGTTGTCATCCTTCGATTCAGCAGCATCTTCAGACGCTTTCTCTTTATCCTCGTTGGAGGCGTCAAAGATTTCTGTTACGACGAGATGTTGGTTATTCTCCCCCACCTTCATCTTACTCGACACACCACCAATCAGCACGACGCCGTAGTAATCACTCGACACTGCAGAAGCATTGCTCGCTTCTGACGCCAACGTAACAGAGTTCTTCGCAGGCAAGGTGGGAGCCTCCGTCTCCACTTCCTCCTTCTCTTCCTCAAACTGCACTCCCTTCAACAAGTTGGTTCCTCGTCGATACAGTTTCTGACGCAGCGGCTGCGTCACAGCATCGTCTCGATACGACTTGGAGCCTTTGATAGACTTGAGCAGTTGTTCATCCGGACTGGGGTGCTTGAACTCCATCGCCAACTGACAGACTTGGCGAGCAAGTTCAGGCCAGCTAAACGCGTTCATGGGTCGCGTGCGATGGAATTCTTCCAGTGTATTCACCATCTGAAGCAGCGGGAAATACTCATTGACCAGTGCCTTTAACAACTCAGCATGAAGCGAAGCAAAAAATGTAGCGACAGAGTCATCGTCCAGATCACCGTCCCCAACAGGACTGGAGCCATCACTCAGCGTCATCATATTCACAAAGACGCCAAAAGAAGGCAGCGCCGCCAGCTTTAAGACGTCCGAGAAGGTCGAAATAAAATCCCACACGAAAAGCAAATCGGCGTGAGATTCCGCCGGCACTGGATCCAGTTCCACCGCTGGGGAGATCACTTGAGATGGAAACTTTGAGTCTTCACTCGCTGCGGGGTCAGAATGCTGATCCTCAGACAACGTGTGGCAACCCTTCAGCGTCTGAGAGTAACGCGCTTTCACACGAGCCCAGACTTCGTCCTCCACCTCGTTCCTCTTTTCCCATAATCGAATCTGTCGTCTCCGCTCTCTTTCGTCTTCAACAAATTTCAGCAGAGCCATGTGCTGCTGCTTCACAGACTGTGGATCGGGAGCTGCTTTCCTCTTCCTGGAGTCACTGAACCGCCTTGGAGACGAAGATGTCACGACGCCATTCTCCAAAATCGACTTCTGCTCTTCGCGCATCTGACGACGCTGCCGCAGCTCCTCTATCCTCCGCTTCATCGAGTTTTCTTTCTCCTCTACCTTCTTGCGCTTTTCCTCCTCGCGTAGTGCACGCTTGAGTTCCTTTTCTTCTTCGCGCGCTCGTTTCTCCTCCTCTCTAGCCAATCGCAACGCTTCTTTCCGTGCCTCTTTTTGTCGCGCTGCTTCCATCTTGGCCTCAAGAATCGCGTTCTTGCGCTCTTCTTTTGCACGTCGCTGGGCTTCCTTCGCGTCTTCTTGCGCCTTCATTTCGATCTCCAAGAGTTTCCGAGCAGCCTCTCGCACACTGCGCTTGTCAGCTTCGCGCTGCTCCTTCTCCTTCTCCTGCTGCGTGCGTTGCTCCTCCTCAAGATCACGACAGTGCTCTTCCAACAGCCTTTCCTGAGACAGTAGGCGGTTGACTGCGTCCTTGGAGATCGCAGTCTGGGCCTTGAGAGCGTCCTTCACTTGGTTTTTCAGACGGGAGCGAATCTTGGCATGCACATCGGGTGTAATTGGATGCCGCTGCTCCCAGAACTGATAATCTCTGCACCAAAGCACCTGATGCAGTCCTTCCAGTACCCGTGTGATATTTCTTCGTAGCAGACCAAATCCATCCTCACCACTAGCAGGCGTCAGCACGTCCACAGGTCGGCCACTATCATCAGTCTCCACTGTAAACACAGATCCGCTCACCACAGCCATAAGGTCATCAGCCGGCAAGCTCTCGAAATGCACCAGCGCCTTCTTCCACGCTTTACTCGCCACGTACGACCTGAACACAATCTCCACTGCGCTATTCTCCAGTTCCACCACAAAAATCGGAGACTTTTTCTTGTTGCCGTGCACAATTTCTGCAATCAACAAATAATACACAAAAAATATATAAATCACATCCAGGAAAAATACTACAATAAAAAATATTCCACGTACTGCATCGTAGCCGGAAGGCGACTGTCAATGGCTTAGTCATCTGCACCTTTACGAGCGTCTCGTAGCCAATAGGGAACAGCTTCTTGCTGGTGTAAAAGTGTTCTTCCGGGATGACTGAGCCCAGACTCGTGACGCTGATAGGCCCGTCCACCAGCGGCATCTCCAGCTCCGCCAGTTTCCTCCTCAAGATGGCAAGATAATACATGTCTTCTCGAGGGATTGCGCCCTGCATCAGGTGCGTGTAGGCTCGAAGCGCGTCTCTCAAGCTGCGGTACTTGTGCTGCTCCGGATCCAACAGCTTCCCGTCGTCTCGGACACTCCAGTGACTGAGTGCAGTCGTGTCTAGACCTCTTTGATGCGCCAGGAACCGCAGGGACTCGACGCTCAGCTCCAAATCGTCGATAGAGTCGCTACGTCTCTTGTGTTTGGACTGGCCCATGGCCATGACGGCTGAGGCGGCGCTCAGATCTTCCTCGTCGTCCTGGACGGAGGGCGCGTGCGTCGTCTCGCTGCTGTCGGCGCTGCGTTCGGCGTCATCGTCTCCTTCGCTGCTGCTATAGGAGCGCGGGGCCAATAGCAAGTCCATTCCACGTGGTTTGGGCGCCTCATCCTTCTCCTCCTCGAAGCTGCTGCCACCTTCGGACTGCGGAGGAGACAATTCCATGGCGGGCGTCCAGTACTGACCGCTGCGGTAGGCGGGAGGGCCCGCGGACGGGGGATCCATGAGGAGGCGGCGATGCGAGTGCAGAATGCAGCTCACAGTCCACCCTCGATATAAAGTGACTGAAAACTCCCGCCGTAGAGGGTGGGGCACTTCATCGGGGGAATTAATGGCAGTGGAGAGGGGGGAATTTGAAAGCTGTGAAATATAATATTACATTTTATAATTGATTTTAGAATGAAAGTTGTAAAACTATTTTTTAAACATTTGTAAAGACTTGTCCGGCATGAAGGAAAGTCTGGTCACACCATTTTTCATACACAAAATGACACGAGAATTGATGCAAACGTTCTTTAAGCCAGCGAGCTCGCTGTCCAGTATTACGGCGCAGCAAATCATGCAAAAATTGTTGGCTTGACCTCCTCTAACCCAGCGACTCCTTTGTTTTGTAGTATTATATAGGGCTGGCCGCGCTGGCTGGTAGTCTACTGTACTCAATTTAGGGCTAGGGGACAACCATGGATATATTGGATAGGGATGGGATAAATTTCGTCGATCGGTAGCAACCCGATAACTGGACAGAAGGCCGGGTTTCCAGGTTTCGTGAGCAGCAGTCCGACTAACTCTCAGCCAATAACTACATTTTCAATGGCCGAGCTTTTGGCGATGCCTAGTTCGCCTCAGCTTGCCGCCCTAGTAGTGAAGACGGCCGCCGCCGCCGTATCGCTATTATAGCGCGTGTCTGGAAGCACAAGAAGAGGTCACGCTCGATCTCAAAAATTGGGAGGCCTTATGTGGCGTGTCAACCGAAGGCCCGAATCGACACTGATTTCCGCAGTATTACAGGCAGGCGGGCAAGCGCTGGTGTTGAACAGCATAAGGTCCTACATTTCCAAGAAGGTGAAATCGAAATGCTCGGGTCGTGACATCGCGATGTACGGTATGTGATTCCTGGGGGGGGGGGGGGCAAGTACGAGGCCTGATGCGAGCGATGCCAGATAAACCTAGGGTCACGGATCAGCTACATGAAACTCTGTTGTCCGTGGATCGAACGCCGCGTGGAGCGGCGACGATGTCGAATGGGTTTTCAGGTTTTGGCTACAAGAAAGTATGCACACACTTAAAAAAAAAACGCGAGGTACACAAAGAGAGTTAAGTACGCCTGCTCCGTGCTAGCGTCCACCCCACGGTTAATCGCCAAAAATGTTTGCACCGTCCAGCTTTCTCAAGCCAAGATAAGCTAAAATATGGTGTCAAAGGCTATACATCTTAGCCTAACTGGCGATGCATGATCTGTATTGTTTTCATAAAGATGACGAACATGAAGCAAGAGTGGGCCTCCGCTTGCGAGGAGAAAGGCCAAACTGGGACGGAGACCCCGTCCGTCATCCCAAACACGTTTTTTCATCGTGAATTTAGCTAAGGGATGGAAGCTCTTGGGAAAGGGGCTTGCGCGAGGTGATGGTGGTGCCAACTTTACGGCAACTGTAGAGCAGCAGGCACATCTCTACGGGAGAAGAATGATCTAGCTCGCGCTCAATTCGAGCAATTTGTGCTGCAAATGCAAACACTGAGTGAACTGCTTAGAGTTCAAAACGACAACATTCGAGAGCTTGTAGAATTTATTCGTCAAATACCAAGCCCTCAATTTAGATATAATCAAATGACCTGTAAATTCCAGAATTGAAGCACACTTGCTTGTAGCAATCGATCTTAAAGGAGCAGCCATGTCAGCAATTTTCGAACTCACAGATTCATCGTTGTCGGCCTCGGCGTATGTGTCTTCTTCTTCGAAGGCTGTGACATCTTCAATGTCCAACAACACAATGTGTAGTACCATCGGTGCGGCTGTAAGACCGTCTGCTTTTTCAACACTTCGTGTGTTTAGGCAACAATTGACAATCCGAAATTGACCCCTTCAAAGACACGGTCATTCGTGTCCGTGAGTGCAGATAATTGTATCGGGGTTTCTTGTGTGTAAGGCCGGCACGATCGCTTTCCACAAAAGTTGACAAGATAGCAGGGTTGTGCGCGTACCTGGCGTCACCCAGGAAGGGAGTTCCAGTGGGTGTAAATTCTTCTCGAACGTAGAGCCCGACGTAGGCGTCTGGTCGGACCGTGAACCTGGTCCAACCGCCACACTTGTAAAGCGCATCTGGTGACCCATGACGGCCCGCACATTCGGCGCTGGGAACATCTTCCTACAGTAGTAGCCTTTGAAGTCGTCTCCACGAGCGAGCCGTCTATTGCACCAACTACGCCTGGTACCCCTCTTTTCGCTTTAAGTGCTTCTTGCAGATGAACCCAGTCTTCGGTGCGTCGAGGAAAGTGTACAAACCTGCGAGTGATCGTCACAGTACACGGAGAAAGACGGCAATTACATCAACTGCCCAGGATTTTGAAATATCGAAGGCACCGGTAGATTTTCGGTGCCCGTCTTGGGAACTCAATAACTAAGTAGGCAAGCTGTTTCTCTTCGAACGGGTGTTCCTATGTAAATCGAGCAAGCTCGTACTCTTGGAGCTCGTGGCGAAAAATTGCACAAAGGCGAACGAACGCAGCTTTTGACCAATCGTAGATTACGGCGAAATTTGCTTCAAATTTAAGTGGGCTTAGCGCAAGTACGCTCTCTTTCTACGTCGGGGGGGGGGGGGGCGGCTGTCTGAGAAACAACATTGAGTGCCCTCATCGTTGCCGTAGCAGCTGCGGCAGCGGCGACCACACAGCAGTCTACGTTCAGCTGTCGCTGTTTTGATTAGTGCCACAAGAGGCTCGTCTCCAGCCTGAGACTGTCGCTTTAGTCGTCTCAGTTTGGACGGTTTGAATTTGATCAAGTGAGCCGGTCTAACTGCCCGCTAGCCAATGAAAATAGAGAAATTTGTGTTGGCACGTCGTCAAAGACGATCAAAACTGAAACGACCGTCCCCCCGACCAGACCTTTTGGTTCAACTGAAGTTGCTGAAGTTCTATACAGACCATAGACACATACACGTAGCTCACGAATATGAACTAACACGAACCGTGCGCAAAACAGAGATCGGCCAGTAATCTTATTTACGCTAGGCCTAAATATCTATACGATAGCCTGTAACGTATTCTCTTGTATACGACATTCCAAACCACAGCGGTGTATGATCAAGGCAGATGTAAAAGCCAAGAGCAGGCTATTCCCGCCCTACTTTTTTTTTTCCCGGAAACACCGGGGATAGGACAATACATGCATCACTCTAGATTATTTTTGTATAGGCCACCACTGGTAACAAAATCTACTCAATGATATTACTATGATAAGGGATTGCTTACATCCAATTCAAAGTCCGGATTTAGGGGACGTGACAGACATAGACAAGACAAGCAGGTACACGGGGCGGATATTAATTTTTATTTTTTAAGATAATTGCTGGGAGAGGAGTAGAACATCACACGACAAGGCAAAGACAGCGTGTGAGATGTGTCCCTTCGAACACTATTTTTTTGCAAGAGGGCGCACCAGGCGCACTTCGAGGATTTGGTCCATCCCCTTCTTTTAGCCATAATACCCAAAGGGCGCTTGGGGCGCCCTTTTGCCACGTCAGCACTAAGGGCGGTTCTTAACCAAAGAGACGATACTCTTCGAGGGTTCTGATTGGATACTTGGGCTTTTGAGAGGTGGGGGTTGGAGAGACGAAAAGAGTTTTTTGAGGAGACGAAACAAAATGTATCTCTGAAAATACGCGTATATTGACTAATTACATTTTGGGCTGATAGAGATACCCACACTTCAGCTGAACTTTTCGACCAATAGCAGGTGTGGTGTGATGTATCGTCTCGTTTTGGCGAACGGAAGAAAAGAAAAGAGACGATATCGCGAGTCTCGTATCTTCGGTTAAGAACGGCCCTAATAGTTTCGAATATAATAAATAAACATAAAACATTGCCCCAGTTGAGCCGCTTGCTTCACAGATTTACACCTTCCGTATTAATTGCTGCGCTCCTCGAGGCTGCTGGCATATAGTTTTAAAACATTCACACGGTAAGGTTGACGTAGTGACCCGCGCAACCAACGGCGGAAACACGGAGCAGGTTTGCAAGCCACGTGTTCAATACGCGATTGTCACCAATCATAAATTGACAGCCGTCTTTTCACTCCCCAACAAAACGTGAGAAAGCGCAAGGTGGCTGTCATCTGGCAGTCAGCATTGAAGCGATTGTCTGACTTGGTCATCACCGGGACTAGTACAGTAATGGGTACTTAGCACGGCCGCCTGCCGTCTCGAAACAGGTATGACGGCCAAATAGTTCTCCTTACCATGGGCCCAGCCATTGATCCTGAGCCGTCAGACATCTCCTCGTCAGTGATTGTCTCTTGTCAAAGCCCCTAAATATGACGCCAGAGTGGCGGCGGAAATAGGGTTTAAATTGGCTTACCAAAACATCAGGTGCGAAAAACTAGTAATCTCTCCACATCCGAAAGTAGATGCGAACATAGGTACTGGCGGGCTCCCTGGAGTCATAAAAGGAAAGTGGTTTGTTGCCTGTCACCACTCATCGCGCCCAGGCAAAGCAACACGACGCTTCCTGGCTCGCCACGGCGTTCCGCCCGCAGAAACGCTAGCGACATTCTGTAAAACTATTTTATGCAAGGCCTACCGGTAGGATTGTACCCATGGTACTGGTATGCTTTCGAGCTGGAGATAAAAGATGAGGGCTTGTTTAAAATTGAGCCGCTTTGACTAAGCCATGACACCAGAGCTAAATGGATGGCTTCTGCAAGCACTAAAAAAATGAGGTTGGAGGTCCATGAAATAAATTACCAAATTTACGAAATGGAAACATAAATATAGGTTGAAAAGTAGGCCATGTCCTAAAAATCAACTGTTTTCTGGGAAATTGAAATTTATTTTTTGAAGTATCATTTTTGGGCATCCATGTACACTTATAACGAGCGGGGCGCGGGGTCCGGGGATATCCGATTCGGATTGCGCGTACGTACCGCCAAATTCGAGGCGCCGCCGGCACTATACGAAGCTAGCGTGTGATATGTCGACGAACCAGACACGGAACCGGAATTAGCCGGTACAAGCAGCATGAAAACAAATACTAGCGTGGGTGAGGGTGACATCAGTACTGCACAAATCGACGTAAGCAAAGCGGCGATGCCGGTCACCGGGGTGTAGCCGATACGGAGATCATAAGACTGGGCGATACTAAGCATGGCCATTCCAGGAGGGCCATTTCACGAAAAAATAGTGTGCCATCTGAACAGCAGTTTTTTATCTTTACATAATTCAGGAATATTTCAAGCGTAATCGTTGCATTATCTCTGATCTGTTTTCGCCCTACAAAACCCAAGTAGTTATCCCAATAAGGCGTGTCCGTTGCATTCATTATTGAAATGGCGGCCAAGCCAAAACCTACTCTACGCAATTACGACTAAATAGTCGAAATAGTCGTATGTCTATGTCTCGCGCCCGAAACGCTACGTGCTCTAAAAGCAGAAGCGAAGTCTCGCACGTATGCTAGCGTATTTGCAACGGTGGGAGGCAAAGAAGGTGGTAAAAATAGCGAGCAATACTGCGTCAAGATGGGGACTCTGGTGCGATCGGTGAACCGAAGTTAGCCGTGAAGGCAGTTACCGCCTGCTTGGGTCAGCCTTTAATTCTCTCGTTCTCTCAAATAAGTGATCGAAACCTGGCGGAAGAGAACATGCGGGTCACAAGGATTACCCTGCTGGGGTAATAATTGCACCGGCAAAGAAAAAGAAGATGGTGCCTGTGAGTATGATATCCGCCTTGGAGGACTTAGCTAGGCTTCGATTATATGATAGTTGCGATTCTAAAGATGAGAGTAACGCACGCGTCTTGACCGTTTGCTGTGGGTTTCTGTGGCTTTTGCCGCGGGGAATTGATCAACAACGGAATGGACTACGAAGCAGAAAACCACCGGATACACTGCTATCTAACGTATCGAGACCTCGCGTGGTAACCAAAAATGGTGTCCAACGTACTTCCACCTCACTTCATCTGATAGCACTACGGTCTGAAGGAGAAAGGCTCCAACGCGACTCGCCAGCATTGTCGTTACTGCGCCAAGAATTCTAACGTTGCTAAGAACGAGAAGGCACGCCGAGCTCCTAAAAAAAGGCGGCCGGTGAATCTGCAACGTGCGCGGAAGAAGAGAACGCCAATGACAGCTCGTACAGGATACACGTGGCTCGAGGACCGCCTTCGGCGCCTACGAGTCTGACCTCTGACCTAGGTACCCTCTACTCTATTTGGCACCGCTCACCGTTGATGCAAGCGGGTGGTTTGGTGCAGAGAGCCACATGGTAGTACTAGCGACATTCCTGCCAATTTTAGGTAAGGACCTATCTAGCTGCGCATTCCTGGCGACAACTGCGCAGTCAACATGCAACTTGCTCGCCCCATGGGCGTCCAGCTTATTTGTTGTTCGAGCCGCCTTTTAAACCTCGCAGTCCGAACGCTACTGGACCGGCATGAACAGGCCCTGTTATATTATTCGCATAACTGGGTTTTGTTTCACTTTTATTTTGACTGAAGGCGCCTCTCCACCCGAAACGTTCCCAGGGTACGCACTGGGGGTTGACGTACGCAATGTTAGCTCAGTCTACGAGCTCACCAACGCGGACGACGAAGATCTGCTTAAGCTAATGTAGTCACTTGCTGCCAATCGCAGACTAATACCTTGCTGGCCGAAATTAGCGACGCCGAGTCTTTGTACAGAAAACAAAAGCTGCGGTCGAACGAGCTAAACCGTCTTGATGCGCGCGACCTGCTGGACGGGGTGCTTGAGACAAAGCCACCTTTCGCCAGTTATCTTGGTGGGTTTTACGTTTTATTTCTTATCTAACTTTAACGGTAAAGGTGGATCGCACCACGCTCCACTTAGGTAATGGGTATCGCTACCAGGATACGCTGCCACTTAGCATCATCTGCTCGCGAGAGGTTGTGCTTGCGACAGCGCGGATATCCATCTTCGAAATGCGCGAAACAGCTGTGGCGACCCAAGTCGCACGATAGCCGGCAGATTTAAGCGGCCAGCGCACTGACGGATAGCCGTTCGTGAGCTGACTCACTACTATTTTGACTACTGAGACGCACAATCGCCCTATGCAGCTTTGGAACGATACGAAAGGGCGTGTCACACGATTCTCCAGTTTACGTTCGAGAGCATCTCCACCTTCTTTGTTCCAGCTGTTCACGAACGCAAATCAAGCATTGTCAAGAGTCTAACTACGGGAGTGGAAGAAACCAGAATGCGCATCAGTTGTCCAATGGAGACACTTTTAAAAGCAATTGCTGGGCTGACAATAATCGTGTACACGCGTAATGGAGTTGCCGTCAAAACCTCCCTCCATCTGAAGATGTCAGAGTCCATCACAGCACGCCGTAGCGTCGGTAAATGTTCCACCGACATCAACACTTCATGACCTCGTTTAAGCCTAACCAGGTGTTGGAATCACGGCGGGTTCAGCGTGTGTGTGGGCTAGTTGCAGGCCGATCCGGAATCCCCTGTGGTATCGCACGCCAGAGCCAATATTACGAATGCACCGCGACGCTGTATGCGCAAACCTACGGTATTGGAGGTTCTATTTGACCGCCCGGACCATGGGAGGCGATCTTCAAACCTAGCAACTACTCAATTTGTTCTGGCCTCAAACGCTTATACGTATGGGAGGCATCTGCTACACGTCTTTTAGCTGAGCGTAATGCACCGCGCCTACCATTACAACTGCAGGGAAACAGTTTTGCTGTTGTCGTGGCCAGCAATTTTCAAAGTGTTGTCAACTCATAACTAAGTTATTTTATTATATATTTACTGAAAATATTCGTTTTAAAGCTATTTTATTTTATTTCAAACATATACCTTCTTGAAAGCATATACTTGGAATATATTGTGGTTTTCATCCAGTTTGGCAAAACGAGGTCCGATTTATTGGGCCCGATTTGTTGAATTCGTCCGATTTAAAAAAAATTGGGTTAATAAAAGACAAACCCGCGCATTCGCACGGAACAGCTCTAGATTTTACATTTACTGGCACTGTTCTAAGCGAAACCGCACCTTTAACTTAAACACGACGAAACACAAGTACATGTATGATTGAAGAGTAACTAGCTCAAAAATAAAAACGGTAGAAAACTGATACTTGACTATAATAGTCGCTCCAAAGTGACTACCCGAAATGCAAAAAATAACAAGTCGGAAATTTAACTTCAGCATCGAAATACAATATTGACATAGATACCTTTCCTGCGTTTTCGTCCGAGTGCTCCGCACACGGCATTCATTTGGCAGGTAGCATTCTCGCCTGCCCCGGCCTGGGTTTGACCTGCGTGCTACGGACACGGGTCATAAACCACAGGTAGCGTTCCAGCTTATCATTGAGCTACCTGCGCTGAAAACTACACCCGACCCCTAAACCAAACCTTAGACCATTAGTGCACCCTAGACCCCCTCTACCTCCCCCTAAACGGGGAGCACCTCGCTGCGCTCGGCCGCCGGCTCAATGCAATCACTCTATGGCTCGGTAGCTATGGATACTTATTGGATGTTTGGAGTGACAAATGTTGACTGCTTTTTGTGGTTGATGTTACTTGAGTGTGGTGGATTATTTTAAATGACAGATAAAGCTTGACGGCATGGCCAGTGCCTTCTCCAGAGCCGCCACTGTGTCGCTGGCCACCATCACCGCGGTTACCACGCCTGCCACGCCCACGAGCTCCACGGCCTCGGCCAGATCCACCAACGCCACGGCCTCCGACTTCTCCACGAACGTCTGGTCGCTCTTGGGCACTTACAACTCCTGCAGTAACGTCCTCTGTGACGGTTGCCACAGCTCCATACACCCCACCGTCACTCGACACTGCTGCACGGCAAGCTGAGCTACCACTAGCAGCAGGCACACTGACATCGACGACGGCATGGCCAGTGCCTTCTCCAGAGCCGCCACTGTGTCGCTGGCCACCATCACCGCGGTTACCACGCCTGCCACGCCCACGAGCTCCACGGCCTCGGCCAGATCCACCAACGC
The DNA here is from genome assembly GCA_033557915.1 of Phytophthora tentaculata. Classification (NCBI taxonomy): domain Eukaryota; phylum Oomycota; class Peronosporomycetes; order Peronosporales; family Peronosporaceae; genus Phytophthora; species Phytophthora tentaculata. The sequence continues at coordinate 5,591,160 of JAUCEA010000007.1, read as the reverse complement.
CACGGCCTCCGACTTCTCCACGAACGTCTGATCGCTCTTGGGCACTTACAACTCCTGCAGTAACGTCCTCTGTGACGGTTGCCACAGCTCCATACACCCCACCGTCACTCGACACTGCTGCACGGCAAGCTGAGCTACCACTACCAGCAGGCACACTGACATCGACGACGGCATGGCCAGTGCCTTCTCCAGAGCCGCCACTGTGTCGCTGGCCACCATCACCGCGGTTACCACGCCTGCCACGCCCACGAGCTCCACGGCCTCGGCCAGATCCACCAACGCCACGGCCTCCGACTTCTCCACGAACGTCTGGTCGCTCTTGGGCACTTACAACTCCTGCAGTAACGTCCACTGTGGCGGTTGCCACAGCTCCATACACCCCACCGTCACTCGACACTGCTGCACAGCAAGCTGAGCTACCACTACCAGCAGGCACACTGACATCGACGACGGCATGGCCAGTGCCTTCTCCAGAGCCGCCACTGTGTCGCTGGCCACCATCACCGCGGTTACCACGCCTGCCACGCCCACGAGCTCCACGGCCTCGGCCAGATCCACCAACGCCACGGCCTCCGACTTCTCCACGAACGTCTGATCGCTCTTGGGCACTTACAACTCCTGCAGTAACGTCCTCTGTGACGGTTGCCACAGCTCCATACACCCCACCGTCACTCGACACTGCTGCACGGCAAGCTGAGCTACCACTACCAGCAGGCACACTGACATCGACGACGGCATGGCCAGTGCCTTCTCCAGAGCCGCCACTGTGTCGCTGGCCACCATCACCGCGGTTACCACGCCTGCCACGCCCACGAGCTCCACGGCCTCGGCCAGATCCACCAACGCCACGGCCTCCGACTTCTCCACGAACGTCTGGTCGCTCTTGGGCACTTACAACTCCTGCAGTAACGTCCACTGTGGCGGTTGCCACAGCTCCATACACCCCACCGTCACTCGACACTGCTGCACAGCAAGCTGAGCTACCACTACCAGCAGGCACACTGACATCGACGACGGCATGGCCAGTGCCTTCTCCAGAGCCGCCACTGTGTCGCTGGCCACCATCACCGCAGTTACCACGCCTGCCACGCCCACGAGCTCCACGGCCTCGGCCAGATCCACCAACGCCACGGCCTCCGACTTCTCCACGAACGTCTGATCGCTCTTGGGCACTTACAACTCCTGCAGTAACGTCCTCTGTGGCGGTTGCCACAGCTCCATACACCCCACCGTCACTCGACACTGCTGCACGGCAAGCTGAGCTACCACTACCAGCAGGCACACTGACATCGACGACGGCATGGCCAGTGCCTTCTCCAGAGCCGCCACTGTGTCGCTGGCCACCATCACCGCAGTTACCACGCCTGCCACGCCCACGAGCTCCACGGCCTCGGCCAGATCCACCAACGCCACGGCCTCCGACTTCTCCACGAACGTCTGATCGCTCTTGGGCACTTACAACTCCTGCAGTAACGTCCTCTGTGGCGGTTGCCACAGCTCCATACACCCCACCGTCACTCGACACTGCTGCACGGCAAGCTGAGCTACCACTACCAGCAGGCACACTGACATCGACGACGGCATGGCCAGTGCCTTCTCCAGAGCCGCCACTGTGTCGCTGGCCACCATCACCGCAGTTACCACGCCTGCCACGCCCACGAGCTCCACGGCCTCGGCCAGATCCACCAACGCCACGGCCTCCGACTTCTCCACGAACGTCTGATCGCTCTTGGGCACTTACAACTCCTGCAGTAACGTCCTCTGTGGCGGTTGCCACAGCTCCATACACCCCACCGTCACTCGACACTGCTGCACGGCAAGCTGAGCTACCACTAGCAGCAGGCACACTGACATCGACGACGGCATGGCCAGTGCCTTCTCCAGAGCCGCCACTGTGTCGCTGGCCACCATCACCGCAGTTACCACGCCTGCCACGCCCACGAGCTCCACGGCCTCGGCCAGATCCACCAACGCCACGGCCTCCGACTTCTCCACGAACGTCTGATCGCTCTTGGGCACTTACAACTCCTGCAGTAACGTCCTCTGTGGCGGTTGCCACAGCTCCATACACCCCACCGTCACTCGACACTGCTGCACGGCAAGCTGAGCTACCACTACCAGCAGGCACACTGACATCGACGACGGCATGGCCAGTGCCTTCTCCAGAGCCGCCACTGTGTCGCTGGCCACCATCACCGCAGTTACCACGCCTGCCACGCCCACGAGCTCCACGGCCTCGGCCAGATCCACCAACGCCACGGCCTCCGACTTCTCCACGAACGTCTGATCGCTCTTGGGCACTTACAACTCCTGCAGTAACGTCCTCTGTGGCGGTTGCCACAGCTCCATACACCCCACCGTCACTCGACACTGCTGCACGGCAAGCTGAGCTACCACTAGCAGCAGGCACACTGACATCGACGACGGCATGGCCAGTGCCTTCTCCAGAGCCGCCACTGTGTCGCTGGCCACCATCACCGCAGTTACCACGCCTGCCACGCCCACGAGCTCCACGGCCTCGGCCAGATCCACCAACGCCACGGCCTCCGACTTCTCCACGAACGTCTGATCGCTCTTGGGCACTTACAACTCCTGCAGTAACGTCCACTGTGGCGGTTGCCACATCTCCATACACCCCACCGTCACTCGACACTGCTGCACAGCAAGCTGAGCTACCACTAGCAGCAGGCACACTGACATCGACGACGGCATGGCCAGTGCCTTCTCCAGAGCCGCCACTGTGTCGCTGGCCACCATCACCGCAGTTACCACGCCTGCCACGCCCACGAGCTCCACGGCCTCGGCCAGATCCACCAACGCCACGGCCTCCGACTTCTCCACGAACGTCTGGTCGCTCTTGGGCACTTACAACTCCTGCAGTAACGTCCACTGTGGCGGTTGCCACAGCTCCATACACCCCACCGTCACTCGACACTGCTGCACAGCAAGCTGAGCTACCACTAGCAGCAGGCACACTGACATCGACGACGGCATGGCCAGTGCCTTCTCCAGAGCCGCCACTGTGTCGCTGGCCACCATCACCGCAGTTACCACGCCTGCCACGCCCACGAGCTCCACGGCCTCGGCCAGATCCACCAACGCCACGGCCTCCGACTTCTCCACGAACGTCTGATCGCTCTTGGGCACTTACAACTCCTGCAGTAACGTCCTCTGTGGCGGTTGCCACAGCTCCATACACCCCACCGTCACTCGACACTGCTGCACGGCAAGCTGAGCTACCACTACCAGCAGGCACACTGACATCGACGACGGCATGGCCAGTGCCTTCTCCAGAGCCGCCACTGTGTCGCTGGCCACCATCACCGCAGTTACCACGCCTGCCACGCCCACGAGCTCCACGGCCTCGGCCAGATCCACCAACGCCACGGCCTCCGACTTCTCCACGAACGTCTGGTCGCTCTTGGGCACTTACAACTCCTGCAGTAACGTCCTCTGTGGCGGTTGCCACAGCTCCATACACCCCACCGTCACTCGACACTGCTGCACGGCAAGCTGAGCTACCACTACCAGCAGGCACACTGACATCGACGACGGCATGGCCAGTGCCTTCTCCAGAGCCGCCACTGTGTCGCTGGCCACCATCACCGCAGTTACCACGCCTGCCACGCCCACGAGCTCCACGGCCTCGGCCAGATCCACCAACGCCACGGCCTCCGACTTCTCCACGAACGTCTGATCGCTCTTGGGCACTTACAACTCCTGCAGTAACGTCCTCTGTGGCGGTTGCCACAGCTCCATACACCCCACCGTCACTCGACACTGCTGCACGGCAAGCTGAGCTACCACTACCAGCAGGCACACTGACATCGACGACGGCATGGCCAGTGCCTTCTCCAGAGCCGCCACTGTGTCGCTGGCCACCATCACCGCGGTTACCACGCCTGCCACGCCCACGAGCTCCACGGCCTCGGCCAGATCCACCAACGCCACGGCCTCCGACTTCTCCACGAACGTCTGATCGCTCTTGGGCACTTACAACTCCTGCAGTAACGTCCTCTGTGGCGGTTGCCACAGCTCCATACACCCCACCGTCACTCGACACTGCTGCACGGCAAGCTGAGCTACCACTACCAGCAGGCACACTGACATCGACGACGGCATGGCCAGTGCCTTCTCCAGAGCCGCCACTGTGTCGCTGGCCACCATCACCGCAGTTACCACGCCTGCCACGCCCACGAGCTCCACGGCCTCGGCCAGATCCACCAACGCCACGGCCTCCGACTTCTCCACGAACGTCTGATCGCTCTTGGGCACTTACAACTCCTGCAGTAACGTCCTCTGTGGCGGTTGCCACAGCTCCATACACCCCACCGTCACTCGACACTGCTGCACGGCAAGCTGAGCTACCACTACCAGCAGGCACACTGACATCGACGACGGCATGGCCAGTGCCTTCTCCAGAGCCGCCACTGTGTCGCTGGCCACCATCACCGCGGTTACCACGCCTGCCACGCCCACGAGCTCCACGGCCTCGGCCAGATCCACCAACGCCACGGCCTCCGACTTCTCCACGAACGTCTGATCGCTCTTGGGCACTTACAACTCCTGCAGTAACGTCCTCTGTGGCGGTTGCCACAGCTCCATACACCCCACCGTCACTCGACACTGCTGCACGGCAAGCTGAGCTACCACTACCAGCAGGCACACTGACATCGACGACGGCATGGCCAGTGCCTTCTCCAGAGCCGCCACTGTGTCGCTGGCCACCATCACCGCAGTTACCACGCCTGCCACGCCCACGAGCTCCACGGCCTCGGCCAGATCCACCAACGCCACGGCCTCCGACTTCTCCACGAACGTCTGGTCGCTCTTGGGCACTTACAACTCCTGCAGTAACGTCCTCTGTGGCGGTTGCCACAGCTCCATACACCCCACCGTCACTCGACACTGCTGCACGGCAAGCTGAGCTACCACTACCAGCAGGCACACTGACATCGACGACGGCATGGCCAGTGCCTTCTCCAGAGCCGCCACTGTGTCGCTGGCCACCATCACCGCAGTTACCACGCCTGCCACGCCCACGAGCTCCACGGCCTCGGCCAGATCCACCAACGCCACGGCCTCCGACTTCTCCACGAACGTCTGATCGCTCTTGGGCACTTACAACTCCTGCAGTAACGTCCTCTGTGGCGGTTGCCACAGCTCCATACACCCCACCGTCACTCGACACTGCTGCACGGCAAGCTGAGCTACCACTACCAGCAGGCACACTGACATCGACGACGGCATGGCCAGTGCCTTCTCCAGAGCCGCCACTGTGTCGCTGGCCACCATCACCGCAGTTACCACGCCTGCCACGCCCACGAGCTCCACGGCCTCGGCCAGATCCACCAACGCCACGGCCTCCGACTTCTCCACGAACGTCTGGTCGCTCTTGGGCACTTACAACTCCTGCAGTAACGTCCTCTGTGGCGGTTGCCACAGCTCCATACACCCCACCGTCACTCGACACTGCTGCACGGCAAGCTGAGCTACCACTAGCAGCAGGCACACTGACATCGACGACGGCATGGCCAGTGCCTTCTCCAGAGCCGCCACTGTGTCGCTGGCCACCATCACCGCAGTTACCACGCCTGCCACGCCCACGAGCTCCACGGCCTCGGCCAGATCCACCAACGCCACGGCCTCCGACTTCTCCACGAACGTCTGGTCGCTCTTGGGCACTTACAACTCCTGCAGTAACGTCCTCTGTGGCGGTTGCCACAGCTCCATACACCCCACCGTCACTCGACACTGCTGCACGGCAAGCTGAGCTACCACTAGCAGCAGGCACACTGACATCGACGACGGCATGGCCAGTGCCTTCTCCAGAGCCGCCACTGTGTCGCTGGCCACCATCACCGCAGTTACCACGCCTGCCACGCCCACGAGCTCCACGGCCTCGGCCAGATCCACCAACGCCACGGCCTCCGACTTCTCCACGAACGTCTGATCGCTCTTGGGCACTTACAACTCCTGCAGTAACGTCCTCTGTGGCGGTTGCCACAGCTCCATACACCCCACCGTCACTCGACACTGCTGCACGGCAAGCTGAGCTACCACTACCAGCAGGCACACTGACATCGACGACGGCATGGCCAGTGCCTTCTCCAGAGCCGCCACTGTGTCGCTGGCCACCATCACCGCGGTTACCACGCCTGCCACGCCCACGAGCTCCACGGCCTCGGCCAGATCCACCAACGCCACGGCCTCCGACTTCTCCACGAACGTCTGGTCGCTCTTGGGCACTTACAACTCCTGCAGTAACGTCCACTGTGGCGGTTGCCACAGCTCCATACACCCCACCGTCACTCGACACTGCTGCACGGCAAGCTGAGCTACCACTACCAGCAGGCACACTGACATCGACGACGGCATGGCCAGTGCCTTCTCCAGAGCCGCCACTGTGTCGCTGGCCACCATCACCGCGGTTACCACGCCTGCCACGCCCACGAGCTCCACGGCCTCGGCCAGATCCACCAACGCCACGGCCTCCGACTTCTCCACGAACGTCTGGTCGCTCTTGGGCACTTACAACTCCTGCAGTAACGTCCTCTGTGGCGGTTGCCACAGCTCCATACACCCCACCGTCACTCGACACTGCTGCACGGCAAGCTGAGCTACCACTAGCAGCAGGCACACTGACATCGACGACGGCATGGCCAGTGCCTTCTCCAGAGCCGCCACTGTGTCGCTGGCCACCATCACCGCAGTTACCACGCCTGCCACGCCCACGAGCTCCACGGCCTCGGCCAGATCCACCAACGCCACGGCCTCCGACTTCTCCACGAACGTCTGGTCGCTCTTGGGCACTTACAACTCCTGCAGTAACGTCCTCTGTGGCGGTTGCCACAGCTCCATACACCCCACCGTCACTCGACACTGCTGCACGGCAAGCTGAGCTACCACTACCAGCAGGCACACTGACATCGACGACGGCATGGCCAGTGCCTTCTCCAGAGCCGCCACTGTGTCGCTGGCCACCATCACCGCAGTTACCACGCCTGCCACGCCCACGAGCTCCACGGCCTCGGCCAGATCCACCAACGCCACGGCCTCCGACTTCTCCACGAACGTCTGATCGCTCTTGGGCACTTACAACTCCTGCAGTAACGTCCTCTGTGGCGGTTGCCACAGCTCCATACACCCCACCGTCACTCGACACTGCTGCACGGCAAGCTGAGCTACCACTAGCAGCAGGCACACTGACATCGACGACGGCATGGCCAGTGCCTTCTCCAGAGCCGCCACTGTGTCGCTGGCCACCATCACCGCGGTTACCACGCCTGCCACGCCCACGAGCTCCACGGCCTCGGCCAGATCCACCAACGCCACGGCCTCCGACTTCTCCACGAACGTCTGGTCGCTCTTGGGCACTTACAACTCCTGCAGTAACGTCCTCTGTGGCGGTTGCCACAGCTCCATACACCCCACCGTCACTCGACACTGCTGCACGGCAAGCTGAGCTACCACTACCAGCAGGCACACTGACATCGACGACGGCATGGCCAGTGCCTTCTCCAGAGCCGCCACTGTGTCGCTGGCCACCATCACCGCAGTTACCACGCCTGCCACGCCCACGAGCTCCACGGCCTCGGCCAGATCCACCAACGCCACGGCCTCCGACTTCTCCACGAACGTCTGATCGCTCTTGGGCACTTACAACTCCTGCAGTAACGTCCTCTGTGGCGGTTGCCACAGCTCCATACACCCCACCGTCACTCGACACTGCTGCACGGCAAGCTGAGCTACCACTAGCAGCAGGCACACTGACATCGACGACGGCATGGCCAGTGCCTTCTCCAGAGCCGCCACTGTGTCGCTGGCCACCATCACCGCGGTTACCACGCCTGCCACGCCCACGAGCTCCACGGCCTCGGCCAGATCCACCAACGCCACGGCCTCCGACTTCTCCACGAACGTCTGGTCGCTCTTGGGCACTTACAACTCCTGCAGTAACGTCCTCTGTGGCGGTTGCCACAGCTCCATACACCCCACCGTCACTCGACACTGCTGCACGGCAAGCTGAGCTACCACTACCAGCAGGCACACTGACATCGACGACGGCATGGCCAGTGCCTTCTCCAGAGCCGCCACTGTGTCGCTGGCCACCATCACCGCGGTTACCACGCCTGCCACGCCCACGAGCTCCACGGCCTCGGCCAGATCCACCAACGCCACGGCCTCCGACTTCTCCACGAACGTCTGGTCGCTCTTGGGCACTTACAACTCCTGCAGTAACGTCCTCTGTGGCGGTTGCCACAGCTCCATACACCCCACCGTCACTCGACACTGCTGCACAGCAAGCTGAGCTACCACTACCAGCAGGCACACTGACATCGACGACGGCATGGCCAGTGCCTTCTCCAGAGCCGCCACTGTGTCGCTGGCCACCATCACCGCAGTTACCACGCCTGCCACGCCCACGAGCTCCACGGCCTCGGCCAGATCCACCAACGCCACGGCCTCCGACTTCTCCACGAACGTCTGATCGCTCTTGGGCACTTACAACTCCTGCAGTAACGTCCTCTGTGGCGGTTGCCACAGCTTCATACACCCCACCGTCACTCGACACTGCTGCACGGCAAGCTGAGCTACCACTAGCAGCAGGCACACTGACATCGACGACGGCATGGCCAGTGCCTTCTCCAGAGCCGCCACTGTGTCGCTGGCCACCATCACCGCGGTTACCACGCCTGCCACGCCCACGAGCTCCACGGCCTCGGCCAGATCCACCAACGCCACGGCCTCCGACTTCTCCACGAACGTCTGATCGCTCTTGGGCACTTACAACTCCTGCAGTAACGTCCTCTGTGGCGGTTGCCACAGCTTCATACACCCCACCGTCACTCGACACTGCTGCACGGCAAGCTGAGCTACCACTACCAGCACCATCACCGCAGTTACCACGCCTGCCACGCCCACGAGCTCCACGGCCTCGGCCAGATCCACCAACGCCACGGCCTCCGACTTCTCCACGAACGTCTGATCGCTCTTGGGCACTTACAACTCCTGCAGTAACGTCCTCTGTGGCGGTTGCCACAGCTCCATACACCCCACCGTCACTCGACACTGCTGCACGGCAAGCTGAGCTACCACTAGCAGCAGGCACACTGACATCGACGACGGCATGGCCAGTGCCTTCTCCAGAGCCGCCACTGTGTCGCTGGCCACCATCACCGCGGTTACCACGCCTGCCACGCCCACGAGCTCCACGGCCTCGGCCAGATCCACCAACGCCACGGCCTCCGACTTCTCCACGAACGTCTGGTCGCTCTTGGGCACTTACAACTCCTGCAGTAACGTCCTCTGTGGCGGTTGCCACAGCTCCATACACCCCACCGTCACTCGACACTGCTGCACGGCAAGCTGAGCTACCACTACCAGCAGGCACACTGACATCGACGACGGCATGGCCAGTGCCTTCTCCAGAGCCGCCACTGTGTCGCTGGCCACCATCACCGCAGTTACCACGCCTGCCACGCCCACGAGCTCCACGGCCTCGGCCAGATCCACCAACGCCACGGCCTCCGACTTCTCCACGAACGTCTGGTCGCTCTTGGGCACTTACAACTCCTGCAGTAACGTCCACTGTGGCGGTTGCCACAGCTCCATACACCCCACCGTCACTCGACACTGCTGCACGGCAAGCTGAGCTACCACTAGCAGCAGGCACACTGACATCGACGACGGCATGGCCAGTGCCTTCTCCAGAGCCGCCACTGTGTCGCTGGCCACCATCACCGCGGTTACCACGCCTGCCACGCCCACGAGCTCCACGGCCTCGGCCAGATCCACCAACGCCACGGCCTCCGACTTCTCCACGAACGTCTGGTCGCTCTTGGGCACTTACAACTCCTGCAGTAACGTCCTCTGTGGCGGTTGCCACAGCTCCATACACCCCACCGTCACTCGACACTGCTGCACGGCAAGCTGAGCTACCACTAGCAGCAGGCACACTGACATCGACGACGGCATGGCCAGTGCCTTCTCCAGAGCCGCCACTGTGTCGCTGGCCACCATCACCGCGGTTACCACGCCTGCCACGCCCACGAGCTCCACGGCCTCGGCCAGATCCACCAACGCCACGGCCTCCGACTTCTCCACGAACGTCTGGTCGCTCTTGGGCACTTACAACTCCTGCAGTAACGTCCTCTGTGGCGGTTGCCACAGCTCCATACACCCCACCGTCACTCGACACTGCTGCACGGCAAGCTGAGCTACCACTACCAGCAGGCACACTGACATCGACGACGGCATGGCCAGTGCCTTCTCCAGAGCCGCCACTGTGTCGCTGGCCACCATCACCGCGGTTACCACGCCTGCCACGCCCACGAGCTCCACGGCCTCGGCCAGATCCACCAACGCCACGGCCTCCGACTTCTCCACGAACGTCTGGTCGCTCTTGGGCACTTACAACTCCTGCAGTAACGTCCTCTGTGGCGGTTGCCACAGCTCCATACACCCCACCGTCACTCGACACTGCTGCACGGCAAGCTGAGCTACCACTACCAGCAGGCACACTGACATCGACGACGGCATGGCCAGTGCCTTCTCCAGAGCCGCCACTGTGTCGCTGGCCACCATCACCGCGGTTACCACGCCTGCCACGCCCACGAGCTCCACGGCCTCGGCCAGATCCACCAACGCCACGGCCTCCGACTTCTCCACGAACGTCTGATCGCTCTTGGGCACTTACAACTCCTGCAGTAACGTCCTCTGTGGCGGTTGCCACAGCTCCATACACCCCACCGTCACTCGACACTGCTGCACGGCAAGCTGAGCTACCACTACCAGCAGGCACACTGACATCGACGACGGCATGGCCAGTGCCTTCTCCAGAGCCGCCACTGTGTCGCTGGCCACCATCACCGCGGTTACCACGCCTGCCACGCCCACGAGCTCCACGGCCTCGGCCAGATCCACCAACGCCACGGCCTCCGACTTCTCCACGAACGTCTGATCGCTCTTGGGCACTTACAACTCCTGCAGTAACGTCCTCTGTGGCGGTTGCCACAGCTCCATACACCCCACCGTCACTCGACACTGCTGCACGGCAAGCTGAGCTACCACTACCAGCAGGCACACTGACATCGACGACGGCATGGCCAGTGCCTTCTCCAGAGCCGCCACTGTGTCGCTGGCCACCATCACCGCGGTTACCACGCCTGCCACGCCCACGAGCTCCACGGCCTCGGCCAGATCCACCAACGCCACGGCCTCCGACTTCTCCACGAACGTCTGGTCGCTCTTGGGCACTTACAACTCCTGCAGTAACGTCCTCTGTGGCGGTTGCCACAGCTTCATACACCCCACCGTCACTCGACACTGCTGCACGGCAAGCTGAGCTACCACTACCAGCAGGCACACTGACATCGACGACGGCATGGCCAGTGCCTTCTCCAGAGCCGCCACTGTGTCGCTGGCCACCATCACCGCGGTTACCACGCCTGCCACGCCCACGAGCTCCACGGCCTCGGCCAGATCCACCAACGCCACGGCCTCCGACTTCTCCACGAACGTCTGATCGCTCTTGGGCACTTACAACTCCTGCAGTAACGTCCTCTGTGGCGGTTGCCACAGCTCCATACACCCCACCGTCACTCGACACTGCTGCACGGCAAGCTGAGCTACCACTAGCAGCAGGCACACTGACATCGACGACGGCATGGCCAGTGCCTTCTCCAGAGCCGCCACTGTGTCGCTGGCCACCATCACCGCGGTTACCACGCCTGCCACGCCCACGAGCTCCACGGCCTCGGCCAGATCCACCAACGCCACGGCCTCCGACTTCTCCACGAACGTCTGGTCGCTCTTGGGCACTTACAACTCCTGCAGTAACGTCCTCTGTGGCGGTTGCCACAGCTCCATACACCCCACCGTCACTCGACACTGCTGCACGGCAAGCTGAGCTACCACTACCAGCAGGCACACTGACATCGACGACGGCATGGCCAGTGCCTTCTCCAGAGCCGCCACTGTGTCGCTGGCCACCATCACCGCGGTTACCACGCCTGCCACGCCCACGAGCTCCACGGCCTCGGCCAGATCCACCAACGCCACGGCCTCCGACTTCTCCACGAACGTCTGGTCGCTCTTGGGCACTTACAACTCCTGCAGTAACGTCCTCTGTGGCGGTTGCCACAGCTCCATACACCCCACCGTCACTCGACACTGCTGCACGGCAAGCTGAGCTACCACTACCAGCAGGCACACTGACATCGACGACGGCATGGCCAGTGCCTTCTCCAGAGCCGCCACTGTGTCGCTGGCCACCATCACCGCGGTTACCACGCCTGCCACGCCCACGAGCTCCACGGCCTCGGCCAGATCCACCAACGCCACGGCCTCCGACTTCTCCACGAACGTCTGATCGCTCTTGGGCACTTACAACTCCTGCAGTAACGTCCTCTGTGGCGGTTGCCACAGCTCCATACACCCCACCGTCACTCGACACTGCTGCACGGCAAGCTGAGCTACCACTACCAGCAGGCACACTGACATCGACGACGGCATGGCCAGTGCCTTCTCCAGAGCCGCCACTGTGTCGCTGGCCACCATCACCGCAGTTACCACGCCTGCCACGCCCACGAGCTCCACGGCCTCGGCCAGATCCACCAACGCCACGGCCTCCGACTTCTCCACGAACGTCTGATCGCTCTTGGGCACTTACAACTCCTGCAGTAACGTCCTCTGTGGCGGTTGCCACAGCTCCATACACCCCACCGTCACTCGACACTGCTGCACGGCAAGCTGAGCTACCACTAGCAGCAGGCACACTGACATCGACGACGGCATGGCCAGTGCCTTCTCCAGAGCCGCCACTGTGTCGCTGGCCACCATCACCGCGGTTACCACGCCTGCCACGCCCACGAGCTCCACGGCCTCGGCCAGATCCACCAACGCCACGGCCTCCGACTTCTCCACGAACGTCTGGTCGCTCTTGGGCACTTACAACTCCTGCAGTAACGTCCTCTGTGGCGGTTGCCACAGCTCCATACACCCCACCGTCACTCGACACTGCTGCACGGCAAGCTGAGCTACCACTACCAGCAGGCACACTGACATCGACGACGGCATGGCCAGTGCCTTCTCCAGAGCCGCCACTGTGTCGCTGGCCACCATCACCGCAGTTACCACGCCTGCCACGCCCACGAGCTCCACGGCCTCGGCCAGATCCACCAACGCCACGGCCTCCGACTTCTCCACGAACGTCTGGTCGCTCTTGGGCACTTACAACTCCTGCAGTAACGTCCACTGTGGCGGTTGCCACAGCTCCATACACCCCACCGTCACTCGACACTGCTGCACGGCAAGCTGAGCTACCACTAGCAGCAGGCACACTGACATCGACGACGGCATGGCCAGTGCCTTCTCCAGAGCCGCCACTGTGTCGCTGGCCACCATCACCGCGGTTACCACGCCTGCCACGCCCACGAGCTCCACGGCCTCGGCCAGATCCACCAACGCCACGGCCTCCGACTTCTCCACGAACGTCTGGTCGCTCTTGGGCACTTACAACTCCTGCAGTAACGTCCTCTGTGGCGGTTGCCACAGCTCCATACACCCCACCGTCACTCGACACTGCTGCACGGCAAGCTGAGCTACCACTAGCAGCAGGCACACTGACATCGACGACGGCATGGCCAGTGCCTTCTCCAGAGCCGCCACTGTGTCGCTGGCCACCATCACCGCGGTTACCACGCCTGCCACGCCCACGAGCTCCACGGCCTCGGCCAGATCCACCAACGCCACGGCCTCCGACTTCTCCACGAACGTCTGATCGCTCTTGGGCACTTACAACTCCTGCAGTAACGTCCACTGTGGCGGTTGCCACAGCTCCATACACCCCACCGTCACTCGACACTGCTGCACGGCAAGCTGAGCTACCACTACCAGCAGGCACACTGACATCGACGACGGCATGGCCAGTGCCTTCTCCAGAGCCGCCACTGTGTCGCTGGCCACCATCACCGCGGTTACCACGCCTGCCACGCCCACGAGCTCCACGGCCTCGGCCAGATCCACCAACGCCACGGCCTCCGACTTCTCCACGAACGTCTGGTCGCTCTTGGGCACTTACAACTCCTGCAGTAACGTCCACTGTGGCGGTTGCCACAGCTCCATACACCCCACCGTCACTCGACACTGCTGCACGGCAAGCTGAGCTACCACTACCAGCAGGCACACTGACATCGACGACGGCATGGCCAGTGCCTTCTCCAGAGCCGCCACTGTGTCGCTGGCCACCATCACCGCGGTTACCACGCCTGCCACGCCCACGAGCTCCACGGCCTCGGCCAGATCCACCAACGCCACGGCCTCCGACTTCTCCACGAACGTCTGGTCGCTCTTGGGCACTTACAACTCCTGCAGTAACGTCCACTGTGGCGGTTGCCACAGCTCCATACACCCCACCGTCACTCGACACTGCTGCACGGCAAGCTGAGCTACCACTACCAGCAGGCACACTGACATCGACGACGGCATGGCCAGTGCCTTCTCCAGAGCCGCCACTGTGTCGCTGGCCACCATCACCGCGGTTACCACGCCTGCCACGCCCACGAGCTCCACGGCCTCGGCCAGATCCACCAACGCCACGGCCTCCGACTTCTCCACGAACGTCTGGTCGCTCTTGGGCACTTACAACTCCTGCAGTAACGTCCACTGTGGCGGTTGCCACAGCTCCATACACCCCACCGTCACTCGACACTGCTGCACGGCAAGCTGAGCTACCACTAGCAGCAGGCACACTGACATCGACGACGGCATGGCCAGTGCTTTCTCCAGAGCCGCCACTGTGTCGCTGGCCACCATCACCGCGGTTACCACGCCTGCTACGCCCACGAGCTCCACGGCCTCGGCCAGATCCACCAACGCCACGGCCTCCGACTTCTCCACGAACGTCTGATCGCTCTTGGGCACTTACAACTCCTGCAGTAACGTCCTCTGTGGCGGTTGCCACAGCTCCATACACCCCACCGTCACTCGACACTGCTGCACGGCAAGCTGAGCTACCACTACCAGCAGGCACACTGACATCGACGACGGCATGGCCAGTGCCTTCTCCAGAGCCGCCACTGTGTCGCTGGCCACCATCACCGCGGTTACCACGCCTGCCACGCCCACGAGCTCCACGGCCTCGGCCAGATCCACCAACGCCACGGCCTCCGACTTCTCCACGAACGTCTGGTCGCTCTTGGGCACTTACAACTCCTGCAGTAACGTCCTCTGTGGCGGTTGCCACAGCTTCATACACCCCACCGTCACTCGACACTGCTGCACGGCAAGCTGAGCTACCACTACCAGCAGGCACACTGACATCGACGACGGCATGGCCAGTGCCTTCTCCAGAGCCGCCACTGTGTCGCTGGCCACCATCACCGCGGTTACCACGCCTGCCACGCCCACGAGCTCCACGGCCTCGGCCAGATCCACCAACGCCACGGCCTCCGACTTCTCCACGAACGTCTGATCGCTCTTGGGCACTTACAACTCCTGCAGTAACGTCCTCTGTGGCGGTTGCCACAGCTCCATACACCCCACCGTCACTCGACACTGCTGCACGGCAAGCTGAGCTACCACTAGCAGCAGGCACACTGACATCGACGACGGCATGGCCAGTGCCTTCTCCAGAGCCGCCACTGTGTCGCTGGCCACCATCACCGCGGTTACCACGCCTGCCACGCCCACGAGCTCCACGGCCTCGGCCAGATCCACCAACGCCACGGCCTCCGACTTCTCCACGAACGTCTGGTCGCTCTTGGGCACTTACAACTCCTGCAGTAACGTCCTCTGTGGCGGTTGCCACAGCTCCATACACCCCACCGTCACTCGACACTGCTGCACGGCAAGCTGAGCTACCACTACCAGCAGGCACACTGACATCGACGACGGCATGGCCAGTGCCTTCTCCAGAGCCGCCACTGTGTCGCTGGCCACCATCACCGCGGTTACCACGCCTGCCACGCCCACGAGCTCCACGGCCTCGGCCAGATCCACCAACGCCACGGCCTCCGACTTCTCCACGAACGTCTGGTCGCTCTTGGGCACTTACAACTCCTGCAGTAACGTCCTCTGTGGCGGTTGCCACAGCTCCATACACCCCACCGTCACTCGACACTGCTGCACGGCAAGCTGAGCTACCACTACCAGCAGGCACACTGACATCGACGACGGCATGGCCAGTGCCTTCTCCAGAGCCGCCACTGTGTCGCTGGCCACCATCACCGCGGTTACCACGCCTGCCACGCCCACGAGCTCCACGGCCTCGGCCAGATCCACCAACGCCACGGCCTCCGACTTCTCCACGAACGTCTGATCGCTCTTGGGCACTTACAACTCCTGCAGTAACGTCCTCTGTGGCGGTTGCCACAGCTCCATACACCCCACCGTCACTCGACACTGCTGCACGGCAAGCTGAGCTACCACTACCAGCAGGCACACTGACATCGACGACGGCATGGCCAGTGCCTTCTCCAGAGCCGCCACTGTGTCGCTGGCCACCATCACCGCAGTTACCACGCCTGCCACGCCCACGAGCTCCACGGCCTCGGCCAGATCCACCAACGCCACGGCCTCCGACTTCTCCACGAACGTCTGATCGCTCTTGGGCACTTACAACTCCTGCAGTAACGTCCTCTGTGGCGGTTGCCACAGCTCCATACACCCCACCGTCACTCGACACTGCTGCACGGCAAGCTGAGCTACCACTAGCAGCAGGCACACTGACATCGACGACGGCATGGCCAGTGCCTTCTCCAGAGCCGCCACTGTGTCGCTGGCCACCATCACCGCGGTTACCACGCCTGCCACGCCCACGAGCTCCACGGCCTCGGCCAGATCCACCAACGCCACGGCCTCCGACTTCTCCACGAACGTCTGGTCGCTCTTGGGCACTTACAACTCCTGCAGTAACGTCCTCTGTGGCGGTTGCCACAGCTCCATACACCCCACCGTCACTCGACACTGCTGCACGGCAAGCTGAGCTACCACTACCAGCAGGCACACTGACATCGACGACGGCATGGCCAGTGCCTTCTCCAGAGCCGCCACTGTGTCGCTGGCCACCATCACCGCAGTTACCACGCCTGCCACGCCCACGAGCTCCACGGCCTCGGCCAGATCCACCAACGCCACGGCCTCCGACTTCTCCACGAACGTCTGGTCGCTCTTGGGCACTTACAACTCCTGCAGTAACGTCCACTGTGGCGGTTGCCACAGCTCCATACACCCCACCGTCACTCGACACTGCTGCACGGCAAGCTGAGCTACCACTAGCAGCAGGCACACTGACATCGACGACGGCATGGCCAGTGCCTTCTCCAGAGCCGCCACTGTGTCGCTGGCCACCATCACCGCGGTTACCACGCCTGCCACGCCCACGAGCTCCACGGCCTCGGCCAGATCCACCAACGCCACGGCCTCCGACTTCTCCACGAACGTCTGGTCGCTCTTGGGCACTTACAACTCCTGCAGTAACGTCCTCTGTGGCGGTTGCCACAGCTCCATACACCCCACCGTCACTCGACACTGCTGCACGGCAAGCTGAGCTACCACTAGCAGCAGGCACACTGACATCGACGACGGCATGGCCAGTGCCTTCTCCAGAGCCGCCACTGTGTCGCTGGCCACCATCACCGCGGTTACCACGCCTGCCACGCCCACGAGCTCCACGGCCTCGGCCAGATCCACCAACGCCACGGCCTCCGACTTCTCCACGAACGTCTGATCGCTCTTGGGCACTTACAACTCCTGCAGTAACGTCCACTGTGGCGGTTGCCACAGCTCCATACACCCCACCGTCACTCGACACTGCTGCACGGCAAGCTGAGCTACCACTACCAGCAGGCACACTGACATCGACGACGGCATGGCCAGTGCCTTCTCCAGAGCCGCCACTGTGTCGCTGGCCACCATCACCGCGGTTACCACGCCTGCCACGCCCACGAGCTCCACGGCCTCGGCCAGATCCACCAACGCCACGGCCTCCGACTTCTCCACGAACGTCTGGTCGCTCTTGGGCACTTACAACTCCTGCAGTAACGTCCACTGTGGCGGTTGCCACAGCTCCATACACCCCACCGTCACTCGACACTGCTGCACGGCAAGCTGAGCTACCACTACCAGCAGGCACACTGACATCGACGACGGCATGGCCAGTGCCTTCTCCAGAGCCGCCACTGTGTCGCTGGCCACCATCACCGCGGTTACCACGCCTGCCACGCCCACGAGCTCCACGGCCTCGGCCAGATCCACCAACGCCACGGCCTCCGACTTCTCCACGAACGTCTGGTCGCTCTTGGGCACTTACAACTCCTGCAGTAACGTCCACTGTGGCGGTTGCCACAGCTCCATACACCCCACCGTCACTCGACACTGCTGCACGGCAAGCTGAGCTACCACTACCAGCAGGCACACTGACATCGACGACGGCATGGCCAGTGCCTTCTCCAGAGCCGCCACTGTGTCGCTGGCCACCATCACCGCGGTTACCACGCCTGCCACGCCCACGAGCTCCACGGCCTCGGCCAGATCCACCAACGCCACGGCCTCCGACTTCTCCACGAACGTCTGGTCGCTCTTGGGCACTTACAACTCCTGCAGTAACGTCCACTGTGGCGGTTGCCACAGCTCCATACACCCCACCGTCACTCGACACTGCTGCACGGCAAGCTGAGCTACCACTAGCAGCAGGCACACTGACATCGACGACGGCATGGCCAGTGCTTTCTCCAGAGCCGCCACTGTGTCGCTGGCCACCATCACCGCGGTTACCACGCCTGCTACGCCCACGAGCTCCACGGCCTCGGCCAGATCCACCAACGCCACGGCCTCCGACTTCTCCACGAACGTCTGGTCGCTCTTGGGCACTTACAACTCCTGCAGTAACGTCCTCTGTGGCGGTTGCCACAGCTCCATACACCCCACCGTCACTCGACACTGCTGCACGGCAAGCTGAGCTACCACTACCAGCAGGCACACTGACATCGACGACGGCATGGCCAGTGCCTTCTCCAGAACCGCCACTGTGTCGCTGGCCACCATCACCGCGGTTACCACGCCTGCCACGCCCACGAGCTCCACGGCCTCGGCCAGATCCACCAACGCCACGGCCTCCGACTTCTCCACGAACGTCTGGTCGCTCTTGGGCACTTACAACTCCTGCAGTAACGTCCTCTGTGGCGGTTGCCACAGCTCCATACACCCCACCGTCACTCGACACTGCTGCACGGCAAGCTGAGCTACCACTACCAGCAGGCACACTGACATCGACGACGGCATGGCCAGTGCCTTCTCCAGAGCCGCCACTGTGTCGCTGGCCACCATCACCGCGGTTACCACGCCTGCCACGCCCACGAGCTCCACGGCCTCGGCCAGATCCACCAACGCCACGGCCTCCGACTTCTCCACGAACGTCTGGTCGCTCTTGGGCACTTACAACTCCTGCAGTAACGTCCTCTGTGGCGGTTGCCACAGCTCCATACACCCCACCGTCACTCGACACTGCTGCACGGCA
Organism: Phytophthora tentaculata; assembly: GCA_033557915.1. Taxonomy (NCBI): domain Eukaryota; phylum Oomycota; class Peronosporomycetes; order Peronosporales; family Peronosporaceae; genus Phytophthora; species Phytophthora tentaculata. Next base: position 5,571,641 of record JAUCEA010000007.1, on the reverse strand, counting down.
AGCTGAGCTACCACTACCAGCAGGCACACTGACATCGACGACGGCATGGCCAGTGCCTTCTCCAGAGCCGCCACTGTGTCGCTGGCCACCATCACCGCAGTTACCACGCCTGCCACGCCCACGAGCTCCACGGCCTCGGCCAGATCCACCAACGCCACGGCCTCCGACTTCTCCACGAACGTCTGGTCGCTCTTGGGCACTTACAACTCCTGCAGTAACGTCCTCTGTGGCGGTTGCCACAGCTCCATACACCCCACCGTCACTCGACACTGCTGCACGGCAAGCTGAGCTACCACTACCAGCAGGCACACTGACATCGACGACGGCATGGCCAGTGCCTTCTCCAGAGCCGCCACTGTGTCGCTGGCCACCATCACCGCGGTTACCACGCCTGTCACGCCCACGAGCTCCACGGCCTCGGCCAGATCCACCAACGCCACGGCCTCCGACTTCTCCACGAACGTCTGGTCGCTCTTGGGCACTTACAACTCCTGCAGTAACGTCCTCTGTGGCGGTTGCCACAGCTCCATACACCCCACCGTCACTCGACACTGCTGCACGGCAAGCTGAGCTACCACTAGCAGCAGGCACACTGACATCGACGACGGCATGGCCAGTGCCTTCTCCAGAGCCGCCACTGTGTCGCTGGCCACCATCACCGCGGTTACCACGCCTGCCACGCCCACGAGCTCCACGGCCTCGGCCAGATCCACCAACGCCACGGCCTCCGACTTCTCCACGAACGTCTGGTCGCTCTTGGGCACTTACAACTCCTGCAGTAACGTCCACTGTGGCGGTTGCCACAGCTCCATACACCCCACCGTCACTCGACACTGCTGCACGGCAAGCTGAGCTACCACTAGCAGCAGGCACACTGACATCGACGACGGCATGGCCAGTGCCTTCTCCAGAGCCGCCACTGTGTCGCTGGCCACCATCACCGCGGTTACCACGCCTGCCACGCCCACGAGCTCCACGGCCTCGGCCAGATCCACCAACGCCACGGCCTCCGACTTCTCCACGAACGTCTGGTCGCTCTTGGGCACTTACAACTCCTGCAGTAACGTCCTCTGTGGCGGTTGCCACAGCTCCATACACCCCACCGTCACTCGACACTGCTGCACGGCAAGCTGAGCTACCACTAGCAGCAGGCACACTGACATCGACGACGGCATGGCCAGTGCCTTCTCCAGAGCCGCCACTGTGTCGCTGGCCACCATCACCGCGGTTACCACGCCTGCCACGCCCACGAGCTCCACGGCCTCGGCCAGATCCACCAACGCCACGGCCTCCGACTTCTCCACGAACGTCTGGTCGCTCTTGGGCACTTACAACTCCTGCAGTAACGTCCTCTGTGGCGGTTGCCACAGCTCCATACACCCCACCGTCACTCGACACTGCTGCACGGCAAGCTGAGCTACCACTAGCAGCAGGCACACTGACATCGACGACGGCATGGCCAGTGCCTTCTCCAGAGCCGCCACTGTGTCGCTGGCCACCATCACCGCGGTTACCACGCCTGCCACGCCCACGAGCTCCACGGCCTCGGCCAGATCCACCAACGCCACGGCCTCCGACTTCTCCACGAACGTCTGGTCGCTCTTGGGCACTTACAACTCCTGCAGTAACGTCCTCTGTGGCGGTTGCCACAGCTCCATACACCCCACCGTCACTCGACACTGCTGCACGGCAAGCTGAGCTACCACTAGCAGCAGGCACACTGACATCGACGACGGCATGGCCAGTGCCTTCTCCAGAGCCGCCACTGTGTCGCTGGCCACCATCACCGCGGTTACCACGCCTGCCACGCCCACGAGCTCCACGGCCTCGGCCAGATCCACCAACGCCACGGCCTCCGACTTCTCCACGAACGTCTGGTCGCTCTTGGGCACTTACAACTCCTGCAGTAACGTCCTCTGTGGCGGTTGCCACAGCTCCATACACCCCACCGTCACTCGACACTGCTGCACGGCAAGCTGAGCTACCACTACCAGCAGGCACACTGACATCGACGACGGCATGGCCAGTGCCTTCTCCAGAGCCGCCACTGTGTCGCTGGCCACCATCACCGCGGTTACCACGCCTGTCACGCCCACGAGCTCCACGGCCTCGGCCAGATCCACCAACGCCACGGCCTCCGACTTCTCCACGAACGTCTGGTCGCTCTTGGGCACTTACAACTCCTGCAGTAACGTCCTCTGTGGCGGTTGCCACAGCTCCATACACCCCACCGTCACTCGACACTGCTGCACGGCAAGCTGAGCTACCACTAGCAGCAGGCACACTGACATCGACGACGGCATGGCCAGTGCCTTCTCCAGAGCCGCCACTGTGTCGCTGGCCACCATCACCGCAGTTACCACGCCTGCCACGCCCACGAGCTCCACGGCCTCGGCCAGATCCACCAACGCCACGGCCTCCGACTTCTCCACGAACGTCTGATCGCTCTTGGGCACTTACAACTCCTGCAGTAACGTCCTCTGTGGCGGTTGCCACAGCTCCATACACCCCACCGTCACTCGACACTGCTGCACGGCAAGCTGAGCTACCACTAGCAGCAGGCACACTGACATCGACGACGGCATGGCCAGTGCCTTCTCCAGAGCCGCCACTGTGTCGCTGGCCACCATCACCGCGGTTACCACGCCTGCCACGCCCACGAGCTCCACGGCCTCGGCCAGATCCACCAACGCCACGGCCTCCGACTTCTCCACGAACGTCTGGTCGCTCTTGGGCACTTACAACTCCTGCAGTAACGTCCTCTGTGGCGGTTGCCACAGCTCCATACACCCCACCGTCACTCGACACTGCTGCACGGCAAGCTGAGCTACCACTACCAGCAGGCACACTGACATCGACGACGGCATGGCCAGTGCCTTCTCCAGAGCCGCCACTGTGTCGCTGGCCACCATCACCGCGGTTACCACGCCTGCCACGCCCACGAGCTCCACGGCCTCGGCCAGATCCACCAACGCCACGGCCTCCGACTTCTCCACGAACGTCTGGTCGCTCTTGGGCACTTACAACTCCTGCAGTAACGTCCTCTGTGGCGGTTGCCACAGCTCCATACACCCCACCGTCACTCGACACTGCTGCACGGCAAGCTGAGCTACCACTACCAGCAGGCACACTGACATCGACGACGGCATGGCCAGTGCCTTCTCCAGAGCCGCCACTGTGTCGCTGGCCACCATCACCGCGGTTACCACGCCTGCCACGCCCACGAGCTCCACGGCCTCGGCCAGATCCACCAACGCCACGGCCTCCGACTTCTCCACGAACGTCTGGTCGCTCTTGGGCACTTACAACTCCTGCAGTAACGTCCTCTGTGGCGGTTGCCACAGCTCCATACACCCCACCGTCACTCGACACTGCTGCACAGCAAGCTGAGCTACCACTACCAGCAGGCACACTGACATCGACGACGGCATGGCCAGTGCCTTCTCCAGAGCCGCCACTGTGTCGCTGGCCACCATCACCGCGGTTACCACGCCTGTCACGCCCACGAGCTCCACGGCCTCGGCCAGATCCACCAACGCCACGGCCTCCGACTTCTCCACGAACGTCTGGTCGCTCTTGGGCACTTACAACTCCTGCAGTAACGTCCTCTGTGGCGGTTGCCACAGCTCCATACACCCCACCGTCACTCGACACTGCTGCACGGCAAGCTGAGCTACCACTACCAGCAGGCACACTGACATCGACGACGGCATGGCCAGTGCCTTCTCCAGAGCCGCCACTGTGTCGCTGGCCACCATCACCGCGGTTACCACGCCTGCCACGCCCACGAGCTCCACGGCCTCGGCCAGATCCACCAACGCCACGGCCTCCGACTTCTCCACGAACGTCTGGTCGCTCTTGGGCACTTACAACTCCTGCAGTAACGTCCTCTGTGGCGGTTGCCACAGCTCCATACACCCCACCGTCACTCGACACTGCTGCACGGCAAGCTGAGCTACCACTACCAGCAGGCACACTGACATCGACGACGGCATGGCCAGTGCCTTCTCCAGAGCCGCCACTGTGTCGCTGGCCACCATCACCGCGGTTACCACGCCTGTCACGCCCACGAGCTCCACGGCCTCGGCCAGATCCACCAACGCCACGGCCTCCGACTTCTCCACGAACGTCTGGTCGCTCTTGGGCACTTACAACTCCTGCAGTAACGTCCTCTGTGGCGGTTGCCACAGCTCCATACACCCCACCGTCACTCGACACTGCTGCACGGCAAGCTGAGCTACCACTACCAGCAGGCACACTGACATCGACGACGGCATGGCCAGTGCCTTCTCCAGAGCCGCCACTGTGTCGCTGGCCACCATCACCGCGGTTACCACGCCTGCCACGCCCACGAGCTCCACGGCCTCGGCCAGATCCACCAACGCCACGGCCTCCGACTTCTCCACGAACGTCTGGTCGCTCTTGGGCACTTACAACTCCTGCAGTAACGTCCTCTGTGGCGGTTGCCACAGCTCCATACACCCCACCGTCACTCGACACTGCTGCACAGCAAGCTGAGCTACCACTACCAGCAGGCACACTGACATCGACGACGGCATGGCCAGTGCCTTCTCCAGAGCCGCCACTGTGTCGCTGGCCACCATCACCGCGGTTACCACGCCTGCCACGCCCACGAGCTCCACGGCCTCGGCCAGATCCACCAACGCCACGGCCTCCGACTTCTCCACGAACGTCTGGTCGCTCTTGGGCACTTACAACTCCTGCAGTAACGTCCTCTGTGGCGGTTGCCACAGCTCCATACACCCCACCGTCACTCGACACTGCTGCACGGCAAGCTGAGCTACCACTACCAGCAGGCACACTGACATCGACGACGGCATGGCCAGTGCCTTCTCCAGAGCCGCCACTGTGTCGCTGGCCACCATCACCGCGGTTACCACGCCTGCCATGCCCACGAGCTCCACGGCCTCGGCCAGATCCACCAACGCCACGGCCTCCGACTTCTCCACGAACGTCTGATAGCCGGAAATACACAATTTTGTGTTGGAGAACGAGATGGATGTCCGGGAGCCACGACCGTCGTTGTTCAGGAGGATATTGTTGGAATGCTGCCCCAATATACGCATCCGATTGGCTCGGAGCAACGTGTATGACGTGTGCTCCATCATTTTGAAATGGCAGTGGATACTAACATCAACTTGATTTGTTGGGAACTTTGGTTAGGCACGAGTACAAGAAGGACTTGGTTTCAGCGTCTGAAGAACATGCGGTGCTCGTGATGGACTTCAGTCAGAATCTTACGCTACCCAACGTTACCTCAACGCCGTCCCAGTCGCACTTCCTATCACTGATCAACGTTAACGTATTTGGCATTTACTATGCCAACAAAGGCATACAGTACAACTACGTGTACGACGAATCGACCGCGGGCAAAGGCACGGACGAGGTTAACAGTATGCTTCACCACTCCATCACTCGGATTGTTCTTCCTAATGGACACCGAAAGCTTACGATCAATGCTGACAATTGCGGCGGCCAGAACAAGAAAAACAATGTGGTGAAAATGTTCCTTGCCATAGCTCAAATGGGAGATCTAGATACTGTGGAGCTTAAATTTTTCGTCAAAGGGCACACGAAGAATGTTGCAGACCGAGGCTTCGGTCATATTCGAAAGAAGCTCGCTAAACAAGACGTGTGACGACAGATCAAATGCTGGAGATCATTAACTCAGCTGCTTCGAGCTTAGCCCTCGATCATATTCCCAGGGAGAATGGAGTCATGGAAGTGTTCCGTACTATTGTCAAATAGGCGTACAAGGATCTCAAACGCCTACAGCGCTATCAAATATTCAGAATGCCTGAATCAAAAGCGGGCGTCGTGAGCTGCCGGGTCGGGCCAACAGATAATGCGGTCGAGCAAGATCTGAGACGTTCCTACGACGGCATTGCAACGGATGCTTGAAAACTACGTAAGTTTTTGATACACATCTTGAAAGTCTGGAGCGGGCAACACCAAACTTTGAGAAAAGACAGCAAATGTTCAACAGAGCCCGCCCATACGTCCCTGAAGAGTACGTGAACGACCCAATCTACGCCGCTCGAAACGACGAAGAAAAGAAGACCGCAAATGAAACCATTCAGGCCCGGCGTAAGGCCGCTACCCAGAGAAAGCAGCATGCTGCTACAAAGAACAATAGCACGGAAGCTACCACGGAGGCTATCGAAAATCACACCGGTAACGGGAATGACACACCCAACGTCGCCGCTGCTCAGGCCAAACCTACTGCCAACCGGTTAAAGCGTGCCAGGAAGGATCCGAAGAACTGAGTGTTCCCATCTATTCAAAATGATGCTTCCATCCATTTCCCAAAAACCAAAAAAAAAGAGAACGAGATTACCCATTCTGATCAAAATATACCCCTCGACTTTAAGTAATAGTGAGTTCATTACAAAATATAAAGCTGTTGCTGGACGAATTAGAAGCTGTGCATAGGCGCAATCTAATCAACGCAAGAAATGAAACCGATCTTTCAAAAACAAAATTTCGAAAATGTCGACCTCGGTCGAGGCAACTTTTTCAAACGACCACAGCTTGGCGTGTACTCAACTTCTTGGGCATCTGAAAACATCAGAAGAGAGAGGAGATAACGGTCTTTGCGATGAGGTTTCTAAATCGCGATTTGTACTTAGCTTCGGAAGCATCATATCGTTTGAAACCGTCTCATGTGTTAATGTCCGTCCAAGCTCCCAAGGAAGTTAGAGCACCTAAAAATATAGAAGCTACGACGAAGAGTCCTGCGCATTTTTACCAGACCAGAAACGAAGATTCCGTCATGCCAAAAATACGCTGTGTGAGATCGAGCGCGAGAAAAGACCAAGTTGACAGTTCATCGCAAGGCGCGGTCTTATCGCAAAAGACAGTCTTGGTACGATGTCCAATGGGATGCCGGTAGTTCAAAGTTTTTTTTAGATCGATCGAGGTCTTACAGGACTGTAACACTTCATAGCAGTCAAACAAACCCGTATATGAACCTCTAACACCACGCTTAGTGGAGAAAACGGTGACAGAAGACAGCAGCTCATCATCGTCATCCAATTCTGAAGATTAAGAGGAAGAAACGGTGGAGAGGGGTGAGCTGTGATGGATTCTACTTCTGTTTACCCTGGCCTAGCTGCGCCGTGAATATCGTGAATACGGAAAAGTAGTAGCACCTAACCAGAGTTAAGAGTTTTGCTTCAGCGTTCTGTTAGATTCGGCAACATTACTACGCAAGCGGACAACGTCATTCTGCTGACCGTCAACGCTTCAATGAGGCGAAAAAGGTGTTTATTGAGGGTTTCATATTGATTTGCCCGTGGTTGGCAATTCAAATTACGCTTCAACACCCTAGCGCCAAGTTGACAGCGCGTCGACAGCGCACAATTGAAACGGCTGACTTGTTTTGATTTCTTGGAGTTCGATTAGTCGTGACAGTAGAGCCAAGCTGTGGTCCTCTGCGAACGTACTCGGAATAGGGATTCCTGATGGTTTAATTGGCACACCTGCCAGTTTTGGGGGTCGTTTTGGTAGGGCGCGTCACACAATTGAACACATCCTCGATGCGTTGTCGATTGCTTATGACGTGTGTCGGACGACGCATCGAAATTCGCTCTCTGCTTGTTCGGTTTAATGATCGTCGGCACGACGTAGTTTCACCGGGTGAGAATCTCCCCGAGATAATTTGCATTGAAGAGTATAAGAGCGCGTGACAAGGAAACGAAGCAAAGCATTGCCATGATGATATTCCTCACAAGACGAAAATACCTAAAAAGTCCGAGGATATTGGTGTTGAGCTGAAGTCTTTAGGAGACACAGGGTACTATTTGGTCTGAACTTGTTGAAGGGGCCGAACGCCAAATCCAGAAACCATATCAAACTGAGGGGACTTCGGATGTCCGAGCCATACAAACTGGACGTACGACTGTTGCGGACGGTGCCGGCTCATCAGTCAAAACGTTAGTCCCGATTTGAGGCACTTGGCGGTCTATATTTTATGAGTATGTGATGTGGCCACACTGCAATACCCGAAACAGTATATAAAGCTTGACTTTTAACTGGACCAGCTCGTGGTTCACTCAGACCAAAACGCTAAAGGATCAGCCAATCTACGCTCTCTGCTGGGCCGATCGCAAGCCCAAATGCATTATTTCGAATCGGGGTATGTCTCTTCCCGGTACGAAAGCGTTCAGGGCCTTCATTAAGTCATATATGACGGTGGCCAAGTGAAGCACTTTAGTACGAGCGAATGATCTAATGCTCTCAAATGGTTGATCATCTTTTTATCACAGTTTTCCTCCTTTGACGTACACGACCACTTCAGAATAAGCCTCGAGATGGAGCGAACGTGGCACACCAAACCGTGGCGTCATCGTATATTTGCGACGGAGCACATACGTACAAGCAATTGTCGTTCTATAAATGTGCTGATCTCACGTGGTTGCTATTGCCATACCACTCCCAAAAATCAAATGTGCTCTGTTTGAACGTGCAATCGAAGTTTTGACCACGCTTAATTTCAATAATAAATTACCCTTACCAAAAAAGGAAAACAAATGTTGACCACAGTTGTCTAGTAAATAGCTTTTATCAAATTTGCCGCCGAATTTACCGTCTTGCCCCGAAGGTCGATTTAACCTTTTTTTTGGTGGGAAAGTCCGCCCGTGGGCTCCATGCATACTTCACTGTGGTATTTGAAGAGTTAGATGGTTATTCGAAAAAACTTATTGACGAAGCGGCTCCATACCTAAGCCGAGTGCAAATGCATGAAGTGAAAGAGTCTTGAGTTGTCTTGGGCCCACACACTCCGAAGAATTGGATTTTTTCAGCAAGTCTGATCAGCCTACAACGAAGCTTTCTTCCCTCAAACGTCGCTCTTTCGCTGAGACCGGAATACTGCCGCACTAAGACGCTGGTATTAAGCCAAGTAGCTAAATGCCCGCAAAGTGTGCGGTGGAAGGAGTTCTTCTCCACTAACCTCACTGTATTTACAAGATCGCGTTCCTCGCTGTATGGTGGATACATTGAATATCGGTTAGTAAGCCAACTGCTAGATGAACAAATTGGAATCTGAATTGGACAAGTCGAGGCAGTCTGCAGAAGAAGCTTTTTACTGGTTAAGCGCGATATGCACCGCGACCGAGGGGACAACCTACTGAGGCAGCTAGAATCATGTGCTGTATCAAATGCCAGCACGAAACAGGTACTGGATCATAAATTTCGAAAAGCGTTCATGTTGGCTGTGATATGTGAAGCGGATTCGTATCTGACATCGACGCACGAATCTATGTTTATCTTTTACTCTTCAACAGAACCGTAATTTGATCAACAGCTGAGTCGGCGGCGGCGACACAGAATATAGAGTTAAAGCTGTAATTACAAAGTTCGTCCAGACTGAAGGAATACATTACCTTTTGATTCACTGATTCAGGACGGGTGGGGGGGGGGGGGGGTCCAACGTCGCAAACCGCCTCTACCACATGAAGTCCGTATCTCCATGTAGTTGCTGTCTTGAGGCCCAAGAATAAGTCTCTATCTCTCCGTGTGTTGGCTTAAACTATGTCATGTCTCGTTCTCTTCGGTTTGTTTTGCTCGACTCTCTACTGGAACAGCGTGCGTACGGCATTGTTTCGTACGTTTGTCCTGAATACACTGGTGTGACGTCTGAGGTTGCGGGTGCTGGAGGAAACATAGGCGGTCTCGCATGGGCCACCCCCTTCAAAGGGGTAGCCAATCACGCCAAGGCCTTTGAACAATTGAATTTCATTGCGGCAACATTTTCGACCTCATCAATGTTAATTCAGAACAATGGCAAGCGATCGCTCTGGACCAGAGGTGGGTGCATGGGTGGCCGAGCTCCTCGACACCTCAATTAATATCTCTTGCCCTTGGTAAGGAGCTAGATGCCTATAATTCGCAAGACCTTAATGCCACGTACAGTGGTTTGGTCATGGCATCTCATCTAACACAAAACACTCAACACTTTGTTAGACAGCATAAGGGCCCTATATAAGTGAAACCCACGCCTAGAATGAGCTTACCGGTTAGGAACCAGTTACCGCCTTTAAAAACAGGTCTTGGTTTCAGACGTATCCTTTATGATACAGTGTTACCAATAAAATAGGTTCACATGTCTTCTCGCGGATTTTACTGAACCCTAAATGTGAAACTCCAACCCTTGGGCGCACAGTTTCAAATTCTTAGTCATCGTCCCGATGATCCTCTTGTAGTTTATTGGTCAATAAAGTAAAATCGGCGGCACAGCACTCTTGTAGCTAAAGCCGCGCGATTACATGGAAATAGATTACAAGATTTGATGTGTTCATGACTCATAAGAAATAGTTTACATTATTCATGGCCGGCGTCTATAGTTTCTATTTAGGTGTGTAGGGAAACAAATAGAGATGTTGTAATGATGTGTCTTGTTCTGGCAGATTTATTCTACGATAGCAGCATTGCTGTTGGCACAGCTCACATCATTTAATTAAAATTACGAGCTTTTTAAAATCATGCTTCAGACATGCAATTGGCTAAAGTGGTGAGAAAACTGAGATTGACTTGAAAGCTGAGGGAGGTGCTGAGAGGCGCGTAAAGGTTTGCGATATCTGTGCTCTATCCGAATATAAACAAAGAAGAAATGTAAAAGATATCCCAGTCTTAGTGCGTAAGTACCCCCCCCCCATCTAGAGCCGCTTTGCTTTTGGCACTTAACTACTGCTAGCAACAGTCCAACAGTAGTTCGAGAAAGAGACCTTGTTGACGTAATAGGGATGCTTCTTGCTGAAAGGGCGCGGTTTGTGTCCTTTCGCATGTAAGAATTCGAGCCCAAAATTATCAGATCTCAGCTCATGATTCTTGCGGGTTCTGAGTAATTATCAGAACTATGATTCTGGTTCGGGCGTAGTAAAACCGCATGTTTTGAATTCGCACAACCCATTGATCTTCATCTGTCTCAAGAGAGATTACTGTTCGAACTATGCGACACATCCACGAACTCCCCTATGTAGCGCTCACTTTCCACATCCGCGCGAATACGTCTTGCATCGAAGCGTGCGGGCTTAGCGTCGAAATTCGTACTCGAACGAAGAAAGCGCGGACACGATACTTCACTTAAATTGGTGATTCGATTAAACACATAATACTCCTTTTTGTTTTAGCCTCTGAAACTTTCGAACTCGTCTTGTGAATTAAATTCTTGATTTTCGATCGGTAACACAAACTTTCTGATTGGAGAAGGGACATTCAAGTCGTGTCTTTCGTCGGGTTTCGGAAGAGCATACATATTAGCAAGCAACTTCATAACACGGCAAATATTGCGTGGCTTACTTGTGTGCTGCGTGGGAACTGGGTAGCCTACATTTTGCTGGGGACACGACCAACTAGGTAACTCATTGCTCGACCAAATACTGCATGGAATACAGGAGAGCCTGTTCCACAGAATAGCGAAGACATATCCATCACTCCAGCTCCACGTTTTTTTCTTCTCGAAAACACCAGGTGTTCTGACAATGAATCCGAACAAATCCGTCTTCAATCCGCTGTACCAGTAGCTTCGCACTTGTGAATAGAACTTCAGATAGAGATGTTTGGTCTGCTGCTGCATTAGTCGATGATTTGATGGAAATGATAGGTCGTAAATTAGCCTCATCTCGATCGTGAGATCTTTATCAGCTGTTGGGATAGCTCCAAATGAACTTGTATGAGCTTTCCAGCGCTGCAGAATAATAGCATCGACGATCAAATACTCGCCGAGTCCCTGACCTGCAGCAATACTCCGACTGACGCTTCCGTAGAATAAATGCGCAGACTTGTTGTTGGAATTCCATCGATTGGACTACCCTGGCCGAAGTCAGGAGGGTAATTATAAAATGTTCACGTGATTTTTATTTACATGGGGTGATGTTAATAAAGTAAAATTTTATTTTGTTTGTTTGAAATATTCCATGTATTTGAATATTTTGCTGAAATAATACCTATATCAACATCTTTTCTTAAATAAAATATAAAGTTTTTAAAAAAAAACTTTCTTTACTATATATTTATATAAATTAAAAATTGCTTCATATCCACGGCTGGCAACTGATACCCCCAAATGCAGGTGCTCGTAATCTCAACGTTGGGCCGACTATGCTTGTGGGTCCAACACCTTGTTTGAACGGTGGTCCTGAGCGATTTGGCCCCATTCCCACTTCATAGTGTCTTCGAGGGTTGCATTTGTCCGCCGAGTACAGCTTGGAAGTCGAATTCTGAACTGGTTATCCAGCTGGGTTGGTACTGATATTGCAGCAAACTGGCCAAACAGTAGCTCGCTGTTTTCTCGATGCATAACTGCTACCGGCGACGTTTGTACTTGAGTCGCTCTAAAAGAAATATTTGGACCCTTGGAGAGAGCGGTGTATACACCAGACACCGGGACTCTATTGAGTGACCCCTACCACATCATTATTGCTTCTCGTCGTAGCGCACCAATAGTATCTCAAATGTATTTCAACACTTCAGCGGGTATCTCGGACGGTATGAAGTGTGCGTGGCAACTCATTTGGGCCAGTGGAAGACCCGGGACAACCGGCCACGGTCAGATTGCGGCAATTCAGACCTCTTCGACCATTTCTGGTATTACACGCTATTGCCTGCATACTTCGCTTGGGACCACACTTGGAATCGTCCCGATATTATATTTCAGCGGAGGTACACAGCGGAGGTACACGCAAATCGTCCCGATATTATATTTCAGCGGAGGTACACAGCGGAGGTACACGCTGAAATATAATATCGGGACGATTCCAAGTGTGGTCCCAAGCGAAGTATGCAGGCAATAAATTGCATCACATCGCTGCAGTACGTGAGCTAAACACTTGGAACCATCCCGATATTATATTTCAGCGTGTACCTCCGCTGTGTCCAAGTGTTTAGCTCACATCGCTGCAGTACGTGAGCTAAACACTTGGAACCATCCCGATATTATATTTCAGCGTGTACCTCCGCTGTGTCCAAGTGTTTAGCTCACGTACTGCAGCGATGTGATGCAATTTAAGGTCGTGGTGTTCTGGAGGTGCTACGGTACCCAATGTTGGGGTATACCATAACGCGCCCTCATAGCATCAATTTGGGGCGCGTTGTAGCCCGTTCGAACGGGGAAAACGGAACACAACCAACAACCAGCGACAGCAAACGGATTAGGTAGGCATTTATACGTTTTTCTCGAGACGTTTCTGGGTTTCTCTTCGCGTTTACGAGAGTATCACGAAACTCATCCGAATTCACAACTTTTCCTATCCGTACAAGCACGTCGGTACGCGACGATCCAATCTGAGCTGCTTTTCGGATTACAGTGCGCCGCTGTAGTTGATTGAATAATGTTGCTACAAGAGTCGTATTTTTTCGAACCTTCCGTCACAATACCGCATTAAGTGCTTAATCAATTAACGACGTCGGCCAGGTTGCATGCGGTAAGAACTTGTCCCCGTTGATAAATAGACAGGGAAATGCTGCTGCAATCATGTTTCCGTTTTGATACCACTCCGCTATTGGGTCTTCACCACGTCGAACGGTTACCACTGGAGGGTCAGCATTCCCATTATCGAGAAGAGTAGCCATCGCTTCAACAGCGTTTCTCACGGATGAACCGACACCGTCGATATTTTTCAGCACGGCAGATCCGGCAGATCTCTATATTATCGGTGTTGAATCAGGTCCCATGTTCTTGTAATCATCACCGAAACGTCCACGAATAGCAGCATCATCAATATGTTCAGCTTCGTTACTCTCTAAAAAGAAACAGTATCATCAACGCTAGTCTCTATAGCTTGCAGCGCATCTCTCATCGCTTTAGACCCATCCACCTGGATACGGTTCTCCATAAAATAGGAATGCGTTCGTGTCAATAGATTCATCCACGCATACATTTCATCAACGGGCAGCCGGTACAAGTGTCTGTAACCATTTTGCTTTGCCTTCCACTCTTCACGAGGTCCAACAAATGTGAATCTCGGGATGCAGTCTCTTGCCACACAAGGTAACACTTTGGAGCATCACTTGAAGGAAAACAAATGGAATGGCCAATACTATGTTTTCCCGAGATAGTAATCTCAACTTTAAATGCTCGTACAGGGATCCATTTGCTAGCCACATCTCCAAGGTCGGGCAAACTACCAGACCTCCCATAAACATGTCCAGAAGCGAGACTAAACTCTGATTGTCGGGGGGGGGGGGGGGGGGGGGGGGGGTTGAGCGCATTTACCACACGACGGTATCGCACTAAGGCCGTGAATCAATTCCGGATTCAGGAAATATAGTTTGTTGTCCCGCTGAAATACTTGAAGGTGATTATCAATCATCCATCGTGGCTTTGCTTCGATCTCAGCAGCTTCTTCAGGTGTCAGTACGAAATCAGGATGCAGCCTATCAAACGGCAGTAGTCGCACGCAATCTTCAACGCTATTCAGTATTTCACAACATGATGCACACGCCCAAAGATCACCGGCATTTCCGGAGCTTTTTTGGACGCGCTCTTGACAATAACTAGTGGTGACCGCATTGACCGGCTCATCAAGATTTCTTTTTTAACGATCCACCGCTGCACATTCAGGATCCAGCAGCTTTTCATCGCTAAATATACACGTCGTAGGGTCAGTAGAGCAGCAATGGAAATAAAGTAGTGCCAACCGAGGGTGTTTCGTAAAATTCCGAAAAGCAAATCTAATTGTGTCTTCGACAACTCTTTGATTGTCGTGGCACCAACAATTAACCCCTTGAGCCCGGAGGCCTTTTCGGCCCCCTATCTACCTAAACCCTAACGAGTCTAACGTGTATGTGCGGGTAAGGGTTATTTACTCAATAAAAGATATTTTCCTATCTTTATATTGCATAGCCGTGTCTTAAACCTATTCATCAATAGCAAGGTCGCCTCCTATCTTGTATGGTCCAACATATCGATGATTTCCGATACAAGTTTCAGCTGAAAGATGTATCTTAAGCAGCAGAACCGGGACATTCAAGGGACAAAGATGAATACGCGAGGCGCGTAGACGAGAGGACCAAATGTATCGACGCCAAGAACAGAAACAGATGCCGCAAAGTTCAAAGAAGTAACATTTGGGTATACAAAATTCAAGTATCAATAGACGCACTCAACCACCTGCAACCGGCTACTCAGTCAGTTTCCGTTGTGTCTGGGGCGAGACGGGGCCGCTTTGGCTGGTGCTGGACTTCCAGTGTACACGTCACTTGACGACCCCCTTTCCTCTTCGTCTGCCTCGCCATCCTAAGCGTCCAGCCGAGCGCCAGGTCGACGCGCGCGAATTGACCGATTCTTGTCATTCTTGGGCAGCAGCGCCAAGCTTTATGCCAAATCGAAGCAGGACATCTCCTCTCCCTTCACGGTGTGTCGCTTCTTCTCACACAAGAAGACACGCCACGCCATTGGCTTGTGGGACGCTTTGTTGACCTTACAAGTGCTGCAGTAAAATGACGAATCTCCCCCGCGACCATTGCCTGTGCCCTTGAGAAGCGAACACACTTTGCACGCTCTCGTTCGCCTTTTCCGACCCTGTCCGTTGTTTCCAGGGCGCCATTCGTCGTTCTGGATGGCTTGGTGCGTGGCCTTCCGCGTCCTAGCGCTGCCGGTCGCCTTGGAAGGCGTTAATTGGATGTCTTTATTGTTGCGGAGAGTCTCCCAATCTTCTTCACGTAACTGACACCGCTCTAAATGTAGCTGTTTCATGAACTTCACGTGCGACGTCTTAGAGAGGTTGGCAGCAACCCGGCGAGCGTTGAAGACGACATACGCATTTATAATGGCAAGGTCCACGAGTCTGAGCAATAGGCCTCTGTAGTACTTCTTGTACTTAATAGACTGCTGCAGAGAGTATCTAAACATGTATCATACAAGATAAGTCAGTCTGATATCGTGTAAGATAATAGTACTTGCCGTTGTAGCCGTAACTGGTCGTGCACGTCGACTCCTCCCATATAGGTCTGATAATCTTTGACAATGCGAGGGCATGCAACCTCTGGCAGCTCACCAGTGAGCTTGTCGCGACACACGATACGGTCCTTCGCCACGCTGCCACCAGTACTCAGCATGTGAACTGCGCATGTATCCCACCACCTCAACACTCGCATGCGTGGAATTTGCAGTGCCTCTGCTACCACGAAAGTCCCGCGGTCAATGCTTGATGGGCGGTTTTTCGGAATTTGTGGTGTCTTTGTTCCCTTATCGCCTTCCTTCTTCTTCTTTGGGATCAGTTGAGAACTTAGTCCTTGACGGTCCGTACGAGCCGTGCCAACTGAATAGAAACCCATAGTCAGGAGCTGCATGGCCAAGGGCACCGACGAGTAGAACCGGTGACCACAAGCCGCATCTCGCCATTTGTAGGAGCCGTTGGTCCGAACACTTTCTGTAGATTGTGCACCACAGCTGCAGGACCGGACTTGAAGTCCGTCGAGACTGCTGTGCCAGCTCGTTCCTTTTTCCCCGCAGTAGACTTCGAAGCTGTACGATACATACAGTAAGCCGTAGTCGAACAGCACAACATGAACAACTACGTACCCCATTCGTGGGGTTTGTCCTTGAGGTAGACGCGCATCCGGTTGAACGTGGATCTCGAAGGCAGCATGGCCTCATCAAAAGCCATAATCGCAGGTGCAATAAACCAGCGGCGAAACGAGCTTGAAGCGCGTCGATCACAGGGCGCAGTTTCCAGGCGCGAACCATGGCAGCACGAGAGTCAGCGTTGTCGCTAAAATGCACATATCTAGAAATATGCATAAAGCGGTCTCGAGCCATGAATTGTCCAAAGCAGCCGCGGGGAATGAAACCCTCGTCGGTAGTTCTCCAGTGATGCGCCAGTTTTGTTTTGTTCGGACAAACTGATCTGGCGATCAATAACCCAACAAAAATACACAGCTCCCTTGGCGTCACATCTCGAGCTTTCATTATCTCTTCTCGAATTTTTTCAACAGCCTTCACCTTGAAATTTGGGTGTTTCCTAGCCCGAGCAACTTGTTTTGCGTGTTGTTCTTTCGCCCGCTCATCTATCTTCTCCATAAAGTAATGATTTGTCTCAGCAGCGATAGATTCCCACAATTTAGGTTGCATGAAGTAGAAAAACGCCCCTGAAGGAGTAGCCGCAGAGCTTTGGCGGTGGGTCCCGCCTCGCCTGAGTATAGATTAGGATAGTCCTCGTGCATCGACGTACTGAATCGAGCCTCGTAAGGTTCCATCAAGTAGTCGTACGGTTCGTGTGAAGTCAAATCAGACCAGCCTTTGTCGCTCATGTCCTTCAGAAAGGCGTCGGACACGGTGCCCCAAGCGACATTCGCCACTCCACCAACACTCGATAGTAAGTGTGGATCAAATAGCAGCTCAGGAGGCGTTGGTAGTTTGACGCCGGACGAGTCAAAACCATCTTCAGATGAATCGTCATCACCATCATCATTTTCAGCGTTCGATTCAAGGCCAGCAAATTTATGGGTGTCCTCATTAGCAGAGACGTGATTTGGGTCTTCTGCAAATAATAATAAAAAGAATACACGTTAGATATAAACTTCTAACTTGTGCATACACGTTATTCAAAGCTTCTTGGAGTTCTGGTTCTTCTTTTGACTCTTCGTCCGCATTAACACCAGAGTCGGAACACGCGGACTCCAACTCCTCCTCCTCCACAGGGACCACTGCAGCGTCGCTGTCATCATCAGCCTCTGCGAACTCAGGATCAAGGTTGCGTCGGTCCATCGGCGACGCTATCAAAACATATCATGGCACATACACGATTAGTACTAACTCTCGAGGTTGCTTCTTGTATTTTACAAGCTTTCAAACCTGGGTGACATGAGGCTGATTGTTGACGCTCTCCATACGCAGCGTGACACTCAGTTGGGCGAGCGTGTTCACAACCCTCTGCGGTTGCCTCAGGTGTATGGACCCTGGGTGACTTTTCACCGGTGACTGCGTCTGGTAGACGCTACAGGCTCACCGGGGTATGTGGAATAGCAGCGTCTATATCAGCAATCCAAGCACATACATGATTAATCCATTGCTAACATGATCCATACATGATAAATGTCGTTACCTCCTGTCTCAGCAGGTTGGGCTATCGTCGATCCTGACGTCGCATGGTCCCCACTCAAGCCCAGTGTACGGGCACCATCCGATGACCGCACAACTGCATCCGGGCCCGGTGGATTGCGTTCACTCCCCGCAAGAGTTTGACGAGATGGTTCTAGTGCCGAACAAAAGACACATACATGATTAGATCAATACGAAGATGTAATACAAGTTACAGCGACCCACCTTCTGTCGAAGTTGTCCCCCCATTACTCGTGACTTGCTGAGCACTTCCTTGGTCGTCGGTCGTCGCACGCGCTTTCCCCTTCGGTGCCTTCGCAGTCTGGAGCGCCTCTACGTAGATCGAGTGTTAGAAGCGATAGTAATCTTACCAAATACAACGCAAAGCTTTAGCGAGATCCATCTTGTCCAAATACAGCATTAGTTCTTCGGCACCGACGAAGTAGTCTTGTCCTCTGATGTATTCCTTCGTTTTGCCAGGCTTCACGTAAGTGTGCGAGTTCGAGAGGCCCGTTGGCCTCTTAGATGTCCATCCAGCTTTGCGCATTTCGCGCCAACGTGCTTGGAACGCCATTTGTACGATGCCAACTTGATCTGCGTCCGAGCCGGCGATTCTTCAAATGAGGGGGAATGAGTGCCACCAGTTTTTACCTCTAAAAGTGAATATGCGAAATGCCGTCCCATCTTCCTCCACTTATTTCTTATAATAAAAGGGACTGGTCCGAAGTCGCATCTATGGACATAGTGGAACTCGTCGGGAATGAAAGGATACACTCCCTACCCCTTGTTGACTTGAAATCTGTACTGTAGGACCCCATACAAAAATCAAGTACACGATTCCTTAACGTGTATTATACACGTTAAGAAAACGTTGCTAACGTGTAAGATACAGGCTCCCGGGATTAAGGGGTTAACGATGTCACATCCTCCTTGATTGATTCCTTGCCACCAGCCGTTACACATGATTTTCATCGATGTCTTATCCAATGATTCAGATACCGGTACAGTACAAATCTTTTCCGTTTTGGTGGACATTCGTTTGATCCAAAACTACTATGAGCTGATGCAAAACGCGCACGCCGCATTTGAGCACACATCCACGGCGACTTTGACTCTTAGCCGAAACACGCGATCTAAGGCTAACATGCCAAACGGTCGGCGAACGCCAGCAAATTCTGCAGCTGTCCACACGGCGTGATAAAGGCAATTACCCCTCGCTGGAACGTTAGTTCCACCTGCTGCGGAGGCCTTTGTCCAACATTGGGCCATACTTCGTCGCTGCGGTGGCGAGCGAGCTGTTGCGGTTGTTTATGCTACTCATCCACACATCTGCGCATCTACGTATCTACAAAATCTAACATGTCAACGCATCATGTCATCTGTAGCTGCCAACCTCACGAGATGTTGGAGAGCACTGACCATCATCGACATAACGAGCTGTTGCGGTTGCTATTTACTACGTTTCACACACAGCTACGTATTCACACGCACCAACGTATCAGCGCATCAGTTCATTAACTACTTATCTTTGCTTTTTTTGTAGCTACAGCGCTGACAGGAAGTCGAGCGCTGATTCAATTCAGAGACATTGGCAGTGGACGTGTCCTACTGTCACGACGCCGCTAAGAACGTGTACAAACACCACGAGGCTCTTTATGGTGGACCCTTTTGCCGTTTCCAGTGAGAACACGACCAAAACGGTACCCGCCAAGGAATGGCAAGACACTGGTCGACCTGGGTTGGCCCGCGTGTTACACGTAACAGCTGGACTATAGGTGGGTGTGTTGAGTCCATTGCCAACGTGATCTTGCACCCAAAGAAGCAAGGATCAAACTAGCAGCTCTGAAGAAGGGCTGCTACATGTAGTTTGATCCTGCAACCGACCTCGCCGCCTCTTCCTGAAAGATATCGAAAAGCTGGAGGATTCTTGACTGCAAGAAGCACTTCATCTTTTTTGGACTTAGCTCTAAAAGCCCACGACCGTAGTTATTTTCGTTAATAACTGCTCAGCTTGCCGACAGAGCAGAATGACGGCCATACTGCGGTTTTCCTTAACATGAAATAGCTGTTAATTGCCATTTTAAGCCGTCATAATGTTTATATGCCCATTTCCAAATTACCTGTTTATTTTAATCAAAATAACGGTAAAACGTGGTGAATTTTCATTTCTAATGCAAACGAGTAGTTTACAGCTTTTTTCATTTGAAAAATGTAAGAGATCGATACCTACTTTTTCTGTGCGCCACACCATATTGGTGTCGAATTAATCCCTATTGAGCTGTACGTACTACATGTACTACTCGTAGGGCACTACCAGGAAAATAGGTACATTTGCAAAAGACCTCTTTCCCGTAAGCTTCACTTAAGTTCGTTTTCAGATGGCTATCTTTGAGGCCGATTATCTCGAAAGGGATTTTTCAAAAAAAAATGCCAGGTTTTGTCTTTTTCGAAAAAATGAACAAAAATATCGCAAAAAAGTGGATTTTTCAAAAACAAAATATTTGAAAACATTTTGTCATTGAATGTGCACACAATATGTCATTTTCTCGAAGAAAAGACCAAAAATGCCGACTTTTGTCGTGTGTTTTTTGTCATCTACGATACTAAAAGTATTGCTCTCAAAATTTTCCAAAAAATGTCATCATTGCGTTTGTAATTTGCAAAATATTCGCTTTTCTCGTCATTTACCTAAGTAAGTACTTTTCACAGCAAGTGCGCAGGTCATTGAGGGTAAAGTGTACTCTTCTTTTGTTGGCGACAGGCGGCAATTCTGACCCCAGTAACCGTACCTCAACCCTATCCTCTTTAGTGGAGGCGTTCAACACCGATATATTGGATCTCATACTACTCTAGTATCCGTTTTGCCAAAATTGATGAAGACCACGAGCTTATCTACTCTTGTCACTGCGTTCTATTTAGCCTTACCCCCCCCCCCCCCCCCCCAGCCCACCGATTGGTAAAAAAAATATGTGAGACGGTTTCAAATGAAAAGATACTTCGCCGCCATTTGGAGTATGACATTAACACACATGTTGACAGCTGATTGGGTAAAGATGGCAACATTTTGAAGGTGGATTCTGTGTTTTTTTGTCATCTACGGTACTAATAATAGAAAAGTTTTGGATTAATGAAAAAATATATGCTGCGATTGGATATGTGAAAAGGCCAACTTCAACTTGAGATTTTACACTGCCTGTTTGCCGTTGTGAACGCTGTCATCGTCGACCTCTGTGGGTGCCAGCCCACCGTGAACAGAGTCGTCTTTCTCCCAAAGAGCTGCGTTACCAGGTATATTGATACCGAAAGTACTCAACGCTGATGCGGCTACAAAAATGCTCAAGTACTTGAAGGATGTCCCGCGGTTGCCGATCCCCTTGAACATCAAACTCCAACACATAGCGCCGACGTTGCCTCCAGCGCCTACAAAGCCTGATGTGGCGCCCGTGGAGGCTGGCAGGACGTATGGCACGATGCCATAAGTGCTGCCAGTGCAAGCCTGCACGAAGATGCCGAAGAAGACCAAGAGAGGAATACTGGTCGACAGAATCCTCGTCGTGCTGTACAAATACAGGAAGACAGCCTGGCCAGCAAACGAGATGAACTGCACTCCCACTCGACCTTTCATTCCGCAACGATGGTTTGCCATGTCCGAGAGATACCCGCCCAACGCGCGCGCGAAGATACACATCAAGCCAAACAGAGACGAGATGAGCGTGGCTCGACTTTGCGTCAGACGACGACACTCGTTCGCATCGGTCTCAGGAACGCAGTCCGGGTACGTGAAGTCCTCGTAGTAGTACTCAGTGAGTACGTTGTGCACTTGAAGCTCAACACCGAAGGAGCACGCATAGTGGAAAGCTAGGATCCAGGTGACCGGCATCTTAGCGACACACAGGAGACCCTGTTTCATGTCGACGGCAGGTTTCCTCGCTGCCGTGTTGAAAGCGGCGTTCTGCCGAAGGTCTTTGTATTGTCCCTGCGGACAGTCATCTGAATTAAAGTAAAGAGCGACACCAGTGGCAACCATGAAGAATGCAGGGAACAGCAGAGCTACGCGCCAGCCCATGTTGTCGGACAGAGCTCCGCCGGTTGTGACAAGGTTGAAAAGCTGAGGCGTGATCAGGGTGGTAGCTCCAGCACCCAGGTTCCCCCAGCCAGCAGCGAGAGCGTTAGCGCTACCCACAACCTCTTTAGTAAACATGGTAGAAGTCCAATAGGTTGTAGCAATGAAGGAGCAGCCGACAAAACCGATGAAGAACCGAGCGAACATTAGTCCAGTGTAGTTTGTAACGAGTGAAGCTGAAGCCACAGGGATAGCTCCTACAACCAGCAGCACTGCTTGCACCGTTCGTGAGCCATAGCGGTCGCACATTGGACCCCCGACAGCTCGACCGAGAATGGTGCTTGCCACGGATACAATGTTGGAATTGGAGACTTGAGCAGCAGTTAGACCAAGCTGCTTCTTGATGGTGGGCATCAGAGGAGGGATGGAGAACCAGCCAAAAAAGGCGAAGAAGAAGGACAGCCAAGCGTAGTGGAAGGCTCGCATGTGGGGACGAGTCACACTGAGCAGCTTGATCTCCGAGGCCTTGTCATCTTGAAGCGGGTCCGTTCGGATGGGGAAGTCAGTGCGACGCTGGTGGACTTCAGCATCGTCTGCGTGCAGTGCAGGTGAGGCCAAACCCACGTACTGCTCTTGGGGTTGCATGATTGTTGGTGGTTATGCCACACGTGGCAAATTGAAAAATGGTGTTGATCCGGAGGGGAGACACGATGCTGGTGTGAGTCATCCGTAAAAGACAACAGCGGTACAGCACACAACTCGCTTCAAACGGCAGATTGAGCTCATCGACAACAGACGGAGTTCCAGTGCTCAACCTCATCAACCGTTGTGCCGACACTCACCGCGTCACACACAGAGGGAGGAGATTATTTAACGTCACGCGCACTCGGTCATGCTCTGCGTTGAACATGGAATCGTGAGTCAGCCTTAAAGTTCATTGGGTGACGAGTTTGAAGTTGTTTAGCAGTCATGCCTGCGATGAATTCCGAAAAGTACTCGAAGCGGGTGTATTTCGATCCAGTCCAGTTTCTTCTGGATTAACCGGAGGTGCGACTTCTCTCGACAGGCGCTGGACCCCGGTCTGGAGGAACTGTGACTAGCCGCGCGTGAGCAACGCGAACTATGGACTGATTGGTCTTTCTCCTTCATGACGCGCTTGAGATATGCATCGGCACAACCAACACAATCACCAGCAGGGTAGACACCGTGTTGGCGCTTTGGTCGGCATCCCACAACGGCCCGCTTCCCGCCGTCATCCGATCAATCCAACCGCTCTTGTTCACGCTCGAGCCCCGCCCATCATGTCAGCACCGTTGCGGTCTCGTATGAGTTATCCTGAAATCAAGGTATGTAGCGGAGACTGAAGCGCAGCCCTGCGTCGGAGGCGGTGCGGCGACGTGGTCCAATAAAAACGCGCAGCGAAACCGGGGGCATGAGGTTGCACTGGAACCTCATGCAACTTGCATCGGTTAAAGACAAAAGTATGGGCGGCTGGGTTATCCTAACTCCTCATGAATTTGTTGTGCGGACAGCTCCTTCGCGACGTTCTCACATTGCAATTGTCCGCGTAAGTGGTAACTAGGATAGCATGGCGCAAATTGACCCTCGAGATGTCGGCACGCCCGACGAGTGGGTACCCCGGCACCCGGAGCTGATCCGTCTCACAGGTCGACACCCGTTCAACAGCGAACCCCCGCTCAAGTACACGAGCACTTTTATCACACCCATGGCACTGCACTACGTTCGAAACCACGGTCCCGTACCAAGACTTGACTGGGATTCGCACACGTTCTCTATCGACGGACTGGTGAAGCAACCGCGCACTTTCGACATGGACGAACTGGTCACCACCTTTGAAAATGAGACTGTGACGTTCCCGGTGCTGCTGGTGTGTGCCGGTAATCGCCGTAAAGAGCAAAATATGATCAAGAAGACCATCGGCTTCAGTTGGGGCGCTGCCGGATGCTCCACAGCCGAGTGGACAGGAGTTCCGCTTCACGTGCTGCTCACGGCTTGCGGCGTTGATCGCGAGAAGGCCCAGTGGGTTTGGTTTGAGGGCATCGAGGACTTGCCGCACGACAAGTACGGCACGTGCATTCGCGCGAGTACAGCACTGGACCCGGCATGCGACGTGTTGGTAGCGTGGAAAGCCAACGGAAAGCTGCTCGCCCCCGATCACGGTTTTCCTGTCCGGCTCATCATTCCCGGTCACATCGGTGGACGCATGGTCAAGTGGCTGGCACGGATTCATGTGAGCGATCACGAGTCCACTAACCACCACCACATTATGGACAATAGAGTGCTGCCGTCACACGTCACTGCTGAGACCGCAACGGCCGAAGGCTGGTGGTCCAAGTCGCCGTATGCGATCATGGAGCTCAACGTTAACGCTGCGATCTTTGAACCGAACCACGACGACCTGTTAGCTTTGAGTGAAGACGATAGTGTTAATCATATCGAGACGTACACGATCAAGGGGTACGCGTATTCAGGTGGTGGTCGACGAGTTATTCGGGTGGAGGTGACACTGGACGACGGTGCAACGTGGCAACTAGCTCACATCATTTACCACGAGAAACCAAGCAAGTACGGCAAAATGTGGTGCTGGGTGCACTACGAATTGGTCGTCCCAGTTTGCAGTCTGATTCGAGCCCGAGAAGTGTGTGTTCGAGCCTGGGACTGCTCCATGAACCTCATGCCAGAGTTCCCTACGTGGAATGTCATGGGCATGATGAACAACCCTTGGTATCGTGTCAAGATCCACCACGAACAAGACACGAAGACACTGCGGTTCGAGCACCCGACCCGAGCAGGAAACCAGAAAGATGGCTGGATGACCAAAGAACGAATCATGACAAACGACAACAAACCCATACGGGGCAGGAAACTACAGGTGGATCTAGTCGACACGAGCAATGTTGTGACACCGAAACCTGGTCTAACCGCAGACGAATTGAGTGAGTTACCGTTGATCTCTGCGGATGAGATAGCTACGCACAACACCAAGGAGAGCTGCTGGTTTATTTGCCGTGGTCTGGTGTACGACGCGACCCCGTTCCTCGACGAGCACCCTGGTGGAGCTACAAGTATTCTGCTGTGTGGTGGCACAGACTGCACGGATGAATTTGAGAGCATCCACTCTACTAAAGCCTGGCAGATGCTGAAGAAGTACTGCATCGGCCGTTGTCCCAACACGGACGACGACACGGGAACCAGCGATACAGCGTCGTCCTCAGCTGACCAAGAACAATCGGATGTGGCTCTCAAAGGCGCTTCAAAGGTGCCTATCGTGCTTATCTCGAGAGAAGTTGTCAGCCATGACGCACGCATCTTCAAATTTGCTCTGCCTGCTAAGCATCTGAGACTTGGACTACCCGTGGGCAACCACGTCTTCCTGTACTCAACGATCAACGGGAAGACCGTCGTGCGTGCGTACACGCCGATTTCTTCCGAGAGCGGTGAAGACCGGGGATTCGTGTCCTTCCTTATCAAAGTATACTTTGCTGGGGATAACCCTGTGCATCCTGAAGGAGGACTCTTTTCGCAGTACCTCGACGGCTTGCACCTTGGTCACCAGATTCAGATCAAGGGGCCACTGGGCCACTTCACGTACTATGGAGACGGCAATTTCTCTCTCGAGGCGACCAATTTCCACGCCAACAAGTTCGGGTTCATCGCGGGCGGAACAGGCATCACACCCGTCTACCAGGTCATGCGCGCCATTCTTGAAAGCGCAAAGGATCAGACCAAGGTTGCGCTGATCTATTGCGTGCGATCGGAGCGTGATCTGCTGCTCCGAAAGGAGCTTGAAACCCTACAAAAGCTGCGACCGAGTCAATGCCGGATCTTCTACACGTTGTCAGACCTGGAACAGCTCGACAAGAACGACCCTGTTGTTCGACGCTGGGCGTACGGCAAGAGTCGACTCAACTTCGCAATGGTGAAGAATATCATCGGCTCGGACGCCGACCACATCGGCATGTGTGGCCCAGAGGGTATGATTGAGTACGCCTGCAAACCGGCGCTACTTAAGCTTAACTACGATCTCAAGACGCAGACCACCGTGTTCTAGACTGCTTCAATTACGTAAAAAAAATAAGGACGTTTGTCCTATTATTACCATGAAAGCGTCGTAGGTCTCCGTTTCCACCAGTGTTCCTTGAGGCTGGTTGCACAGGTCAAGCAAGGGTGCGTGCTCCCAAGCAGTGCTTGAAGCACCTTGTACGCTTGGTTCCTGTCTCAAGATCATATCCACCATTACCCGTCAGAATTCCTGCGGTCCAGGTCCATCCCGTTCGTGAATTTCGGATTACTCAGTCCCAAGCGCAAACACCCCAAGCTTTTTTTCTATTAGTGACGCTACAGACAGGCGACGCTTTTTGAAGTTGCCGTGGTCGGATTGGATAGATAAAGCGCGTCACACCATCGCCTTGTCGAGCCCTGCAGGCAGGGATTGACAGTAGTTTCGACATATGGTACTATCTTGGTAGTAATTAATTTCGAGCTACTAATAAACTACTATAGTAGCTAGTAGTTTGCCGAGCCAAGACAACTAATACTACTATGGTACTATTACTTTTAATTCCTGATCAACTAGCAATGTCTTACTACTATCTGATTACTAGAAGAAAATCGACCGTTGAACTACGCGTTGTAGAAAAATTCACTGCAGAATCGCGTGGTCCGCTTAAAAAGATCAGGCCCATTTCGTCGTGGTCGTGTTTGAGGTTCGCAAGGGGTATTGGTCACACGCTAGAACGGTTCGTCGCGCAGGACCGCTTTGTGGGCTCGGATGGCAGCGAGAGTCATTTTGTATGAGTTGGCACTCTGCTTTTTACCAGCTATCCAAGACCCTCATCTTGATCTTGCCTCATTGTCCAGCCCCCCCCCCCCCCCCCCCCCCCCCTGCTCGCGTGGAGATTTGTCCCCTGTACGCCGTAACGTTCTTTGCTGTACGCTGGGAGATTGTGTTTTGTGATTCTGCAGTCCTTATTGTTTTACCAGCAGAAGCTGACTTTTCCTGTTTTAGCTGAAACACGGTTTTAGATTGTCGCTGTTTAGGTGGTCGACAATATTAATAGTGTAGTAATATAATACTAGTACTATAGTAGTCCTTCTCTTTCGTCTCGCTAATATTACTCGAGTATTAGTTTGTAGACGGTAATACTGGTCTAACATAGTAGTTTGGCAAAAATTCATTCTACTATCAATCCCTGCCTGTAGGCTGTGCACCATGCGTCATCTGTGGTGAGTCACCGCTTTTTGCGCTGCATTTTTGGATAACGGATTGCTGTCGGTAGTAGCTCATTTTTCAATTCTCTGTGCGTACAGCAGTTCACCACCGATTCCTTTTACTGCCTTCGTTTTTTGAATTCAACATGACCGAGGTGGTCGTCGTTGTGGGGAACGGCATGGTAGGCCACCGGTTTCTGGAACGGCTCCGCAAGTACGATACCAGTAAGCGCTACAAGCTCGTCTCTATCGGAGAAGAACCCATCCAGCACTATAACCGCATGCTGCTCACCGAGTACTTTGAGCATCTGAGCATCGACAAGCTCAAGTTGGCGCCACCGAAATGGTACGCCGAGAACGAGATCGAACTCATGACCAATACTCAAGTACTGGCACTGGACACGAAGAACAAGAAGATCCTATGCCAGCAACAAGGTGACGACGTACCAAAGCAGTTTGAGGTGCCGTACGACCACGTCGTGATCGCCACGGGTGCTAGTGCGTTGATACCTCAGCTTCCCGGTGCCAACCTGCACGGTGTGTTCGTCTACCGTTCCATCGCTGACCTCAATAGTATCATCGCACATGCCGAGAATCAAGCAAAGCTCGAGGCTACTGGAGGTGCGAAGAAGTACGCGTTGGTGATTGGCGGTGGTCTACTAGGACTCGAGGCGGCTAAGGCCGTTCACGACCTCAACGTGTCCGTCCGGATCATCAACCGCGGCATCCGGTTGATGTCGCGGCAACTTGATGCCGACGGTGCTAAGGTCCTTCACAACGAGATCGTCAACAAGGTTGGGATCGACGTCCTCTACGAGAAATCGACTCAAGAGATCATAGGAACCGAACAGAACGGCGTCGAGGCTGTGAGGTTCACGAACGGTGAGCAGTTTGACGACGTGTGTATGGTCATCTTCGCGACCGGAATCAAGCCACGGGACGAGCTGGCCCACTCCAGCGGTCTCGAACTTGCAAAGCGCGGAGGGATTCTCATTAATGACTATCTGGAATGCAGCGAACCGGCCGTGTACGGCATTGGCGAGTGCATCTCGCACCGCAACGTCACGTACGGTCTGGTCGCTCCAGGATACGAGATGGCTGACACATTGGCAAAGAACTTTACGTGTGGGTCACAAGAGAACCGTCTTGCGTTTCCTGGTGGGGATATCTCCACCAAGCTCAAGCTTATGGGGATGGAGGTGGGTTCTTTCGGCGACTACTTCCCGGAGTTCATCAAGGAGCCATTCGAGACGCTGACGTACAACAACCCATTGGAGAAAGTGTACAAGAAGTTGTTCTTTTCAGCGGATGGGAGCAAGCTGCTCGGTGGGATTCTGGTCGGCGACACGAGTGACTTTGTGCGTTTGTCTTTGATGTACAAGCAGAAGGATTCCAAACCTTTGGTCGATCCGCCTAACGAGATTTTTCTTGGGAAGAGAGGCGGTGGCAGTAGCACGGTCTTGGATCTACCGGACGAAGCTCAAGTGTGCTCGTGCAACAATGTAAGCAAAGGGGACATCTGCAAGGCCATAAAGAACAAGAAGCTGACCAAACTTGGAGACGTGAAGAGGGTCTGCAACGTTGGAACTGGTTGTGGAGGCTGTATGCCTATGGTAAAGGACATTCTGGAAGCCGAACTGGCTGCAGCCGGTGCTGACGTTGATAAATCTCTGTGCGAACACTTCGCGTATTCGAGGCAGGAGATCTACCAGATCGTCCAAGTGGAACAATACGCCACATTCAACGAAGTCTTGGCCCAGCACGGCCGCAAACAGCACGACCCTCGCAGCTACGGATGCGAAATCTGCAAGCCTACACTCGCCTCTATCTTCGCCAGTCTTCAGAATGGTCATATCCTCAAAGGAGACCGCGCTGCTCTGCAGGACTCGAACGATCGATTCCTGGCCAATCTCCAGAAATCCGGTCAGTTCTCTGTTGTGCCTCGAGTGGCTGGTGGAGAGATCACTCCTGACAAGCTCATTGTGCTCGGCCAAGTGGCGAAGAAGTTCGATCTGTACACCAAGATCACCGGCGGACAGCGTGTGGATCTGTTTGGGGCCCAGAAGCAAGACCTGCCTGAGATCTGGAGGATGCTGGTGGATGCTGGCTTCGAGTCCGGCCACGCGTACGGCAAGGCACTGCGCACGGTGAAGAGCTGCGTAGGCACGACGTGGTGCCGCTACGGCCAACAGGACTCGGTGGGATTCGCCATCTTCCTCGAGAACCGGTACCGCGGTATCCGTTCACCACACAAACTCAAGGGAGGCGTCTCCGGATGCACGCGTGAGTGTGCCGAAGCTCGTAGCAAGGACTTCGGCTGTATCGCCACTGATCAAGGGTACAACGTCTACGTAGGCGGCAACGGCGGCACAAACCCACGCCACGCCACACTCCTTGCGTCTGACGTTCCACAGGAACTGGCGGTGAAGTACCTGGATCGATACATCATGTACTACATCATGACGGCCGAACGTCTGCAGCGCACATCTAAGTGGCTGGATGCTCTCGAAGGAGGCATTGAACAGCTTCGCCGTGTGGTTATGGAAGACTCGCTTGGTATTTGCGCTACGCTGGAGAAGCAGATGAACTACCTGGTTGGAACCTACGAGTGTGAATGGAAGAAGGTGATCGAGTCGCCCGACCTTATGGCTCAGTTCGCACAGTTCAAGAACACTAGCGAGACCCAGAAGGAAGTCCACATGCAAACAGTGCGAGATCAGCGTATACCGACATTCGTAGCGCACGCAAAGACCGCCAGTAGAACCGGAACGGAGTCTTCATCTCCAGCATCAACCACCTCCGTGCTGTCCGATCTTGATGAGACGGAGTGGATCTCATTTGGTAGCAAAGATCTCTTCGATATGAATAGCGGTGGTGCCGTGCTGTACGGCGAGTCACAGTTGGCGATCTTCAACATCACGGAGAGCTGCAATGGTATCGAGAAGGTGGCGTGGTATGCCACGCAGAACATGTGTCCTTATGACCATTCGTTCGTGCTGGCTCAAGGCATCGTGGGGGATCTGGACGGCAGACCGAAAGTGGCTTGCCCTATGCACAAACGCAGCTTCGATCTCAGCGACGGCTGCTGCCTCAGCGGCGATGATTTACGTCTCCTGACTTTCGAGGCTAAGGAGGAGGACGGCACCATTTACGTCTTGTTACCACCCGTGGATGTGGTGGACGCACGTCTGGCCACGTCAAAGTTTGTCGCGAAGGACTGCGACGTCGTTGCCGCCTCGGAAGTGTCCAAAACATCCGTCACGCTTGACTGGTAATGGTATTTTCGTTGTGTTAGTGTTAACAGGAATTCATAAATTGCGCGTAACTCTCCTGTTCCCCCTTTACATTACCTCAGATGCCTTGTTAAAGAAATGACTCGAAGGCAACTTGTTGGTGTTTGATGCCCAAGGGAATCGCCAACCACTTGAGCATTTTCTTAGCCGCAGCACCGCTAATACTTTCGGTAAGCTTACTGTACGGGAACACGCAGCTCTTTTGAGAAAGATGGCTTGTGTGCTCAAGTTGAAGTTGTCCCTTTTACTCCATCTGATTGGCTTATCCCAATCATAATTGTAATAAAATTGGTTTCTATGGGACCCTACTGTAGTATTTGTCAGCTGCTGTGATTTTTCTCAATAAATCAAAATGTGATGTAAATGTTTCCAAATTTCAAGCAGTTTGCGGAACCGAATCGAAAAATTTCCTCAATTTTTCACGAAGCGCAAGCTAAAACCTGCCATTATGGGTCGCATTCGAGTCGAAATGCTAGCTTTTTCGAGCTAAAACAACGTGAACGTGGTTTCAAGGGGGAAAAGGAAATATTTTACTACTTTCCGAAGAAACGAGCTATTGGCTTCCTCCTTCGCCTACGCTCTAGGCAAAGCTGCTGCGGCAAAAGCCGCAAGGAAAAGAAGAAGGACGAGAGCCCACGCTACGACTTTGGTTTTCCCCGATCTGCGCTAGCTTCGCCGTCGATTCAACCTGAAAGGAAGGGAGCATCACTGCAGCGACCTTAAGCGGTCGTTTTTTTCTTCTTCTTCTTGTTCTTCTTCTTCAAAGAAGTGGCAAGAATCTTGGCAGTCTCGTCGTCTACGGTCTTCTCCGAGTGCACCTTGTCGCTCGGGAAGGGGAGGCCTGTGATCTTAGTGGTACCGTTAGGGAGCAGCAACACCGTAACCTTAAAGTGAGCCACCTTATCGCCGGCACGGCCCTCCAGAATAGGGTACGCCTGCAGCAGGTCGTGCTTGACGCACTCGACGACGCCCATACGAGCCTGGCTCTCGTCCTCAAAGGCACGAATAGTGAAGGGCAGAGTGGGGAACTTGGTGTTGATCTCCTTGAAGACATAGCGCGACGCCTTCATCTTAAGGCGGTACTGCTTGTCCACCTGGCGCTTAAACACCGTGGTACGACGCTCGCTGGTCACGGGCTTGTCACTGCCAGTGGTGTAGCACACATCAATAGTGTACACCTCATTGGGCTCGAACGTAACCTTGGGGGTACGATTCTCCACGTCCATCTTCTGGGCAATGATCTTGTTGCCGTCGATCACGAAGCGCTTAAGCTGGTGCATAAGCGTACCCTGCAGGCTCTTAACGCCGTACGACTCCTCAAGCTTCGTAAGCGCCTCAGTCACCTGCAAGTTGGTGTTGCCAGGCTTAATAAGGCGCGCGCAGAGCTCCACAGCGTCGTTGGCGCACTTGAGCACATTGGCCTCCTCGCCCTTAAGCTCGGGGAACTCGGCGTCAGCAGCCGAGCCCTCAGCAGGCACGATGGCCGTGTGGGCCACAACGGCAATGTATCCATCAATGTGGCAGCCCAGGTCGATCTTGACCCAGTCGCCGGCCTTAACCGTCATGGACTCGTTGGCCAAGGGCGAGTAGTGGCACAGGATCTCGTTCACCGAGACGGACGTGGGAAAAGCCACACCCTTGTCCACCTTCTTGTTCTTGAAGATGCCGGCGCAGCGCTGCTCCACGATCAGATCGCCGAACTTGCACAGCTCCACCACGTCCTTACCGGCTTCGAGCTGGGACAGCACGCCCTGCAGCGCCGACTGCGCGATCTCGGACGCCAGCTTGTACTTGGTGACGACATCCGAGTTACTGCAGTCCTCGATCACCTCCGGCGGGGTCTGCACCTCCTCCTCCACGTCGCTCACGTCGCTCACACTGCGCTCGTCGTCCGAAGGCATCGTTCTACCACTTCGACTACTGGCCCTAAAGATATCGAGTCGAACTGAAAGGGGGAGGATCCTAGCCACCGGTTTACAGTGTTAGGGTGGTGTGGTACACACTAATTCACTTTAATCCTCTACGTTGGAATAATTACGCTGCGGCTGAAGTAGCACTAACGTTCGCGCCAAATCGAGAGCATGAGTGAGGAGATCGTGCCCAACTCGGTGGGCTGGTACATCCTGGAGGGGTACCCTTGGTGGCCCGTGTACATCTGCGACGTGTTCAAGCTGCGTCCGAACCTGCACATCCTGGGCAGCGGCCACAAGAAGATCCTGAAGAAGGCGCGGGACTTTCCGAACGACTTTATTGTCGTTTATTACTTCGGCTCACACGACTTGTACGTAAGCTCCAAATTACGGGGACTAATAGAGTAAAAACTCTAACCTGACACTTCATTTAGCTCACTGGTGGGACTGAAGAAGGGCGTGTTGCGGCCATGGGACTGCGCCCAGAAGGACCAGTTCCTAAAGGGCCATCCGAAGCATTTGGCCAAGAAGAAAGGAGTGATCGAGGACTTAACGGAGGCCGTACAGGAGGTAGAGGAGTATCTGTCCCAGCCCGAAGACATCCGTTTACCGCAACACATGGTCCCGTCCGATCTAGACCCGACACTGGAGCCTCCGCCGCCCGAATTGGTGCCTCAAGAACAGGCGATGGACCCCGAAGATATCGACGTGGATGAGCCAATGGACGAGGACGACGACGCTCCGGAAGATGACGAGGAAGAGAAGAAACAAAAGAAAAAGAAAGAAAAAAAGAAGAAAGACAAAGTGAAGAAGGAGAAAAAGCGGAAGAGAGAGTCTGCAGGTAAGAAATCGTCTCCTAAAGTAGCCAAGACGTCCGAGACGGACGTTAAGAGTCAGCCAGCAGCTAAAGACCCCACGGACGAGAAGAAGCCGCCACCGTCGGACATGACGACCGAGGCGCTGAGCATTATCCTGGAGAAGGAGATCCGCTGGATCCTCGTCAATTGTCCGTTCGAGGAGATGACGACCAAGACCGTGCGGAAGCTGCTGGAGGACCGACTCCACATGGATCTGCGTCATCACAAGGCGTCGATTAAAGAAGGAGTGGCCAGAGTTATCGAGTCGATGGAGGAGGAAGACGCCGCTGACTCGACGTCTACTGCGGCTGAGGACACGACAGCTGCGTCTGTGGATGACGCAGTGAAGACTCAGGTCAAGACTGAGCAGAGCGAACCGGTAGTACCGGATACTCCTGAAGCTTCAGTAAAGAAAGAAGACGAGTCAGTGGATGCAGAGGCTGGCGGGGAGAGGACGAAGCAGGAGCTCGAAGCAGCGTCCAAGAATCTGTCGCTGGCGTTGGAATTAGAGCCCAAGATCATGGACGCGCTCGAGGCGTTGAAGACGGTAGAGAGTGTAGACAAGGACGCGCTCGCAGCGTCGACTCTGCAGCCCAGACTCGTCAAGCTGAGAGCGCACAGGTCGTCCAAGATCTCGGAGCTGGTGGCGCTGTTGGTGAAGAAGTGGAACGTCGAGGAGCTGGTGCCGGCGCCCAAACCCATCAAGAAGGAGGAGATTCTGACGCTCAAGACCAAGTTGGAGGGCTCGGAGACGTCACACGACGAGATGCTGGTCTGCTTGAACCAGCTGGGCGAGGTGCGTTCTGTGCTGTGGTGGCTGAAGAGAGGGAGGGCGCTTTGATTGACTTTATTGTGTGTGTTTGTAGATGCCTTTGACAATAGATCACTTGAAGAAGACGGGGATTGCACGCGCAGTGTCCAAGTTACGTCAGCACGGGTATGTTTACGGCATTTTGCCTTGAGTTGTTCCTTTGACTGATTCTTTGTGCTGCTGTAGGAATGACAAGGTTTCTGCTAAGGCACACGAACTCCGGCAAAAGTGGATCAAGCGGATCAACGAGCAGTCGACAGACAACGGTGCGTGTCTCTACAAGGGCTTAGGACGAAGTGATGGAGCTCTGATGAGTTTGATTTGTCCCACAGATTCCGGCTCGAATCCACTGAAGACGCTGAAAACGCTGAACCGGGTTTTGGACCACCACAGCGACGGCACGGACGAGCACAAGCTTCACAACAAGCAGCTGGCGGCGCTCGAACAGCTTCACAGTATGACGCTGGATACGCAAGACATCATCGACTCCAAGGTCGGGATCTCAGTGTCCAAACTGCGCAAGTCCAGGTATGCTACTGTGTGTTTTGTGTAATTTACGTTGCGAGTTTTTCTAACCTTGCGTGACCGTGGCAGCAATGATAAGGTAGCCAAGTTAGCGAAGAAGCTTCGGAAGAAGTGGCAAGCGGAAGCCAAGGCCAAATCGTCTGCCTAGAAGTGCAAGTATCTCGTTATTTTGTTACGAAAACCCGACGTCACAACGTTCGAGGCGGACACAAGTGCATATTGTAGCAGAGATGGACTATTCCGCTGGAGGCAGCGTGCTACCTGGTGGTAGTTTGTGGTGCATGTAGTACATGTACGAGGAATGAGGTTATTCAAAGTGGAGGATCTTTTGTACTAGTGGGATCGAACCACGACTCACTCTACTTACGTCTAGGAACGAACGAACCGGTTGAACTACCGTAGAAGCGTCTGTAGTTGTTCTACCAAGTGATGTAGTGTAGGTAGTGTGAAAACAGATGAATACATTGGCACTTAAAAGTCTAATTGGCGTTCTTGGCCTTGGCCTTCCGCTTGCGCTTGTTGGAGACTTGTTTGGTCGCTGCAGTCTGAGTCTCTTTCCGCTGGTCCTTCTCGGCTGCGATCTTGGCGCGTTTGTCCTCAAGCTTTTGGATCTTGTCCGCCTTCTTGCCCAGTCCGTACTGCATGCGGTCGTACAGACGCTTGGCCTTCTTGGACATCATGGTCTTGGCCAGTTCCTTGAGCTCCGCAGCCTCATCCTCCTTCTTGACGCGCTTCGACTTCTTGTCCATCGTCTCGGGTTCCGCCTTGCGCTTCAGAGACTTTTCTTCCTCTTCTTGTGCTTCCTCCTCGTCACTCTCATCCTCATCGCTGCTCTCCTTCTCGTTATCCATCTCGGCCTTCAGATCGGCAGCGTAGGCCTCCTCCTGCTCCTCCGCGTCTTCTTCTTCAGAGTCCGAAGCGTCTTCACCGCCCACAGCGCCCACCTCACGTAGCACCTGCGACGCAGACTTGAGCTTGTCCAGTTCCTTGCGATACTCGGGCGTGTAACCTTCTTGTTTGTCGCTGACGAACGGCGAGAGATGCGGCGGCAGCTCCGCGCCAGGCACGTAGCGCGTCAGAGGCAGCAACATGCCGTTGTTCACCGAGTCAAAGACCCACTGAGGCTGCACGTACTCGCGGTTAAAGTAGCGATGGCCTTGATGCGGCCGGTCCATGATGTGGTGCGTGATCCGCGTGTTCTTCTCGTTAAATGGGGAGCCTTCTCCATCCCAGCCCAACGTGGCGCCGTGAGAGCGTAGCACCAGCTCCAGACACGCAGAAGGCACCTCACGCGACAGGAAGAACGTGAGCCCACTGAACAAGCTCTTCTCGCTGCGTTCCTTGCGTTGCTCGCTGTAGATCTGCGCCGCCAGTTCGTTCGAGGCGAACGCAGCTTCAAGCGGCTCGCTCATGTCTCCGTACGTGGCTTCGTCCTCTTCGTACTCTTCAGCGTCGTCGTCCTGGATCGCTCCATTGAGCGTCTTGATCCTCTTCTCGGACTCCTTCTGTTGTTGGGAAATGTCCTTCTCTTGCGTCTCTTCTTCTTCTTCTTCGCTCTCTTGTTTCTCTTCGTCTTCCTTCACACGTTCAAGCTCCAGCGCAGCCAATTGAGCACCAGCAGCGTCCAACTGGAGGTTGATCTTGGGAGGATACGCCACGCCGATCTGCAGGTAGAGCTGGGCGTTCACGAACTTAAGTAGAACCTCGTAGAACTCGAGGAATGTGAGCATCACAAGCACATCCACGCGCTTGTCCACGGTAGGGGTGAACTGGTGGGGCACGAGCCACGTGATGGTCTTGCCCTGGACGTTGGCTTGGTAGTAGATGCCCTTGATGCTCACGAACACTTTGGTCAACGCTCTGGTGGCTACTACGTAGTTCTGCCACTCACGCACTAGACGTAGACATATACTTGTGACCTCAGCGTGGATGCCGTTGCCCGTGGGCATCAGAGCGAACAGGTGGACGAGACACAGCGCGTCGTCCAGGTCTCCTAGCGCGTCCACGAAGCGCGGATAACGCTCCTTAACGATGTGGTCCAGTTCGTAGGTAGGGCGGTTCTCGTGCTTGCGCTTGGCGTCTTCGTAGTCTTTCTTGCCCATGGCCTTCTTGACTTTTTTCATAAATGTTTTAAACTCGCGGAACTTCTCCAGCACCGGCTCATGGGCAAGGAACATGACGTCTTTGAGGTAGTAGTACGTCTTGTCCTTGCCCGAAGGCTTCTTTTTAGGCTCGCGAGGGTAGATTCCCTTCAAGATGCACAAGCGACGGAAGTCTTTGAGCGTAACCTGCAGCTTCTTAAGCGCCTGACTGCGCGTGATGTAGTTGGCTGCAGAGCCGCGCATGCCCTTACGCTGCTCCTTGCCGAGCTTGGCCAGACGGCGCTTGCTGCCCATCGCATCGGTCTGCTTGGCCTTGATGGACTTGAGCTTCTTCTTGCCCTTGACGCGCTTGGTCGGCATGGTTCCTTCAGAGGTAGAGCACAAGAGGTAGAACGGCAACTGGAAGTCAAGACGGCTGAGCTCCAGTCAGTTTTGACCAGTCAATTGAAAGTTGAATGTGATTGGGTGGATTTTGGTTAGAAATGAGCATGTGATTGGATAAATTGATGAAAAGGGTACAGTGTACCGATCGAAATGTGACGTTTTGTTGGTGGCAGCACGATGCATTGTGGATTGACACCCTGGAGGAATCTTCGACTGCGCGTGTGTGACCATGGCGGCGAAGAAACGCAAACAGGGCGGTCATGCCAAGGCTAAGAAGAAAGCCAAGATGGCGAAGGCGGTGACCACGCAAGAACGGGATGAAAAGATGCAACAGGAGACGCAGGAGAATGTTACGAACATGGAGCAGGTGCAGGACGAAGCTGCGCCCTCTGAGGCTTCTGGGTTGCTTTCAGCCGAGCTAGTGGAAGAAATGGGTGGACAAGATGCTGGCGGCGCGCTGGTTCTTCCTGGGTGCCGCGAGAAGAAGCAGAAGACCGAGAAAATACCCGATGACCTGCTAGAACAGGCGCAACACATGAGCAAGAGCAAACGAAAGAAACTCGAAGCCATCGCAGCCAAGAAAGTGAAAGAAGCAAGACGCGCGGACTTGTACAAGTCCTTAGAGAAGCAGCAGCTCTCGCAGGACCAGATGAAGCTCCTATACAGCACGTCACAGATGGGCCACAAGGAGACGCTACGGGAACGCCTCAAACGCTCGCTAAACCGACAGAAAGCAGGCATTGAACTGTCGGAGGATGCCAAGAGCGAGCTGTTCAAGAAGCAGGACAGACGTGAAGAAGACGAGGATGAGCTTATGGAGGAGACGAAGCCTAAGAAGAAGACAGCACCCAAGGAGAAGACTGATACGGATGTCAAGCCTGTCTCTAATGACGCTACTGAGGATAAAACTGGTAAGAAGAAGCGTCGAAAGAAGAAAGCGGCAGTAGTGAGTCGTTCAGTGCCAATGCTGGAAACACAAGAAGAGGTTGCAGAGCCTGAGACCAGTGACGCTGCGGCTGTCATGGCTATCCATCATACAGAAGAGGATCCTGAAGAAGAAGCGAAGCGTACAAGTTCTCAAAGTGCCGCGATGACGAAACTGGAAGCTCTGCGCAAGAAGAACGAGGAGAAGCGTCGACTACGAGCTCAATCTGCCATGCCTCAGACGGAGAAGACTTCAAAGCCAGAGGAGCCGACTGAACCCCCCACTGACGTGTACGTCCCCAAGCCTATCGTGATGAAAACGCCAGACGAGATGCGCGAACTGAGCAAGAAGACGTCGCTATCGTACAAGAACACGCTCGTTACTCTGTCTCGCAAGCCAGAGATCCAGATGGCGCGTATGCAGCTTCCTGTGTGCAGTTCGGAGCAGGAAATCATGGAGGCGATCACTGAGAACGACGTGATCATCCTGTGTGGTGAGACTGGCAGTGGTAAGACCACACAGGTGCCGCAATTTCTCTATGAAGCTGGCTATGGCCACCCGGATCACCCGTCGAACAGCGGACGTATCGGAGTCACTCAACCACGTCGTGTCGCTGCCGTCTCCACCGCCAAACGTGTCGCTGAGGAGCTGAACGTGCCGTTCGGAGCTCCTAAGGGCCACGTGGGCTACCAGATTCGATACGACGCCGAACACGTGAGTGAACACACACGTATCAAGTTCATGACGGACGGTATTCTACTCAAGGAGATCCAGCAGGATTTCCTGCTACGTCAGTACTCCATCCTGTTGCTGGATGAGGCTCATGAACGCAATGTGAACACGGACATCCTGATCGGTTTATTGTCCCGTACAGCGCCGCTGCGCGCTCAAATGTCACGAGAGGAGGAGGAGGCGTACCAATCGTTGTCGGAAGAAGAGAAGGAGACTGCGGACAAGCCTATCAAGCCCTTAAAGCTCGTCATCATGTCGGCTACTCTGCGTGTGGAGGACTTTACGCAGAACCAGCGCTTGTTCCCGACTCCGCCGCCTGTGCTTCGTGTAGACGCTCGTCAGTATCCGGTGACTGTCCACTTTAACAAACGTACAGAGCTGGGCAACTACGTGGACGAAGCGTACAAGAAGGTGATCAAGATCCACAAGATACTACCAGAGGGAGGAGTGCTCGTGTTCCTCACCGGCCAACGGGAGATCCTGCAGTTGTGTCGGAAGCTCAGTCGAGCGTACTCGGTCGCTGCGAGGGACAAAAAGGCTGCTGCGCTGAAGAGCAGCCGAGCGTTTCGGGCGCAACGCAGACAGCCCACCGAGCAGCGTAAAGAAGATTTCTTAAGGGAACACGACGACATCGAAGAAGAGGCGGACTTGGAGGACGCTCAAGTGTACGGCAACGACGTGGATGACGAGGATGTCGCGTATGATCTAGAAGGGCAAGAAGAGCGGAACTCGGACGATGAAGACGAAGACACGGAAGAGCTGGCCGTGCCCTACTTGCACGTGCTCCCGCTGTACTCTTTGCTGCCTAACGACGAGCAGATGAAGGTCTTTGACACGCCTCCGGAGAATCATCGACTGGTGGTTGTAGCTACCAACGTGGCCGAGACGTCGTTGACCATCCCTGGTATCAAGTACGTGGTGGACGCTGGACGCACGAAGGAGCGGGTGTTCGATCTGGCGAACGGCATCTCGTCCTTTGAAGTCCAGTGGATCTCCAAGGCCAGTGCCGATCAACGTGCCGGTCGTGCAGGTCGTACCGGTCCTGGTCACTGCTACCGGTTGTACTCGCCTGCAGTGTACGACACGGAGTTCCACAAGTTCTCGTCTCCTGAGATTCTGTGCCAACCGATTGACGACCTGGTGCTGCAGATGAAAGCCATGGGGATCCACAACGTGCTGCAGTTCCCGTTTCCGACACCTCCGGACCGTCAGGCGGTCAAGAACGCGCTAGCAACACTGGTGAACCTCGGTGCTGTGTCATCAGGAGACGACGAGGCCATCACGGGACTAGGACGCGCTCTCGTCAAGTTCCCAGTGGCTGCTCGGTTCGCCAAGATGCTGCTGCTGGCGCAGAAGCTGAACGTGGTCGAGTACACGATCGCTATTGTGGCCGGTCTCTCCGGTCACTCCCCGTTCATCCACGCTCTGGATCATCGTGAGAAGGAGCAGAATGAAGAAGAGAACGACGAAAAGAAGAGCGAGTTGGAGGAGATGGAGAAGGAGTGGCGCGAGGCGGAAGAGATGCGCAAACACGCTCAATGGATTGACCAGGAGAGCGACGTGCTGAGTCTGCTCCGAGCTGCTGGTGCCTACGCGTTCATAGGAGGCAGCAGTCAGTTCTGTAAGGACAATCACCTGCACGAGAAGACGATGCAGAATATGCTCAAGCTGCGTCAACAATTGACTCGGATCGTCAACAAACTGTTCGCAGAACACGACGCTATCGAGCTCAAGCCCAAGATGCCGCCTCCGGACCTTGAGACTCAAGTTGTATTGCGTCAGATCGTGGCTGCTGGTTTCTTGGATCAAGTGGCCAAGCGTGTGCCGGCCGGAACCATCACGGAAGGCACCAAGATCGAGCGCAACTGTGCGTACATCGCAGCAACGGGTCAAGTGAAGGAACCTGTGTACATCCACCCACACTCGTCTGTGTTCACGCCCAACCCGAGCAAACTACCGCAGTTTGTGGTGTACCAACACATCATGCGTACTACCCGTGCGTACATGAAGATGGTGACTGCTATTGAACCGGAATGGCTCGCGGGGATCGGCAAGAATACACCGTTGTGTAAGTACGCGCCGCCACTAGCAGAGCCGGCACCGTTCTACCATCCGGAACTGGACGAGGTGCAGTGCTATGCTAAGGCGCAGTATGGGATGCATCAGTGGGCTCTACCGGCGATGCGGATCGCGTATCCGGACCAAGACGCGTCGGAATCCAAGGACGGACTGGGCGGCAAGTATCGGTGGTTCGCTAAATTTCTGCTGGATGGGCAGGTTATTACCAGTTTGCTACCGTTCTCGAGCGCCCTGAAGGAGCCAAGTCACACGCTGATTCGCAAGAAGTTCGACAAGAAGATTCAATTGCTGGTGGCGAAGCTGCAGCAGAATCGAGTGGCTTCACGTCGTGCTCTTGCCAATAAATGGAGTAAGGCGGACGGGAAGATGTTTCTTAAGGCGGAGTTGCAGAGCTGGATCAAGGATAGTCATCAAACTGCTTTCAGTCAGGCGTGGGGAGCGCTAGTTAAGGCAGCAGTGCAGCAGGAGAAGAGGAAAGCGTCCTCAAGCTAGACTACACCGTATTAGAGTACTTCATTTTCAAGTTTTTATTTGTGTTCTCTGAAACGTATTTCTAAGCTGAGGTATCCTACTGTAGTGTTCACTTAAACTTATTTCTAAGCTGAGATGCTGCTCTTAGAGCATCTTCACCGCTAACTATCTTTATCTTACTACGTAATTTACTTGAAAAATGTATTTGTCCGATTAGGTGCGTGTGGACGAGACGAAAAATCGTACTTACGTCAAAAATAATCGTACCTATGGAGGAAGTGGCGAATTCATGCAGTTATTTTTCGCTTTTGTGCTACTGGTTGATAATAATTGAATGCCTACGACAAAAAGACGGTTACAAGGTTTCTGATCACCAATCAGCTAGCGCTAATTTATATTTTTGGTCTTAAGTTCGAATTTTTGATTTGATGTGGCCCTTTTCCGGACAGAGGAAGTACGATTCCATGGCTGTTCCACAGAGTATAACTGCTCGAGCGGTTCTCAAATAACTTGGACTTTGTATGTGAGCGACTCCACCGACCGCTCCAAACGGCAAATTTGGACGGAATTGACAACAAAGTCGAGCGTTTTGCTGTTGAAAGCTTGAAGCTCGAGCATCACAAGCTCCGCGTTTGACAGGAAACGCAATGACGGTCGAGTCGACCTGCCCATACATCTTGGTCTGGGACGGCAAGCGCATTCGTAAGCGTTCATGTTTTCAAAAGAGGTCGTCGGTTTAAACTCCCCGCTTTGATGCAGAGACTATTTTTGTTTTGGGGAACGACATGTATATTAGACTTGACTTTTTATTATACCTGCTTTTTTAACTAATCAATAACTAAGTTCGGTTTCGTTGTTAGGTTCGCTTTCTGTGTCATAAAGTTCGGTGCTGGCTTGAGGTCTCGATTAAATCGAGAGTGTCCCTTCGAAACGAAATATTCGTTAACTATTTAACCTCAAAATGGAACGGCGGCGGTGCTCTTCGCTTCCGTATCATCCGCAATTCCAACCCTTTCGCGTCTAGGCGCCAGAGCCGGCGGCATCGCTTGCACGTCGTCGCGGGTCGCTTCGGCATTGGCATTGGTCATTGGGCTCATAACCTGTACAAAAAATCCTCAATCGTAGATGCGCTTATGGTTGATAATGCAAAAGAGGGAGTGAGATTAGAGCTGCTACATTCTATCCTACTCCTACGCTCTCCTGAGCCACACGATCTCCAGATCTATGCCAGTCTCGAGGTCCTGGTCCAGACCAGCTGCTCGACGCTCCATGCACGCTTCTTCGCACCTCGCCCGCTGCTCCGGCTCTTTTTAACAGAAATAAGCTCGAGGCGCATTAGGTGAGTTCGGAGGCGATTCAAATCGAAGTGATAGTCAAGAATCCCAAACTTCTGGGTGCCTTTTTGAAGGGTTATAGCGACCGGACGGAGTTCAGCGTACATCCATTAGCTTCTACTATCCTTCTACTTACTAAAATGTCAAGACAATATTTTTGCTGATGTCCAACCAGCTCCAAGATTTTTTTTTTCAATCGCTCATAACTTTTGTTGCACCCGAAGTTTTTTGTTAGTAAACGTTCTATCCTATAGTACTCTCGCTCAGCTTTTCGATGGTTGCGCAACCTCCCATCAAGGTTATCTCCGATCACTTATCTCACATTCACGGGCCCTCGCGAAAGACGAGTTAACCGGACACTATCTCAGAAAGAACGCGATCGTGTCGGTGATGCGCAGAGAGCGCGCACGAGACGAGCTAATATGACCCCCTCTCAGCGGGACCGTGCAAGGAAGAGAGAGGCAGAGCGCAAGCGCGCCCGTACAGCTCAATTACTAGAGGAACAGCTTCGAGAACGGCGGGAGCTAGAAAGAGTTCGGCTTTATGAAAGTCGGACGGGTTTGAGCCAGGAAGATCGCGACAACGAGCGCGAGATCAATGCCCTATCTAGATCTGTCAATCGAGAGCTGTTGAATGAGAGCGATCAGTCTGCTATTCGGGAGACCGATAGGCAGCAGCACGCCATGCACAGGGCGGGGTTGTCTGAAGAACAGCGACAGTTTCAGCGTGAGCAGTATCCAGTTCGTAGATCAGAAGTGCCTGAAGATGATCGGGACGCAGAGCGTCAGTTCGATCGGCAACGGC
Organism: Phytophthora tentaculata; assembly: GCA_033557915.1. Classification (NCBI taxonomy): domain Eukaryota; phylum Oomycota; class Peronosporomycetes; order Peronosporales; family Peronosporaceae; genus Phytophthora; species Phytophthora tentaculata. The sequence goes on along the minus strand of JAUCEA010000007.1, from coordinate 5,528,055 downwards.
AAGCGGATCGACGAAGTCGCATGACAGTGGAAGAACGCCAGCAAGAACTAGAGCGGGTGCGCACTAGACGCCAATGTGTCCGCCATGGCCACGCTATTATCTCTTTCGAAGACTTTGGTGCGTCAATATTAACGGGTGACAACGTGACTGACGGTAGGCACAAACTTCCGCCTACAACGGTTTGCCCGCTCTGTAACGCTTGGAAGTGACCGGACGAGTCGGCCATCTCTTGCTGCCTTGGCGATAGGGCGACGCTGCCTCCCCTTCTCCCCGCTCCAACAAAGTTGCTTCAGCTGTACAGAGATCCCGAATTTCGTCTCCATATCCGCGCGTACAACCAAGCGGTTACTTTCACGTCGATTGGAGCATCGTGCTCGAATCGATCGTTTCAAAACGTACGTCAAGACGAAAGTGTTGCAGGTGTACACGGAGTGTATACGTATAGCAATCGAAGGCGCTATGGGGCACTACCTAGGATCTCTACTGCCTCCAATCGACCGTCGGACGGGTGAGAGAACTGCTCCAAAGTTTGCCCAGATCTACATTGTAGACCCAGACATGCAACGGCGTGCGGAGATGCGTCGGGGTATATTCGCGGATCTGGATCGTTTTGCGCTGTTGGACCTCGAGCAAATGATGGCAGAGCACAATCCATTAGCCAAAAAGCTCCTCGTTTTGGAGAACAAATGCGCCAGCATAACACAGAGGGTGTTGTAGACTTGGTGTTCCGCCTACATGGCTATTCCTCTCAGCCTAAAACGCATAACCGTCCCCACAGTGCCTGAGGTTGCGGCGACCCTGGTTGAGGACGGAAATTTGACTAAGCCTAGGGATCTGCTCCTTTACACACGCGACCATAGACTAAAACGATTGTTCGAGACCGACGCCAATACGTTCCACTCCAATAACCTTTCCGGCTTCCGTACGGAGAGAAGGGCTGGACTTACACAGACCAATTTTCGAATGGCGCTGAGTATCGAATACAAACCAAGACGTCGCTTCGTGAACACGTTGCTTACCGCCTACACCAGAATGTGGACGATCCGCCCGCTCTCCACCAAAGGGGGCGTCTATTTCAACAGTGGTGTGTAGATCTGCGGGCGAAATCTGATCAAGAACAGCTCCGGTGGGTGGCTAAGAACCAGAAAACTATTCGCGCTGAGCAATGTAGAGGTGTTCAGGATGCTTTGCTCAACGAAGACACTTTAGCTCTGGATGAAGGAGAAGTGCTACTGTCGGAATACGACCTGGATGAGAACAGATTGGTGCACCCCGATCGGAATGGAGAAGGCAGAGGAGGATACACCCAATTTCTCAATCAGGTTGGCAAGCGAATTATTTTACCAGCAACACGCACGGGTAGCCCGCACTCGATGTACAAGTCGTATCAACATTCCATGGCAATCGTTTTCGTGAATACGGGCGACCTGATGTCTTCCTGACCGAAACGTGTAACCCCAAGTGGGACAAGATTCTGGAAGCAATCCCTTCCGGGAACCAGACGGCCCAAGATCGACAGGATATCGTAGCGCGCGTGTGGCAGCAGAAATTGCAAGCGACGCTTGATGATTAAAACGAGGATGTTCTGGGACGAGTGCGAGCGCGCATTTACGCTGTGGAGTTTCAAAAATGAGGGCTTCCCCACGCGCACGTACTGATTATTCTGGCCGACGAAGACAAACCTCAGACGCGCGAGATCATCGACAAGATGGTGTGTGCAGAGATCCCAGATAAGGACAAAACCCTCAGCTGTATGAAACCGTCATGTCATGCATGCGGCATGGTCCCTGCGGTCTTGCGCACCCATCATGCGCCTGTATGAAGGACGGTAAATGCTCAAAAGGGTATCCGAAACCATTAGCAGAGGTTACACGGTCCAATGCCAATGGGTACCCAGTGTACAGACGGCGTCGCCGATCGGAAGGTGCTTTGATATTCAAGGGCAGAGAATACGACAACGTCACGATTAACCAGTGGGTTGTGCCATACAACCCATACTTATCCCAGAAGTACAACTGACACACCAATGTGGAAGTGTGCACGGATATCTCCGCGGTTAAATACCTGCACAAGTACGTGTACAAAGGATCCGACATGGCTGTACTCACTGTGGAAGAAGTTCGAGGGGGCCAGCCCAGTTCACGTTGGGAACCAAACGAGATTCTGCGATTCTTGAGCGCCCGGTACATTTCTCCGGTGGAAGCGTGCATGAGGCAGATCGATTTGACGATCCATGGCAAAACGCAAGCGGTCACGCAGCTAACGGTTCATCTCGAGTCAGGACAGACTGTATTCTTCAGAGAGACGGAAAACCCCAAGGCGGTTTTGGATCGTGGTTGCCACACGATGTTGATCCGATTTTTTGAATTGTGTGCGAGTGAAGCGCCTGAGAACCGGATTGCGAAGACAATGCTCTATCAGGATATCCCGAAAGCATTCTGTTTGAAAGCGCCGGAGAAAGGACAGCCTAAAAGGTGGGTTCGCCGGAAAAGTTCCAAGTGGCAATTGGCCGCATGATTCACGTGTCTCCTAGAGATATTGAGCGGTTATATCTTCGGCTTCTGCTCTGCCATCGTAAAGGACCAACATCCTTTGAAGATTTGAGGACGGTTGACGGGGTCGTCTGCTCTTCTTTCCAGATTGCCGCTCGGGAGGCTGGCTTCTTGGAAAACGACAGCGAGTGGATTTCCTGTTTGCAAGAGGCCGCGGGGTTCAAAATGATGTATCAACTACGACAGCTATTTGTCACTATTCTGGTGTATTCGGCCCCGGCAAACTATCGATTTCTTTGGGATCGGTTCTTCGCTGATCTTTCCGACGACTTTGCACGCAAACGTCGGGCTATGATGGACCCTTTCAGGTCCGCTGTTGTGGAATTTGAAACGCTGTTAAGTATTCAAGATCTTCTTCAAGCGAACAGGCATTCAGTTGCTGACTTTGAAGAGCTTCCCCAACTGGGCGCGTTTTCCAGATTGGTTCGCGCGTCACTTCGGCAAAAACAGCCTACTTCAACGTGAGCTCACCGGGTACGACGAGTCAGCATTGGGAGCGATAGTAAGCACAGAAGATCAGCTGAACGAAGACCAGCGGGTTGTTGACGATCAGATTGTCCAAGCCGTCGAAAATCCCGAGGAGGGCAAGACGTTTTTTTCGTCAATGGACCAGGAGGTACCAGGAAATCTACACTACTTCGAAACATACTGGCCAAGGTCAGACTCTCGGGAAAAGTCGCCATTGCGATAGCATCCAGCGGTATTGCCTTTCTCTTACTCTTGGGGGGAAGGACAGTGCATTCTACATTCAAGATCCCTTTGAAATTGAACGAGAGCTCGACGTACGCTATCTCCAAGAACACCAATGTACAGGAATTGATCAAGCAGGTTTGGTTATTTGGAACGAAGCACCCATGGCCCTTCGACACACGTTCGAGGCAGTTGACCAAACACTGCGGGACTTACTTGACAATGAAACCGAGCCTTTCGGAGGAAAGTGCTTGTGCTGTCGGGGAATTTCCGTCGGATTCTCCCTGTCGTGAAGAACGGAACACCCGTCGAAACAATCGACGCTTGCCTCAAGTCGTCAAGGTTGTGGCCCTTTTTCCAGACTTTCTGTCTCACGGAAAACATGCGAGTGCGATCGGCCGATACTGCAGACACTTGGCTGCATTCTCCGAGTTCCTCCTACAGGTAGGTGAGGGTAGACATGAGGTGAACCCTTCCCTAGATGGGGACTACATTAAGATTCCGCGCGATATGTTGATTGAGAACCCACCTGCACCCGAGGGCGAAGAGGAGGAAATTCGCCTTGGCGTTATTCCTAGAGGCATGAATCGGATCATCGACGAGATGTATGGCGAGATAAACAACCCCGAAGTTGCTACCGACGAGTAATTCGCTAACCGTACGATCCTCACGACCACGAACGCGATTGTCCACCGCATTAATGAAGCGGTGACAGACCGTTAATCTGGACAGGCACGGGAATACATGTCTTTTGATTCTGTACACGACGACACGGATGGCGATTTCTTCGAGCAAGAGGTACTTCACTCGATGAAGATCAGTGGAATTCCGCCTCACAAGCTAAACCTCAAGGTTGGAACGCCTATCGTGATGATGCGGAACCTGAATCCAGATTTGGGGTTGTACAACAGAACACGCCTTCGAATCGTTGCTCTCAAGCCGCATGCCATTCACGCCACCATCATGACTGGTGCGAGACAAGGGCAACATGTCTTGATTACCCTCATTGTGTTTATCAGCGACGGAGACATTCGAAGCTTCCTATTTCAATAAAGACGCAAGCAGTTTCCTATCCAGCCGGCCTTTGGCATGACCACTAACAAGGCGAAGGACAAACGGTGCAGTACTTGGGGCTATATCTTGCTACCCCTTGCTTCTCCCACGGGCAGCTGTACGTTGCCATGTCGCGAGTTACTACGAGATCAAGATTCAGGGCGCTGATCGAGCACCCAAGGATGGAGGATGAAGACGGAGCTTACACGCAGAACGTTGTCTACAGGCAGATCTTCGAGGCGGAGTAGGAATTTACAGTTCCATATGCATTTAAATAAATACATACTATTCATGTTTTAAAAATAATCTCCCCGCCGGGGCGAAGCGAAGGAGGGTGCCCCACTCCATTGGAACTAAAACTTGCCACCTCCGCCGCGAAGTGGCGGCGGCCAGCTAGTCCTAAACATCAACAGTAGTATGGTGTCTGTCCGTCACACACACCGGTCAGACAAAGTCGTGCTTCGCCCGAAGAAGCTCTGTAATTTATGACCCCTTTTCTTATTCAATGTTACCGATTCCCTATTCTTTAGGTAGACAAAACCTATTAGCGTTGTGAAGGTTGGATTTCTCGAATAAATCTATTAGCGTTGTGAAGGTTGGGATTTCCTGTAGTGACGCATCTCCTGCGCCTGCTTCGCAGCCGCAGAATCTGCATAGCACTTTCATTTTACTACAGTAACCGCATACAAGTACTTCCTATATGCTAGAGTGCGCGCCACCATTATGTACGCACCCTTTGCGGTTTAATGTCGGCGTTTTTAGCACTGAAACTGGATCAGTGGCTATGCATATTTTATTTTTGCGGACAGCTGGCGCCCATTATTGCAAAAGTGACAAAAGTCTGTGCGCATACGTGTTAATAACTTTCTACTCATTATATAGACCAAGCGGCACGTCAAAAAAATCGCGGCTTGTTCCGCTCTTTAGCGTGGCGGCCTACACGAGCTTGTGTAAGATTCTAGGCAACAAGTGTATACATAATAGGAATGCTTCCACACTCAGTGTGCATGCTTACATTGTGAGTGACAGGAACAAAACGACATATAAGAAAACTTATCATCTCCATTTACCCGCCATTCAGACAGGTATTAATTTACGCGAATAGTTCGTGCAACATTCCATATTAAATTAGGCGTACTTAAGCGCGAGGGCGACGACACAGGTAACATTTGTATAGTTTATTGATCCAACACAGGTATAGATGTCCATGACCATCATGGTACTGTCTTACTGTATTTGTGTACAAGCGAGCTCGCTGCGTCGCAAGCGGCGCAGCCAACTTACACCTTCAAAACCTTTTTGCTGATGTGAATGAAGGTGCAAGGAAAAGAAACATTTTACGGGAAGCTATATGCATCTGACGTGTTTTCGTACATAGTTTTAAATAAAGAAACCAAACAATGTCACACTTACATTTCTATTATAATACATCTAGTTGCGTAGTATTTGATGATCACTGTGCTCTATTCTATCCCTCTAACTGTGGCACATTTCGGGGCTTTCTTTTTAAATCGAAACTTTAATCGGACCCAAATATCTATGATGGCTCTCGAATCGAGGGCCACAATCGATACAGTCACACAGTTCTCCTTTTAGCGGGACTGTTGATACTATAGCACTACGAACTTGTTCGCTGCGTTGTTGCGTGCTACTTTCGCTGTAAACACGGAGTGTACCCATCTTGCATGTAACGTTTAGTGAGTATTTTTTTTATTAAAAATATACAAATCCGAAACATTTCTTCTAGAATTTTCTATTTGCCAAATTTAAATTTTGGTCAGAATTGTCTCAATTATATACTGAAATGATATATTGTCTACATCCAATAAGAAGTACGGATTTTCATAACATGACAGACAGACAGACGGACATTCATTTTATTTATTAAGAATACTTTTCATGAATTAATTGATTTTTTTTATATAAATACCCTGGTTATTATTTTACGGAAATTGAAACACCAACCGGATCCCCCTTAGCTCTGAAATAAATTTCAGAGAATTTTTGAGAATTCCCATCGGCTGCCGAGCGGAGCGAAGGCGGCCACAATTGGCCAAAATCCGATTATGTGGCTTACATCTCTAATTTCATGTGATTGACATTGCACATGTGGAGATTTGCAAACGAAGCTATCCATTTTGCTGCCGAGCGAAGCGAAGGCTGTGTCGCTAACAATTATTTAAGCTATACAGTGTTTTAAATATTCGCTTCCTATTAATACGCCGCCACACTACCAAGATGTTAACCCTTTAGAAGAAGTAGGGGGTGCTACAGTACAAGTGAAGTACCCTGTACTCGATAGTTACAGCCCAAGTGATGCACCGGCAAGTTAAACATGTCTGGGTAGCTCCTTATGACAGTAATGAACTATAAGACGAACTATTTTATAAACGTAAGTTGAACTTCTTTAAGGTAATACGCTGAAAGTTCAAACGGAAGTACTAGCGGGAATGGAAGTCTAGGTGGCTCGATATGACAGTAATTAACTAAACGACAAACTATTTTATATTCGTAAGTTGAACTTCTTTGGGGGTAATACGCTGAACGATCAAACGGAAGTACTAGCTGGTCGGGAATACAAGTAAGAACAACATTGCGCTAGAAATGTCCACAAAAGCTGATAGTTTTACAGTGAATCAAGTGTTGGTGAACAATCACTACTTTCAACGAGTCGGTATTCTTTAAAAATAGTTTTGTTTTAGTACAGCAAGACCGAGACTACTTTACGGGCGGATCGTATGATGGCGTAAACTAGGATAGTAAAATTGAAAAAAAACAGTTGCAACAACAATAACAACAACGAGACTCCTTCCGACGCTGATTCTCTAAACGCCTGCTCAATATTTTATCTAGATTATAGTAATTTTGAACTAGCACTAAATGGAATTTCAGAAATTAGAGTGTACTATAAAGCCTTGAGAGCAAAGAGAGAGTTAATAAGATGGCTTTATAAAAGTAGTCTTTAGGTGCATGCCAACTCAAAAACTGATCGTAATAGAGATGGTTGTTAAGCGGAACTAGCAACTACTCTGTTTTGCTGGACTGATAACAAGTGTGTGAACTATGTCCACGACGGTTTGGAACGGACGAAAGATAGGTGATTACCGAGATGACTAAAAAAGAACCTATAGAGTGAGTAGTGTTTGTACAAATACTACTAGCTGGTAATAGTCCCGGCGAGTTCAAGGTGCAGCGATCACAAAAACACTGAAGCATTTGTTTCGAGAGCTCAAAACAATGGCAAGCATCACTTTTAAGCTCAAAAAGTTATTGTAGTAGTGTAACAGTATAACAAACAACATGTTGTGAGGCTCGGCCTTTTGTAGAGATATACCTCGCAAGCTGCTGGGGTTTAGGTTTTGCAAATATATAGAGGCCTTGATAGACCCTGATAAAGAAATAAAAAAAGATAACAAATGGGGTTGAAAAGCAAATATCCCGCCGAAGCAAAGCGGAGGCGGAAATTCCTTAACGAGTAGGACTAAGCCAAAACTACTGCCTCGTAGCGGCGGCGCTCGGCTAGTTCACGTTAGGAATAGGTTCTGTATTCAGTTTTAAAGGTACGAGTTTGGCTGCGCCGCTTTGCGGCGTAGCGAACTCGCTTGTTTTATTAAATAATGGATTGCTAATGCTGGTTTAAAATTTAACGGAATTTCGGACCGTGCTGTGGGCGGTGCAGAGAGAAAGTTGAGCGATGAATGAGCAGAGATGGAAGACACCTTCAGTAATTACTATATAGTACGCCCTTGCTTGACTGTATTTTACAACGGAGATTTTCTATAGCTCCAATTTTACGGTTATTTTATTTTACATTATACAGGGAAGAGGGAAACACATACTTAATGCTACACATCAGGAGGTTTACTACGCGTTTGTCCTCGCACATAAGAAAGCTGCACTGGGGTAGTGCGAGTTAACTGCGCCGCTTTGCAGCGCAACGAGCTCGCTTGTATATGGATACAATGACAAAATACCAAATCGCTTAGGACATGTATTACTGTTGCAAAACATCATCGTACCACTTTTTTCAGTGGAGCTGTTTTACGAAAGGCAATTTTATATATTTTCGAAAACGTTAATTTTAAACGGTCACAACACCAATACTGACCGCGGTCAAAGTCTAATGACCGGATGAAAAGATTTTCTCACAAATAATTAAATTCTATAAGCTAAACGAGGTGTGCATACTATCAGAGACTTCTGTACAGGCTACAACTCAGCTCCGCTGAGCGGAGCTAAGTTGTTTACGGACCGTAGTGTGATCAGGTTTACTGTAATAAGTACTTTTAAGTACTAAATCCCGCCAAGAGGGGGGAGCGAAGGGCCCAAAAGGATGAAAATCGCATAAATAACTATCTGCGGTTCCGTAGTTTTATTGACACAGTCGTGTAGTTTTGTATCTCTATATTAGTGCTGTGATACCGTCATGAAGATAGATTCTCGTTCCTAGTCGGTGAAAGCACAGCAACACAATCACTCCCCTGATTGATCTTGGTGCGGTGGGACACATTTTCAGAAATTTTAGAAAAACTAAAAGTGGGACATTCCTGTTTTGCCCATCATCGTACGCAAGATGTAGCAGTTTGTATTCCAATGGCGATGCGCGACCGAATCTGACGTACTCTACAACTGTGTCAATTTGCCTAAATCTCGGAAATCACTGATATAGATATCAAACAGCGCAACTATGGGGGTGCTGGCAGCACGTAATGTGCTGCCACCTGCACCTGAGTACGTGCACACGCAACAGGACCACTAGCATTACAAAATTCAGCATGTCATCGTCCACCAAGAAAATTTACAACCGGCTATTTCCCGGTATTTGTGTTTTTCTGTGTTCCCTCGATCGCTCCCTCCTCTTGGTGGGATTTGGTGTTTATTTAAAAATACAGCGCTGGATTCATGAGATACTTAATGAGTATCAGGTGCTCTACACTGTGGGTCAGGACCCGAGTCAATATCACGCTTTAGACCTAACCGTAATATCTACTTTTAGCATAAATACTACAGTCTGCGCTGCCAGCACTTCGAAATGGCTAGGGAGTCGGGGCTATCAATCCGCGCATACGCTGCGCAAGTTTCTAATGTCGCCGCAGCCGCTGAAGTACTTCAGGAAGCTCATGACAGCGTTGTGGCCAACGAAATAGAGGAGAGCGAACGCACAACTATACAGACTACACTAGATTCACGGCCAGTCAACACAAAGCGAAAATACGAAAGCTACCAAGAGGAATACGTGGATTGGTGTGTTGCTCATAGTTTCCGCGATCGAGATACTGTCACTGGTGGGAAGTTGCATTTATTTCTCTCATGCCAAGTTATTGGAAAGAAGTCCAAGAGAAATATTGAAAAAATTGTCGGGGGACATTGCAAAGTCAAATTCCGAAGGTAAATGGGAAAAGAACTTAGCTGTTTGTGGATTTCTAGAGCTGCTACAGTACCTCAGAATTGTGTTTCTTCAAGATTGCGCTTTTTCTTCGATCTTCTCCCTGATCGAATGCGTAAGCATGACGTTTTTGGAGATAAGTTTCAGCAATTCCGAACCCTTGCATTAGCAGGAGCTGCGAGTGCGCAAAACCCGGTGGAAAAACAACTTCAAGGTGCGATGCCATTGCTGTCTGGTCTCCTCACTACACAACATGCACAAGAGATGAGTAAGTCAGAAACTCAACAGTGAATTGGTGAAATTATTGGGGAAAACCAATGTTAACTTCACCTCTTTATTGGGAGGTGAAATGACATTTCGCCTTATGCCAGTAGCGGCAGCTAGTGGAAACAGTACCACAGTTGGTGGTGCCACAGCCAGCGCGCCTTCTCTAACAACAGCAAACGAAACTTCAAACTCTATCGGTGGTTCAAATGAAACGCGCGCATCCAATAACTTACCTCAGTATTCAGTGAGTAGGGGAAACCACTCTGTGCGTGAGCTTTGGGCGGAGTGGCACGCAGGTCTGACAAATCAGCCCTCGATCGAGTACCTAGAAGCCACGTACGGCAGAAAATGGCGACTGTCAGCAAAGGAGTCCAAGTTGTTCTCTAGACGCCTCTGCATCATCAAATACGTACGTGCACTAGTGAAGAGGGGGTTATCAGTTGATTGTGCTTTAAACAAAGCTGATACCGAGCGTGGCAAAAAAAGTATCGATGCTTTTTCCAAGTATCTGAACAGCAAGAACACATACTAGATATCAGCCGCTGAATACATACCATTTAGCTCCTATTCTCAACTGCACATGCACTTGTCATCAATAACCAGCTTACCTGAATCTCACCCGTCCATACAATGTCAATCTAGAGTCTTTTGTGGAGGTGTCGGCGTCGATGGCCAGTTAGGCGCGCCCTCATTCGCCATAGACGTCGTAGTGTCCGCTCTGTGAAACTGGAGGCGCTAAACGCCGTGCCATGTAGTCGTATTTGCTCGGGATACAGCCTTCAAGACGGGTCAGCTACGTGGTGACGCCACCAGCGGAGGAATGGAGTCGAAGAACAGCGTTGACTTGAGAGAAGGCCACTGAATATTGGACTGTGAGGACCAATTATAATGCCGCTTTTGGGGCATGACCTTTTTCAGATATTTACCAGGTCACAGCTATCAAACCTCTGATATTCTCGGGTATTAGGTCACAAGGTCACGACCTACTCGTGACTTTTTCTTTTTTACTTCGAAGTTCGATCAGCAACCAGCGGAGCTGAATTGTTTACGGATCGTAGCGTGATCAGTTTTACTGTACATGTACTGATACTGCAGTAAGTATTTATGTACAGGCTGTACTTTGAAGTGTCTCAGCTACCATAGTACCGGTAATAGCCATACATAAGCCTCACGCGTGTTGGAATACTACTTTTCTTGAAGAGCTAGTTGATTACTTAACTTCTTCTCCACCGGTAGTTGAGTAGAATTATAAAAGTAAACACTTAAAAAATATAAAATCGTGCTGGAGAGCTTTACTTATACACAATGCGTATGCCATACGGTACACACCTCCGTTAAGTACAATGATTTGATCAAGTCAGCGCAAACCCTGTTCTTTCGAATCGTCATATCGTCAGTGACGATATGACTTGCATTTGCAGTGTCGCATCGTTGTCACTCAGTCCCGCGGCGAGTCTGGGTGACCCGCCATACGCAACATTATGCTTCTGGTACAGTACTGGACTAAAAAGTTCACCACATGTTGTACTTTCGCTTTAGTAGGTCATGGTTTTAAAACGATTACTATTTCTACCAGTAGTTCAGGAGGCGGACCGAGCTAGTTACTAGCAAAAGTTAGAAATTTTACAGTGACTCGACTGGCAACGAGAGCAACAGATTTAAACAATGTTAGTATTATTAAAAATGTATGTTTTAATACCACAAAGTGTTTGAAACCTGTATAAAACGAAATCCGTAAAATCATTTTGGTGGCTTTACCAAATATGACACAACTTCTACATGGAGAGGACGGATGCCATTCGCCTTATTAGGAATTGCTCAGAATGTACATGCAGCTCCTGCGAAAAATGATACTACCTGGAGAGTGCAATGATCCGCGAAGCTCAGCGCTGGACCTGCCTCCGCAAATACCAGGCGGCTGCGCGACCTCGCATCCGCTCGCCTCTCTGTTTTGATTGGCACTATATTGCACCCCCTCAATCTCAGTCGGGTTAGCCAGTCACTCTCTTGTTGTATCTCTTCGTGCCCATACAATGCAATTCGCATTCGGTCACAAGGAAACGACTTCGGACAACGTACCGGAATCGACGAAAAAAATGCAACGACGTAAAACGTGCAATACCACGACCAAAAATCTAATACGGCAAAAACCATGTTGATGACACCCCGTCCCAAAGAAGACGTCATTTTGTTTTAATCTTCACTACAGATATTATCGTTTTCCTCTTCTATAGTAGTATTATCTAACTCGTCTGGCACCTCAACGACAAACCTTCCCTCGACATCTCGCGGTCCGTATGACGCGATGCCCGCCGTGATGAACCCTCGCACAATAACGTTGGTCCGAACCTCTTTCCACGCTCTAACTACGATCTCTGTAATGAGCACACGGCGCGCAGGCGCGTCGTGGGCAAAATCATTGACAGCGTGGTAGTTGGCATAGTAGTTTCTGCATAAGTTCTTGAACTCTTTCATCACTGAAACATCCATGGGCTGAGCTAAACCTGTAATTCCAGGTGGAATAAACTCAACCGATGTGCAACTCTCATTTTCGAGCGCATTCCGTACGGAACTCATTTGGTCTTGAGCGAGTCCAATAACAACAACCTAGGGGCAGTGACACTGGGTTTCCACACCTAATAGGACAGATACAAATAAAAATATCAAAAATTAAATAGAAAATAAAAAAATATCAAGACAAACCTCATTTATCTATTCTAGCATCCGCTCTTCGTCACAATACGCTTTCTATTGAACTGTGAGGATAGCTCCCTCACGGTAATTGTGGTTACCCATCAACTCTTGGTGGACTGGACCACTTCCAACCCCGAAAAAACGACAAACAGCAAAAGTTTTTTCCCAGTTGCCGAAGCACAGAAGAAAACCGAAGCACGAAACGAGTTTTCCGACATTCCTATAATTGAAAAACCAATAAGACACATTAAATAATAGATAATAATTATCAATAGAACAATTATTACCTTGAATAGCATCCACATTTTTGGCTCCGACGAATTCAATGATATGTTTTGGCTCCATGTCAATGTAAATAGACATCTGATCCATGTTTAACTCTGATTCATACTTGTCGGGTCCGTGGATACCAGCAAGCAGACCATCCATCTCCAGGTTATAGGTAATAGTTCTTGAAAATTTGTCCGCAACCTCCTTCAGCAATAAAACTGTCAGAAAATAATAAGATAAAAGCGTTTTAATTCCACTTACCTGCAGCTCCGAACGTTTTTTGGTGCCCCGGTGGGTGATAACACGCACTGAGAGGCGGTTACGAAGACGAAATTTCCTGATGCTCGCCAAGCGGCTTCCAAAGACCTTCCACTAAGGGTCCGGCTCGAAGCAGACAGCCATTAGCAGCAAGCATTGACTTGTTACACCTATTTCATACTCAGAGCATAGAATTAGAAGAATTTTATAACATTTTGTCATTGGCCGTATATTGACTTGTTCTTTCTCATATCCGTAAACCATTCTAAAATACTGGGCAGAAACACAATTAAAAACAATTTTTAATCTAGCAAAACGATCATTTACAACACATACCGTGATATCTAACGGGGGACAGCGTAGTTTTACGTCTCTCTTGACCGTGCTTATTACCCTCTTCTTCGGCTTTGCTATCTGGGCTTCGTTGATTTTGCTCTCTGCCTTAGCCCAGCGCTACAGCGTTGCGCGGTGGACCCTGTACTTGGCGGCCAGCTCCTCTGTTACTTCTCCTGCAGCTCTAACATCGAGTACAGCCTATATATAAAAATATAAGTGCACAATGATAGCACGCTAGGTATTTAAGGACTTCTGTATCTGTCGGCGCTCTTTGTTGGTGCACTGCGGCTTGCGCCGCATCGGAGAAAGCTAAGAAGTTGTGATCGAAACGAAAATGCGCGAGAAAGTCAAAGTGGATGGCGCTAATAAAATTACTGGCTCTGAGCGCAGTGTTAAAACATTTACGACTTTTTACCTTTTTACAATTTCACTTGGGGTGGTGATTTTACAGCGTTGCATTTTTTTCGTCGATTCCGGTACGGAGTAGGACTCCTACTGTAGGAGAGATTTGTTGTAATTCGAGATACCGGTACCGGTACTGTACTGTGTCATTTCTATATCACAGCGCGACATGAAGATAATGGCATACATGTACATTATACATGTCTCATGTAACGGAGCTTTGCAAGAACAATAAGGCAGCAGGAGAAATGGCGGCAACGACATGGTGCTCTCCATAACAAAAAAACGTGGTGAAATAGCCTTCTAACTTACTCCTCTCTGCCATCTCAATATCGCTCACAGTCAGCCAGTGCTGCCACTGCAGCACGGTTGTAAAGATAACTACGTTTTACAGGACGATGGTAGCTCTCGAATCCCTGGAGTCCATTTAACCACCCACGAAACTCTCCTTTTACAAATTCCTAGTAACCAATCTCCACATGCTTTATTTTATATATATGTTTTTGAAAGTGGCCGGCGGTGGCCGTAAATTGAGTCCATGAGTGTGTTTTATCAGTAAGTACATAAATTACGGCGGTACAACTTTTCATGATTGGTTAAATTGATTGTTTTCAATGACTGAACGACATAAGGACTACGGTAACGGAGGTCGCCGACTTTAAGGAATTGACAAACTAAAGCTCGGGAAAGGGTGTCTTGGACTTAGACTGAGTGATTTAGCTACAAGGATTAAGGCCCTGGTAACCAGGCTGGTTCCTGCAGCTCAATCACTCAGCCTGTAAACCTATTGATAAGTAATTGAAATCCAGATACCTAGCAAGTTGCTCCTGGATATGGGGATGGGACATTATTCTTCTGAGGTTGTGAATAACAAAATAGCGTCGCGTCGTGTCTGTGACATCGCAACTTGCGATGTCACAGACATGGTACGAAGCAAAACGCTAGCAGATTGACAAAGATACTCAAGTATTGTTATGAATGGCCGAGACGCATCACGCGTTTATTTTCCAAACCCGAAACCCCGGGCAAGCACAACAATCTAAGGCTGAAATGGCGCCTCACTCGTCAATTTTCCACTCCAAGCTCATTTCCCCGAATTTGAAAAATCACCCGGCAATATTATAGAATGCGACTACCTACAGTTCTGCTCGCCGTGGCACTCTTTGCCAGCGGAAATGCGCTCCCAACACTCGCGTTTCCTCAACTGCAACCGACGAATCTGGTTCAGAACGCGCAGGGACAAGGAAGGCTGCTGCGCAGCAGTGAAAACCTTAACGGAAACGGTGAAGAACGAGTCAACCTGGCGAGTTTAATGAAACTCGACGATGAGGTGGCAGCGGTCAAGCAATTAGCTTCGGAGTTTAAAGATGTGAAAAATACCCACAATGAAGCCATTGACGTCTTCAAAATTCTACGCAAAAACATGACGGAAAAGCAAGCTATCTACGTGGGGAACCTCTTCGCTAAGTATCTGGAAAACCCTAGAGCTTATCATTAGTCAAGGTGGTAGCAAACAACAGTTCTGCAGTAGTGCCACGGACTGGGTTTTAACCGGACAGAAATTACACCTGCATATTCGGGCAGATTATCTTCCCTGTGCTGTGTCAATCAAAAGCTACCACAGCTACAATTGATCGCGTTGTTCAAATTGTTTTGACAAGAATATATCCTATAAGGCCAGCAACGGATATGGGTAAAACGCCCTCAACTGAAATCCGGATAGGCCTTTTGGCCGACGACGGAAGATAACTTTCTAACTGATCGAGCTGGCAGTGGTTTTGCCGGTTTTCTGGAAGCAAAACTCTGCAAACCAGCGCTAATCTCGTTCGAGTGTGCTCGTGCTAAGCTACTGTCTCTGGTCACTGGTCATATCGCGTACCAGTAGAGGATAAATCCGATGGTCTGTGTACTATACATTTTTCGTTGAGAATAGGCTTCTTGTGTTCTTTTGGCCGCGCATTCCATTAAGATACATGTACTACAACAATTTACAGTAGGGTGAGCCTCCAAATCTTTCCGGTATTTCGTGAAAAAAGAAGCTGAACAGACGGAGCTCGTACTCCTACGAATACCTTCATGTATGCATTCGTGCTGGGATATTTTCCTTACAAGCGAGCTCGCTGCGCCGCAAAGCGGCGCAGCCATCTCGCACTACCCTAGTGCAGCTTTCTTACGTGCGAGGAAAAACTCTTCCGTAGTAAGCCTTGGCATTGCGGTCAGGAATTCAAGATACAGTAGATCTACTATGTTTTCCCTCTCACCCTAGCAATATATAATGAAAAAATATAAAGTTTACTATACTGAGGTGGTTAGCTATAAAAAAGTCTCCGTTGTAAAATACGGTCCAATCAAGTTAAGCAAGGACATACAGTAGTGAGTAATTGCAATAAGTGGCCTTCCTTTTCAATTCATCACCTCACAACTCTCTTTTTCTCTACACCGCCCTCCACAGTGCCACTAATTTTGATGCATTGGCAATCCATTTAGGATCCCTCTCATAATCGTGACGATGAATTAACGTCAACGAACGCTAACTCAATCCTATCATTTAGAATATTCTATATAAAACTTTTTGTGCGAATTTTGCAGTTTAAAGAAACCAATGTAAAGGAACGTTGACCGCAGTCATGTCTAGTACTTTAAAATCACAAGAATGTCACTGTAACCGTTTCAAAATTACAGATCAATTTTGAGAGAACTATAATAAAAACTATGCTAAATGATAGGTTTTGAGTTAACGACGTTAACCCAAAACCTATCATTTAGCAATAATCTGGAATCTTCACTCCCGTTTTCACATTGGAATTCGTAGAAATATCCCTTGATTAGTGGCCTTCCTCCTAGCTACCGATTATAGTGGGCACCACCCATACGAATACCATCAGGAATAAAAGTAGTATGCCGGTGCTGTGGTCATCTGTATAAAAAAGCGTAATTATCCGAAAATAGCAAATCCTATATCTCAGAAAACCCCTACGAACCGATATCATGTCTCAAATTCACTTATTTAAGATAATTTTCCCGTCGAATCAGAAGTGCGGAAAAGCGCAGCACGACAGACAGGCAGACAGACAATCATTTTATTATTTAAGACTAGCGCTCAGGGCGCCCGCTCCGCGGGCGCTATGGCATGGTTGGTTGGTGCAGTGTGGGCTGGCCGCTTTCGCTCCGCTGCGGCGGCTTAAAACATACTGAAATCAAAGCTACATGTATTATATGTATTACACGACCTACCAACTCCGTGTCCCAAATATCTCTCTGTACACTATATTCTTGGTGTGCACATTTCCGTCCACGTCGATGGCCTCTAGGTCCACAGCAATCTTGATCGCCTTCCTTGAAGTCACTCTCGACAATGCCACATATACCTGTCCATGTTCGAACACTGGCGATTCCAAGTGGATACCTACGTGGTGGATCGATTGTCTTTGAGCCTTGTTGATACTCATAGCAAACGCTGGAGCCACCGGAAACAGTTTACGCTTGAGCTTGAACGGGATCTCCTTGTCATCGTCCTCGCTGTAGAAGATGATGTGAGGGATGAACACCTTCTTACCCTTGAAGGGTCCGGACATAATGCTGGCCTCGATGCTTCTCTCGCGCAATGATACCACCCGAAGTCGAGTTCCGTTGCAAAGTCCTCCGTTGCTATTCAGGTTTCGAATCATGATGATGGGTACCCAACCTTCAGAACAATCCTGTGCGGGGGGGGGGGGGGGGGTACCAGAGAAGTTAAGAGAGTTCAAGAACTCCTGCTCAAACATATTTGGGCCCGCGACCCCTTCGAGGCTGTCCACCGAGAGATATTCCCTCGTTTCACCCGACAGTCGTTCCGCAACCATGTCGTTGATACGCCGAACACTTGCATTTGTGGGAGCTAGTATGGCCCGCTCAACGAAGTATTCATCGGGCAAATTATCGGCATCAACGCCAGGTACACCGCATCAATCAGTGCGTTGACGTTGCGGGTCCGTTGGTCTTCTTCAACTTCGTCCAAGTCTCGCTCGTGCTGATCATCCACAGGAGGAAGTAATGTGATATTTGGGGACGGCTCCATGTCCACGTCTTCTTCGTCAGATGCAATTTCTTGTCCCCGTTCTTCTGGAATAATACACATATCACTGGGAAGACATATGTCGTCGTCACCGATCTCCGAATTGACAGGATAACGATCTTCTCCAATTTGAAGTCAGAATTCCGAGAACTCTGCCAACTCTGCTGCGGAGGCCGCATCTGGAGCGGTGCGGACACGCATGTTCTCGGTAAGACGCACTTGACGCAAATGTTCCCAAGTTGGAGATGACTTGAAGCATGCTTCAATCGTCTCGGCACGCGTAGCACCCTTTAGTACAGGTAAAATCTGGCGATGATCACCGCTGAACACCATTATCTTTCCACCGAACGGTTCCAGCTCATTCTTCATGATATCCCGAAACGACCTGTCCACCTCCTCGAAACAAGCGCGATTCATCATCGTCGCTTCGTCCCATATAATCAAACTTGCGCTGCGAATCAATTCAGCTTTCTGGCTCTTGCCATGAAAGACTGCAAGTCGACGTCTCTCTTAGTTTGAGGGGAATCCGGAACGTCGAATGCACGGTATGGCCTCCGGTTAACAGGGTAGCTGCAATTCCACTCGATGCAACAGCGATGGCAACCTTACGTTGCATCCGAACGTGAGCCAGTATTTGCTCGAGCAGAAATGATTTCCCTGTTCCGCCCGGTTCATTCAAAACAAAATCTTCCCCCCTCCAATCGGTCTGTTCACTGCCGTAATGACTTGGTCAAAAATCTCTCTCTGGTTGTCGTTCAACTGGCTCGCCTGCTCCGCAACATGCTCCAGTTCGTTCTGGGGGTATGTGTCAATCTCTTGCTGGACAGCTTTCACTGACGCTGTGCCCTGGCCGTCCACTTGAGCGGATATATCGTCGTAATCGGACAACGCAGGTAATCCATACGTTTCGAGAATTTTTTGGTTCGAAGCCAGGTAATCTGTCAAGCTCTTGAACGCCTTGTACTCCGCCATGCGAAGACGCACCCTCTCGTCGCCTTCAATGTGAAGGTCCGCGTCGCTTTCCTCAATACTTCGTGCATAATCCTCTGGCATATCGTTCTTGAACTTGTTCCATAGATCTATGGCGTTACCAGGCATCGGATATACCACGACGATCCCGAAATGTTGGCGTAGTTGGTACGGCATCTTGACCTCGGAAGCTTCGGATAAACAGTGTATCTACTCGTCGTCTTTTTCCAGATACCCAAGAGCCAAAGCGGCTTGCTGATATGTTGGGTGCTCTGTTCCATCAACCGTTCGAAGATCCGCAAACGATTTAGACGAGCGTCGATTACACAGGATAAGTCGCAAGTAGAACCGTTCCGGGTCTTGCGGCGATACATGTGCCATGCGTCCCATAGAAGCGACGTACTTCTTGTACGGCTCCCACGTCTTGTGCTCCGTCCACCTGTATTTCCGCGGTGCATCCTTGTACAGTAGAGCGGCCGTAGCTTCTGGGAAACGCGCACACAGCTTGAAAAACTCAGTCAGCATTGTTTTATCCCCTCGCTTGATCAAGTTGTGGAGCTGGGGGGTCGTCGCTTGATCGCGATACGCGACCATACTCATCCCTTCCAAGTGGATAGGTAGCGTTATCACAGAATGAGTTGATCCTTGAGTTGGATGCCAAAATAATCGCATGCAAGCTTCTACCGGAGAAATGTACCTCCCGAGAAGATACCGAAGAATTTCGTTCGCCCGAATCTCTTCGCCCTCAATAGTGATTGTCATCATGTCCGAGCCCTTGTAGACGTACTTGTAAATGTACTGGATGGCCTTGATCGTGGCACAAACCTCGACGTTGATGTGGCAGTTGTACTTCTGCGACGGGAACGGCTTAGAAGGGACCACCCATTGATTAATGGTCGCGTTGTCCCATTCTTTCGCTTTATAGCACAACATTCCATCCGGACGTCAGCCACGCTTGTACTTCGGGTATTTGTCGGGAACCATCACTGTTTCATCCGCCAGCGGCTTTGGAAACTTCTTGGAACACCGACCGCTCTTCATGCAGAGGCAGTTCGGGTTTTGTTGACCGCAGGGTCCGTGCAGCATATTGGAAATCACTGTCTCATACAACTCGGGGTGCTTCTCTTTATCCGGGAGTTCCACGAACACCAGCTTGTAGACGACCTCCGCTGTAACGGACTTGTCCTCCGGTCTCAGGATGAGGAGTATATGGGCGTGGAGGAGGCCACGCTTCTGGTATTCCACTACATGGATACGGGCGGCTTGAATCCCCAAAAGCCCTTCATCGAGATCCTCGTTAAGAGGTGTCAGTTTTTGCATGAGCACCCGAGCCACAATGTCCGGTCGATCGGACGACTTCTCACCAGGGCGTAAATTTTCCTTGATGTCAGGCCAGTTGGGGTTGCATGTCATCGTTATGAACAGGTTGGGGGCTCCTGTTTCTCGGACGATAGCCATGGCATCCACGAATCGTTGGTACATGTAGCGGGGGCCACAAGTAAACTTAGGTGGAATGCTGATCTTGCGTCCCAGCTCCCCTGCCTCTGGTTCGGCCGAATCTTGCTCCGTGTTGCTTCACCGAGTCTTGCGAAACTCCGCTTCGTCGTCAGCGGCCATTCTGTGAATCTCGACGGACTCGCGACGTAACGCGTCCGTGAGTCCCTGGAGAGTCTCTAACCGATACTGAAGCAGGTTCTTGTTAATGACGCGGAGGCGTTCCTGTTCGCATTCGGCCCATTGACCAACGAAGTATTACGACCACCGCGCAGAATGAGCGAATTACCGCCCGTCCGATCATACAATAGATATGCCTCATACTCTCGAAGGGATACCGTTAACGGGTCACCGAGGCGATCGACGGGATTCCCAACGTATGGGATGTCGTACGTCCACCCATTTTCTCCATACGGCAAGAGGAGAGGATATTGCAGTGGGTCGTGCGTTACGCTTGTCTCGAAGATGCGTCCCAGACCTCCTTCCGGATAATATCCCTATGCTCAGCCGCGTTTGTATCGATCAAAACAGCCACCACTTCCGATGCAGTCGGGGTGTTATGAATGCACGGGTTCGCGCCGCTCCGTGTAATGTGCAAACGGAGCCTGAAGTGATCCCCTTCTGGGAGAAATTTTCTCAAGGCTAACGATGGGTCATGTTCATCGACAAGTTCACCGGCCATGCGTCGCCGCTCGTGGCCCCTGATGACAGCTGAATGCGCTTCCCAACCACATTGTATCGACAGGTTGTGTGCGTTGATAAACTGTTGTGTGTCAGGGTTGTGCGCAACCATAACTCGGTCAATCGTTTCAACAATTGCTCGATCAAGCCCTTGTGTCATCTTCATACGACTTCTCACACGGGCGTCCGTTTCGGGGTCGCTCAAATACACCTGTGCATACATTGAGCGTCCGAAAGGAGGAGGTAGTAATGGTCCCATGCGGTGGCACACTGATCCCTGGACACAGAAGTTGCAGGCACCGTTTCTTGTAACGCTTTCGTCAACATTGAGTGGTCGAGATCGCGAAACCCCATGGGCGTAAACGCGAATACGTTGTTGTAGGCTCGGATTGATCGCATGAAGGTCGGGTTCTCGAGAAGTGTTAGAAGAGCATCCGGGGCTTCTTGCGCGGGCGGAACAAACGCCAGTCCGTTACGACAGCAGCATCCGGCAGTCTCATCTGGAAATTTCCAAGCATTGCAATAGCGACAAACCCGCTCGCTGTTTCGGGTCTCGTCCGTGTAACGCGTGAAGTAATGGCGACCACCGGTCACTTCGGTAGGATCAAAATCTTCGTGGTGTGCGAGACCGTTCTTGTACTGCCGAGAACGCCTCCGAAATCGCTCTTCTTCCTTTTGTTGCTCCTGTTGGTCTTCCGTCACGGCTTCCCTTCGACCTCTATGCACGGCCGTATCTCGGTCGCGTTCTGCTTGGCGTAGCCCATCCGACATGCCTCCCCTGTCCTCTCTATGCGCTACGAATCCGTGCATCTTGACGGTCCGCCTCTGATCTTTTGTGGCTCTATGGTTAGCTTGCGTTGCTAAGGTATTCTGGATGAGCTTCGAAGTCTTCTGGTGAAATGCTACCGCGTCGTACCCTTGATCGCTCAGCATCTCGTCCGCGGTCTCGTATAACCTGGCATTCGGATCTGTTAGCTCTACGCAGTCGTTTCCTCTCTGCATCCTCCGCTCGTGCCCGTTCCTTTTGTGAACTCGTCATAGCGGCTCGCCTGGCTCGGGCTCTTTCTGCATCGCTCGCACGTTTAGCCGCAGCCGTATCTTCAGCTGCAGCCCCTGGCACTCCAATCTGGAAACCACGGGTATTGTCGACAGGTTGTTCGCGACGCGTCTCCTCCTCGAATCGCCGTTGATGCTCCCCAGGGTCATCTTCTTCAGTCTTCTCCTCACGTTCCACAGCTAACCCTTGTACGCGCAGCTGTTCGGATTCAGTTGCTGCTGGGGCTTCAGCTAAGTCGAGCTGCTCCAACTCTTGGATCGCCATTCGATTGCGCACCTCTGCCTTACGAAGCCTTTTCTTGCGGAATTGCCTTTCCTTCGTCGCTTCCAGTTGCGCTGGCGAAGCATTCTCCTCCCGAGCTCGTTGTACACGCTCTTCTAGTTCATCGCAGGTAATTCTAACGACCAGACAGAGTTAGTCGAGTTTACTCAACATCAAAGCCCGCTTAACAGCTCATAAGTTACCTCTTTCTTTTCTTCGGGTTCCTTGCCATGCTATCGTGTCTTGAACTGGGGTGTAGCCTGATTCAGATAGAACAAAATACGTTGGCGGTTATACTCGAAAGTCTAAGTGCACTGGGAACCTGTTCTGCTACTGTTTAATAAATGTAAGCACCAAATCATGGACACGATAGCTTAAGCAACGTTGTACACGGATAGAACCCTCCACTTTTTCAGTACTTATCCAGAAATCCTCTGTGAATACAACATACCACTGCCATTCCCACCCCGGACCCTCGGGTTACAAACAACTTAGGGGTATCGTCACTCCAGTCGGCATGTTGGTTTAGTCAGCTTTAGCTTAGGCCCTCCCATTGGCCGACCTCTTACGGCCCTAAGCTCACGTTTCGCGGGTCCAAAATGTCCTCGCACCGCTGGTGACCAAGCAGCTGTACATGGTATTCCAAACGCCGCTTCGCGCTGTTGCCTCTTTGGTACGTCAAAGCTGTTGCTTCAGCCCTGTTGAGTGGTTGCCCAGGTCTGTTCGATACCGTCCAACCCTTCAGAGAATATCAGTGCACGCGGAGGGTGTCCGAGGTCAACCCAGCCCCTCACGGGACTCACACAGCTCCGTAAATGCTCTAAAACTGTCCATTCGGATGCTATTTAATTGTACAGGCGCGGGGTTCTCGCTCATGCTCTTAATGTGTTTTTCTGTCTTGATTTTGTGCTCTTGAACTGTCCTCGCACTTAGTCCTTGGTCTTGGGCTCCTTGTTCTTGTTAGACCTACTGCTGCCCTTATGTCCCGCCAGAAGTGCTCTCCTCAAGTGTGTTTTGGAGAATGGGAGCTCACACTTTAGGAGCACTTCTGTATTGCGGGACTTTACGATTCTTCCGCATGTGGCTGCAACTTCGGTTTGGCCAATTGGCAGCACGCGCAACTCGCTTTTGGAGCGTGGACACTCGCGGTGGGTCTAGGACCCCTAGGCGCGTGCATGGTGGTAGACGCTCCCAGTCACACCCACCTCAACCTAATTGCTAGCGCTACCCACTGAGCCATACCACTTTGGATTCTCGGTGCAAGCCCCAGACTGTATCCTGAGAGGTCTCTCTTGATTATATAGTAGAGCAAGGAGCCCCCACGCCCGTAAAAACATGCATCTACAGATAGTAATGCCCTACTGCTATTCTACAGCCAGCTCACCTTGTCCTTGCCGCGCCGTCGCCAGGAAATCTAATTTTGTGTTTTGAATGAAAACTGAGTCGGAAAAATGCCCAATCAGGGCGCGAGATAAAAATGTCCGCTTTTTGGGTATAATTGTAATTTTGGCATAGTTAGGCCGAGTCAGAAAGATAGGTGCAGTTAAGAAGATGGGAGGAAAACGTATCAGAAAGGCGTAATGTAGCCATGCGAAAGAAAGACTGATGCAGGTAGACAGGGAAACGACGGACGGATTGACAGACGGACAGACAGACAGACAGACAGGTTACAAGTTTAGGAGAGTGAGAATTGACTGCGCTCGCCCTTATAAAGATACTACTGCCAGTAACCAAATCTGTGTAAGAAGCGTTCAAACATTTTGGCCGAACTTCGCAATTTGCTGATTGGTTAATAAATTTGGATATACGCTAAGATCCGGTGCTGGAGAAGGTTTTCTCAAGCGGGGCTTCACCCGCGTAAGAGGCACAAATGGTGCTTCCAGCCGTCGCTTCTCAAAATAATTGCTGATGGCTTTGAAAGAAAAAAAAAACTATCTTGCTGCTATCCGTCATGCCCCTTTTCTCGACAGTAAAAAAGAACGTATTACAGTGTGAGCTCCTAATTCCGGTACCAAAAGACATAGCTTTCGCATAGTGCTTTTAGTGGTGTGGAATAACACGTTCTAAGGAGTTATAAAATGTCCTATTTGTCCTAAAAAATAATTTTAAATTTTTCAAGTACGAAATTATTTATCGTTGTCTTACAGCTGAATTCATAATTTAAAAATCCTATACTTTTGAATTATTCCTCACAGAACAACACTTTACAATTGCCTTCTCTATCCACATGTATGCTTTGAACAAGCCGATCGTGTCCGCTTGGCCGACGACGATGAATTGCCTCACATGCAAAATGTGCTTGTAAAAGCTACGTCCGAACAATCTAGTAAGTCTTACATAGTCCGACTTCGGGCCTCGATTCTTAGGAAACTGAGGCTACCGCTCCATCTGCTGCTTTTTGCTGCTCAAACTTGTTCTGAGTCCTCTGCATCATGTTCAGCATCTGCTGCAATATCGTTTTTTTCGTACCAGGTCTGTCCTTGGCCTCGTCGGCGAACTCCGAGCCTTCCTCCACCGGGATGTGCATGTTCTTGCACAGTAGCAGCAGGACGGTCTGAAGAATGGTGATCACCATTGACATAGCCTGCGCGGTCTTCGGTATCTTGTTGCGGAGGCCCGCTAAGAAGTACTGGTATCGCATCTGTGGGTCCGTGCATAGCACTGCATCACGGAAACTCGAGACTAAGCCACCCCACACTTCGGCTAGCATTCCTTTCTCGCGTTTGGCGCTCTTCAACGTCTCGATCATCTGCAAAGGCGTCTGGCAAATGAACTGGTTGTGGCAATGCCTGCGAAGCTTTTCGAAATCGCTGATTCGGGGTGTATCCACCGGTTCTCGCCTGTGGTGCCTTTCAGGCATTCCTTGAACGCACTCAGCCCAAATGAAGCCACTTAATCCGGTCGTAGCCATCTCAATGGCGTTCCAAAGCGACCTGGCTTTCTCGACCGTAGACTGATGAAATTGAAGGGTTGGATCATCCTCACCGCGTGCTTAACCCTTGAAGGCATGCCATAAGCGTACGGCTCGGGAGGCGTTCCTCCTTTCGGAGTTGGACTCAATTCAGCCATCACAGTCGACGTGGTGCTCAGAAATGGGTCCAACGCCAGCGTTCTCAGTTGCTCCTGCAACTCCCGCTGTTCTTGCGCTGCTTGAGCCTAATCCATCGGCTAAACCGCGGGGTCCTCAAGGCCACCGTTCGAGAAGCCCTGTACACCCTTGAGCTTTTATCCCCCATCAGCGGTGAAAGCCGTCATTGGGTGTCTTCGGACGCGACACTGGTGACATTTGTTGCGTGGCGTACAAGGGAACACTTGGCACGTAGCTACTGGCGTCTACCGGTAGTTGTCCCCCATCCTGGGCCAGACCATGCGAACTAATAGTCAGAGTCGGCTGAACTGGCCACACGTGAGATCCGAAAGCCACTGGAGCGTACATCACGCCGGGACCCGATCCTCCAGTGGGCTTGTTGGTACTCGTATAAGCTTGTTGGTGAGCCATCAGCGGGTACATAGCGCTCGGCCCACTCGACGACAGCTGAGGCGAGTTGGTCGGGTTCGACACACTTGCACCAGGAACGCTATTTGAGCCGTCATACACCGGCTGAGTCTGCCATCTAGGAACTCCACCTGACAAGCTGGCGCGTGGTTGTAATTGGTGGCTGTGGGAAGCGCCGGGTTGGCCACACCACCAGGCTGCAGACCAATCACGGCCTGTAGAGGCTGAATCTCAACACCGCCGTTCACGAAACCGATAGATGTCGCGGGAACCTGCGAAGGCTGCCACTCAGGCACGTGACCGGCCCTCGTCGACATTAAAGGAGTATGCACTCCGATTGCGCTTCCTTCAGTCACTGTCACGTGAGATTGGAGCGACACGGGAACGCTGCCGCCAGCCATTGGGTCAGGTAGTAGGCTCGGTCGAAGAACACTGATGCCCACGGCGGCGTCTTCATAGGCGGGGAACGTCACTGGTAGTCGTCGATGCCACTTGAGGATTCACATAAGCTAGACCGCCACCAAATAGATGATACTGGCCCGTGGCACTGCTCGCTATTATAGTCGTTGGCGCAGTGCTCAGGCAAGCCGTTCGGTGACTACCCCTCAGGTGCATAACACTGCTTTTCACCACGGATGCTATCATATGAACCTGCGAAGCGTGACCATGAACGACTACAGGTCCCGCAGAAGAGACCAAGAGCTGGTCTACCCGACCCAGTGTGCTGCAGGGGGGCCGGCTGACTCCTCGCGGGCGGTGGCCAGTCGACTGGCAGAATACACGACCGTATCACCGTGTGCTGAACTGGAACCGTCTGCGTCATTGCAGGCCGGGTCACTACAGGTGGCATCATGGTCGTCGTCGCCACGACAGGCCGCCCCGTTGTCTGCTGCGTCGTCATGAGCTGAGTAATCATGAGCTGCGCTGCATCACAGCAGGTTGAGCTGTAACAGGCTGCATCACCGCAGGCAGTATCGGAACGTGTTGCATAACCGCAGGCTGAGTCGGACTAGACTCCATCCCCGCAGGCCAATTCGAAAGTGGCGGTATTACGGTCGCTGTCGTCGCAAATGGCTGTACTGCCCCTGGCAGCGTCGACCCTGGCTGAGTCGCACCCGTGCCGGGCTGAACTCGGCGGTTCGAGGCCGGTTGGGGGGCTGCGGGGCTGGGACGCTCAACTGTACGGCAGTCGATACCGGAGGAATTATAATTCCCAGCGCCCCAGCGTCCAGCTGGAACTGAGAAGCCGCTATATTCATACCATAGCCTGGTGCTCCTGGCAGAACCACAGGCGTGCTACCCCACCGCCCGGTGCGGCGTTCAATCCGAAACCACTCGAAGAACCGAACCAAACACACTCGGGCAGACTCGCGGTACCCGTCGTAGTCCCCACACTCGAACTACCACTGTTTCCAGAGCTGCCTCCCCCCCCCCAATCGCCTATTACATGCGGGCTTGGACCGCACTCAACCTTACGGGAGTGGCCACATCTGGTCGAACAGGGCTGTTGTTCTGCGAGCTTGACTTACTCGGCCCGCTAGACCATCCCGACGTAGAATCGTCTGAATCCGATCCCTTATCTGGAGGAGCGATCCATTGATCGTTTCCCATTCCGGTTCCTGAGGAATGCTGGCTAGTAGTCTCTATGGACTTCATCACGCGATTACCAGGCTCCCACGGTTTTGGCGCAATCATGACCATTGTCGGCAACTTGTCCAAGTGCCCGAAGTATCTTGCGTGAAACCGGACAGACGATGCACAGAAGACTGCGTATCACTTCTTCGATTGCGTTATTCGCCATCACGGTTTACCATCGATCATCATCAGCGAACGAGATTCCAAGTTCGTCTCCAAGTTCTGGTCACCCTTGGCTAAGGTAATAGGAATTCGTCTGCACATGTCAACTTCCTATCGTGCTCAAGCTGACGGACAAATCGAACGTCAAACCCTAATTCTGGAAGACGCTCTACGCTGCATGATATCGTACCACGGACGTAATTGGTCGGATCATCTAGGAACGCTTGAGTATGCTCATGTTATTCTCATCAGCGCATCTACCGGCATGTCGCCCTTTGAAGTTGATACTGGACGCAAAGGAAGGAACCCGTTGGATCCTTTGAGCAATCCAAGTACCATGGCTCAAGTTCAACATGGTATTGTGGAATATGGGAAACAGTCCCAAGACAAACGTCAAGAGACCATCGATTTGGCTAAGAACCGTCTTCCCCAAGCCCGTGAACGTCAGTAGAAGTATTACGATAAGAAGAGATCATCGATCACGTTCATGGAAGTAGACTTAGTCATGCTGGATACTCGTCGCATTCCATTCGACCATGTGACTCAAGACGTTGATGGGAAACGCGCTAATCTCGCTGGTCGCAAAGTTGGACCGTTCGAGATCGTGAAAAGGATCAATTCGAATGTCGCCAAGTTGAATCTTCCGCGAAGCCTGAGCCGCCTGAACTCCACGTTCACTGTGGACGTGTTGAGTAAAAATTAAAGTTACGTTGAAAACCCCTCGCGTTTAAGGACTCGTCCTATCCCAAAGGCCTCCAAACTGATTATCGACGACGACACTGGTGCAACGATGCACATTATCGAAAAACTTCTTCGCAAACGTCAGTTCAATCACAAACCTGAATGGCTCGTGAAAACGACACTACTGTATTTCCTAATTGCCAAAGAACGGTCAGGCAGCCACACGCCTGGTCAGAAGGCAATCACCATGTTTGGAGGAATACTTCCAAACGTGGCGCTTCAAGGACAATTATTCTTCTACATTTGAATTCACTATGAAGATTCTGAACCGGTTCAAATGAACCGCGGCTCACTGCTACGCTATGACACTTCAAGATACGATTCAAGGACTACTTAGAACCTAGTATAGTGAAATGCATATAATTACATAGGGTACCTAGGAAGCACTAAACTAGCACTACTTCGTAGCCGACAAACAACTAACCATTTCAATCTCACTTTCCAATTTACCTTCTTCGAGGCGTACAACTAAGCCTCTCGCGCCTTACCTTCGAGTTCCTGTTCATTGGACTGTCGCCGCCCTCCTCCGCTTCGTTCCTCGCCACGCGACTCTTCCTTGTCGCTGTTCCTCTGCGCCGTGCTCTCACCAGTCGTCACAACCCATACGATCTTGCGGTCACCGTCTCGGGCGAGTTTCCACTTCGTTTAATAAGTGCCGTCGTCTATTTTACTGCTAAAACAACAAGTGAGCTCGCTGCGGCGCCTTGCGGCGCAGCCAATTCGCACCTACAAAATCAACAAACCTTTTTGCTCAGATTCATGAAGGTGAAAAATGAAAATGTGCGAAGCATTTATTTTCTTAACGTGGTACGTGCTAAATTACGCAAACTAAGTTATTTAAACAACATGACCTTGATGATTCAAGTAATTACGACGAATTTTTTTCTTGCTCACTGTGCTCTATTCTATTGCGTTTCAAATTCATTTAATGCTCTCATAGTGGCATATTTTCGGATTGTTTTTTATTAGAAACATGATTTGGGCCACAATTTCTGCCAAATGTAGCATGAGATCTATACAGCTTCTTTTAGTGAGTCTAGTGATGCTGTAGTACTAACTGGACGCCATTGGTTAATGAATTTTACTTTCGTTATCAATATTTATGTGCCAATCTTGCACGTAACGTTTATAGCTGCACGAAGGAACCATAGTTAAAAATTACAGTACACCCCCAACATTTTGTGCCGAGTGATTTTTTCCCATCTGGATTTACAAATCAGAGTCACGCCATGTCGGCCATTGAGGCTAATTGAGCGCGTTCTAGAATTTTCTACTTATCTGACAAAGCTCTAAAATTTATCACCGTGTTTTTTTTTCGTTTTCTATGTTTACTGTAAAGTTTTCTTACCCTTTAAGTAGACAAAATCTATTGACGCTGTGAAGGCTAAAATTCCTGTAGTGATGCATCTTCTACGCCTGCTTCGCAGCCGTAGCATGTGCATTGCTGAATCACTTTCGTTTTACTACAGTAGCCGTATAGAGTACCGATACATGTTACAGTGCGCCATAAAATATGCCCCCCCCCAAAATGCGTTTTTAACGCTATTTTTCGCAAACGCCTTGCACCCATTATTCTTACAGCAGCAAATGCCTATTCATATAGGTGTTTTTATCTATGTGGTTAAATATCTATGCAGCACACCAATTTGAGTACCTTTTACGCTCTTTAGCGTGGTGGCTTTTGTTTTGTCTGAGAAGCAAGGTGAGCAAGTGCAAAAGTCGTAAAGTTGTAAGGTTGAGATCATCCAGGTTGAAATACTTAGAAAGATCTTCAGCGAAAACCTGAGCGCTATTTGCCCCAATGTGGCAATGCTCAAACGGCGCGCACCACCTGCTAACTTACTGTTATCTGTAGTGTGCTCGCCTACACGGGCGTTTACTGGTGACGAAGAAAATGACATTTACGGACCTGAGAAAACTTATCGCCGGCATTTACCCTCATTCATACAGGTATCAGTTTTCGCGAACTGTTCGTGCAACATTCCATATTAAAATAGACGTACTTAAGCGCGAGTGCGACGACACAGGTAACATTTGTATAGCTTATTACTTTAATACAGGTCTAGATGGCCATGGCCATCATGGTACTGTTTCACTGTGCTTGGGTACGGTTCTCCTGGGTATAAATATCCGAGTTATTAGCTTACGGAAATTGACGCCTTAGTTCTGAAATTAATTAAATTTCAGAATTTAATTTTTTTTGTCAAAACTGTCGCAATAATGTACTATGATAAGAGATTTCTGTAGCCAATCATACATTCGGATGCGTAACATGACACACGGACGGACAGGCGGACATTCATTTTACTTAATATGATGCTAGAGACTAGCGCCTGGGCGCCCGCTCTGCGGGTGCTAGGGCATGCTTGGTCAGTGTAGTATGGGCTGGCCGCCTCCGCTGCGCTGCGGATGGCTTAGAACCGTTACTCAACGCAAAACCACATACATTATATGTATGTCGTGTTCTACCAACTTGGGTTCTAAGAACGCTGTACACAATATCGTTAATGTTCACATTTGATGGCTTACCGACCGCCTCTCGGTCTACAATAATCTTGACCGCATTTCTTGATGTCACGCTTGAATAAACCACATAGAGCTGTATCGGCGTGAAAACAGGCTATTCCAGGTAGATATTCGCATGATGGCTTTAGCATCGATGGGTCTTGTTGGTCGTCATGTTAAAGGTTGACATGACTGTAGATCATCGCGAAAAGAAAGTCGTCGTCGGCTTCGCCGCCAGGGTTTAAAGTGGTCTGAAGATGAACATCACCTTCCCAGGACGCCTTCGTCTTAACGCTAGGTTGAACCCCTTTGCTCTTAAACAACACAACGCTGAGGCACGCTTCGTAGTCAAGGCGCCCTGTGTTGTTTAGGCGGGTCATGATCATTGATGCCCCAAACCCTCAACACAGATATAAGCTTAGCGAGATTAAGCTAATATAGCACATTGGGACATGCCACGCCATCGGGTGAGTTGAACAATAGGTACTACTTTGTCTGGTCGTGAGACATTCACTACCATATCGTTGATTGCGGTGGTGCACTTGAGAAAGTTTGGATCATCTCCGCATGTGTAGTATTATTTATGAACTCTAGTATGTGCCGATGGTCGCCGAAAAATACCAATACCTTGCCTCCGTATGGCTCACTGGGCTCTTCGTAATATCGCTGAATGGTCTGTCCTCCATCCCAAAGTAAGTACTCGATGATCGGTGGCTCGCCCCAATTAACCAGATTGCCATTTATAATCAACTCTGTCTGTCATGGTACATAAGCTTACTTACCGACAAACTGCATCATTGCTGGCTTAAATAGTGGTATTTACTGGTTCAGTTATGTATGGCGTACTTGTCCGTTCCATATTTTTACGGAGTAAAATGTTAACATGCAATATCTTGGGCACGCAAAGTCAGATTCAGCAGCTAAAGGGAGTATGAGAAAGCTCCGGAGGCGTGCTTCTTGCTCAATTTCTTATAGGATATCGGCGTTTGTTTTGAGGAAGATACGGCGCGTTTGCATGGTCACTTACCAGGAGGGTTTGCATTTTCCTCCGATACTCATGTCCTATTTGTCGCTGTGAGTAAAAAAATATATGAGCGTGTTCACAGAGATCTGCTGCTTTCAGGAAAATTGTGAAAAGAGCTCTGAATGTTTCCCCTAACGCATTTATGATTGGCACGGCTGAGCACAATATGCCAACTAACACAAGATATCATTGGTTGAAATTTCACATCCTGGAAAATTGACCGATGAAACACCTAGGTGTGGACCACATCAAGTAAATTTTGAACATATACTCCGTTAAAATGTGGAACGGACAAGTATTGCGGAATCACATGGCTGTAGGCAGATCGTAGTGGTCTTTAACATGAAATAATAGAATAGTAACATATATATTGGATGGCGTACTTTCGCTGCCAAGCTATCTGCTATTTGATGTGTCCGTGCGCAGCTCACCTCGAAAGGTCGGCAATAAGTGTACACGCCACGCGCCCATGATAACACAACATATGCATGTGGTCGCTGTCGCTTTCTCGGTACACTTTTCATCGCCGTGCTAGCTTTCTGTGCTTGTGTTGCTTATTTAGCAGTCTATATGACCAAGCACATCGCCAGCTGGGCACAGCTCATACCATAGTGATTAACAGGCAAGCTGACCACGCGTTTGTTAGCAGTAGTCAACGTGATACCTACACGTACGGCGGGTGCGCCTTGTAGCCACCCGTGGCTCACACGCGCCCTTATTTTGGTCATTATGAACAGGACACTAAAGTACAGTACCGCGTACGATAAGGTAGTGCGTACAGCCACAACGACTTCCGCCCCACCTGTATGGTCTGCACTACCGCACGCGCGTTCGTATTTATGTAGACCGCAAGTAATTCGCCGCGCGCAGTCTCGATAAGTGCTCACTCAATACTGCTGTTCCTATTTGTGAGCGCACATTATGCCGTGAGCGATAATAGTACAAATAGCATAGCTGTACCCGTGTCAAAGTGAGTGAGAGTATTTGCCATCTATTATGGCGCAAATGCGACCGGCTTGCCACGGTGCTCAGTCGTTAATTACATGCTACAGGCTACGCTCTATAATTGTATTAGGCTCGTGTAATTTGCCCGTGTGCCAATACTATCAGCAGCCACACTGAGGCTACCCTTTGTGTGGCACCGAGCTCCACACTACCCGCCAGTTACAAAATATAAAGATAGGTAGGGTAATAGGTGCCAAAAAGGGTATATAATTTAAATTACTTGCGCTTCTGCTGCTTCTTTTTCTCAATGGACTTGGCGTTTCGGGTGGTCAGCTTGCAAAGGGGGCTACTCCTCTTTTTTTTCTTGGGGGTACCATCGCCTTCTTAACGTTCGCCAGGCTTTCCTGACGGCACACTTCTGCTGGGTCAGGTGGCGGCACCTCCTCGTCCCAGAGCTCGGCCTTTTTTGGGCCGTTATCGCAGCCATTACAGCGCCACGCGGTGTTTCGTCCTATCATAGTCTATTGCAACTTCCTGCAACAAACACAGCGTGCCCGGAGGTCCGTCGGTAGAACGCTGCGGGGTCAGCAAAAGCGGGTCAATTTTCGCCAGTATTGTAAACGGAGGGGTCTGGGTATTTTGGGTAATGGGTTTAAGGTCTGAAACCCAATTATTCCAGCTGGGTTCAAGTGTTCGAAACTGGAATAATTGTTTCCGCTTTCGTGACTTACAATTTGTATGTTAAAACCCATTTGTTCCAACCCACACACACACGATCGATATAACGCCCACCCGATCCCATAATAATAACTGGCTTCCTTACGACGCTCATCTCCGCCTTGCATTTTTTTCTTGCACATAGGACCCACCATTTTGTCAGCCAAAACAAAATAAATATACTATTTTTACCCATAGGTTGCGCGGAAGTATTATCCAATGACACGGTCATATGTTAAAGCTTTTATAATTGCATGTATAGTTTTCCTTAAATCGATTTAATTATTCTATTTTAAATATTCTAGCTTTACGTTATAAACAAATGCTATTGCTAATCGAATCGCTGCATTTGTATTTAAAATTGTAAAACTCATAAATGCAAATTATAAACGCTTGTGCGCATGCACCCATTGCGTGCTGTGATAAGGTCCCGCCATCGCAAGGCTGCGGGATCCGCGGGCCTCTATAGAGTTTCCATTGTCGTAAGGCTAGAGTTGTGTGAGAGAAAATAATGGTAAGCATAATATTTGTATTAAAATAAGCGTCTACAGTGCCCGATTTTTAGTGCAAAGGACAGGTTTTGAACAATAGAATGTAATTATTTAAACTTTCAGACAGGCAAGCAGTGCGTGTTTTCTCGAATGGTCATGTTCCGTTCATCTGCAGGAATGTTTACTGTATGTCCAATCGAAGTCGCCAGAGACGATCTGATTGTGCAACAGATCCATTCAGTGTCATAGGTCGCAGGATATTGCCCAATCAAAACGCCAATTAACAGTGTCACGCTTTTGGCTATAATTGTAATTTTGGCATAGCTAGGTCGAGTCAGAAAGATAGACGCAATCGATAAGATGGGATGAAGAGGTACCTGAAATGCAGTGTGTATCCATGTGAGACGGTAGACTTAATGCAAGAAGACAGGAAACGACGGACGGGCTGACAGACAGTCGGACAGGTTTCAAGTTTAGGGAGGGTAGGACTAGCGCTCTGGGTGGCCGCTCCGCGGGCGCTTTGTGCATGGTTAGCTGGAGTAGCTTCGGCTGCCCGCCCGCCTCCGCTGCGCTGCGGCGGGCTTATATACTCTTACTCAAAGCAAAACTACATATATTATATGCATATATTGTCCTACCAACTTTCGTTCCAAAATACTTTGTACAAGATATCGTTAGTGTTCACACTTCCTGCCTCATTGACCGCCTCTCGACCTAGAGTAATCTTCATGAATTTCTTGATGTCACTCTTGACAACGCCCCACAGAGCTGTGTTTGCGTGATAACTGGCTGCTCCAGGTAGATACCCGCGTGATAGATAGCGCCGATGGGTCTTGTCCATCGTCATATCAAAGGTATACATGACTGTAAATCATTTCGAAGAGGAAGTCTCCGTCGTCGCCACCATAGTTCAAAGTGATTCTGCAATATGAACACCATCTTGCCCTAGAAGGCTTTGTCTTAAGTCTAGGTTGAACGCTTCGCTCCGGAGATGACACTACTCTGAGGTACGCTTCGTTGCAAAGTCACTCTCTGCTGTTCAGAAGACGGGCCATTATCACTGATGCTCCAACTCAACCGAAATCGGTGAGGAGATCCCAGCAAAGCATAGCGAGAGTAAATACGCCTAATAAAGCACATTGGGATCCGCCATGTCATCGGGTTAAATGAGCGATAGGTACTACTACGTCTCGTCGTGATGCTTCGCTACCATTTCGTTGATTGCGACGGCCTGCTAGCGCAAGTTTTGATCATTTCATCATGTGTCTCTAAGGACCGTAGGCATTTGCCGGTGGTTGCCATAGGCACGAATACATTGCCTCCAAGTGGCTCGCTGAGTTCTCCGTGATATCACTAAAGGGTCTGTCCTCCGCTTCAAAGCAAGCTTTCGATGATCGGCGGTCTTCTGAAGCTGGCATGGTAGGCTGCACGTCATTGTCTTACCCCCCCCCCCCCCGACTTATTGCATAGTTACTGACTTACAGAGTGGCGTTTACTGGTTCAGTTATGTATGATGTACACACATAGCAGCATGGCTGTATGCAGACTGTCAGACCGTCGTTATGTTCAAACATGAAAATGATATAATAGTAGCACATCATTATATAAAGTACTCTCGCTTCCTACTGATCAGATCGGTGTGCTATTTTATGTGTCCGAGCGTTGTCCATCGGCAAGGTCGGCATTTAGTCTATACTCCAGGTGCTCGTGATAGCCAAAACCTATACATGGGGTCACTTTCGCTTTCTCGGTTCTTTTGCATCGTCGTGGTAGCTTACAGTGCTTACGCTGCTAACGTAGCAGTCTATATGACCAAGCGCATCGCTAACTGGGCACCGGTCATACCGTAGTGATTCACAGTCAAGCTGACAACGCGTTTGTTAGCAGTAGTCAATGCGATGTACCTCGGTCACGCATTATAGTCGTCCGTGACTCAATCGCGCTCATATCTGGCCCATTACGGAGGGTATGATAGTACGTACAGCCACAGCGACTCGCCGTGCGCATCTGTATGGTCTGCACTACCGTACACGTGCTCGGCGCTATGTAGATCGCAAATAGTTCTCCGCGCGTTGTCTCGGAAAGATGTTCAATCAATACTGTAGTTTCTATTTTGTGAGTGTACATTAGCAGAATATACGCGGTGAGAGTTAATATTACAAATAGCGTAGCTTTGCATGTGTCCAAGTAAGCGAGTGCATTTGTCATCTATTGTGACGCGTAGGCAGATAGGGGCGACCAGTTTGCAACGGTACACAGTAGATACCATTCGCTAATTACTATATGCAACGCGCTACGCTCTTCAGCTGTAACTGGCCAGCACTATTAGTATCATCACAGTTTACCATGTGCGCGACGCCAAGCCTCACACTGCCCATCAGTATACAAAATACAAATAGAGGCTGGGTAATGGGGGTTATAAGGGTGTATGTTCCAAATTACATGCGCTGCTGCTGCTTCTTTTGTTTAATGTACTTGGTGTTTCGGGTGGTCAGTTTGCGAAGGCGGCCGCTCCTCTTTTTCTTCTTGGGGTACCAGCCAGGACCCATCGCCTTCTTAACACTCGCTAGGCTTTCCTGGCGGCGCACTTCTGCCGGGTCAGGTGGTGGGGCCTTCTTCTCCCAGAACTTGGTCGCTTTTGGGCCGTTCTCGCAGGCAATACAGCGCCGTGCGATGTTTTGTCCGCTGATAGTCCGGAATGCGTAACTGTATTGCGGTTCCCGCAGCAGACGCAGCGGGCCCAGGGATCCGTCGTAGACCGCTGCGGGCTCAGCAGAAGCGGGTCAATCTTCGCCTCGCATTGCTTGTATGTAAGATCCACCATTATGCAAACTGTGCGCCAACAAATAAAGTTATTATTTTCATCAATAGGTTGTGCGGAAGTATTAGCCAATAATACGATTTTGTTTTAAAAAATTTAAATTATTTTTCCTTAAAACTAATTTTATTTTTTAAATATTTAATTTGACTGTATAAATATATTGTAATTGCTAATCGAATTGCTATACGTATTAATATTTAAAAAAAACTCATAAACGTTAAAACACACATTTTAAAAAGCTTCTGTGCATGCAGCAATTATGTGCAGGTGCCGCTATCGCAAGGTGAGCGCCTCTATATAGCGTCTACATGGCGCAGTGGTAAGTGTTCTGTGAGACAAAAGGTGGCAATCCCAGTGTTTGCAAAAAGAAGCGGCTACTGTGCCCGATTTGCAACACGTAGCACAGGATTTGAGTAGCAAAATGTAATTTGCTCAAATTCAAACAGGTAAATAGTGCGGGTTTTATCCAATCGTGCGTTTCGATCTTCCACAGAAATGTTTACTGTACGTCCGATCGAAATCGACAGAGACAGTCTGGTCGTGCAACAGATTCAGTCAGTGTCACAGGTCGGAGTATATTGGCCAATTAGGGCGCGAGTTAAAAGTGTCCGCTTTTTAGTTATAATTGTAGTTTTTGCATAGTTAGGTCGAGTCAGAAAGATAGGTGCAGTCGAAAGGATGGGAGGAAGAGGTATTAGATAGGCAGACTGTAGCCATGCGAAAAGGGAGGCTGATGCTGGCCAAAAGGGAGGGCGACAGACACACAGACAGGTTTCAAGTTTAGTAGAGTGGGAATGACCATTACACCATTATTTCATTTCATCGAACGAAAAAGAAACAAAAGTCCGACATTAAATCTCGTTCATTTGACTACCAGCTCGATGAGATGATGCGTACCTGTGCTGAAGGTAGTGTTCTATATACCTGTGTTGCCTCCGGGCAACCTATTCAGAAACGTAGGGCTGTATTAGAAACCCCAGCAGCGAGGCAATGCGAGGTATACCTGTAACTGCAAAGCAACTTAGGTGGGCCTTAAGAAATGAGGTCGTTTATTAATACTACATGTATTAATTATTCCGTTCAAGTATGTTCCAGCGGTTAAGTCTTGTCCAGGATGCTGTCAGTTTACCCACGATGCTGTCAGCTTGCCCACGATGCCTTACACATTAAACAGTCCTTTCAAAAAAAAAGTCGTGCTGTGCAACGAAGAAGCTCTGAAATTTGAGAATCATGCTTTTGCTAAACAAAAATAATTACATCAGTTTTAAACAAAGCAAGCTTAAAAGCTTGTTTTTGTTCACGACAAAACTCAGCCCAAGTGTTACATTTCCATAACATCACGTAGACGATAGCTAAGGGCATTCTTAGGGACAATGAGTTTGAGCTTTAGCTAAGCTGTTTGCATCAGTACCGGTAAACCATTGCTTTTTAAGCTACCGGTACACTGAAATTGAAAAGTGTAAAAGCGTTGCTGTCAAATCCGTGTAAGTCAGGAATGACGTTCCCGCAACGTTAGAGGTCTACAACAATACGAAGTACCGCAACGTTATGTGCTTATAGCAAACGTTTGCTAATCCAAAAGGATTCAGTTCAAATGTCGCAGAGTGGCTTCCCATCACTTGAGTTCGAAATCTATTCGCAGCAGATATAAGTTACGTATCCTGCTTGAGCATCACCTGCCAATGTGAAGCGTTTTATTTTTTAAACGAGGACGGCAAATTAAATGAGTACAAGGTGGTGAGCACCGCGGACCGCTGTGTAAACTACATCATACTCAGTGCATCTACGGTTTTTGCTTTAAATAACTCTAGACTAGATATACCTACTTTTATGAGGAACATTTGTGTTCATTTCCAGTATGATGTATTGTTTACGTTGCCTTTATTCGAGCATTTTTGCTCCAATTTCTAACGTTGCTCTAAGTTTTAACGCTGTTTTAAATTGTAGCGTTGCTCTAAATTGTAAAGTTGCTCAATTATGTAGCCTTGTTCTCGTCTGACGTATGTTGTTAGAAACAGGAGTCGTGCTGGTAGTGTTGAGCCACACAAAGTGTTTCAGGGCAGAGGCAGATAAAGCGTATTTTGTAAGTTTTATGTAGCTGCACCGATGTGACATTGTTGTTTCCACTTGGCTGTGGACGTCGGAGATTGTTTTTTCGAATACCTTGCAGTGTCTTGCTGCATCAAGGTCGGCGCTACTTCCTGCACCTTTAATCACACCACACAAACCCGGCCTATCACCAGTGAACACAATGAAAGCGCTGTTAGCACCCACGCACTTTAAACAGCGGTTGGGTGTAGAACTGTCCGGCTAGCACGTTTGTGTAAATATATCCCTCCCAGTCGACTTGCGGCTGGTGATACAGTGATACAACATCTTGCAATACTCTCAAGGCTGATACGCAATGGAGTTAATGGAGATTGCATCTACCGCAAACTCGACATGCCCCTATGGTGCTGTTTTGTTTTACTATAATGAATAGTTCCAAGGTAAGAACTTGAAGCAGCTTTGTACCACTATGTTTTAAGCACGTCCTATCTTAACGTTGCTTTAATGAATAACGTTGCGCTATGTTATAACGTTGCTTTAGTTTGAAACGTTGCTCGTATCCATTCCATCGGCAGGGGGGGGGGGCGTTATCGGTAGAGTTGTGCGTTAGTAGTATCAAGCCTTGCGTAATGCTGACGAGAGGCCGAGCCATACTTATTCCGAGCATCGTAGATCTCTCGATAGGCTAGACTTTTCACGGCGTGTTTTACGTAGCTGCACAGGTGCAACTCAGCAGATTCTACGTACTTGTTGGTGTCACGGACACGATCTTCAATCTCGCGGTCTGTGTCCATCGTCATCAGTGTCCGCCCGGTACGCAAATGCCTCGCCGCGTCTTGTATTACAGTGCACAAAACCGGCCAATAGTCAAGTGGGGCAAGGTTGCAAGTTGAGCTCCCACGCATTCTAGCAAACCGGCCGAGTGCTGGGCTGTCTGATTAGCGTCTCCATTTTGAACCGCCTTGGCGACGGAGGGTATCTACATGTCCAGCCTGGCTTTACGGTAATTATCTCGAAGTTCCTCATATACTTTAATAGCCTTACGGTAGTCTGCTTGTGGTGCAGCTGAACCACGAACTTCTTGCGGCGTCGTTATGTCCGTCGCCATCATGCGAGGGTATCGACGCCGGTCACGTCGTCCATCCATAGTGCCGTCTGGAAAAATTTCTAGCGGAAATGTATCGTCGGGATTGTCGTCCAAGTACGCTTGCCTCTCGATTCGGGGTAGCGCTCTCCATGCTTGTCGAAGTGCCCTCCCGGCACGATCTCGCAGCCAGCGCTCAACCTTTCGGTCTGCTCCAGGCACAGGTAGCCCTGCTTGATTCTCTGCGTAGTTTGCGCATGCCTTGGACACTTGGTCTCCATCCGTGGCACCAAACACCCAAAAGCCGCGATGACAGAGCATATCTGGCAATGCGTAGTACAAGCAAAAATGCACAATGAGTGCTTACCGCGTCGATACTATCGATTCGACAGTCCAGCGATGTGACAACGCAGGATAGCTTTAAAATGTTGCCTTAATCATAACGTCGCTTTTGCTTTAACGTTGTCCGCTAACGTTGCTGGTCTACCCTACTGCGATGTAAAAACGCAGTAATCTCCTGCGATGTAACAACGCAGGAGGTTGCTTAACGTCGCTCGAGCCGTAACGTTGCAGGATAACGTTGCGATATACTTTTAACTTTGCCGATCCTGCCTGACTGCACAGTTACACACTACAACGCTAGCATCCCAGCTCACGTTACCTACCCTATAGATTATTGTTAGTTGCGGACTTCGTTGCTTTCTGGACACCAATATGTACGGGCTGACCGTCTTGAGCTCCATATTCTTCGCTTCGCCACCCGTGCTGCGCATGCAACGTTTCACAGCAACGTTATTCCGGCTATGTTATCGGCATTAACACACCTACTTTTACTGCCCGGCGAAGAATTCATTGCATTTTTCGACGGCTGCGTCGTATGCTCAGTTTGGGCTATTCATCAAGGGTAATAAAAAACGTTAGTATTTGCAGTGTTTTATGACCGACTCATCGATGGCGTACCTTTGCTTTCTAGCCTCATCGCGTGTGCCGTCTTGCTTATGCTTCTATGGCCTTTCCCCTCTCCCATCATCGCAAAACCTCTGTGGTCTTCGTCTTCTCCACGTCGTTGCTTTATGCGGAGCGGGTGTCCGCCTTTCATCTCAGCCGTGAAGTCTCCTTCAATCTCTGTAGACATGAGGATTGCGGAGGCGAAGACTCTTTCCTGTACACATAGGCTGTTACCGCATGTACATCTCAAACAGTCCGAGTGCGCGGTTACCTGTTGCCATTTGCGTACACGTGGCTATTTTTCAATGGACGGCTACGATTGATTCTCACTCATTCTATTAAGTACGAACCTCAAATATCATCATCTTCAAATTTGAGGCAAATCAACGTAATATATACGCCACGTATTTTTTCCGTAACTTATTTTACTGGCAACGTTACTCCAGTTAAAGCAACGTTGATTGAATGCGGGTAGGTTAAAATAACGTCGCGGGACCCACTTCGTAACTAAGTACCAGGACCTTCTGGTATTTTTATTAATCCACTACTGCGGCGCGGATATAGTTTGTTCTTTGCGCTGATCCATATTAATACGATATATACTAAGCTTATGTCCTTAGTGCCTTTTAAAATGCATTTCCTGCCCGCTGTTTACAAAATATTAATACCATAATTATTAACAATAAGAGCTGCCCACTTAGAACATTGGTGTGCTATTCTATTTATATTCTTGGCTTTTACAGCGCGTGGATTGGCTAGTTAAAATAGAAATACAAATAGAGCTAAGAGAACCACTCGGGGAGACCAATATTAGAAGACTTGTGCCATGAATCATCCGGGCAGCTTACACTTGCATGATGATGACGATGATCTCGCCAACGCAATTGCAGACATCGACGACGCGATAGCTCTGGGACTGGTTGTTCGTGGGAGAAGGCGGCGTGGACGGTCACGTCCACGTCTCGGTTTGGTGTTCGGACGGAGGAAGACTTTGGAGCGCAACATTCAGCTCTACCACGACTCGTTAATGCGAGATTACCTTGGCCCGAGTCCTGTATCCGACGAGACGTTGTTTCAACGACGCTATGGGCTACCCTCCGTGCTCTTTAGAAGATTACAACGCGATCTAACAGGAGTAAATCCACTTTTTCGGATGAGACCTGATGCAGTTGGTAAAATGGGAGCTTCGCCAGAGCAAAAAATGACTGCAGCTCTGCGGATGTTGGCGAATGGTACTTCAGCAGATGCAGAAGACGAGTACTGTCGTTTATCCGAATCTTCCATAATGGAAAGCTTTAATGCTTTTTGCAAGTCAATTGTAGAAATCTATGGTGCGGAGTACCTTCGCTCTCCTACCGAGAATGATGTTGCCAATATTCTTCGATTTAATGAGCGTAGGGGTATGCAAGGCCTTCTAGGATCGCTAGATTGTACCCATTGGCGCTGGAAAAACTGCCCGACAGCATTGCATGGACATTACCGAGGCAAAGAAGGATGCCCCACGGTTGTGTTGGAGGCCATCGCAAACGCTTCAAGATGAAAACGCAGTCATTGCAATGCGTGAGGTTCTTTGTCGCCATTACTGGAACTGGAGTACATGCAAATAGAAAGGTTGTGAATGCTTAATCGCTGCTAGAAGAAAAAAATGTGTTGTGTATTTTGTTTTGTTGCGAGTTCTACCTAGAATGTACAACAGGTATGCACTAATGACGCGGTAAATTTAGTGTGTGCTGTTCCTCGAACGCTTGAAACGTCGGCCTCACGCTCTCCCGATTCATTCCGAGCCTTAACAACGCTGTGGCAGCCGACGAACTTGGCAACGTCGTGAGAAATACTCGATCAACGATTGCGCAGTGCTGTGGCCGATCGCGAGTCTTCCTGTTTCTTTGGTCTTGTAGCGGCATTGAAGGACTCCCAGATTGAATTCCAAAACAATGCAGACTTCTGCTCTGCGCCGTTGATTGCACTTTGTGATATGTCTAGGTAGGCTCGGACCAGTGCTTCATCTTGAAAGCTTTCCCACTTGCGCTCCCGCCCCATGGTGTGACTTGTAGACTGAAGGTAGCCGCATCTCCACCGACGTGTCCGTTACAAAATAGTGCTAGTGTTGGTTTCCAATGTCGATTGGACAGCTGACAGGAATAGATATGGTGGGCTATAGGTGCTCCAAATAGCCACCAATGCGTAATTTATTAGTTCAGATAGCTATAGAGCATCGACTGGATCACAAATCGCTATTCTAAACAGTTGGCTAGGTATTTTTCTCGTTTAAATAGCGATAGCACGTTCGACTGGAGATGCTCTTATAATAAGGTTGCGGACTAACACGTATTAATAAAACCACGTAAAAACGGCACCTTGGCACTGTGGCGTTGTATACAACTTCATAATATTAATATACGCAAAATTTGATAAATGTCGCTTCTAACGTTATTGCACGATCAAGGCGATATACTGGTATCTACCGTAGGTCTCCCCTACTGAGGTAACGGGGTGGATCCTGAAGGCAGTTTTAAGACGGCGGCGGCACCGTTGTTGTAATATAGTAATCTCCAATAT
Organism: Phytophthora tentaculata; assembly: GCA_033557915.1. Lineage (NCBI taxonomy): Eukaryota > Oomycota > Peronosporomycetes > Peronosporales > Peronosporaceae > Phytophthora > Phytophthora tentaculata. The sequence goes on along the minus strand of JAUCEA010000007.1, from coordinate 5,484,454 downwards.
TTTTTATTGAAGTTTTATTGATCATTTTTTGGGGGGAAATGACTCGCTCGGTGTATATTAACATATTCTTTGCCAAGGCAATAGTTTTTGTGACTGGATCGGTAGGCGTCAAACAGCTAAATATTTTCAATTTTCTGTGCTGTAATAAGAGCAAAAGAAATGTCTAATCCGGTGTAATGAAAATCTAGTGGCTGAATAATGAGTGTATACTGTACCAATTTAAATGCGGTTGACGCGGAGTCAAGATAACTGGTTTACTGCAACCTCCATCGGAAAGAGTTTGAAGTTAGCTAAGGGAAGCGTTATGCACAAGGTAATGGTGTGTATTGCCTTGTATGCATCTCATAGCTGGTCTCCAAAGTCGTGGAGTCTTAGAAACTGTTTTCGCATACTTCAGCGAGGTACATACGGTGAAAACGTATGCTAAGGACCAAGATATCAAGGAAGACGAAGCGACTATGCCTCTTCAAGCTGCAAAGCTCGGGAAGGTTGGTGCTTCATTAACTGTAAAAGCTGCGAAGCTCGGGTGGCCACGCTCGAAGCGGATTAAAAGCAACGGGGAGGAGGGCGCCGGCCCGAAGTACCGGTGTGCTGGTTGCAATCAGGCATTCCGATAATAACATTGGAATGATATTGGCGCCACTAGCAGAAATAAGAAATGTGTCTAGAAAGATATTTCAAGAAATAAATTATCGGTTCCAAAAGGAGTGTATTGATGATTATCAACTGCACTACAGCAACAAATCCCCTTACGATTTTACTTGGTGTTCACGATGCGCGACACCGCACTCGCATCCCAGAAGCGCCGATTCATCTTCAGAAACAAGACTGTTCTAGATGAATTGGCAGCATGCGCTGCCGGTGGTGCTAGAGTGTGTGTTTCGCCACACTGAAAAATCTCCACGGCATTTGACGTTGGGGGGATGAAGCGCACTCCGTCGAACCTCTTCTTCTTCCTGGCCGCCAAAACTTTGTCCGCGAAGCTCAGAGGGCGTCCTGTCGTGGTGTCCGGGACAACACCTTGCGGTGTCGCCTCAAACGGGGGCAGCATCAGCTGCTGGCCACCCGTAAGCTCCTCAGCCCTGTCCGAGAGGGGCAACACGCACGCACCCTCAACGACTGGGTCCTTGACGATGGCCGCATCGGCGGCGAGATACGTTCCCACTGAATGATGCTTCTCGACGAGCGCATCAAAGATGTCGCGCACTTCGAGGAGGGTCATGCTGTCGTCTTGCAGCTTCATCGTGGCAGACTGGAAACCAGCTAGCTCGCCCAGCAGCACTTTCAGGCGGTTCTCTTGCCGGCGCGACGGCATTAGCTCCATGACGTCATCATCGCCCGCGTCCAGGGAAGGCCGGAGCTCGAAATAGCGCTTGAGCATCTTGTACATCGAGCCCCATCGCGTGGCTTGCCGGAGGACTGGTCGCAAAGTTGTACTTTTGCTAAAAGAAAAAAAAAATCTATAAAAAACATTGGACACAATTGGCGCACGTGCAAAGGCCGCAGAATTGGCTTTTAGCTGTATTAGATGCACCTTAGAATACATTTTACAACGTGACTGAATCGGTGTGCTTTATTTTGTAGGAACATATGTTGATTAACATGGCACGGAGATATCATACTTAAGTGCGACCTGGCCCTAAAATTTCCGGACAGAGGAAGTACTTAAGGTGGGAATACTTCAAATATATACCCCTAAATAAATTTCAGAGATCAGCCCAAACATTGTGGATGTTGCGCGAATGTCGCTAAATTGCTGGCATTGGCATGCTCGGAGACCACTGGAATCGTGATCGGCGGCACCGCTGGCGGCGATACCGCACGCGCTGGCGTCTGTGGCTCCTCTCGCACCGCCGTTGTCTCGTACTACTAGTGGTAGTCTCATGTCTATTTCTCTCCACTGCCTTAAAACTATGGCAGTCCTTCCTGTCCTACCGTCGCCGCCAAGCTTGGAACGTTCCCGAACTCCCACCACACCAGATCCAAGCCTTCACCTCCAGTTTGTGGCTTGAGACGCAGCAATTCGAGCCCAATACTCGCGGCATTGTGTTGCCATTGTTCGACGACATCGCACTGTTGGGCTTCTCTCTAATACTGGAGCTTCGACGTCTACAAGTTCCTCTTCCCGTAGAGATCCCGCACTGCGGAGACTTGAGTCTAAACTTGCAGAAAAAGATGCAAATTCAAGATCCGTCCGTGACATTCTACGACGCCTGTGAGTGCGCTGCAAATGCAGCAATAGAGCAGCGCCCGCTCTTCTGTGTGGACCTACATCACTGCCACCACAAGTTCCGCAGCTTTGACATCAAAGTGCTAGCTGTGGTATACTCGAAATTCCAGGAAGTGATGCTACTGGACGCAGACACGCTCTTCTTCCAGAATCCCATGCCACTATGGGACATCGCTAAGTACAAGAGCACGGGGACGCTGTTCTTTAACGACCGCATCAGCTACGAGCTGTCGTACTTGGCCAAGCGAACGTCTTCAGAGCACGAGACTATTGGTGCATTGCATCAATTTCTCGCGGACTTTGACGTCTCTCCGTATAGAAAGTTCGGTACCTCAGACACTAAACCGAGACCTCATCTACCGAGGTATATGGGTCTAGATTTTAGTTTCCAACCTAGTGAGTTTCTCTTAAATTCGCACGTCTGGAGACTGCGTACTGGTCATCAAATGGACTCGTCGCTGATGTTGTGGAACAAGGCGCGGCAGCCTCGAGCGACGGTCATTCTGGCGTCTTTTGTGTCGCTTAATGGACTACCAACTGTGCCGTCCTATGGAGATAAGGAGCTCTATTGGCTCGCGTGCGAGCTAGCGGAGACTGCGTACGAATTCTCAGACGTTGCTGTGGGTGCTGTAGGCTGGGAGCTGCTTGCTGAAGGTCGACAAAGTGATGGAGTTTTGTGCGGTGATGCCCTGCAGCATTACCCGATGCAGAGGAACCCTGCTAAGCGTCCAGATGCGGACGTTGAGCCGCTGTATATGAACAGTGATAATATCTTAGAATGGGGTCGAGACTCTCGTCGACTGTACCGCACGGCTGCTCGACCTGCAGAATTTTATCCGGGTTCTTTCACGGAGCGGAAGCTGCTGCAGACTTGTCCATTCGACGTGACGACTATGGAGCTTTCCCCGATGGAAGCCATGTTACTAGCGCAGAGACAGCAACTCTACGATGTGGTGGCGGGATGGATGGACGAGTCTGGAACGTGGTGGAACCCTTTTGATTAGAATACGTGAAAAAGCGCGGGCTGTGGACTGCAGAAAACGGTGCAGTTTTGATTTGGGCCTACTGTATCTGTTAAAGGTTTTGGAGCTGAGCTTATATAGGTGAACCTTCTCTTTGGCAACGCTGAACTGTGATGTTTATATGTAGAGAAACCCACAAATTATATGGTGTTGCGTTTCATGCAAGACTCGAAGGTTGATGGCCAATTTATCTTCTTGAGAAGATCAGGTTCAAGATCTACGGCGGGAGCTTAATGGATCTGGAGTTTCAGACTGTTTGAACAACCGAGTGTGGAGAACCAGTCGAATAGCTCAAACTACAGTTTTGCATGTCAGTAAGATAACGCCGTGATCACGTACTCACTTAACCTGGTCGGCCGAAGAGCCATAATGCAACGAAATACTTAAGTACGAATACCAGTAAAAGCGAGAGTAGACGCAAGATTCGACTGCCGTGTTGGCTTGAATCAAGCGCGTACAAAAATAACGCGGCCGTCGTCCTGCAGGCGAACACGCACACTGCAAAAGGCGCAACAAGGAGACGGGTTACTTGCGAAGCTCCGGCTCAGCTGAGGTGTTGAAATTACACTGATGATGCCATGGTTCGCTACACGCTGACCGAGAATTAGACTCTCTCAAAAGCTATCAATCACCCTTTACGGCGGTACATGTACATTTAATTAATCTTCACATCTACATTTGATAAACTTGTCGATGCCAGGACGCGATGCGCTGGACAAGTTTGTGGTCTGAAGGAAGCCCCAAAACCAAATCGTGAGATTCGCGCTTCCTCCAGCGTCAAGATCCCAAATCTTCCACACCAATCGCTCATAATCATATCTGAGGCAGGCCGAGTTACGGCCGTTCTCAGTTTGAGATAGGGAGCTGGAGTCTTTGATATGTGCCGCAATCTGTTCATTCCCCGATTCGCCGGCTCCAGACCACTCAAGTTTCGACGCCTTCTCAAAAGAATCGACTTACCATGAACACGTATCTGGTACGAGGCCTCGGCTTCTTCAACGATGCCTACGACCTCTTCGTCATGAACATCGTCAACGTCGTGCTCACGGAGCAGTACGGCAAGCACGTGTACACGTCGTACGTCAAGTCGTGGGTGTCGGCCGCCGCTATCATCGGCGCTGTGATCGGTCAGCTCCTGTTCGGCTTCTTGGGAGATGTTTTCGGTCGCAAGGTCAACATGATCGCTACATGCATCTTGCTGATTGTGGGTAGCATTCTGTGTACGGTTGCGTTCGGAGGTAGCGGCAGCTCGACGCTGTGGTTCCTCGTTGTGGCCCGTATTATCCTCGGTATTGGTATCGGAGGCGAGTACCCGCTTGCTGCTTCATCGTCTGCTGAAGACTCGACGACTTCTGCGGAGCGTAACACGCGTGTGGCCACGACCTTTTCGTTACAGGGAGTGGGTCAAGTGGTGGCTGCCATTTTGGGCAACTTGCTCGTGGAGGCTTTGGCTGATGGTAAGCCCGGTGAGAACAGCGACTCTCGGCTTGAGACCGTGTGGCGTCTACTCTTCGCTATCGGATGTATCCCTGCTGTCGTGATCTGCTACTACCGTATCACTGCTGAAGAGACCGAAGCTTATAGAGCAATGCAGGAGCGGTCGGCTGCTGTTACGCAAGTGGGCGCGGCGAAGAAAGCTCGGCTGTCGTTCATTCTCCGGCACTACTGGGTTAGCCTTCTCGGTACGGCTGGCACGTGGTTCCTCTTTGACATCATCTACTACGCTCAGAACCTCTTCTCGGCCAGTATTTTGTCCGTTGTCGGAGTCAAGAACTCGTCGTTGCAACAAGTTACCACGATGAACGCGTTCGTGGCGCTTTTGGCATTGCCCGGTTACTACGTGGCTATTTACTTTATCAACAGTCTGGGTCGGAAGAAGATGGCGCTGCAGGGATTCTTCTTCATGGGTGTGCTCTGCCTCATCATGGCCATCTTCTGGGATGATCTACAAGACCAGACCGTGCTGTTCATCGTCCTGTACGGCCTCACGCTCTTTTTCGCCAACTTCGGACCTAACACGGCCACGTTCGTGCTACCGACTGAGATGTATCCGACCCCGATCCGATCTACTTGCCACGGTATCTCTGCGGCCTGTGGCAAGGGTGGAGCCGCCATCGGCTCGTTCGGTTTCTCGATCTGGGTGTCGAACGAGAGCTTCGGCTATGATGGCGCCTTCTACACGTTCTGCGCCATCGCGTTCGTGTCGATCCCACTGACGTGGTTCTGCGTGTTCGACAACAATGTTCCTATTGAGGAGATGGACGCTGAGTTCTACCGCAAGCTTCACGGTGAAGACGACTTTACTCGTGATTCGTTTGCTTCGAAGGGAGCCGAAGCCGACAAGGAGTCAGGGTACAAGGTGTCGTCAACGCCCATCTTGGCCGCGAAGTAGGTTAGATTTTATCAATACAAATATCGTATTCACAGCAAGTTCCATTATTTTGCAATTTGAACACATACATGTAGTGCTACATGTATGAGTAATACTACGTAGTACTAGTATTTGGCATCGTTGTGATAAAGGTGTTGGCCGATGCGTAGAACACTACAATCCAGTGCTTCGGACACGATTCTCGAGCTACGCCGGCACTATGGCGTTGAATCTCTAAAGATTCGCGTCGCTTGGCCAGAAAAGAGGCGACTATCAAAATGCGCTGCATCTCACCTAAGTTTGGGTAGTCGCGATTTCTTGTTCTGGGTCAAGTTGAAGCGTCCAAATGCATCTGCAGTGGAGAGCACATCCTACAAGGATAACTCCTTCGGTTTGACCGTCGAGTCAACCAACAATCGATGAGCCGTCTCAGCGCGACTAGCAAGCTGCTACTATACTACATGTAGTACGAACTCCCTAATCGCCCGACGTGATGGGGTTCTTTATTCGATCGAATAAAGGTCTCACTTGCAAATTGTACCAGCAAGTGCCGGTGAGACTCTATAAGTCACTTATTAAGTGCCGACGTTGTGTCGAGCTCCTGTGCGAAGCTGCACTTTTGCTACCGACGAAGTGGACAGGGACGTCCAGAACAAGGTGATTGTGACAGTAAGACCTCGAATCGCACTTGCACAAGCCGGAACCCAAACTAAGTCCCATACTGAAGTTCATACAGCGCTAGGACGTGTCCCTCTTGAGCAGGGCGCCCCCGGTTGAGCGTATCGGCTTCGTCAGCTCATTCTTCAATTCGCCGGCTCCAGACCACTCCAGTTCCCAGTAACCCTCTCGATGAACAAGTATCTGATACGAGGCCTCGGCTTCTTCAACGATGCCTACGACCTCTTCGTCATGAACATCGTCAACGTCGTGCTCACGGAGCAGTACGGCAAGCACGTGTACACGTCGTACGTCAAGTCGTGGGTGTCGGCCGCCGCTATCATCGGCGCTGTGATCGGTCAGCTCCTGTTCGGCTTCTTGGGAGATGTTTTCGGTCGCAAGGTCAACATGATCGCTACATGCATCTTGCTGATTGTGGGTAGCATTCTGTGTACGGTTGCGTACGGAGGTAGCGGCAGCTCGACGCTGTGGTTCCTCGTTGTGGCCCGTATTATCCGCTCCGTAGCCTTAGAGTCCATAGTACAGCTCTCTGTCCGCACTTGACGGCCAGATGCGCCAGTGTCTCCTTCGTGTGGTACGTGGGTGTGTTCAGGTCCACCATGTTGTCCCACTCGAGAAGGAGCTTGACCATTTGGCTATACCCGGCAACGGTGGCGCTGTGGATAGCCATGGTGTTGGGCAAGAGTTCCTAGAGCACGTGAGGTCTCGTTGTCGCGGCTCCTTCCGACAGTGCAGTGGCTGGGTATCCAGAGCTCCCATGTGGATCAGCCACTCCACCAGTTTAACGTCGCGCGCAGGGCCGACCGCCTCCTGATGTAACAGCGTACAGAGATCATCATCATACTCCGTGTTAGAGCTGGACTCAAAGCCACGCGAAAACATGCCCAGAAGACTCGGATCCTTCTTGATTTCAGCCTTCAAGAAGCTCAAATCCCGACCGGTTAATGGCCCACGACTGGATTTCATCAGCTTCATTAGATCCGAGAAAATCTGCTCTCGATTCTCATTCTCCGTCTTCGCTTTGAACGACACCGAGCCAAACTCTCGGTTCACAAAATCCGGTCCAGCAGGAAACGTAAAGTATTTCTGCTCGCAAAATTGCGAACATGTCGCGAATCTGGCTTTGACAATAGCAGCCACAGCCTCGCAAGAGCGTCGAATGTAGCTCCCGTCCCCGACGAACTCCACTATATCTCTAATGGCAGCCGGAACACACTAGAATCCACAGATCCGTCCGAGCGTAGAGCGTCAATGAACGCCAATAGAGGCACCATCACCGCGTGTTCTACCGCTTTTCTGACCCTGACATCGTGTGGCCAGTGCTTTGGCGATTCCGACACGAAGTGATCGCGCACTTCATGTCGATTGAGAGCGTCGTACATGTCCGAGAACGCGTGCATGAGATCGTCATTGAGCGTGACCCAGTCGCGTGATAAGATCCGCATCTCGAACATCTCCTTAGAGCAAACATCCGCCGCTTTTTTGAGCATTTCTTTCGACGACGCTCCTTTCAAGAACGACAGGTCGTCGTGCATCAGGCGATAGGACTGCGACAATTCGCTCGAATCAGCAATTTTCATTCTCTCCCTCATGTGTTTCCCGTCCGCTGACGCGTTTTCATACGTCGCGTCGATGGAGCTTCCAGACCAGTTGGAGGCGAGCAGGTAGACGCGGTGGTACGAGCCGTGCACGGCTGTGGCGTGACGACGGCTTGAAGATCATTTCCTCGTAGATGTCCAGCATCTCGTCGTCAAAGAACGGATTTTTTTTCTCTAGAAATCCCCGCTGGACTAGCGCGTTGTAGAGCTGGTAGAAGGCTCCACACGTGGACGAGAAGTGTCCACCTCCTATCATCAAGTACTCCAAGTGGTTCGACATTATCTGAGACCCAGCAAACATCGGGTTTACTCGCGCTAGATCGTTGACTCGCAGCGACGCGTGGAAGCCGCCCATAATGTCCTTTATAATAGCGTGCATCGAGTCTTTGTTCGCTCGCGCAGAGTGCTTGGGCAACGAGGTTTTGACGATTTGGATCAAGTTCTCCGTGTGGTTAATCGTAAGCCCAATATTGCGACTAAGCCCCGCGTCGCCTTGCAGTGCAGTGACCGACTGCATCCAGCATATGCAGAGGAAGACGAGTCGGATCGTCACTTTTCGAGTGATTAAGTATTCCTCCATGGCATCCATAAAGTCCACTACCAGTCCAGTTTGTCCCTTGTAGCCACGGCCCATGGTTACAATCTTCTTGATGATGTTAGTGTATAACAACGGTAGCTGCTGAGCTAGTAGAACGACGAGGTGGTTGACATCGGGTAGCACATACTCGGGCGTGCGCTCCTCTCCGTAGTTTGGGCCAAAGAATCCATCAGGAAGAGCGATCAGCTGCGCCTTCTCGATCGGTTCGATCGGTGGGAAGATCGTCGTGAAGATGGATAAAGTGATCCACACGTTCGTAAAGTCGTGGAGTAATGTGCCGGACACGAACTTGAACGTTCCGCTGGCCTCGAAACTCGTGCGTATCTCGGTGGTCGCCTTCGTGATTCGAGATGCGAGACCCGACGACGGGTAAGACACCAGCACTCCGACCAGATCCTCGGCCAGTTTGAGCGTTGGGTAGCGCAGTTGGAGCTTGGCGGTCAATTAGTTGGCCATACGCAGAGCCAAAGTTCCTATGATGGTGGCTTCCATCATGGTTTTCTCCTGTTTCTTCACCTGGTCGTAGATACTGAACACTCCCTCGACCAGCTCCTCCAGCTCCATGAAGTAGCACACCACCTCCATCTGGAGATCTTGGGCGAAAGCCTCGTCGAACAGCTTCTTCCTCTCGGCCTTGGAAGTCCCTTTGTCCTTGATAAAAGTCTCTTCATCCGGGAAATAGTCCTCGTCTACCTGCAGGACTTGATAGTAGTTCTCAAATCTCCAGATCTCCCTCTCAACTGGGAGCTCCTGTGCCACCTCAATGGTCTTTAAAGTGTCGAGACAATGTCGTAGCAATGCGAGGAAGTATCGGTGGCCGCGATCCTGGTCGTCGAAGAACAGAGCGACGTTTTGTCGGAGTGTGATGGCTCATTGACAGGCTCCCAGGGCCTTGGGGAGGTCCTGAAGCAGCTTTGGAGTGAGTATCGTAGGGTCTTGAGCGATGTCTTCAACGACGTCACTGAACGCGTTGAGGTCCAGGCGCTTGCCGACAAAGCGTCCGCGACCACGAGCACGCAGCAGCCAGTCCAGGAAGAAGGCGGTGGCGCGCTTGTACCGCGAGTACTTGCTCGCTGGGAAGGACATGACGAGGATGGAAGCTGTGGGTTCTCTGGCGAATTGGAGAATGGTCGAGTGAATGTCTGGGCCTCAGACATTCCACCTCTGACTCCCCCAGAGTCTGGGGTAGACAGAGGTCCACAGGAACTTGAAGTGAATCACTACGCGGCATCTGAGTCGACATAGCGACATCTTCTGGACACATTGACCGCATTTGAGCAAAAATACTAAAAGTAATTGCGTTTTGACTATTAGTAGCGGATAAGCTTGCATTAAACTGTAGTACTATTATCAGATAGTAGTATTGTTTGTAGTACTATTTGTAGTTTTATTTTATAGAAATACTACAGTAGTTTTTTTATTCTTTTGGTACTAGTACTACAGTACAGAGCTCGGAATAATTTATTAGTACTACTAGTACTAATAGTAGTACATGCGCACAGTAACAGCTGCTCCTACAGTAAACTACTAGTAGTACTGTAGTACTACATCCTTCAAGTAGTAATGCAACAGTAATTCTCTGGATAGAGTATTTACAGAGGTGCGCCTAAAAAAACTCTATACGCTTATTCTCAACACTACTAAAAAGTCAATTTTCCATATTACACACAAACTAAACTGTAGTACTTGATGTAACTGTCATATCAGAGGGACGCCATGATTTTTTAGCCAAAAGTGCCGCTACTCACTTTTAAACCAGATGAAGAGGCTACAGATGTAAATAAAAAATTCTAGGATCTATAGGAAATGAGCCAGGTGAACTCTTATAATCTAAAACCGCGTGACAATGAGAAAAAGAACGTGAATGTTGCTTGTGTCGGCTAGGGAAGACATCAAAACCCAATCACCCACATGATGTTGCTTGACAAAAAGATGGTTAATCATGAATGAGACTAAAATTGGTGGGTTATATTTAAAAAAGCCACTTGCAAACTCTGTGCTGCTTTCTTTAATGCTTGTTGTAGCCTACTGCTCGTAATCGAAATTAGAGGCGACCGTGACGTGCTTCATTGTTTAGCAGATGCTGCGGCTGCGAAGCAGGCGCAGAAGGTGCATTGATGCGAGTATTGGGTTAATTAATACTAGTAGTATACAGCTTTCGTAGTTCGAATAAGCAGTTAACTATGCTACACTTTCTACTTAGCGACAGAACTTGTACGTAGCTTGAGAGCTTACTTTGAATATATGAACTAGCCTTACTAGGAAATAGACTTACCTTCTCTCTCTCTACGCTTTCTACTTATTAATACTACTATATTCCTCTCTAACTCAGCTCAACACCCGTTCTGTTCTGAGCACGTACTGTTTACATCAATAAACATACAAAAGCACCAAAACTGTACTATCAGCACCGCTAAAGCACGGCTAGCACAGTAATATCGTTAGCACCACCAATTTTTAATGACTGACCACCGCAATAAACGCTGTGCATCAGTCATAAATCACTCGTTAATTTTGCCCAATCCGCAATCAGATTTTCACAGAAATATCGTCCAACCAGCGCAGTTTCCCAGCTAGGGGGGGATAAAGCAAAATCATTTTCCAACCAGCCACGTCAAGCTCATACCACACCTTCTCCCCTCTACTCCTTTCGAAATGACCATTCGACACCCCTGGCAGCTTCTCGTATCAGCAATACCATGCATCCTGGCAGCGACCCTTCTGGATGGCTTCAAGCAGACCAAGGTGGTGAAGAGTGAGCTGGCCCCGTGTTCCGTATGCATGGCCCCTGCTCCGCATCCCATGCGAATTCAGCGCCTGCATTGTGCGTGCAAGGCTTGCGCAGACGTAACGTCGGCCCAAGAGACACTGGTGAAAGAATCGCTTCACTCGTTTTAGCGTAATAGTAAGACTCCATAGATGAACCATTGCACTCTCAGTTATAATATTATAGCAACACCTTGAACTTCGTGTCACTTCACAGCAAGCAGCAGCAACTAGCGAGTCTTCTTTGCGTGTGGCGGGGCCGTCATCCCCCACCACAACAAGCAGCAGTAGCGTCGAGTCTTGAGTGCCCAGTGACCGGCAATCCGGATATAACAATAATAACCTATGGAGTTTTATATAGTCAGTCCTGAAATTACCTAGACTTCTGCCACGTGACGTCGAATTCTTGAAAATGGGCCAAGCAGTAATGATCTTTCTATGACCCGATGCTCCTTACTCGGTGCTTCGTAGATTCTCCCTAAGTTGAGCTCGTATATCGTGATATAGTGTTGGTAAAGTCCCTATGTTTGTCGGCCAACGATTAAAAGCCCAAGACAGCCGAAAAGACGAAAGTCTTGGCGGATGGCTTTTATTGCCAATATCGGCCAGAACAAAAACAAGACTTTCTACGACATTTGCTAAATAGTAGACATTCAAAGAAGAATGAGACGTAGCGTGTTCAACCTGAACGTCAGGCACAGGATTAAGCCGCAGCCGGTGTCTACACATACCAAAACAATGTGCTAGTCGCCGTCACAGTGTTGCTACTGCTCAAGACGACATCCGTAGTCGCCGTCGCGCTGCTGAACGAGATCGTGGTGAGCGCGGTTGCCGTCACGGTGCTGCTGTTGCTCAAAATGACGTGCGCAGTCGACGTCACGGTGCTGCTACTACCAAGCCACCGTCCGTAGTCGCCGTTGAGCTGACGATCCAGCACGTGGCGAGTGTGGTTGCCGCCACAGTGCTGCTGCTGTCCAAGATGACGTGCGTAGTCACCGTCACAGTGCTTATGTGGATCACCACGGGAAGAACGAGGTGAATAATCAACTAATGGAGCTGATATCACAAGAGTTGGAGGCAAAACTCGAAAACAACGTCATGTAGAGTACGCAGAACGAGAAGAAGGGCGCAAATGGTAATATGGATCCTCTGATGAACGCGGTGGAGAGTACAACGCTGGTGAACCAGAAGGTCAAGATGGATAGCGCGGACTGAAGAGCAAAGCGGCGGGCAAGCCAGGCATGATGGTGCGGCAAAAATATTAAAGAGCTCAAGGAATATGCAAGATGTAGTTATGCCTGTCCGATTTCGACCACTATTCTGCTAAGCCATTGTTCTAGCCAAACAACTTTTCTAGTTTCGCTTTCTGTCCACGAAACCTGCACTGTTTGACGGCTTTATGAGGAAAGGCTCGATCGTTATGGTTGGTGAATCGTTTCTTCACTGCTTCCGCAATTTCTTCGATTTCGTTCGAACCTACCTCATTTAATTTTCGTGTGCGTATCCTTAAAAAAATGACGTTTGTATTTATAGCAGTGCAATTGGCAACCTCGTAACCTGCACCAGTTTCGTCGTCTTAGAAAACCTCATCGAGAAATTCGCCCCACATACTCAACGTTGGATCGACATCAACACCATCCCCCGGGGCTTTGCTGTCGTTATCTTCGTCCGCATTCACCGAACCACAAAGTTGCTGCGGCGAGGTAAACAAGCTCGAGCAATTTGTGGCATCTAAGATTATTTGCCTCATTTCTGGAGATATTAGTAGCATCTTCTTGTGATTCTGCAGTATATTTTTTGTGCGCGTTGACGAACATGCTTGGCTACTTTATAAATGCCGAGAGCCTTACTTGCCGCCATTTAATTACGTTTCGCAGTGTGAATGCGCCAAGTTCACTGAACAAGCGCTCGCATGTGGCACTATTGACTGCGATTGAGAGCGCTCGCATTGCAAGCTTCGGCAACAGGCTCTTACGCTTTTCCACTGCAACGCCTTCCCAGTACTCCCACGGCGTGACGAGGAACTCACCTGGCGTCATCCTGGTGAATCTTCCCTGCATCCATGCGATTAGATCACGTTCGGAGTTGGCCGATTTCCGCGGTGCTGAAGAGTCATCTGTACTAATAAAGATCAATTTTGCCAAGAGTGCGAATCCCAGATACAGCAGGTGGTTATCTTGAACACTCCACATAACCAAGATGCAAAGCAAACCCAACCATGAACAGGGTTGCTCGCACCGACCCCACCGTTCTTCAACGCACTCTATCAGTCTAACTTGATGATCAAGGTGCTGTTGAAATCCCTTGTAGATATCGCAAAAGTATCGAATTACGTCACTGACGGTGCTCTCATCTCCATGGAGGCGATTTGAAACTAGCGACAGTGGCGAAATAACCGCATCAGCTTCTCTGAGCTCATCCCAGAACGACGTATCTTCAAGAACATGAAGCAGCGACGGAAAACCATTGGTTATCTTTTATTGTTGATGAAACATTTGAAGCGCTGACTGCACACGTAGTATTGATGTGAAGCACTCCTGCATTGACTTCCATCTTGTTTCGCACAGTGTTCGCAGCCCAAGTGGCTTTCCGTAAAATTGCGTCATTATCATCCGTACGCGTGACAACCATTTTGGCGAAGAGGAGTTCAAGGTGTTGACCGCTGCAGCGACTTTGGCAGCAACACCACGGAACGAAGATCTTAAAACCGCTTTGACAAGATTATTTACTGCGTGTGCGAAGCAAAAGAGAAAAAAAAACTTGAGGACACCGTAATGCCAATATACGACGAGCACGCCCGCACAACCCGGTATTGTCGGTAATGGTTGTTCTAACCTTCCTCTTCTCTTGCTCCGTTTGAGCTAACAGTTGCTTCAATTACTCGGTAATAGCAATCCCGTACTGCCTATCGCCGGCGGGCAAAAAAGTGCAAGGCAAAAGTACTCCAAATAGTGCGAGCTGGCAGCCGAGCAAATAATATTTTGAGATCCCCTGCCAGATGTCGGATAGTAAATTAACCCAGCCCTGTGTCCTTTGCTCCATTGCCGCGAGCTCTTCTGTATCCTTCGTATTACAGCGTTTAGCGTTATCTTTTAGAATGCGGTTGCTTAGGGTTTGACGAGAGGGAAGTAAGTCCGTTATCCATGGACAGGACAGCTCCAAGAATCGCAGCGTTGATATTTGCACGATAAACCTGCCGGCAAGATGGTTATCAGCGTGTATTTCAATGATTAAGCACTCAATCGTCTTGATTTCACTTTTCAAAAACTTGCGCCTCTGTTTCTTCATTTTCTTTTGTAGCTGGTTTGCGTCGTTTACGGCTTGATTATGCGCGCTTTGGGCTCAAAGGTGGACGATTTTCAATCACCAGAGCGCGGCGCGCACGTGGCTGACCTGCAAACCTCGTGGGGGTAGGCCGTGCACTTGTTCCTGAGCATGAATCTTGCCGAACACGGGCAGGTGTTTCTTCTAATAATGACGTAGGGCTAAAGCTCTGCGAACTTGGCGGCGTTGCTGGTGCTGATGGCGATCCGGTTCTAGATGAGCTGCCTGGTACCTCAAAAACCTACACTGCTCTACTACACACATATAACGACACAGTGATCATACCCCAAACAAACTCCAGCATACTCCAGCATGAAGGCTACCAGGCGGCGAAAGCTGGTATATTCAAAGAGTGCTATTGACGCTCTGTTTGAGCTTCTGCAGAAGAAGGTCTCTCGAGACTGAACCAACTTGCAAGCGTCTTCTGTAATAGGTCTACTATGTACCCACTATTTCGGCTTACACGTTAGTGCACGTGTATGAGGATGCGTAAGGTGTGTTTCACTTAGATTAGCCATATTTTCGTCCGAAAGTATAAATTTACTAAAATAAGGAAAGCACAACCGATTTACCGTAAAGTTCAGAACTGTTTATTTGTTTTGTTTGGATTTTCCTCCTAAAGTGATATTCAAAGTGAAGGTATTTTGCCTACGAGTGTTTGACAGAATCCTGTTATTCTAATTGGTTAAAATATGTTGATTTTCAACCAATGAAATCTCTAAATGCATGCAAACCAGTGATCTGCCAAATGTAACCATTGGTGTATCGCACACCAACGTGGAAAAACTTCTTCGTAACCAAGCGGCTACATGTAGTCACTTGCGTGTAGCCCCATTACCCCCCCCCCCCCCCCCCGTTAAGCTAATCCTCACTAGTCTTAACACATCATTCTAAGTATTGACGAGACCGTCAAAACGTTTGAGAACCCCGAGCTCATTTCGCATGAGCTCGCAAAAGAAGACGCCCACACAAGAGTCTGCTCCAGCATACTTTCGTACGATCGTTCCTGCGTCTGCAGGCACCACTATTTCAACGTCCACGCAAGGGAATACGCCCGCGACAGGAGGTAAACTTTCTGTCGCTCAATATCACGCTCTGCAGAAGCAGAAGCGCGACAAGACTATATTGTCTGACATTAGCGACGTTTCAATGGAAGACGAGGATCCCTCGTCTTTAGCTGCCGACTCCAAGTCGGCTGAACCAACGTCCGATCCACCTGCTGGATCGCGGCGAGCACATGAAGATCATCCGGATGCTCCAGGACCGAAGCGTCCGCGTAATGAAGAAGCGGCGCAGCCACCAGTGCCGATGCCGCCTTATTCTCCGCGTACTGCACCTGCCGTACGTGCTTTTTGGATGTCAACTACATCTGATATCGCTGACAGGTTCGGGTAGTACGTGCGCAGCGCCATCAATGATAAGCTGAGGCTGCCGACATGCGCTTTGAACCGTCGACGAATCAAAGGCAGGACTACTACATCGGACGCTTCCACGAGCTCCGATGGAATGCGTCGGAGAAGACTTCGCGCAAAGCAAAGTGTGGCACTTTGTCAATCTTGAAACGCATTTGGTGTGAACTTTAACAACGGCTACCGCGAGCGTATTTGTGCGGAACGCCAGCGGTTCGAGACTTTCCCGAGGCGCCATCTCCTTGATCGCCTCCATAATGACGTTATGGAGGTGGGAATTCCTTGCGCAGTTCCAACTGAAACTGTTTGTCCGCACACCGCTACGGGGCTGTGCGCGATTCCGAGCGCGATCTTCTCGGGTACACTTCCGCGCGTGTCCCCGCTCCACTGCGAGACCTCCGTGCTCAGTTTGAGCAGCGTGTTGTACCCCATCCTGGTGGTACTCGCTGTTTTAGTGCAGGCATTATGTCTGCACTCGGTTCTGGGCCTCGTATGCCCTCGCCATTTCTGGAACGTCCTGCATCAGGACGTCCCGCGGCCCCCATGTATCTTGATGGGGAGGAAATTCTCTCCAACGAATACGAAGGCGAGCCTGATCTCGGTTCGTCTTGGGGGCTTCATAGTTCACAATTCGCTCGACAATCCAACGTGTCGAGCCGTGGGCGTTCACGAAGCGGCGGCAGCGGAGGCGGATACATAACCTCCGTACGGTCAACCCCAGATTGACCCTGGCTCTCGCGCTCTGCTCGGTCGTGTAGTCGCTCTGGAACAATCCCAGAGTGCGGAGCCCGCTGCCCCGCAACAGGAGTTGCGCCTTCAGAGGGTGCATGTCGCTGCGGCAGTTCAGACCGCTTCCAACATTCAAGTCGCTGCGGCTACTCAGACCGCTATGAACATCCAGGTTGCGCTTGGATCGGACCTGGCGCGGCTGCGCGACCGCGTAGTCGCGCTTGAGAAGCATGCTCGCGCCGCTTCGTCGTCCTCGAGCCATCAAGACTATATTGCTCGTGTTGCTCGTAAGGCTTCAGCCGCCCGACGTAGATTGTCGGATGTAGCCGCATGCTGGACGGTTCATCCAACGTGTATGCGTTGCCATGTCGTTCAAGCACTGTGGCCGAACCGATGAAGCGTGGAGCAAGCTTGCTTACACCGAAATCCGAAACCGCATGTCATGGCAGGTTGTGTTTAGCTAACAGAGCTAATGAACCCTTTTTTAATTCATTTGTGTTTCCTCTGCCGACATTGTCTGCACTTAGCTTCTGTATATCTACAAAAGCTGCTATCGCGTCCTGGACAAACCGTATTACAGCTTGTCGGCGTGGAAAAGTCCAGCGATTGCGTGCTGAATGGCTTGTTCAGCGCGGCATCCTTCTCTGCAACAGGTCCCGCCTGCGCGCTGTCTGTACCCGGTACAGACGTCTTCTTGTTCGTGGTGCCTCTGCATTGTGTCCTTGGACTTCGCCTCGTTCCCGGAACGAGACGCTTGTCTTCGCGTCGCCACCTGATAACACGTAGGTATCAGTGTTCTTCTGCGGTTGTTCGACGCAACCCTAGATCCTCCCCCAATTAGGGAGGGAGGCAATGTTAGGAGCAAACTCGGAAGATGTAGATGCCGCATTGCATTCACGCAAAACGGTGTATGCCCTGTCGAGCCATGTATCGCGTTGTTGATTACAAACTCTGCCAACGGCAAATAGTCGCTCCACTACGGCAACGAGTGTGCGTAGCTCTTCAGCCCATCACTGAGCACGCGATTCCCGCGCTCGGTCTGTCCGTCCGTCTGCGGATAATCCACAGTCTACATCGACAGTTGTGCTTCAAGAAGTGTAAACACTTCTTACCAGAACCGCGCTATGAAGCGTTGATCACGGTACGACACAATGTAGAGCGGCATTGAACGGTGTCGGAACACCATGCCAACAAACAGTCGTGCGGTCTGCACGGCTGTGACTTCTGCCGGTACTTCAGCAAGATCAACCATCTTGCTGAATAGGTCAACAAAGACCACAACGCCAGTCCTCCGCGTGTTGTCTGGCGGAAGACCGAACACAAAATCCGTATAAATGGGCTGCATGCACTCCGAAAGTGTCGGAAGTGATTGTAATGGAGCCTGCAAAAACGCAGCAGGCTTCACGCGTTGGCATACTCCGCAATAACGTACGTACTTGCACACCCACTTGTACTGGTGGTTCCAGTAGAAGTCCCTCATGAATTGAGTACGGCTTCTCATGGCCCGGATGCCCTGCCGTAGGGGCATCGTGATACTCGTACGTGATCCGAATACGCAGATCATAATCATTCGAAACGACGATGCGGTCCGCATCATCGTCCACTGCGCTGTATGGCAGTGGTCCTTCGTGTACACGATATCGGTGTGCCCGAGCTCGCAGATGTGGCTCCTGCTTCCGACGTAACGTGTCGGAAGGTGTACTCCGCCAAGTGCGATAACCATCTTGCCATTCGTTGCAGATGTGCGGAGACCTCACTGCCGTTGGCAGTGAAGCGTGGTAGGTGTAGGCCACGAACGGTCTACTCCCAAGTAAATACACTCGGAACTTCGCGAGTGCATATTTCAGACAAGGAGCTCCTTGTCATTTACGGGGTAGTTACGCTCAGCTGGCTCCAGCTGACGCGATTGATAGTAGACCACACGAACACGGCTTTGTGATCGTGCTGCATCAACGCGAATCCGATAACAAAGTCGGACGCGTCACACACGACGTGGAATGGACGATCTTGGTCAGCCACTGCCAAGACCAGCGCCTCAGTCAAGCCCTTCTTGACTGTATCGAAGACCTGCTGACACTTAGCAGTCCAATTCCACTCAACTTCCTTCTTTAGAAGCTGCGGCAGCGGGCGAAACTTTTCCGCGTAGTTCTTAACCTACTTGCACAAGGACGTTTCAAGTCTAAGGAACTGCCTCAGCACCTTGACGTTGAATTGCGTAGGCCATTCATTGATCACTCTGACATTTCTGGCCAGGGCTTACGCCATTCTTCCTGACGAGACACATAAGGACGGGTATCTCGCTCACCCCGAAGATAAACTTCTCCAGGCCCACATAGAGCTTATGTTTACGCATAAGCCCTAGTAGACGACGAAGGTGTTCTCTGTGCACCTCAACATCAGTCCTCCGTCCACAGCCCGGCTGTGAACGAACACGTCGTCGAAGTAGCTGGGCGCGAAGTCACGCACTGAGCGCAATACATGCGCCACGTATCTATTAGAGGTTGCTGGGGTGTTCTTCAGTCCCTGCGGCATTACAAGCCACTCCCAAAGCATACCGCTTGGACTATGTCTCTCTCACACATCAGAATCCGATAGAACCCGTCGTGCTGATCAAGAGCACTATAAATGGTGCTCTTGACTATCGAATCGATGAGAACATCTTTTCGTGGTATGGGTGTCTGCGCCGGTATCGTCGCATCGTTCATCTTGTTGTTTGCTTGAACGATGTAGCTTCTTGACACAGCTATTTGGCGCACTGTGCGGGGACTTTGACTCCCGCACTTGCCCTGCCTTGCGACGACTTTCAAAGAAGTCGTCGATCGCCTTCACTTGATCTCGCGGCAGTGTCCACTGCCGCGTCACGCAGTACTTTGTACCCGGCACGAGGTCGATCTCGTGTTAAAAAACCTATATATGTGCCCTTGTCCTGCAGAAGTTTAATAGGGATATCATCCGGGAGCACATCCTTGTGCTCCAGCACAACATCGTAGAAGGGACTCGACTAAGCGAGTTCCAGCTCTGCTCCTCGAAGAGCTGCTTCTTCGTCTTTGCGCTGAGAGTTTCCTTGCTCTCAGCGGTACTCGCAGCGTGGAGTTTCCTCAACTCCTCTGCTCGCACTTCATCCTTTCGATATCCGAAATGATGCATATCTGCTCGATGCGTTCGTCGTACAAGTCCTGTGCGAACGCCTCCAGCTCATGACTGGAAACGGTGGCGTCAGCTCTGACGCTCTCGTCGGAGGATTCTCCAATGACATTGACCGGTACTAGGGATCAGTACGGGTCCGCGTCAAGACGTCCAACGTCTCGATACACGACGTCTTCTCCGATGTCTGCCCGGCAGACGTCTCGTGTATCGTCTCGGTCCCGGACCGATACTTGCGCAGCTCAAGGACGTGTCGAATCCGGGAGTCGACACAAACTCGATATCAACATCGAGAAGGGTCTCCGCCAAAAGGCGTTGAAGTGATGATAGCGCGTCAGCTCCGGAGGCTGACGATGTGGCAAGCAGTGCTGGCGGTTGCAATCGCTAGCGGGCTCGCATGCAGCCGGACTGCACTACGAAGCGGAATGTAATCAAGCCGGGCTTGATCATTCGCGCCCGCAGAAAGAGTCCGCCGACGATTACAAGAACAGCGGAAATCTGTCCAAGACCAGGACTGGACAAGGTACGCGTAAAGCCAGGCTTCACAAGAAAAGTTGGCGCAAGCGACGCATCACCTCGACGCCTTTCGGCGGAGCCACCCGTGGTTTTTAAACCCATCACGGCTGACACGCCGACATCACAGCTACTGTTCGTAGCTGAAGGCCCTCGCATATCTGATGCGTCAGTCGCCGGCACAACAGTCACTGTCTGTGACTTGAAGTTCTTCCATACGTGATCGATTGAGTACCAAAGATGATACAATCATTGAAGTTGGAACGAATCTCAAATTTGATTTCTGATTGAGACAGACTCAACGACGGCCTCAGTCGTTTCGACTTCTGCGTGGGCACCAGAGGCTGCACCGTTGGGTGCTGCCTCAACGGAGTGGTCGGATACACCGTTGAGTGTATGCGCCACACTGACAGGACCATCGCTATCTGTCGTGTTGTGTCCGAAGTGTACAACTGTGGACTCATTCTTAGGGGGCTTAAACGCTTGTCTGAGCTCCTCCTTGAATACCGCGTACGTACTAAAGACGTAGAGCCAGTGAGCCGGCGCCCATACGCCCAGCTCCTCGCTCGTCCGTCAAAACATCACATCGCGAACGCAACCTTCGACGGTTTATCGACGATACGTCGAGCCGTTATGGCAGTTTGACCTCGACAAGCCATCGGAGAAGAGGTTCACCCTCAGTAGGTTTATTGATAAAATAACTATAGGTCACCGGATGGGAAACCGAACCGACGGTTGTCACTAATGAGAGGGTCAGAACTGGTTGGTTTCCTCTCAATAATCATCGGCAAAGGTTGGAAATCCTTCTCGTTTCCTTCACATATTATACGCGCTTTGCGGTTACGACGCGCCTTCTCGAGCTATCGACGAGCGACAGTCTCCACATCGAATCGCAACAGATTGAAGAAACAGCAAAATCGTGTTAATGAAGTTTGTCACTATTAAAGACCCAATATCTAAACTTGTACCTGACAGATGGGTCATTGACGGCCCCGACCACTGCAATCAGCATAACACCAAATACTGTGCTGACAGGCGACGTGGGCTCCATGGGCCCCACCAGACCAAAGTCAATAAGAGGACGATTAAAAATTGCATCGGCTAGAGTCGTGCAAGTGATCTGAAATGTTTAAATTCAAAAGCTCTGGTACAATGTGTACCAGACCTTTTAAAGTTTGAGGAGATTCCGATTGGAATTCTAAATACATTTAAGGAAAACAGATTCTAGTCTATGAATTGGAATTGCACCACAAAAGACTAGATTCGAGCCACAGGAGGAACAGGAAGCTTTATCAAGCGTCGAAATCTGAAGGTTTAGATTTTGGTAAATTTCAGAGCTTCTTCGGGCGAATCGCGGCTTTGTTTAGATATGTTGCAGGTGTTGTAAAACGGCGTTTGGGGGGGGGGGGGGGGGGGGCGCAGTGTTTTGGGTACCGTCTTAGGCAATAACGGATCGGCCTTTTAGTTATTTTGTAGCAAATTGTAGTGGGCACTTTTGGCACTGTTTTGGGTTTTCATTTTCGACTAGTCACTTTTTAATTTTTAAGTAGTCACTTCTAAAATTAATGTTCCAGCTAGTCACATTTTGTGTCCCAAGTAGACACTTCCATCGCACTTAAATGAAATTATACGGTAGTGCCAATTTGAATTTTAAACCTATCACTTTCAGTGTTCGGTAATCACTCTAGAATCGTACTTAACTGGAATTTTCCACCCTACGCGGAGGCGGGTCTAGCCGACGACCGATCGCAGCGAGGTGCGCCCATTTTAGAGGGAGGTAGAGGGGGTCTAGGGTACACTAATGATCTAAGGTACATTAACGGTCTATGTTTTGGGTTAGGAGGCGGGTGTAGTTTGCTGCGCAGGTAGCTCAATGATAAGCTGGAACATTACCTGCGGTTTAAGAGCCGCGTGCCTAGCACGCCGGCTTAAACCCAGGCGGAGCCAGAAGAGAGCGCAGCCTGTGGTTTATGAGCCGTGTATGTAGCACTCGGACGAAAATCCAGGAAAAGTATCTAGTTAAAAATTGTTTTATTGATGCTTAAGGTAAATTTTAGACTAGATACCTTTTGCGTTTCAGGTAGCCACTTTGGAGTGACTAGTCGAGTATTAAAATTTCTACCTCTTTTTAATTTTCAACTAGTTACTTATTGCGTGTTGGCTGGTCACTTGTGACTAGTGGAAACACAAAAAGTAACTAGTTGAAACATTATTTTCGAAAGTGACTAATTTAGAATTAAAAAAATTGACTAGTTGAAAATTCGCACCCCACTGGTTTGGGTACGCATAACTATCTCCCGAATGAATGGAATCTAATTTATAAATTCTTAAAATTTAGTTTGAAACGACTGTACCTATGCGCCGCGGAAGTTGTCAGAAATACTACCACTCGACGCCTCCAGCCTTTTAGCTTTATACATAAGTTTCTGCCAAAGCTCAAGATTTGGTTAGTCTGACGCCTTCTGCAGGATTGGCACCCTGTAGCGTCATCAGCACACGATTTTCCACAAGTCCCGTAGGCCTCGGTATAGCACACACGAGCTCTTCAGGTCGTTATCCTGCTTCCTGCTGGCCTACAGCCTCACTCTCATATAGGAAAAAGCTTCAGGCGGGCATGTTGCTCCGCGTGAAGGTCAATCAATAGGGCGTGTACTTGTACCAGACATCCGGCTAAGGCAGTTACATGGGATCTCGATGCAGAAACTTTCGTAGTCCACCGTATAGTGTTCGGTACGATGTCCATAGAGCAGTGCTCGGTATCTTGCTTTAGTGCCGACCAGCCAACTAAAACGAAAACGGAAGTTACGGCAGCGTTGTTCAAACTCCAACGCCTGATATTTTGATATGCAACCCTATTTCTGAAGTGTTTTATGTTGAGCAAACGCTCAAAACCCATGCCCCCACGCAGATAAACGCTCTCAACCATTATACCTTTTCAACTAAAGGGAAGGCTAGCTAATGAGGTTTTAAGCACCGCGACGAGATATGCATGCTCTGCTCCTTTCTAACTGTTTGAAACGCTGGTGCAAATTGTACAAACAACTCATCTAAAGATTTTATCTTAAGGTAAGCAACCAGTTATCCTGCCAAAGGCCGGCACTCGGATTTTTGTATCTCCGTAACCTGGGTTCGTACGGACCCAAGTAGGGTATCGTTCTAAAGCTGAGTATTTAGGCTATCACGTCTATATTTTACATCTAAACCGGAGAGGTTTGAGCACCCCAAACCCTTATTTGCGTGAGGCGACTGTTCAGAGTGACCCAACCAGTTTTCCATTATCGTGGATTTTGTAGGAGCCATAATTTACGGTCATTACTCTGAGAAGTACGAGGGGTAGGGTTGACCGACCACCTGTTTGGGCACGATATCAAAAAATCAACGAGTCGTGCGGTGTATAAAAAAACAAAGGTAATCTTTTATTTTTCGAAACAAAATTTTCTACGAGTACTCATTTTTATGCCCCGGCGAGCACAAGCGTGCTCCCGATGGGATTCTTCTTCGGGCAAATGGTCGTGCTAGGTTGCTTCGCTAAGCATCTGACTAGGAGTACTGGCTGGTTCCGTTGCTATGACCCGCACTGTGGATCCAGCCATTCTCATTGCGTTATCTCACCAAAAGACCGTCTTTCTTTTTACTGTTACGAGGAGACATTTTTGCACCGGTAAATTGATCGGCGACGGATCGCGTATAAGCTTACACAGGAAGTGACCCTTGGTCACTTCAGCCTGAATTTCCTCCAATCACGGAAAATGTGCGATTTGATTGGCTCGCTCAGCGTCATTCGACGTCAAAAGTCGCAATGGCGACTGACCGGGCCTAAAAGGGCATTTCCGATACAAAATACCCCGAGTGGCGGACAACTGGTTGGGTCACTCTGAACAGTCGCCTCACGCAAATAAGGGTTTGAGCTGCTCAAACCTCTCCATTTAGATGTAAAACATTGACGAGATAGCCCAAATACTCAGCTTTTGAACGGTACCCTACTTGGGTCCATACGAGTCCTGGCTACGGAGATACAAAAATCCGAGCACCGACCTATGGCAGGGTCGTGGATAACTGGTTGCTTATCTTACGCTTTGTAAGCCTATACTTATGCATTTGCTCATTCTGCATTAGGAGTTAAAAAAACATGCCTAATTCACAAGACGTTTTCAGTAAACGGACTGCATGACGAGCAATTATTCTTAGTTTTTGCGCGCGTCCAACAAAGTACATGTTGCCCCGTGTCACGATTCAAGGGTGTCGAACCAGGAGGGTGGAGATCGGGCCAAGATCCGAACGCGCAGGCCGACCGACAACCCAGGATGATCCTCCGGCACCGATGGCTTCAACATCGGATGAGTACATGGCCTAACTGTACCGTTCTGATGCTACAGGAACACTCTCTTCGTTCGAAAGTCGGTAGAAGGCGGCTCGAGGTGCCTGACGACTAGAGGATGGCTCGTCGCCAGGGTGATGCGAGGACGGAGGACATCCGGCCATCGAGAAACTACACTCGGCGAAGGTGGTGAGGGTGTCACGTTGAGGACGGACGGCACGTCAAGGATCTCAAGACGGTAAGTTGACGGAGTGTCGCCTATATGAGGATTTTGAAACACTTTCGCCAGTCAGTCGTACAGTTTTCCCGTTCAGCAAAGTAGAAGAAACAACAGAAACAAGCAACTTTATTTTTACTACTTAGTGTGCCTTATTTTCAACCCAACAGTCTGCTACACCCAAGTCGAGGTCCCTACTCACTTAACAGTCAGCGAGTGCCCGATCGCGGACAGGGAGGGTATTCGACACGTGGTGGAGAAGCAGGGTACTCGTCCGCTGGAGACGGATCCGACTTGCAAGAAACCAGACCGCTCCTAACTGTGGTGTGCTGTTCCCGACCGAGTGAGCTGTTCCTGAGAGCAGTGAGAGCTGTGACTAAACCAAGGCGTCCTGCACTGGTTTCCAGTTTGGCGTCCTTGGTTAGAGCCCGATCGCCGGACACAAGGTATGCTTCGCAGAGCAGCGCCAGCCAGTGGGTCTGAGGATGCCTACGGCGGCGTATCCCATGTCAGCGAAGTATCCGCTACCAGTATCAACGATGGTAGTAGTACGACGCGGCGTCGTACAGGTGGGGGCACCCTGCCCCGACGAGTCCGACTCAACCTGACATGTCGATTCGAGCTGGACTTCAGTCCGTCCAGAACCTGGTGCAGCGTACGGCCGAGGGTACAAGCCGAGGACGCACTGACGGGCGATCGAGACCCCGAGCGAGAAGTTTGTCGGCTTCTAGGACTGGAGGCCAAAGTGCGACAGTGGTGTCGACTGCTCCTAGTTCGACGGTCGTTGCGGCTGGAGTGGCCTCTAGCACTGCCCAAGGAACGCTTCTCTGGTCTGCAGACGCTGATCCTCGCCTCGACTCAGCGACCGACAATCACCGACACCTCTGGGCTAGCGGTAGGTGATCCAAGCCTGACTTCCTATGACCCGATTCAACTGGGATGGCAGGGCAATTGGAATCAGCCCTTTGGGCGGTCGCAAGTCCCGACGGGACCCCCACCGGCGAGCAGTGGCTGGAGTCAAGTGTCCTACGCAGCGGTCCCGAACGCTCCTCCACACCTGGTGGTCCCACGACTAGACTTCAGTCCTCGGGTTACGCTCCCCCGCCGCAGCCGACGTCGATGCCTGCCTGGGCTTGGGCTGGCATGCCTACGACACCGGTGGCTACCGTGAGAACCGTTACCCCTCCTACTCCCGTGGGATCCAGGACGGCTATACCCTCTTACCACGACTGTACGATCGGTGATACGGTGTCTTCGGCTGGCCAAGGCTATAGCGGCGTGTTCACGCTCCCATCCGAATGAACTCCGAATGTGAGTGTTCCTGTCAGTCAAGCTTTAACTTACGCTCCTGTGGGTGTAGGTGTGTCACCTCCTACGCCACTATGGAGCGCCCCTACCATGCCGGGCGCTGGTACGGTTGGTGCTTCCTCGAGTGTGCCTGGCCCAGTCTCTCAAGTTTACCAAGTATCCTCTGGACAGTGGGCTCATTACAACCCGACTCTTGGAACACAGCCCGCTGCTAGCACAACTGTTCAACCTGCTGTGTGGAGTCACTCTGCTACAAACGTCCCCGCGGGGGTTGGAACGACTAGAGGTGCAGCCCCGAGTGCTGGGACTCGTGCCCCGGTCGCTGGAATAGCCGGAGGACCTAGAGCTGATGGAACTGTTCCGCCTGGAGGACTGACTCCCCCAGGGGCGCTCCCTCCCGGTGGAACTCCCGGGACTGGCTTTGGGTTGGGTGGCCTGTACGGACATCCGCCCAACAACTACGGAACTCAGTCGTACGGCGGTGAATACGGGTACGCTAACCCGCCGATCAGACAGCAACCTTACGGGATGCCCTCGAGTATCAAGAATGCGGTCCGAATCATCCAACCGTTCTACTCGGACGGTGCTACTGTCGAGAAGGCCAAGACGTTCTGGGATGCCTTCGAGCGGGCCAGCGTTGGACTCGACGAGCCCATCCGACTCAGTGCTTTCCGAGAGTGTCTCAAAGGCAGGGCTGGCGAAGAATGGCGGATGTACTCGCAAATCGATAACTTCGACACGCTCCGGACACGCTTTCACAACCAGTTCATTTGTCAGACGCCTCTACAGATGATAGAACGCCACAAGTCCACCCAGCGTTGCAAGGGAATGTCGGCTGAAGTTTGGGGTGATCTCGTCTCGAGTTTGTGCGATGCTGCCCAATGCCATGACCTGCAGATGCGCTACCAGTACTTCCTGTCTGGACTTCGTAACAAGGGAAAGCGGCCCTCGCTACGACAATGGTCAACTCGATCTCTCAAGCGGTCGCCGTTTTTCTCTACATGAACATGCATCTTCCAATTGAAGACGACTCTGAGTTCGAGAACACTACTGCTCAGAAGCAACCGTCCGAGAACACTATGATGCAACAGATGCTGAACATGATGCAGCAGACGCAGAACTACATTGTTCAACAACAACATCAACAGGAGAATGGTGTGTCTAGTCCTCCAGCCGCTCAGCCTGTGGCCGCTGCCTTTCAAGTCCCAGCCGCGCAAAGTCTCGCTCAGAACGCTATCTTACCAGCAGAGACGGGAAGTCAGCTGCCGGAAACTCCTGTTAGAGGACCTCGCTTGGGACCCGACATGTACACTCAGAATGGTCTTGTGGTATGTGGACGTTGCCATACGCTGGGGTGCAGCCGTATCAACTGTCGGCGACAGTACGCTACCTGCTCGTCTTGCAAAGAAAAAGGTCACATTAGTGTGGAGTGTAACTACCCGCCGCAACAACTACTGCAGCAACCGCCACGGCAGCAGTCGCAACAGCTGCAGAGAAACCGCCCGAGTGGACTGTTCCGTAACCAGCGAGCGTGCTTCGTGTATGACAGCAAAGACCACATGGTGGCAGAGTGCCCGACCTTAGCGTCGCTTAAGCGAGCAGCGAACGCTCCTGCGACGCAAGGTCAGACACCGAGCCGACAATGATGGTGGCAGGAGGAAGGGGATGGGAGTGCCGCTCCTTCCTCTTGTCTAGTGGACGGCACCTGGGGTGACGCTCCGAGATCTGTGAATGTGGTGTATGAGCACTTTGGAGTGGCTCCTGGGATTGGGAAGGAAGTGTATCCTGTTTCAGCTGGGAACAATTCGATGGTAAAGGGCGTGTATGCGACTGAAACTGAAAACGAGAAGGAACGCTTTGCAGGGCTGAACGTTGAGCGTGAGTTGCGCTACGAGGAGACGTCAGTGATAGCCCCGGTAAATGCGAGCGATGCTGAGTACGAGTATGACGAGAGAGAGAGTCACGAGAAAAGTGAACTCTATGACGACAACTACAACGACGATGAATTGGCAGACGATAACGTGAAGGAACACGTTGAACAGGTGTATACGGACTCGCACGAGGAGCGCGAGAACTTGGAGGACGTCAAGGCGCAGAATGAATCCGATGACGACGATACACACGGTTACGGGGGTGACCTGGAAGCAGCGATGACTGAGATCGCAACCGCCCCCGCCTCGGATGAAGGCACGAACGCTGTAATGGCTGACGGCTACGCGAGTACGGAAGACCCGATGTAAGCGGATACGGTTGAAAACGTTTCAGCCTCGGAAGGAAGCTCTGAAGGACAGAGTCGAGTGGACCGAGCGCTGGAAATGGGATACTGGGATGGACCGCGCGTGGTGACGCGAACGGTTCTGGAGGACTTTGGGATTGCTGACAAGCTGGAGAGTACTAGCAAAACATGTGATGCTGGTGAAGGGAATGGCACTGCAGTTGCATTTACAATATCGGACAGCTCTGGCGGAGCCAGACGCATTATGCGGTGACAGGGGTCACCCGGATTCTTTATATTTTTTGCAGCTGGAACGGTCAGAAACCGTGCCATCTCCCCAAGGAGGAACACTCAGGACGCTAACAGAAGAGGCAGAAGTAATCAAGGCTGAACAAGAGCCGGTGGGTACCGCAACAAAACCTGTTCCAGAGGACGAGGAGTACGACCAAGACTACAAGGAAGACGAGACTCATGGTAGAGCCTCGCCCAAACCCCACGCGAGGTTGTTCACACCCGAGGAGCTTGACACCTTGACTGAAGGATCCAATTTAACCGTACCGACCGAGAAAGAAGAGTATGACAAGGAACTTGAAGACCGGATATTCCCTCTCGATGAGGTAGAACTGCAACGGCGTGTGGAAGAGAACAAGACACAGCAGAAGGAACTCACGCTGGGTGAGTTGAGCGTGATGCTGGGAATCACTGAAGAAACGCTGTGCTTCCGAAGACGCAAAGCGTGCCAACCGATATTTCCGCGGGACTGATAGTAGTGCTCAATGCGACAAGGTGAGCGCTGTCTTGGGGAGTGACTCCGACAACAGGGATGTCGGAGGTGGAAGTGTGTTTGACCTGAATAGGGGCGCCCTGCCCTATGCAAAGGCTGACGCGGTTGCAGTCGAGGTTGACGAGAAAGATGTTGAGGAAACATCGCGATTGGTATCGGCAACGACAAGGAAGACCGTTCTGATACGGTTGGTAGTGTGCCTGAATTGACTAAGGATGAGAACACTTTAACCCCTAAATGGCGATCGTAGATACGCCAGGTGGTATATTTCCTGGTAAAAGAGTATACGGAGAGGAATGTTCGCCGATGCTCAGCTTGTGGCTCTGCGCAGCTCGATGAAGACTGTTGCCTCGAATAGCGGGCCTGGATAGTCGAGCGCGGAATTTAGTCGATGGGGTGGATACTCAAATGAGCGACGGTCTCTTCGAGCGCGTCGTGGAAGCGGCCTTGGACGCTTACGAGGGCGGAGCGGAGCTAATGAGGGAGAAGGTCATCACTAGGGCGTCGTTGTGTGCACAGTGTCAAGCGGATCGGTTGTCGCCAGGAAAGGAGCGACGGACCAAGCACGACTACCCGTCTCTGTTTGTGGAGCGCTCTGAAGCGTTCGAGTCGCACAGTTCCGAGGATCAAGAGAACAGTATCGAACAGTATGTCTACGCAGTATCTGACGCTAATGCAGTTCAACGGAGAAGACCGGGACTAGTCGAGACGTCAGGAGTGTCCGACACCGATAGCCCCGGCAGTGAGGACGATGCAGTACCGGCAGGCAAGCGCGATATCGGCTCAGTAGGAGGCGTTGAGGCTGTGTTTACGGGCTACATTGACTGTGTTCCTATGGAGATCTTAATCGGTGCGAGAGCCGTAGCGTGTTTAGTGGGCTCCCATGTGCTGAAGATACTCGGTTTGTTGGAAGCCCCGTTGCGCCCCTGCGGACTGAATCGGAACTGTGCAGCGGGCATGCGACTACATGTCAACGGTGCGATTGACCAGCCAAAATCACGGAGAACATTCGAGCTGGATTTGCTATTCGTGGTGGTGAAAGGTATAAAGCTAGTGCGATGGGCCGTGGAGCTGTTCCAAAATATGTTTCAAACTGTATCACAGACCTGGACCTGCGATGTATCGCGTGGAAAGCGTATCACGCTTTCACCCGAGGCAATCTGCGATTTCCATAAGGCTGGCCATTCTAACGACTCGAGTCCAGAAGGCTGTGGTGCTGTCGAGGTCAGGAGGCCTGTAACCCGCCTCAGGTGTTCGAAACGACCACCTGGAGAACCTTTCCTCTGAAGGATGTGGTCTTAGCGTGGTCGGGGAACACTGTACCCCGCCAATCGGCACTTACCGGTCGTCTACGGTCTATAACGATGAGAGTGACCCAGCCGTGCGGCTGATGGTGTCTCCGGTGGACGTGTTCGGGCTCGAGCAGGTTCATTTTGTAAGAGATCAGGAACGGGCCCAGTGGATTGAAACGATGATCGCGTTAGAGTACATACTCTTTGAGCCCATGGGAGTAGCCTTACTGCTGGCGGCCCTCGGGTTGGTGAGCTACGCTATCGACTGGTTGTTGTGGAGCAAAACGGTGTGCTTGGTGGTGACTGTGGTTGGAGTGGTAACGCACTGCTGGCACCTTGGAGACGGAGATGGTGCTCTGGCTAGACTAGCGCCAATTGTGCTGATGAATAACGCTGTGGATAGCGCTCAGAGGCACGCTTCGGAGAGGCGCCGTGCTGAATGAGCGAGTGTGCGGCGGTTGAGAGTGACCGATGTGCAAGATGTCGACAGCTTCCAGGGGGGTGGTGCTGATCCTCCTGCTGCTACTCTTCGAGGACGAACCCTACGGAGGTGAATGAGCGCTCCCTGAGCAGCACCGACACTTACCAAGAGCTCGATAGACGAGAACGTGTTGCGGTCGGCCTACTGCGGGACTTATTCCAACCTCAGGTTGATCGAGGACGACAACCGTTTGGTCGGGGAGTATGTCCCGCGTCACGATTCACGGGTGTCGAACCAGGAGGGTGGAGATCGGGCCAAGATCCGAACGCGCAGGCCGACCGACAACCCAGGATGATCCTCCGGCACCGATGGCTTCAACATCGGATGAGTACATGGCCTAACTGTACCGTTCTGATGCTACAGGAACACTCTCTTCGTTCGAAAGTCGGTAGAAGGCGGCTCGAGGTGCCTGACGACTAGAGGATGGCTCGTCGCCAGGGTGATGCGAGGACGGAGGACATCCGGCCATCGAGAAACTACACTCGGCGAAGGTGGTGAGGGTGTCACGTTGAGGACGGACGGCACGTCAAGGATCTCAAGACGGTAAGTTGACGGAGTGTCGCCTATATGAGGATTTTGAAACACTTTCGCCAGTCAGTCGTACAGTTTTCCCGTTCAGCAAAGTAGAAGAAACAACAGAAACAAGCAACTTTATTTTTACTACTTAGTGTGCCTTACTTTCAACCCAACAGTCTGCTACACCCAAGTCGAGGTCCCTACTTACTTAATAGTCAGCGAGTGCCCGATCTCGGACAGGGAAGGTATACGACAATGTATAAATTAACAGATTGGATTTCTGACGGGGCAGATTTTTTTGTGATGTGCCGCACGTCTTCTAACCTTATGACGTATGATTGGTAGATAATAGCGAGGTAATATATTTGTCAAATATATTATCTCGCTATTATCTACCAATCAAACGTCATTCAAATATTATTTGACCAAGTCACCTCATTTCCATTAGCTTATAAATTTTATAAGCTAATGGAAATGCGTAAGAAACGAGCAGCTCATACAGTTCTGGATTGGTATTTTTCCACTTTTCACGATTTGAATTAGATTAAACGTCTTAAATGTTATTTTCACATGTTTATTCGATTTAATTGGCCGCCACTCGGGCGACGATATGGTTGGTCTGAGAGCTTTTTTGGTCCTTATATCCGTTCCCTGGGAGCGACCGGAGCGTCTACTTTTTCCAGAAGCACAGGAAAGAGGTAAGCGCAGTAAAAAGAATGAAGAATTAGGCCGGATGAATGCCATATTGCTTTTTTATGAGCAACATTCACCTTCAACCATTATTTTTATAAAGGTTAAAAACGTTTTTGGTCTGAAAAGGACCAGTAAAAAAAACGTTTAAAACAACGTTTTTTTCGCCATAGAAAACGGACCAATCTATACATACAGCACATGTACCGTGCTCACCTTCAGTACCAGATACTAGACTATTACTACTAGTCTGTATTAACTGTACAGTCGTCCCCGCCTAATCTGGACAGGTGGGACCAATAAAAACTGCAACGTTGCAAGATTCGCACAGGTCTTACATAGATGCCAAATGTACTGTGTTAATCTGAACTTATGCTTCTCGCTTCTAACGATGTAGCGAGTGTGCATGTCACTATCCCCAATTCCTACTTTAGCTCAGTACATGCTGTGGTGGGCTACAAATCCCCGCTGCACCCACCCATAATCTCTGCAAGGTACATTGCTGATCGCAATTCCAGATTAGGCGGGGATGACTGTACATGATCCGTGCCACCTACGGTACCCAGATACTAAACTAGTGATACTAGTCTGTACTTTATCAGAAAAATATCTACTTTGAAGTATTATATAATTTTTGAGCCGTATTACATATACATGTACCGTGTGTGTACAGTACATGCATATGTACCAGACCCTACAGTGTAGGCTACACGAGGAATTTCCAGAAAACAGTGCATATGTACTGTTTTCTCCCGGTCTGTGATAGTAGTTCTGTGATAGAGCCACCGATCCAGTACATATCTCTCGACTGGAATTCCCACTCTCCTAAACTTGTAACCTGTCTGTCTGTCTGTCTGTCAATCCGTCCGTCGTTTTCCTTCCTTCCTACTTTGACCTCCCTTTTCGCATGGCTACACTACCCCTTTCTGATACGTTTGCTTCCCATCCTATCAACTGCGCCTATCTTTCTGACTCGACCTAACTATGCGAAAATTACAAGTATATCCAAAAACGCCACACTTTTAGCACTAACCTTCAAGCGTGTAGACGCTGTAGTGGCGCGCGGCTCTCGCGGCCTTGTGATAGCGGGACCTGGCCACAACACGCGGTCAGTGCATGAGCACAAGCTATTTAAAACGTGGGTGTAATCCTTTATGAGCTTCCTAAATATTGATATAGCGATTCAATTAAATATTAATCAAGTCAAGTTAGAATATTTTAAAATTATTAATAAAAAAGATACAAAGAAACAATTATAAAAAATAAAATAATTAGAATACAACCGTGTCATGCTAATACTTCCGCGCAACCTATTGGTGAAAATAATATATATATATATTTGTTTGTCTCACAGTTTGCAAAATGGTGGGCCCTACGTGCAAGCAATGCGAGGCGCAGATTTACCCGCTTCTGCTGAACCCGCAGCGGGTCTACGACGGACCCCCAGGCGATCTGCGTCTGCTGCGGGAAACTGCAGTACGGTTACGCGTTCCGGACTATAAGCGGGCGAAACATCGCGCGGCGCTGCATTGCCTGCGAGAACGGCCCAAAAGCGACCAAGTATTGGGAGGAAAAGGTTCCGCCACCTGATTCGGCCGAAGTCCGCCGCCAGGAAAGCCTGGCGAATGTTAAGAAGGCGATGGGTCCTGACTGATACCCCAAGAAGAAAAAGAGGAGCAGCCGCCCTCGAAAGCTGACCACCCGAAGCGCCAAGTACATTGAGCAAAAGAAGCAGCAGAAGCGCAAGTAATTTGAAATATACACCCTTATAGGCCCCCATTAACCTATCTATCTTTGTATATTGTACACTGACGAATAGTGTGAGGCTCGGTGTCACAAAGTTTGGTAAACTGAGTATGGCGCTGCTGATAGCGATGACACACGGGTAAGTTCAATGAGTTAAACACTACTATATAGCATAGCCCGTTGCATATAATTTTAGCGAATGATATCTACTGTGTACCGCTGCACGCTGGCCGCCCCTTTCTGCATATGCGTCGCAATAGATGGCAAATGCACTCGCTCACTCGCACAAATGCAATACTGTGGCATTTGTACTTGCAACGCTGACAGCGTTGATTCCACTAATGTGCGCCCACAAGCAGGAACTACAGTATCGAGGGTGCACTTATCTGAGATTGCGCGCGGAGAAATAGTTGAGGTCTACACAGATACGGGCACGTGTGCAGTAATGCAGACCATACCGACGGGCACGACGAGTCGATGTGGCTGTACGTACTTTCATACCCTACGCAGTACTGTACTTTAGTATCCTGTCCGTAATGATCGAGAAAAAAGAGTTGTTGAGTCACGGATGGCTACAAGGCGTACCCGTCGCGCGTGTAGGTATCGCGTTGACTACTGCTAACAAACGCGTGGACAGCTTGCCTGTGAATCACTACGGTATGACATGTGCCCAGTTAGCGATGCGCTTGGTCATATAGACTGCTACGTCAGCAGCGTAAGCACTGTAAGCTAGCACGACGATGCAAAAGAACCGAGAAAGCGACAGTGACCCCATGCATAGGTTTTGGCTATCACGAGCACCTGGATTATAGACTAAATGCCGACCTTGCCGATGGACTACGCACGGACACATAAAATAGCACGCCGATCTGATCAGTAGGTAGCGAAAGTACTTTATCGAATGATGTGCTACTATTATATCATTTTCATGTTTGAACATAACGACGGTCTGACAGTCTGTATACAGCCGTGCTGCTATGTGTGTACATCATACATAACTGAACCAGTAAACGCCACTCTGTAAGTCAGTAACTATGCAAATAAGTCGGGGGGGTGGTGGTGGGGGGGGGGGGGTAAGACAATGACGTGCAGCCTACCATGCCAGATTTAGAAGACCGACGATCACCGAGAGCTTGCATTGAAGCGGGGGACAGACCCTTCAGTGATATCACGAAGAAGTCAGCGAGCCATTTGGAGGCAATGTAAAGGTGCCTTTGGTAACCACCGGCAAATACTTAAAAAAAAATGTGGCAAATACTTGAAAAACTGTAGCAAAAGATGGCATTTAAGAATATACCGTACCTGTTACTTTATACGATTCTTCTTCTTGAGGTTGCTGGCGGTCCTACAAGTCACTACACATGAGGATATGATCGAAACTTGCTCTAGTAGGTCGTCGCAATCAACAAAATGGTAGCGAAAGCCTCACGACGAGACGTAGTAGTACCTATCGTTCAATTAACCCGATGGCATGGCGGTCCCCGTGTGCTTTAGTTGGTGTTTTTACTCTCGCTACGCTTATCTGGGATCTCTTCACCGATTTGTGTTGAGTTGGAGCACCAGTGATAATGCCCCATTTTCTGAACTGCGGAGTGTGACTTTGCAATGAAGCGTGCCTCAGAGTAGTGTCATCTAGGGAGCGAAGTGTTCAACCTTGAGTTAAGACAAAGCCTTTGAGCGTAAGATGATGTTCATCTTGCAGGTCACCTTAACCGTGGTGGCGACGGCAAAGACTTCCTCTTCGCAATGATTTACAGTGATGTCTACCTTTAATATGACGATCAACAAGATCCATCGGCGTTAAAATCTATCACGCGGGCATCTACCACAAACAGCCAGTTGTCACGCATACACACATCTATGTGGTGTTGTCAAAAGTGACTTCAAAATATGTGATCAAGATTGTTGTAGGTCTAGAGGCGGTCAATCAGGCAGGTAATGTAAACACTAAGGATATTGTGTACAAAGTATTTTGGAACGAAAGTTGGTAGGACAATATATGCATATAATATATGTAGCTTTGCTTTGAGTAAGGGTTTAGAAGCCCACCGCAGCGCAGCGGAGGCGGACAGCCGAAGCTACTCCAACAAACCATGCACAAAGCGCCCGCGGAGCGGGCGCCCAGAGCGCTTGTCTTAAATAATAAAATGATTGTCTGTCTGTCGTGTTGCGCTTTTCCGCACTTTTGATTGGCTGAAAATTTTAACTTAAATCAGTGTATGTGAGACATGATACCGGTTCGTAGGGGGTTTCTGACATATAGGATCACTTTATATTCCTAACTAAGGGTATTCCTATGACGGGGTGACACAACCTTCTGTATATAACCAGTAGCTAGGAGGACGTGATGGACAAGGCCACTAGTTAAGGTGGACGGCAAGCGATATTTTTATGAATTCCATCGATAAAGCGGGGTGAAACAGGTTTAAATCGCGATTCTGACGAATATGAGAGGCGTCCTAAATTTATTGCTAGTGCTGGTAGCAGGTGCTGAGGGCGCCACTCTCAGGGCGGTGTAGAGAGAAAGAGCGTTGTGAGATTAATGAGCTGAGAAAGAAGGCCACCTTCAGCAATTAGCAATGACTTGATCGGGCTGTATTTTAGGCTGTGCCGCTTTGCGGCGCAGTGAGCTCGCTTGTTGAATGAAAAACCATAGTACACTTAAGTTCGTTTTCCCGTGTCCCATTTAAAAATAAAACTTTTTGTATAGAAATACACTTCTAGATAGGGCATTCAAGCTAGTGTTTGAAAGGAATCTTATTAAAATCAAGTCCTTAACTGTTTTTAGTTGTGTAGATAGAAGTACGACTTGTCATTGTACAATTTGATATGCCGCCTTTGAATAAGAAAAGAAAGCACACACACAACGTTCAACGCAACTTAGACGGCTCGTCTTACAGATTGAGAATCAACGCGAATCTACCTAGTCGGCCTCCTCTTGAACAAAACACAGCATTCAACCACAAAGTGAAGACGGGTTATTTCGCGGAAATCAAGCGCAAAGAGGACGAAGTGGAGAAACTTTTGAGGTGGAGCGCCTGTATACGAAATGGTTCCATACTCTCGAATTCTACTTGGTCTAGTTGGTTGGCTATCGAGAGGAACCAGCTCAAAACCTGCCCTGTCAAATAAAGATAGACTTTGAGCGAGATACCATTAATTTTGCGCGGTTGTACCAAGCCACCCGCGGAAGGCGCCGTCAGGCGCATCCTGCTACCCGACGATTCTCCAGATTCGCCAGAAGGACCAATTATACCTACGTAGACCTTTAAGTTCGCATGCGAACTTAATACATACTGTTTCCAGTACACTATCAGATTTGTTTGAACCAGGGAGAAAACAGTACATATGTACTGTGTTCTGGAAATTTCTCTAGGCTACACTGCATCATGGGCTTTGTTCTGAAGCCAAATTCCTTTTGTACTACGTAGTATAAAATTACTAATATTAAAATGAGATTCCAAGCCAGCTGGTTGTCGACTTTTTTACAACAAAGACAGGGCAGTACAGCAGCAGTTTGTCCGTTGGATCATGTAAATTTGTAAGAAAAAGAAGAATGATCACGCTGAAGAACACCGTGAACGATACATTCATGTAGTTCAACATACTATGTGGTAGAAGACAGCAATAAGCCAGATCAGAAGCACCCAGCGGATACATGGTATTCGGTATCCAGCTATGCTACGTACTACGTAGTATTTAGCACCCGCATTTTGCGCTTGTTCGTAATTATCCATGTTAGCACTTGTTACCCCCATCTTCGTACTGACCAACCGAGCGCTTCACGAATCAAGTCTATATCAGTAGTAGTAGATACGGTAAACTGTTGGGAGACAGAAAAACACAGGGTGACGGCCCTGACTGAAAGTACTGCTTTTCTCCCGATACTACACTCACTGCCGTCAGATTTTCGCGTGCACCATGCCCCAGGCGACGCCAAAGGTACTCACTAGATCATCACGGACTATGGCACCCGAGAAGACGCTGATGTTTAGGTACAGTGCTGTGTACCAACATTAATTATGCATTTGGTGCGTTGATTAATACGACGATTGTTGCCCTGATTCAGGAGTTCGTTGGTGTTGCTGCTTCTAATGTGGTAGCTGTGGAGATTGCTGTGGAGATTCATCGGATGTTGCTGTATCCGTCAGGACCGTGATATTCGCCCCAGAAAGGCACAGTGGCCGCGTAATGGAATGTGAGCACGACGGATGCAGTTTGTTTAGCAGTTGCCTTCTCACTACTGGCGTTCTCTTACTACAAGCTCCTCTGGAATGCGTTGGTGCTTTAACCCTTCGCGCGCATTTTGTATAAACTATAGTATACAAGTAGCAGTCATTTATATTTAAAAGGGGGCATTTCTCGCCCTTTTACAAGATCACGGTACTCGTTTTGAACTATTTCTTGTAACAAATCATTTAAGATAGCATGGTGATGCAATCCGCTACATGAACATGACTAGATTAAAGTATTCTTTGATGATTACGAATCGTTTTGTAAATGCTATGTCCCAATAGACAGTCCAAAATCAGCTGAAGTTATGTTAAAGGGCGCTATAACATAAGTTCAACTGATCCCGGACTGTCTTTTGGGACATAGCCAGGGCTCATTTAGCGCCCTTTAATAGGCTAATTCCTACTGTTCGTTCTCCTTAAATATATTATCTTGATTATAGTATTGAATGACTCCAGAATTCTAGGACAGAATCCCGAGAGAATCCAGTGGAATCGGAGGGAAAAAAGATAGCGTTTGATTATTGAAAAAAATATGCGAGCTGGTGCAAGTTGCGCAATACTTCCGGAGTTGGAGTAAAATCGAGTTGGAGTAAGGGGAGGTAGAAACGTTGACACCACTACTGTACGTACCTCAACTACTACACCATTTTCAGTCCAAACTGGGACAGCCGCCAGACCTAACAGAGACGGACAGGAGCCGGGGCGCTCAGCTCCAGACCAAGTCCGGAGCAAGTGAGACTGACTACCATCAAGCATATGCATTTGAGGGGTCATCGTAATCGTCGGCTTAAAAAACCAAAGATGAAGAGAGTGCCAAATCGCGCCTCGGGCACGCCATATCGTCGCCCACAGCGGCATTTATTGCATCTACAATGTTGCCGACATCCTAATCTATCAAATGAGACCCGTTTTACACCCGAATAACAACTATTGCGGAAGTTATAGACGATTTCGTCGAGTAATGGAGGTATGAGCACGGATCCCAAGCCCATACGTTACCGTCCTGATGTATATGTTTTTCGTGAGGAAATCCCACTTGCTCTAAAGCAAATTTCATTTGGTTCAGGGCTCCCCAAATTAACAACCCAAAATTGTTTTATTCCGGATAGAGCCGTGCGACGTGTCCCATTGGAGTCCAATTTGGACTGGCGGCTGTCCCAGTTTGGACTGGAAATGGTGTTGTAGTTGAGGTACGTACAGTTCCAGTGCCTTGTGGTTGCGGTTGAACTAGTGTTCCCCTCGTTTAGCCGCAACCACTGCCTCATTTATCCTTTTATAACCGATAGGATCTAATTCATCTGCCCCCCTAATCCTTCAGTCAGTCGTAAGAGTCCCTACAATTATGATACCGGTAAGGGTCTGGTCTCAACTAGTCATCCAATTACTGATCATAATTCCGTGCTCACGTGTGCGCTCATTCCACAATCGCCCCCCGAACGCACAGACCTGAACAGAGCCCACACAACTATGCGTTTCAGTTATTTCTTGGTGCTGGCGGTTGTTATCTGCTACAACACCGGCGTGGCCGGACGCCGGCTCGGAGTCAATGCGGATCAGAACCCGAACGTCTTGACCAACGTAAGCCCCGGTGTCTTCTACCAGGCCCGCCGCAATCTCAAGGGAAGCCAGACGACAACCGGACTCGATGCTGCAAACGAAGAGAGAATTGGCGCAACTACGCCCAATTTGAAGCAATACTTCGGTTGGATCAGATTACCCAAGTTTTCAAACGTCCCCGGCGTTAAGCAGATCAATACGGCCTTGAATAAACTTGAGGCTAAGCGGAT
This sequence comes from Phytophthora tentaculata, assembly GCA_033557915.1. Taxonomy (NCBI): domain Eukaryota; phylum Oomycota; class Peronosporomycetes; order Peronosporales; family Peronosporaceae; genus Phytophthora; species Phytophthora tentaculata. The sequence goes on along the minus strand of JAUCEA010000007.1, from coordinate 5,444,483 downwards.
CAAAAAATTGGCCAAGAAGCGCAACAATGACCCCGGCGCATACGGCTTCTAGTTGAGCATGGAATAAGGCCTTATACACAAAGGCTAAATGTCGCTCTACTTTCGATCTTGCTGCTCTCGCTGGTGTAGCAGTACGTAGGGACCATCATATCACTTAACCGATCGTACGAAGACTTGAACAACTCCGTGCCTTCGCAAAAGACTAACGCTGGCAAACTTAACACGCCCGCGAGACGGCTATCCCCAAGCATCGTCCTGCTGGAGCTGTCGATAGACGGACCCTCGATTAGAAGCTCTTGGTGAAGCTGGCAATGCATGTGAATCACATGTGATAGGAGGGCGGGTTGGCAGCCAAAGGCGAATAACGTCAATTCGCGTCATAGAGTTTTGCTGAGTATTGAGTTCAGACCAAACGTTGACACCCCTAACGTACAGTACCACTGGTACTACCAGTGCCGATACAGTATTAACCAGATAATCTGGTCCAGATTTCGTTGTGTGAGTGCAGCAGCAAGGCATGATCGACAATGAGATGGTGTCAACCACAGCTGCAGTACCGAGTCGACACGACTCACATGGTACAGTACATGTAGTACCGAATGACACGAGTTGATGGAACGGGAGAGAAACAATATTACTATAACACAGATGGGAAATCGCCATGGATTCTTTGTGAATACACTAGTGAAGTGGCGCAGATATACTTCGAAGTATCTGCCTAAGATGACCATGCATAATGCGAGCTGGTAGACTTGGTATTTGTATTGATCGTCAGATAATAGTCGAACGCTAGATATTTTCTGGTGATTGAAAAGTAAAAGTAGTAAATGCATTATTATTTTGTGCTAATACTAAATTCACCTTTTTATAAGCATATATTACGCCACAACACTAGCACATACAAACATGCAGACATGGTAGGGTATTTTCTATCAGAAAAGCTTGACACGAAAGTATCGTAAGTATACCGTTACTTTACAGTTTTTCCGAGTTTTCATCCATTAAAACCTTTTAACCGCTGGTGGGGTGCCGTAAAAGGACAAGAAAAAGACGATTGCTAGGTACTTTTCGTTTGGTTTCATTTCTTTTTTCGGCAAAGATGTTAATGGGGTGGTTGAAGCTGATAATGGGATGGATTGGAGTTGTGAATAAGGGGATTGGAGTTTTTTCCATCGATTTCAAGCCAGATAGGCTCCCCCAATAGCAGCAATTACCTTCAAATAAAGTCGCATTGGACTCTGAGGTCATCATTAAAAAATAAATTAAAAAGAATTGTTAGTGGTAGTCAATTGTGCAGCAACAAGTAGATTTTTTTTTCGAGCCCAAGCATGGAAATATTGTTTTCTCCAATGACAGCGTGGTTATTTGACTACCCCAAAATGTTTTTGCAGGAGCAACAAAGATTTTTTCTGCGGCAAGTTTGCCTCACCGTGCCCAGTGCGGCCGTGGCTTGGTGAGAGAAGTATCTAAGGGCAGCAAGCCATTTCGCTCCTGTTAGTCTACGCACTTGCTGCGACACAGTTATGTAAACTTCTGTTGCTTCTATTTCTGCTAGTTCACGTCCTTGTTGAGGAACTGCTTCGCATCGTACATCTTCTGCTGCCAGTCCCAGCCTTTGCTGCAACGCAGCTCCACCTTGTACTCGTATTTCTGTTTTTCTTGTACGAGGTTCTTCTCCTGACGCAGCCGCATTGCTGGTGCCCTCGCCGTTGCCGTACTGCTGCTCAAACTCGTGGAGCATGGCAGAACTGGACCGCTAGTCGACCGGCCATGTGCTTTTACAGCCTCCCAACAGTGAGTTCTCTCTTTAGTTCTTCAATTTCTGCTTCAGAAAAAAATCTTACATTCTACTGCACGCCTAAAAGCGCGAGTTTTGGTGCAGGTCGGCGAAAAAAAAATCGGACCAATCAGAGCTTTGACAAATATTTTCAACTTGCTGCAACAACAAAAAAACTTCTACTTGCTGCACAATTGACTACCACTATTTAGCTTGGAGTGATGCTATTTCTGTGCAGGTTGCTATTGCTAGGCCAAACATTTTCGAATCGATTCACGTACAAGACTCAACGTTTTGAGCTTCAAACGATTCGAACAACACAGTGTCATGGGTAACAATGTTTTGAACTTTCGATCAGAAAGCTTGTTTCAAGCGTGAGATTATGAATAGGAAATCTTGCGTGCAGGACTACACTATTTCCCCACCAAGCTGCAAGTTTACCAACCATCGTACTAACAAAGTACCCGTATGCCAGATTCTACTTTTTGCCATATTTATGGTCAATAATTGACACAATTGTATTGGTTTGGCAAATCCCAATAAATATAGCACCCAATTATCTATTGAACCATAAATTATTTTTACCTCTGCTTCGTACAGCAAATTGTTCCTGAAGGCTTGATTTATCGGAGCACCATTTGTAAAGCCATCGCAGCTTGTACTTCGTAGGATGGCCAGTTTGTACTTAAAAAAAGGACTGCTTGTTCGTGCCCCTCCCTAAAATAGTAACCCTGTTTGAAGGTGGGTACTAACTCAGGGGCGCAAGTGTAGGTTGTACAGCTACAATATGGCGAATCAATGTCAGACTAATGCCGTGCCCGCACGGTGAAGCACTGGAATTTGAAGTACTAGAATGAGTGTTGAACTGAGTTAGAGAGGGATTTAGTAAGTAGAAAGCGTAGCATAGTTAATTGCTAATTCGACCTACCCGCCAAACGAAACTGTATGCTACTAGTATTAATTAAGCCCATACCCGCATCAACGCAGATCCTGCGCCTGCTTCGCAGCCGCAGCAGCTGCTCCAAAAATGAAACACGCGCACGGTCGCCTCTAATTTCGATTAAGACAGTTGTGTTAGCAGTAGGAGCACTAAAGAAAGCGGCACACAGTTTGCGTAAGTTCAAGTTGTCACTAGCCAATAAAATCGATGGTTGCTCTAGCGGAGATGGAGAGTGGTGGAGGGCTCGAGTAGATAGCGCTACGAGCAACGATCGGGGATGCAACCAAACAGGAAAGCAGTACACCATAAAATTATGCTCCACAGGTATCATTGATTTTATTGGCTAGTGACAACACTTGAACTTACATTTTGACATATTGAATTTGCATTTTGCCATTTTGAAGTTGAAAAGGTGTAGTGTCATTCCTGAGTATCTTTAATTAACTTTCGCTCCTTCAAGCAACATCATCTGGGTGATTGGGTTTTGATGTCTCCCTGGCCGACACAAGCCGTATTCATGTTCTTTTTTCCATTGTCATGCGGCTATAGATTATAAGAGTTTCATCTGGCTCATTTTCTTTAGATCCCAGAATCCCTTTTTTACATCTGTGGCCTCTTCATCTAGTTTGAAAGTGAATAGTGGCACTTTTGGCTAAAAATCCTGGCGTCACACTGATATAACTGCTACATCAAGCACTACAGTTTAGTTTGAGTGTAATATTGGAAATCCACTTTTTTCTTAGTGTTGAAAATAAGCGTATAGAGTTTTTTAGGCAGAATCGCACCTCTGTAAATATTCTGATATACAATCCAGAGAATTACGCGAGGCACGTAGAAGGGTTAAAGGTTTGTCGGGTCCTCCTACTCAAAGATTGTCGACGATCAGCTCTTCTTCGTCGGAAAGGCTGCTGGCATCTTCGCCTTGGACATAGTACGTTTTAGTCAACCCATTACCGCAAACTATGCTGTGAATGTGAGTCGTGAGAGACAATTGGTCATCAGTGCCACGAAAGCAGACTAAAGAGGGTGGAGATATTTTCACTCGACACGAGGAACCGGTCTGTTCCGGCACATGACTCAAGTGGAGAACCTATCGGCCAGCAGAGTCGGTGAGTCAATACAAGCGGACTAGGGGCGCACCACGCAGCAAGCACGGGAAAATATACGATTGGTCTAGCGAGCCAGGCCAGATAAGAGTAAGCGCGTTACATGGTGGTCATACAGGGGTCATTTGAAGAAATCGAGACAACAACGAGAGATAACAAGAAAGTCAGCAAGCCAGAGGGTCGCAAATTGGTTGGTTACAGTGGGTTACACGGGTTACGTGGTACAAAGATGGCTAGTGGTACCGCTACAGTTATGATCACGAGTCGAAAGGCACAGAAGGCACGGCGAGTGAGGAAGCCCGGAGAAGAGGGCTCCCCGAGCAGTACGGACTCCGAGTCGACGCGCCGTGTGACGAGAAGTCAAGGTGTGTTGGCATCGACGGTGGCACGACGTACTAGGTCCATACGACGCCCAAGGAGAGGCTCGGTCGAATGAGCAGTCAGTGAAGGTCAAGCGTAGGGCGTCAGGAAGTCAGAAACGGTCAGCTTCGCAAGTTTTTTTCTTTCAAGGCGAAGCAGGTATCCCAGTCCAAGACAAATCGTAAGGACGAGGGCAAGGCCGCGGAGAACGACGAGAACCCTGCCGTGACGCAAGAGGACGTGGTGAAGATGGCAGCGACGCTGCAACAGCTCGCGCATACGGTGGTTGGGATGCAGGTGCCAGCCAACGACAAACGCGAAGGCGAATAAGGTGGACAACGTCCAGTGTGTGTACGGAGTGGATCGCGGCAACGTGGTCAGCGTGTGCCCCGAACAGCACGTGGCGATGGCCCGGGACAAGTCCAGGATGTCGACGGTGATGAATACGGCAACCAAGGAGGCGTGGCGGTGTGGAAGCGAGTGATAGTGCGGCACCGGACGGAAATCAGGTCGTGACGACCGTGGGGACTGCCATCTAGCAGCTAGCTACGGTGTTGGTAGTCGTGAGACGGCTGGTGATGGTGACAGTGGAAGTGAGGACGTCAATGAGCTGGACGACGTTAGTGATGACTTGGATGACGGCAATGGAAGCCACACTGAACCGAGCGACGAGTCAAGCTCCATTGACGAGGAATCGAGCAGTGGTAGCGATGAAGATCGGTGTGGACGACGCAGAGATCATCGACGGCGACGTGATAGGCGTAAACGACGTGGACATCGAAGTCGACATGTTCACAGAGAACGGTGTAAGAGACAGTCAAAACGCAGAAGCGTAAAGGATTTGGGCTTACCTACCTTTACTCCATCTCCAAAAGATTTGGTCTCGACCTGGATAGATCGGATCGACCTTGCACTGAAAGGAGCTGCGGAATCAGGACGCGGTGAGTGGTCCGACCACGTTCTGCACTGCATTCTCGTGAACAAGCTCATGGCGAACGCCGCAAGTTGGTGGGTCAATATGAATAGGAGACTAAGCCAGCGTGATAAGACGTGGACGTACCTGATGAAGGCACTGCTTCAGTGATACGGGAAAAAAACTGAATAAGTCAGCCGCCGAATGGATAGTGAATATGCGTCGAATGATGCCTTTGCGAGACATATGCAGACTATGCCGCAGCACTCAGTGATGTGGTAGGACGCAACAGAGTCAGTAAACACATGTGTTTAGCCCAATTTTACCAGAATCTATACAAAACTACAAAGAAACTGGTGAAACAGAGGCCGAAGCCGAAAACACTGGAAGAGGCGATCGACAAAGCTAATAATATTTACGACCCTATGGTTGACGTAGCTCATGACATGCTAAACAGTGAACAACCATGGGCGACAGCTCCGAGTCCTTACCTGATTCCAGTAGAAGAACGACAGGACAGATGCTGGCGATTCCTGGGATAGGACGAACCGGTTTACCGTCGGATGGCTGGTGCACACCTCAGTTGAGTGCCCTTGTCTACTTCAATTTTAAACGGTTAAATTTCGCCATCGTACACATCTTGAAGTATACTCATGGCTAGATGCAGATGGTAATTTATGACTTGCAAAATTACAGAGTTAGATATGCCTTCAGGGAACTTTACGAATGTCACTGGTGATGTTAAAAACCTTCTAAGATCTGGAGCGTACTAGATCTTGTCTGCGAATACCGACTAACGCTGGGAATACAAATCTATTGTACAAGTGCTTATGCTTAATAGTTAGGATCTCAATTGCGAAGGAGTGCACGTTATTTACCGTTGTACTGGGGTTATCACGGTTGGAGTGTTCGAATGTTGTAGGTTTCAGCAGCCAATCAGGTCAAACCTACCAGTACCGTTCCAACCATCCTTAAAAAGAAAGAGGGTTTGGATGAATCGAGAAGGTTCGATGTGATTGGTAGAAAGAGAGATGGAAGGTTTAATTTGATTGGATCCATCAAAAATATCCGTGTGCCCAGTTTTGACGACGGCAGTGGGGCCCTTCGCACTAAGTCCTGGATCCCTGGGTTACTTCATGATGCATGGATTACTTCACGTTTATCCCAGAAAAAGAGGAGGGTCAGACCTTCCTGTTTTTCTGGGAAAATTATCTCTACTTCACAAGCAGAAAAGAGACCATTTTTCCAGGGCTTCAGGGATCCAGGCCTCAGTGTGAAGGGCACCAGTGCGTGCGAGGTAGCTGTGCGAGGCAATTGCGTAGTAGAACAAGTCGTTATCGTCGTTATCTTCTTCACGGTCACTATAGTCAAGTAGAGTCCTTAAAGCCGAGAGCTCGAGGTGCGCCAGCAGTACCGCGTGGAGGCTACGAGTCATCACGCCTTCCTGTCTGCGACAGGAGCAAGCGGATGGGTGTCCCTCACAGTTGTAAAATAGAAGGTATGATTTGATTGGGCGACGAAACCTTCGTACATTCTAAGCGTGATAACCCCTACTGTGTGTACATGTATTAATAGAGACTTTCAGAAGTACCGATAGATGAAAAACACGTAGCGCAACAACAGGTAAGGGAGATAGATACGTAAAAATCGCTACGGTTTTTTCGTAACGTTTGCGGTTCAATAGCACGTCTTTTCAATTTTACGTAGCAAAAGTACGTATCTCTCAGTCCGCATTTTGCGACAGAAGCAAACAGCAAAAGTGCGGACAATGAATCCGTAGCCGCGTATCCTTACAGCAGCTATAGGATGAGGAGCTGAGTATTACCTAGCTTAACAGATAGCTTAGTGTGCCCACTTCATAGCGCTACTACCTCGAGGGGCTCTGTCATCCTGTGCACGTGGTCGATCCAACGTCCGCGCTGTTGCAGGGTTCCTGTTGCAATATGGTGCCACCCACTCCTGAACTAGACTTCACGTTAGGACGACAGCCACGTCTTTAATGCCGAGGAAGCTGAGTTGAGCGCAGGAACGAAGCAAGGATGAGAACAGTTTGCTCTGTTGATGTATTTTCTTATAGTGATGAAGCGTCATCCTCAGCGGTAGTTCTGAATCCACCACCAGAATGTGCTAGTTATAGAACTATGTAAATATGAATGCTAGGCACGTCGCGATGCTTACTGTCTTGTCGTGTAACGCATCGCCGACGGCCATGACGTCCTCCGCATGCAATTTCTGGTCGATTGGTAACACGACCTCCCCTGGATAAGATTCCGCCTTATTCAACCGACCGACATCACAGCGACTAGGCGACGTGGACGAATAACAGAGGAGCCTCATCTGTAGCCGCGTATTCTGCTGAATTGCGTTGTGTATGATGCAATGAAGCTTGTTTTTCCCTCAAACGCTGGGAACCTCGTGGGTTTAAGCCATTGAGACGCCTTAAATATCTTTTAATGAGTCCCGGTACTGATTGAAGATTCGCCACTGGTTCCCACGTGATGTCGTCACTATCCCCGATCCATTTGCACGTTTACTCGTCCAGGCCATCTTTGTCTAGTCGATGCTCCAGAATATACTCAATTAAGTGTCCTTCCGAACCGCCCTTCAATCGGACAGTAGGAACAACAATCCGACGAGAGGGCGAATTATCTTTGTGGAAAAGTTTCAAATTCATCGTGTGAAAAACTGGATACAATGTGGCTTGAGGTAGTAGATTCAGACGCTATGAAGTACCGCCGTGCTGTTTTTCAACAAATTCGTAAGGTTCGATCCATTTGGGAGCCAGCTTGCGCTTATTTGCACCGGTATTCTCCACAGTCAAATACTTTGTGAACACGAGAGCCATATCCCCTATTTGAAAGGTTTGATCGCGACGCCCCTTGTCGTATTGTAATTTCATCTTTTCAGCGCTATTACGAACCTTTGAGAATACTCTCCATGTGAAGCAGGAAGGTCACCGAGGCGTTCTTCTTGTTTATTGAGATTGGCACCTCGTTATGACCGACATCGGTGGATTGTAGCCAAGATCAGCAAAAAACGGCGTCATTTGAATACTGGATTGGTAGTGTCGATTGTATGCGAATTTAGCTAGCGCCAAGTAATCTGACCAATTGGTCTTTACCCACTCACATAACCTAGAATATATGCAGCTAAGATGGCATTTATCCATTCCACTTGTCCATCTGTTCGCTGTTGAGAAGCGGCCGCCATATGTAGTTTGGTACCGGTCAGTCGAGCACATTCTTGCCAGAAATTCGAAGTGAACTTTGAGTCACGGTCTGACGTGATACCACGTGGGATCCCATGATAACGCACGTACTTATCCATGAACACGCGAACACAGTCTTCGGTCGATATCGACGTGCTTGTTTCAATAAAATGCGCGCTTTTCGTTAGTCGATCTGCTATCACTAAAGCAGCACCATTTTCATGAGCATTTTTGGGAAGGCCACTGATAAAGTCCATTCCAATGGATTCCTATCGTGCTGTGGCACCTCTAGTGGTCGTAAATAGCCGGGTGCTTTACCTGTTCTCCCTTTACTTCTTTGGCACGTTTGACAGGTCTTGATATAGTGAGTAATTCGACGAGCCATGTTTCGCCAGTAGAACTTACCTTGTGCTGTATAAAGTTTTTTTTTTCGATCCCAGGGTGACCGCGAATATCACTCCCGTGAAGTTCCCACAGAACCGCGTTTTAAACTTCGATATTACCCTGCGACAAAATCGTTGCACATAAACTGTTGTCCCCACGAATGACTGCAAGTATTCAGAGTACGTGGTGTAGGCCAGCACTTAATCATCGCGACTTTGTCAGCATATTTGGACGCCGTGGAGACCGACGAAATCGCCTAAGCAGGGAATTTCACGACTACAAATAGTCGATATAGCTAACTTCAAATAGAGTTCCGCTCTAAACAACGCTGAAAGACACGCTCGATGGCAGCTAAGTGAATGATGATATCTTCTTCACGTGTAAACACGTAGATGTCGTCGAAGTAATTAGCCACCGTGGCCGTCAGATCTTTAAAGAACCCGGTTACGATCCGGTTAAATGTAGCGGGGGTATTGCTTTATCTCATGGGTACAGCGATGTACTTAAACAGACCATCCGCGGTTTGGAAAGCCGTGAGTGGTATATCTGGTAATATCCAGATGACAAGTCAGAGCAGCTATACCAGCGGCATCCTGAAATTCTATTCAGAATGCCATCCTTCCTTGGCATTGGTGTAGACTCCCGCACCATGTGCTCGTTCATGGCACTATAGCCATGGCCTATTCGCCACCCCACCAGTTTTCTTATGCAGAAAGTCGGAGGACCATGCGGTAAAATGCTTGGACGGATCAACCCTGCTTCTAGCGTCTCTTTTAACCAGGACCGCAACGTATCAGTTTGTCCTGGACTCAGGCGCCACTGAGGGCGATAAATTGCCCCATGACCAGCTTTTATCTCCATTTCATGTTCTCCATAGAGGGGGGGGGGGCTTTAGGCTAGCGCTTTCGAAATATTGTCTCGAATTTCTTGATCAAGGGATAAGCCGGCTTGTGCCGAAACGAATCTTAACCAGTCGTTGTTTGACGATCTGTTTTATCGCCGTCTTTCCTTTTGTTGCATTCATCTGCTGGTGTTGCTGAGTGATCTCGTCGAGAAAAACAGATAGAAAATCACCTCCATCTTTCCACACAGCGTGAATCGAACTGATCGTGGCTTGAGGAAGGACTAAGAGGAAGTGTCAATTCGAGGCCGGTTCAAACAGACATCTCTAACTTTACTTGTATCTTTTGATCTAATACAAGCAAAGCGACACCAAGGGTACCAATCGAAAGCTGTCGTTTTTGTAGATTTTGCTGGCTATTTCTGAAACTTCTAGCCAATGGACAAATCACAATAGATCCAAATTAAAATAAAATTAAGAGTGATGGTCGTGTCAATTCAGAGCCGCTTTCAGTGACTTGATTTCACTATTGATCTTGCCTTGTCTCTTATATGGTACCCTTAAAGTGACCAATCACAATTGATAAATGCAAAACTCGAGTCTTTCATTGGCCAAATGAACCGGCCCCTAACTGGCATTCCGGCCCCGAATTGACACTTCCCCTTACCATAAATTCAAATGTTTTCTTGTTGACGAGACGACGAGCTTGTTTCATGGAAATATATCGCGTCAACCCGTGCCGTCTGCTGAAATGGAACTGCTTGTCTTTTCTCCCTCGCAACTTCTGAAGCCTGCTGGTTTGCTGTGTCCGTCTTAATTTTTAAGACAGGGCTTCTGAACTCGATGTCCTGCTGTCGCCGCGCCGCCTTGTAAGGTGATTTTTTTTACCATTTGATGACTAAGTTCCCAAAGTGATCGATGGTGTACACTCTGTCGGTGGCCCAGTCAATAATTGGTATCATCTTCCTCTTCCACGGAACCCCCATCACTAAGTTACATCCGTTGGGAATAAGGCAAACATTGAACTCATATGCAAAGTAAGCCATCTCATCAACGAAAATGCTCAACGAAATAGTGCGATTCGGGATGATCTCAGTCTGTCCATTTCCAAACGTGACACTGAACGTCCCGCGATCCACCACACTCTCTCTACAAGACCGTTGCTCCGTAAGTTTTCCTCGCTAACTCCACAGAAATCGGCCCCTTCATCAAAAAAAGCAGACCCTCGACTAAATACGTCGTTACATACACACTCAACCTCCTTGCTTGTTTTACGCTCGTTTTAGTTGGCTCACCGTCGTTTTCCTTTGGAATAAGCCCTTTAGCTCCATCCAAAAGATCGTCAAGTGAATCAATCTCGCGTACTTGAAGAAGTTCACGAAAAAAAGCTTAGTCGATCTTAGCCCTTTCTTGAACAGAATCGTTTTGTATTGCTCTGAAACATCATCGGTGTTGCCAAACCCTACAAATTCCTCGATATACGCATCCAACGACTTAGCTCCTTGTTTGCAATCGAAGAAACTCGCCACAAGGTCTTCCTCTTTGACTTTTGTGAACGCATTCCTTTACTCATTGCGGTCCAGGTTCGCGGCCCCTTAAAATCACGTAGCTACTAGTGTTTGGCCTTGCCTCTTGCGTGATTCGTGATGAGTTTGCCCACACGAGAATCGACTTGTGGGTTTTTGAAGTACAGTCCGTACGCTGCATACCAAGTTATCATATTTAGCGCGTACACTTCAATGTCATCGGAGTCGCCTCCACTGTAAATTGGGGTTTCTTTCTGCTTGAGGCACTTCTCGACCCGCTTTTCTAACTCCGCGGGGGTAAATTATTTCAGAGCGTATTCTGCTACAGGTCCGGTGACGTCCCATTCTGGATACAGATCATCAGTGGCAAATACCAGCGACCCAGGTTCCATTTTGTTGATAGTGTCCTTCAAAGTGTTGATGTTTTTAGCTGCGAGACTGATTTAACCCCTCAATTCCGTCGCCTGGGTTGTAATTAAACTGACACAGGTTTCTAGAGCGCACGATCTGCCTTTCGTTTGCTGCGATGACTCCTGGGTCTGGGTAACAAGTCACTGCAGTAACCCTTGATTGTCTTTCAAAATCTGGGAACTCGCTAGGTGCTTCTCGCCGCTTCTTAGAGCTTATTCAGCCATTTCTTTTCTGATACCCGCTTGATCCGCACTTAATTGTTTTAGTTGGGCGTGAATTGCTTGATAGTCACCAAGTACAACAAGAAGGGATTTTACTTCTTCGGCCGTTAGCGGCTACACCAGCTCCTCATTTGGACATGGATTGCCATCCATGTTACTGTCACTCATTCTTGCTGTAGCTCCTTGACGAAGGCTACTATGTTGCATTATGGTGCCACCCACTCCTGAACTAGACTTCACGTAAGGATGACAGCCACATCTTTAATGCCGAGGAAGCTGAGTTGAGCGCAGGAACGAAGCAAGGATGAGAACAGTTTGCTCTGTTGATGTATTTTCTTATAGTGATGAAGCGTCATCCTCAGCGGTAGTTCTGAATCCACCGCCAGAATGTGCTAGTTATAGAACTATGTAAATATGAATGCTAGGCACGTTGCGATGCTTACTGTCTTGTCTTGCAACGCATCGCCGACTGCTAAGATGTCCTCCGCTTGCAATTTCTGGTCGATTGGAAACAGTTCCAGAAAGAGTGTCACTAAAATAGGGTAGTATGTCACTAAAGCAGATTTTTACTTCGAAAAGCACATAGCAAAAGTACGTATAGACCGCTTCATCTACCGTTTTTCCGTTTCACAAAGTACGTAACGTGTCCGAAAATAATTTTCCATACGATGATAAACTGTTTTGCTACGTACTTTTCGCTTTTTGCAAATTTCGGTACTTCTGAAAGCCTAATTCTCTGACATTTATGTCAGAGCTAAGGGGTATCCGGTTGGTGTTTCAATTTCCGTAAAATATTAACATGGGTATTTACATGCGAAAAATGCCAAATATATGAAAAGTAATACACAAATGCAGTGAGACAGAACCATGATGGCCATGGACATCTATACCTGTGTTGGATTAATAAACTATACAAATGTTACCTGTGTCGTTGCCCTCGCGCTTAAGTACGCCTATTTTAAATGGAATGTTGCACAAACTATTCGCGGGAATTAATCCCTGTGTGAATGGCATGTAACCGTGGGCGATAGCTTTTCTTAGGTGTGTCGCTCACAGTGTGAGCGTATACACTAAGTATAGGCGGTGGAAGCATTCCACATATTATGTACTTCATATACAGTTGCTGCCTAGGATCTTACACATGCTCGTGTAGGCGTGAACACTTCGGATGACAGTAAGTTTGCAGGCAGTACGCGCCGCTTGAGTAGTCCATATTGGTCGCCTAGCACTCAAGTTTTCGATGAAGATCTTCCTAAATATCCCAACCAGGTGATGATCTTCAACCTTTCAAATTTGGGACCATTGCTCAGACAAACAAAAGCCACCACGCTAAAGTACGTAACAAGCCGCGTATGTTGGTGTGCCGCATGGCCTATATAACCCAGTAGAAAATTACAATAACACAGACTTTTGTTACTGTCAGAATAATGGGCGCAAGTCGTCCGCAAAAAAATATCAATAGCTTACTGATCCAGTTTAAGCGCTAAATTAACCTTTTTAGGTAATTAGACCGGAATTGTTTGTAGGGTGGGCACATATTCATTACTGTTAGGTACTAATACATGTAGTAAACGAAAGTGCTGATTCACATGTCAGCAATGCACGAGATGCGTCACTACAGGGAATCCCAACCTTCACAACGCTAGTAGATTTTGTCTACCTAAAAGGGTAGAGAGTTGTAAAAGAAAAGCATCATAAATTTCAGAGCTTCTTCGGGCGAAGCATAACTTTGTATGAAAAGCTGGTCTATTTAAAAATGATCGAGCGGTACACTGTACCATATACGGTGTACCTCAAGTACGTGTACATATTCGGACATTTTCACTCTTTTCGATCAGGTCTCATATGTTTCTCTAGCGGGATTGTGCACTGCAGACGCAAAGATGAAATGGAACCTAATTGGCTGAACTCTATGACGTGCAGGAGGTGTCCTAGCTCATATGCCTCATCGTGGTTTGAAAACGTGGAAAACACTCAGGATTTGATAGAGCAGAACCGCGGTGCAATGTACCAACACTGTCAGTGTGGGAATTTCCCACTGGGAAATGCACCGGGGAGACGGAATGGCCTGGTCTTGGTCTTCCTCGCCTGGAACGGTAGCCCACCGCCAGTGGCGGTCCGCCACATGGGTCATCATCCCTTCCTGGCATTCCCACATCGCTCATTCTGTAACTGGCCTCCAACTACAGTTCGCTTCGTTAGCACTTGCAGGACTCGGCCAAGGCAGCCATGCGCTCAAGTTTCGTCCGACTTCTCCTAGTGGGCGCGTTAGCAGCATCCGTTGCGGAAGCTAACACCGTCTTGCAGACCAGCAGCCTCAACACCAAGGTTGCGAACAGCGTTTCAACTCTCCGCTATCTCAAGGAAAGCCTGGCAACCACTACTACCGGTGATGCTCGTGAGGAAGAGAGACTATTAAGCGGGACTCTACGGAAAATCCCAGGTTTCAGCAAGATCAAGGCTGCGTTTCATAACAATCCTAGCTTCGCCAAGAATCTGGAAAAGTTCCGACTGAAGCGGCAGCAACTCGATAAGTTCTTCAAAGAGAACCCGGTTATCAAGAAAGAGATCATCGTCGCAACAGTGCTTCTGTCGCTAATATTTAGCGTGCCAATTGTAGTCAATGCATTTTATCCTGCGTAGACAGGATAAGAGGAACGTCAATAAATATAAAACTTCCTCATCGTGTGAGTAATCGGCTAATTGGAATTTCTCGACGCAATAACAACAATTATACATTATAACAGGACCGTGTACAATGGGTTTAACACGGGTGTTTCACTCCTTCATGCTCTTTGCAGAGCATTGTCGTTGTAAAGCGCAATTTTTTGTCAGTACCAGTAGTTTCCTCCAATTATGCTGTTCTTCTCCCAAACAAGACTGGTCGAGTCTCTTTTTTTGTGCTGTTTACTGTTAACATAGGTAAACTGCAAACTAGGGGCAAAAATGTAACTTTTTACTACTATCTAGCAAAAACTAAAAGCCTCACGGGTATCGCCTAAAAGCTATCGATTTTATCAACGCACGACTTCCTCATAGTGTAAGTTCAAATCGACAGAAGTAAAGTGAGTAAAGTGATTGCCAAAACGCATCTGAAATACAGTTTTCAGCCACTTTGAGACCAAATTATTTGAGTGTTGAATGGCTTGCTCGTTTGGAAGTTGTGGATGGATGGAGAGTTCATGACCCACCTCCTATCTCGAAAAACCTCCTTGGCTGCTGTTCGATGTCGGACCTATTCATGCCTAAGTAGTTACTATTCGAATATCGATTTTTGAAGCTTCTTGATATTATACGTCGGTGTGGTTTCTGCAAATGCTTGCAGAAAGGATCTAATTCTTTTCCAGATCCTGGTAAAGTTGTTCTGCCATCACTCTCTGTTGGGCTTTATTTATGCTGGCTGGCCATTCGCCTTTTGCTGCCTTCCCACGCCAGACATGGGTAATTCGCCGCTATAATCTCGGGTACTTGATAGCTTGAGTTCGAATTGCCTGGACATTCAAACATACTGGCGGCTACGTCTGAAGAAAAAGTGATTTAATATAACGCTATGAGCCAAAGGATCACCACTGTAGGGAACCTGAGAATATTGCGACGCCATACGAAGATTGAAAACAACTCTCGCCGCTTTCGCTTTTTACGCATCCACGAGGAACAATATGCTAGCTTCTCCAGCCACAGCACTAAGGAGACATTTGTCAAGTTGGAAACGGGAGAACCAATAAATATCATCAAATCCGGAAATTGTAAAAGTGAGTTTTGTACAGTCATACTTTTCTAAATGATTGGTTAGAAGAAAAGATTTTCATTTATTGAACTCGTCACACATTGAAATGGCTACATGTAGCCTCTTGCTGAACATAACTACCCAGTGTCCGGTGTCGGTTTTTTTCTTATAGTACTTAAAGGCTTTTAGTACTCTTCATCCTTTGTGTTTGCAATCTTTGTCAACGATTGCAGCATGTCCTTTGAAACAATAATTATGAAAACTTCATGCAGTACGCTAGAGCTGTCGATGCCGGTACAGGATTCCTCTTCTTGGTTGTCAATGTCGATCCCCACCTCAAAGTTTTGGGGTAGGGGGCTATTTTAGGGAGGGGCACAATTATAGGTTTTACAGTAGGAAAATCATAGCTAACTACTATTCCATGGCACGCGTATCTACACTATTGTACAGCGCTTTGCGCGACCACAATCCAGCGCCACTGAAGTTATTTCTCACACCGGCATCGAAGGAGGCCAGCAGGGGTCAACAGAAATGGTAAATTTTGCAAACATTTTTGGAGGTGTTTTAGTCTTTGGCGTGTAGTATCAAATTATAAATCTTTGTATCGGATGCGCTATCCCAGCCTACGCATAGTCGTAGTGCCGGTATGCACCAAGGGTCACAAAGTGCAAATTTGTTGTAAAGAAGGACAAGTCGACGAGCTCAAATGTCACTGCCCAACGGGGTCATCTCTATAGTAGTGGCTACGGAAAAATCTACTCCGTTCTTTGATAGGGGATCTCATGGAAATCTGCACTTTTATTGCAATTGAGTGTTCACAGAAATAACCTTAGCCACGGCTGACGCCTTTTGACATTTCTTGACTGAACTTTAGCGACCTACTTTAGTTACTGTACTGGCTCCAGCTACCGGCTTCGGCTACAGGTTTTAGCTACTGCGACCGAATATAATAGGCTACTAAAAGTACGTCATGTCTACACCCGAAAACCATTTAATCTAAAGGCCAGAAAAAGTTTACCTCGACTCGATCAATCTTTTTAGTAGGTATTGGGGAGGATTCGCGTTACTGCACATTTAACCTCGACAGCACGACAGCCACATTTAGCTGCTAAATACACATTTATGTGATATATGTCGCGTTAAAGGTAAATAGCAAGAGCGCATTTAGCATGTGGCGCATTTATTCGTTTTTAGATTTTTGAGATGCAGTCTCTACGAAATGCCACAGTAAAGCGAGCAAACACCACGGGGGAGTGAAGCATGCAGCATATTCAAAAGTTTTTGAATCAAAAACTTAGCATTTTACTACCTTATGTACACGCAACCACTCCTAGTTTTACCGACTCCTAGTATTCTGGGGGTTGCACCCCCACCCGCAGTAGAAGAACAATATACTGGATAGTGTAACGGGTCCGTTCGCTGGGCCCGCCTCCGCAAATACCGCGCGGCCCTGCTTCGCGGGCTCCCCGCGCGGGTTTGCTATGGCTACGTTCCTCGCACCCGCTCACTGCCGACATTGGGCATTACCAGTGGTCGTAGCCAGTGGCGAATGGAATTGATTAAGTCGTTCCTAGCCTGCTCGATGGCGCATTTTCACCTTACTCGCGCGTGCATTCCCAGTTCCTACTTATTCCTTCCACTAGCCCTTTTGATACCACTACAGTTGAATTTTAAAGGAAAATTACGACAACAAATGAAACAAACGCGAACTGACTTCATCATCGTCACCACCTGCTCAAACGACTACCGATAACAGTAAATAGAAAAACACCACGAAACAATTGTTGCTAAACATGCATTTTGTGGTGTATTCAGGCAACTGAAGACACACGGGGGAGCTGGCGGAAGCTCCAGGGAATTATCGCCAAGTGTATTTGCTGGTAAGTTGCACAGGGAGGATCCTCGTCTAACCTAACTCATGCCGAAGGCTTGTGTTGCCTTCGGCGGTTTAGTTCTTTTGATTGGATGTCGTTGATGCCAACAGGTTTATCGTTATGCAAGCTGGATTGTCACCAAGCTCTGCGTTATGTGTGAGCTGGTCATCCTGTGCTGCGTTATAACCTTGCGTTCGTTGTGCAGATCTGGCTGGTTCTTATTGGTAAGATACCAGCCAGATTATTGCTGCTGATATCCTGTACAAGGCTTGATGCTTGTATATGTCGACTCGCGTTACTGCACCTTTAATAACGACAACACGACACTTGCTTACAGCACCTTTAGCTTGTTGATTTAGTCTTAGAGCGCCTTTATGCGCCTTTTTTCATGTGAAAAGGGCTAGAGGCCTTCTCAGGTGTGGGCCACATGAGGAGGGATGACCTCCCCACCTAAACACTTTCAAATCGTTCCTTGCCAGGGATGCCCCGACGTAACGGGGCTCTCGTGAAGTCACCAAGGAACCTCCTACCACGGTACTTAGTGCTACAGATTGCTCTTGTATACGCCTGCCTGTTAGGCAGTACAAGGTTTTTGGATATGCGCATACTTTTAGGAAACATAAGAGCCGAAACCAGCTCCCGGTGTGGACTTTAAAATTTGAGGTGGCAGCAGTGATATTCCCCTCCCATCCGACTACAAGTGCAGTAACCACACTGGTATATGTCCTGCACTACACTGCCCCCCAAAGCTTTGTTCGGGTTTGATGCAGCAGATTGTCGTCATTATGACGTTATTTGTGCGACTATTTTAATTGCACTTCTTTGTAACTGTATATCACTAGTCGGGGATTGAAGTTGACCCGGCTTTAACTAAAACTAGTGCAACGTGTTGAAGTTGACTTTATATAATTATATTGAAGCCAATATGGGGCTGATTCAATCCGGACTTGGACCGGGCATACGGTGAAATGTTCCACTACATGGTAGTCTATGATATTGATGTACTGAAACAAAAAAAAAATGTTTTGGCAAAACTATGCAGTATTTTTTATTGAAGTTTGGACTGTTGGTCCTTCCAGTACTTGCGCAACTTGGCATCCTGCTGTTGGATGTAGCGCAACTAGAGCCTTAACTTCTGTAGCTAGGGATGTGAGGGGTTCCCACGAGTCTTCAACTGACTCAAGGCCTTTCCAGCCTACAAATATCTCGTAGTCATTGACGTCAGAGCTCCATCGATGCTTTTTCAGCGCACTGATAGCCAGAATGATGTCTTGGGCAGCTACATGCTCAAGATTTCTTCTGTAACATTGAGACTACTGTCCGCATAAAACTTCAACCGTGATGGGTGAACGTCTAGCTCATCTCCGGTGACCAGGTGACGTACCCGGAAATAATGGGAATCATCACGGACCACTGCGTAGGGCTCCTGCCATGTGACGAGGAGCTTGTTGCCCTTCTTCTCATCAACACGTGAGCGTAGGACGTAGTCCCCCATGTCAAAATTGACAATGTTCTCTCCACGCACTCTTTTTGTTGAGGAGGTGTTGCTTAAGCTTTTGGTCAGCGATGGGCTGATGCATAGCGCGTAGACTGTCACGCAATGTGGCTAGATGCTTGGAGAGGGCTGCCGAATCGGATGGCAGTGTGACTAGCTTCTTGTGGCTAGGATGATAGAACTCTGCCAGTGGCGATGGACATGGCAGCCCTGTGAAAAGTTCAACAGTGGCTCGGTTGCCGAGCGATGGTAAAGCTGTGTGGTTGAGGCTCGATTGAACCATGGGAATAAGGTACACCCAGCCCCTGGCCGAGATTTTGTACTCTAAGATCATAGCTCGTAGCACGTGCAGCACATCGCGGTTGACGGGCTCGACGGAACCGTTTATCCAGGGGCTGTAGGCTAGCGTGAACACTTGGTGGCTTTTGAGTCTCTTGGAGAGTTCAGCCACAACCTCGTTTTTTTTAATGACTACCATTGTCACTGACCCATACTGGTGGGACACCGAATCGACTATGCCAGTCGAGGATGGCTGTCGTTGTGACTGCACTATCCGCTGTGTCGCACACGACAAGCTCACAAAAGTGTGTTGCATGGTCCTTTAGTACAAGCAAGTACTTGCTTGTGCCAAATGAGTCACCCATGAACAAGAAATTCCAGTGGAGGACTCCATTGCGTTCATTGCATTCAATGGTCTCACCCCACGGTCGGTGAACGGCTCGTCTACCCTTTACGTGTGGGCAGAGTACACAGCCTGACACAAAGCTGTGAACGACTTTTCGCATGTCCGGAATGTGGAACAGTCGTCGTAGGTGATTTACCATATCTTGCTCACCGCGGTGGCCTTGTGCCCCGCATTGAGCAATGACACAATGTCGTCGTGTCAGATCACGGCTCACGAAGGGAATCCAGATCCGCTGGTCCACTCGTAGTGGTACGGCTCCAGCCGGCGCGTAGTTCTGCTTCTGGGCAGCCACAATCTCGCTCAGCGATGGCCAAATAACCTGCGTCCTCCAAGGGCCGCAGAACGCTTGCACTCTTCAATTTTTCCGCTGCAGCCTCTTTCTGAGCCGCTTCCTAGTGAACCTTTTCAACTTCACCGTGATGGTTGGCTGGCCAACCCAACGTGATAACATGTCCGCCCACACGTTCGAGGCACCGTCAACGTTCTCGATAACATAGCGGTAGGACATCAGCTTCAACGCCCAGCGTAACAATTTGCCTCTGATGTGCTTCTTGATACTTGTATGGGGCGCGAATGCATGGATGAAATTTCTATGGTCGCAGAACAGTCGAAACGGGTGGCCTCGCAACAGTTAGTAGTCGAGTTTATCACAGGCCTTCACAATGGGGTACGCTTCCTTTTCGATAACTGTCCAGTTGAGTTGGGCACCTCTAAACGTTCCACTCACACACGTCAACAACCTGTGTTGCTAAGTGATGATGTCAACCTTCGGATCAAAGTTCATCACCTGGGTGACAAGAACAGAAAACCCAGTTTCTGAGGCGTCCGAAAAAGCGCAGGTTGTAGCAGTATCATCTGGAAAGGATAGCGTAGCTGATGTAGCCAAAAATTCTTTCACTCGGTCGTATGCAACCTTCTCTGCCTCTGTCTATTCAATAGAAATGCCTGAAGCAACACGCTTGGTGCGCTTACTGTTGGCGAGGGCCTCATCAAGCCGCTGCTGGAGCGGATCTACCTCGAGTGCATAGCCCACAATCGACTCTCGCACCCAGTTAGCAGCGCAGATAAACTGCTGTAGCTGCCCAGCCGTCGTAGGATACGGCATTGACCGGAGGACATCAATGCGGGCCGGATCGTGGGCGATTCCGTCACTACTGATAATGCGACCACACCACTTCACCGTCTGTTGGTATAGACTGCTCTTTGCAGCGCTGAGTTTGAATGCGGCTACAAGTCAAAAAAAACTCTTCTAGCTTGGCTAGGTTTGTCTCAATATCATCTACAAAAAGCAGAAGATCATCGATCCAAATTACGAGAAAATCGTACAAAAGCGACTCAAAGCACTTCTCCATAGTCTGCTGAAATGAACAGCAGCGTCGCAGCACCCTTGAGGTACTCGACGTGGAGTGTATATTTTGGTGTCTGTAATGTACGACATAAGCTCCTGACTAAGCTCAGCTAATGGGAGCTGCCAAAGTCCTTTGAGGAGATCGAATAGGCCATAGTGTTTCTTTCCTTTAGCGAGCTCCAAGAGAGTTGACATGTGGGGCATAGTGCAAATAAGGGCCTCGATGAGGTCGTTTACTAGCCGATAGTCGCAAGTTTGGCGGTATTCCTCCGTGCTTGTACCAGGCTTGCGTACTGGTAGCACTGGACTCGCCCATCGACTACCTGGGTTTTCGTATACCCAGCCCAGGTCAACCAACTGTTGGTTGAACTCGCGCAGAAAAGTAAGCACTGAAGGTGGATACCTGCGAGGCTTGCTCTTTACGGCACTCACTCCATCTTTGAGACGGAGCAGCAGTGGCTCGACGTTAGCCGGCGGATCGTTACCCGGCTACAGCCGCCAGATATCGTGTTTGTGCACAACGACGCGGACGCTCTGTTCCAGCTCACTAGGAATCCCTTGTTCCAGTGCCGCTTGTATAAGGCGCTCCGGTGCACGACGCAAGTCATCTTCCGCTGAAGAGGTAGAGTTGGGCAGATCTTCTTCAGGATCTGCAAATTCATCTACCTCGTCATCGGTGCCGCGCTCGGCTAATTGCTCCAACTGCCTGTCAATGTCGATGCCTAGGGCTCTCAATAAGTCCTGGCCCAAAATGAATTCGGCCTCGTCATCTTCAATAATCAGGCATTCAACTGGCTTATGGAAAGCCACCGGGCCTGCGGCTGTGTTGAGTAGCACACGGAGATGCACCACTTCGGTGCTTGTTATCTCACGTTTCGCCACTGCCACGTTCACTACAGGCGTACTTAGACGGGTCAACGTGATCAATGGATCACGAAGTACCAGTTCTTCAACATGCTTCCGGCTATTTGCCGTTCGGTCTGCACCAGTGTCGGCACAGAACGGCAGTTCCATCACATCATTGAGCGTAACCGTCTTTTCTTCCGTGGGAAGACACTCTCGTGACGTTTAAGTCTCGCTACTTCTCTTTTGTTTCCATACCCTCGGTGGCTCCGCATTTTGCGGCGGATCTCAGCTTTCTCGCTGTCCGATGCTTTTGAGCACTCGGACAGCCAATGGGTGTCGCCACAACGAGGGCACGGCGTTGGAGACACCTTCGGACGTACCGCCGGCGACTTAGTGGGCTGGTGTGGGCTTGCACCACTAGCTTCGCTAATGAAACGCGGTTTCTTAACCGACTTCTTGTCGGAAGGCCGAAAGTTTTGGCGGTCACTATCCCGATCCCCTCGATCGCGCTTGACGCGTCGCTGACTTTGATAGGCTTTTTCGTGGTCCAAGGCCTTCTCAAGGATCAAGTCGTGTAGCACTACCTCGTCCTCACTCGCTTTCCGCGTTTGGAACCGAGCAGTCCTATCAACCTCCTCGCGAAGAGCTTTTGGCTCCAACGACTTCATCAAGATGCGACATAGCTGTTTCCTTCCGTCTTCACCCGTGAAGAAAACGTGCCAACCGTGGTCATCGATAATCTCATGACACAGCTTAAAGTACTGAATCGCTCGTTCATGAATGTCACTCTCGGACAGGTCCATACGAAGGCTCTCAGCCATCTCCTGGTCAACGTCAGGTACGCTATTGTTCTCGACTGTTGAGATAATCTTGTCCACTTCGGACAGGATAAGTTCGTCAGTAACGTAGTCAGCTGATATTTTCCAGCGGAGGCGGCACCACTGCCTGAGCAGTCGAGAATCGGAGGTATTTTTAATCGGAACGATTAAATTGTCCATCTCTCCCTTCGCCCTGTTCCTGACGATATCCTCGTACTGGTACGAGGCGTCGCTCCTTGCGCCACTTCACCAGCGCTGCACTAGTGATTGAGGGCGGCAGGACCGGCGTGAAGATTGGAGCCGACGCTTTTTCAGCATCGTCACCAGGTGGGGTCGAGCTCTGAGCCCTGGTCTTCGTCATGTTCTTGCAGCAGCGGAAGTAACCGCTAAATAATTCTGTGTGGTATATTCAGGCAACTGAAGACACACGGGGGAGCTGGCGGAAGCTCCGGGGAATTATCGCCAAGTGTATTTGCTGGTAAGTTGCACAGGGAGGATCCTCGTCTAACCTAACTCATGCCGAAGGCTTGTGTTGCCTTCGGCGGTTTAGTTCTTTTGATTGGATGTCGTTGATGCCAACAGGTTTATCGTTATGCAAGCTGGATTGTCACCAAGCTCTGCGTTATGTGTGAGCTGGTCATCCTGTGCTGCGTTATAACCTTGCGTTCGTTGTGCAGATCTGGCTGGTTCTTATTGGTAAGATACCAGCCAGATTATTGCTGCTGATATCCTGTACAAGGCTTGATGCTTGTATATGTCGACTCGCGTTACTGCACCTTTAATAACGACAACACGACACTTGCTTACAGCACCTTTAGCTTGTTGATTTAGTCTTAGAGCGCCTTTATGCGCCTTTTTTCATGTGAAAAGGGCTAGAGGCCTTCTCAGGTGTGGGCCACATGAGGAGGGATGACCTCCCCACCTAAACACTTTCAAATCGTTCCTTGCCAGGGATGCCCCGACGTAACGGGGCTCTCGTGAAGTCACCAAGGAACCTCCTACCACGGTACTTAGTGCTACAGATTGCTCTTGTATACGCCTGCCTGTTAGGCAGTACAAGGTTTTTGGATATGCGCATACTTTTAGGAAACATAAGAGCCGAAACCAGCTCCCGGTGTGGACTTTAAAATTTGAGGTGGCAGCAGTGATATTCCCCTCCCATCCGACTACAAGTGCAGTAACCACACTGGTATATGTCCTGCACTACACTGCCCCCCAAAGCTTTGTTCGGGTTTGATGCAGCAGATTGTCGTCATTATGACGTTATTTGTGCGACTATTTTAATTGCACTTCTTTGTAACTGTATATCACTAGTCGGGGATTGAAGTTGACCCGGCTTTAACTAAAACTAGTGCAACGTGTTGAAGTTGACTTTATATAATTATATTGAAGCCAATATGGGGCTGATTCAATCCGGACTTGGACCGGGCATACGGTGAAATGTTCCACTACATGGTAGTCTATGATATTGATGTACTGAAACAAAAAAAAAATGTTTTGGCAAAACTATGCAGTATTTTTTATTGAAGTTTGGACTGTTGGTCCTTCCAGTACTTGCGCAACTTGGCATCCTGCTGTTGGATGTAGCGCAACTAGAGCCTTAACTTCTGTAGCTAGGGATGTGAGGGGTTCCCACGAGTCTTCAACTGACTCAAGGCCTTTCCAGCCTACAAATATCTCGTAGTCATTGACGTCAGAGCTCCATCGATGCTTTTTCAGCGCACTGATAGCCAGAATGATGTCTTGGGCAGCTACATGCTCAAGATTTCTTCTGTAACATTGAGACTACTGTCCGCATAAAACTTCAACCGTGATGGGTGAACGTCTAGCTCATCTCCGGTGACCAGGTGACGTACCCGGAAATAATGGGAATCATCACGGACCACTGCGTAGGGCTCCTGCCATGTGACGAGGAGCTTGTTGCCCTTCTTCTCATCAACACGTGAGCGTAGGACGTAGTCCCCCATGTCAAAATTGACAATGTTCTCTCCACGCACTCTTTTTGTTGAGGAGGTGTTGCTTAAGCTTTTGGTCAGCGATGGGCTGATGCATAGCGCGTAGACTGTCACGCAATGTGGCTAGATGCTTGGAGAGGGCTGCCGAATCGGATGGCAGTGTGACTAGCTTCTTGTGGCTAGGATGATAGAACTCTGCCAGTGGCGATGGACATGGCAGCCCTGTGAAAAGTTCAACAGTGGCTCGGTTGCCGAGCGATGGTAAAGCTGTGTGGTTGAGGCTCGATTGAACCATGGGAATAAGGTACACCCAGCCCCTGGCCGAGATTTTGTACTCTAAGATCATAGCTCGTAGCACGTGCAGCACATCGCGGTTGACGGGCTCGACGGAACCGTTTATCCAGGGGCTGTAGGCTAGCGTGAACACTTGGTGGCTTTTGAGTCTCTTGGAGAGTTCAGCCACAACCTCGTTTTTTTTAATGACTACCATTGTCACTGACCCATACTGGTGGGACACCGAATCGACTATGCCAGTCGAGGATGGCTGTCGTTGTGACTGCACTATCCGCTGTGTCGCACACGACAAGCTCACAAAAGTGTGTTGCATGGTCCTTTAGTACAAGCAAGTACTTGCTTGTGCCAAATGAGTCACCCATGAACAAGAAATTCCAGTGGAGGACTCCATTGCGTTCATTGCATTCAATGGTCTCACCCCACGGTCGGTGAACGGCTCGTCTACCCTTTACGTGTGGGCAGAGTACACAGCCTGACACAAAGCTGTGAACGACTTTTCGCATGTCCGGAATGTGGAACAGTCGTCGTAGGTGATTTACCATATCTTGCTCACCGCGGTGGCCTTGTGCCCCGCATTGAGCAATGACACAATGTCGTCGTGTCAGATCACGGCTCACGAAGGGAATCCAGATCCGCTGGTCCACTCGTAGTGGTACGGCTCCAGCCGGCGCGTAGTTCTGCTTCTGGGCAGCCACAATCTCGCTCAGCGATGGCCAAATAACCTGCGTCCTCCAAGGGCCGCAGAACGCTTGCACTCTTCAATTTTTCCGCTGCAGCCTCTTTCTGAGCCGCTTCCTAGTGAACCTTTTCAACTTCACCGTGATGGTTGGCTGGCCAACCCAACGTGATAACATGTCCGCCCACACGTTCGAGGCACCGTCAACGTTCTCGATAACATAGCGGTAGGACATCAGCTTCAACGCCCAGCGTAACAATTTGCCTCTGATGTGCTTCTTGATACTTGTATGGGGCGCGAATGCATGGATGAAATTTCTATGGTCGCAGAACAGTCGAAACGGGTGGCCTCGCAACAGTTAGTAGTCGAGTTTATCACAGGCCTTCACAATGGGGTACGCTTCCTTTTCGATAACTGTCCAGTTGAGTTGGGCACCTCTAAACGTTCCACTCACACACGTCAACAACCTGTGTTGCTAAGTGATGATGTCAACCTTCGGATCAAAGTTCATCACCTGGGTGACAAGAACAGAAAACCCAGTTTCTGAGGCGTCCGAAAAAGCGCAGGTTGTAGCAGTATCATCTGGAAAGGATAGCGTAGCTGATGTAGCCAAAAATTCTTTCACTCGGTCGTATGCAACCTTCTCTGCCTCTGTCTATTCAATAGAAATGCCTGAAGCAACACGCTTGGTGCGCTTACTGTTGGCGAGGGCCTCATCAAGCCGCTGCTGGAGCGGATCTACCTCGAGTGCATAGCCCACAATCGACTCTCGCACCCAGTTAGCAGCGCAG
Organism: Phytophthora tentaculata; assembly: GCA_033557915.1. Taxonomy (NCBI): domain Eukaryota; phylum Oomycota; class Peronosporomycetes; order Peronosporales; family Peronosporaceae; genus Phytophthora; species Phytophthora tentaculata. Next base: position 5,418,287 of record JAUCEA010000007.1, on the reverse strand, counting down.
ATAAACTGCTGTAGCTGCCCAGCCGTCGTAGGATACGGCATTGACCGGAGGACATCAATGCGGGCCGGATCGTGGGCGATTCCGTCACTACTGATAATGCGACCACACCACTTCACCGTCTGTTGGTATAGACTGCTCTTTGCAGCGCTGAGTTTGAATGCGGCTACAAGTCAAAAAAAACTCTTCTAGCTTGGCTAGGTTTGTCTCAATATCATCTACAAAAAGCAGAAGATCATCGATCCAAATTACGAGAAAATCGTACAAAAGCGACTCAAAGCACTTCTCCATAGTCTGCTGAAATGAACAGCAGCGTCGCAGCACCCTTGAGGTACTCGACGTGGAGTGTATATTTTGGTGTCTGTAATGTACGACATAAGCTCCTGACTAAGCTCAGCTAATGGGAGCTGCCAAAGTCCTTTGAGGAGATCGAATAGGCCATAGTGTTTCTTTCCTTTAGCGAGCTCCAAGAGAGTTGACATGTGGGGCATAGTGCAAATAAGGGCCTCGATGAGGTCGTTTACTAGCCGATAGTCGCAAGTTTGGCGGTATTCCTCCGTGCTTGTACCAGGCTTGCGTACTGGTAGCACTGGACTCGCCCATCGACTACCTGGGTTTTCGTATACCCAGCCCAGGTCAACCAACTGTTGGTTGAACTCGCGCAGAAAAGTAAGCACTGAAGGTGGATACCTGCGAGGCTTGCTCTTTACGGCACTCACTCCATCTTTGAGACGGAGCAGCAGTGGCTCGACGTTAGCCGGCGGATCGTTACCCGGCTACAGCCGCCAGATATCGTGTTTGTGCACAACGACGCGGACGCTCTGTTCCAGCTCACTAGGAATCCCTTGTTCCAGTGCCGCTTGTATAAGGCGCTCCGGTGCACGACGCAAGTCATCTTCCGCTGAAGAGGTAGAGTTGGGCAGATCTTCTTCAGGATCTGCAAATTCATCTACCTCGTCATCGGTGCCGCGCTCGGCTAATTGCTCCAACTGCCTGTCAATGTCGATGCCTAGGGCTCTCAATAAGTCCTGGCCCAAAATGAATTCGGCCTCGTCATCTTCAATAATCAGGCATTCAACTGGCTTATGGAAAGCCACCGGGCCTGCGGCTGTGTTGAGTAGCACACGGAGATGCACCACTTCGGTGCTTGTTATCTCACGTTTCGCCACTGCCACGTTCACTACAGGCGTACTTAGACGGGTCAACGTGATCAATGGATCACGAAGTACCAGTTCTTCAACATGCTTCCGGCTATTTGCCGTTCGGTCTGCACCAGTGTCGGCACAGAACGGCAGTTCCATCACATCATTGAGCGTAACCGTCTTTTCTTCCGTGGGAAGACACTCTCGTGACGTTTAAGTCTCGCTACTTCTCTTTTGTTTCCATACCCTCGGTGGCTCCGCATTTTGCGGCGGATCTCAGCTTTCTCGCTGTCCGATGCTTTTGAGCACTCGGACAGCCAATGGGTGTCGCCACAACGAGGGCACGGCGTTGGAGACACCTTCGGACGTACCGCCGGCGACTTAGTGGGCTGGTGTGGGCTTGCACCACTAGCTTCGCTAATGAAACGCGGTTTCTTAACCGACTTCTTGTCGGAAGGCCGAAAGTTTTGGCGGTCACTATCCCGATCCCCTCGATCGCGCTTGACGCGTCGCTGACTTTGATAGGCTTTTTCGTGGTCCAAGGCCTTCTCAAGGATCAAGTCGTGTAGCACTACCTCGTCCTCACTCGCTTTCCGCGTTTGGAACCGAGCAGTCCTATCAACCTCCTCGCGAAGAGCTTTTGGCTCCAACGACTTCATCAAGATGCGACATAGCTGTTTCCTTCCGTCTTCACCCGTGAAGAAAACGTGCCAACCGTGGTCATCGATAATCTCATGACACAGCTTAAAGTACTGAATCGCTCGTTCATGAATGTCACTCTCGGACAGGTCCATACGAAGGCTCTCAGCCATCTCCTGGTCAACGTCAGGTACGCTATTGTTCTCGACTGTTGAGATAATCTTGTCCACTTCGGACAGGATAAGTTCGTCAGTAACGTAGTCAGCTGATATTTTCCAGCGGAGGCGGCACCACTGCCTGAGCAGTCGAGAATCGGAGGTATTTTTAATCGGAACGATTAAATTGTCCATCTCTCCCTTCGCCCTGTTCCTGACGATATCCTCGTACTGGTACGAGGCGTCGCTCCTTGCGCCACTTCACCAGCGCTGCACTAGTGATTGAGGGCGGCAGGACCGGCGTGAAGATTGGAGCCGACGCTTTTTCAGCATCGTCACCAGGTGGGGTCGAGCTCTGAGCCCTGGTCTTCGTCATGTTCTTGCAGCAGCGGAAGTAACCGCTAAATAATTCTGTGTGGTATATTCAGGCAACTGAAGACACACGGGGGAGCTGGCGGAAGCTCCGGGGAATTATCGCCAAGTGTATTTGCTGGTAAGTTGCACAGGGAGGATCCTTATCTAACCTAACTCATGCCGAAGGCTTGTGTTGCCTTCGGCGGTTTAGTTCTTTTGATTGGATGTCGTTGATGCCAACAGGTTTATCGTTATGCAAGCTGGATTGTCACCAAGCTCTGCGTTATGTGTGAGCTGGTCATCCTGTGCTGCGTTATAACCTTGCGTTCGTTGTGCAGATCTGGCTGGTTCTTATTGGTAAGATACCAGCCAGTTTATTGCTGTTGATATCCTGTACAAGGCTTGATGCTTGTATATGTCCTGCACTACTGATTTGTGCTAGAAATCACAGTAACATCATATCTACAAACACAAAATATTTCTGCAACGACACCGACGCTCGTACACACAAACGCACTTGTTCTCTCCACTCTTGGTCCTTTCGGGTTTTGTACCCGCTCGATCGCGTAGCGCAGCCGCTATCCACCGACGTTATTCCCAGCGCGCCAAAATCAAAATGAGGCGGAGAGCAATCGTATTGTAGTGCAACAATAGGGTATTTTAAAAAATACCAACTTTTTGAAAAGCGCTAAATGTGGCTCTTGCTAGCGATACCGAAAAAAAAAACACCCTCGACAAAAAAAAAACCACTGCTCCCCGTCTTTTACATTCCCGCCGGGGTGGGTGTCATGGGCCTCAAATCACAAAAAATGACAAGTGCTCTCGGGAATTCAATGCCCTGAATTCCCAACTACACATATGACACCGGGGTTGGTCTTGCTGGAAAGCGAACGCATTTGCTTAGCTCTGGCCTGGCCCCAATTGCTGCATCCTCTAGCGGCGGCCTGGAAACAGAGGCCTCAAAAAGGCAGCTTTGAAGAGAGCTCATTCACCTCTCCTCCTGAGCCCTAGCCCTTCCCTCGTGCATACAAATATACATGCGCGTTACACTTCGTGATACCGGAAAACACACGTAGAGCTTACATTTTTCCGGTATCTCTAGAGCTTTCCTTTAAATATGCTGTTGCACATTTAACTGCCTGTCGTGCTGTCGAACATAAATGTGCAGTAACGACTCCCATTGGGGAGTCACTAATTCCCGGAGAGTAGTGACAAAACCATTTTGAAGAAAGAACATAATTGCCGATTCTCTCTTGGCAGAGATTGAACTTGGTGGCGGAGCTGTACCGTACAACTTGTACGCTCTGAATTTGAGGGACATCCTGCTCTGGAAAAACCTCTGATGCAACAATCGTGTCAGGTTGTGAAGTAAGTAGTGGATTTGCAGCATGATTTTGCAGAACGGGCTATTTAACAAAGTGGGCTTGCAATGGGCTGATTTAAAAAAAACAGCCCATTGCAAGCCCACCTTAATAAATACCTTCCGATTTTATAGAATACCGTATTTGCAAGGGCAAACTCTATTTCCGCCATTTGGAAATCACCTACCAATGGTAGGCTACCATTATTGATACTACCTCCGTCCCACAACAATTTAACATTTAGTTTGCAATGTGGTACACATTAATAAAGTGTTAGATACATTGGATTGGTCAATTTTTTGGAACTAGAGATAATTGGAGGTAATTCATTGTTCGCTTAAGGATTGGTGGGAAATGTTCAAGCGATACGTTCATATACCACTAAGTTCGATTTTAGCTTGTATTTACAGAATGTCTTTGTGATGATTGGACGATCCGTTTAGATGCGCAGATAAGCTTAAGTTGTGATTACGCCTTTCTAATTGCCAGCTGCGAAAACAGAACTCCAAAAAAACTCATGGCATAAGTCTGGCGAGTATTTTTCCGTCGCACTCCAGAATTACCCCATGTTATCTTCTTCCGCTAGGTCGTTAGTGCAGTGCAGCAGTCATGTAGCTGTAGCGCCTGTAACGAGCGTTCGAGTTAAAGCTGTAGCTTCTCTTTTATACGCTCGATATACTGTAGTCTCGATCGCAATAACGCCGTACACACACGCGTGTCGTGGGCCCGAGAGGGTGGGCGGTGACATGTTGAACCAACATGTGCCGGTGATGCCGGCGGTGTTCCTGGCGCCAGAGGCCCCTTGTCCATTGAAGCAGATTTGCCAATGCAGCCTTCGTTGTCTTGGTTTATTCTGGTGTCTTTTTGGATGTTCTCTTGCGAACTGTCGACACCCCTTACTGTGAACTTCTGTTAAAGAGGCCAGGTAATTTTAGCAATTGTGGTAATTTATTTTATATTTCGGTGATGGATCATGTTCCGAGCTAGTGGTGCTTCTTGGGGTGCGTCCAATGGTGTCCAAACGCCATTATGTTATCGTAAGCGCAGTCACGACGTTGTAGTTATGTTGTGGTAACGCCGTTCCTTTAATTCAAAGCATGTCCATGCCGTGGTATTATAAAAAAATATGCTCATCTCACGCCATCTAACTTGAATGCCCTGAGGAGGATTGAGCCCAATACTTGGTTAGGCTAGACGTTGCTGAATTGCAGTACAGCACTCGTACGTGAGTACAACACCAAGTTTGAGATGAACCCTTCCGTTGGTATAAAATGGCACCCCTCGTCTTTTCTGGGGTTTTATGCGTAGAGGCAACACACATCAACTCATTAAACTGTATCCTGGTAGTACTCTTAGTTAAGTGCAAATGTAAGAAGCTGTAACTTTCTCGTTTCGCATTAAAAAAATATTTCCAGACTTAACAGTTAGGTTATTCAAGTAAACAGGATATCTGTATTGAAACGCTAAAAAGGCCAGGATATACCGGCGTCCTTAAATCTTGCAATATGGTTAGGTTTGCCATTTTACGCGTGATTTTAAATTGGATCAATATAGTGGCTTACAAGCAACCAAGCAATATGCTTGGTTTTACAATAATAATAGTTATTTACCGGGAAAGTCGTAACGATAGAGCACTTATAGCACCTTGCAATTCTTTCACTTTGTAAGGGATTAGCGCTACTGATTGGGTCGCTCCTGAAACCTCAAAATATTGAAATCGCATTTTAACAAAGACGAGATATTGAGAAACTGCTACATGTGGACGAATGAATCCAGAAACTCATCAGTACCAAAATTGCTTAGAAGTGTATTCTACCCGCAATTTCTCGTCTACATCGCTGCTCTTTGCTGGGTTGTAAAACATTGTGTAACAATGTCGAGACGCTACACGTGGCTATAATTGCCTTTTGGTATCGTCACCGACAATGACGTTGACGTGAACAATGACCTCTCGCAATTTTTCAACTCGGACTCGACGCAGAAGCCCGGCGTCGCCGTGACCGTCACGTGACCCGAGCAGCACTCGTCTCGCCATTAATTTCACCATTTGTTAAACTGTTCGATTCTCGCAGTGACCAGTCGCTCATTACGCTGACAGGTGTTGATCACGCTTCGATTGCCTGCCTACTCAACCGGTACGCTCCTCTATATACGAAGTATACTCATCTTATTCTAAAGATGGATGCATTCGGCCACTCCCGCACGAAGGAAAGCCTGGTGGGAGACCGCGCAGCATGACTGCTGAAATGAGCCTTGGATTGGCTTTGGCGTGGACTCGAACCCGTGGTTCAGAATACGTGCTGTGTATGCTTTTTGGGACTCTTTCTCCGCTTTAGTAGGTGCTGATGATAACTATGCCGCTGTACGTGTGCCGTCGCGAGAGGAGGTATCGAGCTTTCAACAAGCTATTTCGTCAAAATACCCATTACTCCCAGACGTCTTTGCTGCCGCCGATGGACTCATGTTACATCTAGAACAATCAAGCGATCCTGTTCTACAGAACGCTTTCTACACTGGCTGGTCTCATTGCCATTACATGAGCAACGTGCTAGTTTTTGTGCCTAGTGGAGTTATCGTCATATACCATCAATGCCCCAGGCGCTATGCACGACGCTCTGATTGCTGAGTGGGGAGGTGTTTACAGAAATCTCGAAGAAGTGTACAACAAAACAGGCGCTCGATGTGTAATGGATTCTGCATTCTCAAAAGGTGATTATCCTTTCTATTTAAGTCTGCTCAAGATCACCTTGCGAGCAACCCGTCTCCTGTCGAGCTTCGGCGACTTCAGCAGGCAACATCGGTTCGACAGTCGGCTGAGTGGGGTATGCGCGCTTTTCAAAGCTCCTCTCCGCGCATAAAAGACCAGCAGAAGTTTGAAAAGGATGGAGAGCGAAAGAAGATCATATCCAGCCTAGTGCTTATTCAATTTGAGAGCCAGACTTGTAAAGATCAACCAGATATTGAGTACGTTCATGCCGAACCTTAGACAAGATGCAAGCAATATTCTCGCCTAGAGTTCTGTTTCGGATACACTAGCTGTACTACCATTTCTTTGACCTTTTGTTTTGTACGATATAAATGAATGTTGAAGTATTGAATATCTTTGAGCCAAATGACCCTATCTAAGCTATTTAGATCAACTTTGACCCGAAAGCAACGGATGAGTCAAAACGTTGAATCCTGCTGAAGACGCTGTAGTTTACATGATGAATATTTAAAGAAGAAATGCGAATCATTAAAAGAATGTAATGGAACTTTCAGATGCAGCGTGTAAGATTTCTCGCTCTTATATCGTTCACTTATTTGTAGGTCGAGCCGCATTTGTAGCCGCGTTGTTGTTGCCAAGCAGCAATAGACTGATCGATTCTTGGCGACGCCGACGAGAATCGTCACGCTCTTCTTGGCGCTGCCTACGATCTTCTTCACGCTCTTCCTCGCGGCGATCTCGTACTTCTTCTCGTCGTACGCGCTCATCTTCACGTTCCTGGTCCCATCGCATACGCTGGTCATCAGCACGCAGTCGCTCTTGTTCTAGCAATAAAGGCATCATGGCTAGGAAGCGAGCGTCAGCGTCAACATCTACACGAGCCGTTTGGCCCCGCCTATGGGCGATAGGACGAGCAGGGTCTAGCTGTACAGGCGCTGGTGTCGGTTTTATTTGGGTTGCAGGTGTAGACGGGGGAACCGGTGCTTGCTCTAGACCGGGGACTTGTTCTCGCGCTTGTGGTGGTGTGATCGATGCGAAGTCAATTGCAGCATCGGAGGCTGCATCCTCACCGTCGTTTAAGTCTGCTCGACGTGTCATTTCCCGTCGCCCGCGCTTTGCATATAACACATTTGCAGGTATGTTTGGGTCACCTGTTGGAATGCACTTACGGTGTAGCTAGCAAACTTGCGCCTCAGTGAGTCCGTGGTTCTGTCGTCACCTACATAAGCTCCGTTGTGGAGAGATGCAACGTAGTCCCACTCGTCCCGAGAAATCGGAAGATGAGCCTCTAGAAGAACAAGCAGATGGGTGGTATCGGTATCGGAAAACCCAGGACCCCAAGCTCTTGACTGCCGCTTTATCTGCGGCTGGTCTGCATCTGTAACTTGGGTGAGTGGGGTCTCGGGGTGCTGCTGTATTTTAGCTGATGTGTGAGGTAGACCGGAATGTGAAGAGTGAGAATGATGTTCATAAGTAAACACTTCGCATAACAGGGCGACAGAGTCTCAGATTATGAAGTTTCGACGACTGAGTGCAACAACAATGGAAGTGGTACCTTAGTACATTGCCACGCGAAGCAACGCGTTGTTTTGCTAAATTCCCACCACAAACGTGCATTTTTCCTGGAGCAAGCAGCCCTCGAGCCGCGTGAAAATCACCAGAGTAAAATCTTGTCGTTTGTTGGTAACTATCTGGTGTCATACATGCAGCAGTCAGTAATTCACGTTGCAACTGGATATTTTTAGACTTACTTCAGTGCCTTCGTGTTGTCCTCCTCCACATTGCTGTGTTTCTGCGCGACGTTCATTCCTCGCACAAATTCTGAACCCACCCTCCCTTTTACACCAGTCATTTGGATGCATTCGGCACATAGCTGAAAGCAAAAAAACTGCTCATTGAGATGTCGCCGCAGAAATCTTACTTGCACGAAGTAGTGTCTGACTTGATAGGCCATTTTAAACATGTACACTAACAACTGCTAGCACCCAACGATGGCAAGATCAATTAGCTTGGCGCGTCAGCAAATAATATTAATGTAGCGCTAATTCAATTTACTTCTGGTGGGGCTGCAATCTGAGTGAGTGTACTAGGAAACAACTCGAGCAAAAGTGCTCACTCCGGGCATAGCATCTTTCAGGAACACTTTTCCACAACATCCAAATCGTCGAGGCATCTGAAAACCGTCCACGAAGTCTGGTAATAGTGGGCGACTGTAATTCATGGCGGTCCCACACTGCGCGACCTGGAGCAGCAACATTGATCAACGTGGCGGAGCACCTCTGTCAAAAGCGTTACTTCTTTCGGCGCAAGCCACCATTGATCCGGTTATACTACTAGGACAGCAGCATATTAGTGAAGAGAAAACCGTTTGCATCCTGAAGTGGTAACTCGCTCAGCAAACACTAACTCCGAGAGAAACCCTAAGTGACAGCTTGTAAGGATAAGATTGCTACCTGTAGCACACAAAATTTAACCAAGCTCACATCGTCAATCATTGCAGTTGTTTGCTTTAATTGTTAAAACTCAAGAAAATACATGCAAATCCTTTTATCATACCCGTTATGCCTCAGCATAGGGTATTCCAGAGCACAGACGACGAAGCTTTACCTGTTTCCAGTGTGCCCACAGCGCCGTCTGCAAGGCCACCATCTCCCTGCTGTACGTCTTTGTGTTCGTTCTTACTTCTGGATTGTTAGATTGTACCCTCATTCTAGCTCTTAAATAAGCGCGCAGAGGGTTTGTAATACCAGCCGTTGTCTGGAACCATCCACTTCAGATAGTGTAAAACCTGTAACTGTGTATCATCTCTATAATAGTAGACCCCAGAAAACTTCCTTTTGCATGTTGAGTTCTCGTAGTGCCCCCCCCCCATCCTTCTAATCAAACCTCATATATGCTCTGCTTTTGCACCAGATACTTAACTTTAAGCATAAAATATGAAATTGATTTCCGTACTTGTCACTAAGAGAATAAACGCATTTGGCGCTGTGGTGTAGCGGGATCAGCCAAAATCTGGTTGAGGCCGATCGCCACTCACTCACTGCGCCCAGACACCGACAAACGGAGGGGGTCCCCCGATGATCCGAGATCAGCTGAACTTGGTCTCACCTTATGTACCCGTCGGCGGGCTGGATCTGCTCTCTCAGAGATCCGAAGGTGCCCGATCAGTGAAAACTTAACCGTCCTAGCGGGACGCGGGGTGTGTGGGGCAGCACGGAACTTCTTCGCTCTGCACCCTTGAGATAAGCTAAACAGGGTCCGATTAGGGACGATCGGCCTTAATCTAGGGGTGTATGCCTATTCTAAGCACCGGAATGCCTAAACAAGCGTGTCCCTTGTTCTTCTTTTCCTTTCTGGGTTGCTTGCCGCTTTTAATAGCGGGGTCTTTAGTCTTGAGAACAAATCTGACCTCCAGTTAAGCATCAAAACGCTGGATGATCAGGGACTTATGCACTTAGAATAGGGAAAACTAGTGTAGGTAAATCTGGCTACTATATTAACCGTGATCTTACGCTACGACGCTAGTATCCGCTATCTAAAGTTCATTTTAATACTTTATACCGGGCCAATATGTCTCGAAGACGTCCCGGGTGCGAGGAAGGCCACTTGTGCACTTCAAGGTAAATCTGTTCTGATTGATGTTTATCCATATGTACCTACTGCCTACCCATCTCAGCATGCATCCTGCGCCGTCCTATATCCCATCTTCAGATATTATCGGCTCTCACCATCTCCGATCGGACGAATGATCTCGTGATCTTCAACTTCGCTCCTTGATCGCCGATCTCGCTTCTGATTGGTGATCTTCGTCTTGATCGGTGATCTTGACCTTACCTGGCGATCTTGATTCGGATTGTCGATCTCCGGCTTGATCGGCGGTCTTGATCTAGGTTGGCGATCTCGATCCGGATTGGTGATCTTCGTAAAGATCGTCGACCCTCTTCCTCTCGATCGCCGATCTTCAACTTGATCGTTGACCTTCAACTTGAGCACCGGCCCTTCAATATCGTCCCGATCTCAACTAATTTCAGCTGATCTCAGTCCGTGGAGCTTTGATCTCCGTCTCCTGACCCTTTTCCGCAAGTCTGATCGGCTTGACCTTCCGGACGATATTGACCTGATCTTGTCCTTCCGTCGTAGATCCTGACTTCTAGTGTTTTGATCCCTCTTCCATGCATCTTGGCAGGCATTTTGAGGCTTTCAGTTACGGCGTTTGACTTAGATCGGTTGCGGCTCGATCGCGACCGCCCACTCTGGGTCTTCGGCTTCTGGCTTCAAGTCAGTCGCAGGTGACACCGGATCTCCATTCCCTCGCCCCATGTCGGTTGAGATCGCCATATCCCGATCCTCCCCGATCGTACGTCGTCCTTCGGGGGAAATTCCGATGGCACTTCACCACAGCCGCCCCTTGTCCGCAAGTTGTGTCACCCGGTGGCACACTTCGGACGAATGCACTTGATCTTTGCCTGACCTGATGTTGGGAGGGCCGACGTCTCGTCTAAGGCCGTCCAATCACATGGTGATCCCATGGTCTGGACCTATCCATCACGTCGCACACCGATCTTTGATCTGGAACCATCTCTCCCATCACACATCAGTCTCAATCCATCCGCCGTGCCTTGATCCCGGTCGGTCTCACCTCGTCACTCTCCGATCCGACATCGCTACCTTGGAGCTCCTTACTTCTGCTTCCGACACTATGAGCACAACTCTGCCCGGCCACTCAGGTGGCGGCGGATCTCCACCGCCTTCTCCGAGCAGCGTTCGTTCCCGGTAGTCCCCTTCCCCAAGCGCACGCGATCAGCACCGCGTATCCTTCTTGGAAGCGGAACTCCAGAGCGTTGAGCAGAGCTACGAGACTCTCGAACACGATCGAGACCGTTTGGAAAGATACAATCTCCCGCATGCGCATGGACCGTTGGAACGCCTACGCAACGACCAGGAAGCCGAGAACAACCGCCTTCAAGCCGAAATTGACTTGCTCCAACGGGATTCCCAAAGCGGCGCACCAGATCTCGACGGCCCGATCGTCCGTGGCGTGCCCGGGTCATGTCCTGTCAAGAGCAAGGCTTGGTGACGGTCGAGGAGGCATTAACCCACGCCACACCAGCACGCTCGCCCCGCAAGCTGGTGCTGATCCCACCAATGAAGGAGGTGGTGAAGGACTGAGCGGCTCAAGGACTGAAGCCAAGCGCATCTATAATGCACTCCTTCAGCGTGTCAACCTGACCGAGGCGACTGCGACCTCTCTACCAACTGTGCAGTGATTTTCACATCACCATGTTACGGGACGGCTTGGTGGAAGTGACCTCCTGGACTCCGTGCACAGGAAAAGCAAGGACTCAGGGTTTACGGGCAGGAAGACGCCGGTCCGTTTGTGGTCGGAGTCAGTTCGAAGAAACTCCTTCGCCGTGCCGACCGTGATCCAGAATCTTTCACCTGGACACGACCTACAAGCTCACCCAAGTGGGGTATCCGGTTATCGTTGTCGGGATCTCTGACAGGGCAACACGCTTTCACTTGTTGGGTATCTTTACTGTCTCGCAACAACAACAACAGCACTACACAGAGGTGCTTGCGCTCGTGTGGAAGATGTACCAAACCGTAATTGGTAAATCTCTTCGGGTGCGCTACGTGGTGGGTGATGCTGACGCAGCCCAATGGAACGCGGTCAACGAGGCGTTTGGACAAGGGGGAGAATTCGTATTTTTGATGTGCTACTTTCATGTGGCAAAGAAGGTCTACGAGAAAACTCGCTCGTTGGGACCTGTTGTGGCCTCTTCCGTTATGAAAGACATTCATGAGCTCCATTTCGCGACGGACGAGGCGGCTTATAATATGAAGCTAGGAGAAGCTCAAGCGAGGTGGTCAAAAACTCCAGAGCTGGCCAAATTTTCTTCCTATTTTCGAAAGTTTGGCTGAACGACAGGCGTGGCGTTGGCAATGCTTCCATACGCCGAGTGGCTTTGCGACTACTAACAATCCGTGCGAGACGTACAATGCAGCGATCAAGAGAGATGTCACACTCCGTAGAAAGCTGAAGGTCGGAGCCCTGCTCCCCCAGCTACTGACTCTGTGTCAAACTGAGGCTGTAACCGCCAGGCCGTTTGTCGTGTCTCCGGAACCAGATTCTAGGTTGGTTCGCCGAACTCGTGCAATGTTGCATGTGGGCTTGCCTTGAGCTACGCTCCCTGTCTCGGAACAGTATCTCATTTTTGCTAGCAACCACGACTGAGGAGGACCCTATGGATACAGTCCGTGTTGTTAGTAAGCCCTGCCGCGTGTACTGGATGAGATTCGTCGTCGAAACGTTGAGGACTTACCCGTTACAGCCCGTCTGAGCAAACTGACGGCTGCAATGGAAACGCTAGGTATGCCTTCCAAGGGGTGGCTCATTGATATGAAGACGGGTAAGTGTCCTTGTCCCTTTTCGGTAAAACAAGGCTCTTTTGTGCACACACTCTACGCGATGAAATGCCGTGGAACGGTGGATCTAAACGGACGCCAGACTCTTGTGAATCGAGGACCCTCAGCTCGCAAGAATAGAAAGAGCTCCCGCGGTCGCCCTCGCAAAAATGGTGCGGCACTAGAAAAGGAGTAAAACCGGCGTTGTAGATAATGTTAAAGCGTCTAACGTCTTTTCTTCATAAATCTCCACATTGTTTAAGTCCATTTCCTTTGGTTTCGATCATGTTTATTATTCGCCTTAATTGTTATGGACGTTAATAAATTTCCCGTTTGCGCTGCGCCTCCATATCACTCGTCAGTATAATCCTTCCCTACATTCCCTATAAAAGTCACGCCTTGCCGATATACAGGGCTGTTAGCTCTTTACGATTTTTTGTTATTGCGACGGTAAGATCTCCTGTGCGGTCATATTCATCTCATACGGCTTAGCTTAGTCGGGGCTGCGGAATAACTTACCAATTTTCACTGCCCCTTTTTAAATATGTAAGGTTGGTCATTACGTGGATTCGACTAATCTTTCACCTACTTTACTCTTTAAGAAATATGGCTAAACATGCCGTCAAATACGCACACCGTTTGCAGAACGCTAAATGTACCATGCCTTATCGGGGCTACGAGCTACATAAATAATATTTCATGTAACAACATAAACGTTAATGGCAACTTACGCTATAGCTTCCTTAACTCTTTTTTTAGCTTTGCCCTTTACAAAAGACGCTTAAACATGGCTACGAAGTAACCCTGCATTCGCATCGCAATTAGGGTAACATATCTTGTTGGGGCTGCGAGATACATAGTATTATTAGAAATATTGCAAAATGTACAGATGACTCTTACGTCTTACGTGAAAGTGTATTTATATTTGGCGGAATAGAGACTTACCCATATCATATGGCATCTAGATGCAGCCGAATCGTGGTTGTTTTTACGGGGCTGCGACGTCAAAAATCAAGAAGTTGAAATTAGATACTTTAGCACTTCAACTTGTTTCCAAAAAAATAAACGCCAAATTCGAATAAACCATATTTAGATTATCGACTACGTTCTTCTTACTGACCCACCGGATCGCCCGGGTCAGCATCTGTCTTCTTCGCCGCCCGCATTTTCTTCATTTTGTCCAGCACGATGCTCTTCCTCGTGCGCTTCTTCGCCGACCGGGTAGTCGCCGCAGTGTGTGCGGAATGCGTTTCAGCTGGCATAGGAAGCTGGGACAGGAAAAGGACGCGCTCACTCGAAGTAACTCTGACGCACCTTTTCGTCCTTACACTCCTTCATTTTCCATTTCCTTTTTTTCATGGCGCAATACGCAGACAACGTCGACTCCCAGGCTTTCAGTGAATCACGTCAAGCGCCTGAGACAACGCGAGTAGCGTTGCGAAACGAAGCCAATCTGTCCTCAGCGCTAATAATCACATTGCTAGAAATGGTCCCCAATCTTAGGTGATCCGGTGTACCGGGGATAAATCCAAGTAGAATGGAATGATGCACCAGCATGTTCAAATAAACCACGTCGCCTGGGCGCTGCACTAGTACGCACGATTTGGTTATGTCGAGCATGTGATTAAACGTGCCTTCTCCATGTGCGAAGTTATATGATTCTGCACACTTATGTGTCCTGAAGAATACCCAAATCTTGAAGGTGTGCGTAAGGCTTGAAGGGATATACGACACCACACGGCCATGGTCAGCGTGAATCGGGAGACCCGATTACCATCTTGAAGCCATGACTCCACTGGGTACACGTAGGCCTCATCGGCAGGAAAGACCAGCTTAGAGTAGTATCCAGGAAGCTTGACTATGAGTTGATCGCGTGGGCTTGGCATCTTCCTATACAATAGCCTGTCAATACGACGCCGAACATAGGCGCGTATATCCACCACGCGCAGTAAGTCATTCAAGTGATTTGGGTTTTCGGGAAGTCGCTCTTGGTTGTGAAAGCGTGTCACATCGTTACAGGCTCCCGAAAGACAAGCGCGGGAGCCTGGCTGTTAACCTCATCACTCCATGAAAATCCACCGTTAACGTATCGGTCAGCGGAGGCGGGAATCTTGGCTAAGACGCGCGGAATCTTAACTCTACTGTCTCCATAATCTCCAGAATTCACAAGGTCGCACAATTCTTTGATAAAATCCACCATTTTATTACCAACACGTCACAGACGATCGTAGCGTAGAAGCGTGTGGACTAGGGCTTCAGCAACGCCACCTCCGGGCGTGTCGATACGCGCTCTGCGTCCTCTTGAGACCTTCTGGGAGGCACTCAAGTAGCTTGTTCTTGGATGATCTGGTTGTGTGAATAGGATTTGGAACAGACCATAATACAGTCGTCTACACAACTGATTGTATTATTCTGTCTCATAAGGTAGGTCTATGTGTGTGGCTGTAACGCGACGCGAGTCGATGGGAAGAGCATCGTGCATGCTCTGCACCGGTGCTCCTGCTGATTATGCAGTACTGACAAAAATAACTGCTGGTGTTTTGCTATTTCCTCTTCTGTTCTTGTACTTCAAATCCAGAGCTTCCCGTGCAAGGCACGACATTAATTTGAAGTACTACAGTCGTGCACCTCGTTTTCGGCAGGGTGGACCACAGATCTAATAATGTATCAAGGGTAACTCCAGCTGCAAATGGTCTCAAATCTCAAATATTATCCCCGATTATTAGCTTATACCGGTGTTGAAAACGAGGTGCACGACTGTAGACCTAACGACCAGTTACAAATCACCCAGCGAGTATCTGAGCAGAGAACTTAACAACTCACAAAAATTGGACATCAAGCCGTAACTTCTCCTAGATGGGGCACAATCGAACTTTCCCGATCTATTAGCGATATCATCGATCTTCTAAAACTCCATGCAGCTACGCAAAGTTACTTTATGGTTCGTAGGTTCCTTATTTGATTCGCTAAGGCCTCAGTCACTTTGAAGTTCACCAAGTCCTTACCAAATAGCTCTGCATCCACCCAACTCGCCCACAATGTCGAGTCACTCCACTTGTTGCTCGCCCGTCACCGACGAAGAGCACCGCCAGGAATAGCTCAGAATGCTTGATGCTCGATCCATCGTCTGTTGGGCCGGCCTCGCAGTTTTTTTGCGCAATTTGAGCGAGGACGAAGGCACTGATTGTGACTCCCGTGACCTTGACGCTTCCTGGTCATGACGCTTTAGATTGCGACTCGGACGATACGCAGCAGTTGAGTAAACTATTATCTACTGATTAGTTAATAAGTAATAAAGATTTACAGGAACGGGCTGCGTAGTTAACAATCTCAAGTGTGGTCGTTTGTATTGCGCCCCTTCGTTTATTGCGGAGTAGGTAGCTTGCGAATTACTGTGGTACTACGTAGTATGTATATGTAGTATTAAGTACAATGCTACTGGTTATGAGATCTACTGTAGTAGTATTACAGCTCTAGTAGTAGTATTCATGGAACCGTTACTGTAAGCGAAAGCTTGAGCACTTCAAAAGGTGTTTTACATTAAGATTAGGAAGAGTACTACTTCCATACGTTTGTGCTATCTACTGCACATCTATTGAGGAGTTGTGGTGGACTTGTACACACCATCCTTCTCCAGGTCGCTCTGCTTGACGACGGAGCTGAACGACTCGCGGGTGAAGTCGTCCGCGCCGTGCAGCTTGCGGTAGAACTCAGCGTCCATCTCGTCGAAGCCCTGCTCATTGTCGAACATGCAGAACCAGGTGAGCGGAATCGACACGAGGGTGATGGCAGCGAACGTGTAGAAGGCGCCGTCGTAGCCGAAGCTCTCGTTCTCGACCCAGATGGAGAAACCGAACGAGCCAATAGCGGCACCGGCCTTACCGGCAGCAGCCGAGAACCCGTGGCACGTCGAACGGATGGGCGTGGGGAACATCTCCGTAGGCATGACAAAGGTCGACATGTTGGGACCGAAGTTGGAGAAGAAGAGAGCAAGACCGTAAAGGATGATGAAGAGCACAGCCTCCTCCTGAATGTCATCCCAGAAGATGGCAAGCACCAGGAACAGGATCGTCATGACAACGAAACCCTGCAGCTGGATGACCTTGCGGCCGAGGCGGTTGATGAAGTACACGGCGACGTAGTAACCGGGCAGAGCCATCATAGCAACGAAGGCGTTCTGGGTTGTCACTTCCTGCAGCGAGGCGTTCTCAACACCGACGACGGACAGGATACTGGCCGAGAAAAGGTTCTGGGCGTAGAACACAATGTCGAACAGGAACCACGTGCCGGCCGTACCCAGAAGGCTAACGCCGTAGTTGCGAATGATGAACGAAAGACGAGCACGCGCAGCCGTCGGGTTGGCGTTAGCTGCAGCCTGGCGACGCTCCTCAGCAGCCTTGTAGGCATCGGTCTCCTCGGCAGTGATACGCCAGTAGCACACGACGATGGCGGGCACGACACCGATAGCGAACAGCAGACGCCACACAGTCTCAAGACGGGATTTAGGGTTCTGGTCCTTGTCGCCGCCAGCGAGGGCCTGGATGAGCAGGTTGCCCATAATAGCAGCAGTCAGCGAGCCCACTCCCTGCAGGGAGAACGTAAGAGCCACACGCTGGTTGCGATCGGCCACGGACGTAGCGTCCTCGGCAGTCGACGAGGCAGCAAGCGGGTACTCGCCACCGATACCGATACCGAGGATGAAACGGGCCACAACGAGGAACCACAAAGTGCCCTCATCCGAGCCACCGTAGGCGGCCGTACACAGGATACCACCAAAGATGAGCAGGGCGCACGTGGCAATCATGTTGACACGACGACCGAAGACATCACCAAGGTAGCCGAAAGCCAGCTGGCCCACGACGGCACCGACGAGGGCCGCGGCAGACACCCACGACTTCATGGTGGACGTGTACACGTGCTTGCCGTACTGCTCCGTGAGCACGATGTTGATCACGTTCATGACGAACAGATCGTAGGCATCGTTGAAGAAGCCGAGGCCTCGCACCAGGAACTTGTTCATCTTTCGGCGCTTGGGAGTCCTGGGGGGGGTTGCGAGGGGCAAAGCAAAATGCGGAATGATCCCAGTCTCAAAGCTGAGATCGGCGCCAAGACAGACGACGACACCAGCTGAAAAGGCTCATCGGATACCTTGGTGGTTGGCCGCGAGGCTTCGCCTTAACCACGATAGGCATCTGATTAGAAATTTGGCAAATAAAAAGAACCCATAGTGAAACGGTACAGGTTGCAGTGGTTGTAGCGGTACAGAGACCTCGTCCAGATGATGAATAGCCGGTGCACTCTCACCCTGGAGATTCGCCGAGTGTGAGTTCCCTGCGCTGCTAACGGATGCTAACGCAGTGGAATCTGGAGAGATTCCAGGTTGCACTCGTTCGCTGGACATTCAAAGTGAACAGACCGGCCGAAAACAGGGCCCGTACCTAATGGCCATCCAAGATTAAAATTGGGACCAGGATTAAAAATAGTTTGGCCAAGATTAATTCGGCACCACCGAGCGTGTGGTCTATTGATTAATAGCGTCTTCTCCTGCGATCTCTTGGGATGCCGCAGTTCATCAGTAAAAACTTGCTGCTTTTCCCGAAGTTTTTCCAAAGCGCTCTTGTCCACACGGCTTACATCTCTTTCACTGAATTTGTATTTCTAATTCCCCTATTCCCCTGACTATCCCCGCTATGTTTGTTGGTTAGCCAAAAAGCCGGACTGGGTCAGTTTGCTTTCGGCCAGTTTCGAGGAGCAGTCTACTGCGACAGTTTCCAGCTTTTGATTAAGGCAAACTGTGTATTTTTTTAAAGAGTTTATCCCATTTCGTATTGAAAAACTGCACAAGACTGGATGATTTGTGTTGTGTATACCGTTATGATTTCGGAACCCGCAAGTTCGGAGCACGCCGTCAAGGTGTGTTGTCGCCCACCTCACTGAGTAGGGCGAAGTGGTGACGCCCTCCTCACTGAGCAGGGCACTTGTGTAGATGAGCTTGAGCACATGCACACGGCGGTCATCGTCTCAATGATGGCAGTGGTCATGTCCGGTTTAGTAAGGATACAGCTTGGAAATGCGTGAGATTCGATTGTGTCTGTTGTATAGTCTTCGAGACTGCGCCGGAAAAGGGCTAAAATCTGCAGATTCGCCCAAATCAAATTGGCCTCTCCTTTCGACCGTACCAAATGGGTAGAGACCGATCATCAGTGCAAAGACGGTTCTAGTCTAAGTGATTAAAATTTTACCGCCGGCTCATGAATCATGAATCATGATCGCTCCGAAGAAAAACTTCTTTCAGCGTTTCTTTGGTGGAACTCTGCCGCGCACTTGCGGACGCTGCTGGCAGTACAAGACCTGACGTCTCCGGGTATTCACCAAGACGTACATGTTCAAACGACGCTCTTTTTGCTCAGCCATGCATTTAAACCAGTCACAGTGCATTACAATACTTTCGTAAGTCTTGCAGCCGAGGCGAACATCTCTATGGCCATGCCATGGGCCATGGGGGGACCTGAACATCTCAGTGGATCACATCAAGGGGGCTGCGCCACAGGCTGCGGCAGCCGCTGCCGAGGCTCGGCAGCCGGTGAACATCTCCGACGGAGATTCTCCGTTATTGTCAGGTAACTAATTGGGGGGGGTCCACAGCAGCTCGAAAATACATGTAATTGCTGGAAGATGACTTCGCTGCAAAACAGTACAAGCTAATTCTAAGACGATCTATACATGTGCTTGTTTTCAAAAATATGCCACTAAGGGCGTGGAGAAGATTTTGCTGAAATAAGCTTACTGTACGCAATACGTGTACGATGTGTGCGAACAGTGTTGTTCGTACAATCTTGAGCGATCAACCTGCGGCACATTCATTGGTTGCTACCAGTACGTGAAACTATTGTATCGTACTACTGGCTAACACAACATTCGCGAAAGAGTCCTTCATTTCATAATATCTAATTTTAATGCGTCACTGTTGCATTCTTGGTAGTACTGCACGTGTTTCGTTATCGACACGGTGCGAGTGACACCTCCACCAAGCCTAGGCGCAACACAAAATGTTAGTCTGCCTATGGTCACGGTACGGATGCACTGCGTGAAAGCAGTGGAGACTCGGGCAACAATGAGCTCTCAGCTATCGATTTGAGCTTGATCGTTGCCTCCTCGACACTTTCAGGCTCTTTCTTGCTAAGTCGGCGGCGATATACTCGTGGGAGCAGCACTTGACGTAACAATGCACGGTGTTCACGTACGAGTCTCGCCAGGCGAAGCTCGCGCTGCGTAGCCGACAGATTCGCCACCTTCCCAGCGTTTCAGTCATTCTGCAGTGCCAGAGTGACCACTTGTCGTACTCTTCGTTTTCCACGGGCGCAAGGAGCTTGCGTTGAGCACGTTGACGTGCCACCTCCTCGGACCACGAGAACGCGTATCCACACAAACAATGCAACGCGTCACACCCATCCACCATGACGACGGTGACGTTACAGCCGCGGCATTCCACTACGGCTTCATCCTCAATAAAGTCTCGACAGTCGCCACCGTGGTGGCTAGTGGCCTTACACTTGAAGCACACCGCAACGCCACAGCAAATTGTGTGCGTGTCCGGGTTCTTATTTAGGTGACGCAGCAGTAGCGCCGCACGTCGCTCTTCGTCCACAATCTTCGGTAGTAGTCTCCACAGCACCTGCTCCAAACTGCCCTTAAACTTTTCTGTTAAAAAACTGTAAAACTCTGCTGCATCTAGACGATGGTAGCAGTATTCTACACCACGTTGATACAGCTCACTTAGAGCTTCAACTTGGTTAATAGGCAGCTCTAACTGGGCGTCTTTGTCATCTCCATCTTCCGACTCTGCATACCGTTCCGGTAGCATTGTGTAGTCTGCAATGTGACAGCATGGACTCTGGAAGCCGCAGCTTTGGCGACATAGCATTACGTACTTATCCAATACGTGACGGTTGTTGTCTTGCTGTTGCTGTTGCTCCTCTTGAGTTTGTTCTCGTTCGGGTTCTTGACTATCGTGTTGATCTGCCTTTGGTGGCAGGATGAATTGCTCCCACTGGTTCTTATTAAGTAGATTGAGACACACTGGACAGCGCACTTTAGGTAGAATACCCGGGTAGAAGGAGTAGACGCTGGAAGTGAGATGACGCACGAGGCATTGGCTACAGACCTCGGCCAGACAATCGACGCCGCACGGTTGGAAGACGGAGGCTGGAGCGTCCATGCAGATCTGGCAGAGAACGGGGAACGCTTCATGGTCGACGGGTGTGAAGGTGATCGGAGCGACTGCATCTAGTGCACTTGGTATGAGGGTTACACGCTGTGTGCAGGCTGCCATGGCGGAAGGACGGCTAATTGAGGAATGATACATTTCAACTTCCGAGTTGAAGATGGGCTCAGAAAATAACCATCACTCAGATGATGGAAGATGGGTTCATGCAGGGGTTTCCTAGAAATATATGGCAATACTTCGAAGTAGCAATAATTGCCATATTTTACCATACAGTTTATGTATATTTAGACCCCAATCCCCCGTGCACAATTTTTTATATAGGTAACACTATTCCCATGTACAGTCCCAGGGTTGCAGTTTGGGTTTTGAATGTTGTCGTAGTGTTTATTGTGTTTGAGCTGCTACAATACGTTTTGGTTAGCCAGACTGGAATGGAGATGGCTCCCCACAAGAAAAACGACTCAACTAGAGCATATCATCTTACGTAAAATGAATCGAAGTTTTATAAATGCGATGGTTCAAACGGCTGTAAGTAGATTTATTTTGGTACATGTAATATACTTCAGAGCGCTAAAGATCGCAATAATGAATTACTTCTTCTCTCGAGATGTTTCCCCTTAATTATTTCCTAAAGTGTCTGCCATATAATGGCAATATTATTCTAGGATCATGGATTCAAATAGAATCATTAGGGTGTCAGACTTTAAAAAAGTCCCGGAATAATCACATACCATTTCGCCCAAAATTACATGGCTGAAGCAAAAAGTGGGTATCAGAGCTGACAAAATATCACACATGATGTATATTATCGCGATCACGATGAAATATGTAGCGGCGGCGGCTTGCCACTATCTCCCTGGCCGTGTGAGTCGTTGAGAAGTGTATACGCAGGTAAGTCCACTGCCGGCACTGCAATAAGGCCCCTGTAAGACGTAGAAGCTGCGGTTTTCCGTCTTGTCACGAAACTAGTTGTCCATGTCTGTGAACGCTGAGCTCTTCGTCTGCTTCGGCAGACTTCTGACCTTCATCTTCTCGTTTGTGTTACAGATAGCCGTCCAGTAGGCCTGGCCAGCGACACAGTGGCGGCTCTGGAGAAGGCACTGGCCATGCCGTCGTCGATGTCAGTGTGCCTGCTGCTAGTGGTAGCTCAGCTTGCCGTGCAGCAGTGTCGAGTGACGGTGGGGTGTATGGAGCTGTGGCAACCGCCACAGTGGACGTTACTGCAGGAGTTGTGAGTGCCCAAGAGCGATCAGACGTTCGTGGAGAAGTCGGAGGCCGTGGCGTTGGTGGATCTGGCCGAGGCCGTGGAGCTCGTGGGCGTGGCAGGCGTGGTAACCGCGGTGATGGTGGCCAGCGACACAGTGGCGGCTCTGGAGAAGGCACTGGCCATGCCGTCGTCGATGTCAGTGTGCCTGCTGCTAGTGGTAGCTCAGCTTGCCGTGCAGCAGTGTCGAGTGACGGTGGGGTGTATGGAGCTGTGGCAACCGCCACAGTGGACGTTACTGCAGGAGTTGTGAGTGCCCAAGAGCGATCAGACGTTCGTGGAGAAGTCGGAGGCCGTGGCGTTGGTGGATCCGGCTGAGGCCGTGGAGCTCGTGGGCGTGGCAGGCGTGGTAACCGCGGTGATGGTGGCCAGCGACACAGTGGCGGCTCTGGAGAAGGCACTGGCCATGCCGTCGTCGATGTCAGTGTGCCTGCTGCTAGTGGTAGCTCAGCTTGCCGTGCAGCAGTGTCGAGTGACGGTGGGGTGTATGGAGCTGTGGCAACCGCCACAGAGGACGTTACAGCAGGAGTTGTAAGTGGCAGTCAATAGCGTGTAATGTTCGTCTGTATACAGCTTGCGCACAATCAATCGTCTTTTGAGAACGAACTTGAACAGGTGCTACATCGCCCAAAGTCGACGCGAAAGATCGGAACCAGCTGACCAACCAACGAATGTCTCTTTTGCTAGCGTGGAGATTCATGTGCCCGCCGTGTGGTTTTACTGAGAACGCACCTCTTTGAATTTGGCCCCGGTAACGAGTGGTCGTCGCTGTAGAGACTTGGTACACTGCTGTCCAGGGGGTAAGGCACACTCGCCCAACGAGAGGCAGATAGTAAGCGAAACTCTGCCTCACTCCAGTGCCATGTCGGCGAACTGCTGTATCCATCTGCATCATCATGTCCAACAATGTCGTAACCTTTTGCTTCTTCTCTTGGGACGTCATTTGGGACACAGAGCAGAGGAAGTTTTCAAGTTCGCCTGCCTTTCCTTCAAGGCATCGGCCGTTGCAGTCATCCTTTCCAATAAGCTCAGTCGCACGCTCGCGGAGGTCCCCGTTATTCAAATTGATGCTTCCATCTACAAGCACATCATCCTCTGATTCTGGGTCCGATAGGTCGTCCAGGATCTCTTCGACAGAAGACTCACCACCTGCACTGGAGTCTCCGGTGGCTGGGTCCCATGAACTGCCTTCAGAAGCTTTACCCGCGACTTGTCCTGGTTCAGGCTGAAGCGACCCTAACAAGAGACGCTTGGTTGACCGTGTTGAGTAGCCAAACCCTCCGATACAGCTCCGAACAACGCCGGTAGAGCCTGGGCTGTTGCCAGGAACTGTGTCGCTGTTGGAATCACCGCTGTCTTCCACAATTTCGTCGCCATTGGCCACTGCAGCTACCTCCAGTACTGCGTCGTCGCCAAGGCCTCCACTGTCGTCAACTACTGCGTCGCTGCTCCCTCCACACCCACCTCCACTGTTGCTGCAAGGTTAGCATCGGTTTCGACCTCGGGGGGGGGGGGCGAACTTGGTTCACCGCCACTCATACACTTGCGAACTAGAGGGGTGGGCTGGTAGTGCTCAAGACCGATAAGGCTTGAGCACTACCAGCCCACCCCTCTAGTTCGCAAGTGTATGAGTGGCGGGCTGTGCGATCGATCGACATCTCCGCGACATTGGTAGCTCACGTTCTGATATTTAGTTACGTGTTTTAGCTTATTATGTACCTTTTTTGGAGGATCGGTGTAATCCTGAACACGTTGCTAACTAATCCGCGAGGATAAGTGGTACTGTTGCAAGGCAAGACCGTGTGAAAGGAGCGATGGGTTTTGAAATGGAAGACATTAATGTTGCGGTGACTAATATATGTTGATACGAAGAAGAATTGCGATTACAGATTAACGGAGATACGTTGGGGCTACGGAAAGAAAAGATTGTTGTAGGCTCGCGAATAGTAGTATTGCTTCAACTTGCAAGTAGGCTCGATCCAGCTATCCATGAAGGAAAAAAAAAGAGTGGTCCAGGGGAAGGGGCGAGAACCAGCGGCAAAGTTCTTCCGAGCGGGATATAGCTGGCGCATGGAGTAGGGCCGATTCAAGGCCCACATTAATGGAGCGCACTCCCATGTAGTCAGAAATTTGATCTTCTTCGATAAGAATGACTTGATGCCGTAGCGAAAAATTAACTTCTTAGGCCGCTTGCCCCCAAACTGTGCACGTGATTTCTGCATTCGAATCGTCGACGAGAAGAAACTCTCGTTTTTGGGTGTATTTGCCAGTGCGGGAAGTGATAGGCTAAAGCGGTCCTATATCGACTATAATACCGAAAAAACGGATGAGCACCTCTGGCGATTTCGAGGCATTGGTAGCTTCCAGCATGAAAACTGCGGACGAAACAGCTGAGCTGATCCCAGGCTCGAGACAACTTTAAAGCAGCACGCTCGTACAGGCTAATGCACCTGATATGCCTCTTCTCTCCATTAAGGACTTGCATCCCGAAATAAAGACCAAGTGGACTCTTATCGGCAGAGTTATTGCTCGAAATTCTGTACAATCGCTCAAGACATGGCGTGGAAACTGCAAACTATTTGAAACTTACATTTCCGACCAAAATGGGGATCACATTCGCGTGGCGATTATTAACGAAGGCATGGAGAAATTTTTCCAGATGCTTCCGCTAGAACAATCCACTGCTTAATAACTGACCCCCCCACACTACATGTAGTAGTACTTTGCTAAAAAAAACCGGTGTGAAATGTGAGTTAATTAACTACCAACACGTGCTTCGAGTCGACGGCATAGTCGACGTTAGTTGACTGAGTGGCAACGGACGCCTGTGTATTCCTGCCCTTTTTTCTCTACTTGAGTATTTGTCTTTTAAAAGAAAGGGCCATTGCGGCAATCGGTGATCTTTACAACATTAAATATTTGGGTTGTATTTTTGCAGCTCTAATCATCTTCTCGGCGGGGAGGGTGAAAACAGCCAATCGTACCTTTGCTTCCCCAAATTGTTTGATTGAGCTTCCATTTGGTGGTGACGCGGATATCCACACCATTAACGATAAGTCTGTCGTTTACATAGACCCAAGAACTACGTACACAAAACTAGCTGATTTGACCACCGAGCCAAGCAATTTCGCTCCGACTATCGCCGGCTCCTCATCGTTGTCTGGCTTGTTGGCGGTTTTCGTCGCCATTTCATCTGAGTCTTCCGACGACGAAGAATCACGTTTGCGGGGTGTCGAGACAGTTTTTTTTTTCGTCTGCATCCTTTTGCCCTTGCTGTGCCAATTGGGGAGGCGACATCTTATCGTCGCGGGTATATCGATGAAGGGGATTAGCCTGTAGAGCTGGGTGAGCGTGGGTTATGTTGTCCCCTGGTTGAGAATTGAAAAGTGAGCTGATGGTTCAAGGCGCGGTGCGTTCAAACCGTTGGCGTACCATTATGAGAACTTCACGCTTCAGTTGGAACTCCCGGTAATATTATTGCTATCTAGAATTGTGGGTGTAGTAATTTTATTCGTCATGGAGCTCTTAGGTTCAAGAAAAACATTACTAAACCCAATAATCATGGTTCGCATATCTATGCGATTTGATGGAAATGGTGCAAGGTCACGACGCCAAACGGCGTTATACTTCGACGGTACTGTAGCGATACCGTTTGACGGCAAGCACACTGTAATACTACTGTGTCACCACATGGTGATTCACCATGTCCGAACCCAAATAGATTACACCATTAGTAATACTACGTTTTCACTTGCGCGGATTCCAATGACCGTTGTCGTACAAATCCATGAGCCACTTGACAGTATAAAGGCTTGGTCGGAGTTTATATAGCGGATTGGGATCAAAAAGATCTGACACTTGCAAACAGCGAAGCGATTCGGAAGCTCGAACGCGGGAAATGGCAACGTATATGTGTTCAAATTGCCATACCGGTCCGTTCGCAGATCCTTCTAGTAGTACGATTACGCGCGCAAATGTACTGCCGTGAGCTTTCCATACAGTCAGTGCCATTGCCAGATCGACAGCATGCTGTTCGAATTGTACCGGTTTGTGTTTTCCCCTAGAATTCCCGATTTTGACAGAGTAGTTGTCGCCGTTTGATTTTAGTTGACCAATCCGAATAATAACACCCAATTAGTTTCTAGATTCATCTCGTTGGGCCATTGAGATCCGCTTAGCAATTCGCCTTCGCAATCCACCAGCTTAACACTAATACAATCAGGAGGTACAGGCAGCTCTACAACCTGCTGCTTGCTTTGCAACGCTTCTTCAATTAATCCAGTCAATGTTTGCGATATGTTATTGTCATTCCAACCCATTGAATGGTACCAACATCTCGTCCCATTGGCCACTCCCAGCGCAACATTTCCATTTGCATTATCGAGAACTTGGCCAAGTGCGCCAAAGAAAAAGTACCCAAATAACTCCGGTTGCTCTGCCTCGTTGTACAACAATTCCTGCACAGCATCTGGAACGCTGCCCCGTAGTGGTTTGCGCCATCTAAACAGCAGTTGATTATTCCTCCGAGCTCATTCTCTTGCCATACAGGTGTTCAGCACAGATCGATCGAAATTACTTGTAACAAGCACTGTAGACCCATCAATCCATCGTTCATCATCGGCAATGTCCTGCTGTGTTAGTGGCCGGATTAAAACGCTATGATATCTTTATCGATCGGTTTATAGTCTGCGTCAGTTTTGCTCCATCGATTTTCGGCTGGGTATGTGTTGGGAGTATTCTAAATCGTTCCAGTAGTGACTGCTGCGCTTGACATTTGCTAGCTCGTTGGTGTCTCTCCAGCGGAAACACCGTGAACAAAGAAAATAAATGTTTCGCGCGTTTCAGGACAGTATTGGTTGTTTGCATGTTCATGCATTTGGTGAGCGAGATACCTCTTGGAACAGGAAGCTGGAAGAAGTCACAAGTCTACGTCACAAAAGTGGTAGGGTAAGCTGGCAATATTTAAATTATCCAATTTCCATACCACTCACCAGTAAAATCGACTTGCCTCCGAAAGGTTTGCTACTGTCATATAGTTCTCGGAGGCGTTCATCCAGCAGGACCAAAAATTCCGCTTTGAACATTGAAACTTCGTCAACAACGACGAGTTCTACGCGCGAGTTGAAAAGCTGCCTTAAGAAAGCAGCTGATTTAGCGGATAACCACTTACCTCACTTCCCGATTTCGTTGCTGAGTGAAAAGTCATTCCCTTATTTAACTGGCATGCCCCCAGCGCCTGTAGGACAGGCTGACACAACTTCGTATTTACGGTGGTTAAGTTCCTCACAGATACGACGAACCACGTAGGATTTTCCAGTGCCTCCTCCATGTACGATTGTAAGTGTTTGATTAGCTTGGCCGGGCTTATCTATGCCATCAAGAACGGATTTTACAACTTCAAGTTGTTCGCAAGATAATTCACATGGCGAGATAAAGCCCATGTCAGCATGTGTCTCAGACGCATCGCTGGTACCTATAGAATCGCTCGATATCTCGTTATCACAATCGCTGTTACTCGAGTCAAAAGCTTGAAGGGCAGCTGCGACTCCAGTCAAAGTTTGTTCATTGTCCATGCCAGAAGGTGCAAACGAGTGCACAGGGTTTATAAGCGGATTTCCATTCTCGTCGTTTCCTGCGATCGCTCCAGGGAACACTGACGCAAATGCTGACTGCAAAGACGTAACAGTTGTTCGCCTTGTACTTGACCCCCCAGCTACGCAATTGAGTAAATCATACAGATCGGTTTCACATGCCAGCACTCCACCAAATTCAGCATCTTTGTCCACTGAAAATTGCCCGCGTTCTTGCTGTGCCTGCGTATGAACTGATTTCCAATAATTCACATTGCGATTTCTCCAATCAGTCGCAATTTTCTCGTTGCGGCTAGATCGAAATCCTCTTTTCATCAGATTTCTTATATAGCGACAGCGCTCTCTGCTAATTAGTGGTGCAGAACTGTGATCCCACGAATCACACAACTCGAGTAGATCTTTGCATCGTTAGACCATGTAGGTCCATGCTTGTTCCATGGGGTGAGCTGCATAATAGGTAGCGAGCAAGTTTATCGCGCTTCGTGGCATCTTTCGGGCATTTTGTCAAGTTACTCCATGTTGGAGGAGGGGTACCTCCAAACACCGGAGTTAGCATCTTTGTCCGTAGGAACCCGCGATGTGAATAGAAAGAGGGTGGGATGGAGCACATTCAAATCCTTGTCGGGCTGGCCTCCCTCGGGTCAATTTGCCAGCTGCAATTGTTTTCACTGGAAGTATGTCCTCTACACATTAGAACTCCATCGGCGAAAAGTCGGTAAAAACTTTTCCTCGATGGTAGTACGACTCTGCGTGGGATAGGAAAACAATTTTATCATCTACCTTAAAAGCCCGGGCGCCACCGCCAGGATATTGACGGGAAAAAGATGGATTCGCCGCGTCTTCCAATTCACATCGTCAATGAGACGTATTAATTCATCCTCCAGATTCGTCTGTGCGTCATTATCGTTGTCAAGTCTCGCTCCCGTTTCCGGGTTTGAATGCAGTCCTAAATGATCCACGTATACCACAAGCGCGAGTGGAAAGATGTATCAAAACGTGTCGCTTGAAATGAATAATCGATGTCCCGTTATTGCGTAAACCATCAATGCATGAGACCACTCATGTGCTCCGGAAAAGCTGTTTATAGTTCTCGTTGCTAAGTATTTGCCCATCCGTACCTCTGATTGAGAATCGTCGGCTCGGCTAGGGAATTTCCGATTATGATCGATTGCAATCAACAAAGCCGATATTGCTCCTTTGAGGGCTGAGTCGTCCTTTGTCATATATGCCTGTTGGTATTCTTCAATCATATCCCCCCATAAATGAGTGACGAGTTAGTGGCGAACCTGTAAGAGCAGCAAGAACGGGATTTGTCTCGACCACCCTGGTATTTGCTGGTGTTCTCTTAAGTTCCCAAACAAGTGGTCATTCGGCATGCCGACGAAAAGCTTCTCCATCTTTGTATGAATATCCATCATCAATAGCACGGAGGACGTGAGGAAGCAATTTACGTCCATCAACAATTGGAGAGATACCAATCTTGGCATTTCCCATGCGACTTCGTACCACAATTAATGGACATGTCACGTCATTATGGATACCTGCTGGTCTTGCCAAACGACACATATACTTTCCCCGTTTTCCTATAAAACAAGTCGATGTGTGCGAGTGGTAATTTGTTACCGCTACTCGCATCTGTGCGGCCGTCAAAAAGCCATCATAATCGTCGGATGCTCCAGGCAAAGAAATCTCAAATGTTTTGGGTAATGATTCATCTTGAGCCAATCGCTGCTTTCGCCATGCATGTATTCTTTCGTCGAACGTAGTCAACACACAGATTCTAGCCAGCTATCAGCTCGATTACACAATGTCGGGGAACACATTATTCTCGATAGTAGCACCGGGTTAATTTTGGATCCATAGAGCGATATGTGAATGTGAAGTCTGCCATTGACTTGAGGCTCAACAACAGCAACATGAGCAGCAAGAGTTCCGTAGGCACCAGCCTCGCGCTGACTATAGTTCTGTGAAACCCTTGTATCACTAGCCGCCCGACATAGCAAAATATCGTTGTATATCTGCTTCACACATCGCTCAAGACCTCTAGCAGACAACGCAGGATACATATTCGAAACAGCTAGTCTATCGCGAGAATTAGTACCCACAAAACGCGACACATCATTTTGAGTGCATGACCTCCAGACTATGTTCGGCTCCTGCGTGAGATACGCGACGGTTTGTTCTTGGACCTTGCCCAGCACAAACTCTCTGATTTTTTTTTGTCTTAGGTGCATTGAACGTTGTTGTTGAGACCCCAAAGGCGCCATGGCAGTTGTAGGAGCTGGTGGATATGGCCGTGCGCTTTGGATGAGCTGCATCATATACATGAACGAAGAGTTCGCCGTTTGTGCAGTTTTGACTTCATCAAAGCGAGATGTCTCTCCTCGATCGATATCTCGCTTGGGGACCTTTGTGTCTATCACGTAAACTAGTAGAGATAAATCACTCGCGCTCGAAGCCATTCGCTGGAAATGGCCATCAACTAATTGGTAAAAAAAATATGTGTTTACAAGGTCTATCGCATCGGCAGATCCAAATGAGAGCATGTAGCTTTGTAAAGCACCTAAGTCACGACGAGTATCACCAGGTGATATAGATTTGCTGCTTCTGGAAGATTGACGCCAGCGGAAAGTTTTGGATGTTCACTTTTGACGATTATACCACGCTTGTAATTGAAACTCATTGACCGGAAGTAGATGTATTAACGAAAGCCCATATTTGCCGAACCGGAGGCCATACAGACGCGTGCAAATTCCGGGGTGCGGCAGGAACGGGATCACACCCAGGGATACTAAATGCCGCACAAGCTAACGGGGGGAACCTACCTTCAACATTCCGTGCAGCCGTATCGGGTCCATCAATGGTATAAATTCACATTTCTTCGATCATTTCCACTTGTCGTAGCTGCTTCGGCTACCTGCAAACGACTGCAAGTACCGAGGGAGTCAGATTGAAGATCCGGGTTGCCGACCAGGGCTGTCGTCACAGCGTTGTGTCTATTAGAATGGGACACCGCATTGACATTGCGAGCACTTGCACTAGGTATTCCCACTCTCATTTGATCATGGGAAAGTTAGCGAGAGTAACTACCGCCCCATTTGACGACCGTGGGTGGCGTGGCTGTAGGCATTGCGACGTTATGGAGCGATGGTTGAGCTAAGACTAACTCAGGCTGAGTTGACTTGCAGACTGCGAAGCGAAATCTCGAA
This sequence comes from Phytophthora tentaculata, assembly GCA_033557915.1. NCBI lineage: Eukaryota > Oomycota > Peronosporomycetes > Peronosporales > Peronosporaceae > Phytophthora > Phytophthora tentaculata. Next base: position 5,387,236 of record JAUCEA010000007.1, on the reverse strand, counting down.
TGACAAGCCCGCACCGCTGCGTACTCGTCCTCGACCTTCTAATTATAGCCCTAACTTACATGTACGCTATCTCCGCAATATGAAAATTCGTCTTCCGTTATTTTCGTGCTCGGAAGACACTGATGTAGAACCCATGCTAGTGTTGCGGA